>OY720388.1:7500000-10000000 GCA_963082905.1 Oligia fasciuncula
AGAAAATGAGAGAATTTTGAAAATCCGTATATATCTCCTCCTTTATTTGAAGTTGGTTAATTAAATCAATTCATAAACAAAAGAGATAAGGCTGAATTTACTTGCAAGATTAAAGGTACCTCAATAACAACTTTGACAGAAATGAGGGTGTACCATGGTATACTGAACACATCTGCGTACCCCTTTAGAGGGTAAAGGCGTGATGTTATGTTATATTGTGTGATTGCGTAAACAACGCATACATATGCGAGAGCAGCAATCGCGGTTGATTTGCTGGCATTTATTAAAGAGTTCTGTTGTCTGTCTCCGAAACTCATCATCAGCGATCTTTACAAAATTTAAATTGGACCATTTCAGAATAAATTTCGAACAAAAAAAAAAAATTGCAAATGTGCTGCCCGAACATACATAAAAAAAATATATAAACATTGAATAGAGAACCACCTCCTTTTAGAAGTCTGTTAAAAAATCACAGTACTTTATTCTTATTTTTTAATCATTTATAAGCATGGGACATACTTGTGTTGTAATGGCTATTATTGGTATTGTTAAAAGTTTAAGTCAGAGAGAAGCAAGTTATAATAATATGATGCAGTGACACTATCAAGATGTAACCTGACCTGACTATTACATAGGTATGCATGGATAGGCTTCAGCATTAATTTATGCATGTGTTGTCACTTATTATTATCATAACATGTAGTGAAGAAATGAAACATACAAGAAGGATAGGTACTAAATACATTTCCTTGAATTAACATTATAAGAAGTAAATAAGCCTGTGATTGTGAAGGCATTATTTCAATCAAGGTATAATTTAATGTTGATTCAGGTTAAACCACAAACATGATCTTCCAAAAAAGGTATTGAGAGACTACATATGCAGACATATAAACATGAACATGCACATTCGGAACCAAATGCAAGACAACACATATTGGAACCTTGAGCAACATAACTATTATCAGTTATATTTTCATCAATTTGTAACTTATAAGAGTTAGAAATTGAAGAAAATCTCAACAAATATTTACAGTCAACAAAAAAGATAAGTATGCAGGATCGTCGGATATATGTAGTTGAAGTTTAATATGAAACCAATGGATATTGACGACCGCCGTGTCCTCGTAGAGGCGATCGGCAGCGGCGGCGACCTCTCGCGCCCGGCCCTGGTGCAAGCCATGGTCCGGGGCGAGAGGGAGTGGGAGGCAGTCACCTCCTTCTGCGAAGCAGTCATGCTAGCGAAGGAGGTGGCGGGACGGCTCAGGGAGAGAGCCTCCCGTCCCAGCCGCCGCGGGAGACGCTCCGGGCGTCGGGAGCCGCGCGACGACTCCCGGCCACCGTAGGCGCGGGCCTGCGGGCGGAGAGTAATGGGTAGCTCACCGTCCGATCAGGACCAGGCCCGTGCCGGACGGCGCGTACGTGTTCCACGCGCGCCTCAAAGAGATGTCAGCATCGAGGAGGGGCCCCATAGGGCCGAAGCCTGCCGGGTCAGCGGGATTGTCCGAAAGGGTCACCGCTGGCCCGGAACATAAAGGGCTAAGGAAGGAACACGGGTGGGTTTTAGTCAGTAAGAGTCTGACACTCCCTTCCGCTCCACCCAGAGCGGGAGGGGTCATTTGATGATTTCCCATCCGCAAAAAAAAAAAAAAAAAAAAAAATGGATATTGACGACTGAAATTTAATTTGATAAATGAGCTGTGTTTTTTATTAATATTTTTTTTCCAAGAACATCCGTCAGTTTCTTATTAAACTTCAACTATATTTGTTGATCCTGCATACTTATCTCTTTTGTTGACTGTACCTAATTCTATAATAGTTGTGAATTAGTTTAGTTGCCAAACTATCTATTGCGGCTTCATTCCTGCACTCATGTCAAATAAGTTGGAATTTGTTGATTTTATCACATACCTAAATATTTTTGGTTGAAAAGGAACACAATGTTGAAGTAGGAACCAGACATGGTTTACAATTTCTTTGAGAAAATTGTTAGTTACATGCTCATTTATAGATCACTAGCAGCGCCCCGCGGTTTCACCCGCCTAAATGTCAATCCCGTGGGAATATCGGGATAAAAACTACCCTATGTCCTTCCCCAGGATGCAATCTATCTCTCTGCAAAATTTTATCGAAATCCGTTCAGTGGTTTAGGCGTGAAAAGGAAGGTAACTAACAAACAAACAAACAAACAAACAAACAGACAGACAGACAGTTACTGTCGAATTTATAATAATAGTATGGATTAAGCAGTGAGTTCCATCATTAGCCACTTCAATACATTGTAGGTATTTTAGAAAATTTGATTAGTTGAAAATCAAACATTTTCATTGCTAAGAAACAATTCAAAGTTTCACAAAATTTTCTATTGTTATTGAAAACCTGGAAGTAGTTATTTCCAATGTGAACAGGGCATTCATGAAGAAAATGAATTATCTAACATGATATTTAGTAATTAACTAGATATGAGCAGTACATGGGTAATTAATTGGTCACACCGCTGTCGCATCAATGGCGACAATAACAGACTTAGCTTGTAAAACTAAAGGAACATTTTAACAAAATCTATGACTGAGAGATATCAATGCGATAACATAACATCCATGCAATACTTCATAGAAGTGCGACTTCCCACGCTTCATCCCTAAAAAAACTAAAGTTTATAAACCGGTGAACAAATTCTGAATCTGAAACAGAAATGGCGGACGCCGGTGACAAGTAAACAAAACAAAAACGGACCTGTTGCGCGAAAAAACCAGGAATTCAGTAACTTCATGACTTAAAACTGGAACCAACTTGTATAATCTACTAAATAAAACTATAAAACTCACCATGTCGGGGCCCATATCCTTAACATCAGATTCGAAAAAAAAGTCGCTCAAGGGTTTCATGCGTACAATCCGCCTAAAGCTCAGTCATGTACTACAACGAAAGCTTATCGTGAGAAAATAACACTTTTTACGTGAAACACTAGTTCTATATAACATATACACTAACCACAACAATTAAAAAGCACATTTCTTACACTAAAATGTTCACAAGCTGCGAAATAACACTAGAAAGATCCAAACTCAAATAATACAATGTTGACTTGTTTCGAACAAAGGACGTACGCCGACCACAGCGCCTGCGTTAAAATTCCCCATACAAGGGAGCGTCGCACGGAGCAAAGTTTAGTGTTCACGTTTGATAGATGGCGTGCAAACCAAAACTGGGTAACCATAGAACCTAAACTTCTGGAGGCGCGTTCTTTTGAGGAATGATTTTGTCTATGGCCGGAGTGCCGGAAGTGCTCTCAGCGTAATGCTAATGTTATTCCTCATTGCGGTAGCGATTTTCAACACCTTATTAGCGGTTTATACGAAATAGAAATAAAAGTAATAAAGTTGGTATCACATAAAACGTTACAAGAACTTACAAAAATTGTTTTTTTAATGAAAATATATGACAAAAAACTGGCCAAGTGCGAGTCGGGCTCGCACACGAAGGGTCCCGTACCACAAGGCAAAAACGCCGAAAAAAACACGTGTGTTCTGTGTTGTATTGTATGGGAGCCCCCCTTAAGTTTTATTTTGTTTTTAGTATTTGTTGTTATAGCTGCAACAGAAATACATAATTTGTGAAAATTTTAACTGTCTAGCTATGGCGGTTCTTGAGATACGGCCTGGTGACAGACAGACAGACAGACAGACGGACGGACGGACAGACAACGAAGTCTTAGTAATAGGGTCCCGTTTGGGTACGGAACCCTAAAAACAAACAAATTGTTGGTATCTTCGGTAGGCATACAGCACTGAAACTAATTTTATTATTTTACGGAACTGCGCCTCGAGGCCTCGAGTATAACTTAATTGAGATTCGATTCGCTTAGTCAGCGAGAGAGGAATACCAAAGAAAATACAGTCGATATGCATGCCATGAGGGAATGATGAGCTGACGACTGAAGGGAACATTAAAGAAAAAAATATTGCGCCAGCCCCAAGTAACTTATGAAGAAGAATCGGGAGGCATATTCGCTAAAGCTACGGTTTTCTAGAAGAGCGATGGCTACCACATGGAGTCTGCCATTTACTGGCGAATGGCGTTACAGAAATGTTATTCATGAAAGTATGTTGAGGGGCCCGTGGCTAAATAATAACAGCCGCACAGGTCGATCGATCAGGTTAAGCTACGCTTGCCGCGGTTGGTCTGTGGATGGGTGACCATCTTTACATACCGAGACCCCTACGTGCCTCGGAGAGCACGTTAATCCGTTGGTCCCGGCGGCTGTCATTCGGACAGTCGTTACGGGTCGAAGGGGTATCGTATTACCCAGTAACGTAGTAAGGGTTGTGGAGGTGAAATAGGCAGTCGCTCTATGTAAAATATTGGTATTCAGCTGCATCCGGTTAGACGGGAAGCCGACCCCAACATAGTTGGGAAAAGACTAGGCAGATGATGATGTTGGTGTATTCCTAGAGAGCGTTTTTTGACACCGTAAATTCAAACCCCGAGGCCATCATTTTCAAGAAAGCCGTCACTGCGGCCGTTATGACACGGCCACCGCACTTTTAGGTTACCGTAGCATTAGCCCTACTGAGCACTGGGCAATTTATTGTAAAAGTTTATGGTGATAACAGGATAAGATTAGAATCTCGAACTCGAGCTACCATGGTATACACGTTACTATCAGTAACTGTTGCTGGTAAATAACTTGATCATTCGCGAAAACGATACGATGACGACGTGTCATATGAGGAACGTATGGGGGGCTCGCTCTTTACCTCTTTTCACACGCTTAGTGTTGCCCCAGACGTTGGTGCACACTCTCTCGACAATAAATTCTTGGAGAATAAGATATCTGCAGTTACACATCATCCATCAGGTCATCTATAAGCGGAATTGCGGACACGACCTAAGCATAATATTTTTACGGTAGTGCGATGCCTTCATTTTTTGTGACTGCCTTGTTGGGACGTTGGCAGAGTGGTCGCAAACGCTACTGCTGATCATGCGGTAAGTACAATAAAGTGAACTAGGATTTATTCAACAAATTCTCAGTAGCAGCCCAGTGTGGATTTGTGCCCGGTTATTGTAATAGGCTCGCCATCGCCACATTTTACATCGTAAATACATGATGATATACATGTGGTACTTTACAGTTTTGCAAATACAGGCGTCATCATCCTGCCTTTATCCGAATTTAGTTGGCGTCCGCGCAGCACGTCTTTATCTTTTCATAATCAGCCTATAATTTTCCCACTGCTGGGAAACAGGCCTCCTCACTTCGAGAAGGAGTGGGCTGTAATTTACCACTCGGGCCCAGTGCGGATTGGTAATATCCCATGTCTTCGAATTTTTGGTTGTAGGACATGCCGGTTTCCTCGCGATTCACCGTTTTGAGAGCAATGGTGATGAAATTATTGACAAAAAGTCTACAAATCGACAAGTCTCAGATCTCACGACCTACATTCGGTAAGTCGGGGCCTATACCACTGGGCCACCACTGTTCTTCGGTAAGTCGGGGCTGTCACCACTGCTTTCACGTCTTTTTCTTTCATACGTCTATTAGCCGCCATCTCAGAATTAACTTAGTCATATTATCATCTTTCACAGAATCCATACCACCTTTTCCTTGGTATGCCTCTTTTGTTACATTCTCATTCATTCTTAACACTTCTTGTCACATTCTTCTGCTTCTTCCAAATCACATGTTATGTTTACAAAACTAATGTAATATGTTTAAAAAAATCAAAGGCGGCAAGTAAAGTACCTATTTTACTATCGTATGCATTGGCGAGCGTTACAGAAAAGGTGTAAGGGAATCGTTTGTTTTGTTATGGGCATGTGACGAAGAGGGATAAAAGGCATGTGATAAAAAAGTGATGAATATATGTAAATATTGACGGATGGAAGGACAAAGGAAGACATTCCGTTTGTGATAATAATGATGATGGATGGGCACAAGTACGAGAGTTGGGTAAATGTCTTCCGAAAAATAATTTATCACGAATAGTCACGATAATCTAAGCTGCTTATTGTTGGAACAAGTTCCGAAACAGAGACTTGGCTCTGGCTTCCCGAAAAACATCAAGCTTTCTTTCTGTTTTACACATAAAAGGAGTAAGCAGCTGTATGCAGCAGAAAATCACAATTATTGAATATTTTTGAAATATTATTGCTTGGCAAATAAGCTGACGGTTCATCTGATGTTTATTGGTTAACGCCGCCAATAGAAATCTGCAATACCAGAGTAATTGCAGATGCGTTTTCAGCCCAGAGAAAGCTGAAATGTTTCATGTGCCTGTAATTACACCATGCCCTTCAAACCAGAACACATAAACGCTGCTTGGCGGCAGTACTGCTAGTGTAGTACTACTAAATATAGTGTAGGTTTGAAATCTATCCTTAACCATATAATATCATTAAAATTATATTTATTTACGGAATAATAGACAAAACAATAAAAGCCAAGCTATCACTGGCCCACATAAACGAAGCTCTTGCTTAACATGAACGTGAAGCGCACGCGCAGGTTTATGGCGTGAGCGTGCGCTTCACGTGAAGTTTAACGAACTAAACGCAGTGTGAAAGACACAAACAGAGTTTTTAAGAGGTATCGGAAGCAACGCTGCTTTACACCATGTGTGTAACTTCGGCCGTATGAGTTCTCGGCTCAGCTGACGAGCTTAAGACCTTGCGAAATATGTAAATGGGGGTTTGTATCGAGAATGTTAATGTAATAAGCCTCGCGGCTCATGTAGACATTTCAGTGTGATGGTATCTATGAGAATGGGTGCTTTCACAATTTACCATAGCACGGCACGTAACGACACGATAGCATAGGAAAGCAGAAATCTATTTATTTATTCCTTTTATAATCAGCAACTGCTGTCATATTCCAAGGAAAGTGATCAACAGGATCACCTTTTAAGTTCTACAAGCTTTATTGATAAGAACTTCGTTTTATTGCTAAACTTGAAACGCCATCCATGGAAAGAAACGGTAACACTAGCCTCAAATAAACGAACTTCACTCATAGATGGATCTTACTACGCAACAATCAAGCTAGGCGAGCACCTTTACAAGGAGAAGCCTCTTTACGCCTTGGAAGATCTTTGTGCACATGTGATAATTGGTCATGATATTCTAAGCGACCATTCATCAGTACAAATCAAATTCGGAGGCAAGGCAGAAGCCCTTAAGATATGTAACGTTATGGAAGCTACGGTGCCTCCTGTATCACTTTTCAGTAATCTTTTAAACAATATTAAACCCATCGCTATAAAGTCAAGAAAACATTCTGAAGCTGATAATCAATTCATAAGAGACGAAATCAATAAACTCTTAAAAGACCGGGTTATTGAACCTAGTAATTCGCCATGGCGAGCTCAAGTCTTGGTCACTGGAGGCACAACGCATCACAAACGGTTAGTCATTGATTACTCATTAACAATCAACAGATTTACTTAACTGGATGCCTTACCCTTTGCCAAACATAGAATCGATTGTATCGAAGGTAGCACAATACAATTTCTTCAGTCAACTTGATTTAAGAAGAGCATATCATCAAGTGCCTATCTTGCCGACTGAGAAAAAGTATACAGCTTTTGAAGCGGTAGGTAAGCTTTTGCGGTAAGTTGTTCTAATTTACATGTATACCATTTGGAGTCACAAACGGGGTCGCTGCATTCCAAAGAACACTTCATTATATTATTAATAAAGATAAACTGGCAGGTACTTATTGATATTTGGATGACGTCACAATTTGTGTCAAAACAGCAGCAGAACATGATCTGAATTTGTCTCGATTCATGGAGGTTGCGGCAAAATTCAATCTCACGCTTAATGAGAAAAAATGTGCATACAAGCAAGAGTCTATAAAATTGTTGGGTTACAAAATTGAAAGGAATAACTATTTGACCAGATAATGACCGCCTTAGTCCTCTATTGATCTTGCCCATTCCAACTGACTCGCGATCACTTAAAAGAACACTAGGCATGTTCGCCCATTACTTGAAATGGATTCGAAATTTCTCTGAAAAGATTAACCCCTTCACTAAAGTTTCTGAATTTCCCCTCGAAAAGGACGCCGTTGATTCTTTTCAAAAACTAAAAGCACACATAATGGCATCAGTCTTAACCGTCGTAAATCAGTACGAAATATTCACTGTTGAAACTGATGCTTCGGAACACTATCGCAGCTTCCCTGTCTCAGAACGACCGCCCAGTAGCTTTTTTCTCACGTTCACTCAACATTTCCGAACGCCGACATTCATCAATAGAAAAAGAAGCAAGCGCTATTGTTGAATCTGTAAGAAAATGGCCGCACCACCTTTTGCTAGACATTTTTTATTAATAACTGACCAACGATTTGTATCTTTCACGTTCAACCAATCCCATAACAGAAAAATCAAAAATGAGAAGATAGAGTGGTGGCGTCTTGAACTATCAAATTATAAATATGACATAATCTACCGTCCGGGTATGAATGAATGAATGAATTGCACCGATCCCAGGGTGGTTAAACCAGACTCGATTAATCGAATGAACCCCAAGATTCGCACTAGCTCCTGTAGCCTCATGTTCATGGTGCTACAGCGACCATTGCATATCAAGGAATAGACCGGGGGGCGCGGTAATGGTAAGGAAGACGTGCCCGTAGGATAGGTAAGGATTTGCCATAATCTACCGTCCGGGTAAAGATAATATTACGGCTGATGCCCTCTCCCGTATGTGCTCAAGTATGACCACGAACAGACTGAACGAGTTACATCATATCTTGGGACATCCCGGTATCGTGCGAATGTTTCACTGGATACGGTCTAAAAATCGGCCTTACTCTGTAGATAATATCAAGAAGATAACATCGGAGTGTCGTATTTGCGCAGAAATCTAACCTAGGTTTGTTAAAAAGCAGGGAACGCTCATAAAAGCAACCACTCCATTCGAAAGACTCAACATCGACTTTAAAGGACCTCCACCTACCAACACTCAAAATCGCTACATCTTGACAATTATAGATGAACTAGCTTCCGCCCGCGACTTCGTCCGCGTGAAATTTCACCCTCTTAGGGGTGGAATTTCGGAAAATCCTTTCTTAGCGGATGCCTACGTCATAACATCTACCTGCATGCCAAATTTCAGCCCGATCCCTCCAGTGGTTTGGGTTGTGCGTTGATAGATCACTATGTCAGTCAGTCAGTCACCTTTGAGTTTTATATATTTAGATATTCAAGATTTCCATTTGCCTACCCAACCAAACATGTCTGCTAGCAGCGTTATTAAATGCTTGAAGGACTTATTCTGCACTTATGGTGTTCCACAATATATCCATTCAGTTCGTGGAGCAGCCTTCATGTTTAACGAATTACGGAACTATTTGGTAACAAATAGAATTGCATGTAGTCGAACCACGCCATATAATCCACAAGGAAATGGTCAAGTGGAGCGTCTAAACGGCACCTTATGGAAAACAATAAAGCTGTGCTTGAGAACCATAAATCTTGAAACAGCCAGCTGGTAGCAAGTCTTACCATACGCTCTCCATTCAATCCGTTCATTGCTGTGCACGGCCACTAATGCCACACCCCATGTTTTTTTTTTTTTACATACACGTCGAACTGCAAATGGGGAATCGATGCCAAAATGGGTTTTGGAGCCAGGACCTGTATTGATGCGTAAAAATCATAAAACGTCAAAATACGATTCAGAAGTGGAGCTTGTGGAAGCTACTCCATCTTACTCTCACGTAAGATTACCGGGCGACCGAGAAACTACCATATCAAATAGACAGTTAGCACCTCTGCCGCTGCCGTCGCTAGAGTGAATCTGAAGATCATTATGAGGATGCCGAGGGTGAAACGGAGATACCTCTGGTCCAAGAAGTAACAACAGCTCAGAACTCTCAGTAACACGAGACTACAGCAACTCGGCGCTCCACAAGAGAGAAGAGAGCTCCAGCCCGTCTTCAGGACTATGTTCTCTGATGCGGGGGTGAATGTGGTGTAAAATACTCTTTGCTATTGTCTATGGTTACTAAATAAAAGTAGATTCCTTGACCTTCTGTCTAAGCTGCACTGTCATACCATCTGCAATTCTTTATGCAATAAAACCATATATCTCATTCTTCCTTGACATTTATACAGGCATTGAATCAGATTCTGCCGATCAAAAGAGGATTCAAACCAGTTATAGCTTGTGTTTTGGGCAATGTCTGGCTGGCTGCGTGTCGCGGGTTCGATTCCCGCACGGAACAAATATTTGTATGACCTACAAGTAGTTGTTCCGGGTCTGGCTGTTTGTGTACGTGAATTTAAATGTTTGTAAACGCACCCACAATACAGGAGAAATTCCTAGTGTGGGGCAACGTTTTTTAAAAAAGAAGAAAAAAAATTTTCTAGCTAGAATTGTCTCAATCTTTGTATGGAAGTTTTATTCTTAATTTGATAGTTCTACCTTATTATTGTGATATCATGAATTAATTTGAACCGCAAGAGAATCAAGGTCACTGTAAAGGCCATTGACCTTAACTTGTGAAGTGGGGGACACAGATCACATTCTAGACTATTATACTGACTAAAAAACATTCAAGCAAAATATATCACTTTCTACTGATACTATATGACTACTAGCACTATAACAATCAAAATGCTAGTAATATCAATGTGCTACTGCAATACATGACACAATGATTTAGAAAATTCTCAGAATCATGAATGTTCATAACAACTGTTAGTAGAAAGGTAGTTAAAAGGAAGGTATGGCAAAATAACATGGCCTAGCCTAGGATGAATAGGTACTTCCTGTTAGTCTACAAGCAGGCTAAAGTTAAACTTAAGAAAAATTCAGCTAAGATTACCAGCAATAATTTAATATTATATGCATGACTAGATCTTTAAAATGTAAAATGCAGTGACCAGGACATGAACTGAGAATCCATACTAATATTATAAATTCGAAAGTAACTGTGTCTGTCTGTATGTTACCTTTTCACGCCTAAACCACTGAACGGATTTCGATAAAATTTTTCTATTTTAAGAGATAGATTGAATTCCGGGGAAGGACAAAGGATAGTTTTTATCCCGATATTTTCATGGGATCGACACTTATGCGGGTAAAGCCGCGGGGCGCTGCTAGTAACAAATATTGACCAAATAAATGTGAAACAGGTCTGTATGTGTGCTGCAATGTTGTCCATAATTAACATTTTAACTATACCCAAGGCAATTTTACAAATTCAGGAGTCTTAATGGAAACAACTCAGTAATCTTAGCTTGTTGTCAATCATAAATAAGCACTTTGTATGTACTTTTGTGTGAAAAAAGTCCAATGTGCTAGAACATTTTTATCAAATGCCTCCACCAGCATCTTTCCATACTTTGCGCATAATATTATGACATTCTAATCATTCAACTAATTGCATTACATTAAACACTATATGAGAAATCATTCACTGTTACTAAGTACTGGTCTGGTGTTGTTGTATTTACTAAGTACTACAAACCCTACAGACACCAGTCTACAATAGCCAGTTAAATGTAATAAGATAACTAATTTTTTTTAAAGCTTAACTCAGAAATATATGAAAGGTAGGCAATACACTTTTCATGCAAATTCTTACAATGAACTGTATATAGTTGTACTACACATACCTTCATGCAAAAACACATGCTGACTGACAAGTAAACAATAATAATGCACTTCTTACCTGGTTCCTGATGGTAGCAACTGGTGTCAGACCAAGTTGGTTTTGTCCTTGTTGAAGATACTGATTGGTACCAGGAGCCAGCATACCAGCTTGGCTCAAATACATGAGGTGTTCAGTGTTCTTTCCAATACCGTTCATAGCTTGCATATTGCCATGATGCTGGTGAATGTCATACAATCCTTGTTGGCCCAACTGTGGAGCATTTTGCATGCCTTGCAACTGTGGCAGCATCACTGCACTATTCTGAATCAAATTATTTCCAAGTGTTGGATTTTGCAATGGAGCCAACTGGGTATGAACCATGTTGGTGGTCAAATGAGCTGGGTGACTCCCAATTACTGAGGGATTCATAGCTAATGTTCCAACTGATGAAGCTATAGCTTGGTTAATGTACTGCTGTTGATTTGCTTGTGAATTTTTAAGTTGCACTTGAGCTTGCTGGTGCATATTGTTCATGGTCATAGGATTGGTATTCTTCCATTTATCTTGGTTCTGAAATGATAGTAAATAAACATTGAATAAGAATACATTTCACTTACATTAACATAAAGACATTGGCAACATAACAAGTTCTGAGATTATGAAAAACATTTACACATACATAATTGGCAATTTTAGGTTATAATGTCTCAGAGTACATCAGAATAATAATCAGATGTCAACGAACCTCAACAATAGTATCTTCTCCAACGGCCCAACGCTGTTTGGGTGCTAGCGAGGGTAGCTCGCCCTCCTGTGGTTCTCGCTGGAACACGTAATGCACAGTAGCATCGTCCTGGCTCCGAGCCTGGGAAGCGCGCGTGCTCTGTAAAGCAGCTTCGCCCGGCTCTTCTTCCGCTCCCGTTACCGGCCACTTCATTGGGCTACCGTGGGGTTCGAGCATTCAGTTTCACAACACTTCGATCCTTCGTAACCGTAAACAAAATGTCTCGCGATCTACTCTTAATAGATATTAGCGCTACTTCCAATAATAATACAGCCAGATGTGTAATTAAACAGATTTACATGATCAAATAGACTACATACAGCAACCAGATCTCGATATTGAATACATTTGGCGACTAAATCTGTCTTTTTGTCTTTGTAATGACAGTAGTTTTATCAAAGCACGATGACAGCCGCTAAGGGAAACCAAAATATTGCACCTACTGCAACGGTCTCCTTGACGGATCGAAACAAAGACAAGAAGTGAAATCAATGATTTCTAGGATACAAAATTACTAGATTGACGAATTGAGAAGTTATATGGGTTTTACTAATGTACTAACGTTAGGATATAGCTATTAGTCGGCGTCGAAAACTGAACTGAATAAACACTCAAAATAATACACTATTCACAGAATTTCTAAACAAAACGAGCACAAATATAATTACTATATGTACACAGAACTATTTACAATGTACAATTTTTACAAAAAACCCGGTTTATGCCATTGGCTGCTGTCGATACTTTCTGATTTAGAAAAGACGACAAACATTCTTCACTGCCTGTCCGCCATAATCGGTCGGTCGGGCAGATGCGATGCGCGCGCAACGCGCAAAACTATACTATAAACATAAATACATAATGCCAGGCACGTTCCTCTACAAATATTTAATTAAATAAAAAAATAAATATTATGTCAATTTACATAGGATTTTAACAACCGGTCAGGTGTTTTGAAGAAAATGCATGCATTCAAAATAATCTAGAATATAATATTTTTTTAACCAATTAAAGAAGTGTTAACTCTGATAAGTTTCAAGAAAGTTTAGAAAGACCTCATTAGGCATGTATGCATTAACTAAAAAACTATAAAATAATATTCTTATTATTACTGTATTCTTGCATTATGATTTTTATAAATATTTTTCCTGATTTGTTTTTGATAAGCAAATTGTTTGGTAAAAAGAAACGCAATTTAGTTGTCAAATAATCCACAGAAAGTAAACATTTCAACTTTCAGTTGTTATTTTTTGCCGTGTTACTGTATTGCCAGCGTAAAATATATTGTTTTCTTTCTAATTATGTATCTGGGTTTCTGGATATTTGAATGGTACGTACCAAAAAAAGAATATTTTAATATTCATGAAATAGAACAAAATATGTGTGAAATTAATACCTATGACAGCAGTTACGGTCAGCAACAAAAGTCGATTAACACTTCAGTATTTTAGGGTTCCGTACGCGAAGGGTAAAAACGGGACCAGTTGAAATTTTCACAGATGATGTATTTCTGTTGCCGCTATAACAACAAATACTAAAAACAATAAAATAAATATTTAAGGGGGGCTCCCATACAACAAACGTGTTTTTTTCGGCGTTTTTGCCTTATGCTACGGAACCCTACGTGTACGAGTCCGACTCGCACTTGGCCAGTTTTTAAACTTTTCAACAGTAGTACCAGTAGTACTTTTGGTGCTGACTCCCTGACTCCGCATACGCTCGGTTTCTTGATTCGGTTTCCGGATCAGGAATTCACTGAATGCTTCATTTGTAGCTTCTCTCCGTAAAGCCAATAATTTTCAAAAGTTCTGGAAGGCTACCAAAAAGTTTGATATTAAGCCGGGCCTTCCTGTGAGTGTCGGTGGTGCTGTTCAGCCGGATATCATCGCCAACATGTTTATGGACCACTTTAAAGTGGAGTCACCGCTGGGCTCTCCGTTGCGAGTGCTCGATGATGGATGCTGTCGTGATTCTGATCTGGTTCGTTTTTCGACCAAGCAGGTGTCAAGCACCATTAAGAAAATGACGAGAGGGAAATCGCCGGGTCACGATGGTTTAAGCATTGAGCACTTGCCGCAGGCCGGTCCTCACTTGGCTAGAGTGCTCGCCATGTTTTACTCGTTATGTATGTGTCACAAGAAAATGACGAGAGGGAAATCGCCGGGTCACGATGGTTTAAGCATTGAGCACTTGCCGCAGGCCGGTCCTCACTTGGCTAGAGTGCTCGCCATGTTTTACTCGTTATGTATGTGTCACTCGTACCTTCCCTGTGATCTCTTGCAAACTATTGTCGTGCCTATTGTTATGAATAAAACGGGTGACGTTTCTGATAAGTGTAATTATCGACCCATCTCCCTGGCTACTATTATCGCGAAGGTACTCGACAGTCTGCTGGACGCACGGTTGGATAGCTTCTTAAAATTACACGACGCACAGTTTGGGTTTCTTCGCACAGTCGGTGTCTTTGGATCTGTACCTATTTTAGTTTTTGCCACCGACTTCCGAAATTAAAGTTATTTTTCATTTTGTAGTGTTTTTTTGGAAGTCGGTTTTTTTTTGTTAAAAAGTTTTTATTTCTCGCTTTAAACTGGGTCTGTTTATAATGTGTCTAATAGCCTAATGTCAACTTGCCCAACGCCTTTTACAAAATATTGCTTTTCCCGATGCAGGGACGTTGAGGACTTCTCCTAGTATTCCACCATTAGCTCCATTTCACCATTCGCATTGTGACGAGCATTAATTGCTTAGCAACCATATTAAAGTAATCGAATCGCAACCCGTGAAATACTTATTATTATGTAGTTCCGTTGGCCATCTGTGGTCTTCTTCATCAGTTCCACTTCACCAAATGGTGGTTTCCGAGAGCAAATGCATGAGTTACTGTAAAAAATACCCAAATCGCTATAGGTATCCCTATAATATTTGAGGAGTTCCCTCAATTCCTCGTGGATCCCATCATCAGAACTGGATTATGATAAAAATGGGACCAATCTGGAAGTATATCCTTTTAAATAAAAAAAGAATTTTCCAAATCGGTTTATAAATGACGGCGTACTGAGGTAACAAACATAAAAAAAAAAAAAATACAACCAAATTGAGAACCTCCTCCTTTTTTCAAGTCGGTTAAAAACGGATGTTTGCGCTAGGCACACGGAATTCCGAATCTGAATTCCTGATCCGGAAACCGAGCGTATGCGCCCAGCCTAAGGCTCCTGCAGACTGGCGCGATGTTTGCTAGTTTTATTGATGATTCTACCATATTTGTTACGGTCGCGAATTGCATAAACGTAAGAAAATTTGAATTTCACTGGCTAAGTGGCTACCTTAGCATATCGTCGTTGATAGTCCAATACCGCGTAACTAACATTATTCAAAACCGCGAATCTACAAAAAAATCAAAAATGAGATTTCGCGGCTGTAGGTAACTGATTGTGATTGGCGTCGACCCGTGTGACAATTTTTTGAATCGTCCAAAAGGAAGACGAGTATTTCAAAAATAACAATACCGCGGATCTTTCGACGAACAAGTTACGACACGAAAACCGCGTATCCGGGCCAATTTCTATTTGTTTGTGCAGTGTCTAAGTGACGCTCCGGGTAAAAATTGTTTTTTTAAAGTAATTACTGCATTATTTTTAAAGTAAGTATGTCACACGTATTTTATACTTTATATAGATAAAATTGGGACGTAGACTACTGTAGGAAACGATTACCACAATCTCGAAACTGGTGCTACTACAAATGAGATTGACTTCATTATGTCGACGAAGAAGCAAGTATTCAATGATGTCTCTGTGATCAATGCGGTAAAAACCGGAAGTGTTCACCGCATGGTAAGAGGCACATTGAACTTAAATATCAAGCTGGAAAGATGACTGACGAATTCTACGCTCCGCCAGCACCGATCCAGGTCCAAAACCCCATGAACTTTCAGCTCGAACTTCAGAATCGTTTCGAATGCCTAGGGAGCTCCGTGGACGATTATAACGATGGGTTCGTGCAAACTGTCCATACGGTCGGTTCTAAGATCTTCAAGACCCGTCTTACGAATACAAAAAAAAGCTCTCTGATCCTACTTTACGGCTCATGAAGGAGAGGCGCGAGATGATCCTGCAGTCTTCAGATGATGCGCTCAATTACCGGCAGCTCAATAGACGGATTTCTAAGTCCTTGAAAAGCGATCTTCGCCACTTTAATGCAGACCGTATTAAGGACGCGATAGATGGAAATAAAGGGTCAAAGGTCGTTGATAGAGATCTGTCTATTGGGCAGAGCCAGCTTACGAAATTGAAGACCGATGATGGCAGGATCGTGTCCGCCAAACCTGAGCTGTTGAGAGAGATCGAAAGGTTCTATGGACAGTTATAAACATCAACAAGTAACCCCGTTACGAATCTGGCAAACGACCCAAGAGCTAGATTGACCTGACACTATACCGAAGACATCCCGGACGTCAGCCTGTACGAGATTAGGATGGCTCTGAAGCAACGCAAAAACAACAGAAGAGCGGTGATACTTTTCTTTTAAGAAGGGCGACAATGCCCTTCTTAAGAATTATAGGCCCATCTCACTTCTGAGCCATGTCTACAAGCTGTTTTCGAGAGTCATCACGAACCGTCTCGCGCGCAGGTTAGACGACTTCCAGCCTCCCGAACAAGCCGGATTCCGTAAAGGCTTTAGCACCGTAGACCACATACATACGCTGCGACAGGTTAAACAGAAGACCGAAGAGTATAACCTGCCTCTCTGCTTAGCGTTTGTGGACTACGAGAAAGCCTTTGATTCGATCGAGACATGGGCTGTACTGCAATCTCTTCAACGGTGCCAGATCGACTATCGGTACATCAAGATGCTGAAGTGTCTGTACGAAAACTACTATGTGTAACCAAACCACTATGTCAGTCCGACTCCAGGGTCAGACCTCGAAACCTATACTTCTGCAACGAGGTGAGACAGGGAGACGTTACGAGTACCTCTCCGAAACTGTTCACCGCTGCACTGAGGACGTCTTCAAGGTTCTGGACTGGAAAGGGGCTGGCATTAACATCAATGGCGAGTACATAACTCACCTTCGGTTTGCCGACGATATCGTAGTCATGGCTGAGACTATGGAAGACCTGCTCGATGACCTCAGTAGAGCCTCCGAAAGAGTGGGTCTTAAAATGAACATGGACAAAACGAGATATATTGTATTCTTTCATACCTTCATACCCATTATTAATTACTAAAAGTCATTTAAACACTTAATATTATTAAATACATGATTGATTGAGGTTTTGGCATTATTTTATTTCATTTACAATTTCGCGTAAGTACTGTCTATGAACCAGAATCGTTCGAAACTAAACAGCGTAAGTGATTTTGTAAGTAAACTATTGGGAATATTCACTTTAAAAATAGTATATTGGATTAAGGAGAACGAAACGGTCCTATATTCAAGTTCGTTCAAAATTCGGCCTATTAGTCTTTTAGAAAATCAGTTTTTTAACCCTCCTGTAAAATTAGCAGAAGTGTACATACGCGGTATTTAACAATGTTAGTTACGCGAAATTGGACTATCAACGACGATATCCCATGTAGTCTTTGGCATATCCCCCCCTAAACGTAGTCGCTGGTTTAACGTGCTAAATTTTTTAGCTTTGACGCATGTGTAGCAGGAGCTTTGTAAAGCAATGTAAATTGTAATGACATAGTGAGAGATTTTTAACGATTGGCGCCATGGAAATTGTAGGTTTGGTTTGCCTTTCTTTATGTTGGTTCGACTCCTTGATAGGTAGACTCTTCAAATGCATAACATTATATTTGAATGCAATATTACCGTATGAATAAAAATTACTTTTGAGTAAAAAAATTTCAATAACACTCAATAAGGCCCAATCACTAAATGCATTTATAATTATTATAACACATTTTCAAACCTAATGCCAAAAACCTTTTACGAGGGTTCACTTTAGGGACTTTTCATCAACGCAGGCGAGACGGCAGGCAGAAGCTAGTGTTTTATAATTTTTCCAGTGTGTAAAATAACAGGCATAAATATAGTAAATTTTTATTTCACTTAAAATACATTAGACATACTGCTTATATTGGTTTGATCTTAAAGTGAAGACCAATGAGGGAGAATACTAGGCATTTGAGATCTTGTACCAAGTAGTAGAAACCACGGAGTCCTTCAGGATCACGAGACTGATTCACGTCCACTAATGATCCAGTTTTAGATGTGGTGAAGGAAATATGTTCCTCACCTATAACTATCTCCAACTCCTGTAGGATAAAACAAACACATGATCAATAACACTCATTTAGGAACATACCTAAAATTATACTGTTTTGGGCTAAATAAATTTTAGAGATTTTGCTTGTAAATGTTTTACCAAAACTTACATATTTATAAATTCACCTATTAATTGCTTCAACAAAATAAAGCTCACAGAATAGACTGATAAAACTGAACAAAAATCATAACCTAATTTTCTAAAATGTTTCTGGCTTGTTTTGTTCATGTTTTCAGGGAAAACATGTTTGTCTGTATATTCTTTCAACAATATTATTTTTTGGAAGCACTTAATGGAAGTAGAGGTTTGTTTTACTCAAATAGTTATATATTTATTGTTGTAAAAGGTACCTGTCTTCCCACTCTGTCTGGTTGTGGCCACAAACGGTCGTCTTCGTGCATTATTTCAGAGTCAACAATGACTCTTTTCAGCTCTTCCATTACACAAGGATGTACGTATGCTTCTTTACGAATCATTGTATCATTTTTGTAGTTGGAATTATTTGCATACCGGAGCTTGCCATCAGGGCGGAATTCGAATTCTAAAAATTCATGGCCAAATTTCCCCTTATGACCAACATAGTACCGGATATAAAAATCTGAAGACATTATTGAAGATAAATTTTGTAGGAAACCACTTTCATTAATTCAAATTATCACCACGCCAACTGTACAGCAGTTGCACAAAAAGCAATCAAGCAAAGAGAAAATTCAGATCAAATCCGGCAAAATGCTTTGCTTTCATTGAAGGAATGAATGAATGAATGACGTTAACATCTAACTAAGCCGTAGACAAACGACCGGCGATGCCATTCTATAGATGTTGTTCGATAGTGATGTGATTTTTTTACGTAGTTCTGACTAGAGAGACTAAAATATGATCCCTAATACCGGCCATCCGGCCATAGAACCAGATTAGTGATCACAGCCTACAATCTATACAATAACCTAACTGCAACTAAAAATGTACCTGAACTGTATCTACTACTTTTTAGGGTACCGTATTAGGTACCTACAAGGATAGTTTCGTCATGTCCGTCCGTCTGTCCGAGGTTTTGCTATGAGACCGTTAGTGCTAGAAAGCTGTAATTTTGTAGGAGTGTGTATATCAATTACGCCGAGAAAGTGGTAGAATAAAATTTTGGAAAATATTCGTCATGTCCGTCCGTCTGTCCGAGGTTTTGCTAAGAGACCGTTAGTGCTAGAAAGCTGTACCGTCCGTCTGTCCGAGGTTTTGCTAAGAGACCGTTAGTGCTAGAAAGCTGTAATTTTGTAGGAGTGTGTATATCAATTACGCCGAGAAAGTGGTAGAATAAAATTTTGGAAAATATTTTTTTTTAGGGTAGCTCCCCTACATGTGCAGTGGGGATGAATATTTTTTTCGTCGTCTACCCCATCGTGTGGGATATCGTTGAATAGGTCTTCTAAAATGACTTGGGGGTTGCTAAAATTATTTTCGATTTAATGTTCCATTTACGAAATATTAAACTTTAAAGTGCAAATTTTTGTTCCAGTAGGGCGTCCCCCCCCCCCCCTCTAAAAGCTAAACTGCTGGCTTGAAAAATCTGGAAAAATTCACGATGATAGTGCATTTCATGAACTTTAAAAGAAAACTATAGGAATTAAGATAACTTTATTAGTTTAGCAGTAATAGTCGTTGAACTTGGGTGTTCGATAATTTTGTACCAAATACAAAATCCTGAGCATTAATCCTTTAAAGTGACTAAGATGAAGCAGTTACTTGTTTATAACGGGCACAGACTTGCATTGAAAAACAAAATATGAAAAAAAACCTCAATAAATTATCATAACTTTCACAATACTGCCACTAGATGGCGCTGACGAAGAAGAGCTGAGATAAAAGTCACAAACGAAATTGTTTAATTTTAGAATTACAATTTTGTGAATTGAAATAATAATTTGGCAGCAATCGTACTCTTATTTTTAAGCTTTAGCAGGACAAAAGTGGTTATTATTAGCTAATCTCTTATTATCTTCGAAGATCAATATTTTGTCATTAGTTTAGTATCGCTATTCGATAACAGATGGCGTTGTGCCGTTACGTCACTTTTGTAGATCGCGGTGTTAAGATTTTCTTGCACGGTATGACCTCCGTGGTTACGTGTTAAAGTTTTGTTTTACTCTGGACACTCTTGATTTTCTATGCGAGATATTTTTGGGACGTTGTTGTACGTACAGTTAACTATTATATAACAAACTAGCTTATGCCCGCGACTTCGTCCGCGTGACATTTCTTGTACCCCCTGCCCCGCCCCGTCGCAACACTTCGTATTCGCTTAGCGTTCATTCCTACTTTTTTTCTTTTTGCTCGACTCCTAAGGGTCATAGCGTGATATTAAATAACGTAAAGTAAAGTCGGTTTTTGTTATTATAACCATTAACTTCTAATATCTTTAACATTACTTAGATTCAAAATAAATAACAACAGAATCGTACTATATTGTGATAACGGGCTACTACGGAACCCTACACTGTGCGTGGCCCGACACGCACTTGGCCGGTTTTTTTGTACTAAGACGTCCGCGTCGTACAAAAAAGTAGTGCAGTTCAACTTCTGCCCTGCTTTAAGAGGTGATGGTAATATTGGTAAGCCCCCAGTGCACCTCATGCATTGAAATCCCACACAAAAAGATACTAAAGGTCTCTGCACACCCGCCGCCGCGCGCCGCGGTGCCGCAGCATCAGTCACCCTTGGATTTGTATGAATTGTATGAACTCCCACACACGGCGCGCGGCGCCGGCGAGTTTTGATAAGACCTGCCGCTGCAGCTGCGGCATAATGTGTAAACTGTAAACGGCCTATATGATCTATGTAATAAATGCTTTCAGTTTGAGTTGAGTGCTGCTGTGCTGGTGCTGCGTGGGTGCTGCTTGCCGTCTAGCACTAAAAGACGATGTATCGAAAATAATCGTGAAAAACCAACATTTCAGAAAAAAAACTCCGGAAACTTGATATTTTTGTCTTATAAATTGGAGTGCGCAATTACTTTTCTGCAAAAAGTATTACCTACTAACTGAAAAACAGATCAAAGTACTTCTACTTTCTTACTCTGTTCTTCTTTCAAATTGCTGACATTAGAATCCTTATGAATTGCATTTGTTTTTTGTCGTGACTGAACGTCTGCGAACTGTGTCTGTTGTATTTTGTGGAATAATATAAGTAAAATAATTCTAGATACTAGTATTATAATGTTTTGCGTTAATATCTAAGTTGAAATTTTGCTTTAAGTGAAGTATATATTTATTTCAAAGGGGCGCCTTGTGGACGCGGTCCTTTATATTCCGACTCGAAAAGAATAATTTAATGTCTTCGAAAGATTATTTCTTCATAACAATTTACTATAAGAACTTTCGAAGAAAACATAATATTAATCTCTTTCGTCTTTGTAATATATTATCAGAGTGTACTAAAAAGCCTGTTTGAAAGCGATTCTTGCGATCGCGTATAGACTCCCAACCATAGACTACAGAGAAGTAGAGGTATAGAAGTTCCGTCTGTCAAACAAATCTTTTCTTTTCCGACCCAGCCAAGATGGGTGAGTAACTTTAGTTTTAGTTATAATAAAATATATCTGAAAATATCCACACTATGGCTTCCTTTTTATATTAATCGTATCGCTAAAGCTATTGTGAATTACTCAGTGACCAAAGTTTTGTTTGTATTTTGTGTTATATACTGTGAAATCGCAAGATTGTGATTAAAATGGGTTGTCGGTGAAGTGTTGGTATGTTGGAAATGATGATGATTGTGTGGTACAGGTATCAGTCGTGATCATTGGCATAAACGGAGAGCTACGGGCGGCAAGCGTGCGCCCATCCGTAAGAAGAGGAAGTATGAGTTGGGTCGCCCGGCTGCCAACACAAAGGTGAGCAGCTCGAAACATAACCTATTTTGACAAGTTTTGTTATTTGTTTCAACCATGTGTTGGATGTTAGTTCACTATCAAAGTTGCTAAACTCTATCAATGTAGCAAATGAGTGTTTCCTTTCGAGTTTGAGGTTATATACTAATAATTCAATTTTGATGGTTTTGCAGCTTGGCCCCCAGCGCATTCACTCGGTGCGCTCCCGCGGTGGCAACACGAAATATCGTGCACTGCGTTTAGACACTGGAAATTTCTCATGGGGATCAGAGTGTGAGTATATTCAATCATTTGTCAATAGTGCAAGTGTGATATGTATGTAGGATCTTGGGAGTCTACAAGCTCATAGCTCAAGCTAATAAAGATTTACTAATTAAGAAATGACGATAAGTAATTATCTTTACCTCTGTCACAATGTTATTTGCAGGCTCCACACGCAAGTCCCGTATCATTGATGTGGTCTACAATGCTTCCAACAATGAGTTGGTGCGTACCAAGACACTGGTGAAGAACGCCATTGTTGTGGTGGATGCTACACCTTTCAGGCAGTGGTATGAGTCCCACTACCTGCTGCCACTTGGAAGGAAGAAGGGTGCCAAACTGGTGAGCACAAGAATAATTTTTTACTTAGAACTTAAGCTGATATATTCGTTAAGACAGGTCAACTACATAAAGTTCTCTATTGATTTGTTTAATAGATGCTATTATTTTAATCAAGGTATCATCCTGCTGTTTATAATTTACATTTTATGTTGAACTGTGGATAAGACCACCATTTCATGTAAAAAAAACAATAGGGGGGGGACAGATAAACAGATAAACCTAAATAGCTATAACCCTTTTTTCCAATCCCTGACAAGTTGTCAATTTTAATAGAAATGTCTGTAAAGTAGAAATGCTGTTTTCTGTCAATCAAAGATATGCATGTGAAAGTAGACAAAGTCTCTTGAATCCATCACCTGCACTATGCTACACTTCTGACATTTTTGGGCTTATACATAAAAAAATTGAGTATGTATTTTGTCATTGCAGTTGTTGCTCTGTAACTTCACCTGTGTAAAATATTTATGGTCTTTGAAGAGGTGTCATTAGATAACCACTTGCCTCACCATTAGACATAATTAACTGACAAAGATAATAATATTGCTAATGTTAAATTTTATACCGGTTTGTTTTGTCTGTTTTGGTAGTTGACACCAAAATAGTATTTTTTGTTGCATAGCCAAATGATGATATTTTGCGTGTCAGATGAGTGAACAGTGATTATTGCAAAAACTGAGGTGCACCATCATTGTTATGAAAAACTACAAAAACGTTTGCCATATTCGAAACTAATCATGTTATTGTATCGACATAGACTGAGGCAGAAGATGCCATCATCAACAAGAAACGCAGCCAGAAGACTGCCAAGAAGTACCTGGCGAGGCAACGCCTCTCAAAGGTTGAGGGTGGTTTGGAGGAGCAGTTCCACACTGGACGTTTGTTAGGTAAGATTTATTAAAATATTAGTTTACAAAACACATGGTCTTTTCTCCAACCTAGCATAAGTAATTCAAGTTTAATGGAACCTAATATCTACACATTAGGGCTGATTTTTCAATGGACAGATAATTTTTATTTGTTGAATAAAATTGATGTCTGACATGTTTTGTATGAAAAAACTGTCAAAAATTCCAAATTACATATACCTCGTATAAAATTATCTGGCGTTGGAAAAATCTGCCGTTAGAAAAATATCTTCAGTGGGTTCGTTAGAATTAAACAATTTGAAAAATTACATTTTTAAATTTGTGACTTAAAATTAGTAAACAAATAAGTTGCCTTCCTCAATGATGTGATCGAGAAGTTTTGAGACTGCATCATGGACTGGTACCGTTTTGGGAACGGTCTAGCGGTTGTAATGATCTATTCTGTCATAGTTACTCTGAGAATTCCATGTGATTAATAAACCTATTGTTCCTAACTAGAGCATGCTTATTAATATATCTGTATTATTTGCAGCGTGTGTGGCCAGTCGGCCTGGCCAGTGCGGCCGTGCTGATGGCTACATCCTGGAAGGCAAGGAGCTTGAGTTCTACTTAAGAAAGATCAAATCCAAGAGGGCGAAGTGAGAAGTGTGATGTAGAAATAAATGTAAAAAAATATTTTACAATTTTATTTTATATTTGCCTAGAGCCCGCTCCCCACCATCTATACAAATAATCTCCTTTTTTTTGAAGTCGGTAAAAACAAGTGACTGACAGCATACTTACATTACTTACAAATTGGTGCTTACATGCAAACAGCATAGATAAACACCTACACATAGCAACACACAGCCTTGAGTCCTCCTATAAATACAGCCCATCACTCAGATGGGCGATTCCGAGATGTTTTAACAATCGAAAGAATCGGAGTCGTTAAAATAAACCATCGGGTCAACCATCGACTCGCCGTTCTACAAAACAATCGAGATGTTTTTCGATTGTCTCGAGATGGAATCGACCGCTGTTTTCCGACTGTTCGAATCAGTCTTCACTCTCTCACTCGCCGAGAGTCTCGCTCGGTCACCGAAGTCTATTGCATGCATCAACCTGAGGTGCATGTTAGCTATCGTAATTATTTGTAAGTAAGTTAACTACTTACATTTTATTCCCGTCGCGGTATTTATTATTTTCGATTGCAGGGCCGTCTTTACCTATTGTGCAGGGTGTGCGTTGCACACGGGCGCAGCGGTCCTAGGGGGCGCCGAGCGCCGCTCGCTACGGAGCCCCACTCGCGTAAAAAGAGCTCCGCTTTGCATACATTTTGTATAGCATCTGGAGCTCTTCTTATATTTGTCGAGTTACACCAAAGCAAGTCGCGCCACGAGCACGCGAGCGGCTTTTACAATATTAACTTTTTTTCAACATGAAATGAACATTATTAACGATTATATTTGGTGTAGTAGGGAGTGTCGCATCGCTCGGCGGCACCTGTTTCAATGATTAGATTTAAAACACGCCGACAATCATATTGCGAATAATGCGAATTCAACAGTTTTGGGATAGAAAATAAAGTACTAATTACGACTTCGAACTTGACGAACGTCAAGCGCGCGGCATTTCTCAAAAGCGTGAGTAAGCGCCCCAGAAGGTGGTAGCCATAAGTCTCATCCGGGGCTACCGCACGATCTCGGGCGAGGCGGCAAGCCTCATTGCCGGACTGCCGCCATGGGATCTGGAGGCGATAGTCCTCGCGCGCGTATATGAGTGGTGCGCGGAGGCACTACGCCGCCGGGGGGAAGTTCCGCTTCCGCGGAAAATCGCTGTGGAGCGGACGGATCTCCGGCGCGATCTCATAGTGGCATGGAAGGAGCGACTGTCGCAACCCAGCGCAGGGCACGCCGCGAAAGCGGCGATAAGACCCCTCTTTGAGAAGTAGCTAGAGAGGCGCCACGGCGCCCTCACCTACCACCTGACGCAGGTCCTCACCGGACACGGAAGTTTCGGGAGGTCCCTGCACATCATCAGGTGGGAGGAAACGCCCGGGTGTCACCATTGCCAGGATCGCCCAGAGGACACGGTGGAGCACACGGTGGAGGTCTGCCCCGCTTGGGCGGAGCACCGCGGTGTCCTCGTTGAGGCGATCGGCAGCGGCGGCGACCTCTCGCGTCCGGCCCTGGTGCAAGCCATGGTCCGGGGCGAGAGGGAGTGGGAGGCAGCCACCTCCTTCTGCGAAGCAGTCATGCTAGCGAAGGAGGTGGCGGGACGGATGAGGGAGAGAGCCTCCCGTCCCAGCCACCGCGGGAGACGCTCCGGGCGTCGGGAGCCACGGGACGACTCCTGGCCACCGTAGGTGCGGGCCTGCGGGCGGAGAGTAATGGGCAACTCACCGTCCGATCAGGACCAGGCCCGTGCCGGACGGCGCGTAGGTGTTCCACGCGCGCCTCAAAAAGATGTCAGCATCGAGGAGGGGCCCCATAGGGCCGAAGCCTGCCGGGTCAGCGAGATTGTCCGAAAGGGTTATCGCTGCCCGGAACGATGATTTCCAATCAGAAAAAAAAAGCGTGGCGCGTGCCGCACTTTGTGTTCTACCGCTCGCTACACGTAATTTTGCGAAATAAACCTAACTTAATCCATTGCTGGCGCAATGGATTAAGTTTTATGTTTGAGTAAACATGTAAATATGTTTACTTCATATTTGCGGCTTTTATTTTGATTGAAATTGACCTAATAAGTAAGATTTAATTTTGATATTAGCTGAATTAGTTGCCAGTCTGCCACAAGGACAACTGTTGCGAATTTCGACCGCGTCGGAGCACTCGTCAAAAATTGCTACCAAATAAGTCTAAAAACAGAAAACATTAAAAAAAAAAACATAAACGTGTGCTTTGTTTTTCTTGTCACTCTTTCCTTCCTAAAAATACTTTTTACCCGTGTACAGTGAGCCTCGCTCGCAGTGAGCTTCCCAAATTTGTCAAATGTTCCCAATTAATATTGAACTTTGTTTGATATGAGGTCGTAATTAGAATGAAGAAATTTCAAAATTTGGGTGTAACATAACATCTATAAATAGACATGTTAACATGGGTACGTTTTGGCTTGTTAGGGTAAACACCAGAACACCCTGTATAATTCTAAATACATTCAACAGCACCAAAACCGACGAATTTCTTCTTCATCTCCAAACAATAGAGTTTATTATCCATTGGGGAAATTTTACAGTTCACATCCATTTTGACCGCGCGCTTACTAGGGGGCGCTTGGGTAATGTTTGCACACGAGCGCAACATGGGCTAGAGACGCCTCTGTTCGATTGCTCTTGTTGAAAGAATTAGTTTGGATTCGCAATCATAACGTAAGTCAAGAACTCGCGAAACTAAACCATCGATGAACAACTCTCGAATGAAAGCGCCATGTGCGCCAGTCGCAATACAGCTTCAGACCGAGTTGGACTCTAGTCCAAGTCGAAACAACCGAGAACCATCGAGATGTTCGAACAATCGGATAAAACCTCTCGCCATCGCGCATCGAGCCCTATGCAAACTTTATGGCGGCTAAAACCGGGCAAGAGCGAGTCGGACTCGCGCACCGAGGGTTCCGTACCATCATGTTTTTTTTTCATCGGCGAGGCCTACATTCGTCGAATTTTAACACTGCACTGCGGTGTAGCATATTGCAGTTTTGTCTGCGCCACCTCTTGATCGATAGTGGAACTAATGTAGCTTCTGTTGATGATTTCTGAAAAAGTGTGCTGTTTAGAGACTTCGTTTTATTTTTCCTGTACCTAATCTTTACATAAACTTCTATCAAATAGAATTATTTCCGATTTTTCTCTTTGCAAACTTCGGAGATGGGGGGGGGGCGACGGTTTTTTTTACATTTTTCATCAAAAGTCGAAAATGTTTGAGAATGTGCAAACTGCGCTCTTTCATATGATACCCCACCCCGAATAGTAGCCCCACTTCGAATTTCAGTCCCTGTTGCAAAAAATATACATATATTTCTATTTATTTCTTAGTTGCAAAATAGTTGGGCAAACGTCATCCAAACCTATTCCAAATTTCAAGTTGATAGCTTTAGTAGTTCTTGAGATATCTAGCTGTGACAGACAGACAGACTGAGTCTCACCCTAAGGGTTCTGTTTTACCATTTTGGTACGGAACCCTAAAAATCTCACTGAAAACTTAGGTGAAGTGAGCTTGAAGTCAGCTGTCAATCCACCTGATGCTATAGGGATTGACACTACTGGCAGATACAGCATCATATTGTAGTCTTTGGCTCTCATTTCACGTAAGTTCTCACGGTGAGATTTTTACAGAATCTCTCGGCTGAACATGAGAGTAACAAATTCACACCAGTCAGCGTGGTTGAGGGGTGAGGTACTGCCCAGCGAATAGAGCACTTCAGAGGCATGAATACCTGTTAAGCTGACGTCGGGTGTGTCCGAAATGCAGAAAATGCTACTTACGAGGTATTGCATTCCCGAGGTATTCACTCTAAGGCGACGATATACTGTTACGCCAACGCGGCAACGTCGTCGCTGGTCAGTAGCTAGTGTTGCCTAACTATCGATACCTTGAAAGAAAACTAGTAACAATATCGATAGTATTGGAATTTAACAATACTATCGATAGTATCAATCGTCCGATATGAGTAATAGTATTGAGTTGTGATACTGTCGATATCGCTATAAAAGTGTGTTTTACATCAATTACTATCGATAGTACCTATGGTATTCAGCTGCATCCGGTTAGACTGGAAGCCGACCCCAACATAGTTGGGAAAAGGCTAGGCAGATGATGATGAGTATGAGAACTATCGATATTTTTACAAAATTCAAATTCAATAGAATTCGGCTGTAACAAGTTTTGATCGCGACTTGGCGCCGTAGCCGAGCGATTAGATGCGAGATATTTTTCGTTCACATAATCACATATGCAAGCGCAAGTCCAAATACTCGGCATCGTAGTTTTCAAATATTTTAGTTGCGCGTAAAAGATGGTACTCACTGGGCGAATTCACTTTTTTAACGGTTGCGAGCATTCTTGGCGCCAGCGTTTGTTTAAAGCTTGTGCTGTAATGCTGATCTAAAATGGTTTTCCGTGTTGTAGTAAGCCTCAGCAGTATCAAGTTACCAACATCTTCCTGCTGCGCATGCGCATTTCACCTAAAATCTGAATGGTTTGCTAGGCTCAAAAATAAAACGGCTACTAGATTTTGAGCATGACTATAATATCCTAGAATTGAGCGGGTCAACCATCTTGCCGGCCATGAGCGCGACGTGGATGTTGGCGTCCATCACGAAGTACAGGAACGGGTAGGTGGCCGAGAATACGACTGGATCACGACTTGATACGTACCCTGAAACATCAGCAATACACGAGGTGAGGATTCCAATTTAATTTATTCGATTTGTGATATTGTACCTACAGTCAGCAGGAAACTACGTACCTACAGTACGAACTACGAAATTCTACGAGTTCTACAGACATAATAGAGATGTCAAACTGATACCTTAGACGCGCGGTTTATTTTATACTTTTTTGGGTGTCACTGACTCTGGCAGAGCCACCATCAGGGATTTTAATTTTCATAGCACAAAAAATTTGTCGCTAATTAGTCGAAATTTGTCGCCAAATATCAGAATTTGTCGGTTACTGGTTCAAAAGTTATAAGGGTTTATAGGTGGCCGATCTGGAGAGAGTTTCCCCAGCAGGGCCACATTTATATCTCAAAAACTAGGGCACCTAGTAAAGATCTGTTTTCTCCCATATTTAGTCGCCAATTAGTCGGTGGACCTCAGAAGCAGAATAGGTGTTCCACAGAACGGTCCCCCGACTTCCATAAGATTTTTTCAAATTTATTTTTTTATTTCATGCTTTTTGTAGGGATTCCTTAATTTTATTTTTGTCGGGGGATTTTTAAATTTTTATTTCAATCTTTTTGTAGGGACTCCTTAATTTTTGTATTTCATTTCTTTTATTTTCTTCCGTTTTAAGATTCTGGTAATTTGGTGTTTAATCAGGTTTTTTATCCGTCAAAAAATATTGATTAATTTATAGTTGAAGAATAATTTTTAAGACTAAACAGATTTTTTTGTTTTATTATATTTTTCAAGTTTTTAGTTTTCATTTCGTTAGGTAGTTAATATTCCTCATTCCCTTTCAATATAGTGTAAATTATTCTACTTGTCAAGCCCTTGCATTTGATACCTATATTGTAAGGAGTTGTGAAAAAAAATGTAATTCGCTATTTTGTGGTGGCGGCCATCTTGGATTTGAAATTTTTAATAGTGTATAGTATTATATTTTTATTTTTTTTTTAAATGTCGCAGCATCATGCTGAGATAGGAGCCTTTTGGCCTCGTATAGGACTTTGTTTAATTTTCCTTTTGTTACTTTTTTTTTTTTTTTTAAATAACTTGGATTTTTATTTTATTGTGTTTAGTTTAGTTTGTGATCTTCCTGTACGAGTCGCAATAAATACTTTTTCTTTCTTTCTTTCTGTATTCTACTAGTCAAGCCCTTTCATTTGATACCCATATTGAGGGAATTGTTAAAAAATATGTTATCTGCCATTTTGTAGCGGCGGCCATCTTGGACAGATTTTCATCAAACATAGCTAAGAACACTCCCGACTAATACACCTTTCAAACTAAATCAAAATCGGTTCATCCGTTCGGGAGCTACGATGCCACAGACAGACACACACACACAGACACGTCAAACTTATAACACCCCGTCGTTTTTGCGTCGGGGGTTAAAAATAAGGTCATAATTATTGACACTCGTATAGATTATCGCTTTTAAAATCGATTTGCATTAATTTTACTACAAAACAATGTATTATTTATAAAAAAAAATCCCGAAAAAACTTCATCTTTTTAAATCTGGCGCCACGTAATCGAAAATATTCGAAAACGGTCTGGATTGGCTGAACTTTTGTCTAGTATCTCGACCGTTTCAACGTTTGTTTACGTGAATCGTGACGTCACGACGCCATATTGTTAAAGATAGCGTTTTGGCGGCTTATTTAAACAGTACATTTTTATTTACTATTTTTTAAAAGAAATACATTATGCAATTTGAAGTAATAGGTTTTTGTGGGCTCGTTAGACACCATTAAATAATCTGAGATGTTTATCAGAAACCAGTCAAATAGCCTATTCTGATTTTGATCATCTACTTTTGCTGTTGACTGTACTCGACTGAAGTTCGGCATGATTACACCTGCAATGCTATTTGAATTACTGACGAGACATGCCGAAATTATACGTTGGGTTAAATAGCATTGTAGGCGTAATCATGTCGAATTTCGGTCGCGTAACTTCGGCATAGTGTGTTTAGACACTAAAGGTAAGCCCAACTAATATACTATCCTCTGTGAGTAAGCTTTTGCCCGCTCTGTACCACAGGAGCATGTAACCTTTTACTCTGTACTGTACGCACGACGACATATCAAGCTATATATTTCCAGTAGGTACCTATAAGCTGCGCTATGCTAATAGCCTATACAATGCGAGGTCAGCTAAAACTGGAAATGTATAGCAGAGGCGTCTCTAGCCCATGTAGCGCCCGTGTGCAAACATTACCCAAGCGCCCCCTAGTTTCGGGAGTTTCGGAGAAGTTTCGGGAGGTTCCTTCACATCATCAGGCGGGAGGAAACGCCCGGGTGTCACCATTGCCAGGATCGCCCAGAGGACACGGTGGAGGTCTGCCCCGCTTGGGCGGAGCACCGCTGTGTCCTCGTAGAGGCGATCGGCAGCGGCGGCGACCTCTCGCGTCCGGCCCTGGTGCAAGCTATGGTCCGGGGCGAGAGGGAGTGGGAGGCATTAACCTCCTTCTGCGAAGCAGTCATGCTAGCGAAGGAGGTGGCGGGACGGCTCAGGGAGAGAGCCTCCCGTCCCAGCCGCCGCGGGAGACGCTCCGGGCGTCGGGAGCCGCGTGACGACTCCCGGCCACCGTAGGCGCGGGCCTGCGGGCGGAGAGTAATGGGTAGCTCACCGTCCGATCAGGACCAGGCCCGTGCCGGACGGCGCGTACGTGTTCCACGCGCGCCTCAAAGAGATGTCAGCATCGAGGAGGGGCCCCATAGGGCCGAAGCCTGCCGGGTCAGCGGGATTGTCCGAAAGGGTCACCGCTGGCCCGGAACATAAAGGGCTAAGGAAGGAACACGGGTGGGTTTTAGTCAGTAAAAGTCTGACACTCCCTTCCGCTCCACCCAGAGCGGGAGGGGGATTTGATGATATCACAACAGAAAAAAAAAAAAAGCGCTCCCTAGTAAGCGCGCGGTCCAAATGGAATGGGTACAAAGTACAAGTAACAGCACATCAAGTTACCACAAACTGTCAAATTTGCCCAACGGATAATAAACTCTATTGTTTGGAGATGAAGAAGAAAGTCATTGGTTTTGGATACCATGGTGTGCTGTTGACTGTATTTAGAATTATACAGGGTGTTCTGGTGTTTACCCTAACAAGCCAAAACGTACCCATGTTACCTCTCACGCTTTTGAGAAATGCCTCTGAAATAGCGCTTGACGTTCATCCATGGCAATTTGAACTTTATTTTCTATCCCAAACAGTTGCATTCATGTGCATCTGAATTGAGGGCCCATTTTTTTAACCCGTGCGAAACGAAATAAGACTTATGAGTTAAAAATACCTAGTAAAAACTTAAAAATTTTCTCCTAGAAAAAGTTGAAACACAATTTTCTCTTAAAGTATGACATTTAGAAGAGCGGACGATATGTTACAATTTAATTAAGAAATAGTTAAAAAAATTATTCTAATTTGCGTCAATCTATGCGTTACCTAGTAAAGCCGAAAATTTTGGTCAAAATCGACTTTCATTTACTTCATAACAATTAACTTTTGTGCCATTATTTCTTTTTAAATAATTCACATAGGTATCTAAGTAAAATATGTTAAAGTTGTATTTATGTAATTCTTCAGATAAATTCATGTTTTGCAGATTCCTCAGTACAGACAATAATGAAGTGAGGGCCCTAGCTAGATATAGGTACCGCCATAAATCTGTAAGGTAATATTCTACAGATTTTTTAATTTCTTAAAATATTTAAGAAATTCTTAACTAAATTCTTAAATTATTAACCCAGAGATAGTACTTACTGAGATTTAGGCTATGCCACTTTATTCACGCGTCTAGATTGAGGGCCCAACTTATTTAATCATAACAGTTATAATTCACGTTTAAGAAATGTATGGCCCTTTGCTTTAAGTTTTTAACTAATTTTCCCTATAAGTCTTATTTCGTTTCGCTAGGGTTAAAAAAATAGACCCTCAATCCAGATGCACATGTTGAATTCGCATTATTCGCAATAATTATTGTCGGCGTGTTTTCAATTGAATCATTGAAACAGGTGCCGCCGACCGATGCGACACTAACTACTACATCAATTAAAATCTTTAATAATGTGTATGTAAAAAGGTTTATTTCATGTTAAAAAAAAAGTTAAAATTGTAAAAGCCGCTCGCGCGCTCGTGGCGCGGCTTGCTTTGCTGTAAATTGACAAATATAAGAAGAGCTCCAGATGCTATACAAAATGTATGCTAAGCGGAGCTCTTTTTACGTTGGTTAGTGAAAGTCCCGCGGCCGGCCAAAGCGCGTGCCGAGTGGGGCTCCGTAGCAAGCGGCGCTCGGCGCCCCTAGGACCGCTGCGCCCGTGTGCACCGCACACCCTGCACAATAGGTAAAGACGGCCCTGATGTATAGCTTGATATGTCGTCGTGTGTATGTTAGGAAACTACATATAACTTCGAGAGACGATCATTTCCGCGATTTCAGGCATGGTGTCGGATGGCAGATTAGGCAATGAACTGGCGCCTGTGGACGGTCCCCAGGCTGGTCCTCATGGTGGTGGTTCAAGAGTTTTGTGCCTACGGTCAGCAACGAAGTCGAGTTAGATTCTTTTACATGTCATAAAGTTTGACCAAAAACTATTGCCAACCATTTTTTTGTTATTTAAATATAACGCTTTCCGATTTTTTTTTTAATTCGTTAAATTGTATATTTTTTTAAACGTGTAGATACCTAATACAAGCCTAACTTTTCAGTTGGTCGACTACTAACTACTACTCGCTTCTACTCGCTATTATACCTACTCGTTTTCTGTTATAAAGGCCAGCGCTCACCAGGCGGTTTGGCATGGTTGACTTTTTTTTTATTATAAGTAAGTTGGTTTGTCTACAAGTCATGAGCGTGCGTAGGTACCTATCTACTAAAATAATGTTGTTTATGTTTCATAATGAACGTCCTTGCAATGCAAATACGGGGCTCTTATCATAACAATCGAAACAGAATAAGCCAACTGTAGCCACCGGAAACAATCATCTAGTGATTTTTTCAGTTAAACTCGTTTATGTAGGTAATTGAAATGACGGACTATCTGCATATCATCATTTTCATCTCGCGATTAAGCATTGAGGTCGCATTGATGTTGCAGCGGGTGATTTCCCTAATTGTCGATGGCGCACGGAGAGCAGTGCGCGCGCGCATCAATGGACGCAAATGCGCGTGTCGCCGCGTTGCGCCACCACCGCGAGACAATGGATGCGGCCGGCCTGCTCTCGCCACTTGACACCTCAGCTTCGCACTCTTTTGGTAACAATTATCTCAGCCCCTGCGCCGGAAAACGAGGACACGAAATCAGTCTTCGCGCGTTGTTAGCATTTAAGAATGATTATATAGAGCACCGATTATAGTAATGCAACGATTTCGTAACCGTACACAAGTGGCCCTGCTGAATGCTGCTGTTGGTGGGCTTCGTTAGAGCTTAGATTTTCACACAATACGATGATGCGAAATATGCGAATGTGTGTTCTACACGGTTGCCAATTCAATTAATTGCGGAAAATCAATTTAGTAGATTTTCGGAGCGCATCAATGTCACTCAAGGATTTTCCGGCGGCGGGCGTATCACGCACGACGCGTCGGTCCGTGACGGCGACGAGTGACCCCAGTCTTGCGGGTGACCACGCACGCACACATGGCCACGGTATATCCAACCGACTAGCCAATTAAATGGATCAAGCCGGAACGGCGTTGGTAGGGCCCGGGCCTCGTTACCACGCCTCCGTTTAAACTTATAATTAAGCATATTTTATTCATACAGAGATCTATCGAGGGTTTAAAAACTACTTAAGGTACGTATTTCCTTTGTTTGCTCTTGGAAACTTACTATTTTTCTTCTGGTCGTCGGGCCGGTACTTGCGTATAGCGACGGACACTGCCTGTTCAATGCTTCTCACGTATACACCCGGTTGCCTCGTCATGAGCGTGAAGTCGCGCTGTCGAGGTTCGAACACGTCTCTAATGCCAAGCTGCAATTAGATATTCATCTACTAAGTTATCAAGTCTTTTGTCAAAGAAACCTTCAGCTGGCTGGAAGGCCGAAAACTAATTAGGTACCTATGTAATATGTGATCTTATCACAATGTACAAAATGCATTTAATAAACACTGAAAATTTATAAACCTAGCATGATCTTAATAACACGCAGCTTTTCGTTTAATGTTAGGTACTATTGTAGGGACAACTTTCTGTGTCACCCATCGTGTCATCGTCAGGTATATAGGTACCTACTAGTACACAAAACTAATTATTATGTTAATAGCGCCATAATCTCTGCTTTTTGTTACACAGTGGCCGAAACTAGGTCAAAACTAATCGTGTTGTGTGCCTTTTCAATATTAGGTCGTTGTAAATTGCACTACAAACTACAAAAAAGTAACAGCCGGTGGGCACTGAATTAAAATGTCAAATTCCTGGTTTTGCTAACACTTCTAAAAATACCGCAAATTCAATTGTTACGATCTCCAAGATAAAATTAGTTACCTTCTGTAAGTCCGTAGTTAAGGTCACATGACCTTTAACAGTGAAGCTCGGCACAATTCCCTTCACACGGCGCGGGCGCAGCACCGAGTAGATGTCCGACAAGTCTGACTCTCGCGCCATTCGGGACAGCAGCCGCCCAAGCTCTGGCGAGCCGCCTCGAGTGGGCAGCACGACCAGCAAGTAGTAGCGATCACTGTCCAAAGGCAATCTTAAAGCAGAGGCCTCCAAATGTGGCAGATAGGCGTGCTCCAGCACAGTATCGTATCGCATATACGTGACCTGTTGAAAATAATTGACCCATCATCAATTTGAATGATGAAAAGCAATTCTGTGGCAAATTGATAATGCAAATTGTGTTGTTACGCTAACCATTATAATAAGGGTATATACAATGTCGCTAGGATGCGCGATTCACGAACAAGCGATTTTAATGATATGGCGCAAGAGCGTACCGAATGCTATTAAATAATTTAGCTAAATCAGAGAGCTTTATTGTGGTTAGATAATAGGATGAGCTGCCACTTTGTAAAAGTTTATTTATGGTGTGCGACTAAATATTCCTAACAAGACTCGAACTTGGCTGTGTCAGCTATATGTAAACGTAGCAGTTTGAGGACTCACCTGAACACTTCTCAAACCGTTCGCTAAGAACATTTTGTCGTCAAAGCTCGGATTAGACGCATCCGAACCAATATCATAAGATCTGTAGGAATACAAATAGTCATCTATATACGGAGGATTTGTGAATATAAAATCCACTATCGACTTCTTCTTACGTTCAAGAGTCTCTAACGTAGAGTCATTAGCTGGTGTCACGGAATTTAATGTAGTCGACATGTCCTCCGTAGTCATTGTAGATATTTGTTCCGTTTGCTGTGTTTCAGCCACTGTAGTCATCACACTCTCGGTTGAGGTGTTATCTGTTAACGTTGATGTTATTGTAGACGAACTATCCACCGTTGATGATGGTGTTTGCGTCATATCAGTTAGAGTAGTCTGTGCTGAGCTTGCATCAAGCGTGCTAGATTGTGCTGTAGTGGATGTTCCATCAAGAGTAGTAGCTGGGACTGTGCTTGTTTCAAGAGTTGAAGACGAATCCACTTCGTTGTTGGTGGTCGGTTCATTTGTTAAGGCATTTGTGACTTGCGAATTCATCAAAACTGGTTCCGTTTCAGCCGCCGTGCTTGGGGCTACTGTAGTGGTGGTCGGTTCTGCGTCAGGGGTTGGGGCCTGTGTGGTGGTCTCCAACACCTGCGATATAGTCGTTATTGGTGTCGTCATATCTGTAATTCTTTCAGTGGTAATTTCTGTTGTGGTGACAGTGCTCATGGGCGTGCTCTCTGCGTTTGGCGCAGCGGACGGCATTGCAGTGGTCGGTGTTGCTCCTCTTATATCTATCGTGTTTATTGTCTCCGCATTTGGATTGGTTGTACTTGTAGTCTCTTCTCTAGTCGGGGGAGTAGTACTAGCATCTTCTCGAGCTGGTTTACTTTCAGCCGTCATCGCCACAGTCGTTGCCGTAGCGTCACTGGACCCTGCAGGACTCATTGTTGTAGTCGCTGGATTCGTGTCATTTGAAGTACTGTTAGTATCAGGTGCAAGTGTCGGCAACTGATCGTGTTCTAAATCGAAACCATAAAACCGTAGAATCTTCTTGTATGGCTCGTTAAAAGTGACATTTTCATTGTTCAACGCTAACCCCGCCAGAAATCCCTCTTCCGGTACGAAATAAGTCTGAAATGGTTAAAATTACGGTCATGTAGTAGGTGTATTGGATTAGCAGTTGGCAATTTAGAGATATCGTATAGCCAAAATTGTATCTATTTATTACCTACAAATATTATTCAACAAGCTCGAAACAATCTATCTACATAATAAATAAATAAAATTTTAGTGTCTGATTGGAATGTCAAAATAACAGCTTTTATTAAATGTATTTATGATGAAAAAGTATCTAAGTACGGTACTTAAAAAAACTAAATTTTGAAAATAATTGTCTGTTTGTCTAATCTCCGAAACGGTGAAATCGATTTTGACGGGACTTTCACTGGCAGATAGCTGATGTTGTAAGGGTTAACGTACGCTTTTTGTCCTGGAAGCACGTTCCGGTGTGGTAATTTCAGATATCCTCGCGGGCGAATCCGTGGGCAGAAGACCACGATTCGTATATGCAATTGTTAACGCGTAGGTGCCTTAAAAAACCCCATACTATTATCTAATTATTTTGACGACATGAGTTCGAATACCGGTCGAGCGAAAGTGTGCCTAAACCTTATTAGATTTGTGTGTTATATTATATTGCGCTCGATAAGCTCGCACTGATCAAGTCTTACTTCTATTACCGCTTCAGCACCTATTGGAAATAAGATCTCGGCAGCTTAATTTTTTATCATTTGGATGTCGAAATCCTCCGCCCTGTGGCGCCCTGTTGTAAGGGTCTGTCAGCAGTCAGGTTTTTACTGACGTGCAGGGGGCAGAGATGCTCGCGCATTCACCTTCAACCCACGTTTGAGACTTCTAGTCTAGTCTCATTACTACTGCATACAGTCTAGCTAGACTGTAGAACCGGTTGTAAGTCGTGGACTCGAAACCAAGCAGTTTACTATGTGAAAATTATTTCATCACTAGGTACTACTCTCAAAACGGTGAAGGGAAACATCGTAAGGAAATCGAAGACATGTGACATCTGCCAACCCGCACTGGGCCCGCGTGGTAGATTACAGCCCGCTCCCTCTCGAAGAGAGGCCTGTGTCCCAGCAGTGGGAACATTTTAGACTGATTAATTATGGGACAGTAGAAAAAAAACATAGCCCTGTCTTTACTGTCACGCAGTCGAGTAATAAGAGCCATTTTTATTGATTCTACCATGGGACAAGTTTAGACCCTCAAGCCCAAGTAGCACAAAACTGCATTATAAGATGTCACAAGAGGTAACATCGGTAATTTTAGCACTTATGAAGAGTTATTACAGTACACTCGACCTGCAATAGGTGAAAAGTGAGCTTTCACCTGAATAAGAACGTTAGTATGCGTCACGGAGACCACAATGTAACGCTTGCAGCGTTAATATAGGTAACAAGTTCAGTATTATACAGCTTTAAGCAATTTAAAGGATTTTTGTGGACTTTAACTAAGCTATATTCTGAATTGAAGACCGCAAGTGTACCCTTAGACCACTTGCATTTTAAGAAAGAACACGTGAGCTACTATAATGTAATCAGTTATTCTGTGGCTTCAAATAACAAAGATATAATGCCTTTTGCTGCACACGGTGGAATTTGTGTAATGTTAATCAGCTTGTTACACGCAATCGTATAATAGCTCTTATAAAGCCCACATGATCACTATGGGTGAACATATATGATGCTAAGTTAAAGCAAACTGCTCTATATTAGCTCACATGTTACCCATAATCTACACACATTACCCATAATCTAATCACATGTTAACCATACCTACAGTTATTTGCGTACATGTTACCCACTATCAAGCTTTACATGAATTTGTAGCTGACTTGTGTAAAACAAGAACCACTCGTAACAGCTCGTTACTGATTCATGTACCACGAGTGGACACTTAAACAGCTCATGCTGTTTAATTGTGGTTAATACGGTACACATACCTTGTCTGCCATTTTTTAGATTCTAACCTATGTATACAATATAATAACAATCAGGGCCGTCTTTACCTATTGTGCAGGGTGTGCGTTGCACACGGGCGCAGCGGTCCTAGGGGGCGCCGAGCGCCGCTCGCTACGGAGCCCCACTCGCGTAAAAAGAGCTCCGCTTTGCATACATTTTGTATAGCATCTGGAGCTCTTCTTATATTTGTCGAGTTACACCAAAGCAAGTCGCGCCACGAGCACGCGAGCGGCTTTTACAATATTAACTTTTTTTCAACATGAAATGAACATTATTAACGATTATATTTGGTGTAGTAGGGAGTGTCGCATCGCTCGGCGGCACCTGTTTCAATGATTAGATTTAAAACACGCCGACAATCATATTGCGAATAATGCGAATTCAACAGTTTTGGGATAGAAAATAAAGTACTAATTACGACTTCGAACTTGACGAACGTCAAGCGCGCGGCATTTCTCAAAAGCGTGAGTAAGCGCCCCAGAAGGTGGTAGCCATAAGTCTCATCCGGGGCTACCGCACGATCTCGGGCGAGGCGGCAAGCCTCATTGCCGGACTGCCGCCATGGGATCTGGAGGCGATAGTCCTCGCGCGCGTATATGAGTGGTGCGCGGAGGCACTACGCCGCCGGGGGGAAGTTCCGCTTCCGCGGAAAATCGCTGTGGAGCGGACGGATCTCCGGCGCGATCTCATAGTGGCATGGAAGGAGCGACTGTCGCAACCCAGCGCAGGGCACGCCGCGAAAGCGGCGATAAGACCCCTCTTTGAGAAGTAGCTAGAGAGGCGCCACGGCGCCCTCACCTACCACCTGACGCAGGTCCTCACCGGACACGGAAGTTTCGGGAGGTCCCTGCACATCATCAGGTGGGAGGAAACGCCCGGGTGTCACCATTGCCAGGATCGCCCAGAGGACACGGTGGAGCACACGGTGGAGGTCTGCCCCGCTTGGGCGGAGCACCGCGGTGTCCTCGTTGAGGCGATCGGCAGCGGCGGCGACCTCTCGCGTCCGGCCCTGGTGCAAGCCATGGTCCGGGGCGAGAGGGAGTGGGAGGCAGCCACCTCCTTCTGCGAAGCAGTCATGCTAGCGAAGGAGGTGGCGGGACGGATGAGGGAGAGAGCCTCCCGTCCCAGCCACCGCGGGAGACGCTCCGGGCGTCGGGAGCCACGGGACGACTCCTGGCCACCGTAGGTGCGGGCCTGCGGGCGGAGAGTAATGGGCAACTCACCGTCCGATCAGGACCAGGCCCGTGCCGGACGGCGCGTAGGTGTTCCACGCGCGCCTCAAAAAGATGTCAGCATCGAGGAGGGGCCCCATAGGGCCGAAGCCTGCCGGGTCAGCGAGATTGTCCGAAAGGGTTATCGCTGGCCCGGAACGATGATTTCCAATCAGAAAAAAAAAGCGTGGCGCGTGCCGCACTTTGTGTTCTACCGCTCGCTACACGTAATTTTGCGAAATAAACCTAACTTAATCCATTGCTGGCGCAATGGATTAAGTTTTATGTTTGAGTAAACATGTAAATATGTTTACTTCATATTTGCGGCTTTTATTTTGATTGAAATTGACCTAATAAGTAAGATTTAATTTTGATATTAGCTGAATTAGTTGCCAGTCTGCCACAAGGACAACTGTTGCGAATTTCGACCGCGTCGGAGCACTCGTCAAAAATTGCTACCAAATAAGTCTAAAAACAGAAAACATTAAAAAAAAAAACATAAACGTGTGCTTTGTTTTTCTTGTCACTCTTTCCTTCCTAAAAATACTTTTTACCCGTGTACAGTGAGCCTCGCTCGCAGTGAGCTTCCCAAATTTGTCAAATGTTCCCAATTAATATTGAACTTTGTTTGATATGAGGTCGTAATTAGAATGAAGAAATTTCAAAATTTGGGTGTAACATAACATCTATAAATAGACATGTTAACATGGGTACGTTTTGGCTTGTTAGGGTAAACACCAGAACACCCTGTATAATTCTAAATACATTCAACAGCACCAAAACCGACGAATTTCTTCTTCATCTCCAAACAATAGAGTTTATTATCCATTGGGGAAATTTTACAGTTCACATCCATTTTGACCGCGCGCTTACTAGGGGGCGCTTGGGTAATGTTTGCACACGAGCGCAACATGGGCTAGAGACGCCTCTGATAACAATTTGTTTTTGTTTAGTCAACGAAAATAACAACAGAATTTGAATAGAAAATGTAATGATTTTATACGTAAACAGCTTATTGTCAAATTACAAAGGAAAAATAATAGTACATTATGATACATGTGTGCTATGTTGATCATTATGCACGAGGCGATATTATCGCGCGAGCCGCAGGCGAGAGCGATAAGAAAGCCGAGTGTATATTGATTAATGCACACGCGTTTCATACGACGTTTTTCAACACACTTGCGAGGAAAAAAAACAGACTTGTATTGTTAAATATTAACTTGTATGGAAAATGGCGCGCTGGTTTTGTTTTCCCGCGCGCCGTGCTAGCCAGCACTAGCTATGCGCACGCAACATTGACTCATTTTAAATATATTAATCTATGGCACAGACAAAACCGATACAGCCTATAGAAAAAATATAATAAACACAAACCTGAAAATTGCAAAAAACCTAAGAATTTCGCGGTCTACCACTGCGCATTCACCTTAAATTGTCTGTGGTCCCCTGCGAGTTCATTTTGCGACCAAGGACAATACAGACTATTTAAAAAAAAATTGAATTATAGCCCGCGGATTTTTTCTTTCGGCATGAAGTCTCTTTGGGCGCTTTCCGAATTAGCTATAATCGCTCACATCACAGCGCTCACATCATCTCCATGGACGTAATATTACGTCCATGCATCATCTCACATGCGTTCCGATTTAGATATTACTATTATGACTGCTGAGAGCTGGCAACAATTCGGAACACTCGTGAACGCGCTCACATGACAGTGCTTACACAATGTAAAAAAGATATTATTACAGTATTTCTTTGTATAAACACCACATTTCTTCTTCAGTTCTTCTTCTTTGGTTAGGTGGCGACTGTCAGCCAGAAGCACAATTTCAAAAATGCCACGTTAGTTTAATTTAAAGATGATGCAACTCAAAACAAAACACACACTGACACAACCTCATACACACACTGTAATTTTTGACAGCGCTCACGGTGATATTATTCTAGGGCATGGTCGGCATTATCGCAAGATGGCGAATGTCATGACGTCATCTATGACGATTCACGGGACATCGTTATCGTTATCGCGCTCACGCTAATTCGGTTATTTCCCAATTCGGAACACATCGATTATTTCCCATTTCGGAACGCAGGGTTTGATGAGATTAAAAAAGCGCGCGTCTCCGACTAGTAAATAGTTATCTGTGGTATTACAGAACATGTGGATTAAAGTAAAGAAAAAGCACGCGTTCGTAATACACTCCATTATGGATCTAAAAGCGGTTCAATAAGAGCCACTTTACGAGCAAGTGTGTTGAAAAAATACTTAATTTTTTATAATAATATCATCAACCTATTTTATACTATAATTTTCAAGTAAACAGTGATATTTTGAGAGCGCGTGAAAATTTTCGTCTATAATTATATAGTATTTGACAATAAACTCTCTTTCCCATTCGAATTTCATGCACATGGAGGAAAAAAACAAAGTTTTACTTATCGTTAACATAATTATATTTGCCTATACAAACACTTTACAAAATGGTTCACACAAAACATATCAAAATAATAAGTAGTAGGGTGAAAATTATTCACAATTTTGCCACTTGTGAATTGTCAGATCCATAAAAGAGTTACAGGTATTCTGGAGTGTATTTTGTGCTGAAAAATAGGTAATAAGTACTCTATTATTCAGCCCTTGTGGTGTATAAAAGGTAACACATACCCTGATAATCAGTCATTATTCAGCTCTTGGGGCGACTGTTACCTTTAATAATGCTCAAATAACGCTGATATAGTGCAACCAGCTACATTATTCAGCTAACAGCTGATTAATTTGTGCCCAAATCAGAGTTATATCAGCTGAGTAGGCGCCTCTAACGCTCTTACTCAGCAGGTTTATTCAGCTGAAATTTCCATTGTGAACAGTGATTCAGCTACTATTCAGCGCTTCTGTGCTACTTGGGAGGTAGGCCATATAGGTAACAGTGATTTATAGAAAGTTATAAAACTTGGGTTTATTTTAGGATGCCTCCTAGGTACGGTCAGCGAAAAAAGTCTATTAACACTGCTACTTTTGCTCATCTATACCTACATAATATAAAATTCAAAGTCCTGACCGACTGATATAACGCACAGCTTAAACATCATTTTGAGGGTGTGGTCTTTGTGAAGAGTAGGTATCCACTAACAAAGGGTTTCTCGAAATTCCACCCCTAAGAGGGTGAATGGGGGAGGGTGAATGGGGGAGGGTGAAATTTCACGCGGATGAAGTCGCGGGCAGAAGCTAGTCAAAAAATTATTCGATAGGATATTTTAAGTATTTCATATAGGTACGCAGAGGTAATGTTCTTTTAATTTTTACTTCTGTTCCGATTTTAATTTAATGTTTAGCTCTAGCTCTGTTTAGTTGTTACAAACGTACCTAAGTGATGAACTGACAGTACCTACAGGCCCCGCCCTCTTGTCCATTGGGCACTCTCTTATATTTATTTCTCTTATCTACACAGGGGCCCCGAGACCCATAGGTGCCCAGGGCCTCCAATAGGTTCAAGACAGCCCTGAGTAGATACCTACCTAAATAATGAAACATTTTGTCCATCATGTTTAGGTTCACGGCCTAAAAACGAAAGGGATATTATGTGATCGCTACAATTCTAAATGCCGGCCGTACTTCCTAAAGTTACAAACTGTTACATTTTAGTCACAGATCAAAAGAAAACAATAGCACCGCCGCGCCGGTGAGAGTTCCTGACGATTTGTTTATTTGTCAGGTCACTCTTATTTCTACGGGCTTGTAACCATAATTGTCCATACTCCATACTAATATTATAAATTCGAAAGTAACTCTGTCTGTCTGTCTGTCTGTATGTTACCTTTTCACGCCTAAAGCACTGAACGGATTTTGATAAAATTTGGCAGAGAGATAGATTGCATCCCGGGGAAGGACATAGGATAGTTTTTATCCCGATATTCCCACGTGAAACCGCGGGGCGCTGCAAGTACAAACTAAATACATGAACCTACCTCAATTTTGCTGAAATAAATATAAGTAAAAAATTATACTGAAAAAACCGGGCAAGAGCGAGTCGGACTCGCGCACCAAGGGTTCCGTAGCTCGCCGGTGAAAATTTAAAAACATATTGTGATGACATGTTTTTAAATTTTCACCGGCGAGCTACTTACTAGAACTCGTTCAAACCAATTTTTGGTGGAAGTTTACATGATAATGTAGGTACATTATATATTTTTTTTAGTTTTATCATTCTCTTATTTTAGAAGTTACAGGGGGGACACACACATTTTACCACTTTGGACGTGTCTCTCGCGCAAACTGTTCAGTTTAGAAAAAAATTATATTAGAAACCTCAATATCATTTTTGAAGACCTAGATCATAGATGGGTATGGGTTTGATGAAAAAAAATTTTTGAGTTTCAGTTCTAAGTATGGGGAACCCCCATAATTTATTGTTTTCTTCTATTTTTTTGTGAAAATCTTAAATATGCGGTTCACAGAATACATCTACTTATCAAGTTTCAACAGTGAGTTCTTATAGTTTCGGAAAAAAGTGGCTGTGACATACGGACGGACAGACAGACAGACATGAGGAATCCATAAGGGTTCCGTTTTTGCCATTTGGCTACGGAACCCTAAAAATTTAACGCCTGCAGAAGCACCACTTAATTCGTCATAGCAAATAGAGAATAGTAAAATATTTCTTGTATTATAATTTATGACTTACTTTTAACGTGCGGTGTATATCCCTAAAGCCTATCCTCATGACATTCCTGTTCCACGGCAGCTGCATCCCCCGCTGGATCTGATACGAGGCCTCCCCATCCACTCCTTCATACAGAGCCACCATGATCCCCATCAGTCCGTACGGCGAGAACGCTATGTTGTTATCATTTAAAAAGTTATGTTCTGCCAGCACTTTCAAACCAAACTCGTTCGTTACATCCACCATAAGAGCTAAAGGCGTTCTTCCAGTATCCCATAATTTTATTTCTATTGGAACACCGTACTCTGAAGATGCAGTAACTATGATACACGCGTAAATGGAAGCGGCGCGCAAGATCGCGCTCGCCAAACGAAAACTTGGCACGCGTCCGTTTGCACGCATGTTGTCCGCGGTTGTGAACGCGCTCCGCTGACCACGGGCTACGGCTACGGGTCCACCGAGGCTCTTGGGTTAATCTTTGTGGCTAATTAGCATTGAGACCCCGAACTTTTCGGTGAATGCCCTCGGCGAATTTGTGCGAATTGTTTTATATGTTGCATTGTTGTCCGTACAACGTACTCAAGTAGGTACATGCTACACTCAGGTACATAATTAGATTCTTGAGCGAATACCGAACATCTCTTCAAATCAGGTTGACCTAACTGGTGTTTTCATCAACGGAGGTACTAAAAGGCGTTGGAAGTTAGGTATTTCCTGCGGTATCCATGCAGTTAAAATAATCAATAAAAAGGATTTCAATAAGAGTAAGATCCAGCATGTTTTGGCGTTTTTCTTTTAGGTAGGGACATAGGTACTAGGTAATAATCTAGGTAATACCTACTCTGCAATGGTAACTAAGAATAGGTATATTTATCTAACGTGAGAACCTTATTATTGGAACTGATAATTGCCAATAATAGGCGTGGTTAACTCTGGGCATAACCGTAACTGCGAAGAATCTACGCACGAAAAAATAACACAACATTTATTCATGAACTACCTTCTGCCCGCGACTTTCCGTGGAAGTCGTAGGAAACCACAATATACTAAAATAACAGTCACATAATAATAATATGTGACTGTTATCTGACGGTTATTATTACTCAACCCCCCCCCACAATACACAATACAAACACAATATTCCTACTAAATAATAATATATTGTTTGTGTGTTGTGTGGTGGTTTGTTTTCGCTTTAGCGTTATTTTCACGGAATAGATATTATCTGTTCCGTGGTTATTTTATTTCTGACTTTTTTAAGCGACTTCAAAAAAGGAGGAGCTTCAATTCGGATGTTTACCTACCTATATAATTATATATTTTTTTAAATGCTTGTTCGGGCTTAACTCCGTCCTAAATAGACGGATTTGACAAAAAAAACAAACTCTTCAGCTTTATTTTATTACTAGCTTCTGCCCGCGACTTCGTTCGCGTGAAATTTCTTGTACCCCCGCCCCGTCGCAACACTTCGAATTCGCTTAGCGTTCATTCTGAGTTTTTTTCTTTTTGCTCGGCTCCTAAGGGTCATCATAGCGTGATATTAAATAGCCTATAGCCTTCCTCAAGAATTGGGCTTGACCGGTAGTTCCAGAGATTATCGCTTTCAAACAAACAAACTCTTCAGCTTTATTATTAGATATAGATTATAGATAGGTACGGAACACTGTTTATATAATTAACCGCTTCACTTTAAAATCAGGTTTTACTTGCCGCAAGCCGTGAATTTCTTTTACCGGTGTAAGCTGTAGCCGAGAGCAAGACATTACAGTCGCAGTGCAACTTTTGACCCATCATTTATAATGCTCAAACTTGGTCAAGATTGGTGCCAATTTATAATGGTAGTGTTACTGGAAATACCCAAATATCGTAGAATAAATTAAGTAGAGAAAGTTACATTTTATGTTCCACTAGCAGCGCCCCGCGGTTTCACCCGCGTGAATGTTAATCCCGTGGGAATATCGGGATAAAAAGTAGCCTGTATGTTAATCCACGGTGTAAGCTACCTCAATACAAAATTTTATCAAAATTGGTCCAGCCGCTTGAGCGTGAAGAAGTAAGAAACATATGTGTGTTTATATGTTTGTTACTTCTTCACTCACAAACTTTCGCCTTTATAATATTAGTGAGATGATAAAATCGGCAAATGAAGAACTCGAGACAAAAAGATCCCACCAAAAACATTTTCATGTAAAATGTTGCCAAGACAAGACCACAATGGCTCGCACTGCCAAAAAGTTATCAGATCTTCGTCGATCGTCACTTTCCACAGGTTCGTTAGAAAACCAGCGTGCTGAAATGAACCTTTTTGGCGCAGCCGTGAGGCACACACTATCTATTGTTGTTGAAACATAATTTTTTATTTTGTTAATTTTTAACCCCCGACGCAAAAACGACGGGGTGTTATAAGTTTGACGTGTCGGGGTGTGTGTGTGTGTGAGACAAAAAAACGCCTACCTACTGAAAAAAAATATATGGAAGAAAGTTCTAGGTGTGCACCTCTCTTGTTCGTTTTAAGGTTCCTTACCAAAATGGTAATAAAAAAAACTTTTTTACAAAAAAAACAACCGACTTCCAAAAAACTATAATCCAAATACTAATCCAAATAGACACCGACTTCCGAAATTAAAGTTATTTTTCATTTTATAGTGTTTTTTGGAAGTCGGTTGTTTTTTTTGTAAAAAAGTTTTTATTTTTCACTTTTTAGTGGGTCAGTTTGTAATTTATCTAAGTTACAATAGCCTAATGTCAACTGCTTATCACCTTTTACAAAATATTGCTTTTCCCGATGCAGGGACGTTAATTGTTGAGGAGTTCTCCTGGTAAGAACCAGGAAAACTTCTCAACAACCACTTACCATACGCATTGTGACGAGGATAAATCGTTTAGCAACCATAGTAAAGTAATCGAATCGCAACCCGTGAAATATTTGTCATTGAGTAGTTCCGATGGCCATCTGTGGTCTTCATCATCGGCTCCACTTTACCAAATGATGATTTCCGAGAACAAATGCTCAAGTTACTTTAAAAAATACCCAAATCGCTATAGCTTTGCCTATAAAATTTGAGGGTTTCCCTCGATTTCCATGGGATCCTCTCATCAGATTCCAACTTGATGATAATGGGACCACCTCGAGAGTATACCCTTTCGAACAAAAAAAGAATTTTGAAAATCGGTCCACAATTGGCGGAGTAATCGCGTAACAAACACACAAAAAAACATACCGTCCAATAGAGAACCTCCTCCTTTTTTGAAGTCGGTTAAAAAAGTAATTACGCGAGTCCGACTCGCTCTTGCCCGGTTTTTTAGGGTTCCGTAGTACCTACAAGGAACCCTTATAGTTTCGTCATGTCCGTCTGTCTGACCGAGGTTTTGCTGAGACCGTAAGTTTTTTTTTTTTAAATAACTTTGCCCCACCTCCTGTATTGTGGGGCATTTCTCCTGTATTGTGGTTGCGTTTACAAACATTTAAAGTCACATACACAAACAGCCAGACCCGGAACAACTAGACTTGTAGGTCATACAAATATTTGTTCCGTGCGGGAATCGAACCCGCGACACGCAGCGCAGAAGTCAATCGCTTAACCACTGCACCAACCGTGCCGTCCTCAGTACTAGAAAGCTGTAATTTTGCAGGAGTGTGTATATAAATTACGCCGACAAAGTGGTAAAATAAAATTTTTGAAAATATTTTTTTTTAGGGTAGCTCCCCTACATGTGATGTGGGAATGAATATTTTTTTCGTCGTCTACCCCATCGTGTGAGGTATCGTTGAATAGGTCTTCTAAAATGACTTGAGGGTTGCTAGAGATATTTTTCGATTTAATGCTCCATTTACGAAATATTAAACTTTAAAGCGAAAAATTTTGTTCCAGTAGGGCGTCCCCCCCCCCTCTAAAAGCTAAACTGCTGGCTAGAAAAATCTGGAAATACTCAAGATGATAGTGCATTTCATGAAATTTAAATGAAAACTCATTGACATAATTATATATTACTAGCGTAAGGACCGGGCTAACGGCGCGACTAAATGGCACCAACGCGCTGGCCCTAAAATGACGGTTTTAGGGCCAACGCGACTCAGTTGACAGTGGTGCGCGCGAACTTCGAACTTCGAACGAAGAACTTCTATGTAAAATGTTCAGACGGGCGTATCCTTACTTTTGAAATCATTGTGAAAACTATTTTCTGTTGTTTTATGTGAGTTCAAAACATATTATTGTAAAATACTGTTTTTTTGGTGGAAGGTTTGTTACAAAACTAACCTCAAAACTGAGCAGAAAATCAAAGAACAACAAAAACCCCACTAAATAAATGAATAATTTTAATTTCCTATGAAAGTACGACATTACCCCTCTTTTATATCCAATTTATGTTATCATACAAAATTGTTTGATACGCAACGGCGGTCAATAGTGAAATGGGCAATTTCCTTTTGTTGTCTCTTTTATCAAATACAATTTATATTATTAGAAAGAATGAGACAAAACGATATTTCATATTCTGAATCATATTTCACTCATATTTGTATAAGCAAATGTATGTATAGAACAAGGAACTTATAGGTAAAGCTTACTTTACATAGAAGTTCCTTGATAAAGAATAGGTTAAAATGGTTAAAATGCTCTAAGGTATAGAATAACGCGGCGTCTCCAGTTTTCCTATCTCTATGGGCTGTGCTGTGGCACATGTGTTGCTGTCATGGAGAATCTTCTATTCTCCATGCTTGCTCTTGCTGTTTGCTCATTTGCTGTGCCTGTGGCATTTTTTTCATACCCTTTGTCTATGGCGCTGCCACTTGCTTGTACTATTATGCTACGCGACTAAATTGGATGGCGATTCATGTGACAGTTAATCTTATTTTGTTTCAACTTTCTAGACGGCATAGCATGCTGCTGACTCTTTTTTTCAACTCTAAGAGGCATTTCAAATTGTATGGACTTCTAATTGTAGTCTTTGATTCTATCGAGAATCGAGATAGTTGGTTGCTGCAAAAAGGAGCGTGTATGAAATCAATAGTTTTAATAATCTTGTAGGCCGCCTGCGACGATTACATGCATTATATTGTAGTCTTTGATTACATGTTACTATTGAGAAGGTTAGCCAACAGTTATCACCACGATGTATTCAATTTTGGTAATGCAAAAACAGATTCTGAGTCTTTAAACAATTGATTGACGGAATTCGTCTGAATTCGTCGTTTCATCTGCTTCAAAAGGTCAGTACACATTATTTTGATAATAATTAGTAAATTACTACTAGATTTGATATATCTATGCGAGACATGCAGCTATTTTCGAATTAATCATTCAATAGGTACATATTTTAGCAAAACCTTTACCTGAGTAGCGGCGCCTTGAAACCAGTCTCTTTAGAAAGAAAAGATATTAGGTAATTTTTATCTGGTGAAATAAATTGTGCTCAATACTTCTCGTTTTGATGAAGCTAAGTTGCAATGACATTCTTGCAAAATATTAGTTTTATTTTATAATAATTTACTTAGTTAATAAATAGTGATTCCTCATTATAACATTTTAGTTTAACTGGTAAGTGCAACTATATTATTTGTAGTATTGCATACAAAAAAGATCCCATAAAAGTACACTTCAGAATCAGAACTTTCTCTAAAACAAGCCGTTACCTAGTTCTTTTTTGAGTCCCAAATTGATTGATAACCTTTGTAAGTTATGATTTATTTTATCAATAATCTAATCATTATTATTTCGAAATATACAGTTATGTACTTATATTAATACATAACAGGTGATGAATGACTTCTACTGTAGAATATAGGTACACAAAAAACCTCAATTTCATTGTCTAACGAATTTTTTTTAAATAGTGTCAGATAATGCTGTTTGCCGAGTTATGATTTCCATCAATATGTTTGCCTGACTATGAGAAAGCATTACTGTATCTGAAACTGCATAAACTTAGAGAAATAGGACAGGCCACTTTATTCCACAATCAATGAGTATTTTTTTTATTAGAAAGATATGATAATGTAACTATAAAATAACAGATTTGTGTGATTTTGTTAATTATATCATATCAGTCACAACCATGCACATTTGACGTGTCCTGTCAAATAGCAGAGTGCTTAGAAACAACCTCATCACATGTAAGTATGCATATATTGGATTGTTGTAAGTATCTATTTATTTATAACTAAGATTTTTAATTAACTAAAAATGGCTATTTAGTTTGATATCAAATGATTTGGGTTACAGTTGTGCGTGACTCAAGACAAGAAGAAAGAAGAATTTCTTAAGAATAGTGACAAAAGTTTATGACCGTTTTCTGGTCATAAACTACCAAGTGTAGTGCTTCAAGATGGACCTTCCAGATTGCCCTCCGGGAGCAGAGGGGTATCAGGATTCAGTCACCGAAGTACCTAAGAAACCTGAAGTAGAAGAGTCCTCCTGTACCAAGGTAAATATTATTTTTTTAATTTATTAGATAAATACAATACTGAAGTAATAAAATTAATCTCAAATAAATCTTAATTTTAATGTCAACTGTTTATTATCCTCAATTTAGACACTAAAGAGCATCCCTTGCTACTGTTATGAGAGCTTAATTTTGAACAACATTATTCCTATTTCCCCTATTAATCCTAAGGTATTTAATAAATTAATGAATCTGGGAAGCTCTCAAATACCATTTATTACTATTTAAATATAAAATTCAAAGTTTCATGTTTGACCTGAACACAGTATTTCTATTCAAACATGTAAATACTAATTTCATTATTTATAGACCTAATACGAAAGAGAATGCATGGAATACGTACATTGTCTAGTTTAAAAAGCGTGCGTCAAGTCGCGTTCAGGCGTACTCATTGTATAGCTGACAAAAATTTCCCTAGGCTCGGGCCTTGCAAGCGTACGTCAGTCACTTAAACTGGGCCTTAAATTTTCACACAACATGCATATTAGCTCATGTACTCATTCTTAAAAATATACTTCTACCTGCGCCCCGCGGTTTCACCCGCATGAGTGTCGATCCCGTGGGAATATCAGGATAAAAATTATCCTATGTGTTAGTCCTGGTTATAAACCATTTGTGTGTCAAATTTCATCCAAATCTGTTCAGCCGTTTGTGCGTGAAGAAGTAAGAAACATACAAAAACACTCAAAAACTGTTGCCTTTATAATATTGTGTGACTATTGTATGTAATTTTTTTCACGCACACTGGTCCACTTGAAGGACTAAGTGCGGAAACCAAACCTATAACATTATGTAATATTTTGGCTTTCAATGTGGACTATGGATTAATATTTTGGTTGAATAAATTATATTGGTGGTGTTAAAATTCTTTGAACTTAACACAAACATGAATACAAAGACAGATTACGGTTTCAGTGTCTTCAAATATTATTTCCCTTGTCTATGAAAGTGCCTTTACAATACAATTGTTTTGCCCACCATACTCCCTTGAACTAGAATACTAGAACTACTTATGCAGTTTAATATGAGCAAAGAAGAACTCATATTACCACGAAAACATATGTTTTTGATGATGTGTTAGTCCAATTTATTTAGTTTTTGTGTAAAATGCTTAGTTTTAGTTTTCTTTATGGCTACACTATTTAAGTAACTAACAAAATAATTAAAATCAGTCTGTCAATAGTGCTAAGTTTCGTGGTAAGTAATGTAGAATGTTAGCTTTGTCTGCGGCGCTGTTTGCATATGCGCATGATATATAGGAACGAAATAAATAAAGCGGATTAGTCTAAGGTTCTTCAGTTTTGATAGAAGATAGCGAGACAGCGTGCTTATAATATATTTAAGGAAGATACTATAAGCTTTATAACACCTCAGAACTCTCAGGCGGAAGTCCCTCTTGTTCCTTATTTTTATTTTCATATATATGATATTGATAAGTGTTTCAGAAGAAAATTCATAATTGGTACCTACCAAATTTTAGTAAGACTCGCTTAGTTAATTATTGGGTGGGACATTCAACCTTTTTAGGTATAGGTTTTTTTATAAATAAATAATAAGTGCTGTTATTGCAAGTGAGTCTGCGGAAATATTAAGAGAGTCAGAGCTTTCATAAAAAACTTAAATCTATTATTTATTAAACCGGCATTTTTCTGTAATGGTCAAGATTCTTTTTGATTATTATGTTAGTTGTTGCTGTGCTTTCTCAATTTAATTCAGGAAAGCATATCTTGTTAGAAAATACTTTTCTACGACTTCCGGCAATGATACATGCAAGTAATAAAATATAAATTATGGCAACATTCTGTGTGGCATATTTTTTTCGACCGAGTCTGTACCACAGCTCGTCAGGTGTTTATAATGTGTATAAAGGTGCCCACCTTCTCACTTCTGACTACTACGTCCCTGAGTCGCGTCCTCAACATCAAGTGAGTGGAGCAGCTATCGGTCACTAGATTATCTGGTAGGTTATTTTTCGTATCCACATAGGACCTAAAACCTCCACTGATACCCAAAACGCCGCTCACATGACATTTCTGCCCATACGATCAGTGTGCACTGGCATCGGAAAATGGGAAAATAAATTTTATAATTTAATTTGTGCTTAACATACCTTTTTCGCGATGTGTTACTTTACGTTGACTTGTCATTGAGTTATCACACAATAATATAAGTGTGATAACGTTTACATTTATTACTCCGTGCCACGGTACCCAGGTAAGTATAACATAGTGAAAAATAACTTAAAATAAAAATACGTTCAATAAACGAATGAAAATAACATTTTAAACTGTTTTATTTGTTTTGAATTATCCCACGTCTTGACGAATATTATTAGGGCGGATCGATTTTAAACTTTTTTCGATAATCTGCTGGGTGACGAATTTATGACTTGGTCAGTTGTTGTACTGGCTTGTACTTGTGACGTATGAGTTGTATGATAGTGATGGTTGTGGTTGTTGTTTTGTAGGCGGAGCTCGAGTTCCAGGAGCATCTGAACAGTTTGAAGATCCGGCTGGAGGATGGCGAGACGCGATGCATGGTGGAGCGGCGCGGCCGTGACATCTCGGGCAAGTGGATCTACCTGTGCTACCCGTGCGCCGCTGTCTGCAGCGGCGAGAGCATCCTGCAGGTGAGGCCTCGGAACAGCGCATTGCTGTACAGGCGTAGTTTAAGTATCATAATCACCATTGCTGATCTAGATCCTATCAGAAATGGTGCATGTAACTGTTCACATCGCCGGCGAGTAATCATTATTAACGATTACTAAAAGAGTACGAAACTCGCTCTGGGACACTCGCTTGGCGGACAGAACACTCGCTAAGAGACTCACGCTTGGTACACGCGCATACAAGCGAGTAATCGCTCGTAGCCGTCGCGCACTCGCTGCGCTCGTTTTTAATTGCTAGCTCTACTCGCTTCTCGTTAAGGTCATAGCACACTTATCAAATCTGAAAGGGATCGGCACCGTATCGCCTTTCGCCTCGCCGTCAAACAGGCGTCAACCTAACGTAAGCACGTAACCAAAGCGGATCAGAAGCTCCGATACGTCGACTCGGCTACGGCTAGGCGACGCCGCGCTTCCGGTTCGCCGACGGCTGGTTGTTGGTGCAGCAGGCAGGGCGCAAGCTCGGGTACGGAGTCACGTAAGCGCGGGGTCGACGAGCCCTATCGCACCGCACCGCGGTTTGTGAGCTTGTCCCGGGGCGAGGCGATTACGTTACGATTCCTATTAGTGTGCATTACATTAGGGAGTTTCATATAAAGAATACTGAACTGCTCGAGTTGATACGGACCGATCCCTTTCCGGTTTGATACGTGTGCTATGACTTTTAATCGCCGGCGGTGGTACAACTGCGTATGACACCTTTTTTCTGAATGGTGTTTATTGTTTTCAGACTCATATATCGGGGAAAAAACACAAGATCAAGCTGACGATGCGAAACATCTGGCCCAAGAGCATCTTTGACGATCATCCGTTCAACCAGACTGGTAGTAAGACTGTTGGTAAGTGCATACTTTACAAAATATTATAGGGACTATTCGTTCATACCAAAACCAATTATAACCGCTATTTGTAAAATTCGATCTAGTCTTTACATAAAATTTTTTTATTGCATGACTTGTGCACAAGCAAATGTTCAGGCTTAATTATATGAAAAACTTATAACCATTTCTAATTTTATTCTTATAGCCACCGAGAAAGTTCTTCAGAAGATGGCGGAAGAGGTGGACCATCACAACAGGAACCCATCAGACCTGGACAAAAAGTACAACAAGTACAGGGCTGTAAATTGTCACATCCAGGACTCTCTAGATGCCGTCAAGTAAGTAATGTATACATATTATTAGTCGCTTTTTGTGTCTGTCTGTGTGACTGCGTTGTTCTTCTAAACTATGCAACGAATTTTGATGAGGTTTACCATCATTTAGAGAATTTATTACAGAAGGTTTATACAGGATGACCCGTAATTCATGGATAACCTCTTAAGGGGTCATTGTACTTATCATTATGAACAACGTTCCCTAATGTTCTCATAACTCGTCGAAATGTAGGGAAACAGCCGATTCTTTTTTCGCAATTTCAGGTTTGGTCCTTTAATAATAGTTGTTCATAATGATAAGTACAATGACCCTTTAAGAGGTTATCCATTAATTACGGGACACGCTGTATGTATAATAAATACATCGGTAGTAGCTCAACTGTCACTAATGAGTAATGAGACACAATTACTTTTTCTGTTGTTACCGATCTCTAGGAGATTTCTTGACAGTTGAAGGGATTCAATTTACGTATAATAAAGAAATCTCGATGTTAACATCTCTCCTCAGGCCAAAACACGAAGCTCGCAATGACATGTGAGAGTGAGATAGCGAAAGAGTGCTAACGTAAACATACATTTACGGTATTTATGGCTAGAATATATATGTTTTTACTCTATTATATGTTTGTCAGTGTCCGGATGGGCAATATCTACCTGATAAATAAAATAAAACTGGCCAAGTGCGAGTCGGACTCCCGGTTCCGTATCACAAGGCAAAAACGCCGAAAAAACACGCTTGTTGTATGGGAGTCCCCTTAAATATTTATTTTATTTTGTTTTTAGTATTTGTTGTTATAGCGGCAACAGAAATATATCATCTGTGAAAATTTCAACTGTCTAGCTACCGCGGTTCTTGAGATACAGCCTGGTGACAGACAGACGGCAAAAACGCCGAAAAAAACACGTTTGTTGTATGGGAGCCCCCCTTAAATATTTATTTTATTTTGTTTTTAGTATTTGTTGTTATAGCGGCAACAGAAATACATCATCTGTGAAAATTTCAACTGTCTAGCTACCTCGGTTCTTGAGATACAGCCTGGCGACAGACAGACGGCAAAAACGCCGAAAAAAACACGTTTTTTTGTATGCGAGCCCCCCTTAAATATTTATTTTATTTTGTTTTTAGTATTTGTTGTTATAGCGGCAACAGAAATACATCATCTGTGAAAATTTCAACTGTCTAGCTACCTCGGTTCTTGAGATACAGCCTGGCGACAGACAGACGGCAAAAACGCCGAAAAAAACAAGTTTTTTTGTATGGGAGCCCCCCTTAAATATTTATTTAATTTTGTTTTTAGTATTTGTTGTTATAGCGGCAACAGAAATACATCATCTGTGAAAATTTCAACTGTCTAGCTACCGCGGTTCTTGAGATACAGCCTGGTGACAGACAGACGGACGGACGGACAGCGAAGTCTTAGTAATAGGGTTCCGTTTTTACCCTTTGGGTACGGAACCCTAAAAACGATGTGGCTCTGTCTCGCATATTCACAGCATTATGCTGGGCGATGGATATTTTACGTGGATACGAAGTATATTTTCTCCCAACTTATTTTTTTTTGTATTTGTGGTTTTTAACCGACTTCAAAAAAGAAGGAGGTTTCTCAATTCGTTTTAAAGCACTACAATTTAATAAAGGCCTGGAGTCGATCTGATGATGGAGCCGAAAGACAGTCGAGGGGACTCCTCAACGATTTACAGCAGTTACCTTGTGTTTGGGCTTGATTAATTTGTATTGATGTGAACTTTACACCTAGATGGGTTGTGACTGTCATTAGGGGTCTGATGGTGAAGACGAAGGACAGTTAAGGGAACTCCTCAATAGTTTACAGTAGCTACCTTGTGTTTGGAATTAATTCATCTAAGGGACTGGGCGGGTCACACTTATAGGATGCATGCAGACAGATGGCCCAAAGTCGTCACACAGTGGGTGCCTGAAGACGGGCGTCGTCACCGAGACAGGGCTAAGAAACGCTGGCGTGACGATTTAGACTCGTTCCTAACCGACTGGACGGAGAAGACACAGTATAAGGAAATGGGGGAGGCCTTTGCCCAGCAGTGGGACAGAATAGGCTAACAAAAAAAAAAGGGAATTGTAATGGCAAAGGAAACATTTCATGTGTTAAATAAATAAAATAAATAAAAACTTTGCACCCATATGGGTTATAAGTGCCATTACAGGTCTGATGATGGAGACCATAGACAGTCGAGGGAATTCCTCAACGATTTACAGCAGTTACCTTTTGTTGGGCTTACTTCATATGGTTCAATATGCCAAAATGTTGTTCGTACAAAAATAATACCTAATTAAGATTGTAGTTTTACATAGGACGGCCACTACCTACTAGTCATGCTGATGCGTCAATTTGAAACCGAATTTAAGTTGCGTAATCGCGTCATTTCTAGCAATGCTCTTTCGTCGTGTGGCCTACTCAATAATTAAAGTAACTTGAGCATTTGCTCTTGGAAATCATCATTTGGTAAAGTGGAGCTGATGATGAAGACCACAGATGGCCATCGGAACTACTCAATGACAAATATTTCACGGGTTGCGATTCGATTACTTTAATATATGGTGGCTAAGCAATTTATGCTCGTTACAATGCGTATGGTGAAGTGGAGCTGAAGGTGACTTCTCAATCAGCTCCAGTTCTCCTGGTTCTTACTAGGAGAACTCCTTAACAATTAAAGTCCCTGCATCGGGAAAAGCAATATTTTGTAAAAGGTGACGAGCAGTTGACATTAGGCTATTGTAATTTAGATAAATTACAAACTAACCCACTAAAAAGTGAAACATAAAAACTTTTCTACAAAACAACCGACTTCCAAAAAACACTATAAAGTGAAAAATAACTTTAATTTCGGAAGTCGGTGACAAAAAACTGAAATACAAATCCAAAGACACCGACTTCCGAAATTAAAGTTATTTTTCACTTTATAGTGTTTTTTGGAAGTCGGTTGTTTTTTTTTTTAATAAGTTTTTATTCTTTGCGTCATATTTAGCGCAAATAAATGTATTTTCTTTCGTTATTGTTTGTTACTAACGTGACATGAAACATGTTCATCGCCAGGGCTCCGCTGATCGGCGTGGAGTACCTGATCGAGCACCCGCCGGAGCAGACGCACTACGAGCCCACGTACATGTGCACGCTGTGCACCAAGCAGGGCCATCCGCGCACCATCATCAACCACATGACCTGCTTCTGGCATCGGCACAACTACCTCGTGAGTATACGCTAGCCTTATGGTGATTTTTCAATTATTCAATAGTTGATCCGACAGACGTCGTTATCCTGTCCCAATTTCAAAAAGTCATTAGTACAGAAACAATTTTTTAAATTTTCTGAGCGGCTTTTCCAATCTTTCCTTCCATAAACATATTATTCGGACTATAATGAGGAACATTAAAAACAAAAAGTTATCTTTTCACCCGTTCTTAAGTGATGCGCTAAAGCTACGGTTTCCTAGAAGAGCGGTGGACGGCCGCGCTATAATGGCCGCAGTGACGGCGGCCATGAAAATGATGTCAGCAGAGTTGACTTTACGGTGTCAAAAAACGCTCTCTACACATCAACTTATTTTCATAAGTAACGTTTCAGTGACGTCACTCGCCGTAAATAGCGGGCACTATTATAATGGTGACCGGTCTTCTAGGAAACCGTAGCTTTAGCAACGAACAGCATTTAATTTTTATTTATATAAATCATTCCTGGTTTCCTTACGATGTTTTTCCTTGACCGATGTCAGTAATGTCGAAAACTCCGCTAAAACAGTTACTGTGTTTTTGCCCCAGGTGCGTCACTTCCCGCAGGCTTGCAGCCTGCTGACGCCGTACCGCGCGCAGCCGAAGTACCGCGAGGGCGTCGGCGTCATTATGAACCGCCTCTCGCAACGCATCGAGGACAAGTACGGCCGCAAGCGACCCGTCAACATCGATAAGGAGGAGTATGACAAAGACAAGTGAGTGTCGCAGCACTATAATAGAACAAAAGTTGAGTTGCTAAAGCCGATATGAGACGCTTCACGCAAGTGAATGATTCACTCGAGTGAACGTTCATTTTTATTTCATTCTATGTTCATCTGCTTAATTTTTGGATCATTCGGTAGGCGAGTGAAAGATGCCGAGTTCCAACATCCAATGTTGTTGGATCTTTTCACTAATGAATTCATTTTTTCTTTTATTCATTCTGTGTTCAGATTTTTCACTTCGAGTGAAAGGCAAAAGTGAACAAAAATTGAAGTGTGGCGGCATCTACATCGCTACATGCGAACTACGCATCACACTGACGTTACGCAAAATCCTGCATCGCGCAAGCAGAGTTTACCGCGTGACTAGCATATATACAACGTCCCGACATCGATCGTCGGGCAGTTGCCCACCAGACATTACATTCGTCTGGTCGGAGGATCCTTAAGAATTATAATTATTGTTTTATTAATTTCATTCAATAGGGTTATATCAACTTAGAGGGTTGTATATATGATTTGAATGATCATAATTCTGTAAATACATACTTGTTACGATCGCCTGCAAATTGCAATAAGATAATTTGAATTTCGCGGGCTACCCTGGCGCTTCTTCCATAAGGTTTCACGCTCATTTATTACTTACGTGAGTAACAAAGCGAATAAATTGTTCCAGGGTACAAATCCACGAGTGGGTGTTCCGAAGTCATCACTTTTCTGAGAAGGATGGAGCGACCTTCACTGAAGTTGTTGACATTGGGCTGATCGACTCTCTGCTTAAATCCAGTAAGTTATTACTAAATTGATCATCACCAGCATTATCCGGTCCATATCGTAATTTATTTGGAGTCGGCGCAACATGTCTGTTTCTTCCATACTTCTCTGTTAGTCGTCATCTCGGTAGTCTATCTAACTGTATCATCATTCACACAGACCATCCATCGTTCCTTTGGTCTTCCCCTACTCTTATAGCCATCGACATTCATACTCACGACATTTTCCTCATTTCTCCGTATCACACCACACTTTCAGACTTCCTCATACAGAGTATAATAGAAAACTTTTATTTCAAACAGGAGTCCATAGAGTTAGTAGCAATTTTACTTAACTTCTAGTGTTAGTAGGTTACAGACATAGATATACAATTAAAATTCAGCGTGGAGCTGTATCCACCTCCGCAACATCGGGCTATAACACCGATCTGCGAACACACTGAGAATACTGTTGGTGTGGCCGTGAACACGCGTCATCAGGGATGCACATGTATTCCTAATAATAGCGGCAAAACCATTAATATTATTATCCGGAAACATCCCTGATGCACTACAACGCCACGGCAGCCGCAGCAGTACTCTCAGTGCATTATTATATTAAACGCCTAGGTCGCTGTATGCCCGCTGAGTGAAGTTGACCCACAGTTACTTTACTTTAACTGGCCACACGTTACTTTAACTGGCTTCGTACATCGCGCAAACCTGCGGGCCAGCATGTTACATCGGACACCCAGCGACCTAAAGTGTAATTCTGTTCTATTCTATTTTTAATAAATGGCAAGCAAAGCCGATGTCGACTATTCTGCCAATGTCTAAAGTGAGCTGAAAAAACAAGTGAGCATAAGAGAAAAAAAAAGAGAAAAAGGTTTTACAAAAATAAAATTATTTGATTGATCCAGTTGATACAATGTAGATCTTGCTGGATTAGTACGGGACTGATACTTCTTCCCCCGCCCCACACCGTCGCGACGCATCGCCTGCCCGCGCTATTACTTCGTTTTCGCTTAGCGTTACTTATTTCATTTTGCTCGGCTCCTAAGGGTCCTAGCGTGATGTTAAATAGCCTATAGCCTTCCTCAATAATTGGGCTATGAAATACAAAAATAATTTTTCAAATCCGACCGGCAGTTCCAGAGATTAGCGCATTCAAACAAACAAACTCTTCAGCTTTATTATTAGTACTAGCTTCTGCCCGCGACTTCGTCCGCGTGAAATTTCTTGTACCCCCACCCCGTCGCGTCGCAACACTTCGTATTCGCTTACCGTTCACTCTGAGTTTTTTTCTTTTTGCTCGGCTCCTAAGAGTCATAGCGTGATGTTAAATAGCCTATAGCCTTCCTCAAGAATTGGGCTATCAAATGCAAAAAGATTTTTTTCAAATCTGACCGGTAGTTCCAGAGATTATCGCGTTCAAACAAACAAACTCTTCAGCTTTATTATTAGTAGTATATAGATAAAAAACTCTATGGCCCATAACTCCTTAATAGGTACCAACTCTTAACATCTTACACACGTGATAACTTTTAAACGAAATATCCGATTGAGATGAAACAAAAAGTATTTTACTTCTTCATAAATACTCTTGATAACATAATGCTTAATTTCGATAAAGATTAATATTACGATACATATTTAACGTAGTTTTTTTTTTCTTCAGACGATTTAATAATTATTTTGAACACAAAATCGGTTATTGTGATTAAACCATGATAGCTAGATATATGTTCTTGCGGACTTTTTTGTAGGTCTTAATGGGCTCTACAAACCCGTAGTACATCATTTTGTTCTATTGTCAATAGTTTTTGCAGCGCACGCAAAAATAGGTTTTCGATTTTACACCTTGTGTTACAAAATAGCAATTTTATTACGGATCCCTAATTTTGATTAAAATAAAATATAGCCTATAGCCTTCCTCGATAAATGGACTACTCAACACTAAAAGAATCATTTAAATCGGACCAGTAGTTCCAGAGATTAGCGCGTTCAAACAAACAAACAAACAAACAAACTCTGCAGCTTTATAATATTAGTATAGATATAGATTACTAGCTGCGCCCCGCGGTTTTACCCGCGTAAGTGTCGATCCCGTGGGAATGTCGGGTAAAAAAGTAGCCTATATGTTAATCCAGGGTGTCAGATACTTCCATACAAAATTTCATCAAAATTGGTCCAGCCGTTTGAGCGTGAAGAAGTAACAAACATATAAACACACACACTCACAAACTTTCGCCTTTATAATATTAGTGTGATTATAAAATATCTCCACACAATGGGTGCCTGAAGATGGACGGCGCGGCCGAGAAAGAGATTGCGAGATGACCTGGACGCGTACCGCAAGGGTTGGTTCGACGTCGCGCGGGAAAAGAGATCATGGAAGGATTTGGGGGAGGTCTTTGCCCAGCAGTGGGACAGTATAGGCTAACAAAAAAAAAATATCTGACCCTTTCATTTTGTTACAGAGTTGACTAATTTATTTTCGTATTTGTTTCAGGTGAAGAATCTAAAGCAAAGACACTGGCAAAGTAAGATTTTTTTACGTTAATTATTTAATGAGTTACTTTATTTTCTCTATGAACTAGGCAATCATGATTATAATATTTCAAATGTAATAAAAGTGTGTATTATTTTCCAGAGAGAAGAGAGAACCGTCTCCGCCCATAGTAGCCGCGCCGTCGAGACCTCTGTTTAACAATTTCTCGGTAAGAACTCTATCATTTGTTTCTTTCAACATTACTTCTCAGGAGTATTCAGATAGGATATGTCAACTTAAACTTACTTGTAAAAGGGATTCCGCATAGCTATTCACAATCGTCCGACGCGCTATCGTCGAAATAGACACATTACGATAACCTGATTTGCCTTGCCCCGACAGTAAACAGCTGTCGGATGAATAGCGGTCGCCTATTTGTTTTAGGGCTGATTTTTCAATCATCTGACAGCTTTATTCGAGGAATAATTTTGAAATTTTGACAGTTGTTTCATACAAAAACTGTCAGAACGTCAATTTTATTTATCGAATAAAAGTGACAATATTTTCTGGTTTTCAACTGTCATAATATCGATTGATGTTCGATACGGTACGGAAGCGCATTGAGTGGTTGTGAATAGCTGTGCTGATATCCTTTTTACAGAATAAATAATTTCATTTCATTTAATTGAAAGTATTAAGTTTGACCCACATCTACGAGCACGTAACGTAGAAGGCATCACATATTCTGACAATAACGTCGAAAAGCACGTGAAGCCGTTGGTCCTGGCTGTCATTTGTAGATCTTTGACAGTCGTTAATAGTTTGAAGCCTAAGTCTGACAGCCAGTCTTGACTCTTACCAAGGGGTATCATGTTACCCAGTAACTGGGTTGTGAAGGTTGGATAAGCAGTCGCTACACGTATAATACTGGTATTCAGCTGCATCTGGTTAGACTGGAAGCAGACTCCAACAAAGTAACTACATGCACAGAAGAACACAAGTTAAAATTGTTACTAACACTATGGACTCCTGTCTGAAATAAAAGTTTTTCTATTCTATAGTTGGGAAAAGTCTAGGCAGGTTGATTTTAAGGTCTTGATACATGGAAATGCACGTTGGCTCTATTTAGGAGTCCGGGAGTGTATGTTAAATCGAGTTTTAGAAAGAGACTGTCACACAGGTATTCAGTGACAGAGACAAGCTCAATAAAATCGAACTGTTCCTATAACTCGATGTACCATATCTACTCACTACCTTCTGCCCGCGACTTCGTCCGCGTGAAATTCCTTGTTCCTCCGACCCACTCCGTCGCATCGCATCGCCTGCCCGCGATATTATTTAGTACTTTTATTTATTTCACTTTGCTCTGCTCCTAAGGTCTTCTTAGCGTGATGTCAAATAGCCTATAGCCTTCCTCAAGAATTAGCTGATCAAATTTAAAAACATTTTTTCAAATCCGCTTACTAGTTCCAGAGATAAAGGCGTTCAAACAAACAAAAAAAAAAACGACCCAAACACTAAATATGGAATCCCTTGTTCACAAACTAAACTAAATTTAAGTTCAGTGCATCTTTTTCTTTCTATTTCATTAAGAAAATGATAAGATAAATTTTAGTTTAGTCTTGTCAAATTAATCGTTCAATCACATAATATATTCGACAGCATAATGATATTCGATACTACAAACAAATTAAAGTGTAAATAATCGAAATGTTACTTTGCTGCAATCACTAGTTCCATCTGTCCAAAAACGGTTTACATAATGGACAGGGAATAGATAAATCAATCCTATTGACATTTGAAATTTGATGTTTTTGTGGCATCGAGGTTGTCGTCATAAAGTAACTGCAGTCAGTGCTGCTCCGCCTGTTGCGCAGGTCGGATATGTGTTCGATGAATGCGCTGTCCCACAGAATCTATGCAAAACTTTTAGGTGGCGACAAGATAACGGTTAAACTGTGGTCAAAGGACATGACTTTATTTATTAAAAAAAAATTACAATAATTCTTGTCTCACAGTGCCATGCCATTTTACAAACAAGTTTCTAATAATTATAGTTTGAAATAGTTTTGCTAGTCTCGTTCGAACGATCGTAATAAACTGAAAGCATTGGGTAGGACTCAATCTATTTAGACTATTTATGTATATATATATTTTTTTATATATCTATTTATGTATGTAAGTTACAAAGTTATTTTCGCGTTCAAATCAACTAGATTGCGGAAGATTGGTGATATCGACCGTTCGGATCGATCTAGTGTGGTGCCGGATTACGTTCATCAAAAAACCATCGATTATGTTGTGCGGCGATGAACATAGTGATATTGATTCGTCGTCGGTTATTATTTGTGTGATTCTTATCAATTTTACTTGCTATTGGCGCCGATTCTGTTGTTCACAAACTAAACTAAATTTAAGTTCATGCCTCTTTTTCTTTCTATTTCATTATGAAAAGGACAGAAGATAAATATTAGTTTAGTCCTGTCAAATTAAGATACTCCATAGACAATTTAGACGAGATTAAAAAAATGGCTATTAAAAATACGTCAATTTACGTCAGGCGCTGACTAATTTGACAGGACTAAACTAATATTTATCTTCTGTCCTTTTCTTAATGAAATAGAAAGAAAAAGATGCCTGAACTTAAATTTAGTTTAGTTTGTGACACAACAGAATCGGCGCCATTTTCGTAGCATTTCTGTTATTTTTTACTTTATATTGTTTTGTAAAAAAAACGGGTGTTAGACGAACATGAGTTCAATATTTTTTTTAATTGGAAACGCGCTTGCAAAACCTCCGATAAGATGTAATGTGCGTTGTTCAAATACAGTTCAGGGATACAACACAAGTTGCATACATAGTCTGTTCATTCTATGATGGTATGCGAGACGCAAAATTAACGGTTGACTCATTTTTAAACTTACCTTGTGAAATCAAATCGATCAAAAATAATTGTGGCAAACCATCGATTATCGACTTACCTAGCTTTGAATTGCGAATGCATTTGGCATGTGTCTTACAACCCATCCTTTTCTGAACAGACTATAGATAGGGATACTCGTTGTCGTAGGATCCGGACGCCGTCGAACAAGCGGATTTGGAGGCGTCCACCCCGGAGGCCGCGGGGAAGAAGAAGCGGATCCGGACCCGCGGCATCCGTAGAAGACGTTTGCCCAAGCACATGCGGCTCAACCCTCTTGCGGTCATACCGCCCGGAACATCTATCACGGTTACCCCAGCAAATAATGCGCCAAAATCGACTGTTCTTTCTGAATCGGTCAAAGGGTCTTCCTCAGTGTCGAAGAATAGCGCGGGCGGTACAGTGGCCGTGAAGCTGAGCCCCAGCTGTAGTAGCGGCGCCCTGGCCCCTCTCGGCACACCCCCCGCGGCCATGCTGGGACCATCATCCACGATTTCCTTGGACGAGGCTCCGCTACCACCGATTTATTCGAAATCGGTCGCAGATGTAAGGGCGTTATGTAAAGTTTTTATAAAAATACATATAGCATTAAATCACGGCCATATACCTCGGAAGGGTTACACAGGTGTTTAGTAGTGATAGCTTCTTTAGAAAAAGCAAGACAACTCTTGGCCGAATCAAAAGTCCAGAGAAGAAAAAAAATAGTAACGGGCATGCGCTGTCAAGGTCGAGAAACTCATGTTATTTAATTAATTGTAATATCAGAATATTCCGAACTAATAGACAGCGGGCGGGGACGTTTCAGACATTCCGTGGCCTGGTTTGATTTGGCAGATTAAAAATCCAATCGGAATTGAATGTATTAGAAAGTTACGTGTTAGAAAGGCAAAGAAAACTATGTATACGGCTTGGCACTGAGACAGAACTACAACATTTTCAACTATCTTCAATTTATCAATAAGGCCCTGCGCAGACGACAGACTATCCGTGACGCATTTTTTAGTCTGTGAAAATAGAACCTATGCAATTATATGCAGTAACGCACACGACGCGCAAAAAGTCCGGCGCACAAAAAATCCGTGTAATTCGGGCAGACCGCACCGCGCCGCGGCGCGCCGCTCCGCACAAAAAGTGTGTGAAAAAAATTGAACGTTTGCTTCAACGCGCGCTAACGCAGACGGCGCACACTTTAGTCGGCAATCTGCATTTGCTAGGGGTGGCCGTAACGCACGCGATCTATTATCATGGCGCCAGAGGTCGATGTAATTCAGAATTGAATGTTCAGTAATCTTTCCGAAAGTATAGGATGTACCCAAAATTCTCTATTTCGTCTTCTTTTTCTGTACTTCATGTACAAAATAATACTTCGCGATCTCTGCACGATTTCATAGCGTCTACGTCCCTACAGCTCTGCCGACAAAATGATCGAAGATGTGCGTCGTGTGCGTTGAGTCTGTGAAAAATCCGCGACCGACTTTTTGCGCGCCATGCAGACTTTTGTGCGCCGCAGACTCAATCGCACAAAAAGTGTGCCGTCTGCGCAGGGCCTATGTGTGATTTTTTGTGTGATAGTTGTGGAATATTATTATATTATAAAAGTCATCAATTACTTTCATTGTATTAAAAACTATAAGGAGAAAAAAAAAAGAAATAAAAAGAAAAAAAAAAAGAAAAGAAAGAGTTACAAAGAGTATTCTATTGTATACCTGAATCTCATTAAAAGTACGTAAAGAGATGTTCATTGTCGCTGTTCGCTTTGAAACGTCCATTCTAAATAACAAGCTTGAATAAACTAACATGTGATATTTTGACAAAAGGCAGGACACATATTTCTGATTTGTAAGTCTGATAAACTAAATACTTAAGCGACACAGAAATATGATTTGATTCGCTATGTGACCGGTCCTAACAAACTCTAGTCGGTTCTTCGATCGTAACTACATAATGAGTGTGACTGTAGCGGCCGGCGGGTCGGCAGGAGCGGCGCGCGGGCTCGGTGGAGTCCCTGTCCGACATCAGCGACGAGATGGAGCCCGAGCACCGGCGGGACCCTGCCAAGGACAAGAGAGTGTCAAGGTAACAACAAATAGTATTAACTTTTGAACAAAAATTTCAATAAACCAGTAAAAATATACAGGGTGGCAGGGACATCTACGCGCAATCTGTTACCATGGATTCAGTACATGATTCTAGACCCCGTAAGGTAAACATTTTTCGTCGGTTATTAAAAAAAAGCATCCTGTATAATTTCAGACGCTCTACATAAAATTGAATATCAACTTGTAAAAACATACCTAAGTAAATTTGAATTTCGCGGCTTTTATTCCTTGGACATTTGTTTGAATAAGCTAATGTTCCAGGGACAGGCACGATTCCCTGAACAAGGCCCGCTTCGAACCATACGACAAGCGACGCGGCACCTCGCCTTTCCGCAACCGACACGTGCCGCGCGCGCTGCCCACCAAGTCTCTGGAGAAGGTACATACCTAACTTATATGTGTTGTATATAAATTTTAGTTTAGTCAAATGTATGAGCGAGTGATGCCTGACTCCATCATTAGTCATTACACCAACGAGGCAGTTCGTCGTTTTAAGCGCTACTGCTGCTGAAGTCCTGGGTTCAATTCCCAGGTCGGGCGAAGTGTTATTGGGTTTTTATATAAGGAATTTCTTAGTAGCAGTCTAGAGTTTCGGTTTGTGCCCGGTTGATGGCAATAGGGCGAGCTCTATTACACGCGATTTAAACATAACAATACATACATACATAAAAAGTCTTTCCACGGTCGTGACATTACGTTACGAATTACGACGCAATTTATAAAGGATAAGCAGATTATTTCGCGCAATGAGCAGATAAAAATAGCCCTTAAGGTGACGAATATATTTTGACTGTGACTGTACAACAAGTACTTGAATATTTTATACAGACGAGCGGACTTATTTGCAAGATCTAATTTAAAAAGTCCGGCCGGCAGCTACAAAAAAATAATTCTTAGTAAAAATAAATCCAATAAAATGAGCCTAAAGGTCATAGCACACGTATCAAACCGGGAAGGGATCGGCACCGTATCAACTCGAGCCGTTCAGGATTCTTTGTATGAAACTCCCTAATGCACACTAATCGGAATCGTAACGTAGTCGCCTCTCCTCGGGACAAGCTCACGAACCGCGGTGTGGTGCGTCACGGCTCGTCGTCCCCGCGCTCTGTCTCTCTTATGTCTCTTCGTCCACCCTTGCCCCTCTCACCCCTCCGGCCTGCCTGCTGCACCATCAACCAGCGGTCGGCGAGCCGTAAGCGTGGCGTCGCCTAGCCTTAGCCGAGTCGACATATCGGAGTTTCTGATCCGCTTTGGTTACGTGCTTACGTTAGGTTGACGCCTGTTTGACGCCGAGGCGAAAGGCGATACGGTGCCGATCCCTTTCCGATTTGATACGTGTGCTATGACCTTCACCCTATCTGTACGTAATGAAGTATCTTAACCCACAGCAACAAAGGCCTCCTAACTACGAGTACAAGATAAAGCTCGCTGAAGAGAAACGACTGTCGGCTGAAGACTCGCTGAAAAAGACGCTCGCCTACCACGAGAAGAACCCGGAGAAGCATCCGCTGTACCCCGAGGAGTGGAAGAAATTCTGGAACAAGCGGTACAAAGAGATACAAGCCGGTAAGTTAGAGTTCATATTTTCTTTGGATTTGGGTGTGTGCCATTCAATATTTATTCTTATAACTGCTAACCAGGCTTCATTACCCTATTTAAAAGTTCGATAATTTTGAAATCAGATTATAATCTTAGAATAGAATAGGCAAACAATTGAATGTCTATCCTCCAATTTCGCTCACATTGGAATTATTAATCATGAATGGTATTCCAGAGGGCAAAGACCCATCGAAGCACGACTTCAAACCAGAATGGATCGTGTTCTGGACGACGCGCATGAAAGAACTACACGCAGAGGAGCTACGTATCCAAGTGAATGAGATCTACCGCCGTATGTGCTTATCTCCTCCCAACATGAGCAAGCGGTCGTCAGAACCTCGCCAGTCGGTTGAAAAACCCCGCGCAACCGAACCGCGACGGAAATCTCCCGAGCCCCGTCGTCGGTCGCCTGACCTGCGCCGCCGTTCGCCCGATCGCCGCCGACCCGACCGCCCCGACAGACCCGACCGGTTCGACCGGTCTGACCATCGACTTCGGGAGCCTTTACCACCGAGACGGCGCTCTCCTCTGGACTTTAGACGGGATCGTAGGTGAGATGAAATGTTTCATAAATCATTTTAGAGTTTTGATTTCTGAAGTTTGTACGCTATAGTGGTCGAAATCATAATATGTTATCATGTGTGATAGCTAATGTAGCATTTGTATAAAGAAAAAACAAAAAACAAGTTTCTAAAAATTCTTAAGTCAGTGTCACTTGTGGGATCAACACATAAATATGTTAAAATAAATGAGGCTGTTTGGACTAAAATGATTTAAACACAATCATTTTTATTTAGCTACCACTTTTCTTTAACAGTTCTTTTCAATGAGTGTCTTTGTAAAAGTTACTCATTATTTAATAGACTATTCAGTGACATAGGTCTCGTTAATGTTAGGCATTTGGACTGAGCTCCATACATTTTAGCCCAATGTCCTTTGCACCCCGTCTGCCCCTGGGGATGAAAATTGCCGAATGTTTCCGAAACTTACTAGGAAAGTTTTCAGTATTGCCGGGAACATTGGTCAATATTGCCGGAAAGTTGCCAAAAGTGCCAGATTACATAGGTTTTTCAAATGCCATTTTTACTGTTCATGCGCTCATGAGGTTTTATGTAATGGTGTAATTATACTTATTACTAGTAAGCCTGTATGGTATATTGTTAATTATACTTAATTTATAATTATCAATGCATATATGTGAAGATAAAGTTAAACTAGGGCCTACACAGGGCACTAGAAAGAAAACTCTCGCCTTCAAAATAGTTGTGTGCTCCCTTGGCAAACAATCTAAGAGTACTATTTCTATTTACACGTTTCTTGCCAATGTTGCTGGCAAGTTTGGAAACATTCGTGGCAGTTTTGGGAACTTTCGCAATATTGTCGGCAATTTTCATGCCTACCACTGACGTGTGCTCCTCGCAGGTCCCCCCCGGGCGCGCACCGCTCGCCAGCGCGCCGCTCGCCCGCGCGTCGCTCACCCGCGCGTCGCTCGCCCGCGCGACGCTCGCCCGCGCGACGCTCGCCCGCGCGACGCCTCTCGCTGGAACACCGCCGCTCGTCGGAGCGCCGCCGCTCGCCGCCGCCGCCGCCGCACCACAAACGTACGCGCTCCAGGAGTCCACTGCACAGGTAACTATTATCAACAACTTACAGATAAACACTTCAAAAAAGTACAGTACCCGAACGTAAATATGGCAAATTGAGATTTAGGAAAAGATCCGACTGTATGATCAGTTCCAAAAGTATCTGATGAAAGTGTAAACAAACCCTGGGGGCTTACTCTTCAAACTAATATTAATTCCAATGAAATACCAATACGATTCCAATGTTAATTTTACAGTCACGTGATTCGGTACTCTTGAAAACAATATTGTCAACATTTAAATGAAATTGACATTGCTCCGCCATTATTTTGTTACACGTGAAGTTGCTATGTTACGGGCTGCAATAGTGTGGTTCAACTCATTACGATAAACCTGTAATAGGGCTTTTAAATGCTTTATCCTTTCATTAAATAACAAGGCTAATAAATAAATATGATATAAATAGTTCTTTATTTGATTAATTATAAAGCTTTATTATCATTTGGGCCAAAATCATGGTTAATTTTATGATTTAAATCAATTTCTTATTGATTTAAATCATAAAATTAACCATGATTTTGGCTCCATGCGGTAGGATCGTTGCCTACACTACTAAAAAAAAAGAGTGCGTGTAAGTTCTCCAATTTCAAACATAAAGTCAAGTGGTTTTAGAAGTGAATTCGAGCTGCAAGTTTGTTTGTTTATGACAATATTGTTTGCGTTTGGTTCTGTTTAGTAAGAAATAATTATTTCTTACTGTCCGCTAAGTTACTTAACTAATTAGTATTACAGTTTTATACAAGTGGTACCAAGTAAATAGATATACAACTTCTTTATAATGTTTTTGTAACGAACGCCGAACGTGTTTATGTGATTAGTGAACATGACTGAGTTAAATACCAGTGAAGTGAAAAATAAGTTAGAATATGTAAAAGTGATAGTTAGAATAGGATAGTTAAGACCCTAAAGTATCTAGCGTGGGAGTTGATATGTGCTACTCCTGTTTTACTGAGTAAGATTTAGATTTTCTAATTAAATTTTAAGTGTTTGTATTGTTCTAATTAGCTTTCTAACTGGTTTTTATTATTAGTTTTCGTGTTAGAATCTGATATGAATATTTAACATAGAATTTTTGATCATTTTATTGTACGATAAAAATTATAGAATAATTACGTAACTTGAAAACGAGGTTTTTTGTTTATAGGAATATTGGCGAGATTTTAGTGTCAAATGAGAGGATTATGTTTAAAACTGATATTCTAGTTTGAATTATCGGACCGGTTTTAGAGATAGAAAGAATTTTGTATAATGAAAACATGGCGAAGTCCGATTTTAGTAAGTTAATGTTCTAGAAGTTTTTATTGTATAGAGATAGGATAAAAATGTTGTTATGTAATACGAAAGAGGAGTAAAATCCTTGCTCATTCTATAATTTGCTATAAATTCGTATTCATTCATAGAAAACGCTTTGTCCGTATAACGCATCATCCGACGCTCATCTCGTCTTTGTTTCAGTTGTTTTTTATGGGAATTAAAACACTATATATTACTGCTTATCGTGCCATATTATACTCTTAAAACGCAAAACAATTTCTAAAAAGTTACACTTTTGTTTTTGGAAAAATCACAATCAACAAACTATCCCAATGCAATATTGACGCAATACACAGCTTTCAAAATACACTCAAGAGTACCGTTTACCCCACGCCATGCCCGATCCCAATTCCACTTAGTTCCCCAAAATGGACACCCAATTTAAAAACCTTTTGGCGCTAGCATCGAACTCAAGAGTACGAAACGTCACAATTCCAATGTAAAACATAATTCTCTTGTTGATGTGATGGTATATATTTCTTTCTTTCTTTTTATTATTTTTTATTTGTATTTTTAGATAATATAGATGCTATAATTTATTTCTCATTGTATATTTCAAAATTTTAATTTAATTTATTTACTTTAAAGTGTTGGAAATTAATTTCTAGGCTACAAGGTTGTGCCTATGTAAGCCCTTCATCTTAAGAACCACTAACTCCCAAAATACAAGTTTGACTTAGTTTGGGAGTTGGTAGATCATCAATTACGTGCTGCTGTACAACCATCAAATACCTTATTTAAATTGTACCTTATTTAATAGATGTTTTTGTTGTACTCTGAGAGCGAAATAAATTATTATTATTATTAATGTCGATCTATCGGAATTAAATTCAACACCCTGTTCAGGTTAAATTCAGACGCAATCGCGTACTAAAGGGAATTAGTTACACATTCATCTGTATTTAGAAGGTTTCAACATTATGTTTCACCACTTTTCCGACAATTATTGTTTGCAATATTAAATTATGATTGAAAATTCATCGCTGAAAGTTGAGCTAATAAAATAAACCTCAATTGTCAAATGAAAAACGTTTTTAAGGTGATTAAAAAACAAATCGGGTTTAAGTATTCAAATAATCAAATCAAAACATTCAATTTGTAAGTAGCTACAGGTTGACACCCACATTTCTTTACATTTTCAGCAGATACTATTGGACAGTGTATCTGTCTAAAGCTTCATCCTACTAATATTATAAACGTGAAAGTTTAAATGTTTGTCACCCAACCACGCAAAAACGACTGAACGGATTTGGAAGTTTGGTACACTGATAGTTTATAACCTGGATTAACACAGGATACTTTTTATCCCGGTTGTACGGTTCCGTGAGAATTTACGAACTCCATGTGGGCGGAGACGTGGGCAACAGCTAGTATGCCATATTTACGCTTTACTACTCCTTGGAGCACTATTAAGCCTTAACTTTTTACAAATCATGGTCATGACATCAGAATTCTGGCACGATTATTTGTGTAAAACTGGCTTATGTTTCCATCATGGCATGTGCTTATACTTTCGTATTATTGAAAGGCTTCAGCAAGGATCCCGCCTGTCCCGTGCCGTCCTCCCCACAGCGACGCCCTAAGCCGGGGTATGTACCCCACAGAGGGTGCCTTTAGCGTGTAGTCGCTTGGTTTTTAAGTCCTGGCTTGGAGGCCTTAATTTATTGAGGCAGTACAGGCAAGCCCGGTTAAGCAGTCGACAACCTCCCGAGGCTGACCTGCGAGATGACATTTATAAAATAAAGTCGGCATTTTGGCTTAAAGTTGTGTACAATAAGCATACCCCTAAGTCGTTAAGTAGTTAGTTCTCTTTAAAATATTTCCTATTTCTATTCACATGAAGTCTGTCTTCCGCAAGCAAAATGACACGGACGCCCGTAAAAATACGCAAAGGCAACAGTTATAATAGGTATGTTTATCAGCAAGTTATTTATTGAATATGAAAGGACATCAATCATAATAAATGCTACCGTAGGAACACGTTCGATTCACTCCCAGGTTGCTTTGTGGATTTGGAAATATAAAAAAAAAACAAAACAAAATTCTGGTTTGGAGCATTGCATTTACACATAGCGGCACTTTAATTGGTGGGTACAAAATGTTTGACGCGTGAATGATTTCCTTTCTCCTTTTTTAAATGTCGTTGTATTACTGAATCTGTGAATTTTTTAGCTAATTTGTTGTAAGTAAAGCTTATATAAATATTCCCTTATTTATATACGCTTTACAACGAATTACCTAAAACATTTAACGCTAAAGGCGTAGTAATCGTTCCGTCTGTCATAGGCGATGCCAAAACCGCCATGATGTGGCTTTCTGTAGGGATTTTGGTCTGATAAGAGTATCAGACGCACCAGGATGAACGGTAGAACTGACTTTGTGAGAGGTATGAGCCTCCACAAGTGGCGGCATTTAGCGTTCGTCCGACGCATCCTGGGCAGTCTGCTGACCAACTTACTGACTGTGTAATGATTTTATCACTGAATGAGCATTCTTATCTATTTTATAGTCTGTTTTTAAAGTATCCGGAGAAATGTAAGCAAACGGAAAATGTACCCGTGAATGCCAATTTGTAGGGCCACTTACAAAATTTTTAAATCACCAATTTAAGGTGAACGTAAACGAGGCAATAGGAGTATGTAAGGATCGTAGCAGGTGGCGCTCTGTAGTTTCTGCCTATCCCCATGGGAAGAAGGCGTAAGTTTATGTATGTATGTATGCAATTAAATATGTTTTTCATTTGACGAAAGTTATGTGTCACTAATTTCCTTGAGAGAGTGATTCCGTAAGAATTTAATCTGAACAGGGTTGACATTTTCATCAGATACTTTTGGAACAGACTATAGCCTATGCTGACGCGAGAGATACAGTTTTAACGATAAGTACTAACACAGACGCAGTCCCGCGCGCACGCACTTCGCGCTGGATTCGATCCGGCGCAGCAGTCGCAGCCCGCTGTCGCAGCGCGAACAGCAACGCAACCGCAGCCCCGACCACGCCCCCAGACAAGTGGCGCCCTCCATGCAGACCGTGCTTATCTCCGACGACGAGCTCAAGCCGTGAGTTATTATTACTTATAGACAGATTATACTTGAATTCAGAATCTTAGATTCTTGTTTTGTCAATACAATTTCTGTGACAATTTTACAAATGTTTACCAACAACGCCACCTTGTCCATTGACAGGGTGGCGTTGATGGTAAACATTTCATTCAGGCGCCAAAAGATCCTTGTAACACTGAATTATTCATCCCCACTTCACATGTAGGGGAGCTACCCTAAAAAAAAAACATTTTCCAAAATTTTATTTTACCACTTTGTCGGCGTAATTGATATAGACACTCCTACAAAATTACAGCTTTCTAGTACTAACGGTCTCTTAGCAAAACCTGGGACAGATAGACAGTCAGACGGACATGACGAAACTATAAACCTTGTCAGAACTACAGAACCCTAAAAAGAACTTATAGGTTATAAACTGTTTCAGAACCTTTTATACTGAGACCAAATTTATTTAAAAGCCCAAACCAAACAAACCACCAAACACCAAATGACCAAATTTATTTGGACTGAGCTTATAAAGATGATTCATATCATGGGTGTAGATAAAGTCTTGTATGCAACTATATATTTTTTTTTTAGGTCCTTTTACAAAGTAATACATTTACAAACTTATAAATACTTAGTAGTACCACGTTCTTAACAGATTGGTTTAAATACTTATTTAATAAAAACTACTTTAATTTACACATTTTAATCACTTATGAAAAATGCTTTGGTACTGACGTTTTAACTTGTGGCGATCCGCCTGAACTAGGTTAATAAAAACCTGTGTTTCAGGCCATCCCCAGACTAAGCGATCAGCATATTTTTGTCCATAGTTAATTAATTTATTTAAGTAATGCTATCTTAAAGTACTAAATACAAACTAAAAATTTCCAATTCAGTATCTACATAACTATTGAAGTACTTCTAGAAGTCTTTCTTCTACATAATGTACATAATTAGATATTAAAACACTCATGTGATACTATTATCCCACATAGAGTGTTTTAATACCCCTTTTTATACAACAGTTGCATAAATAACTAATTCAGTACTGAGTTTGAAAATTTTATAATACAGTTTCCTCAACTACAGTGACGACGGCCTCTCGCCATGGAACTCGGACAACGACATCGAGTCCGTGGGTTCCGAGCCGGAAACCCGCCCGGACCGGTCGCGGGCCGGCAGCATGGTGTCACGCGGCTCTAAGATCCGGCGACGACGCTCCGTGTCCGGCGGGCACGGCGCCGGACAGGTGGTGGACGGCGCGGCCGACGATGTGGTCGCCACGCTGAGACAACTGGTCGCGTTAGAAGATTATCTTGGAAGCTTGGGACCAAAAATTGTTGATCTGCTAGGTGATGCATTGAAGATGGAGAAGGTATGACTTGTGTTTCTGGAATAACATAATAAAACTGCGCAGGTTCCCCCTTTGAGTATAGTATGCAAACCCTCACGCCCGATATGTTCGTCAAATGACATCATATCATCGACTTTTGTGCGTGCTCAAACTGTTTGCCATTTTATATTATACTAGCGAGCCGCCCTTATTTCGCATGGTTTTTACGGCTTGAAAGAACATGGAGATTTCGTAATGATGTGAATTGTATTAAACATAAACTTTCCGGAATAAATTCTCTAAATTATGGTAACTTAGAGACCCTTCGAAATCCGTTGTGTAATTTTAAAGCGACTTATACATCGTGTATCACGGTATCAGTAAAACATGGTAATATTTAGTACACAACTTTAATACCTGCTCGACACTAATGTATGGGACAGCTGATTATTTTTTTTGCGATGTCGATGTGGGTCTCATGGTAAAGTTTCGCAGCACCCTTAAATATGATCATACATTTTTGTTACACGCTGAAGATTATACTTTGAAAATGTAACGGTATTACTAGCTGATTTTTAAAAATTTCGGGAGAGTATTACTCCACTGTTTGACATTGTGCATCCAAAGTTAAACTTGATATCGTTTTGACTTATTATGCAGTGATTTTTTCATAAAACTCGATTTTCCGAATTTTTTTTACTCACCTATCAGTTTGGAACAGAGTTTCTGTGCGTTAAAACTAGACTTTGTGTGTGTAGACTAGCGTCTAACTGCTCACAACTGATACTAGCTCTATCGGACACGAAGGGATAAACTGCTTTAAAAAACCAACTTCTTGTCTGTTTTCAAGAAATCTCCGCCTTAACCTTTTCGTATTTGTACTCTAAATAGGAAAAACCGAACTCATCCGAGGAGCTCCTAGTGCGCGAGAGCGCCGTGGTGCTGATGGAGACGGCGAAGGAGAAGCTGAAGGGCGCCGTGCAGGCGGGGCTGGTGGGCGGCGGCGCGGCGCAGGCGCTGCGGGCCGCCGTCGTGCGCGCCGCCGCCACGCTGCACGAGGCCGACAAGCGCGCGCGACGGAACCTCAAGGCGGCGCAGGAAAACGTCAGTTCTACTTACTACGTTGGCACGTTATAGCGACCTCCAAAACTAATAAAGACTACATCATTTTGATGCTGCAAAGTCTAAATTTGCAAAACACCCATGGACAGACGCATCTCGTCGAGAAACTCTCCTCATAATAAAGAATATTGATTGCTTGTTAAACTTCACAATTCTACATAATAATGTATATTTTGCTTTAGATAATAAAAATTCTCATTTTCAGTACACCATTTAGCTATAATACAGGGTGGGTAAAAAATCGTGGATCAAACGAAACAAGCCGATAGTTGGAGGGTTATTTCAAATAAAAAATATCTCTTTGGCAGAGCCCTAACTTGATCTCCTTAAGGGGGAAGCGCTAAGGTGACCCGAAATTCAAATTTTCTTACGTTTTTTGCAATTTGCTGGTCAGTATTAAGTTGTACGTTGATTAAAATAAGATTCGCGGTCGTAACAAATGTGTATTTACAGAATTATAATCATTACAATCAGTAATACAACTTGTTAAGTTAGTATCCCCTAATGTCAAGATTTCATGAAATAGTCATTCTTGGCGATGACATGGTCTTAGAGAGTTGTGTTGATGACTTTAATGATTATAATTCTGTAAATCCATATTTGTTACGGCCGCGAATCATATTTTAATGAACGTACAACTTAATACTGACCAGCAAATTGCAAAAAACGTAAAAAAAATTGAATTCCGCGGGCTATCCTGGCGCTTTCGCCTTAAAAGTTATGACAATTTGAGTGTTTACAATAAGGTTCTAAATTTACAAATAATTTTTCGTGAGACTTAATAGATAATGAAAAAAAATGCCAATACTGATAAATCATGGTACCCACTGTCACTTTTGAAGTGATGAAACTTAAAAAAAAAAAATACTGCAAATTACCCCAACTATCGCCCTGTTTCGTTTGATTCACGATATTTTACCCACCCTGTGTATTTACCTACATGTAAAATACGAAATACTAAATAACTCTCAACCTTCCAGCAAGCTACCGGCCCTAGCAAAACGACAGCTGTACCAGTAGCAGTAGCAGGCGTGGGTCAAGTAGACCGTGCGCAAATAGCCCAACAAATGGCAGAAGCATTAATAGCTCAGGGCAAGACGGACGTGTCTTCTGAAGACTTAGCAGTGCTGGTAGACGCTGTCGTGGGTATGGCAGAGGCTAAGAAACGCGCCGCCGAGCAGACGAATAAGGTGGTCGTACCACCGCCCGTAGAGAAGCCGGTGATCAAACCACCGCCTCCGAAACAAAGTGGTACTGCGTCTGCGCTGCAAATGCTGCAGTCTGCGTACGATGAGAATGATAAGAAGTAAGTTGTTAGAATTAATAATTATTTATTTTCTCGCTTCAAATTGTTGGCTTACTTGCTGTGATTCCCTGTTTCTTTGACATTCCACTCTTGAGTGGATAATGTAAAATAACTAGCGACCCGCCCCGGCTTCGCACGGGTGCAATGCTGATACTAAATATACAACAGCATGTCTTTGTAAACAATGTTCAAAGCTTTTTTGTCATTAGACAATCCAAATATGTTTTCTTTAGAGGTTACTTTTGAAAGAGCGACATATAATTGGCATTGACAAAACACTCAACGCTCAAATATACTCACGCGCCGCCGCGCCCGTTACCGCCGCAACCGCTATGTCCCTGCATTAAATCTGTAATATCTTCGAAAATATTGATTTAAATTAAGGATTAATGCTGTATTGCTTAAGATCGCTTCGTAAATAAGCCATTATTTCTCGTAAAAAGTAAAGGATAAAAAATGGTTATTGTGGGTTATCCCTAAGAGATAGACATACCATCGCGGACTTTTTTGTAGACCTTTTTAAGGTGTACAATACTGTAGTACATTATTTTGATCTATCTCGTATGTTCAGCCAGCGTTTGCAATGTAAGCGTAAAAAAATGTGTTTATTTACGACAATCACATTAGAAACCTCTAAAATTATCAGTGTTTCTTGCTATATTATGCATGTGTTATACATATAAACCTTCCTCTTGAATCACTCTATCTATTAAAAACCCGCATCAAAATCCGTTGCGTAGTTTTAAAGATCTAAGCATACATAGGGACAGACAGCGGGAAGCGACTTTGTTATATACTATGTAGTGATTAATATTAGTAATTGAATTTGTAGCGGTGTGTACGTGGATAACACCGAAATTAACGATCTATCCTTTTTATCCAATCAGGGCAATCGGGCAACCGCAAAACAACGCGCCTGACGCCATGGACGGCCTCTCAGATTCAGACCTCGAAACCCTGCTAAAGAACTTCAACGAGTTATCAGCTGAAGAACAGCACAGCCTTATAGCATACTTAAAGAAGTTGGAAGCTAAAGAGCCGGAGCGAGTCGAGAGGCTGCGACAGTACGTCAGTGAGGCGGCCTCCACCGCGCCCAAGGAACCGACGCCTGAGAACACGGAGCCCGAAGAAGAACTTGTGAACACCGTGGTCGTTGAGAGTGACGATGATGACTATACTGTTGAAGAGGTTAGTTGATCTGTTAATGCACTGTCCTACTGTAGTTTTAAGTAAGCGTGTCATAAGGAACGTTCCCTATCTGTCAAATATGACACCGCAGCTGTTAGAATGCAACATAAATGTGTATATAGAAGTCACATAAATATCATAAAACAAACAGTCCTCTCATTATTAATCCTCTGTACAGGGAAGCTAAAATTAAAACTAAGTCTTGGTTACTGACACAAGAGTACAAACATACAGAATCCATTTGAATATATGTATCATCATTCTCCTGCAACATGCAAACATGTCTTTTTCTTCCATACCTACTTCTCTATTAAGGCTCCTACAAACAGGCGCGACACACGACGCGAATCGCGCGCGACAAAAGGCACCGCTCGTTGCGCGACTTGCGGTGCCTTTGTGTCGCGCGAGATTCGCGTCACGAGTCGCACCTGTTTGTAGGAGCCTTGAGTCGTCATCTCAGTAGTCACCTCTTTTCTACCCATATCATCTTTCACACAGCCCATCCGTCGTTACTTGGGACATCGACGCGCTAACTGTGACCATGAACTCAGCATGATTCTAGACCCCTTAGCGTAGACATTATAGTCGGTTATCAATAAAAAATCGGCTGTTTCATAGAAAAATGCAATAACTACGCTTCAAAAATGTATGGAACAGCTATCTTTTTTTAATAATCGACGATAAACCATTAATATCTCAGTCGTTATGGGTCATCAGAAATACGAAAGTTTGACAACCAGTCTTTGCAGAGAGTATCACCTAGGGGTGAGTTGCGAAAAACTGGGTAGTTACTGCGGATTACCCACTTACTGGGTTGGGGCGGTCAGATAGGTTGTATTTCCATCAAAAAAACTGGTAATTCAGCTGCGTCCGGTTAGACTGGAAGCCGACCCCAAGTTAGTTGAGAAAAGGCTAGGAAGATATTGAATCTAATTTACCTCCACCTCCACTGCATTGCGCACACATGCAGGGTGTTTATACGCTATTTGGTTATTGGTTCCCTATCAGTGACAGTTACTATCGTTTTACAGGCCAGCATGTAAAAATATTGCTTATTTCCAGGTGTTCCAATCAGCAACGCAGAAAGTAAAGGAAGATCAAATACGTCAAGAAATGGAAATTGTCAAGAAATCTTTGGAAGAGACGAAAGCAGAGACGATAATAGAGCCGGCAAAACTTGAGAATTCTCTCGCGGATATTACAAAGAGTTTGTCTACTAGCTCTGCAACTGACCTGTTCGCGCTGGTGCAAGCGAGCATCAAGTCTACGTCGGCCGCCACGCCGGCGCCACTGTCGCGCTCACCTAACGTCGTGATCAGTAACACTCAACCGAGGTCCTTCGGAGACCTGCCTGAGCCAACGGTTACCCAAGAACCGTTGAAACCACTACTAAGTTCGCCAGTTACACCCGCGCCTCTGATAAATTCACTCAATAATCAAGCTCAGGGGTCAGGATCAGGACAGACTCCGTTTCAAAGTCTGCAAGGTTTGTTACGCCCTCCAGTACGCTTCCAGCCGCCACAGCAACAACAGCAGCAGCAGCAGCCCCAGCAGCGTCCGCAACAACAGCCGCATCAGCAACAACAGCAAAACTATCAAGCTCCACCACAGAGTCAGCAAAATTATCAATCGTCTCAACAGAATCAGCAGAATTATCAATCTCCACCGCCGCAACAGCAAAATTATCAACCACCTCTGCAGAACCAACAACAAAATTATCAACCACCTCAGGTAAACCAACAACAAAATTATCAACCACCTCAGCAGAACCAACCACAAAGTTATCAACCACCTCAGCAGAACCAACAACAAAGTTATCAACCACCTCAGCAGAACCAACAACAGCCACTTTATAATCAGGGGCAACAGCAGAATTATCAGCCTACACCACAACACCAGCAACATAAACAAGGACCGCAGCACAACCAAATGCTACCACCACACCAGCAACGTAACCAGCCGCCACAACAACAGCAGCAGTACCAACCCCCGCAGCATCAACAACAATATCAACCGCCTCAGCAGCAACAACAACAACATTTTAACGACAGAAACAAGCCCAATGATCATTTCAACCAAGGACAGTGGAATCCACGCCCTATGGAAAACCGAGGTCCGCCCATGAGGGCACCCGCCCCTGACAACTTCAGACCCAATGCTCCATACAACCAGGGTCCTAGAAATACCTTCATGAACGGCAGGGGCCAAGATAACTATGATACGAGGCCTCAAATGAATCAACAGTTCGGTAACAATAATTACGATAATAATCAAAACAATTTCAGGGGTCGCGGGGGCGGCAGGGGAAACTTCGGCGGGGCCAATAGGGGTCGTGGCCGAGGGTACTATTAAGTTTTTTTCGGTACCCGGCCGATAACATAGCAAATCCAGTTAGACTGCCACACCGGTATGAGTGACAGTACAAAACGCTCTACAAATCCGATTTCCTAAACTCGACGTGAAATATTTACGGCCGCGTACTGTGTTTTAGTTACTTGTGAGTAAATGAAGTATCATTTCATAAGCATTACTCATGCTATTAGATTTTATTATATAGATTAATGTATTTTCACGTATTTGTGAGTTTGTCTATGAACCTCAATGTATTTTAACTGTATGCGATAAGATTTTATGTCAATAAATACTGTTATTGGACTTGTTTGTTTCTTTATTTATATCCTAATACTCTGCTACAATCGGGTGTAGAAATCTCAAGAAGAAACTTGACGTACGGAAGTTTCATGTTAAACTTCGCGCGCCGTTTCTCGCACACCGCTCGACTTCTTGTTGTACAACGGAGCGCGACAAGTAACCACAGAGCATGTAACCTTTCAAGCATAAAGTAATATGCTTTCAAGTAACCGTAGGATTCAAACAATTTAAAATATCATCAGAATAATATGCATCGAGAACTTTATCGATTCAGCAATCGAGTACCACATAATCAGCAAAAATCGAACCACGCATGGTTCCCTACGCGTTCAGAAATATTTTCTATTATGTAAAATATTGGATTTCAGCTGTTCGACTGGAAGCACAATGAGCTCAGATTTATAGACGGTGTGGACTTGATAAGTTTGTGAATTCCCTCTTCTTGCCTATATCTTCTTGTTTTAGAGTAAAGGTCATAGCACACGTATTACGAAAAACTTTTCATCTAAACTAAGACCCGATTAAATCTGTGACTTGGCGACAAAATATGGGAGAAAACAGATCTTCGCTAGGTGCCCTAGTTTTTGAGATATAAATGTGGCCCTGCTGGGGAGACTCCAGATCGGCCACCAACCCTTATAATATCTTTTGAACCAGTGACCGACAAATTCTGATATTTGGCGACAAATTTTTTGTGTTATCAAAATTAAAATGCCTGATGGTGGCTCTGCCAGAGTCAGTGACACTTTGGCTTTCGCCTCGCCGTCAAACAGGCGTCAACCTAAAGGCGCGTACGCACGTACGAACCAAACATGGTGAACACTAACATAATGGATCGCCACGAACATTTTTGACATACACAGTGTTATGTTCGTTAGTGGTACGCACGTGCGAACAAAGTGTTCGATGTTCGTGTTCACCATGTTTTTGTTCGTACGTGCGTACGCGCCTTAACGTAAGCACGTAACCAAAGCGGATCAGAATCTTCGACTCGGTTACGGCTCTCGCTGACCGCTGGTGCAGCAGGCAGGCCGGAGGGGTGAGGGGCAAGGGTGGACGAAGAGACGTAAGCGCGGGGACGAGGAGTCGGTAACGCACCGCACCGCAGTTCGTGAGTTTCTATAGTTTCATGCATGTATTATATACACACACACACACACAAACACATGCATGTATGTATCTATTCTCATTAGGGTAGTGAGCAAGCACAAGTCCAGATGCCGCAATGACTATTTATTTACCAAGTCGTCATGAATTTACCGCAACTGTAAAGTATCAAGGATGGCACACAAATGACTTAGTAGGCAATTCTTATGTTCAATGTTTCCGTTCGTGAAGGTACAGACGTCATCACATCAGCTACAATCTGTTAAATTTCTTTAATAGATTTTCAACTTAATTGCTAAAGCATAAGGTTCAAAGTTGATTGGGAAAATTTGACAGTTTCGGGTAGCTTATGTGCTGGCGTTTGTACAGACGCCAGCACATCAAGTTACTACAATGTCAGATTTCTTTAATAGATTTTCGACTTTATCGCTAAAGCATAAGGTTCAAGGTTGATTGGGAAAATCTGCCAGATTCGGGTAGGTTGACCTGCTGGCGTCTGTACATAAGAAAAGTAACGAATAGAAAGTAGTACAAGAATATTTTATTATTATTTACAACTTATAATACGAAACATGATTCTAATTCTAAGAAAAAACTATACAAAAGCTAATAGACGCCCATCTCCAATAGCGCATCTATTTGCTCAGTCTCAGGTAAAATATCGATTTCGATCGGTTCAGACTTCACCTTGTTGCCTGCTTTCGAGTCTATGGTAAAGAATCTGAAGAGTTTTGACAGGTTTATGATCGAGTACGCGGACTGTGCCAGCCAGTCTTCTACCACCATCTCCTTTAGCTGTTGGAAAGCATTCGTGACTTGAGGCGACATGCGAGTTTCTATAACAAATCAAATATATATTAGTATTTTCACATAATTATACGTATTGTCAAATTAGCGAGTTTTAATACTACATATTTCATACTTACTTGAATTAGTATTCTTGCTCAGGTCAAACAAAAATAAGAAAAAGTTGATTTGCAAGTACAAGTCCTTTTCAGTGTATTCTCGGAACATGACGCCTTTCTCACATAATCTGCACAGTGGGTATCCGCCGGCGAAGGTCTGTGGAAGACGCGCCGTACGGTGCCCGCATGCGGGGTCCTCACACGACAACCAACCCGCGTAGTACTGAGCGTGGTACTGACGGACTTGCAGGCTCAACTGGTTCTGAATACTCGCCAAGTAATCTACTGGCCTCAAAGTACACTTATCATTCTGACATTTATCTAAAAATGTTATACTCTCTTTATCCAATTTTACAACTGTTTCTCTGATCTTGTTCTCAGTTTTGCAGTGTTCATTGACGCACACAAACATGAAGTCTTTACATTGTCTGTATTTTTCTTGTTCGTTTTCTACTTCATATGTTTCTGTGTTAGAGTTATCTCTTCGAACTATTTGTCGATACCCAGAGGGATCGAGGCCGAGACAGTCCGCAACTCGGGCCGGATCCATGCCTTCGATGGGCTCACATATTCTGGATATTACAGGGTGCAATTGATGCGCTAAGTAATATTTGAAGTCAACTTTAAGATGTTCTAAATTCTTTAGCTCTTCAGTATGATATGCTCTCTGTGTCGCTGAGTTAGCGGTGCCGTCTTCACAGATAATATAAGGTACTACATCTCCTTTCTTAAACCTCCTGCTGTTTTTACTGTTCAGTCTTAGAGCGACTTGTACGTGTGGCTGCGTGTGTTTGTCGGCGTACTCGGTAGGGTTCTTGGTCAGTTGTTTCGTAATTGTTAACATTGAGAGAGGCATTTTGCCGCTCATCAAGTCATCCTTGAGTTTGTTGAGATGTGTTTGAATGCTCTCAAGTCTCTCGTCTGCAGATTGTTCTGATAAAATCTGGCTCAATATGAATTTACCGGCTTCTGCGGCCAGCTGTGACCAATCACGACGAACGATATCCAAACCTTTATGCTCATGTGTAAAGACAAACTCGCCACTTTTGTTCTTGGTAACTAACACAGCTGCATACTTCTTTTTCTTCAGTAAAAGCAAATATCTGAATACCCCATCTATATCAAGCTCTATTTGTCTATACTTCTTGTTGATCTCTTTCTTCAGATCCACACCAATCTTGAAGACGTTGTCATAATCTAAACAGTTAGTGTTGATCATCAAACTGTCGGTATCTCCGTAGACTACGTCGTAGTTAGACTTTTGGACGATATCTTTGGTGTCCATGAGAATTTCTCTGCCTTTCATGGTGACTAGGGCTGCGAGGGGTTTTGCATAAAACCTGGAGTGAGTGAACCCGAGGCAACCATACATGGAGTTAGCTGTGAGTTTCAGAGCCATCTGTCTGATGTTGTACTGCATGTGCTGGTCTTGCGACAAGTCTGGAGTTTTCATTAGCTTTTTGACCTCTCGCCTACTCTCCACGAGTTTACGGATCTGCGTCGGTAGCACACCAAGATCTGTGTTACTCTTTGGCAAGATAAGGTTAGCGACGTCTTCGTCAGACGATCCGGCCGCTTTCCTTTTAATAGTTGTAAAGCAAATATTGTACTCCTGAATAATGCTAGGATACAAGGAATTAAAATCCATGAGAAGGATTAGTTTATCATAGAAACCTTTTTTGGGATCTAAAACAAGACCTCCAGAGTATGCCGCTTTTTTCTTCCCTTGTTTTTTGGATACATTGGTGGCACCTTCCTCTTGCTCGTCATTATCGTCATCTGCTAAGATTCTTTTGCCATAAACTTTATCAGGTACGATATAGTTCTTCTCAGTAAAGGCATGAAGTAATAGAAACTCGTTTCTTTCTGACCTGCCACCAAGCAAAGTTCTAGACATGATATTTCCGGCAATTTGTGTGATTTGCAACGCTAATGGTATGACGTTCAATTCACACATCATTTTAAGTATGTAGGACGCATCTTGCATACTAAGTGACACAAGTTGGAACAAGTTATTGCTGTTTTCATAATATCTGGGCAGGTCTTCAAGCGCCACTTCAACGCGTTCACCTTCTTTCATTTTCAGTACATTTACACAGAGAGTGTCGAGGTCGAAGCTTCTAGACCGTATTACTTCCATAGCTGATATTTTGATGTCACAGACCAAGCGACCGAGGAAAGCATCCTTAGCCGCGTACTTCCTTTGAGGAGCGGTAGATCTCTTGAGTCGTCCTAATCGTGACCAGTTGGGAATGTGAAGATCGAGAATGTTCCCAATAAGTAGATCTTGTTGGAATCCCTGTAGGTCATGGCCTACCACTAGATCTGGGTCCATCTTCCAGAACTGTACCATGAAATAGTTGAGCAGTTCTCGCTCTGTGTCGCATTTGGTTAGTTTTGTTGCTTTGTACTGAGGTAGGGACTGTTTTAGGTCTAGTGGCCAGATTTCATTGCACTTTGTCATTACTGAAAAACATAAAAACCAGAATTAGATGCTCACAAATTTTTATTTGAATATATCTTTAGTTCAAAAGGTTTATGCATTAAATTGTTTAATAAGTATTGCTTACTGCAGAAATGTTGTTGGAACGGCGGATTCGGAGGAGGCTTGTGTAAGTGAAAGTTAGTGTGCGATAGACAACTGAGCATCAATATCTTTGTCTTCCTTGTTTTGGGGTCCATTGTAGTTCTCATGTTTATCTGAAACATTTGTAATAATATAATAATGCCAAAAAGTTTACTTGCTTTTTCGAGTCACATAAAATAAACTTTTGATACAATACTTGACTTTTTACCAGCTCAAATGAACTGCTAAAAAGCCAAGTCAACTAAAATAAAAACAAATGAGTCTACTCACAGTAGCTACAACAATAGGCGGCGGTTCCAGATCAGCGCCATCCCTGATAACAGTAACATGCTCCATCTTATCACATGCAGCCTCCAACTTGCACCACGACACCTTAGCTTGCACCTCTTCTGGCTGCTTCACCTCCAGCCAACAGGGGCCCTTGATCTTACGTTCTAGGAGGAAGGTTTCCAGAGATGAGGTGGTGGCGCCGAAGATGTGCGAGAATGTTAGGTACTTCTTGTCTTTTGGGGGCGGTGGGAATGTGGCCTATCGGGAAAACATTAAATATAAATGAATTATTTTATTAGGAAAACTTACAAAGAATGGTTACAATTTTAGAACAATTATGGCCAATTACAAATTTCCACTACAGTTTACAGTATTCTAGACAGAAGGACGGTTACAATATAGATGAGCAGTTGCTTAAGAAATGTGAGGAAAATAATCATATTTCGAAAGGCTGTGCTTCAAGTTATGCTTTCAAATTGCGCGTTAGGCATAACTGCATTAGTCATTGTTCCCAACCGATGCATGCATCGTAGCCCAAGGCATGGACTAAGACCCTGTCGAAAATATGGCGTTTCATGTGCATAGCCAATATACTAAGAGGTAATATAATAGATAGATATGTTTGATTTACTTTTTGTAAAATATAGAAATAATATATTTTCAGTCCTATTGTACGTTTTTAGATACGTCCTGTATATGCGCGTATTTGTACGCGTGTAAAACGCCGCTATAAACGGCGCTACTAATTCTATTAGGTACACTTACAGAATATCTAACTTCCAGGTAGTCAGACTGCGCCGGTATGTCTGGAAGGTTGAAGCAGTAGTTCTTGGTCACCTTCCGCGATTTGAACTCTTTCAGTCCCAGATCACTGGCGACCGCACTGTTGAACTCTGTGTACATGTCCATCATCGTCACTTCTTGATCCGTCGCCTCTAATGTTACTGGGTCTAATTTCTACAACAATATAATATAGTTATATCATCATATTTTATGTACCATGAAGTGTATGGTAAAGATGTCTAGCTGATGACTATATCAGCGAATACCTTACCATATAAATATATCCTCCAGACATGGAAAAAAATAAAAGGGTTTAGGAAAATGACAAATTGTATATTGCAAAGATAATCAGCCTTTTAACCACTCTTGTAAAACTCTATAACGTTTTATTTCTGGTTTAATACAATGACAACAAAAAACTTAAAAGAAAAAAAGAACATGTTAAAAAAATAGCCAATACTTACATACTCCCTAGGCAACAGAAACATCTGTCTATTAACATTCTTGACAACCAGACAGCAAGACACACAGCCAGCCTTCTTATTAGACGGGTTAGCATATACTTTCCCAAACAAATACACTACCCCTGGCTTCACAAACCTGTCCTCCCAGGCATCGAGCCAGTAGAACTTTAATACTTTTTCCCCATTCTCGTTTGTATGTAGAGGCAACTGTCCATCTAGTTGCACCATAGCTGCAACTTGGTTCTCACCCATTTGATCAGACCAGGTACTTGTTAAAGGCTTCAATTGTTTCGGAGATTCCTTTTTAGCTGGAAATATGTCAAAATCTTCATTCAGAAACTCCTCCGCAACATCTCCAATGGTTTCTGCAGTGTTGGGAATGATTTCTTTTTTAACTTCTTCAGGTTTAGAATTAGAAGTAGCGTCATTGCTGAAGTCATCGTCAAAGTCCAGATCTTGTGTCTGGAACTCTTCAATGTTCTGTGTGGCTGAGTCTTCTAGTTCTTGCTTTATTTCTCTGACTATCTTCCATTCTGGTTTCTTTGGAGCTGGTTTTTCAGTGACAGGTTTGGATGTTTCCCCATTTTGTATCTGCAATTTTAGAAGATTTGGTAAACAGCAGATCTTGTGAGGTTAGAAACTATACATGAAGGGACCTAACCTGAAGATAAAGAAAGGATAATACAATAAATGTTGAACTTACAGTCACTTTCTTTTCACCTGGTTTATCAGGAGATACCAGGTTTTCTTTCTGCAAAAAAGATTAATTGTGTACATTAAGTTCAAAGCAAATAAATACACATGCTGCTGCACGGCATAAGTTTGTTGATTTTCTAGATAGCCAGGCATGACACAATCAAGTTTGTATAGTTTAAACTCACATTTTCTTTCTTAACAACTGGTTGTTCTTTATTACTCAAGCTGGTTGTTGTAGTAGGTTTCTTAGCAGCTGAAGACAGACTTTTGAAGTAGTTCTGCGCATCCCTCTTACTGGACTCCACTATGTTAGCTTTAGTGACCACTGGCTTTGGTTTCACTGCTGTTGATGCATTGCCATCCAAGTCAGACATAATGTCTGACAGAATGTTGTCTTCTGAAATTTTCACATCCTGAAAGATAACAGAGAAATAATAATATCTTTTTACTTTACTAAACTTTCCCACTACATTTGCACTGCCAATATGAAGTCCTACTGCCCCCTGCATGTGAGATGTTTAAAGCTAGTAAGTCTGGGCAAGAACATTGTAAATATAAAAAATGCACAAAAGAAACAATTAAGCACTTCAGTTTTAGTTACAAAATAATTAAGTGTGGAATGTAATGTAACTTTAATTAAATGAAGTATTACCTCTTTCTTCTTAGTTGGCATGGATCCAAGGAGGTTCCTGATATTTCCTTTACCGGATGTTGGAGGTGCAACTCTAGCTTTTCTCTTTTGTCCTCGTCCAGACTCTTTGCTGTTAGACGTCTCATAACTGTCGTCAATTTCATCATCATCAAATATCTCTCGACCATCTTCTACATAGCCAGTGCCTGCAATATCATTTAAAAAAGATGAGCATAACTACTGAGGCTTCGTTTATAGAACTACAACAACTCAACAATTTTTTTATTTAACTCAGAAGTAAACAAACATTCAGTAAGCTTGTGATTACAATTTTACTAGACTTAATACACAGAAAAACTAAGAAATGAGTTTCATGCACATACCATCGTCTTCAATCCAGTCATCTTCCTGGCGCTGCATTACCCGTTCAGAGTACTCCCTCTCGTCCACCGTGTCGTAAACATTCTCCATTTCGTCCACATCGTATTTGTTCTTTACGCCCTTGCCTTTCAGTTGTTTCAGCCTCTCGAAAGCTGATAACCGGCCGTGTTTATCCACTTTTTGCCTCTTGGCTCTTTGACCAGCTGAAAACAAAGGTTACATTTTGTTTAATTGAACAATACATATTTGATTTTCGTTGCATACATAACTATATCATTCACGTTCACTGAATTATATATTTACCTAAGGAATCTGCCATGTTTTTTGTTTATAATTTCACTCGCACATTTACAATATTTTTGATTTTTATAAAAAGTCAGCGAAACTCGACAGCACTTTTGATCTTTTGATTGACGTTTGGATTGGCGGGAAAAAGGAGAAAGAAAACATAAGCAAAATGAACAAAGGGATGGGATGGGATGGCCGAATTTAGGCACAGTTATACAACGACGTATTTGTAGCTGTTGCTAAGACTTCTATTAGTCCAAAATCGGAACCGTTGTCTATGGTTACTCTTAAATCTACTATTTTCGAACACCTCTAGGAATCCCTCAACGATTGTTTTCGCGCCAATTTTATCAAACTGTCAATAAATTGGCCGGACGGCTTGTTTGTGGAGAAAATATTTACAAAGCTTTCTGTTACTTGTTTAAATAAAGTGAGAAGTTCCATAAAAGTAGTTTTCAAAATGGCTATGCGTGACTATGCAGCAGATAGTGGTAAGGACATCTTCTGTGTGCCTATCACTTTGTTTCTGTTTGTTGTCTAACCTAAAATAACAACCAAACACTGATGTTTCAGAGTCATTAAAGAACTTCTTTGTGGACTTTTGCCAAACCGACGATGAAGGAAACAAGAACTTTAAATACGCTGAGCAGCTCACCAGGGTTGCACACAGGGAACAGGTAAGATAGGCATGAGTTTTTTGTTGTGAAAACATGATGTTACCCACTAAAGATTTGTATTCTTTAACTAAGGAGGAGGTCTGCGAAGTCTTTTTTTAATATCAATCTGTCTAGTAGTTGCAAATAATCATGAAAAAATGAAATATTTCAGAATGCCTTTATTGTGGAGCTGGATGACTTGCTTGAGTCTAATGAGGAGCTGGTGGAGGCCGTGAGACAGAACACGAGACGGTACACCAATATGGTGTCAGATGTTGTGTATGAGATGCTGCCCGATTATAAACATAGAGAGGTAACAATAAAACAACATAGTACTCAATGATCCATAAAGCTTCATTGATTCTGCTATTTATAGTGACACTGTGTATTGTCACATATCCGAAGGCCCTGGTTACTTATCTCTTTTGGTGTTTATACCATCTGGTGGTGGACCTCTTTTCAACCTTATTACCAAGGGCATAAGGGTGAAAAGTGGTTGACCGCCATGGTCCACCATGGCATTACATAGCAGACACAGTACTTAAATAACACCACATTCACCTCATCTTGAACCACAATGAGTGGTTTATGGGACAGGGAAAAGATGAAATATTATGTTTTACTAAAATAGGCAAGTTCAAAACTTTCTTGTTTTTAGCATGTCTGATATCCTGTTTGGCCCAGAACTCAGCTATGCTTTATTTACCAAAAGTACAAAAAGAAATACATATAATGCACAGCTATGCTTGTTATGGAGTATCCTTGAGACAAAGGCTTTTAATATAATTTTATCAACCCCTTTGTTTCGTAAACATTTTAGCTACTGTTTAATCATAAATTTTTCATGTTCAAACATCACTTAACGTTAATCATAATTTATAAATAAACCCCATTGTTTATACATTTCATATGGCTTTGAATAAAATTGGTCTACACATTACTAACTTATAGTACAAATAACTAAACTCTGTAGGTGGCTGCCAAAGATGCCTTGGACGTGTACATAGAGCACAGAATCCTTCTAGAGGCAAGGAACCACAGGATCCCCGGAGAGATGAGGGACCCCCGCAACAGATACCCACCAGAACTTATCAGGAGATTGTAAGTGCAGCATTCATGATTAATCATTTTATAATTTTTGGTCAAAGCTTGTGTTTAATGTGGTAACTGACAAGGAATAGGTCTTTCCTTTTTCTATGTATTGTCCAAACTGCTATGCCATTGGTCCTGCTCCTAATCTCTCTCTGGTCATGTTGGATTGCCGTCCCATCAGACTACATAGGAAGAGAGAGTGTACCTGTGTCTGCCTGCACATTATAGAGCACACATTTCTGTGCTATTATATCTCCCACGCTGAAGGCTAGTCTCCATTGAGATAGGCCGCCATGGCCAAAATACGGTCTGGAGGCCTATATTATCCAAAGGGAAAAAGACTAAGACTATCTTACAGTTTGCGTCAGATAACTTTGCCGCTCTGACGCAGGCAACAAATAGGAATAGAACAGCAGCATGCATGCGTGGCTAGCGAAAAGCCTAGCTTCAGAGCAGCAAAGCTATTTGACGCGAACTGTACAACACCAAGAATCAGCAGCATCTGCCTGTCTAATAATAACAACAAGCATTTTAGTTTTTGATCATGTCTAACTTCACCTCTTACCAAGAATCCAAGATTGTGGGTGTGAAGACATTCATGTTGTCATGTTCAGTAAAGGTGCCTATAGATTAGCTCAGTTTTTAGGGTTCCGTACCCAAAGGGTAAAAACGGGACCCTATTACTAAGACCCTGTCCAGCAGGCTGTATCTCATGAACCGTGATAGCTACACAGTTGAAATTTTCACAGATTATGTATTTCTGTTGCCGCTATAACAACAAATACTAAAAACATAATAAAATAAATATTTGGGGGGAGCTCCCATACAACAAACGTGTTTTTTTTCGGCGTTTTTGCCTTGTGGTACGGAACCCTTCGTGTGCGAGTCCGACTCGCACTTGGCCAGTTTTTTTTTCAACATGTGTTTTCTTTAGTACTTCTGCACCCTTAATAAACTCACAGGAAAACAAAGTAAAAATATTATAATTATAATATAATTTCTTTTCAGTGAGGTGTACTTCAAGGACTTGTCCTCATCAAAGTGTTTACCCATTAGAGAAGTCAAGGCTGAGCACATTGGCAAGCTAGTTACACTCAGAGGTGAAGTACATTATTCAGCATACTTTACATTTTGTGATTTCAATGCGTTTGAGTAGGGAAAGGAAAACCCCAGTCTGTCCAAGATATCCTAGATTTTCTCCTAGTAAAGGAGGCTTGTAGGTAGCGGTGAAGGAAAACATCATGAGGAAACTGGCATGTGCTAGAACACATGTGTGTCGAAGACATGTGACATCTACCAATCCGCATTGGGCCCGCGTGGTGGATTACGGCCCACTCGCTCTCACTGAAAGGAGGCCTGTGTCCCAGCAGTAGGAACATTATAGGCTGATTATGCTTGATGGACTTATAATTAGTTATAACTCGCTTATTCCCGTGGCTTTGCCTGCGTGCTGGTCAGAAATTATCCCATGGAAACATACTACCAGGATAAAAAATACCCTATGTCCTAACCAAATATATTATTATTATTATTATTATTAGCCTGTGGTGTCCCACTGCAGGGCAAAGGCCTCCCTACTCTCTTTCCACTTCTCTCTGTTCAAAGCTGTTAAGGACCAGTTCTTGTTGAAGGAGTCCAGCTCATCCCGCCATCTCTGTCTGGGCCTGCCACGATGTCGTTTGCCATTAAGTGGGACCCATTGGGTCGTAAGTTTGGCCCATTGTTCGTCTGACATGCGGCAGATGTGTCCAGCCCAGTTCCATTTTAGCGTGGCAGCTTTCCAAGTGACATCAGTTATCTTTGTGATGGAACGGATGGTCGTATTCCTAACTCGGTCTGTTAGTTTGATACCCAGAATACTCCGTTCCATAGCCCTCTGGCAAACCGCGAGCGTGGACCTCTGCTGATTTGTCAAAGACCATGTTTGACCACCATATGTGAGGATGGGAAGTATGCACACGTCAATGAGTCTTCTCTTAAGGGACATGGGAAGATCACCCTTCATTAGGTCTTTCATGGCCCAATAGCTCCTCCAGGCATTTTCGGTGCGTCTTGCAACTTCTTTGTTTTGTCTTGCCTGGAAAGAGACTATTTGGCCAAGATAGAGATACTCATCAACGTATTCAACCTCAACCTTCAACCAAATATAAATATGGTAAATATGTTATGACTGTGTGCCAAATCAAAATCTTTTAAGGTGTGGAAAGGAAACCTTCGCATTTATAATGTTACAAGTATGGATGAGCATCAGATAAAACTCAAACTGCCTGATTCACAAGACCCAAAACAAAAGAATAAGTTCTCCGATTTTATAACTTTGATAGTCAGAATGAGTATGTATATATGAAAATAAATTAACATATAATACTGAATGTTCCTCTCAGGCATAGTAACTCGCTGCACAGACGTGAAGCCCCTGCTAGTCGTCGCCACATACTCGTGCAGCGCTTGCGGCGCGGAGACGTACCAGCCGGTACGCTCGCTACAGTTCACACCACCTCCGTCGTGCACGGCTGATGAGTGCCGCCTCAACAAGACGGCCGGCCAGCTGCATCTGCAGACCAGGGGGTCCCGCTTCCAGAAGTTCCAGGAGTTGAAGATTCAGGAGCATGTATGTGTTGAATGATTTTAAACTAGTAATGTCAAGTTCTGAATGCCTTCATTATAGAAAAGTTTTTCATTGATTTACTGTAATGAAATATCCATATTTCATTGATTAAAAAAAAAAATGTCAATTGTGGACTACTTGTAGACATTAGGAACAGAGACTAAGTTTAGAGCTACATATTTCCAAATGCCAAAAAAAATCCAAAACAAAAAAAAACATTTTTTTTTAATTTTAAAATAAATTATTTGTGTTCCAAACACTAACACATAACGTTATTACAGTCAGATCAAGTCCCAGTGGGCCACATCCCGCGCCAGCTATCAGTATACTGCCGCGGCGAGACCACTCGTCGGGCACAACCCGGCGACCATGTGTCAGTCACCGGCGTGTTCCTACCTCTGCTGTCTGCTGGCTTCCGACAGATCATACAGGGGCTACTGTCTGATACGTACCTGGAGGCTCATGTGAGTAGAAACTGTTTGTGGATCAGAATGAACCCGTCCCAAGATCATGGGACAGCTGCATTGATTTAATAATAATAATAAGTTTATTTTTTCTCTTCACAAATGTACTTACATTGGTAGTGCTTAAAACTAGCTTAAGGATACGTTTACAATTTGTGAGAGACTGGTGCTTGAAATAGGCATTGCAAGCAACGCCTGTAGTACAAGTCACCAGGGCCCCACGACGCTTAATATTATGTATAAGCTTAAATAGGGTGCTTTTATGAGACTGAAGAGAATTAACATTATATGAAAGAGATTGATATGTCTTATTAAAAATACCTTAGAAAAGTGAGTTACAACTAAATAATACAGCTGTCCCTACATAAAGTTGTATTGTATTTTGTGGTTTTGATCTCTAGGTCAAACATTTAGCACTATGTATACAAAGTAGCCTTAAAACGATAGTCACAGCACAAATAGTAAAGGGGGTTTGAAGATTTTTCTAAGGAGGCCTACTGTTGCGCCATTTTTTTTTTTCAAAATGGCGGCCATGCATGGAACCTATCAGTTTGCATTGATGTCAGCTATCGATTCACATACGTACCATGCGTGACCGCCATATTGAAAAACAAAAACAAAATGGCGGACAGGTAGGTATCGAACGAAATCGAATCGAAATACCAATCTTCGAAGTCCTTTCACGCCAGCTGCATTTACATTATAACCCACAAACAGGTTCACTTATAGCTAAAATAATTTTATGTTGTCATCCTCCAGTCTGTAAACTGCCTGAACCAAGCAGACGAGAGTGAACTGGCGGAGGCGTTAACTGAAGAGGAACTAGCAGAGTTAGCAGATGAAGACTTGTACTCGCGCATGGCTCGCAGCCTCGCGCCCGAGATATACGGCCACGAGGACGTGAAGAAGGCGCTGCTGTTACTACTCGTCGGAGGAGTCGATAAGTAAGTATATCACGATCATCTTTCTACCTTTTTATTTTTTTATAGGTTGGGAAATCATTAAATGACTCCTCCCGCTCTGGGTGGAGCGGAAGGCAGTGTCAGACTCTTACTGACTATCTTATGTTATCTTCCTGCCCTTGTCCCATGTTACTCGAGGTCGGCGCAACACGTTTTCTTCCTTCATTCTCCCCTGCCAACAGTCACGCTATCATTTAATCTCTTCTCTTTCATAAAATACATCCATTTTTCTATGGCCTTCCTCTACCTCTCCCTTCATCAACATTTACATTAATTGAGTAAGTATTTAATGATATTATAGTATAATAGTTATGAAGACTTGTACTTGCTTGACTCGCAGCCTCACGACCGAAGTTTACGGCCACGGGGACGTGAAGAAAGTGCCGATAAGTCAGATACTATGTTCCGCATTAGTTAAACCTCAAAAACTACTATCATGGCTATAAAAGATCAAGACAGTTTTTAACGGAAATTAAATTTTAAGATTAGGGTAACTCAGGGTAACCTCTCCTAATGGTCTAAACAGGAAACGAATCTGTTTTGTTCTATGACTATTTGTTGTGTTAATGTAACAATTAATAAGGCATTCCACATTTTCCCACTACCCATAAGCTGCAGGGTAATTGCGTAACACACTATCAGTAGCAATAGCTTTCATTTTGACAGTTCAACAACATTCATTGCGTTATTCACGTTGTAGAGCAGACTAATTTTTCGAACATATGAAGCAATGGATTAGCAATATCCTTCAAAATGTTTCTAATTGTGATTGATAGTGTGTTATGCAATTAGAGTGCTGATTTATGATAGTCAATTTAAGACATAAAACTATGTATGTTTATGTTTCTTTTGTTTAGACGTCCGAACGGCATGAAGATCCGAGGTAATATCAACATTTGTCTGATGGGCGACCCCGGTGTTGCCAAGTCTCAGCTTCTGAATTACATCGACCGCCTGGCGCCGCGGTCACAGTATACCACTGGACGAGGTTCCTCCGGTGTCGGTCTTACGGCTGCTGTTATGAAGGTAACATCTTTGAGCACATCAACAGCTCGAAATAAGAATCTCTCAACCTCAACATGCAGCAACATGCATGATTGCTTGCAGGGTTATAGGCCATGTATACGGAGAAGAACAGTAGTGGCCCAGTGGTAAACTGCCGCGACTTACGAGTTGTAGGTTGTAGGTTCGAACCCAGACAGGCGCTTTACTGTGTGTAAATTATTTCATCACCACTGCTCTCAAAACGGTGAAGGAAAACATCGTGAGGAAACCGGCATATTCTAGAACCAAAAATTCGAAGACATGTGACATCTGCCAACCCACACTGGGCCCGCGTGGTGGATTACGCTCCACTCCCTCTCACCGAGAGAGGAGCCCTGTGTCCCAGCAGTAGGAACATTATAGGCTGGTAATGTATACGGACTTATTGGTCAAGGTTTTGTCACAGTAGGACCCAATGGTATTAATTTCCTGTGTAGAGGTACAATGACAGCCTGATCTAAACTGCTGTCGAATTCTGATGGCTGTTGTGATTCAATATCATTAACATTGACTTTAGATTTATACCTAAGCTTTTTGAAATCAAGCGTAAGATTCCTAATAATCAATGCCCCCAATTCCATTTGACAATTTTTATTCAATACTTACACATTTTCTTCAATCGTGAATCTTTGACGGTAGTTAGAAGCCCGAAAGTCTGACAACCAGTCTTACCAGGGGGTTGAGGTCAGATAGGCAGTCGCCCGACTGGAAGCCGACCCCAACATAGTTGGGAAAAGGTTAGGCAGATGATGATGATGAGACATTTTCTTACAGGACCCATTCACAGGCGAGATGATGTTGGAAGGCGGCGCTCTAGTACTTGCTGATCAAGGAGTGTGCTGCATCGACGAGTTCGACAAGATGGCCGAGAACGACCGCACCGCCATACACGAGGTCATGGAACAACAGACCATCAGTATTGCCAAGGTACTTACATTTAAATGCCTAGTATAATTTATAACCAGGATTAACAAATGGGATTCTTTTTATCCCGATATTCCCACGGGATCGACACTTATGCGGGTGAAACCGAGGGACGCAGCTAGTTGATTATAATGTTTGTAAATATCCATCAAATAACTGACACCGTTGTCCCCAGGCGGGTATAATGACATGCCTGAACGCCCGCGTGTCGATCCTAGCAGCCGCCAACCCGGCGTACGGCCGCTACAACCCCAAGCGGACCATCGAACAGAACATACAGCTGCCAGCCGCGCTGCTGTCGCGTTTTGATCTACTGTGGCTCATACAGGATAAGCCTAACCGGTATGTGATAGTTTACATTCAATTGTTGTTCGTAAGTAACCACCGAATTATCATAGTAGCATAGTGTTTATTAATTATCCCACGAAAATTATCCATCGGTCTATCTGTGTGCCTCCTCGATCGACGATCATGGAGCGCCTCTTAAGATTCTTTTGCACGATCCGTTTTAGGAAACCCGCAATCCGGCCGCGCTCCAGTTCCGATCCACGATTTACCTAGACGGCGACTTTACGCATTATCCATATTGCCCCATCGGCACACAACCGTCCACACAGAGCGCGCCAAGCGACTGACCCTTTGAGCATTGTCAAAAAATTGTCAGCGTTCGGACCGGCCTCTGCCGCGTGTGCTCGGCTCGCGTCCACACCGAGCGAGCATTTAAACGCGCTCCTGCCGCGCCCGAACGGAGCGCACGGGATCGTCCGGTGTGCACCCAGCTATTAAGCCGATAGGGCGTGAAAGTGTAACGGACAGACGTACTGAGTTCTTCTTTCTGTCGGCTGTCTCTTTTAAACACTTTTTAAAGTAACAGACACAGCATGAGACCTAACGGGAACATAAAACTAAGTTGAGTGTATGAATTTGGCTGTTAGGCCCATTTCAACATCATCAGTTTACAGCAGTTCTCTGCTGGACATACAGGCCTCTCCAATTGCACGCCATTAAACTAGATTGTGGGAAGCTCTCAACAGTGCCGGATTACGACTACTTGATGCCCTACAATCCACACTTGTAGGCCCTCCTATCTACTAGTCGCCTCGTATTCGTCCAAAACATCGAGGAGCATTTGTAAAGATTGGCGCACATCTCGAGAGTGGCTTTTGGGTCTTGTAATATCTTGCTGATAAACAGCCTTGCCAAATGTGCTAGCAAATACTGTTTCGGTGCTGTTTCTGCCTTATGGTGCCCCCCGAGACGTGATGCCCTAAGCAATTGCTTAATTTGCTTATGGGCTAATTCGGCACTGACTCTCATCCAGCTGCCACTGCCACTGGTTAGGTCCATAGCCACGTGCCATTACCCGCCCTTAATGAATTGCTCATTTCATGTTCGATATAATTCTGATATTGTTCGCATTTAGTTAGTCACAGCTGCCTTAATTAGATATTATGTCTTGTCTTATAAAATACTTTGTTACCTACAGTGAAAAAGACTTGGAACTCGCCAAACACATAGCTTACGTGCACCAGCACTCTATCCAGCCTCCTACAGAAGTGCGCGCGCTGTCCATGCGACTGGTGCGGCGCTACGTGGCGCTCACCAAGAGGAAGAATCCGTCTGTACCCACCCATCTTAGTGACTACATTGTCTGTGAGTATAGGAACTAAAATACTTTTAACTAAGACTCAGCTATTTACGTGCTGATTGGATAAGTAGAGAAATAAGATATTAAGTATACTAAAGTTCTGTCAGGAGACGAAAAAGTCGGACATGACACACATAGGGCGGTGCTAGCTTAAATTTTAATGTGCATAAGCAACAGGTCGGCAGTTACATTTTAAAAAATTGGTCTGATTGTCATCAACTCATGGTGGTAGGGACATTGATGCACAAAATGAAACCATGAATTCAGCACATGATTCTAGACCCCCTGCGGCCCTGGTGAAGAAATTTTTGGGCGCTTATAAAAAAAAATCTGGTAGTTTCATAGGAAACTACTTACCTACGCACTTACGCAGTCAAAATGTATGGAGTAGCTTTTTTTTTTTAAATAACCAACGAAAAATTTCTGCCACAAATACAGGTTGTGACGGAATAATTTGGAGACAAACTGTGTTATTTTATATTAGCAGTTATTTTACAACATAAACAGAATGACACTATCATCAATGATCATAAAATCACACAACTTTCACAACCTTACTAACTTAAGGTACTCTATTCCAGCGTCATACGTAGAGCTACGTCGCGAGGCGCGCAACGCTCGTGACGTCACGTTTACATCTGCGAGGAACTTGCTAGCTATACTTCGACTGTCCACCGCGCTTGCCAGGCTCAGGTAATGTACAAGTTTTAGTAATAAAATATAATATTGTTTATTACTAACTGACCTGTTGAACTTCGTACCGACTCAGAATTTGTTTTTGTTAATTTTTTCCCACATTTTAATAATTATTCTGCTATTCGTGGCGGAGGCAAATCCAACAAATCAAACATCATAAAAATCGGTTCAGCCATTTATGAGTTATAAATGGTGTAACTAACCCGACTTTGTTTTATTTATATAGATTATACAAAATGTCGCTCAAGAATGTCTTATCAAATTGTCTTATCAAACTTCCTTTTCAGGAAGTTTGATAAGACAATATTATATTCTTTTACTACAGCATTCTTTTTTGCGTCAGTAGACGTTTTATAACCGAAGCACAGGAAAGAAAATAAATCTTCGTTATCAGAAAACTTTTTCCTTGTAGGTTGTCAGACGTAGTGGAGAAGGAGGACGTATCGGAAGCTATCCGCTTGGTGGAGATGTCGAAACAGTCCTTGTCACCTGTTGACGAGGACGTGCAAAGGTAATAAATATAATAACACTATACACTTACAGCCCGGTTCAAACTATGGCGGTTTGGAACATGAGGCGAGTCGCCGCGCAGAAATAAATTCACCTGTCGGGGGTGGGGAGGTACTGCGCAGCGAGTAGTGCACTTCAAAGCCGCCAGAATGTTTAAATCGGGCTGTACCATGGTTTATAGCAGTTTTAAACACATAAAATTGTCCTCAACCTACCATCATCTTCCTGCCCTTAATCCATGTTACTTGGGGTCGGCGCAACATGTTTTTTTCTTCCAGTCTTACCTGTCAACCGTCACGCTATCATTCACTCCCTTCTCTTTCATATCATTCCTCACACAATCCATCCATCTTTTCTTCGGCCTTCCTCTCCCTCTCCATCCACGAACATGTATATTCATCACTCTTTTAGTCACATGCGTTTCGTCCCTTCTCATCACATGCCCATACCAAGACAAACGATTTCCTTTCAACTTTTCTGTCACTGGCGCCACTTTCAAACTTCCTCTTATATACTCATCTCTTACTTTATCCATTCTCGTCACTCCACACATCCATCTCATCACTCTCATCTCCGCTGCATGCAATCTTTTTTCATCCGTCTTCTTCACGGCCCAGCATTCAGACCCATAAAGTACGACAGGCCGTATCACGGACTTATAGGTTTTCCCCTATAACTGGAGGGGCATCCGTGGGTCGCTAGTTGTTCCAGTGACCTGTCGCCATTTCATCCATCCTGAGTGGATCCGGTGCGTTACGTCTCGGTCTACTTCGCCATCTCCTTGGACAAGCGACCCGAGGTACCGAAAGTCGGAGCAGATCGATAAGGGCGTTCCGGCGAGAGATGTGGGCACAGGATTGGAGAGACCGCCAAAACCTACCTCCTGTTCTCAACCTACCACTTCCCGATTTTTTTTTTGCAACTTTTGCTGAATAACATAACATCCGCCTGTTTTCAAGGGTTTGAAGGGTTAGGCAATTAGGCATGGTGTACCTACATAGTACACCCCCGGTACTATGAAGGTACACCATGCCTAACCCTTCGGAGAACACCCCCGTTTCGTCAGTTACGTAAATAACGTGTGTTAGCTAAATATTTTCAACTAATCAAGCATTTTGGTTATTTAGGGGTATAAGCTCCACGGACCGAATCTTCGCGATCGTGCGTGACCTGGCGGGCTCCAACCAGACCGTCAAGATCGCTGACGTCATCGAGCGCTGCGTCGACAAGGGATTCAAGCCTGATCAAGTAAGTTTTATACAAAACTTTATTATAATCGTCGATGTACTCAAAGTAAAGACTCAAAATAAGTTCGGTCTGACCGTGAAGGTCCATGTTCGTATCATAACCTTTTTGGCGGGTTCTCCGACACAGGATCTCCGGAACTCAAAAACGGTATTGATGTCTTTGTGACACTCGACAAACCAGCATCAAAATAAACAGTATTAACGGTATCAAATATTGACAGTTCCCGTTTCCTTATCAGGTGGACGCATGTATCGAGGAGTACGAGAATCTCAACGTATGGCAGGTGAACCAGGTGCGAACCAAGATCACTTTCATGTAGAAGATGTCGACCCACCAATGATTTGTTTTGTACCTTTCTACCTGTACTAGTTATAAGTGTACCAGTGTGCCTGTTGTATTGTGTAAGATTCATGGTGATTTGACTGCGGATTATTTTTAATTAATCTTTAATAAAGTTATTTTTTAATAATATGACGTTTCATTAATATGTATAAGTCTGTAATCGTCACCCGTCTTGACAAAGCAAGAAGCCTATGCGTAGTGGGACGATAATAGGCGGGTATTATTATTATTTATGACGTTTCATAAGTTTTAAGCTTTACCTTCATAACTAATTTATCGTTGCTTTGTCTTCGTTTCTAAAGAAAGCACATTATCACTTTGAATTTCACACATTTGAAATCGAATTTAAATAATTAGAAATCGAACACATTCTTTATTCAAGAACCTAATTTGATGGCTATTAATGGTCATTATACCATTAGGTACATTATTATTACTTTCGCAATATTATTTATACATATAATTATTATTATATTACGTACTAGCTTCTGCCCGCGACTTCGTCCGCGTGGAATTTGGCCTTCCCCCATCCCCACCCTCTTAGGGGTGGAATTTCGAAAAACCCTTATTGGATACCTACTCTTCACAAAGAACACACCCTCCATGTCTCTAGGATCAAGGGTTTAGGCTGTGCGTTGATATATCAGTCAGTCAGGACTTTGAATTTTATATACAGATAGCGCAGTAGTTGTCGCTAGTTAATTCCGCCAAAGTTTTTATATACACTAATTTCCCAATAATAAGTAATTACTGTGTATCGACAAAACTAAAACACTAGCGCGGAATGTTGCACACTTGTACTGTAAGCGATTAGGAAGAAAAGTGGGGCGCTTCTTCGTGGATTGCGCTATCTATAAACAGATTTCTTAAAAAATTCGCTTCGATAACGCTTTGATGCCAAAAGTCCATTTCCGTAATACACAATAATAGCTAGCAATATCCGTTTAGTACCTTACTCTCCTACCAAATTACACCAATTACCTGCCCTCATAAAAGTTGTTTTTTCGCGTTTCTGCTCTTTTCCTGCTACCGTATGACCACAGGGACACGGGTACACGGGCGAAAGTGGCGTAATAAATTTGTTTTACCCAAGTTTCTCCTATGAAAGTAATATCTTAGCGCAGATGTAAGTATGGCCCTCCCGCGTCGAGATTTGTGACAAAGTTGTCCCGACAATGCGTTCGCTTTTATTATTTTGTTTTTCAGCAGACGCTGTCTTTTTGATGGCGTTTTATTTCAAAAGTTTGGGTATTATACGTTTTGTTAATGCTGTAAAATGTGTTTGTCCTAAGTAGGTATGCAGACACGGGCAAGGTTTTGATATGAAAAAAGCTCATGATCGGTTTGGAGTACCTACATAAGTGAGGGTATTAGGTCCGTGTATTTTTTTAATGCCCATCAGAAACGTAGCGATAAAAAAAAAATCGTAAACCATAAACAGAATCGGTTCGTATCGTAAATCATATGGAATTGAAGGAGTGGAGGGAGGCCTTTGCCCAGAAGTAAGACAGCGTAGGCTAAGTAGTAAAAAAAAACATTTCTAAGACGGCACCAACCCTTATTGCGGTATGCCCGACTATCAATGAAATGAAGGCAAAATATGTATATAAATTCTCCGTGTGTGGTGGCTTGCATAATGTACCTACACAGCGTAAATGAATATATTTTTAGAGCTGCGTGTGTGTTGAGCTTCATTTATTTATTCATTGACAGCTGAGTATAGATCTATTATAGAGACGGCCTTATGATAGTTACTTTTGTCTTTAATTATTGTGATTGGTCCTAGAGGACCGATTGGGCCAATTCCGATTATTCATTCGCTCGTAAGTTTGATTAGATTACAATAGATTCAAGATCAGGGTCCTGTAGGGATTTATATAATAAATTGGACAAATAATGCCCTTGGACTAAAATTGATTTGAACAAAGCAAATAATTGAATAAGTACATATCATCTTTACTTCAACGCTTACTCAGTACCTACTTGCAACGTACAGACGCCAGCACATCAAGTTACTACAATCTGTCAGATTTCTTTAATAGATTTTCGACTTTATTGCTAAAACATAAGGTTCAAGGTTGATTGGGAAAATCTGACAGTTTCGGGTAGGTTGACCTGCTGGCGTCCGTACATATAATCTTCAAAAAATATTGAATAAAATCAAAGTCTAACACAACGCTTAAAAAAAAAAAAACTGCAATCTTCTGTCAACAAACCAGTGCATTTCATTTTATTAGGCTGTAAATACAAACGCATAATATAGTAGCTTATCATAATTTAGTGTTCTCAAAACGTCTGCAAGCCGACATTGCCCGCCCTCCAGACAGACGATACGAAAGACCTTTACATCGTAATGTAGAAACAGTAGGCCTACTTTCATTGGGTCGATAAATCTTTACATAGTATAAAACAAAGTCGCTCCCGCTCCCTGATAGCTTAGATCTTTTAAACTACGCAACGGATGCAGGTTTCAGCAATAGATAGAAAGATTCAAGACTTTACATGCATATTATAGTAGAGAAAAGCCGAGAAATTCAAAGATTTGTAATGTGATGTCGTAACAAACATATTTTTGTGCGCTTACCTACATTGCAAACGCTGGCTAAACCTTACGAAATAGATCAAATTAATGTACTACTGAATTGTATATCTTAAAAATATCGATAAAAAAGTCCGCGTTGGTATATATTTACCTCCTAAGGATAACCCACAGTAACCATTTTTATCTTTTACATATTACAAAAAATAAATGGGTTATTTATGAAGCTATTTTAAACAATATAGTATTATTCCTTATCCAATTAAACACATTAGATACGTTATGCATTTCATGTAGATCAAAATTGCCCTTTAAAGCATATCATTAAAATTAATATCTTAGAAGATATCAGAGATTTAAAAATCGCGGGCAGAACGGCTGGCGGTACGAAGTTCTCGGTCAGCTAGTAAACTATATTATAGCCTGTCTCAAACTTCGTAGTTCCTAGAGCCGCTATAGTGACCACGAAATTCTTATATTAAGTCCAAACAAAATACCTGAACAAACTTACAAAAGAATGTACGGACGCCAGCACATCAAGTTACTACAATCTGTCAGATTTCTTTAATAGATTTTCGACTTTATTGCTAAAGCATAAGGTTCAAGGTTGATTGGGAAAATCTGACAGTTTCGGGTAGGTTGACCTGCTGGCGTCTGTACAGACGCCAGCACATCAAGTTACTACAATCTGTCAAATTTCTTTAATAGATTTTCGACTTTATTGCCAAAACATAAGGTTCAAGGTTGATTGGGAAAATCTGACAGTTTCGGGTAGGTTGACCTGCTGGCGTCTGTACAAAAGGCAGTTTTAGATGATGATGAACCAACTTTGAAAATAAAAGAAATCATCTGATTCATACATTTTGATCGTGTATCCTATACATCGGTATTGCACTTTTGTATGGAACGGCAGATTTTTTTTTCTATACTTACCGTGTGACTGGGACTTCGACTCGCAACCTCTTACCATGGGTTCAGTACATGATTAAAAACACCAGTTATCATGAAAAAAATCAGATGTTTCATAGACATGTAAAATACGTAATACCTAAGCGGTTAAAATGTATCTAGGTATGCTACAGATTTTTTTTTTACATGAGACGAAAAATTTTTACGGGTTTAGAATCATGCGCCGAATTCTTGGTTAAAGTTTGCGCGTCGATTGCCACATTACGAATCCTAAAAGCAGTTTTTCTGTGAACCTTCTTTAACTTTTTTGTGCTTACTCCAGCTCGTAACCCGTTATGTCTGCCACGATCCTTTATTACTGTGCGATTACGACTATTCATTCACTCACTACTGACACGACCGAATGAATGAATGGATCTAGTTAATTACGGAGCTATTGTGCTGAATAAACACGATCTAGGCCTGAAGATATTCTTGGCGTATCAGCATTCCGTTTAGCTGTTTTTTTTAGATTACATAGGTAGGTAATGTTGGAGACAATTTCTCCTAGTAAAACGTATTTTGAATGGCGTTTGTGCGTGGCATAACGCGCATTTTAACGGTAAACAAACAAACAAAAAGTTTGACAAGAGGGGCAGCTGAGGTAGGTAGGTAGAGGCCTACCTACCTTAGCTGCCCCTCTTGTCAATCTTATTGTTTTCAAGAGGCACACAAGTGGAATGATTATGTAGACATGGACAAGAATACGTTCCTATTATAAATCAATATCTTGAAAGATGTTTTTATATTCTAATTCATTCATTGTGACTGGCTATTTAGAATGTTCATTCATTATTGAGAATGTATGGCGAGCTCACCCTCCCGTTCGGTATTCATATCTCTCTTGAAGTGTAATTTGTGTGCAATGAAGTATGTGCACACTGTATACAAACTGGATAAATTGAGTTCCTAGGTAAAGTTTTAAAATATAAATAGGAGAGATTCGTAGCAGGTTCGTAGCGCGCTCGTAGACTCGTAGCTCGTAGCACGTTTTTATTTCTTTGTACCTACTACGGGCGAATATTTTATTTTTATTTATTGACATTCTTATTACTATACATTACATTATCCATTACAATCACGGATAACGATACAATGCGCATAACGGATTTTTCAGCAGTTATTGTGTCACTCATACAGCAACGGAGTTGAATTTATTACTGAAATGATGGACTGACTTCCGGAGAAGGCATACCTACTGTAAACTGATTCGCATAAATCTTCAGGTATAATATTGATGACATATTTCGATTAAAAACCTTTCACGTAGAAATTCCTTTACGAGTCACAGGCACTTCTAAAACTTGAAAGTATTACTACATCAATTCGTGAGGACGTTCTTACGGGTAGCAAAAATTTACGTTAGAGTTTGAGCGGTACCCCAAAATGAGCCCGAAACGGATTACATACTCGTAAAGTTTGAAGGAGGAGGCTTCGCGTGCGGCCGAGATATTGCGAAGTTCAAAAGGTGAAGAGTTTCGCCCTCACCTGAATCCGGGAAGCAAACAGGGGCGAATTCGAGACGACCTTCATTGCTTGCCGGTGCATTTGAAATATGAATATTTTCGTTTGAAGGCATGTAGGTAGCCTTCGTTCTTTGGATAAAAATTGAAATGGTGTCTAGTTTATACCTAAAGTGCAATAGATTTATTTGCAATTTCTTCTTAGTCTAAGAAATAATAATCACTGCTGGGATACGGGGGTAATCTACCACTAATGGTCAGTGCGGGTTGGTAGATATGTCACAATCTTCAAATTTTTGGTTCTAGGACACGCGGTTCTCGGTTTCCTCACGACAAATTAATTACACAAACCAACGAACCGAAACGACGAATTATTTACACAAAGTAAAGCGCCTGCCTGAGTTCTAAGCCACGACCTACAACTCGCAAGTCGGGGCCGTTATCACTGGGTCACCACTGCTCTACTGTCTACCAAACTATTAAGAAAAAGCTCAAACGAAGCAATAAATGTCTGCGAAATAAACAACTTACTCGTAGAACCTGCAATGGATAAGCCCCCAGCGAGCGCTAAAAATGTTATCTACATGAAAAAGTATTATATAGAACTAGCATAACGTCTGATAAAATAAACTTTACACACTGAGCCGCTAAAGGAAGGAAAATAAAGGAATCCGCGAATTATTTACAACAACCATTTATTTAAATGTAAAAAGAAAGCAATTTAAAAAGTTTTATGACCGGAGCGGGTTGGTCGGGGCCTGTCGGGGCCTGTTGGGGCCGCCGCTCTGTATTGCATCGGGCCCTGCCTGCCCGCTCCCCTACCATGAAACTTTTCTTTGATTCCCACTTCGACACTTCTCCGGTTCACCATTAAACTCTTGAAATAGTGAGATTAATTACACAAAAAAGTTTAGTTTAGGGCTACGTAAGTTTATGTTTCGGCACAAGCGGCTTTTTTGGGGTTTCATGCTGACGGAAACACAGATAATGTTCATTAGGGAAGCCCTGTAGGTACTGAACGTGTGTACAAAATGAAGGGCTTAACCTTCAGTAGTTACTGAAGGTTAAGCCCTTCATTTTGTAGTAGGTATACATTTTCTGGGTTATTTTATGTAGGTAGGTACGGCGACAAACAGTAGGTCAGCAATAACATACCTACATGGTAGTTATTGCCAGTAAAAAACCCATAGATATAGATACACCTAGATAACGCAAGAGCAACTACTTCGCGTGCCAAAAATCGTAACAGCTTACGATAAAGAATCGTAAGCCGCCACTTTCGCGCTCAGTCCTGTGTACTGTTGGCTGGGTAAGCGTGAGCGAGAGCGCGAGCTTTTGACGTCATAGTAGGTAGTCAAAAAATGGCACGCTTGGTTTTCATACAGTTCGTGATACTTGTGTTATCTAGGTCTATCTATATCTGTGAAAAAACCTGATTCAAATAACATTGCAGTGAGTGCTACGTCAAAGCAATCGCACATTCGCGAATTCTGTGCTCCATTTTTTTCTGTTTGTGCATGTGGGTAGGTCATTGATATTGAGTGCACATATAACTAAATTTTTAGGGTTCCGTACTCCAGTGGCGAAGGGTGAATTTATGACAGACGTAAGCCGGAGCCAAAAAAATGCACGTTGGCGTTCTGCAATGTCTTAATTTTATGGTGTATTAAATACCTATAGTTTAGAGATGATTATAATATTTCAATGATGAATTTACTATATAGTAAATTCATCATCATTTTGAATTTTCGAAAGGAAGCCGGTGGGAATCGAGTTAGTTTAGTCGCCACTGCCGTACTCAAAGTGCCAACGGGACCCTCTGTCCGTCCGTCTGACAGCAGCATCCCATGAACTGTAATAGGTAGACAGTTGAATATTTCACAGTGTGTAATTCTATCAATGCCGCTTTAACAACAAATAATAAAAATAAAATAAAGTTAAAAATGAAAGGGGGTCTCCAACTATCCTAAGAAGAAACGTGTTTTTTTATTCGGCGTGTTTTGCCTTGTGGTACGGAACCCTTCGTGTGTGAGTTCGATTCGCACTTCCGCTAGTCAAATTCCCATAACACACATGTTTTCCTAAAGTTTTAAGTAACTCAAACAAACTACAGAAGAGCGGCTGAAAATTAAAAGTATAAATAACTGCTTTACTGTGAAACAGTCATTTTCTTCAACGAGTGTTGAGCGGACTTTTGGCAATGATTAATGACGCAAAGAAAAAGTTTTTACTCCGGCTCTTCGGCTCGAGTTACACCTGGCTTCCGTAGGCAAGGTAAGAAAGTGTTTGCCACAGCTAAAAGTGTTTCGAACTCATCATTTACCCTTTAGGAAAATGTTATGGCAACTTTTTTTATTGGCACTTTTGTTTTTGTAGGGAATTGAGGAGTTTGAAAAAGTAGCAGAAATCTATTATAAGTATTTTGTTAACTGAAATGATGTACTTACCTAGTTTAGTTGATAATTTAATGTGCTGTAAAACAATAGAGAAAATCGTCATGATTCGGAAATAGGTTCTGCTGACGCATTGAAGATTATCCTTTTATTTTAGATTGGATAGTTAATGTGTGCATTCCCACGAGACTTCGGAAGAAGATAAGGAAGAAGGATTCTTTTTTTCTGTACTCACTTATTGTTTATTAGTTTTTCATGGGAATGTCGGATATACCTAGTTGAAGTTTAGTAAGAAACCGATGGATGTTTTCGAATAAAATTTTTAATAATAGAAAACACACAGCTCATCTTGCAAATTAAATTTCAGTCGACAACCTCCATCGGTTTCTTACTAAACTTCAACTATATCCGACGATCCTGTATACTTATCTCTTTTGTTGACTGTACCTAATTAGGTACCTACATGAAAAAGTAATAAACACACACACACAGTAATTTCATTCAATTGAATGAAATTGTTGTTTAATTCACTGGTCGATGCTCACGTGAAACTAGTAGATTATTCACTAAGGGGTTATAGCAGTGTCTTATCTATCCCGAGCGTATCGAAGGATTCTAGTGCTTCCACAGCGAGGCAGCTGAGAGTTAAGGCTAGAATCCTGAGAGCAGTGCGGGATTCACGCGAGACGAAGACACCTTTATCCCTGAGGAGAATATTCTATAAAAGTGTGTTAAAAAAGCAATTTGATTTTGAACATATTTTTTATTTGTAAAAGGTTTTCATACCTACGAATTTTCGTTGAGGTACCAAATTCAAATAACATTATTGACCACCGGGTTATAATGAAATTCAGTAGAATATAATTACCTGTCTAGATCCCTGGGCTTTAATGACTTACTTCAGATTAGGTTGGCATGCCATAAATTATAATTTAATATTATCGAGCAGGTGGTATAAAAACGTAAGTAAAAGACTAGGAGAGACGCAATCGTTCTTTCAGTAACATGAACAATATCAATATTAATCCATTATGTATCTACAATTTACATAAAACCAATTTGCCATTACTAGCTTACCTATACAGCATTTGATTACAATAAAATTACACACGTTAGTTAGTAGGTAAAGCGTTTCAATTCAAAACCGTTTTACATATTCAAGAAGGCAACCTTGGCCTTGGAAAAGATTGCCGTCTGGGAGGAACACAAAGACAATGATATTATATTAAAGAGGTAGATATGGTACTAGCGCGCGCAAATTGTTGCAGACAAATTCAGACAATTGTTGTAGTTTCATTTAGTCCGCTAATAGCAGCGAGCAACACACTAGACAGACTGTAGTAACTTGATGAGGCGTGTGTACATATATTTCGGATTAAAAACCACATAAATGTTTGAGATATCGACTTTCATATCTTGATGAAAATAGAGATAAAAACGTTTTGCCATGAATATGTAGTGAAGTAATGCCGCAAAAGAACATAGTCTTGACCATTTAACAAATCCCCCCATTCATTTTGAAAGTCGTTCTAAAGTTTTAACACAATAGTTGAAATTGAAACCCGTTACTGAGTCGCAATTACACAGGTCCATTGTGCGCGTATTTCGTGATTGTTTCACAGATATAACGACGACTTATAGTTCTATTGTTTGCAAGTTCTCTCGATCATATTTTACAGTGCATGTACACATGGCAACAGAGATTAGTGTCCACGCCACCCTGAAAACTTATATACGTTTGTTCCCATAAACAGAATTTTGCACCTGTGAGACAGTGACTGTGGCTACTTTGCGATAACGTGATCTGCACTGCGTGCTCTCTCTCGCCGCTCGACCGCTCGTTGTTCATCAGAGAGCGCGCGAAGTATTGTTCGCGATATCGCGACAATGTCACCGTAACATACGGTTTTAAAAACCCCAAGAGGAGGATCCATCGGGGAAAAGTGATTACTGTGGCGTTTCACAGTGGACTGTTCTTCTTGGCAGTGGACATTCGAAGACCCACTTTCAGCAGTTGATGTTTAAGGTTTGATTTGATGGTCTATGTCACTCTTACCTTAATTCGTTTGTATATCAGCAGAGTTTTGCTATCTTCCCTATTAAATATTATATGATAATGAATGATCTAAATGACCACCCATCCATCTATAAAGCATTGTTGTTGTCGCATTTTCCTCTTTCAAATAGCGTTTTGACGAGCTGATTTGAAAATTATGATAAACTATAATCATAATAGCATAATCAGCCTATTATGCTCCCAATGCTGGGAACATAATAGGCCGATTATGCACAGTCCTCTTCTTGGGTAGAGGGAGCGGGCCGTGATCCACAACGCAGGCCCAGTACGGGTTGTTAGATGTCACGTCTTCGAATTATTTGTTCTAGGGTATGCCGGTTTCCTCACGATGTTTTTCTTCACCATTTTGAGAGCAGTGGTGAAAAGTGATGAAATAATTTACACAAAGTAAACTGCCTGTCTGGGTGCAAACCTACGACGTACAACTCGTAAGTTGCGGTCGTTGACACTGGGGCACTGCTGCTACGACTATACCTACCACTACCATCTAAATTGAACGAGTGCAGTTGCCTGCGTCTTGTTTAAGCTACTTTGTACCCTGTACACAGTGTACCTACACTAAACAGTTTCGCCACTAGTACATTAATGTACATAAATATTAGTTGCTTTGTTATGTCTGGGGTTTGTCGGTCGCTGCTACGGATGCTCTTTGTGGCAAATATGAGACGCGTAGAGAGAACGATGCTAATGTACGTCCAATTGTGTCGCGTCAATTTACCTACTTCAGTCTGTAGGTCATTGGGTTAGACGTGAAATTGTGGTTTGTGTACAAAACTAGGCAGGCTTAGATGCTGGACCCTAATTGCGTAACACACTATCAATCTCAATCTGAATCATTTTGAAGGATATTAATCTAATACATTGCTTCATAAAATTAAATGTTGTATGTTCGAAAATCCATTGCTTCATGTGTCCGCTCAACAACGTAAATAACGCAATGAATGTTGTTGAACTGTCAAAATGAAACTCATTGCTACTGATAGTGTTGTGTCTGTTTCATAAGAAATTCGAAAGTAAGGAATTAAAAGGAACTGGGATTTTTTCGGCGTTTTATTTTTTTATAAAAATTCGTTCAAGATCACTTTTTATGCGATGAGAATAAATTCAGTTGACTCTGCCATCGAGATGATTGCAGTGATGACAGTAGGTAAAAGCTCAACCCAAACTAAGTTTGCAACTAATTTGAATAAAGAATTTGAGATATTTTTTAAATTATGGAACAACAAACTGAATGTCATACTTACTTAACACAGTTCAAATTCTATTGCAAATAAAAACTTATTAGGACCTTTTTGTTACAAATGGTCACTCAAAAATCAACTTCAATTCACTAACTGATTGAGACTCTTGCAATTATTATCATCCCGGACGTCCTAACCGAGACAATTCTTATAATCCTAAAACAAACCTTGCCTTGTCAGAAACCTTGTCAGCCTTGTACCTAATTCCGAATTTTTGATGTCAGTAAAAAATTCAACCCCAAAATTTTGCGGCCACAAGACATATCAATGCCACAAGACTTATAATAAAAACAGACCAACACTTGAGTCATAAAATGGAATTGCAGTTAAGTATTTTCATTTTAGTGTAGAAAACGTGAATGAAATAAAACGAGCAGTCGCTATTTGAATAAAAATGCGTTTATCCCAGCGTTAAGACAAGTTTATAAATCCTTAAAAATAAAGGATCGTCCTTTCATCTGTAGAGCGGGATCGCGACTGGCTGGAATGCGCGGCGGATCTCGATCGCGAGGCGCAGGCGCATACCGCTTGGTAAGGAAGTAAGAAGGTTGTGAGAGTTTATGATAAAGTGCTAAACGATTATAATGAACAATTTTTAGGTATAATGAAGTCATTCTGAATGAAAAAAGAGAATGAACCACGGTTTTGTAAATCAAAACTTAAATTTGTCTTTCAGGATTTATTACGTTTTCAGACATTTAGGCTTGCTGTTGAAAATTTATCTCGACTAGGTTTCGACATCCATTATTCAGAAATGGGACTGCAGAATAAAATTAAGGAGTGAAACGTAAGCCTAGGAAGCACAGGCATGTTTTTCCCGCAGTGATTTTTTTTCGCGCACTGGATTTTCAATGCTCTGCTTAGCGCCGAGGGTTGGAAACCAAAGAGTGTCTTGTTTGACACGCTAGGATGCGCTTTGTTGGATTTTCAATTCTCGGCTTAACAACGAAAGTTGAAAATCCAGTGTGCGAAAAAATCCCGCCGCGATGTTTTGACGTCTCTTTCTTTATTTACACTTTACACAATCAGATTCATATCGGCTTACCAGGAAAGCATGTGCCTTTCTTTATTTGTCAATACGGAGTAGTCCCTTCAAACTTATCTGTTGTGTGTACAAGTGCAGGCTGTTCCCGGGGGACAACGCGTCGCCCGCGCACATTCCTGCCGCCTTAGTCACACAACCGTTGGATTAGGGGCACTGAATAATGAGGGACAGAAGGTCTGAACTGCATTGCCGGATTATACAGATCAATTCCATGGAGGTCGGAAAAAAACACAACATAACATAATCAGCCTATAATGTTCCCAAAGCTGGGACACAGGCCTCCTAAAAAAAAAAACAATAATACCCATATTTTTTGTAGAAGTTTTGTCTAGAAAGGGCGCAGTCTAATCTAGACTAGACATAGTTGTTGAGCAACTTAAATTTGGATATGATGTCATGAATTGGGAGGTCACAAATTAATTATCACTAACTTCGATGGCCGAACTTTTATCGAAAGTCAATTATATTGACTACTTGACTTTTCAATTCAAGTAATCTGTTCAAGCTCCGCTGAACCTATTCAGAGTCCTGTATGTTTCTACTTTTTCTAAAAGGAGACTATCTCAGTTCATAAAAAAGTTACAGCGGTTCTATTCGGTGAAAACAGGTGAAGTAAGCGTGGAGTGAGCTGTCAATAGTGTCAATTCCTAGCAAAAATCAACTCACTTCACCTAAGTTTTCACGGTGAGATTTTTACAGAATCGACCAGGGCTCAGAATAGTTTCAGTGCTAGTCTGAGGCAAAACGACGTAACTACAACGCCAATTTGATTGTTTGTTTTTTTTAATTTGTTTTTTTTTATTTGGTTTGGCCTGCACCAAAGGAAATATGGGGATACATCATTCAAAGTTAAAGATCCCTATCCCACGGCTTCGTACATCCAAGAGTGGAACTTCTCAACGTTATTCTCCAGAGATTAGCGGTTATAGAGATCTTATCGGGCGGGTCCGGCTCGGGATAATTACACGCGTATGAGGCGGCGATGATTTGTGGGACCCTTCCGTGAACCCGCTCCATTCAGCCACGGACTTATATTAGATTGTATTGTGACGGTTTTATTGTAATATTGTAATTCATAGCTCGGACGCCGTGTGAATTTGGGAAAGTATTTCTGTTGTGCAGGGCTATTATTTCTATGGCAGTAGAGGCTCCACGAATATCTATGCGACGCTTGTAACTTAGTAAGGCTTACTAGCTAGGTTTTGAAACATGCATTTAAGTTCAGGTCATGCTTTTAAGTAACATTATAATATTTAAAGTGGAAAATTGAATCAACATTCGGTTAAGAGGAAATGCGGGTGGTCGTTTCTCCATAGAAACGCTCTCGCCTGTTTTCTTTCTGGTTAATGACCATAAAGCAATGTATTTTACAGAATAATAATTATTAACTACTTGTACCTATGTCCCTATGTTTTACTTTTTGATGATACATTATTTTTATAAGCAGAACCCTCAAAAAATGCCGATTTAAACCACTGTCAACAGAGGTCTAGTGTACAAAGTTGACAACTATTACTGAAAAAAGAAAAACTTAGTGACACAGTATATATTCTTCTTATTCAGTTTATGAAATATCTTTTAAATCGGTCCAATATTGGAGGAGGAAATAAGCGAGAGCCAAACCTCGAATTACGACTTTATACTTAGGCTTTTTCAAAAGTCTCTCCGACCGCATTTCCTCATAAGTTACCAAACAATTACCTAAAAATTATGATAAAATCGTATGTAAGGATTGTAGCAGGTGGCGTTCTGCAATTTCTGCCTACCACCATGGGAAAAAGGCGTGAGTTAATATGTACTAGGGGCCTAAAAAGGCCTCATTGGCAGAATCATAGAAGGATAACATTATGATTCATAATGGACAGTTAACTGTTAAGTTAATTGTATCAAATCCCATTGGTGAAGGATTTTTCAGTTATTTTTTAATACAGTTGCTTAAAAAGTGGTGTATTGCAGGGATGTATAGCGTTCGGGATGTGGGCTATTACATACTAGTGCTTTTTTTACCTTTCCCGAACTCGTGCGTTCTCTTTCCCAACTGTCAAAATAATGTCTATTAAAAAGAAAAACCAACCATGAAGTTTTTACTAAAGAGTTTTTGTGATTCATACAAATACGTATATTTCTAAAAAGAAGCTACTAATTTATTTCAATATCAGATTTAATGATTTAATTGAATGAGTTAGGTTAGGTTTCATTTCATCTCATTAAATTTCATTTTCATTTCATATCAATAAAAAAAATATACTGAAGACTAAGCTGTATGGATAGTTCCCTTTGCCTACCAAAATGGGTGAAGAAAAAAAAAACTCTCGCTTATATTCTACGGTTGGCGCCATTTTCCAGAAAAAATGATTAGTTAGTTGAGTTTATTGTGTTTTTATTATTTTATTAAATTGCTTAATTTTTTCGCAACTGTATTAAAAATAGTCGTTCAGTACACCTGCGGAACCGTCATTGCAACTTGTTCCGACTGTCAACCCTCGCCTTCGGCTGCGCTTCGGCTCGGGTAGACATTTGTCGGAACTCTTTGCAATGACAGCCTTTCCGCACTTGTAATGAAATATACTATTTTGTTGTCTGTGCTAATATACCAATCAATCCAATCCAAATCCAATCTCTTTGATTATACCTACGTAGTGCAGCGAAAAAAAGAAAAACACGGACTGTCTTCGCCATATTATATTATATCCTTTTATGATTCTGCCAAAGTGGCCTTTTTAGGCCCCCTAGCTTCTGCCCGTGACAGCGTCCACGTCAAATGTGTTGTTCCCACGACCCGCGTCGCATCACATCGCCTGCCCGCGCGATTACTGTGTTCTTTCTGACTTTTTTAGTTTTGCTCGGCCCCTAAGTGTCTTAGCGTGATGGTAAGTAACCTAGCCTTCCTCAAGAATTGAGCTATCAAATGCAAAAATATTTTTACAAATCCGACTGGTAGTTCCAGAGATTAATGCGTTCAAACAGACATACTTTTCCGCTTTATTATTAGTATATTTAGATGTAAGTAGGTATGTAGGTAGAAAAAATAAAGTCAAAACGGCCGGTCGTTTTGATTTAGTTTAGGTGGCGACCCAAGGGTTTCTCAACCTTAACAATAGATTCTAAGTTAGGCCCAAAACAATAAGAAAGGATAACCTACCCTATCTTAATCAAACGTCTTGACCTTTCGTCACAGACTTGTCGAAAGTCAATCAATGTTACGTAACAAAACTTGAGAGCACAGAGACCGAAATAGAAGTTTTCATCAGCTGTTATTCACTGGTCGACTGATCCGACACTGAAACTTTTATGAGACCTCCCGAAGTCTTAAACCAGAAAATAACCTCTTTAAAGGATACCTTGTTTTTTTTGTTTTGTTTTTTTTTGTTTTGTATTTTTTTTTTGTTATCGGTGGAGTTTTAAGGAGGGGAGGTCGGGGAGTGTGGGATCACCATCAGCACATAGGGGTGGTCCCGGTACCTTTTAAAAGACCAATACCAGAACCCCCCCGTGCAACGCCTGTATGGCACATCCTTGGGGAGACTGTAAAGGGGCCTCGCTATGCATTCAGCACGTGACCACTGTGCCACCGTCTTCCCTAGGGTACCTATGTACAGTCAACAAAGGAGATAAGTATACAGGAGTGTTGGGTATGGTTGAAGTTTACCAAGAAACCGATGGATGTTTTGGACTGAAATTTTATTTAATAAATGAGTTGTTTGTTTTTTATTAATAAAATTAAATTTTATTCGAGAACATCCATCGGTTTCTTAGTAAACTTCAACTATATCCACCGCTCCTGTCTACTTATCTCCTTTGTTGACTGTACATGCTTGTAATTAAGCAGTAGGTACATAGGGTAGGTATGTAGGTGCTCAGCTATAACGTCTAGAATAACTTATGTACTGGAATTTTGAAGTTTTATAGGTACACATAGTTTAGTGCTTGATGATGTCGTGCTAGGTGGCACTATAAATCCAACATAAAATAGTGCGTTTTTTGTGTAGTATACGCAATTGGCGCCTGTATAAGACCAGATGGTGTGTATGGTACTCCTTTTGCTTCAAAAGGAGTATGTAAGGATCGTAGCAGGTGCTGTTCTGTGGTTTCTACCTATAAAAAGGTAACATTGCAGCAACACTCTCGTCCTTAAAACTTACCCCTTTTAAAAACTTACCACGAAAGCCTGTTTAAAAATGTAGAGTCTACACTATAGCGGCTGACTCAATTATCCTTGCCTACCCTCTGCAGGGGAAAAGTAGCCTAGGACAAAGTAATTAAATAGAAATTAGACCTAATGAAGTAATGAACGACGGAGCTAAACGCGGCTAGACGGTACTGAGTTGTAGCTGTTGTGAGATAATACGACAATTTAGCTGAATATGATGGAAAACTGTTGAAATGTATGGGTTTAATCTTGGGGTTGAATGTTGAAATTACAAAACCTTATCTGCGTTCGCAATTATGTTTCTAAACATTTGAGCAATTGTGTGTTCTGCCTGTTATCTTTAATGCCAACACATACCGTCTTATTACAAAACCAGTTCTAACTTTAGACCTAGCCTAAGCCTGCGAGAGTTGCTGTATTTAAAACTTTGTTCCGATGAACGGTAAAGTTCTTATTGCAAAATTGACAACTTAGACTCGGGTTTTACGTCAGTTTTCAGGGTTCCGTACCAAAATGGTAAAACGGAACCCTTATGGTGACACTCAGTCTGTCACAGCTGGATATCTCAAGAACTGCTAATGCTATGAACTTAAAATTTGGAATAGTTGTAGATGACGTTTGCCAACTATTTTGCAAATAAGAAAGAAATAAATATATGGGTATGTGTATTTTTTGCAACAGGGACAGGGAAAGGGGGTCTGAAAAATTTGAAGTGGGGCTACTAGGGGCATGTGGGGTATCATATTTTATTCTCATATCTTTTTTCTTTTTTTGAGGCCGCATAGTTTTCCACTTTTGATGAAAAATGTAAAAAAAATACCGTTCCCCCCTTATCTCCGAAGTTTGCAAAGAGAAACATCTGAAATTATCCTATGTAATAGAAGTTTATGTAAAGATTACAGGAACAATATAACGAAGTCTATAAATAGCACACTTTTTCAGTGTTAAGTTACATTAGTTTCACTATCGGTCAAGAGATGGCGCTGAAATAAAACTGCAATATTCTACACCGCAGTGCAGTGTTAAAATTCTCTGAAGAATATAGGCCTCGCCGATGAAAAATTAAAAACATGATGGTACGGAACCCTCAGTGCGCGAGCCTGACTCGCTCTTGACCGGTTTTTATTATAAGAACTTTAGCTTTGTCGGAGTTCGAAAATTTTGTATTGTAATAAGGCCGTAAAAGTTGAGGTTACGGCTATAACTTGTATTCTGATGAGTTTTTCAATAGTAGCTTAGGGGTACTGAAAACTCATCAGACATCTGTCAGTCAGTCATTCTGAAATCAATTTAATTTATACTGTTATAAAGTAACTTTTTGGTACAATGATTTGAATTTCAGAGTGCAAGTTATTGTACAGATGCAAGTAATAGTTAATGTACAGACGCCGAACATCAAGCTACTACAATCTGTCAAATTTCTTTAAAAATATTCTAATATTAAAGACTAATAGAATAATAAAAAAAAATATTTGTTATTAAAATAATTATTTATATTAAAATTATAAAACTTTTTGAGAAATAATGTGGGAAATTATACCAAATCCTGGTAAAATTAAAATGTAAACTTCTGGATGTCCAAAAAATCAAAATAAATGTTGGTATAAAATTGGATCTCCTTTCAACTTTATCGCTAAAGCATAAGGGCTTTAAGGTTGCTGTAAGGTTCAAGGTTGATTGGGAAAATTTTACAGTTTCGGGTTGCTTGGTGTGCTTGGCGTCTGTACCTAGTTCATGACACTCTGCTGCTTCTACATTCCATTGTTTAGGACAGTTATTGAAACAGTCTGTAGTAGCAGTTACTTACAAAACTCAAATAGATATTTATCAAAATCTCGTTGTAGGTACTTGTAGGGTCATACTTATATAGGATGCATCAAAACAGATGGACCAGACACAGTGGGTGCCTGAAGACGGGTGTCGCCGCGTCGTCTAAGAAACGCTGTCGTGTCGATTTGGACTCTGCGCTGACCAATTGGCCGGAAAAAAATAGAAAAGTATGGGAGGCTTTTGCCCAGCAGTGGGACAACAAAGGTTAACAAAAAAAATGGTGTAAGTACTTAAGTACCACGTTTTTTTTTGGTAACCTATGTTGTCTGCAACAGTAAGGCTCTGGTTCAATATTAATAATACATATTAGATTTTAGTAACCAACCGGAGCCCATAGAAAACAACACCTCAAACTGCTGAAAATTACCTGAATTTCTCGCGTTTGAAATAATACTATGCTATGTTTCGTGTAGATACTCTTGCGGCCAGGTGTTAACCGCGTGCACCTAATTAGTTCGTAAAAGTTGATGAATTCTCAACAAGATTCCAAGTTTCCTTGCTGGGTAGCTGAAGCTGTGGCCGAGCTGCGCAGCCTCCGAGAAAGTTCTTTTGTTGTTTCGCCGCGAAATCAATCAACATTTTCATTAATTAAGGTCTTATTTCACGACGCTTGTTTATTTTACGTTCGCCAATTATAAAGCAGCCTCTGGTATTTTAAGAACTCATCTAACGGAGTATTTAAAAAATTGATATGAATTAATTAGTCGGTATAAGTTTATAGGTCAATATTCTGTTTTTACCGGACCGATCAAAAAAAAAAAGCAAACAAAAGTCATTTATTCAAATTAGGCTGAGAACTTGACGGCACGGTTGGCGCAGTGGTTATGCGATTGACTGCTGCGCTGCGTGTCGCGGGTTTGATTCCTGCACGGAACAAATATATTTGTATGACCTACAAGTAGTTGTTCCGGGTCTGGCTGTTTGTGTATGTGAGTTTAAATGTTTGTAAACGCACCCGCAATACAGGATAAATTCCTAGTGTGGGGCAACGTTTAAAAAAAAAAAAAAGAATTAGCATTTTTCGAACGAACATAGACAGTTCCCCAAAACGCCCGCTCTTCACCACTTCCTAGTGCTTTAGCTGGGAAGATGAAGTGGCGCAACAAACTCCCCAGCAGTATTGGATTTGGGTCCCCCTGTCCCCAGTCCATTAGTACCCTGTCTATTTGAGGTCTTTTAAGATTCCGTTAAGGTAGAAAGAAGATTCTGTACAAAATGTTAGACCTTCATCTACACAACTATTATAGCGGCTATAAGCATTTTCTCCAAACAGCTCAAATTATATCGGTCACACTATGTATTACACTGTATGTATGGGATATGATGAAGGAGCATTATGTGTGGTGCCGACACCACCTGATAAATGATGGCCATCAATTGAGGTGTGATGATGGAGTGATAATGTCCGCCGGTGGAACTAAGGCACCTTGGGATGTGTGGGGACTCTTGTACGTTATGATTGAGTGTTGAGCAGGTGATATTGTAGTGTTATTAAAGTTGATACATTATTAGATGGGTCGTATCTAGTTGATGTTGTAGACATCTGCAGGCTATGAACAAATAAGATTTGAATCTACGATTTGTTTACACTTTAAAAACGTCTGGGAACAAAATCTTGTTTAGCGCAGATTAATCAATGAAAGCTAAACATGTTTAGCATGAATTATTTAAAACAGGTAAAGTAAGTAATATTAATTACAAACACTGAAAAAAAAATTGTACATTTAGTCCCTAATAAATGCTTCTAGCGTAATGAATTAAAATATGGAATCAGAATATAAATCAAGGCGAACAAACAGAACTCGACCCGTGGCATAATCTCATAATCGCTGAATTGTAGCATAAATATTGTCGCAAAGCAAAAGCAAATAATAGTAAGCTCCTGCCTAAAAGGACAGTTATACACTGGCGAGTAAATAAAAAGAGAAACAATATCTTAAACAAAGTGCTTCTTTGTTCGGCAGCTTCAAACAAAACGTCTTTATGAGTTAGGGCCGAAGCTCGTAATACTTTTGGCTGCGGCCAGCTGCGGCGATCGCGATTGGCGAATGCGCCGTATCGCGCGAGTTTATAAAATAATGTAGGTAGATGTCAAAACGTCGATGGCGCGATGGCGCTTCGACGAGGCGTAGCACTCTCCGAAACATGGAAACGTGTTCGGTATCATTGTCTTGAAATCTGAAGACCTGTATTGGCACTGCACAGCACTACAAACTTGCTTGCCTATACTTAAGATTTTCCGCTTTCCAGAGAGTCTTATGTCCAGTCCAGCAGGTCAGTAGGAAGCAATCTTCAAGAAGCATGAAGGCTTTAATTGTGGCCTCAATTTCTCTCATCGATTAATCGCTACTATTCAGTCAGCTAGAAAATGCTGGCGCCATCTAGTTTTAAAATATTGACCAAACTGACTTATAAAAGTTTCGTAGAAGATCTACTTACAGTAATAAACATTTCATTTATTCTCATTCTCTTATTGGCGACAAAGCAGAGGTAGCCGCAGTTATCTGGAGTGCGCCAGAAGCCTTAGCGGCCGAATTTCTTTCACCGTTCAGTGCAAAATTAATGAGTCAGGCAACCTGACAATAGGAAAACATTTGTAACAGTTAACTCCGTGAGTTAACTGGACGGTCGTTATGTGTTCCGTGTGACGTGAAATATAGTCGCTTGTTCTGAGGCTGAGAGCTCTGCGCCTATTGAGCAGTCTGCTTTACTAATGAAGTGATCCTTCTTCAGAGACAACAATAATGGAAGGTGGGAAAGGAATATGTGTTGTAATAAGCACGTTATGACTTATGGGAGTCCATACAAGTCCACTTTTGAAGACCTCATGGACGCTACTGATTCGGCGATTAACGCGGCCACCGACTGGGCCCAAGTAATTTGAAAAAGTACCACTGAAACGAAAAGAAGAGGAAGAGTATGAGAGTTGTTTACCGTTCTCTAATCCTAATCCCTGAGTCATCTTTTATCACATGGACACGCAGGACGTTCCACGGTTCCTCAAGAACACTACTGACAAAGTTAATGAGGCTGCAAATAAATTTGGTAGTATATGTTTACGTGTGGATGGCACCGCCACCTTGCAATCTTATCTACTCGACACGTGGTCATAGTTCACTGTTGCAGTATCCAAAAATGATATCATAGTCATCATCATCATTATTTCAGCCGAAACACTTCCACTGCTGAACATCGGCCTTCCCCAAGTAGCACATTGATCTGTGCTTGATCAAAGATGATATGAGGTGTTTTATTTCTTTCAGACCACCCGGTTCAATAACATCGTCATTTTAATTTCCTCCAGTCCTTTTTATTTTATCCTGGTTTTGTAGCATTTAAGTGCACTGACACAGTTACAAGGAAACATTCACCGTAATAATATCTTTTTTGTGCGCGCGCCGGAGCTTTTGTTGGAAAGCTTCACTTTTGTTTTTGTGTTTCTTCAAAAATATTGAAACCATCGCGATGGCGTTTTAATGTTTTGTAGTACTTGAGAACTGTTGTAAATTGAGTTTTTATTATTGTAAGATAAATAACTAATACGTTTTTAATAAGAGAGGTTGCATTAAAAGTATTCATATGCTTTGAATAAGTCAAGATAAAGAAATTTAAAACAAATAAAACTTTTCGATGAGTGTTGTATCCAATTATAAAGGTATTCGTATATTTAATTTGTGTATCAATTAAATTGCCCAAACATCGCCACAAAAGATTTCAAAACCCCATTCATCGAGTAACTATTCGATTGTGAATCACTAGAATGTCGAAATCGTTTTCAATCTATTGAATTCGATTAAAATTCCTTTAGTTGTCAAAAATTGAAGCTCCGTATTTGAATGATTAATTGGTTTGAAGTTGTCGAGTAAGCGAGTGATCAGGTAAGGTTTTGGGTAACCCATTAGCATTGTGGGGTGATTGTGAGCTCATCAGGGTGGCTGTGCGGAGGTGAAAGATGACGCGGCGTGTTTGCGGATGCGTGGTGGTGCCACACAGCTTGGCACTTAACTGGCTGTGTTTGATTGGCAAAGGGAGGGTGCGTTTGAATGAATAAGGAAGGAGGTTTCGGTTTTGTTACATTTTCATGCAATTTCTGGAGTGTTTTTTAAAACTAGGTGGATAGCAAACGTCTGCGTTTATGATAAAGACTTTAATGATTCTGATTCTGAACTTTCTGTATTTCCTGCTAACAGTTCAAATTATAAACTGTTAATTATGCATGGACAATGTTATTTTTAAAAGTGCAACTTTTTATTAACAACCTTATTTTGCCTTTTGTTTCCTTGGACATGCTATTCACATCTCTACTTCATCTGTTTTAGGAAAGTAATTCTAAAATCATTATACGAGAACATAGTTAAGCTGATAAATATTTCTATATCTTCAAGTCTCCCCAAGTTTCACACGTATTGAGCACCGTGTAACCGTCTTCCCGGGTGATCTAAGACTTGTTTTATTTGTGAACATTTTTCACGGTATCACCGGCCATTGTGCTCGGTTCGTTTTTTTTCCAACTTATTTTTTTACTTGAAAAAGTTTTTATGCGTTTGCGCCGCCGGCCAGTGCTAATCGTTTAGACTTGTGTCGACATGAAGCGACACGTCTCACGCGATTCAAATGTTTAATATGTATATGGGAAATGTTTAATTTGATTACAATTTATAGGGGTGTTTGGAAAAGAGGTTGAAGAAAACGATAAAAACAAAAAAAAAAAAGATTTTCGAAAAAATATGGCTTTGTTGAATGAAGCTCTCTTGCCCCAAATTTTAGTTTGTGCAGCGTTTGCCTAACTTAAAGCCTAGATATGTTTAATTAAGAGGCATTTACGATAGGATTTTTTTTTTCTAATTTTCTGAAGGATTGAACTAAGACGAGAATCCATTTCAATCTAGTCTACATCTAAACCTACATTAAAACCCATCATTACCACCCATTCAATAAATAATATAGGTACATTACCCAGTAATCGTACTTAAGGAGTCATTCCCAAAGAATGCAGAATACGTCTAAGGATGCGCCGGCGCTCTTACATACAAAAGACATAAACGCACTCGAGAAATGCCTCCGTTTGCGCCCTGCGTTGCAACTGACTGAAGAATTGATATTATTTCCTGTCTTTTATTATTTATGCCATAAAAGTGTACCGCCAAAGTGCCTCGTATACTGTACATATAATAAATACAATAAAGTTTAGAATGTGGCGCCTTCCGTTAGGGTACAATTCGTAGTTTTTTTAGCGCGAAATATTTGTCAATAATAAATGAGACGTCCCTTTTATTACGGATAACAGTCATGGCCGGTGCGGACTGTAGTTTGGGACCACATAAATATAGTGACGTGAGGTGCAAGGGACAAGTGGTTTTTGGGTTTTAAAACAAAATAAAAAAACAAATTATTTAATAACAAACACATAAATGGAAAAATAACAAAAAAAAGTAGAGAAAAAGAAGAAGAAGTAAAAGTAAAGAAGGAGAGAGGAGAGAAGTGGGAGGGGGGGAGTTTAGTGTACTATTTACAGTCTGTTCACAATTATATTACCTCTGCCATGAGCAACCTAACAGCACCCTTATTGTAACGAGAATAAAGATCACAATGATTTTGACAGACTTGTGGCAGCAACCCGACAGCAACCTTATTGGAATGAGAATAAAGACCAGTATGATTTGGACAGTGATGTAAAATCAGAGGTTAAATAACTGTGAATGGAGTGTGGTAGTAAATAATTTGGGGTATTCCTCGAAACGCACCAAAAGTATACCTCGAAAAAAAAAAAAAAAAAAAAAAAAAAATATTATAATTTTATTCCTCGAAATGCATCAACCATGAAACACACAGAAGAGCAAGAAGGATTCGTAATAAATTATATCGAGACGTTTCATTTGGTGCGTTTCAAAGTTGGTGCGTTTCGAGGAATACCTCAATAATTTTACTACACTTTTTTTTAACAAAATTTACCTATTTTTGCAACATTGGATTTATAGTCACGTATACGTAAGCTACATTGAAACTATTATTGTAAACAGAATTATGTGCTTGAAGTATTAAATAAATAAAAAAAACAGTGGCACTCCGGGAGTGCCGACAGAACTGAAAACAAAACACAAACAGAATACTTTGCCATCACTCACTGACATATCGGATATACATTAAAACCGATTACATTTCGAGGACAGCCTCTTATAAACAAAACACGTGCGGTGTCGCTTACGGTAACAGTGGAGCGAGTTGAATGGTTTTTTCCGATCTCAAAAAATGTCCAACGCGCCTTAAGAAGTTTTCGCTTCAATAAAAATATTTTGCTATAATCCGTTTACAGAGAATGGGGATTATGATTATTACTTAATATCACGCTAAGTAACCTTCAAGAAGAATACTTATAACTTACTTAAGTTAATTATTGTAAGACTCGCCGAAGTGTCGATCCATAACTGAATCAATCCGATAAGCGTGTTAATGATGACTTCAACTCACTAGTATATCGTTGTAGTTGCTTAGTACCTTTTGCTGATGCATCTTTTACATGTGTGAAATTATTAAATTTTAATCCTTCTGCTGCTTTTATTGAGCAGTCGTCGTGGCCCAGTGGTAACAGCCGCAACTTACGAGTGTAGATCGTAGGTTCGAAAATCAGACAGGCACTTTATTTTGTGTATTTAATTTCATCACCACTGCTCTCAAAACGGTGAAGGAAAAAATCGTGAGGAAAAATATATGTTCTAGAACCAAAAATTGGAAGACATGTGACATCTACCAACCCGCATTAGGCCCGCGTGGTCGATTACGGCCTACTCAGGCCTGGAGTAAAGAGTGTAGTAGAGGCCTGTGTCCCAGCAGTGGGAACATTATGATTAACATTATGGCTGATGATGCTGCTGTTATTGACCTTCGTTTAGGTACTTTAACATAGGACTGTTTAAATAAATACTTATTTCTTTCAATATTTATTTGTTTACTTTTATATGCCTTATTGTAAAACAGAAAAAAATATAAAAAAAAATTAAACACTACCAAACATACAATGGGCGGCTTATCGCTTTCTGCAATCTCATCCAGGCAACCTTGGAATGGGGTTGTCATTAGTACAAATGACAAGTAAATCGATACAAAATACTATAATAGATATATACATATGCTATATATAATAGATAGGTACATAAATACATTATTGGATTTTTTCAACTCCAGACACATTACCCGCTGTCGCTTATGCCTTGTCCACCGGCCGCGCTAACAATGGCGGCGCGGCGCGCGGCGGGCGGCGACGCGACCAAAGAACCTCAATGAACGTACCTGGGTTATCTATCGGTGATAAATTAAAAATATGCCATCTCCACGCATTCATCATCCGAATGGGTCAGCTCTACCATTGTCTATTACTACAAAAAAGCGGCCAAGTGCGAGTCGAACTCGCATACCGGGTTTCGTATCACGGTATAATATTTAATACTGCATATTTTTTTAACATTTACACACACACACTAAACGCCCCCGACGTAATAACAATAAAAATCTATTGTATCTCGTACAGAGTCTTTCATCATCATCATCATTTCAGCCGAAAGACGTCCACTGCTGGACATAGGCCTCCCCCAAGCACCTCCACTTCGACTGGTTCTGTGATGTGCAGTGTCCTTCAATGGACTAATAATTTTGTAAAAAAAGTTGAGTTTATTTTATTTTTATTATTTGCTACAGCGGCCTTAGTAGTGCACACTGTGTGAAAACTTCAAGTGTCGGTAATTTCGGTTCAAAAGACAGGCCCTGTGACATACGGACGAACAGCGGAGCCTTAGTAATAGGGTTCCGTTGGCACCCTTTTTTCACGGAACCCTAAAAAGGTTAAAAGGAAAAGGCTGCTTGGTTTAGTCTATGGTTTCGTATGCAGCTCGAGTCTCCATCCTTGACATTGAAAGTTGTGGCTTTTAGAACGTTTAATTATTGTGTTCGGTATTCAAAGCATGTCTACCTCATTATATCCGTCATATCTCAGGAACGTTAGGTGAGCTATGTAGATTGAAGATAAACTGTTTATGATACAACCATAACTTTTACGATTTAGAAGTTGTTAACTTGATTATTTTCATGATGAAATAAATTTTAATTACTTTGTAAAACTTGTGTTTTCGGAGTTCATGGTTAAGTTGTCAATTGTTCTGAATTAATTGTGAGAAAAACTTTACGACTAATGAGCGTTTTGTTGATTTTTTTCAAAGAGCGTTTTTACTTATCTGACTTGATGGTAGCGCCTCTCTATGTTTACCTGTAAACTGTTTTTTTAAGGAAAATAGGGATTCCTTTGCGTGGATCCTTGACAGTCATTATGGGTCGTTAGAAACCAGAAAGTCTGACAACCAGTCTTACCAAGGGGTGTCGTATTACCCAGTTGTGGAGGTCAGATAAGCAATCACTCCATGTAAAATACTGATGTTCAGCTGCATCCGGTTAGACTGGAAGCCGAACCCAGCATAGTTGGGAAAAGGTGGGTGATGAGGGTGTTTCTACCAAACATTCTTTTAAGTGTTGAAGGAAATTTTGAAACGAAATTCCTTAAATCCAACTCGCTTACCGTCAAAAGTCATCATTGTAGTCGATTAAAACCACAATCAAAGACAATACAACTTGTTGTGCGAATATTTATTTACTATGCGTTATATGAGCGTTGAGCAGCCGTCGTGTCTCACCGTGGTTGAGTGACTAGTGGCCGCGACGCTCGATAGCCGTGCGCGCGCATCGCCGCAGAGCCGCGACACGACACGTCCAACTGTCTGACGAGAACGCTACAAACAACACCGACACGCAAAAAAACTTCGACACCTACACTTTTTACTACACTTTAGAGATATAAAAGCTCCGACAATCATCAATTCGATGATTCGTACCAAAATTCGGCAATTCGCAACGCTCCGACAATTCTAGCAACTTTTTAGTTTTTACGTCTTAAAAATGTTACACGGATCATGACGTCATCCAGATAATTGTCCGATCGCTAAATTAATGCCAGATTCGGAATTCAGAAAGCTTTATTTTATTTGAGTTCTAATAAAAGTTGTGCGCGGTGCGGTTGGCGGAGCTCATTGGTTGGCTGTGGGCCGTCAGTCCGGGAAGGCGCATCGATGAGGGAGCACGCGCCGCGCTCTCCGGTCGACAAGACGAACGCGCGCTCGCGAGTGTGTCACAGAACTGAGTTTATTTGAGAACTTTGTTTTAGTCTTTTTAAGTGTTGGTGACCATGAGGTGTTTAGTGGTGATGTTGTTGGTGGTGGCGTGTGGCAGGTTGTCTCTAGCCGCCGGTGTGCCCTGCGCCCTAGCCGGCGAGTTCTTCCTGAGGCACAACGTAACAGCTGATGATAACGATGTACCAGGTGCGGTTATATAAATACCTTCCAGTTCAGGGTTCTGGGGTTTAGGCAGGGTTAAGGCATTGATGGAAAGCTTTCAGATTGCCGAGTTATTTTTTTTCAGATATAAGTTTTGAGTGAAAAAGTTTTGTTGAAAGGGCTGTAAGAACATATATTTTTTTCCATCATAAATGTTATAATAACTTTTTATAAAAAAAATTCTATCTAAAATTATGAGCTTTATATAAATAGGACGAAAGGATTTGGAATATGTGGAGTCCTTAACTATCAGTCACCAAGGGATACCTAGAGTAGTTGTAGAAATGTAGAGTTAATTAATAAGTGCAATGCACTAGTATTGTAGAGTTGAATTACACAGTACAATGTATGACTTTATATGCAACGATATGCATATTGCACGTAATGTATTATACATTGCTTGCCGGTATTAGGGTACGACTCCCCATAGGGTCGTTAGGCTGCGTTTTGCAAGCAACGGAAAATCCAGTTTCATCCCTCTCCCTTTCTCTACATAGAGCTCCTTTTCTCCTTGATAACATTTCGGTTCTCTTCATTATCTGTTCTGCCAATTTTCAATGAACAATTTATTTGACATTTCTTTTTAGTACGGTAGGCTACACGTCAGGCTATAACAATACTAAAGTTCGCTCCTTAAGGCGAAAGCGCCAGGGTAGCCCGCGAAATTCAAATTTTCTTAGGTTTTTTGCAATTTGTTGGTCAGTATTAAGTTGTACGTTGATTAAAATATGATTCGCGGCCGTAACAAATATGTATTTACAGAATTATAATCATTAAAGTCATCAACACAACTCTCTAAGACCATGTAATCCCCAAGAATGACTATTTCATGAAATCTTGACATTTGGGGATTACATGGTCTTGGTCGAGTTGTGTTGATGACTTTAACTATTATAATTCTGTAAATACATATTTGTTACGACCGCGAATCATATTTTAATCAACGTACAACTTAATACTGACCAACAAATTGCAAAAAACCTAAGAAAATTTGAATTTCGCGGGCCACCTTAGAGCTTCCCCCTTAAACCCAGATACTAATCTGACGTTTAAGTCTTTTGTGTTTCCGTTTTTTTAGTATAGAAGTTTGACATTACACCTGTCAAATTAGTATTTGGGTTTAAAAAAAACGAACTGTAGTATAACCTGACCTAGTATTCTTTTGAAACTTCGTACTGCGCTAGGCTATCTCAATGCCGAAGTGTTAGCACTGACGAGCAGCCTACTGTACCTGGTACCTTTTAGTACTTTCTGCGTGGTACTTTAAGCACCTAATAGGTACTTTAATTCTTGTTTCTAGCAGCAAATAGCAAAATTAACGATGGTATCTGCGACTGTTATTTCCTTTGAAATACACTGATGTTTGAGAGTCCATGTAGTTATTACAGGAGCGATTAACTTAACCATAGGCTTTCGCGTATATGTTATGTTTTACTACCGTTTTAGAGTTAAGTGTAAAACTTCTTACTTTAATGACTTCTTGGCATGCTCAACTTAAAACATTCCATGATTTGTTATTTTTGTTCCTGCGAGAGGTTGAGGAGATTTCCAAATGTAGTTTCATATTATTTTTAATTTTTTATTAAATTATAAATTATCACATTCGGTGATACTTTATTTACATTACAATCTAGTCTATTAGCTATTAATAAGTAATTTAAATATAACTTAAACTGCTATTTAACTAATATTAAGAAATCGTCCAACAACGTCTATATTATTAACTATGTTATGGGCAAGACACAAACATATTTAAATGTTGTAAATTGTTTCATGAATTATTGTTCGTTAACTACACTACCGAATTGGGACACTGTAATGGTAGCGAATATAAGTAGATAAATAAATAGTGGTGTAGCAATAGGAAGATGGATAAATGATAAATGATTTTATTTTTGTGTAGTTTTGTACAAACACTTTTACACGTCAATCATGTTTTTTTAAAACTAGATGAAGTCGGCGTTTCCTATCTGACTACTCTGAGAAGAAAGGCCAAAACAAACTCAGAGGTCGCAGTCTCTTTTAAAGTCCAGTCTTAATCTTGGTCAGGTTATATAAAGACCATGTAGATCGATGTCTGAGGTCGTCTTTTGAGGAAAGACCCACACAGATTGAGAGGACATGTCCAGTCAGTGCACGCATTTGTCAGAAATCGTGCAGCTCAACTCAAGACAGCAACAAGCTCAACGATCAACGATTCGACGAACAATACCAAAGAAAGGACATTTGGCTGGATTGGATAGCTGGACTTGACCCAAACTTTAAGTAATAATTATAACTTTAGGGTCATAGGGATGCTATCATAATCAGTACGATATTTCCTGATTTGCCTACGTTGCTCATTTTCGGAGTGTAAACTAAACGTCCTCCTTAACCGATCCAACTTCGTACTTTTTGGTTTTTTGGGTTTGTAGCCGCGTTTTTAGTGCTTCTGACTCCTCCCTATCTGTTTCAACTGGTGGTCGGTCTTCGGTTCTTTTGATTTCCCTTCGTTGCACATTATTGAACTCTCAACCATGTCAGAAATATTGCTTGTGCACTATAAATGCACGTGTATGTCTAGTTAGCCCCGTACCGTAGAATTATTTCTACTACCTGTCATTTTGTCTTTCGATTCTAGGGTAGCCATACTAAACGTGCGGCTCACTTTCTTCCGAATCGATTTACCTATACCGCCCTATTTCAATTAGTATGGATGTAAGTAGTACCTTAACTGGGTAAACCGTAGTTCGACATTAATGTAGTAAGTAATGTCAGTATTAACAGATGATATCAATATCGTCTGGGTTGACAGGAGTCAACGCGAGGGTCAGTGCGTCGTCTTAGGGGTAGCTTTTCACCATCATGGGTTTAGGCTGAAGAGGAACAAGAAGCGGAACAATAATGGTTGCTGAATTTTGTGAGAACTGCTGTTGTCTGTGGCTTTGTTCGCATAAAACCTGTAATCCCTGATCTGTGGTAGAGTTTCGAAAATTTCTGTCTCTTTTCATCTCTACAGCCTCTAAAGACTACACGTTTCTGTCTTGTGTTGTGAGTGTTGTGACCAGTTATGCGCTGATTGTCAGTTGTTTTATATTATTATTAAAGAGGTCGATTTCTCTCCATGCTGCCCAATCAGTGTCATCGCAGACTGCCAGGCAGAGACAAGGAGCTTTACCTCCTTTTTTGGAAGATCAAGAAAGTAGTTTATGTCAAAAGTTACCACGCTGCATTGGGCATGCTGATTGACGATGTTGATTGCTGTCAAATTTTACCGATCATTACCAAATTGTATGAATTAAATTGTTGCGCTAATTAAATTAACCTTTTGACCGCCACACGTGAACACGTCAAAAAATCAAAAACGTGCCCTCGGCGTCAAAGTCTGTCATGTAGTCGAACCGTAGCGTACTGGACACATTTTGGTTTGTCATCTATACATGACTGTGGCGATCAAAAGGTTAAAGCTTCTGATGTTCGGTGATGATGAGTCAGAGATTGTACAATAGTATCTCACCATCTGTCGCCACGAGAGATCATACAAGGTGGGATCAATATTCGTAGGTTCAAGTGTAACTTTTATGGTTGAGAATATGAGAGATGGCTGCTTATATTGTTCATGGAAGAAGAAGAAGAAGAAAAATGGAGCCTTGACTAACGAAAAAGCAAAAATATTAGGTTGTGGAACATTCGTTTGAGGCTCTGAAGATGAATTTAATATTTAATCAAACGAGCCCTTAGCAACTAGCGTCTATTAAAATGTATTTACATAACGCCTGATAACGCTTGATTAAGAGTTAACATAATTCTACATAATATTATGTAAACTTACTTAAAATAACATTGTCAGACTGATAATGATTGGCATGAATCATTCGGTAAACATAGTGGCAACGACGCGATAACCAAATTAGGTAAAATAGTTTCAAAATTAAAACGTTGAATTCCACCTGTCATTTTATCGGGTTCTCTCGATAAAAACATCGTTACTGTCCCTCGACTCGTAAAACTCACATCAGTCTTCTTGTTTGAGGACATTTTTAACTACACAATAATTAGGTATTGTAGGTAGAAATAAAATCGTCGACGGTCTTTACAAATTGAAGACACCATAAATGCGTTGAATTAAACAATCACAAAATTAATGTCGGAACTAAATTATATCTATCTAATGAAAACTGACAACCTGGCAACAACGAAACAAAAGAAATACCTACTTGGAAATTCATAAAGTATATAACATATTTCCGTTTGTGATTAGTGGTTTTATAACGTGAGTAGAAAATTAATGTGATTATAATCAAGAAGTTATAGTTACACTGAAATATCTTTGCTCGTGGGTTTGTACTGCAGGGCCCTAATTCCCTATGACCACTTATGGTGCTTTCAGGACCTAAATACAAAAAACGCAAGTTTTAGAAACAATAAAAGTATAAGATCGACTACAGTAAACAAAATCAGACAAATTTAAGATATTCTTCAGGATATATGCTAGGTAGATAGTGTGTTGCAAACATAATACAACTAATTTGATACGATGGAAAAAGACCATGAAGATACCTCTAAAAACTTTCTTTTTACAATAAAAACCACACTAATATACATCCAATCATTCAGATTTTTTGTCAGATTATACAAGCAACATACTAATCTACTAGTGTTTTAATTTTTTAGTCCAACGAATATTTTTTTTGTAAATAGATAATTGCTTCATATTTTGCAATAAATTACCAGGGTTGTGTCATCGCGCTTCTCTTTCTTTTCTATGCAGTCCGACAAAGACCGCGCTTTAGGATGTAGCGGTATCTACAACGCCACATCACATGCGAACAACGCGTCATACTGACGTTACGCACAATCCTGCATCGCGCAAGCAGAGTTTACCGCGCAACTAGCATAGATACAACGGCCCGACATGAATCATCGGGCAGTTGCCCGCCAGACACAACACCCGTCTGGTCGGAAGAGCCTCCCTTTTCTATAGAGTATGAGTGAACTTTACACCCTGTCCCTCATACCTCTATAAGGTCATGTAGTCGCCTTAACAATTCCTTACTTCAAAACCACGACAATTCGTTAGGTAATCCCGAAAATCTCGCGTTGATTTCGCGCGGTTTCGTTCATTGTGTGTGTCATAGAGAATTACGGCCCAGTTATGGTTTTGAACCCTACTCCTTTATAGGCGCGGATACAGAGGGGGCAATGGGTGCGGAACTCTCAATTTGAAATAAACATAGTTTTACAACCTGTAGTATGCGCATAGTAGGCATCCTAGAGATGTGGGGCCCATTCTTGAATTACGGAAAATTAGTTTTTTTTTTAAAGCACTTTCCGCGGAGTGAGAAATCCCGACCCATCTCTCAGAGAGAAACATTTGGCCCCCTTTGAGCGAAAACCTGGTCCGCGTCTGCTTCTTTATAATTCGTGTTGTCGTCTAACTAATAGTTGGTAATTTTGTGTTTTTGGTTGGTAACTTTAATAATGTGTGCGTTTTGTAAATTGATGCCCATTGTTTAAAAAAATATGACGTCATATTTCATGTAGGTAAACCTACTGTTACAGTCCATGGCTGTGCAGGAATATGTGTGTATTATTGGAATAGCAATAAATTAAGAGTCAGCTGTTCGCTATTCGACACCCGACCCTGAACCTTGACCGGTCTGCATGAATGGAACAATAACACTTATTATAATCACACAGTATGTATATTATTTTTGCGCTACATAACACCGAGTCGCATGACCTGAGTCCGACCGCGTCGATTCATAATGAATTCTGTACAGTGTAGCTGTAGACCCGTAGACCGCAAGTCGTACATCATTTAGTAGCCGATCACGTCGGTAAAAATAAAGCGAATTTACCTTTTGCGGCCTAACGAATGGGGGCACGCGACGATTTTTAAATATCGAAAGTATCGAGTACCGATTCACGGCATCGTAAATGCTACTTAGGGGAAAGTCACGAAAAATTACGTGTCTGGGACGGAACCGCTAGCGGCGCGGGGAGGGCGGCGCGGGGTGAATGGCGGCGAAGGCTTTGTTGCTCGTGCTGGCATTCCTCGCCTGGGAACCGGGAACGCTGCGCCCCCCGCGCGCCGCACCTGCCCTCACCCCCGCCTGCATTCCTGCCCTCTCTCACTTTCATTGTTCCCGTCGGCGCGGGAGGTCGCCGCCGCGTACAAATAATGGAACCAGTCGTTTTAGTGGGGACGACTTGTTGGCTCACTCCAATAAACACGTCTGACCTGTCCATAAATGACATTTAGGGATACACTTGTTAACTCCGTGGCGCTGCCCTGCCCGACCCCGCTGCTATTAACTGCCTTGTGAGTTAGAGTCACGGCTGGTAGTTTTTGTTATCCAATTAACTAGAAACACTAATCATATGTTTGACAGTTAACGGTAACGTTTAGGAGCGTCGTGGTCGGGTCGGGGGGCAGGTGCGCGGGCGCATCCTAATGAAATCATCCCCAATAACAACAATAGAGGTGGCCATTATTATTGTAATTTATCAGAAGGGTCCGAGGCGTTAGTCATCGTTGTTGCGCCGAATTTTGATTCATTTCGGATGCTCGGAATGCTATTGTGGGCGCCGCCATTACCTGAGCGCAGGTACACCCACGGCCGCGGCCCTGAGATGCAGCCAAACTTTTGTTTATACGTTTTGACAAACTTTTGTGCGTTAAAAAGTGTTATTATCAACAAGGGTGGCACCCGGCTATTGTGTGCTATCTTTGTAAAGGTTGTTTCCCTTTGTCTTCTCAGAATCGCTTCTGAAGCGAAACGTATCTGTATCATAATAGCCATTAACCGGAATGAATTGAAGGAACATGTTCAAGAAGGTTGAACTATAACGGAAGTTGCGTCTAATAACCATTTGTACTAAGAGCTTCCGGTGGGGGGGTAGTCTGATTGTTATTCATGGGGCACTTGATATACTTTCCTCTGGTGTAGCGTGGATGTGTTTTGAATTTACAGTCGTCATTTAAAATAACTCGCTTAGTTAATAGCGTGCTTATGAGCAATTAAAGCGTTAACAGCTTTTTTTATTGTCTGAATGAATGGCAAGTACGTTTACATAAACAGGGAAGAAAAATATTCCTCATCATTCACAATTATTTTATTATCATTATCGTCTATTCAAGACATTGAGAATTTGGTACTTAATTTAATACAGCGTTACCAGGGACATCGTCGCGCAACCCTCTGTTAGAATGGATTCCATACCTGATTCAACGGTTATTAGAAAAGATTAGCTGTTCCATACATTTTGGCCGCGTAGGTATTGCACTTTTCTATGAAAGAGCACATTTTTTAGGGTTCCGTACCCAAAGGGTAAAAACGGGACCCTATTTCTCAGACTCCACTGTCCGTCTGTGTGTCTGTCACCCGGCTGTATCTCATGAACCCTGATAGCTAGACAGCTGAAAATTTCACAGATGATGTTTGCCGCTATAACAACAAATACTAAAAACAGAATAAAATAAATATTTAAGGGGGGCTCCCATACAACAGACGTGATTTTTTCGGCGTTTTTTGTCTCGTGGTACCGAACCCTTAGAGTGTGCGAGTTCGACTCGCACTTGACCGTTTTTTTTTTGATAACAGACGGAAAATATCAACGCTAGAAGTCTAGAATCATGTGCTGAATTCATGGTTACAATTTACGCGTCGATGTCTACGTCACCCTGCATAACCCGCGGGGTAATTGCGTATGGGTTTCATTTTGACAGTTCAACAACATCCATTGCGTTATTTACTTTGTTGAGAGGTCGAATTTTTCGAAGAAGCAATGGATTAGCAATATCCTTCAAAATTATTCAGATTGAGACTGATAGTGTGTGCGCAATAAGGGTGCTGATCAGTGAACTGTGCTAACGATTAGATAGATAGATTAGGGATTAAATTGAATTCAGTGATACATTTGTGTGGGCTCACATCGATCGATTGAGTAGTCCCAATCTCCCAATAGAATTAATTAAAGTACGATAAGACAGTTGTGCAATTATTCGCGTGGTCCTTCGGAGCGTTTGTATGTGAGAGCGGTAGGCGCGGGTTATCGGCAAGGTTCAGCGGACATACTCTCTCATAGGTATGTACCGTACTATGTACCGATGTTAGATTAAACAAAGGTTAATTTGTACTTGTTGCCAGACAAACATGTTTGTTGTGACGGTAGGGAGAAATGTTTGCGAGATAGCGCAGAATATTTAGAAACCTCCATTTCACTGCTTACCTATTTAAATGCTAATGAGCTTACAAATACCAAATTTAATTACACAGACCAATACTATTGTCTTATGCGTGGAACATAATTTCGGACATCGTTACCAAGGGTTAATTCCCATCGATCGGTCCTTTGAGTTTAACCCTATGAGTCATTGTGGTCGAAGTAATCGGAGCCGGGAAGCCCCGGAGCGGTCCGATGTGAAACCGATAGTGTCCGGGTCACCACACAATCTGACCGAGCCGACGAGTCCCGACCACCTGTTCTGCTACTACATAGTACTAGGAAGGGAACTGACAATGTTGAGCAAGCCCCTGCAGTTTGTAAAAAATGCACTGATCGTTTTTAGGGTTCCGTACCCAAAGGGTAAAAATGGGACCCTATTACTAAGACTTCGCTGTCTGTCCGTCCGTCTGTCTATCACCAGGCTGTATCTCAAGAACCGCGATAGCTAGACAGTTGAAATTTTCACAAATTATGTATTTCTGTTGCCGCTATAACAACAAATACTAAAAATAAAATAAATATTTAAGGTGGGCTCCCACACAATAAACGTGTTTTTTTCGGCGTTTTTGCCTTGCGGTACGGAACCCTTCGTGTGCTTCGAATCAATCAAGCAATCATCAGCCTATAGCAGTCCACTGCTGAACATAGGCCTCCCCTAATGAGCGCCATAGCGCCCTGTCTTCAGCTTGACGCATCCAGCATCTGCCTGCTGATGCTTATACCTTGTCAGATGCCACTTTAAACCTCCGCATTTGGTGTTCTCATTCAACACCGATAAGCCTTAGACTTTTGATCTTGAAGGAAACTTACTCGCCAGTGAGACCGAAACATTTTCGACAGTTGTCCTCTCGAATGTTAATGGACCCGAATTCGACATGTTACTCAATTATAATCTCGCAATAAGCTTAAATACAATAAGCGTTAGCTCAATGTTGCAAAAAACCGAAAACAGAAAACAAATGTTCGCCACGTCCAAAAACTTCGAGAATGTGATTTTCAATCTTCGGGCATCGTTTAGAGATGATGACAGGGTTCCATATAGATCCAAGGTTGAAGGCCAAAGGGCTAAGTGCCCAGTGATTAGGAAACGGGTTCTCCATGTGTATACTTATATCCATTCATCTTACTCATCACTAACATAGCTGTGAAGCAGCAGTAAAAACCAAATAAGGGTCTGAAACTTCTCAATCGATGATCGTAACCTTCTGGTGACCCACATAGTAATGAGGCCTTTATACCTGATACAAAAAATAACTACATTACGTGGTAGCTACATTTTTATTTTGTGGATGAAAATATCAAAATAATCCTTTGATCCTTTTTAATACCAGATATTTATGTCTGATGGATCAATGATATTCGAGATTGAAAAGGTTTGGAATATGTTTTTTCTTTCAGTTTTTCACAATCAGTTTTTATTACTTATATTAGATTTTGGTTTGATAAATGATTTTATTTCTACAAGTAGGTTTGTTCAAACACTTTCACATATCTAGTTATATAAATAAAAAGAACAGTCCTGACTGACTGACTGACTCATCAACGCCCAGCCCAAACCTAGAAAGCTGAAATTTTGCACAGAGGTTCCCTTTATAATGTAGACAAGGAATAAGGAAGGATTTTTCGAAATTAAACCCCTAAGGTGGTGAATGGGGAGAAGCTAGTATAATTTTTTTTTAAAGTAGATTATGTGTCCTGTCTGACTACTTTGAGAAGAAATGCCAAAACAAACTCAGAGGTCACAATCTCTTTTAAGTCCAGACATAATCTGGGTCAGATCATGTGAAGACCTTGTAGATTGATGTCTGAAATGGTCTTTTGCCGAAAGAACCACACAGATGGAGTGGACTTGTCTAGGTTACAGTAATAATGGATATGTAAGTGTCTTTTTTTAAGATTACTTACTTAATATTAATTTTGAAACGGGTATTAGTCACAGCCTCACAGCGGACAATGATTCTTCCATATTCACCTTTTCTAGACAACTTGCTACGACTGCTACAAACATGGTTAAATGTACACATTTGTATGAAATTAGCTATATTTAACGCCAAACTCCAGATCCTGTTCATCCTGTTAGTCATAAACACTATAAACAGTAATGTGTGAGCTCGTTTTAATTCGCTCGTGTCCGCTCCATTTCCGATGGCTTTCCGTTAGTTACCAGCAAAACGTTCGCTTGCTCTATGAACATTATAATAATAGGTAATAATAAACATTTATATTTCAGACAATATCCATATTTTAAACCACTCATTAAAAAAAAAAATCTTTATGGTTGCCTCGTTATTCTTTGTAAAAAACTTTTAATCTAATGTTCGTCAATACTTCCTAGTATTGTCAACTTTGTTAGTATTATGGTACCTGTTGAAATAATCTCTCTACCTGAGAATTGTGACTAATTTTTCTTTCACAATTAACAGACAAAAGCACTTTTGCTCTTCCCCATATTGTTAACTTAGTTGCACTTAAGAACTTAAGACAATGTAAGTATGAGTTTTAACAAATCTTTATTACTTAAAAACTTTTGTTTAAGACGCGCAGTGAATAGCAATTTCGTGTCTAGTCTGACAGAAACTAGACATAATTACTTACCGACATCTTAATTAATGTTGCGGTATTGTTTATTTTTTTTCTGGGTAATTAATTCAAGAAATATTTTATGAATCTTTGATGAAACAGGACTTTTTGTTCACACCTCTTTGGAATGCGAAAAAACGGAGATAAAGGCCCTCAACCTGTTCGGGTTCTCCTCCACAATTCCCGTAACCGGGTTATCTTAGACGAAAAATTAATTTCAATAACGTTCTCACGGCTTCAAATCCCGGGGCCTACTCCAGCCTATCAAACTGGGACCCGTCATTTTCGGTCGAATTCTTATCTTTAACGAGGTTTGATGGCAAGTTCCGATGGTACAGGAAGAGGGCCATTTCAGTGTCATGGATTAAATTAATCTAATCAAGCGATAAATTGAGTGTCTGACTGCGGGCGCGTCATACGAATCTCGATGGCAAATCGCTACCGACCGAGTCATCTTTCTGATTGCTTCCAGATACAGGGTGATGATAGCCTTCGAGTTGCGTGTTTAGAGGCCCAAATTGGAGCATTATTCATTTGTTTATAAAACTGGCATTATGTACCGACGACTATTATTAGTGGAGGTAGCAGTAGCCTCATAGGTAGAGGTCTTCGTCCTTAGTTTTGGAACGTTCTTGGTAGACATTTTCAACCTAGAATGGATTAGTATAAAAACTAGGTTAAGTAATCGTAGACCGTTAAAATTATCACCGTAATCTATCAAAATATGTAATGGTTTATGATGAGACCACTTTTCAGTAGTAGATGCTTATGACGGAAATTATGATACTCTCTAATGAATAGCACCCCAATTGCGTAAACACTTTCTATTGCTAACCGAGAGTTTCGAAGGATATCGCTAATCCATTGCTTCATAGGTATGAAAAATTCATCTGCTTGCAACGTAAATAATGCAATGATTGTTGTAGAACTGTCAAAATGAAACCCATTACGATCAATTGTCATTATATGTTTATAATGCAATCACCCCGCACTCAGGTACATTATAATTAGAACAGTAACATTATTTTCTACCGCAGATGGCTGTAACTTATCACCTCTAAATTGTAGCAATAGAAGAGACAGCAGAATTCAACGTGGTTTCAGACTAAGTTAGAGTTCACATGTACCTTACTAATTAATTAGAGGTACTCTAACTAGTTAGAAGTTCAGGACGTGAACGTTGGTGCAGGGAGCATGCGCCAATTATGTGCATACCGATAGTGATGTGCCTGGTGGCAATATTGCCACTGCCGGCAATATTCCCAATGTTGCCGCTACCGGTAAAATACCAATATTGCCGGCAACATTGGCAATATTGCCAAAGTTGCCTGTCAAATAATACCAATATATTTTATTATTACTGCAATTGTAATCATCGTTTAGTTATATTTAGTGTAGTATATCGATCATAAAATATTTGTAAAGATTGACACTTTGTTATTTCCAATATTATACATATACTTATACCTGTATTTTATATGTATATGAAAAACAAGTACAACATTAAAAGAAATGTTTCGAATTTATGCCTTTTTAGGGTTCCGTACCCAAAGGGTTAAAAAACCGGGCAAGAGCGAGTCGGACTCGCGCACCGAGGGTTCCGTACCATCATATGTTTTTAAATTTTCACAGGCGAGCTACTTATTAGATCTCGTTCAAACCAATTTTCGGTGGAAGTTTACATGGTAATGTACATCATATATTTTTATTAGTTTTATCATTCTCTTATTTTAGAAGTTACAGGTGGGGGGACACACATTTTACCACTTTGGAAGTGTCTCTCACGCAAACTATTCATTTTAGAAAAAAAAAATATTAGAAACCTCAATATCATTTTTAAAGAGCTATCCATAGATACCCCACAGGTATGGGTTTGATGAAAAAAAAATTTTTGAGTTTCAGTTCTAAGTATGGGGAACCCCCAAAATTTATTGTTTTTTTCTATTTTTATGTGAAAATCTTAATGCGGTTCACAGAATACATCTACTGACCAAGTTTCAACAGTATAGTTCTTATAATTTCGGAAAAAAGTGGCTGTGACATACGGACGGACAGACATGACGAATCCATAAGGGTTCCGTTTTTTGGTATTTGGCTACGGAACCCTAAAAACGGGACCCTATTAGTAAGAATTCGCTGTCTGTCCGTTTGTCCGTCCGTCCGTCTGTCTGTCACCAGGCTGTATCTCAAGAACCGCGATAGCTAGACAGTTGAAATTTTTACAAATTATGTATTTCTGTTGCCGCTATAACAACAAACACTAAAAACAAAATAAAACAAATATTTAAGGGGGGTTCCCATACAACAAACGTGTTTTTTTTCCGGTGTTTTCGCCTTGTGGTACGGAACCCTTCGTGTGCGAGTCCGACTCGCACTTGGCCAGTTTTATTCAATACACAACGATTTTCAATTCTAATCTCAATATTTATGTGTTATTTCTAATAGTCACTACCGTGTATGGCAATATAGGCAATATTGCCGGTAAAATACCGGGAATATTGCCAAAAATGCCGGCATTATTGGCAATTTTACCCAAAAATATATTTTATTGTACACAATGTAGATTATGGCCTTTAAATGCTAATTTTAAGTATTGTAAAAAGTTTCCGTAGTTAATCAGACTTATAATTAAGCAATATTCCCAAATATTTCCACTCCCGGCAATATTGCCGGCAATATTTCCACCAATATTCCCACTTCGGGCAATATTGCCGGCAACGGCACATCTCTAATACCGACGTATATGCAGTCTTTATTAGTTTGAAAATGTTCATCGTAGATTATTATTTGTCTTTTCCACCGTTTGATAGATATACTGAAATATATAGAAACTTGTTCTTGTCCGAAGTTTCAACCGTATTTTTGGGAAAATGTTACATGTGCAGGAATAAAAAGTATCCTGTATTGTAATGTAGTATTGGTTAGTTCTTATTTTCCTCGGAAAACACGTTAATCTGGTCCCAGCTGTCATTCGTGGATCTTTGACAGTCGTTACAGATCGTCAGAAGCCCGAAAGTCTGACAACCAGTCTTACTAAGGAGTATCGTATTACCCAGTAACTGGGTTGTGGAGGTGGGATGGGCAGTCGCTTCATGTAAAATGCTGGTATTCAGCTGCATCCGGTTAGCTTGGAAGCCGACCCCAACATAGTTGGGAAAAGGCTAGGCTGATGATGATGGTTACTTTTATACCTTCTTTTTACAGGCAGGTACAAATTCAATTATAATATTATTAACCTAACCTGCTAGTTTAAAATATCGCTCTACACAACCTTCAGTTAGATTACCATCAGTTTACGGCCTGCGCAGTTTACTTGCAAAGCCCTATCCGATGCAGTGACCAACAAAAAGTACTATAGTCTACTGCATGCTAAATGACATCCAAATCCGTTCTGCCGTTAAAGCGTAATGAAGTAAGAAACATCCCCAAACTCACAAGTAGGTATCTGATATGTCAAAACTATATCAGTCAGTCTTCTTAGTAATGTTGTCCGCATGATGACAGGTATCGCAATCATCACTCTTTATGTGCAAAACTAATGTAACTATTGTAATGTATTTATATTATTTATTTAAGCATCTATTCTGTTTCTATCCTATTTATGTACTTAATCAAAATGATTTGAATAGGTAGTCCATTGTATTAAGTTTAGGTACCTATATTTTTTATTAAACTTTATAATTGTAATTAATAGTTTATACATACTTCATCATCATCATCTGGATAGCCTTTTTCTAATTATGTTGGGGTCGGCTTCCAGTCTAACTGGATGCAGGTGAATACCAGTATTTAACATGAAGAGACTGTATATTTGACCTTAACAACCCAGTTACTGGGTAATACCCCTTGGAAGTATGTATATACATACTTATGATATTGAAATGTAACACCGGGTTTTACCCACTAAGAACAATCAATGTCTTTATCGCAGGAGGTTCACTAGGGTTCAACTTGTTTTATAAAATCACTTTAAAATTAGACAATATAGATAAACTAAAACTAAATTCAATCAATTAAGTTTTACTTTATGTCGCTGCCAACTGGTTTAATTAGCCATTCAGTTAACTGCCTAGCCTTTTAACTAAACGGCTTCGTTCAACTAGCGGCCTCAATGATATTCAGCCAATGCGTCTAATAAAAATTTTTATGAACTGGCTGGCTGATGCTTAGGCCATTTATATAATAGGGTGAATAATCATTTTAACAACTGTGATACATTAGGGAGGTTATTTATGACCAGTTGAAAAAATAACGGAAGTCATTTTATTTTTCGGTGGTATGAACAGTATAAAAAGAAAATTGTTCGGTTAATATTGTGTAATTTTAACGAAAAAAAAACTACTTAATTTAAAATTAATAACTATAAATAGGTACATTAGAAGCTTCCTCTTTATGAAAAAAAGGCTTTACATGAATCCGCAACTGTATTTTTCCTAATTCCATTCCATTTAACGTCTCATCCCTTGTCCCAGTATGCAGTGAAATTCAGTGGTTTTGAATGGTTTTGTATTAGAAAGTGCACATTTATCGGTCACGTGTGTAGGTGTGTCCGTCTGTCTCACCGTTTTCCTGTATTCACGTCCGCTTGAACATAAATATATATTTAGAAGATCCGGCCGCGTCACGCTGCGCGGAAAACCACATGTGCGAATATTATCGTCTTTGGAAGAGTCGCATGTACCTGAGATAATTATGTGAAGAGGAAAAATGGGTGAGGAAGTTGGGATTAAAATAGATGTTATTTCGGGACTGTTACACAAACCAGTATAAAAATATTCTAAGATAACACACGAAACGAAAAACAAATTGGGCAGTTTTTGGTTCGGTTTTCCAAAATTCAAAATAAGGAAAATGGCAACACAAAGTTTCTCTGCTATGTTAAGTGCATGTCTCCATGCTGGTATATATGAGAAGCTATCACATTCATGTATGTACATACATAATGGAGCACGACAGGTCACATGCCTTGTAAATCAGTGCGTGACAAGCCACTTCGCCGATCGAATTGTCACTCGATATAATATTGCGATAACTCGAACACTCCGTTCCGATTCACTTCCCGATGCGACGCCAAGCGATATCGATTCAAGCTCTCTTTTGTTCGATTTTTAGGTAGGGTGGAAGCCTGAGTCAGCCATCGTACAGTACATTGCTTCAATATAAATTCTTACACAACTATTTCAATTTTACGTCTGCGATCTGAAAATATTTCTCACTTTTCTTGCTCTTCTGAAGTAATAAAATCGTTTTAATACTTGTCTAGTATTGCAATACGTTCTTTTACATATTTGATAAAGCGGACGTACGTAATAGAGAAAACGTGAAGGTCTCGCAGGAAATCAAATTGAACACACAGAGATATGGTTTGCACTTGTGGAATACAAACTATTTATAAGTACGTACCTAAGATTTGATTGTTGTGGTCTCTGAATGTCCAAGTAAACCCTATTTATGGATGTAAAAGGGGAGTAATATAAATAAAATGCGCGCGCGTATGCGCGCTCAGCATGCGCGGGACGAAATGCGGCTTGAATGCACATGACTTACATCATTACGAAGCGAGTGCCCTATTTGGAAACATTCGATTTGCACACTTACGACTCGCTGCATAATTCCCGGAATTTATGGTAATTGATATGTGAGGAAGAGTTCTACTTCGATCTAATATATATTTATGACGATAGTTGAAATAAATTCCAAATACGTCGAAGTTTTTACGACTGAAGCACCGGAGTGACAACACCAGCCCGGGCCGGATTTATGGGCTGGATCTCTCGCCGTGGCCTACTTCCTGCCACCTTGACCTTACGGGAGTCTCACAAATATTTGGCAGAAGGGCAAGCTCCGCCCAGCTGGAGCAGTAATATATTCCCCGAGTGTTCCACTTTCGTCACGTTGAAAGTGCTTTGAACTTCCTCTGGCCATTTTGTTTCATTCAGAAGGCACGTTTTAATGGGTTTTGTATCACGACGTTAAATAGCATATTCATCAAATCAATGAACGAGCGTTGCGTAATGTGGACCCGATTAAAATTGCCAACTAATCGAATAATTTAAATCCATTTGGCTCGAATTCAACAGCGTTCGTAAATTATTCAACGTAAATACGCTTTTTAAGGACGGCCTCACATTTTATACTGAAAGTGTTTCGTGTCGGGTTTCTCTTGCGTTTTATTTCTGCTCAGTATTAAGTTTGAAGTGCTCCGTTTAAAAAGTGTTCGTTGGACATCCCTATCGCCCGACATGTCATTTTTCGGTAAGCCGAAGCGGCATCGTTCACAAGTTTTTGCTCTTATTCGGCGCTCTATAAAAGTTCCGCTTCACCGCTGAAACCGTAACGACCTAACTATAAAGCCATTCACACACGCTCCCACTGGGCTTTTTTATCGGTCTTGCAAAAATGGGAAATGAATTTTGTATTTAATTGCGAAGGGTTCGAAGTTAGTTAGCTAAGAATAGACATGTTTATCAAGCATTTTGTCGCAATTATTTATTTATTTAAACTTTTCGCACAAAAAAGGTACAAAGGCGGACTTAATGCAATCTTGCAATACTGGCTCGTAAAATATGAAGATTATAAACATAATCTGCATATTTTATGTAAACGCAACAGATGATTATCTAAATCAAATAAATATATTTGAGTAATTATCCGCATATTGAATGTAATCAAGGAACGTAAGCAAAATAGCTGATAAGATCCAAGAAATGTTTGCATTTGATGACACACTTTTTGCAGATTCAATTATGTAACAAAAGGTGTAGGTATATAAGTCTGAAATATGTAGAAAACCTTTTAAGCTTGCAGTAGTTGATTACGAAATCCATTGATTTTATTCTGTAAGTAGGTTTGTGCAAAGACGTTTACACACTTAAAGACTAGATAAGGTCGGCGTTTCCTATCTGACTACTACATTACATTTAACTGAAACTAACTATTCAGACCTTCAGTAGCACCCTGCACCTACATAACTAGGTATAGATATAGGTACAATAACATTTCTATTCAATATTCTAAGCAATGTAGATTCTGGTTTGTAAGATATGCCCTTAGTGACACTGCAATAGCTGGCCGGCGTGGAAACTGAATTGTCGTTGGGCGGCTAGTGTTGCAAGCCTCGGTAACAATGCTAATGAGTCGTCTGCCCGCGGACAGATGTCGCTCCAAGCGACGGACGACGACTCGGCCGGTAAAACAAGCAGGCAGACGCGATGTTGTGCGCCAAGTCTTATTATTTATTTTATGCAGCTATCCAGTGTTGAGGGAGAATCTTGATATTAAATTATCGGGTAATCTTTCTGGTCTAAGTAATATACCTAGGTGTTTAGTGAAGCATTTGGAACTTTTCCTGTCTTTATTTCGTGAAAGGTGCAGTGAAGTTTTTAAATAGTGCTTGGAAAAAGTGGATTGACACGTTAAAATTTTAGTTTATTAATATAAAACAAACAGCTCATTTATTAAATTAAATTTCAGTCCAGAACATCCATCGGTTTTTTAGTAAACTTCAACAATATCCGACGCTCCTGTATACTTAACTCCTTTGTTGACTGTACATAATATACTTTTTCGAGGTATACTCCGAACAACGCATTAGACAGTGTTCGGTTTACGTAACCTCGGCAATTTTGTTCGATACGACATCCATTATAGATGTAGGTACCAGGCCGGGCTTTAAATGAGATTGATTTAACTTTCAGCCGTTTCAGACATTTCAGGCTCCACGTGTGACCTAATAGCTGTTGTAATCGTATCAACCTTGTACGGTCGATAAAGTGATACGAAGAGATTTTGAGAAACTGAAATTTTGTAACGTTTCAGCTTTATATGATTCGTTTTCTTTTAAACTTTTAAAGAAGTTTTCAATTGAGAGAAGCTGGTCATAGCAGAAAGCACACGCAGCATACATTCAGGGAAATTAATTGTTAAGTAAATTGACTAGCACCTTAAATTGACCGCATATTCAAATTACAACTAGGTACTTATCATTTTGACAGGTGTATGCATAATCAGTCTATAATGTTCCCACTGCTGGGACACAGGCCTCTTCGCGGGGGAGTGTGATGTAATCTACATAAAGGCCCAGTGCGGGTTGGGAGTTGTCACATTTCTTTGAACTTTTGGACATGCCGGTTTCCTCACGATGTTTTCCTTCACTGTTTTGAGAACAGTGGTGATGAAATTATTTACAAAAAGTAAATCGCCTGTCTGGTACCGAACCAACGACCTACATCTCGCAAGTCGGGGCCGTTACCACTGCCACACAGTGCCACCTGGACATACGTACGAAATAGCTATAACACAGCAAAGTGACGTAGGGTGTCAATTTGCTGAACAATTAACTTCCCCCACTGTATGTACAGTCAACAGAAAGTACTACTACTTAGAATACTTACTACGTAGAATACTTTTGAATCACTTCGAGGCCACACAGTTCTGACGCGAACTCCGTTCATTAGTATTGAATTTCTGATTTTGATCATCTACTTTTGCTGTTGACTGTACATTGAAACTAGAATTTATGAACTATAATAGAGATAACTTCTGGAAACCACTTGACAGCTAAAGAGACTTTTCGTAACCCAACACGTAAGCTGTCAAGTTCAACAATGAAAATAAACCCACATTTTCCTTCTCAGCCTCGTACAGTTACGGCAACAGACAGGAATGTCTCGGGCATTTCGTAATTGAAACTCGCAATATTTGTTTAGCGAGGGCCCAAGGAAACGTAGGGTCACCGTATCAATCTTCGGCGCGGTGATCCGGGCCGCAGCCGAGGTGTCGGGCTTCCTCTATCAATATCAATCAGTTTCGGCGAAGGTCGACGGGCCCTGTGTTGCTAGACGTTTCGTGACACGTCGTGATTCTTAGGTTGCGCGGCGACTTGTCTCTTTATGTAAATATCGGTTGGAATGTATTTTTACATTCCGGGGCTGCTCCTGTTATGGGAGTTCCATCTGATTTTTTTTTGGTTTGGTTTTTTTTCGGTTTTGACCGATTTCTATTCCGGAGACTGGAGAGCAGTGGCGGCCGAGTGGTTACGACCGCGTATTACCTATTGTAGGTCGTAGGTTTCAACCCTGACAGATGCTGAACTTTGTGTAAATTATTTCATAATTTTTCCCAATCATTTCATTTTTGCACTTTGGAGACATGCGACATCTACATCTACCAACCCGCACTGGACCCGGGTGGTGAATTACGGACTGTTCCCTCTCAAAGAGAGGAGGCCTGACTCCCAGCAGTGGGAAGATTGTAGGCTGATTATGCGTGTAGTTATGCTATTCCGAAAAAGGCGACATTTGATTTGGTAAACATTGTTAATTTTTAACTTAAGGAACTTACGCGACCTTAAACAAATATTATCTTAGCTCAACCAGTTAGGGATCAGAAGTGTGATATAACGGAACCCGTTTCGCTTCCGACGGCGTCGGTGTCTCAAACAAACAGTAACTTGGATCAAAGTTCACCACAATAACCTACGTTGGTACAAGTTGTTCGCCTACCGCCCACGAGCGCCATAAGAGCCCATTATACCACGTTAGCTATAGGTACTTGTTGTTCCAAATGTACGTCATTGTGGCCACTTGGCCAGGCTATGTGGGCCGCGAGTGTGTCTCACGGTCCCGGTCGGAGCCACGCGGCCGCGATCAAAGGCACAAGACTCATTTATAAAATTGACACGCGTTGATTTTGACGTATTTGGTTCGATCGTGTCCGTCAGCTCTCAACTACAAATGTACCTGTTTGGTACTAATGTTTGACTGCAGTTTTTTACCACGTATCAACTGTAAATGATCAATGATCATGAATGATGAATGAGCATCAGATAAAATTAATTAGGATTCGAAACTGCGTCAACAAATAAGTATCATTTATGTTATTTCATCAAATTTATTTTAAAATATTTAATACAACTAACTAGTGAGTAGGTACAAAATTAAATGACTAACTAACTATAAAAATAAATACAGAAACAAAAGGACACTTAGGCACATTCATAGATATTTATACTGTGACTTAAGCCACCGGCACATTACTGTGTCGTGTTGTGTCGTGTTGTGTCGTGACTCGGGATACACCAATCATACTAATCTGTTCTGGACTACGTCAAATCACAACGAGTTTTGATTGGCTAACACTGCGTCAGAAGGCGTCACGTCACGACACAACACAGTAATGTGAATCCGGCTTTAGGCGTCGAAGTACTCGTCTGCATCGCTGTCATCCATTAACATGCCCAGAAGACTGGCAGCATGAGTTCGACATCAATTTCTAAAGTAATTTTCACACCAAGATAAATGTTCTTAACGTTACGTATTGAATTAACATAATTAAAGTTCAGTAATTATTCCAAATTACTGTAACGAGCCATAGCGATAGGAACACGGACCAAAAAGTCATCTACAATTAAAATGATCGTCATCCAAATGATCATTACACCACGACTAAATGTCCGATCGGAACATTCGGAACCTATTACCGAATACGAAGACCAAGGAATTTTCATTAAAATAAATTAATATTCAAGATACATTCGTTTTATCCGACGAATTTGTCACCATTACCCGACATTACCTATTTAATACTAATAAGGGCGACTTTAAGTATTTTTAAAAGCTATTGGATTAACAGCATGTCTGTGTGGGCGGACTGGAGGGCTTGCGACATGCCTTCTTACGGCATTCATGACACGTTCCGAGTTATTACCGACACATGTTCAGGTGTTATCGTGCTTTTTCGGGGTTTTGTGGGCACACAAATGTGCTCAAGAATAGGTGTTGGAAATTTCGAGTTAGGTGGGCCTGCCATGAGCGCACGAAGTAGGTACCAGAAAGTAACGTAAGATGGGACGATTTTAAAATTGAAAATACTTGTTTCGCATACTAAAATTTTATTCATATTTATGGGTGATTATAAATATTATAATTGTGGTTTTCGCAAGGACAATTTAATGCTCTACTTCTATTCTCGATTCAAAAGTCGTTAAAGAAAGAAAGAAAGAAAGAAAATACATTTATTTAGCACAGACTAAAAGACACACAATACACAGATGGTCAGATAATAGTCGTACATCAGATAAAAACAAAAAATAAAAAGGATAAAAATAAAAAGTGCAAAGTCCGATGTAAGAAATTAGCAGGAATGTGTGCCTCACGGCTGCGCCAAAAAGGCCCAGTTCAGCAAAAATGCCAGACAACTAGTGCCTGACGCTGGTTTTCAACTGGACCTGATGTGTGAGGTGAGGTGACGGATATAAACTAGTTATATACTGCAACGTGTGTATGCATAATTACATAAATAAATAAAAATAAATTTGTGTCACATAAAAACAATATTTAGTAACATTGTAAAAACATAAAATAAAAACATTAAAATACTGATAAATAAATATACCATATGTTTAAGTCGCGCGTTCGTGCTGGATATAATGCGCGTTGCATATAATGTCGTCCGATGCCTGGTCGTGTAATTTTGATGGTATCATAGGAATTGGAAATTAACCAATAACGGTCGGTAAGATAGAGACAGATCTAATCGTCTCATGTCGTTGAAACTCACATAGTATGGAAATGATAGGGTTACATGAGCTGCTTTCGAGAAACCTAACAGGAAATTTAAGTGACATGCCCCGATTTATATCTCTCTATTACCCTTCCCTTCTGAGGCATTGAACCATACCAATGAGGCAGATGCTGTGAAAGACCGGCTGGAGCAAAGACTTTATATTCTCTATGGGCTGGCCACACATGGTTACTACAGATCCACACTGTAACAGGTAGATAGTGGTGGCCCAGTGGTAACGGCCGCAGGCACATTACTTTAGTAGAAATGCTCTAGAACCATAAATTCCAAGACATCCAACCCGAAATGGGCCCGCGTGGTGGGTTATGACTGACACGCTCGCTCAGAAAGGAGGCCTGTGTCCCAGCAGTGAGAAAATTATAAGCTGATTATTCAATGTTATGCACACTGTAACCGTAGCATGATAGCACCAGCATTTCATCATGGATGTACAGACGCCAGCACATCAAGGTACTACAATCTGTCAAATTTCTTTAATAGATTTTCAACTTTATCGCTAAAGCATAAGGTGCAAAGTTGATTGGAAAAATTTGACAGTTTCGGGTAACTTAATGTGCTGGCGTGTGTACTAAAAGTTATAGTATACACATCCTCGCGATTTCTCACTAGCCATTTCCTCCCATGAATCAAAATATACTAATGGCTCTGTTATAATTTCCACACATTCGACGATGGCGACATGGTAACGATGACTATACTATTATAATTATGCTTGATCTAGGTACTACCATTCAATTGAAAGTACGTTAGTACTGCACGTGTAGTATTAATGCATTAGCTTTAGAAACTGTCGCTCGTAGAAGTAAGACATGTTCCGCAATAATCTATTTTCCAGCAACGTGGTCTGAGTTGTAAGGAGCTGAATTTAATCCTTATATTATGCTGGAAAGAAAATGTGACTGGTGTTTATTAAAGGGAATTTTATTTACTCTGAAAATGTGTATAAAAGTTGCCGCTTTTACAGAAGATATGAGCCTAATGCGTTGTGGAGCCTAGATAGGCATTCGCTCCACGTAAAATACTGGTATGGACCCCAACATAGTTATGATAAGGCTAGGCAGATTAAAAAATTATTGATTGATTGGTTTTTTTTTTGGTTGATTTTTTTATTGTGATTGATTTTACTTCGATACCTATGTGTGTTTTTCTTTGTTGACGTGACAACGTCTTAAATTAGGTTGCGACTGGGAGTCACTTATGAAAAAGTGTAACGCTCGGTAACGTTACGATGAGTCACCGAACGAGAGAGAGGCCCGCCGAATGCCTTGCGTCTCTCTCCCACTCAACTATGATCGGATGATCGGTCGTTGTCACGTAAAATCTTCGCCCGTAAAACCGACTTTACAGGCAACCATTTTTTTTTTTTTATATCGGCACCTTGTTTTATACTAGGTGTAATTTTAATCACAGTTATCCTCTTTAGTAACATTACATGTACGGAACAACAGATTTTTTTTTTCGCCATTTTAGGTTTGGCCCCATATAAAAGTTGTTCATAATGATGAGTACAATGACCCCTTAAGGGGATTCATGATGGATTGATGCCATGGTTTTATTCATGCAGGTATTTGGTTATCATCTAATTAATGTACTTTTGTGTGTTGTGCTGTCTTTTGTGTGCGCCAAATAAATGGTTTATCTATCTATCTATTGATTGATGTACATATTACGTAGCGTTACGCCTGTAATCCCAAAAATAATGAATATACATAATGTCATACCCAACGCGATAATAACCGCCATTATTCGTCACTGACATCCACATTCAAAAGAATTGCATCACCCAAAGGTTGACTGGTAGAAAATGCCTACGGCATTAAGTCCGCCTCTGTACATTTATGTGCTTGAAGTATTAAATAAATAAATAATAAGACAAATCAACCAATCACAGGCCACATCCTGGACCAACATTAGCAACTTTTCTCACACAAAAAAAATCTATTTCTTACCGGTGTAAGTGACACGCGGTTTATTTGCTATACCTACACTAATAGCGGTCGGTGACCCCCAAAAAAATACATCAAAACATTTTATTTTATCGTGTTTAGATATCGATACACATCACGTCTGCAGTTTCGCTAACTAATTTATTAAGGGGCTTACATGACCTAAAGCGCGGTCACTGTCGGACTGCATAGAAAAGAAAGAGAAGCGCGATGACACAACGCTGGTAGTTTATTGCAAAATATGAAGTAATTATTTAATTACAAAAAAATCTATTGTTTGGACGAAAAAATTAAAACACTAATATTTTAGTAAGTATGTTGCTTGTAGAATAATCTGACAAAAAATCAGAATGTTTGTTTTGTAATACCTATTAGTATGGTTTTTATCGTAAAAAGAAAGTTTTTAGACGTATCTTCATGGTTTTTTTCTGTCGTATCAAATTAGTTGTATTATGTTTTCAACACACTATCAACCTAGCTTAAATCCTGAAGAATATTATATATTTTTATGATTTTGTTTACTGTATTCGATCACATACTTTTATTGTTTCAAAAACTTGCGTTTTTTGTATTTAGGTCTTGTAAGCCCCTTAATTTGAACCTGTATTTGTGAGCACACTAACTTCTTGCAGGCCATTGACGCGACAAAATCTATCTGTAAATACATTTACACAGTTTTTTGTGTGTATTATATCAATGGTTGCCGTATTTGGTGTCCGCCATATCCGCCTGATTGATTGACAAATCTCAATGTGCACAAAAACTAACACGATCGAATGATTATTCCATCTCATTCGATAGTTATTTACATACTAGCAGCGCACCGCGGTTTCACCCGCATAAGTTTCGATCCGTGGGAATATCGGGATAAAAACTATCCTATGTCCTTTCCCGGGACTCAAACTATCTCTATACCAAATTTCATCTAAATCGGTTCAGCGGTTTAAGCGTGAAGAGGAAACAGACAGACAGACACACTTTCGCATTTATAATATTAAGTATGGATTGTAATCGACCGCCTCGTTGCCGCGTTGCTCTAGTGGTCGTAAGCGCTACTGCTGAACGTGAGATCCTGAATTCGATTACCGGGTCGGACAAAGTGTTATTGAGTTTTCCCATCAGGAATATGTCAGTAGCAGCCCGGAGTCAGAGGTTTGTACCTGGTTCATGTCTCTTGCATGGGACTTAAACATAGCAAAATGCATGTGTAATAGGTATAGGTCCACGTCTGTAGTCCGCCTAAGGCTCTATATACAGGGTCAGTGGGATTGTCCGAAAGGGTTACCGCTGGCCCGGAACATAAAGGGCTAAGGAAGGAACACGGGTGGGTTTTAGTCAGTAAGAGTCTGACACTCCCTTCCGCTCCACCCAGAGCGGGAGGGGTCATTTGACGATTAGCATCCACAAAAAAAAAAAAAACTATATACACACATGTTTTTCTTGGCGTGTAAAACTACGGTTTATTTGTCGTGTGACGTACGTCAGTGTTGTATGGATCACTATGGAAGCTTGTTGACGGGCACGTTATTTCTTCGGCGCGGTTTATACGCGGTACTGTGAAGAAACCGTGCTGTGTGTGTACTAAGGGGTTAACCCTTCGGGGAATGCAGGCGTGATTTTATGTATGTAATCGACGATAATAATAGTTTTTATGTTCATTAGTCAACATCTTCCTAGCCTTTTCCCAACTATGTTGGGGTCGGCTTCCAGCATATCCAGATGCAGCTGAATACCAGTATTTTACAAGGAGCGACTGCCTATCTGACCTCTAAAACCCAGTTACTGGTTAATACGATACCTCTTGGTAAGACTGATTTTCAGACTTTTGTGTCCGGCGTCCTTCTGACGACCCGTAAAAGATCATGTCAAAGATCCACGAATGCGAGCCCGAGGCACGGAGGGGTCTCCGTATGTTAAGATGATCACCCATACACAGACCAACCGCGGCAAGCGTAGCTTAACCTGATCGATCGACCTGTGCGGCTGTTATTATTTAAACCTGCTAAATGTATGGTAATGTTTGTTACTTGGTTCATCACCGAGGCGAATTATGCACAGGCACGGGGATCGTTAGGGGTTTTAATTGCCTTCGTAATTTTCAGTACGCGTATTACTTGTTTTATGTGGCAGTTCTCAGTGTAGTGCGTGTTCTGTGAATACTACTTGCTCTGGAAATGTCGTCTATCAATCAATCAATAGCTTTTCGTACTTAACTCCAGAAATTGACAGGTGGACATAGGTCTTTCGTAAGTTGTGTGACAAGTCACAACACGCCTTCCGCATCGACTACAGTCGACCTATTCTGTAAAAACCTCACAGTGAAAACTTAGGTGAAGTGAGTTCAAAGCGATTCGAAGTGAGTTCGAAGTGAGCTGATGATTGGGCAATATTGACAGCTCACTGCACCCAAGTTTCCACGGTGAGAATTTTACAGAATAGATCCGCAGTTGACATGTTCGATATCTCTGTGCTCCAAGGTTGTTCAAAGTCGATTTTCTCTGTTCACAGACTAACAATTAGATACAGTTTCAACATTCATCGATCCAGCATGCTGTACTATATGCTCCAATTATCTGAACATCTGTGATTTGAGCCTTGAGCTCAGTATCGTATTGTCTACAGCAGGGGTGGCCAACTTGGTTACTGACGACACCCTGTGCGATCTACCAATTACATACTTCTTGAAATCTTTTAAGAAACAGCATAGTTCAGTACACAATTAAGTAGTATTTTTTATTTTATTAAGAGGGAAAATATAAAACTGAAAATTATTCTTAGTAACCTACTTATTTATATTAATGTGAGCATTGCGTTTGAGCATCTTTCGCTAGATTAGCAAAATCAGGTTTGTAGTTGGAAATATTTTTTGCCTTGCCACGATCGACTGGACTAATAGTCGCGATCGACCGGTTGGCCACCCCTGGTCTAGAGCATGTTTTATCATCAAAGCATAAGGGGTAATTACGTAACACACAATAGTAGCAATAGCTTTCATTATTGCGTTATTTACACTGTTGAGCAGACACATTCGAACATACCGCATTAGATATTCTCATGAAAACTCATAAGCGTATTCAGCAAAAAATATTAATATGCTTTTTATTATAACTCTGCATGTAGCCAAATAGATCGCGAAACAAGATATCATGCAAAAAACTTAACAACTGGAGAATTGTCAGTCGAATTACATCCAAATGTCATAACTTTACATTATAAAGTAATGGTTTATTAATATTATAAATGGCAAACAGATGGACAGGCGAAGTTCCATTAGGTTTTTGCCAAAATGTTTGGTAGTGATCTCATCTCAAATATAATTTTAATAGTGACATGATCCGTGTTATTATTATCAAATAAATCGAGCAAACAAACATATACAAACTAGGTAGTTTGTATACTTTGTATATGTGGTAATGACTGTAGTATGTTACTCGGATATCTTTAATGACACTACATAAGATAAGCTTGAGTCATTGACAAAACAATTTAAAAAAAAACACGCTGTAAACTGACGATTGATTTAATATTCCTTGAGTCATTATCATTTTGTTGAAAGTCCCGCATTAAAATACACTATTTGCGGGTCTTGTACTCTTGTTTGGGATGATAATGTGTGAATAAAGATCATCGAACGAACAACTTTTAGTAATTCAATTTATTCAATCGATAGTGAGCGGATATCATTAATTATTTGGCTATTAACAATTCCGTATCTTGCAAAATTATCTTCGATTTATTTCTTAAAGTTAAATTCTCGTATTTAATATCTATCGTCTCTCGTATCGTATCTATCGTATCGTAGTTCGTATCTTATGAAGCTTTATTCAGAAGCCAACAAAGTAAGTATAATGCTTGTGCAGGATATAGGTAATCTCATCATATAGAAGTGTACATAATTTCTCTAATTATCTGTTACCCAATCGAAAACCACGGGACTCTTTGCCAACATAGCTAAAGAACTTTTTATGAAAAAGGCACTATTTTTAAAAGTATAGATTATTATTTAAGTTACCTACATATACAAAGCGTTCTACTTAAAAAAGGTTACTAATATACGTTATCCTTCCTCAGAGAGCAATTGGTCGAAATTCCAAGTTATGCTTCTAAAGGATTACCTACGTAAATAATGAAGCGGCTCTAGTAGAAATACGAGTTGGTACATTTTATACCTAGTTAATATTACTAAACTTATTTTCCACATCGCTTCATCTTTGTGTTGGAAAAGTACCTATAATAATACAGGGTGGCATATAAATTTTTCGTCGGTTACCCACCCAGTATTTTCAGTTTCACGGCTGTGCAAATCTGGTCAAAGACGCATAAATCTTTGCCCCAACAAGTCTTCTTAGAGCAAAGTGATTCCCGACTTCTTTAACTGAAAACTAGAACGAAAAAGAAGAACAAGAAGTAGTTGGTCACGGTTCTCAGCCAATTTTTCATTTACAACCGTGTTTGAAGTTGTAGAGCACCGCTTTCGGCGATTGTTCAGACTTAACAAGTGAACTTAGGAAGAACTTCGCCATTAAAAAGTTCTGTTCTCGTGTTTACGCTGATAAACTTAGTCCGCCATCAAGTTCTTTACAAATTATTATTGGGGTTTCTTAGTTTTCGTATCGCGAACTGATTAACGATTCTATAGTTGTTGAGTTTTGTGTTTTAAAGACATCGCATTGTTAATCAGTTGTTTTATTAGCTGCGGCTTCTTTACGTAAAACTACGTCTACGTTTATTTGTGTAACAGTTAATTGAAATTGAATATTTGCAGCAGGATTCTTTAATTAAATAAGATTGGCATCGTCCTGTCTTTAAGTACTCGCTTAAGCCCTCTTTAATTCAGTCGCCAACTTGCCCTGGCCAACGATCCCCCGACTTTAAATGAGACGCTATTCATAAAATAACCGTGTTTTCAGCATGAAAAATTATGGAGACATAAAACTTAAAAAATGTTGAATTATTCATTGAAACCGTGAAACTTTAGAGGTCAAACGAGAAGTTCCTTTTAGTCGGCAGTTTTAGAAATTCACGAACTTTTCGCACGGGATTTAGGTTTACGCAAATGAGGTCATGATTACATTTTTATTTTGTTGATAACCTTTGGACTTATTGTTAACGATGTTTTTTTTTCTTTTACAGGTAATTTATATGGTTAATCTCAATAAGAATCAGCTGACAAGTGTAAGATATATTTAACAACAGTTGAACTACGAAGGAGTGGGCAGAAGATGGATATCACACTTTTCCAAATGGTAAGACTAAGACTGTAAATTCAATTTTATGGACTTTTAGAGATTGTTCCTCTATAAATCTAACATGATCTTAGCAGGTTTAAAACTGAATTTGACTTACAAAACCAACAGTGTCCACTGTCCAGCTGATTTATGGCTGCAGTCTGAAGTTCTTGTAAACTTATGTAACGTGAGAACAGTTTATGTGTTACTGAATGTCGCAATTATCTGTCCCAGGAAAATGACCATGTTTACGAAAATCGATAGTTATTCACTGAGTTGAATAACTACAATTAATGTACATTTATAACGATCGTTTTAACGTTACGACTTACTAATTGTAAGAGAGTTGAGTTTTACGATGTGAAGGGTTTCTTAATGTGTGCTGCTTCTTATGATGCAGGTAAAACAATAATGATTCTGTATTCGTTTAGAGTTATTGCTATTTAGGGCCGCTTGTAGGTACATGTTGGGTTCAGCCTGTCGTTTTTGTAAAAATCTCACTTAGGTGAAGTGAGTTTGTTTTTGATAGGAATTGACACTATTGACAGCTCACTCCACGCTCACTTCACCTAAGTTTTCACGGTGAGATTTTTACAGAATAGCACCGCAGCACCCTAATTGCGTAACACATTATCAATCTAAATCTGAATCATTTTGAGGGACAATGCTAATCCATTGCTTCATATGTTCGAAAAAATGTACTGCTTAACAATGTAAATAACACAATGAATGTTGTTGAATTGTCAAAATGAAAGCCATTGCTAATGATAGGCACGTTGGAAATTTTTAGCTCTAATCTGAAGAAATGAACAATTCGACATTAGATAGGACTTGAACTCTCAGTCGATTTTCAACTGTTTTTACAAACTTTTTCTGTCTGAAGTACTTCTTTTGTTTCATAAATAATAATTTATGTCGCTGTTTGCTAAACTGGCTGGGACTTGGATAAATGGAATAACACTACAATTAAGATTAAATTTACTTAATGCTGAACCGTTTTGATATAAATTTATGAGCCACTTAAATGGAAATATATATCCATTTCTGTTAGTATAAATCCGTTGGTGAATTAAAATTAAATATCTGGCTATGGTATCGGTAATATCCGAGTATCCGACAGCTGATTGCAGTTGTTATATCTCGCTTGTATTGACTTTGCTATTTAGGCACACTCCGCCCGCCTACTTCACCGGTCTCAATTAGTATCCGAATACATTAAAGTTTTGGCGCAATTGATTATTATCGCCGAATACTTTAACTTTATGTAGCAATGCTGTATCTGGCTGTAAAATATGAATTTCCGTTTTGATAACAACTCATTTTATGATTTAATTCAAAATAAAAGCCCTTTTTTTTAGAGCTTTTGTCTGTTTGCAAGAACTAGAACAAAAATATTAAAAGTCGAGATTCTCTTCAAGCAAATCAGCAGGGTAATTGCGTAACACACTATCAGTAGCAATGGGTTTCATTTTGACAGTTCAACAACATTCATTGCGTTATATGCGTTGTTGAGCAGACACATTTTTCGAAAATATGGAGCAATGGAGCAGAAATATGCTTCAAAATGATTCAGATTCCGATTGATAGAATGTTACGCAGTTAGGGTAGAGAATCATGTACTCAATGGTAACAATTGCGCGTCGATATCGCTGCCTGTTACCTATACCTACAGGTAACAAAATAAATTGTGTATTCGTACATCAGTGTCTTTGTGATTGGAAAATGCGAAAGCTTTTTATGATTACGCGATATCTGTCGGATGTACCGTGGCCGTGATACGGGGCTTAGTTGCCGCATTCGGACACCCACGTGACATGCGCCTACGCATGCCTTGTACGGTCAGATTACTTAGTATGGGCTTCGTTTAGTGAGGTCAACTTTCGGTTCGTGTTAATATGATGTTTATTTTTATGAAAATAGTGGGCGAAGCGACTAATAATGTGGTAAAGTGACGTTAAGTGATTGGTGCCACCCACTGTATGTATAAGGCACCAAACAGATGCCTTGCGGAAATTTTGAACACTGTAAATACGACTTTTTGTGTGCTTATGGCGAAAGCGCTAGGGTAGCCTGCGAAATTCAAATTGTCATACATTTTTGCGATTTTTAGGTCAGTGTCAGGTTCTATGCCAAAATATGATTCGTACCCGTAAGAAATATATATTTAAAGAGATAAAATCATCAATACAAATCTCTAAGTTTAAATTATTTTATACTGCCAACTATTTCGTGAAATCATGACATTTAAAGGACAACTTATGGAGTTGTATTGATAAATTTAATGATTATAATTCTGGAAATACACATTTGTTACCGTTGCGAATCATATATATTTTGATCGACATACAACTGATACTGACCTGAAAATCGCAAAACGCGTAAGTAAATTTGAATTTCGCAGACTACCTAGGTAGGTGATCGCGATCCCAAAGATAAGGGCTAAAATATGTAGGCGTAGGTAGTTTCAAAATTTCTCAGTTTCGACATCTTGCTAGACTGGTATTCAATGTATTAATTTGCACTCTAATAGAAATATCTGGTTCTATCGAGCGTAACGCCTATTTATCGATTAGATCCAATTTGCACTTTATTGCGGCAGATCGGCGATAGTCTAATTTATAATTTAATCGAATCAGTGGCCGGTTGTATTATCATGTCATAAATAACTGAGCAATAGTAATGTGCTGGTACCAATCCGGGTCGGAAACTGTAAGAACATTTGACAGGCAGCAATATCTTCGCTAAAACCACCACCAGCTACCAACGCTGCGACATCTATTTTTTAAATGTCGCAGCATCATGCTGAGATAGGAAGGAGTCTTTTGGTCTCGTCTTTCTGTTTTTTTTTTTTACTTTCTAGTTTATATAATTTTGATTTTTTTTAAAGATTGTGTTTAGTTTAGTTTGTGATCTGCCTGTAAGTACGGGTCACAATAAATACTTTTTCTTTCTTTTTTTTTTAAACATAACCACAACTTGTGGAAACTTAAAACACGTAACATAGCATCACGCCTGTACCTACTTCACGAAGGGTTACGCATAGGTGTAACTATAGTACACCCACATTTCGCCAGTTGTGTTTTGTTTAATTAATTAAGGACCTATTGCCATCAATCAAACATGGTACAAATCCAGTCTACGGGCTGCTAGTAAGAAATTCTAGATGGAGAAAACCCAATAATCGGAATCGAACCCAGGATTCCATGCTCAGTAGTGCTTGCGATCACTAGACCAACGAACATACATTAACACTGGAACTTTTTTCATCTGCAGTGATTAAGGTAACATAGACAATCATATTGACGACGTATAGTCTTTGACTGAAGTTCTGGACAAAAATTCTAAAGGTATTTCTATGAATATGGCAGCCGACGACGTGTCGCTAGCTACGGAAGGTATTTCATAGAAATACATAGACACCAGTAGTGTCGCAGCGACATGTCGCCTGCTGCTGTCGTTAACTTGCAGTCGGGTACGGACTTTCATTTTAATAATACAGGTGGAACTGCAGTAACACTTAGTTTGTTTTTAGTCCCCCATTCAGGCCTATCGTAATAAATAATCTAAATACTTATCAATTAACTACACGTCGTCCCTAATACTCCGGAACTCTCATCACGTCACACTGAAGTGTTGAGTCTCACTGACCTTTCGCGAGAATAGGTCGCGTGGTGATGGAACCTCGCCAATACCTCGCAGTGGACTGAATGCTTTGAAGTCGCTACAGGAAACCGTTTGTAATATCTATTTATTGTTCCTTCTAAAAACATTCAAATATACCTAAAAGAAAGTGAAGACGAAAACGCCAAATAGATCAACGTAAAAGTCGTCATCTTTTCGCTCAAAAATTGCTTGTCATATAAAACTCTATTCAAGAAATTTTTCTGAAATATCACGAAGGAATGGACACACAATGGGTTCCGCACAATGAGTATTGACTTGGAGTAGATCGGATAGAAAAGTGCTGTGACGTCAACAAATATGATGAGAAAAGAATACCGAGGAAGGAGGACTGGTTCTTTGGAATGGACAGCCTCTTGTCCTTCGAACGGAAAATCGATAGTTATGGTAAATAAATCCGCATTATTTGTGTATAACTAAAATGTTGACTAGGTATGTACTTTAGAAGTCCTGCAAGTACTGCATAGATTATAAAAATAAAGTACTAACAATGTATGGATCTTTTTAGTTGTCCGAAATAAAATGTTTTTTTTTGTTATAGATGTTTCTATAGGCTTAGCAAATGGATTGGCGACAGCAGGATTATGTTTTTAGTAGGCATTAGTCGCCATTTACAACACGTGTAGAGTAATATGTACCTACTAGCCATTGTAGTCATCATGTACTGAATAGTAATCACTGATTTCATATTGTATATATACATCTATAGGGTGTTTGGAAGCTGGATGTAAAGCCTCAAAGGGTGATAGTTGACACCATTTAGAGCATTTTGAGCCCTATTTAAGGTTGGTATGTTATTTTTGACTAAAAGCTTGTAGTTAAAAATAATAGTTGAAAGATATTGCTAATCCATTGCTTCGTATGTTCAAAAAAATGTGTCTGCTAAACAACGTAAATAACGCAATGAATGTTGTTGAACTGTCAAAACGAAACGCATTCGATAGTGTGTTAAATCTATATTAATTACCTCGCTGTTGTTAATATTGTTTTTAAATTATACTACCTTGTATAAATCAATACGAATATTATTATAAATTGTAAAGTAACTCTGTCTGCCTGTCTGTATGTTACCTTTTCACGCCTAAACCACTGAACGATTTAGATAAAATTTGGCAGAGAGATAGACTGCATCCCGGGGAAGGGCATAGGATAGTTTTTATCCCGATATTCCCACGGGATTCGACACTTATGCGGGTGAAACCGCGGGGCGCTGCTAGTACCTAATAAAATACCTTTGTGAAGATCGTGTTGAAGTTTTAAATTAATCTAATTGGACATGTAATCCGATACGCTATTGAAGTGCGTCATCTGTTGATATACGATACAGTTGTTTCTAATCCTCATTATCGCTAGTGTAAGTATTCAATGACTAGTCACCGTGTTTTGAAACAATGCTTATGTTAACATACCCTACAATGTAGGGCTGGCATTGAATTGTACGCGTCTACAATGTTTTAATTAATAATACGCGTGTCAAACAAGCCAGAACAATGAGGATTACCTACGTGGCTGTAATGTGTGACTGATTTTATTGATTATAATAACATTTTGAATAGTCATAAATTGACTTAAGTTTCTCATAATAATATATGATATTAAAGTAATAGAAAAAAAATACGTACCTACAGATTAAAATAAGAACATCCTTTTTGAAGAAGCCAGTTAAAAATCTTTAAGATAGGTACGTAGATATAATATGCAATAAAAGTGTAGTGGTAATTGGTATGCACTTTATCTAATCAATACAAATCAATATTAACTTGATCCAACCTCAAGGTGCTCAAGTGCCTGTTAACCGGTACTTACTCCCAACTTGATAAGATACAGAACACAGATAAAGTTCATCATTATCCAAGTTCGAATTAGCATTATTCAATTCGCTGTTCCGTAAATACTGTGATAAACTTTAGTGGCAGTTTGTACGTGCAGCGAGTTGCGAAATGTGTATTGTGTTGCATTCCCCGAGTGATCTTTCATACAGCACCCATACACACAATTGATGTCAGTGACTGCAACTGTCCTCTAACAAATGTATTTTGTAACTTCGCTGTGGCTCCCGGGTCTTAAACGTTGACATTTTGCTTGTTCAGAATTCAACGTGCAAGTCGCTTGTAAAGAACGGAGCGTCTCCCCTCGTATGTTATGTGAAGTTTACAAATAACTTGAAGATGCGGAGTTTTATCTTGTATTTGCAAATAGAAAATATATTTGGGGTCTTGTTTTATTCATACCTTTCTATTCTTGAAAATGTACACCAATTTTCCATTTAGGGCACTGACACGTCTTAGTTTTGGCATTCAAAGGAAAAATTTCTCCGTCACGTTGAAAAAGAAATTCAATTTCGAGTACAATAATAAAATCATCAAGCTGACCGACACATTTCCGTGTCGCCAAACGGATAATAGTCCAATCATGTGGACACGCTACCTCGGCCCGTGCGATTTAAGGCGAGGACACATCTATACACGACCCACGTCGCCGACACGTAATGATGAGTAAGTCAATCCCTAATGTGACCAGCGCCTTATAAGATTTTTCTCGAACCTCATTTCTTGTAAGGGTTTTCGAGATTTAGGGAAAACAATGAAGTTTTTAAAAGATACTCTAAATCACTCACTAGACCCTTCTAATGAAAGGAGTTCTGAACAGTTGACAAATTTGTGTGATAACCATTTTAAAAGTGGTTTTTATTAACGCTTTCTTTGTAGTACTTTAAAGTTAGATTTTAATAAGTTTGTCCTATCCATTGCCACGTAGTTATGATATAGACAAAAACAAAACGATGTATTGATTTAATTTACTGCTTTGTTCCACAGCTGTACTTACTTCGAAAGTTTCCAACTAATGCCACCAGCGCGAGTGTTGAACCCGCTGTGAACTCATCTGCATTCGCAGTGTTAGTTCGCTACAATGGCTAAACATTTCGCATTTGTGTTTGCATTAACCGGATATACGAACGAAAAGCTCAGTTTTTTTTAACTCGCTTTTTATTAACCCCTTAACTGCAGTTCAAAGGGCCGAGATTTAATAATATGAAGGGTTTATTCTCAAAGTAATCATGTGAAGTAGTTTCATTTCAATTGCTCTCAATTTTGCACAAGTTGGAAAGACATTCCTTCTTACATTTTTGCGAATGTTTACCTTATATTAAAAAGCACTTATCTGCACGGCTTTACGAGTTTGCAACAATGCTTCCACATTCCTTTGTGGCCGATATTACGAGCGAAAAGCGTAATAACTCGCTATATACTCGTACATTTATAACTACTTTTTTATCGCGGAAACTATAATAATGGCTGTTTAGCTGTGAACATTTTACATTTATGAACATATGGAACCGGGTTAGATGAGTTTAATGTGCAGTTTTTTAGGAAAACTGTGCCGAGTCAGAATTACGTTGTCGGTATTTTCTCATGCAGGAAGTATGCTACGGCCGAAATATCTTGGCAAGTCTGAACATAGGCACTAAGAACTTTCGCGCATGTTCTCTCACTCACACTCGCCTTTTTTTTGTGGATGGGTAATCATCATATAACCCCTCTGGTTGGAGCGGAAGGGAGTGTCAGACTCTCACTGACTAAAACCCACCCAAGTTCCTTCCTTAGCCCTTTATGTTCCGGGCCAGCGGTAACCCTTTCGGACAATCCCGCTGACACACTCGCCTCATGTCAGCATTTTTAGGAACCAATCCTAAAAATTCTTACTGCGCAGCCTTCTGCGCGAAGTTCAGACTTGCCAAGATAAATCGGCCGTACTGTACTTAGTACTTATTTTTAAAAGAGCGAAAACCAAAAGCCTTTGTGCATCAGATTAGGCTATATTTTGATGCCACATAAAATGCTATCTGATAACCATGACTGCCCATAATGCGCCATTGAGTTACATAATAGGCATGAAGGAAGGTCACCCTTGTCATAGCTTCATAGTCAACGAGTTAATGCGAGCGGCGGCACAGGAAAGAGCTAGTTACTCACAAATCCGTTTCTTGCGATATGGGTTAGTAGCGGCACACCGTGTTGCCAGCGGGACATTCGACACGCAAGCTCGGTTTTAGGGTTATTTATGTATTTCACGTACACTATAATAATGTCAAGTTATTTATTTATTGTGTTATTTATATGAACTGTGTTGGTGTACGTGTTTTACATCGATATGTATTGAATGTTGCTGTCACTTATAGTCTGTGTGAATTTGTGATTAGAGGAGAAGTAGTCAGCTGAAAAATTTACTAGACACAATTTTTTTTTGGAAAGCTTATGATGAAATGCATTAAGAAAAAGCTCAATGAACTATTAAAAAAAAAAAAAAAACTATCTAGAACGCGTAATCTTAATAAAAAAAACCGGATGCTCTATCTTTTTATTTGCGTCCGACATAGTAATTTGCAATAAAACTTGTCTATGTTCTAAATTCTAATGAATCGCGAATTTCGCTAGACAGGGTCGGCGACCAATGATCAGATGGTTTGAAGTTTGAACAGTGAGGTCGTGACGATGACTCAGTGGCCATCACTCCACCGTCCTCCGTCCGTCGGCAGTCGGCGCTCCCCGTCATTTAAGTGCTACAGACCGCTATGAAATTTTACTAGCGCAATTATTTTACCGACCGTAGGTAAGCTTTGGCAATATTACAAAGGATGCCTTGTTGGCTATATTGCGCTGCTATTTTGAGTTTCTTGAATGTTTGACGGTATTAGTTAGTTTGGTCTTTATTGAGAGGGGCGTTCGAATGTTCGTCGTTCTATGGACATTTTCAATCAGACTAAAGTTATAGATTTTTGGGGATTCAGAGTGTTCTATTTACAGTTTATAAAATTATCCGAGACTAGTAATAAATGTCTTACCTACTTAGGCATGAATTCTAGGAACAGTCGCCGTCTAATATAAGATTCCAATCTTCGAAAGTTTGTCGCTTTCCAGAGAAAATTGTTCGAGTTAACAGTTAGTATTTCTCGGAAGGAAATTGCTTAATCAACATTGTAGTTGGCTGGATAGTCGCGCGATATTTATTGCGGCAATCGGCACTCCTTCACTCACGAATATATGTGAAATGTTAAAAGAAACTATACATAGAGAATTTACACTATCTAAACACCCACTATAAGTATTCAAAATTTGGGACGCGTGCCATCTATCTAAAACTATCCATTTATAAACATGTTGAGCGATCTTACACATCCATACTTATTAATATTATAAATTCAAAAGTAACTCTGACTGTCTGTCTGCCTGTATGTTACCTTTTCACGCCTAAACCACTGAATGGATTTCGATCAAATTTGGCAGAGAGATAGAATGCATCCCGGGGAAGGACATAGGATAGTTTTTATCCCGATATTTCCACGGGATCGACACTTATGCAGGAGAAACCGCGGGGCGCTGCTAGTAATAATATATTTTTATTCTATTGTAGTCATTGTCATATTTGAGATAATATGATAATAAAATGGTATATTTATTTTCTAAATCGCCTCTCGTATCGCTGTTATTTTGATAGCCGGCCCACCTCGGTCGACAATTGCTTTGCTGTTGCGTAACGTTACTGCGGACTGTATTTAAAGTCACCAGGTTAAATGCTAAGGAGTGGCCAATATGATGAGATTGTAAACAGCATACAAATATATTGCTACTATCTTGCGACCGAGATCCTAAAGTGAACAACACTATAAATCTTAGTCAAATAAGTTTTACTATCGAATTTTAAGCGAATATTTAAACGTTATCTAAGCGAGGCTCAACTTTGAATAAAAGAAGTTAACAATGTTTATTTACTCCGTTTGTATAAAAGAAGGTCTTTTCTAACCTTTCTACATTTGAAGTTTAAATAAATTGCCTTTCAGGGAAGTCTTAAGGTCGGCTATTTTACGTGCCGCCCTCTGACAAGTTACGAGGACAACTAGGCGAGGGCTGGAGGGTTGGTTCTCATTACCATGCTCCGGCCGTCTGGTAAAACAGTGATTTTATTAATTTCACTAGAGCAATTCTGTCTGTGCAAAGAATAAGTCACCCTCTTTTTTAGCCTAATGTTATAAAAGGTGTCAGGGGGATGGGCTCCCCCCTCATTTTCCCGTGTTGTTATCATCAATTTCGCGTTGCGCTTTGTGATCATGACAATTTTCCACCATTTGTTCTTCAAAGCGGTGAGGGTGCCCTTCTGTTTAGGATTTTGCAGTTAACGTTTTATGATGATAATAAAAGGCTGATTAGGCAATGATAAGGTTATAATTTCACCTGAAAATACCCTATTTGCTTGTTTACTCTAATAGTAGCCGTTATATTAATTATACGTATAATTAATCATACGTTTAAATAATTACCTCTGCTATAAAATTATGCAAGTAGCATTCATTCATATAGGTACAGACGGCAGCACATCAAGCTACCCGAAACTGTCAAATTTTCCCAATCAACTTTGAACCTTATCGTTCAGCGATAAAGTTGAAAATTATTAAAGAAAATTGACAGATTGTAGTAGCTTGATGTGCTGGCGTCTGTACATCAAAACTAATATTCTATATACATTTGATTTTTTGTATGTTTGTTTGTTACGCTTTCACGCTAAAACGGCTGAACCGATTTAGATGAAATTTGGCACATGGGTAGACCATGACCTGGATTAGCACATCGGATACTTTTATTCCGATATTCCCACGGGATTGAGACTTATGCGGGTGAAACCGCGGGGCGCGGCTTTTTCGCTATAAAACCTATAGGTTTACCTTATGACACGTTACAGGTTACAGCGGATGCTGCGAAGATGTTAAAATTAACGTAGCAGCAAGGGGTACTTTGTAAGCGGTTTTATGTTAATAACTCACACTTGTCGTTGTGCACGGTACACGTTGTTAAAGTGTCAACGGGCAGGGAACGAAGTGACGCGTCATGCTTTCATCTTGTACCTAGATATATTGCTGTTTGACTACGATAGTTGCAAGTTCCGAGATAGGTTTGCGCAACTGTGGTCGAGGGGTTACAAAATAAGCCCTGTGGAGCTCCCTGTAAAAGTTTCAGTGATTTTAAAACTACATGTAGGTACTGTGCTGAAGTATAGATGGCCTGATCTGTTGGTTCTTTAGCATAGAATTTGTTACTATCGAATCGAAAGTTTTTTTGGTGTACTGGAAGTCTGGACGCTTTTAACGCGTAAGTACGTCTTTTTTACATCGTTCTCACATAAAATTGTAAATCCAACATTAATGATGTAACTAATATTTTTGTAAATACTTATATAATAGGCTATATGACAATGTAAAAAATAAGGTCATAATTATTGACACTCGTATAGATTATCGCTTTTAAAATCGATTTGCATTAATTTTACTACAAAACAATGTATTATTTATAAAAAAAAACCCGAAAAAACTTCATCTTTTTAAATCTGGCGCCACGTAATCGAAAACGGTCTGGATTGGCTGAACTAAAGATGACGTCATGATTTAGTAAATTTCTGTCTATCGTTGACAGAACGATGACTTTTGTCTAGTATCTCGACAGTTTCAACGTTTGTTTACGTGAATCGTGACGTCACGACGCCATATTGTTAAAGATAGCGTTTTGGCGGCTTATTTAAACAGTACATTTTTATTTACTATTTTTTAAAAGAAATACATTATGCAATTTGAAGTAATAGGTTTTTGTGGGCTCGTTAGACACCATTAAATAATCTGAGATGTTTATCAGAAACCAGTCAAATAGCCTATTTAAAAGTGTCCATGGAGTTTCTTGCCCGTTCATCTCCATAGGCGCCTGCGCTTTGGAATGGGCAACTAGCTTCATATTTTCTGACTGACCGACTTCTTCACAATTCAAAAGTGCCTGTAAATGGATTAATTGAAATGGATGCTTTGGGTTTGAGTTTGAGTTTTTTTGTTTGCAATATTATGAAAATGTTTGTTGTATTACCTACTTACTTATTCGGTATCGTTTGCTATTAATCGAACGTTTTAAGAATTACCTAAACCTCTTTCACGAGAAAAGTAAATACTATTTCAATACTTACCTACGTTTAAGTAATTTAAACCGTGAATTAGCTTTAAATCTACTACACAGTAGGTACAGTATAAATATTCAGTCCCTTAATTTATGAATATTCAAGTATGTACAGACGCCGCACATCAAGCTACCCGAAACTGTCAAATTTTCCCAATCAACTTTGAACCTTATGCTTTAGCGATAAAGTTGAAAAACTATTAAAGAAATTTGACAGATTGTAGTAGCTTGATGTGTTGGCGTCTGTACCTACATAGGACTTTAATATTTGTATTTAACAAGGCATTCTAAACCGTTTACACAACTGCCTAAAATAGGACCGTTTTAAGATCGAAAGCAATCAACACAATTCTGCCATGAAAAAGTTCAATACGCCTGTTAAACCCAAATTGGTTGGCAACACTGGCAAGCAATGAAATTAGAGGTAGATAGGTTATACACGCTCCGCAAGTGGCACGTCAAATCTTGGCTAATTAGCCTAGTTACGTATCGTCTTATGTCTCTTTCGCTCTCGATAATTACCGTATTCCGCCCTTTTTTAACGTGTGATCTAATAGCATGACATTGTGCCGTTTTTGAAGATCGAATGTTAGGTAGGCAACCTATATCATTCTTTTTATTAATTTACCATTGCTGGCAAGCATAAAACTCTCAATAACAGACTCCATAAAATTGAACGTCATTTGTTTCATATTCCATCTTTAAATATTACCAATCATCGCAGCTCCCGCGTCGTTGTCGATTGAAAATAAACCCAAAGTGTTGCACAAGCCAAGACATGTTTATAAAGACACATCAGACTGTTTAACGCACATTAGATGCACTCATCAGCACTTATTAGGTACCACCCACGCCAGTGCATCGGCCTCAGTAATTCGCCTTAATCATCGCACCCACTGCGATAATAATTAAAGTATTAAACCCTTGAGATCATTCTGGCAATCGCTTTATGCTAATAACTTCATTAAAAACGTCTTGAGATTTTATTTTTGATAACATTTTTAAGACTCCGGTGAAATTAATATTGTTTCTGGGTTTTTCGGATTTAATGAGACTGACTTTTGACCTGGACTATCAGTTTCCACTTGGAAGTCATTGGGTGTGTGGGAAAGACCAATCGGCAGATCATTAAGATCTATAAGAGTGTCTGATAATTATAAGTTCCCATAAAAGGTTAAGAGGTGTCATTTCACAGCTTATTACGCTGCGGGGCGTGAAATATTGAATTAAATTAACAGTAGGCGTAATAGCTTTTGACGAAAACATAATCTGATACTTAACACTGTTAATTAAGTGTACCTCTACCTATACATAATACAATAAATGTCATATTAGGCCACTTAGCATATTTTTTAAATTTCCTGGTCCAATTTACTGGGACATCTTTGCGTTAATTGGCCTATTAGGTGCTCTTTACAAGGTCTTTCCGGCAATCCTTTTGAGATTGTCCACGCATTTGAACAATAGCTAGTACAAGGTGGCGCAAAATTAATCACCCTATCGGAAGATGTTATAATTTTTGCAAATGGCGTCGTATGTCAATCCTAATTGACATTTGTGAACTAGACAGCTGCAGTACACAAACAGACAAACAATGAAGCGCTATACTCCTCAAGGTATCGGATATTGTGAAGGAAGCGTTTCCTGGTCGCGTAATCTCCCATTTTGGCAATTTGGCATTGCCAGCAAGATCGTCCGATTTAAAACCTTCCCAGACTTCTTTCTTTAGGCTACTTAAAGTCGCGGGTTTATGCCAACAAACTTCAGACAATCGCAGCCCTTAACAGTGCCGGATTAGCGCATAAGCAAATTAAGCAATTGCTTAGGGCATAACGTCTCGGGGGTACCATAAGGCAGAAACAGCAGCGAAACAGTATTTGCTAGCACGTGAAAGGCAAGGCTGTTTATCAGCAAGATATTACAAGACCCAAAAGTCACTCTAGCTAGAGATGTGCTCCAATTTTTAAAAATCGCTCGTCGTTGTTTTGAAAAAATACGAGGTGACCAGTGGATAGGAGGGCCTGGCGTGGATTGCTTAGGGCATCAAGTAGTCTTAATCCAGCACTGCTCTTAAGGAGAATAATCGACAGGAATGCGAACAGTTATCACCGGACATCTTGCGGATAGTTATGGAAAATGCGATAAAACGAGCACAAATATGTTTGAACACTGACGGCAGCCACTTGACGGATATCATATTTTCCACTTAACAGAAAAACTTTAAAGGTCCAAATAAGATTTCCATCACTCAAAATATTTTTTTTTTAATTCAGTAAAAACGTTGTTCAAAAACAAATTGTATGATTCATTTTGCGCCACTTTGTAGTTCTCAGGACCGAATTTCGGCCATGGCGGCTAATCTCAGCGGAGACTATTTATATTTATATAATATTAGGTATATTTATATCGCATATTTATATTTTTGCCATCGCCGCGGTAGATATATTATATAATAGTGTGCACAAGTGTCTACACAGACACAGGTGCAGTCTTTCTTACTTCACTCTCATAGTCCGATGGGACGGCAATCCAACACGAACGGAGAGAGATCAGGCGCAGGACCAACGGAGCCATACCATAGGTACTCATATTACGTATCTACATAATATCTACATAAACTCATTGTTTCTATCAGTTTTTGTTCTCTCCAAATAAGCAGAAACTTTTTGGTCCTTCGGTACGGATTCGTCAAATATGTTATAAAATATTTCTCACAAAGTTGACGCAATCACAACACAGTTCTCATATATTTGCCAAAGGTAATTTCTTACCCAGACATGATTTAGTTACCTACATAAATATGTAAGTGGGGTTTGTTTAGGGCCAGTGAAGGGCACTTTCGCGCTCGCAGGACGGGAGGGCAATGACCCCCGGCTTCATGTCTGTCATCATACCTCCCTGGTAACTCTTTCTAAATGTTTCAGAATATGAAATAACGGAGGCATTAAGTTTTATAACGGTCTTTATTGCGTCCAATGTTGTATTTCGTGTGAATTTTATTGTTGAGTTAGTTGTGTATTACATAGGTAGGTAAAATAGGTACTTGTTTGTGAAATAGAAGGTAGTGTGACGTTACATTAATTTCTGATAATTTTCTGTTTTATTTGTTTTAAAAGTAGTGTTGCAAGTCAAGAATTGCTCTTTGACTTTATAATTCAAGAATTGCAAAAGATTCCCTAAATTGCTAATGTTTGAAGTAGCTAACATCTATATAATATTTGGGTTAAACCCAACTTCCATGATTGCAAAAATAATTAGTTCACAGATTACTCCCAATATGAAGACGGCAACGGTAGAGTGAGCCAAGTTCGCGCGTGAATTATCACTCATCATTATCTGCGAACGATTTATATACGATACTCGAGCAGCGGCGGCGGCGGCTTATCCTTTGAATTAAATTAAAACAACCCTTGTCAGGCGTGCCGCATATTTCACAACACACACACAATCTGACACCTCGAGCCACGCCGCAGAACCCAGCATTAAGATAACTCACCCAAAGGAATTTTATGTAAATTAGCCACATTTCAACTTTTTGTTTTTTTTTTATATATTTTTGCATACCTGTAGGCCACCGTGCGAATGCAACTAATGAACTCGCCTTTTTTCGTATTTTTTTTTGTGACTGTGTTTGTTGCGCAGGCGCCGCTCTGATCAACTTTTTAATTAAGTGTTAATAAAAGTGATTTATGCATTTTGTCGAATCTGTGTGAATTAGATTTGATTGTAATTTGATTTTTATTAACGAAGCATCTTGAGGTAAAAAACAAGGAAAATTGCTGCAGGTTTAATTAAACTTGGGTGTGTTCATGACCGATATTTCTGACACTTGAATAAGGCATTGTGAAAAAATTAAGTGCCTTCGCTTATCAATCGTCATTCAGTCGTAAAATAAACGCAATCAGTGAGCAATTGCGTTGATAATAATCTTGATTCAAATTGCTTTTGACAGTAAAAACTGAATAACTATTTCCGTAGCCTAATAAATGCTGCACCATAAAAAAAGTTGTACTTGACATTGACATTCACGTTTTATCAATGTAAATGAATCTGTAAGCGGTACCTATAGAAAAAAACGTGCAACTAGATGTTAATTGTGGACGATTACTGGGAGCGTGACAGGAAAAGCTGACCGATTACATCGAGATGTGGATCGTATCGCCTGTTCGTGGAACGCGTAATTATTTTATTGACGTAATAGGACCCACAGTCAACACTCCCACACATGCACCGCTCTATTTTAGCAGTTTTATTTTTTCATTATACGGTAGTCATTGTTTTTTAACGTAATGAGTGTGTAGGTAAACATTTTGTAGTGTGGGTTGATCAAATCATTGTGTTTTATTAAACAATTAGTATAAAAATGAACTAATTAACATGTGCAGGATACAAAGTAGAGTTCGCAAATAAGTTGCTCGGGTTTTCCAAATGTTAAAAAGCGTGCGGTTTTTGTACACCTTAGATTAAGTTTTTGATTACAATACTAATAATACCTCAGATTGAAGATGTGCACGATAAAAAGACGATTAACATTGAACGAATCGGAGCGTCTACAAAACAATCATTCAGACATGATAACGTTCCAAAAACTAATTTAAGTTGTAATAATATTAATCAAAGTGAACCGTAGTGATGGTTATTCTCAAAACAATTGTAATTAATGACACGTGCGAGATAATTTATCACGGGAAGGGTAATTGGGGCCCGAACACGTACGATCGTGATTCCGAATTATGGCGAAATTATCTACCGAAGCTGTTGTAGTTGTGTATCGTTGAAGCCGTTTATTTAAACGAGTTTTCGAGAAAGATGGGGAAACCTACTTAATTTGAGAAGACGTGAAGTGATTGTTTGGCTTATTAGTCGATTTGCACGAATTTAGTCGCACAAAACTATTATTTCTTCTATAGGCGACTCGCGTGAAGTGCCATATTTTGAAATAAAGTTAGGAAAAAAAGTGCGAACCGACTAATAAGCCGTTTGTTGCTAAAAGGTGAAATATTTAAGTTCCCACTTAACAGACGTCAGCGAACTTTTTGTTAGTACTGCAAATAAAGGCTTAGCGGTGATTCATAGATCACTAGATACTACAATGTCAAACGATTTGAATAATATTTTAATCAGACAAAAAATGTTTAAAATATAAATAATGATATTTGTCACAATATATGTCATTCTATGAGTGAATCATACCATATGAAATAGCGGAACTGTCTGGTTATATTTATTAAATCTAGCTAGACCAACGTCTCCGAACTAAACTTATGCATAATCAGCCTGTAACGTTCCCACTGCTGGGACACAGGCCTTCTCTCAGTGAGAGGGAATGAGCCGAAACCGAAAAGCCAGTGCGGGATGGTAGATGTCACATGTCTTCAAATTTTTGGTTCTTTTTGGTTTATTTTTGGTTTGGTTTTTGGTTATTTGGTTAAAAAATAAGCTAAATTCGTCCAGACTTCTTGAGGTTTTGGAGGGCGTAGTTTTGGGACAAAGGACAAGACGCATTTTCGATTTCATACACTTTTATATTTTTGGTAAAGTTAGCAGAATATCCCTACAGATTAATTCATTATTTACCAATTAAATATAATCATTTACCGTAATATTTATGTACTCGGCAAATTATACGCAAACATAGAAATAAGCGTATTTGCCAATGAAATGATGTGTAATGAACTAATGACAAACAGGCGGACAGTATGTGTGCTAAGGCCACACTGCGCATGCGAGCTGCAGCGGTTACTTCTGTACCTACGCACTCAGGCGCAGAACACGCAGCTGTGTTCTAACACCCAGATGTAAATTGTCTAGATACGGCAGAAAGATAAGTTTGTTAAAAATTGTTTGTGAAAACACATTTATTCACATAAATGTTTTATCAAATTAAATGGATTTAACATAGGCAGATATGGTATTTCAAACTAATTAGCATACACATGAGAAATTATATACTTACAATAATAATAATACTGTTTTTAGTCTCGCTAATGATGTCCGTTATTTTGATAGCGAACTTTGCTCGCTCACTATTTTCCCTATTTTATTAAAATAAATTGATTAAATAGCTAGTAATCATTGTGTGCAATATATTTAAAGCTTATTTAGGGACGTTTAATTAAAAAAGAAACATATTGTTAATGTGTGTTATCGTGCACTGATTAAAATAATTAACCACTATTGGAACAAAATCAGTTTTAATTACAGTTTTGTTTTTCTTCAATTAAAATCTCAGTTTGACGCAGTGTGCTGCAATTATTTTACGTACCTAATTAATGAGTAGATAATAGTACACCACTTGTTAATGTTGAAGTTTTTACTTTTATCAACCGTAAACATTTTTAAATAAGCCAGCGCAGCGGGTAATTGCGTAACACAATAACAGTAGCAATGTCTTTCATCTTGACAGTTCAACAACATTCATTGCGTTATTTACGTTGTTGAGCAGACATATTTTTCGAACATATAAAGCAATGGATTAGCAATATCCTTCAAAATTATTCAGATTGTGGAGATTCATAAAGTCTAATCATCAGATATCTCTAGAATGCTTTCTCTTTAGCATAGGCCTCTCCCAGGTTTTTCCATAGCACACGGTCGTGAGTTTTAATGAAGATTGAAAGGTCACAAATACGCCAAGAAACTAATGTGTTTAGTTTTGTTTTCTGTTATACAAGCCAAACTCATAAGTGGTGCAACCCTTTTTTGATGCGTGTTACTTTGTATAAAGTGCCCCTAGGCAGGAAACTTCCTACGCTCCCCCACCCCTACTCATTCTGTAATACAAGGGTAGCCAACTAACAATTAGTTTCGTAGCACTTTTCCCCAACTCAAACACGAGCCTCCGTGTGATGTTTAACAGCTGCAGGTAGCGTTGAATCACGTAAGTGCCTATAAACACAGGTGAATATGAAGCTACTCATATACCTTATATACCTACCCAGTATACATATATCAGAGTTTTTTTTTAAATATCCAGGATGTAAGGTAGCCTTTGTCGTTCTCCAGGTCCCAGGCTACCTTGACAGATAGGTATATAATGAATGGTTCAGTGGTTTAGGCGTAGGAAGGTGACACAGTTACTTTCGAATTTCTATTATTAGTATGGATACTTAGTTGCAGTAAAACTGTTTATCAACACGGTAATAACCGCTTAAAAAAGTTAGGGAAATTAAAATTGTTTACAGGAATTGACTACAAAAATTACTATTAATAAATAAAAATAATAAAATTACTATTTTTTAATGCCCGTTTATGGGTACCTATTAATCACAAAAGTCATTCTTTGACAGTTGTATGAAATGGCTATAACACGGCAAATTGACGTAATGTGTCCAGTTGAATTTGATAGAAAATGTATTGCCCTGACTGTAGTTTTACCTACTTCTATCATGAGTAGGTATTTTTAAAACTTAGTAAGAAACTACTTGCTACGTACTGATGCTTACTTAAAAAAAACATGTACCAGGACCAATGTGACTTCCACTAATTGACGACGGAGAAACGTTGTGGACAAGGAAGAGAATTGTTGTGGACAAAATCAGATTTTTTTAATGCGCAGAAAACATTGTTAAGGTACAAGTCCGAGATGGGCTGCAGACCGCAAACTGCAACCCCAAACTGCAAGCGACACCACTGGTTACTATGAATCTCTATGAAATTGATTCCGAGCGTGGCAACACTGCGGCCTGCAGCCGCGGCGCGCAGCGACCGCAGACTGCAGCGCCAGTGGTGTCGCGAACCGCAGAGAGTTCACACGTACAAAAATGTCGACTTTTATAAAAAAGATCAGGTGCATTTCTTTTTTTTTAATGACATAAAGTAACAACAAGTCGTCATCATCTTCCTCTTCTAACAAAAGACACATTAGTAAACTATCGGTAGTGTTGTCCGACATTCTGTCGCGCACAAAGGTATTGCAGTGACTGAGGCATCGTTCTATGCCAATACATGCAGCCGCGGCATGCCGCCGTGCTTGGAAATAGAAGCAACCGCGACTGCAGGCAGCACTACGGTCAACCGCAGCCGCTAGCCGCATTGTCGCCTGCGGTTGCAGTCTGCAGCCCATCTCGGAATTGTACCTTTATGCTCATTGCTGTTTTTCTCTTTGCATAAAAGGAGCCTTTGCAAATCTCTTTCATAAGTCTAAATAATTTCGACAAGTTTAAAAAAAAATTACAAATAAAAAAAAATATGATTGCCAGTGGCATTTGCCGTCCATTCCAGTATTGTTATGTCTGGGGTGGCGGGCGATGCGTCGTTGATTGCCAATTAGCAGGGAGCACCAGATGAACAGTTTTCTTAGGTTTCAATTAAGTACCTACTGCTGCCTATCAATATACCATTGATTTATAACGGAAAGATAAATTAACAACCAGTTGTTGTTCAGAGCATTAGTTAGAGGCTAAGGTGTAATTCTGATGAATTACATTACAAAAAAATAAACCAGTGAAACCAGTGCGCAAACTGTAACCAAGAATTCAGCGTATGATTCTAAGCCTAGGGGGTCTTTTTTGTCGGTTATAAAAAATATTTTGTTGTTCCATTCATCCGGAATTAATTAATTATTATTTTCCATTTTGACCGCGTATGGCATCTTTATAAGAAACAGTTGATTTTTTTTTTATAACCGACCAACCTCGCTATTGGGTTTAGAATCATGTGCTACCCTACTATAATGGTTAACCTACAGTTTGCGCACTGGTTCACATTTTATCCTGTATGGTTGGTGGCAAATGATAAAATGTAGGTAAGTGCTGCTTATAGTACGGGCCGTAATTTTTTAATAAAAATAAAAGTAGGTATGTATTAGTATGCTCTCTACAATGAATACTTCTTTTTATATTCATTGCCTGAAGCTCTTTAGTAGCAAAATAAGCATTCGCGTAGAAACATAATGGTAGACATTTTTTTTTACATAAAAATAAATGCAAAGGAGTCCTGTTTACTTCCGTTGTTCTGGCTGGCCACCATTACGCCCCATTTTTTATGTGAAATCATACCCTAAACATTGTGTAAGAAAGTCCTAAAATGACTAAAAGGATAGCGAGAGCCTTTATACGCTTTTTACGAGCGGTCGTAGTAAGGTAATATCAGGCTTTTGTTATAAAAATGGGACTGTACAAATTGAAATGTGTGCTATCAGAAAATCCAGCAAATAGCCAAGGGCCCTAGAGATTTACGACGGTCCAAATTCAAAGGTGAATGTTTTTTTTTTGTTTTCTGCTCCTGGCTAACCTATTGGTTATTGATCTTGTCTATGATAAAAGATTTGGACGAGTTTGATACAGAAACTATGGTGAAAATAATTTATGTTATTTTTGTTGGGTCCCTTTTAGATAAACACAACTTCACGCGTGATCGCCGAATGTATAGGCAGACGTTTACCCATAGTCCGCCACATTTCGCCAGTTAAGTTTAATGCCCAAGGGAAAGCCTATTGCCATCAACCTGGTACAAATCCAGACTCGCGAAATTCCTGATAAAAAAAACACAATAACATTTTGCCCGACTTGGAAATCGAACCGAGGACCTCATACTCAGCGGTAGCGCTTGCGACCACTAGACCAATGAGGCATTCAAATACCATTATAGTACATACTAGCTGCGCCCTGCTGTTTCACCCGGTAGATCTAGATGGGAATATCGTGATAAAAAGTAGCCTAGGTGTATGTTAATCCGGGGTGTCAGCTACCTCCATCCAAAATTTTATCAAAATTGGTCCAGCCGTTTGAGCGTGAAGAAGTAACAAACATATAAACACACTTACAAACTTTCGCCTTTATAATATTAGTGTGATTTAGGTATCTTAAGTAGAAATCTTAAGCCCTACGAGCACGCCTGTTTGGCGATAAAGGCATAATGACGTAGCAGAATATAAATCATTACTATAGGGAATGTAACTTGTGAACTATCGACCTAGCCCTTCGGTCAACAAAGAGCTAATTAATAAAACAAGAGCATATGTTATGTACCTACCAAGTTATTACGATTACTTGTGCGTCGCGCGGAGGATGATATCAATCAGACATCGGCAGCAAATTGTATTCTTTGAATATTTATTAGATTCTACGAGTACTACTTACTCGTATATTGTATCAACTGGCATAACTAGTATTACATTTTCTACTAGCTTCTGCCCTCAACTTCGTCCTCGTGAAATTTCTTGTTTCCCCGACGCACTCCGTCACCGGCGCATCGCATGACCTGCCCGTGCTATCATTGCACTTCATTTTTGCTTAGCGTTCTTTCCGACTTTTTAAGGTTCCGTAGATACCCAAAGGGTAAAAACGGGACCCTGTTACTAAGACTCCACTGTCTGTCTGTCTGTCACCAGGCTGTATCTCATGAACCGTGGTAGCAAGACAGTTGAAATTTTCACAGATGATGTATTTCTGTTGCCGCTTTACCAACAAATAATAAAAATAAAATAAAATAATAATTTAAAGGGATAAAAAAGAAACGTTTTTTTCGGGGTTTTATGCCTTTCACACTTGGCCGGTTTTTTTCTTTTTGCTCGGCTCCTAAGGGTCTAAGTATAGCCTACAGATTTTCTTAAAAAATTGTATTAAGAAATGCAAACGAAAAATGCAAACCGACTAGGTATAGAATTACTGTACGTATATAACATGACCAATCTGTCTTGGTTATATTTTAAGTGCTGTTTATTTTATTTTCTATTTGTTTAATCTGTTCAAATGTTAAAACCTGACTAGGTCTCCGTACATCATTTTCGGGTGGCCACTGAAAATTAGCGCTATACTGGCATAGCGCTAATAGGCTATTTGACAATGTAAAAAATAAGGTCATAATTATTGACACTCGTATAGATTGTCGCTTTTAAAATCGATTTGCATTAATTTGACTACAAAACAATGTATTATTTATAAAAAAAATCCCGAAAAAACTTCATCTTTTTAAATCTGGCGCCACGTAATCGAAAACGGTCTGGATTGGCTGAACTTAAGATGACGTCATGATGTAGTAAATTTCTGTCTATCGTTGACAGAACAGATGACTTTTGTCTAGTATCTCGACCAGTTGAATGTTTGTTTACGGGAATCGTGACGTCACGACGCCATATTTCCGCTTTGGATGGAGTCCATGTTAGTATGGTTGAGACAGTAAAGTTTTTGGGAGTACACGTTGATTGTTATCTAAATTGGAAACCAGAACTTGAAAGTTTAAAAAACTCAATCAGCTCAGCATGTTATGTACTGAGAAGCCTACGAAATGACATTGACATTACACAGTTAAAAAAAGTATATTACGCGTTAATCGAGTCAAGGTTACGATACAGCATCTTATGCTGGGGAGGCAGCTACGATTACAATATACAGAGAGCATTTGTGTTACAAAAAAGGGCCATTCGCACCATGGTTTGCATTCGGCAGCAGGAATCTTGTAAGAGGCACTTTGTAAATTTGAATATTCTCACTGTACCTTCCCTATACGTATTGGTGCTCCTAACACATTTTTCTAAATATGTACATCAATATGAGACTGAAGAGGAAAGAAAGATTAGAGAGAGTACGAGAAGAAAAGATTTTAAATCCACTAATATTCCTAAACTTAATATAGTCGAACACGGTACCTGCCACATGTCAGTGAAAATTTTCAATAAACTTCCCGTTGATATAAAATTATCACTTTACAAAAGGGACTTCAAGGCTAAATTGAAGCGTTACCTACTGGAAGGCTGCTATTATTCTATTAATGATATTTAAATTGTAAACATACAACTGGAAATTTATAATGATTATTATTTTTGTTAGGATTAGTCTAAAAATCTTCTATCGTTCCTTTACTTTCATGTGACATATAAGTAAGAAATTGACATTGGACATCTGACATTGGTTAAATTTAATTATTTGTAGCACTATTATTCTAATTATTTAAATGACATTTATTTATTATTATTATTACTCTTCCTCATAGTAATTAAGTGGCATGTATTTTATTGTAGTTTTTTTTTTTTTTGTATTTTTAAAGTTTTAAAATCATTTTTAATTTTCGACACAATGTAAAAATTGTTATGAAATAAATAAATAAATAAATAAATATTGTTAAAGATAGCGTTTTGGCGGCTTATTTAAACAGTACATTTTTATTTACTATTTTTTAAAAGAAATACATTATGCAATTTGAAGTAATAGGTTTTTGTGGGCTCGTTAGACACCATTAAATAATCTGAGATGTTTATCAGAAACCAGTCAAATAGCCTATTTTAGCACAGCATCATGCTGAGTGGAAGCCTTCTTGTCACAGTCACGACGCACATAGGGGTATTTCATTAATCTAGCCGGCCAAAAATATTAGTGCGGGTTTTTTGGTTTAAAATGACGTAATTAAAACAAGCGAAATATATACGGACAATAATTTTATAATTTCATAAAAAAAAGCAGCAAAACACAAATAAAACAAAAAAATATATATAAAAATGCTGAAAATAGGCCATATATTTACATATATTCTTACGTACACTTATCTACATTACACTATATATTTATATAATCTTACATATACTTATATACACACACTATGTATTTACATATTCATAATAACAATATATATTTTTCAAATCAATTCACCTCCTCGTTCTCACTTTCTGATTTTGTTGGGTTTGGTGTAGCTGGGGGAGGATAACACTCTTATTTTGCTCCTTGAATTAAGCTATAACATGGAAAGAACTTTTTGTTCGTGTTTCTTATAATTTCATACTGTCCTCTTGTTAAGTCTGCATCTATAGGTAAACATTTTTAATGCTTCCATGGGGGTTAGACGCGATGGTTTTTCCCATTTAGACGAATCATAAGCTTTTTTGTACTTCGTTGCACGGGTCGGAGAGCTCATAAAATAGTGTTCTGTGGCTCATAATATCTTTGAGCACGTGGGAAGCATCGTGTTTTCCCGATTTACTTAATTCAACTTGAGCTGCGTGAAGTATTACACCATCTTCTACATTAGATCGGATACCTTCCGTTTTTCTTCTTTTGGTCCTTTCGCTAGATTCTCCAAACGATTTACAAGGGCGATCTGGACGATTTGCCGTTGTGACTGGAATTTCGAATGTACCTTCTAGCCAAAGTTGGTTATTTTTTCAAAAAAACCTCTTCTTTTTTGTGAGATTTAATCCACATTTGCTTCATTTCCAACTTAAAATGTGCAAAATTGTTTTTCAATATTTTTAAATGATCTTCAGTAAGATCGTCACTAGTGAAAAGGTGGTCTCTCAAAAAACATAGTTTTTCTTCCAAATTGCATAAATTTTCATTTTTCATAATATCAAAGAGAGATTAACGAGTCACTATTCTCACTCCGGAAGTACCCACTATATCTGGAACAAGTAAATATTGTTTTTAGACATAAATACTTTTTTTCACAAATTTTGCTTATTTTGACCGTGAAATTCAATGTTCTACGTTTTTGCGCATCCGCGCTATTCCGCGGCTAATTTATTTAGTATTCGTTACTCAAGGGTCTATATTTTTTATATAAATTACAAAAGTGGCCGGATCTATCCCGATACTAAAACAAATAGCTTCCTAAACATAAATTTCTTAAAAAAATATCCTTATTTCAGACGTTATTTCTCGACCACTAAAAGTATATTAAAATAAAACAAATTTTAACAAATATATTACATTTGGATTGTCACATACCTGTAGTTTCCGAATCCATTGCTATTTTGCACCAGGTAAACACAGAAAACTTCAGTTTAACACACAAAGTTAACGCTTTTGTAAATAGCCGATAAGAGAAACGTACGCAAGGTTCAATCATCAACTTTCGACTGAATTTACCTGATAACGCGCAACGGAAAAAGGATGGGGGTGGCGGTCTATTGTTTGTTGGAATGTCCCCTGCCTCAGGTAGTCACTGTAATTAGCATTCCTTAAACTTTGTTATTTTGACTTTTGACCGCCTAGATAGTTAAAATACCCGTATGTGCGACGTGCAGCTACTGACTATTTCTGTTCTGTGCTTGTAGATCTATTTTTTTTTTCTTTAGGTATCAGAGTTAATTCTTATCTTTTTGTGTGCACTTATTTTTGTGACTAAAAACCTATTTTCTTTATTTTTTTCTTCAAATGTACTGTGTTTGACATTTAATTGACATGTACCTTAGTAAGCAGCGCCATCTTGACAGAAGTTCATATTATGTTGGCCACCGTGAACCAACATAATATAAACTTGGAAGTCCTAGATAATTGCCTGTTTTATTGTCACAAATTACGCCTTCTATACAATTATGTTTCCAACTAGTTTATGGTATTGTTAATTTATTTGTTTGCGTCAAACAAGACTCATGAATATGCCAGCATACAAACAAACTACATTTTTAATTATGATCATAGAGACGTAATAATCATAAAGTTATGATATGACGATTGACGAATGAGGGGCCCGTGGCTAAATAATAACAGCCGCACAGGTCGATCGATCAGGTTAAGCTACGCTTGCCGCGGTTGGTCTGTGGATGGGTGACCATCTTTACTTACATAACTTGACCCCTCCATGCCTCGGAAAGTACGGTAAGCCGTTGGTCCCGGCTGTCATTCGTGGATCTTTGACAGTCGTTACGGGTAGTCAAAAGCCCGAAAGTCTGACAACCAGTCTTACCAAGGGGTATCGTATTACCCATTAACTGGGTTGTGGAGGTCAGACAGGCAGTCGCTCCATGTAAAATACTGGTATTCAGCTGCATCCGGTTAGACTGGAAGCCGACCCCAACGTAGTTGGGAAAAGGCTAGGCAGATGATGATGACGATTGACGAACAGGATTTCAAAACTGTATCGGGCTTTTGTTTTGGGTGGACGACCTGCAGAAGATAGTGGGGAAGACCTGGATGAGACTCACACAAACCAGGGAAGCATGGTGATTAATGATGATGATAGTAAGGCTTTTCGTAATGGTTAATTGATATTAAAAATTTTGGTCCCTTGAGTTGAATCTTAGACGTCAATAGGTACCGAAGGACCAAAGAAAAAAACATATTTAGGTGAAATTAAAGGGATGCCATTTATTATATAAATTAATGGCAGGTGACGAATAAAGAATATTAATAGATATGATACTTGTACTAAGTAAATCAAAATAATCAATAATTACATGCACCGACTGTGTGAATAATATACTGATATTCTTATTACAACAAATCATATCTGTTGGAGTTGGACGTAGGTAAATATTTTAACTTACCTACATTATTTATCAACATTATATTGTGTCGAATTTGAAGTGCTCTACAAGGTAGAACAACACATTTTGATGCATTTTTAATGACCGGACCTGAAAATTGCACAGTTTTTAACTTCAAATAGGACTAACTATGGTTAAGCTTTGGTGTCCTAAGAAATGGATGAACGGTCACACAATAACGGGTGCCAAAATACAGCCGTGCTATTCTGTAAAAATGTCACCGTGAAAACTTAGGTGATGTACTATGTGAGTTTGTTTTGCTAGGAATTGACACTATTGACAGCTCACTCCACGCTCACTTCACCTAAGTTTTCACGGTGAGATGGTTACAGAATCGCACTGCTGTCAATCCCTTGCTAGCCCTAGCGTCAGGTGGAAAAACAGCTCACGTCACCTACATTTTCACGGTGAGATTTTTACAGAATAGCACTGCAGAGCGTTTTAAGACACCTTAAAATGTCAAATACTGGTGAACATGACAGATTTTCATGACGGCCGTTATAATATGACAGAACCGCTCTACAAGGAAACCGTAGCTCGAGTCAATAGGCTAACTGGCCATGAACGCAACTGGTTATTGCTGCCTATAGCCTGATCGAGGAGGGGGGGTGGAGGGGGTGTGTTCAGGGGATCAGACCGGAATAAATCATTAGAACCAACAACCTAAGTACAGTGATGAGTCAGCGGTCGTTGTGAATGACGAAAAGTTTTTCGGATGCACGTTGAAATCTTAGTTTGCAACGCCTTTTTTTTGTTTGACCAATGAAAGAACGATGAGCCTTTTTTTTAAAGTTAATTGTTGTTGTTTAAACGAAGAATGTCGCCTAAGAAGGAGGACCCTGAAATGAACAATGTCCCTTCAGGTGCAAGTTGACTGTACCTGCTAACCTGCAAGTCAAGGAGTTTGCAAATACTATATGCAAACCTCATACGCTTGCAGCAATGTTGCTCATTGTTTTATACGCTCGAAAAATTTGTCTGTTCGACAACGTAAGTAAGGTAACGAATGTTGTTGAACTGTCAAAATTAAAGCCATTCCTAATGTTAGTGTTACGAACTGACCGCAGATTTAGCATAAAATGTTCAATTTCAATGTTATCACAGTTCGTAGCAACAACATACATAATATTATCGGTACATGACGCGTCTCGATCTAAAGTTTGTATCGAGAAATTATATCTCAGAAACCTAGCTACCGAGTATGTATGGCTATGTGGCGGAGAAACTTCGATTAAACTCTGAAGTGTATAGTGTATCTACGTGTTCCTTGTAATTAATACGAAGCGTTAGATTAATCGGTTTCCTCCTGCAATAATGTGAGCCAATTATTATGAGATTTAATGTGATTAGTCAAGGGATTAAATTGTCATACTCTAGAACGATTGTCATTGTAGATAATTGTTGTATTGATTAACAAGACATTCGCTATTGACGTTCTTGACTTTGTATAATAGAATACTAATAATAAAGCTGATGAGTTTGTATGTTTGTTTGAGGGCGCTTATCTCTGGAACTACCAGTCGGATTTGAAACATTCTTTGTGCAATTTGATAGCCCAATTCTTGAGGAAGGCTATAGACTGTTTAACATTACGCTATGACTGTCAGAAATTGAAAGAAAGTCAGAAAGAACGCCTAGCGAGAACGAAGTAATAGCGCGGACGGACGATGCGATGCGACGTGGTGGGTTGGGAGAACAAAAAGTATATGCAGACGAAGTCGCGGGCAGAAGCTAGTTGGTAGTAGAAGTGAACAATAGCTATTACTAGCTGCGCCCCGCAGTTTTACCCGCGTAAATGTCGATCCCGTAGGAATATCGGGATAAAAAGTAGCCTATGTGTTAATCCCGGGTGTCAGCTACCTCTACACAAAATTTTATCCAAATTGGTCCAACCGTTTGAGTGTGAAGAAGTAACAAACATATAAACACACCCCCACACCCCCACCCACACACACACTCACACAAATTTTCGCCTATAAAAAAACGATCCAATCCCGTTTTCCAAAACCTGGGAAGATTGAACTAATTATCTCAAACGATCATTCTATTCGGCCAGAACAGTCGTTTACAAAAAGTCTTTCAACAAAATCCGATTCTTTTCCATGTTTTGTCGTAGCGAATCATTCACAACTGTCAATGCAATCTGGCGTGGTTTCAAGAGTGTCGGCAGTGTCGGCAGTGTCGAGCAACTCGATTGTGTGACAAGAAACCCTTCGGAATTGCTCTCAGAAATGGCTGCGGAACGGTAATGACACTCGTCAAATGACTCGCTGATGTCTATGAAGGCGCGGCCTCGAAAACTGTGACTGGCCAGTAAAATGACTGTAGATTTGTATTTTAAGCATTTTAGTTAGTTTTCATCTTACTTCAACCAGCAATGGATAAGACCTGCAGGGAAATTGCGTAACACACTATCAGTAGCAAAGGCTTTAATTTTGACATTTCAACAGCATTCATTGCGTTATTTACGTTGTTGAGCAGACGACGTTTCGAACATTATGTAGCAATGGATTAGCAATATCCTTCAACATGATTTAGATTATAATTGAAAATGTGTTTCGCAATTAGTTGACTTATAATCTTGCTTCCAGACCTTTCTGTTTGTAATTTAATCATGCAGGAATATTTTTAAGGATGTTTTGTGTCGAATGAATAGCTATCTAAAATAATTTTAAATTTTCATATAAAAATCAGGCGCTTGTGTAATGTTTTTTTGGTGCTCAACTATCTTGTTTGCTTAATTTTCCGCTTATTTGAACCTAAACTGTAGATATTGTTAAATAAATATTTGTATTTGAGACGGACCAAAACCTATTTACACATTTAGTTTGTTTGATCAATGGATAGGCATGATTAGTCAGTCATTGTCATCATCAGTATTTGCTGAGGAAACTTATTGTTTTTAGTAAAAAATCTCATATTACCACGAGTTTGTCCGCTCTCTTAGGGCACTGTTTAAATTAATGCGTCTTTCAATGGAAATATTGCCATGGACGTCAAGAAAAAAACAGCGAAGAAAATGTCGTGTCTCGGACAAAAGACAGCATTACCGAAATGAAAGAGACTAATAGTATTGCACCCGGAATCTGGACTGTCGTGCTTAACAGATTATGTCGTTGACGTTGTTATTGTACATACTTAAGGGGCTTACAGGACCTAAACACAACAAACGCAAGTTTTAGAAACAATAAAAGTACCTATATGATCGACAACATTAAACAAAATCAGAAAAATGCTAGGTAGATAGTGTGTTGAAAACATAATACAACTAATTTGATACGATAGGAAAAAATCATAAGGATACATCTAAAAACTTTCTTTTTACAATAAAAACTACATCATTCTGATTTTTTGTCCGATTATTCTACAAGCAACACTAAAATACTAGTGTTTAAATTTTTTAGTTCAAACAATACATTTTTTGTAATTAAATAATTGCTTCATATTTTGCAATAAATTACCAGCGTTGTGTCATCGCGCTTCTCTTTCTTTTCTATGCAGTCCGACAGTGACCGCGCTTTAGGTCATTTGTAAGCCCCTTAAACATGTAATTGTGAACTTTTATTGTTAACAAGCCTTGTGCACGATGTGACAAAGATGACAATCTTCCATACAAATTTGCAACCCCTATTTAATTTATTATAAGGAATTCTTGTGCAATATTTCACGCTTCTAGACCTTGCGTAAGCTGTGCATTGTGTCTCAGTGAATGAATGAATGATTTTTTTTATTAAGTAGGAATATGAAAATGTATACCTACTTCGAAAAGTCGTTTCATTTAAACAATTCGAAAAACAAAGCAAGATATTTTTTAAATAAGACGATCCAATTGAAACTTGCTCTCTTATTATCATAAAAAAAACTTTATAATACGTTTTCATCTTGTAATATGTCAAAACATCAGCAAGATGTCTATGCTGGGGGTCTACTCCGAAACGGTTAACCACTGTATCGGCCGAATGTTCGGTCATTTTCTGATTCGAATATTGTTGTCCTACTACGAATTAAAAAAAAAAGAGTAAAAAAAGGATTAAGGGTTCCAAAAAGGTTCGGATTGGCACAGTTTGGTCGGGACCAATAGTCAATATAGGAAATTAATGGCTGTAGAAAATGACCGAACATTCGGCCGATACATCGGCTAACTGCTTCGGAGTAGACCCCCTGATCTTGGCTCCCGCAGATATCGTCATCACGAGCAGTGGGCGTCCGTTACGTGCATTCGCGTTACGTGTGCCCGAAATAACGTTGTGAATGAGAAAGTTAACGTTTATTTATAAAGCTGAGAGTTTCCCCGCGTTTCCCCGAGACTAACAAACTCGCGAGATGCACCCACTTTTAAATGCCTACTCATTTTTATTTAGCGATTTATTATTTTATTAGGGATCTATGTTGGATGTTTGGACGTGATTGTACGTAAATAGATCGTGATTCGTTTACGAGAGATGAAATCCACATTGAAAGAAAGGCGGTTTAGAATAATCGTATGTGCCCTTTTAACAATTCAAAGGTGACGATATTATCGTGGCCGTCCATGGCAGGGCAGTAATGTCATCATCTGCCTAGCCTTTGCCCAACAATGTTGGGGTCGGCTTCCAGTCTAACCGGATGCAGCTGAATACCAGTATTTTACATGGAGCGACTGCCTATCTGACCTCCATAACCCGGTACTGGGTAATACGATACCCCTTGGTAAGACTGGTTGTCAGACTTTCGGGCTTCTGACTACCCGTAACGACTGTCAAAGATCCACGAATGACAGCCGGGACCAACGGCTTAACGTACTTTCCGAGACACGGAGGGGTCACGGTATGTAACGATGGTCACCCATCCACAGACCAACCGCGGCAAGCGTAGCTTAACCTGATCGATCGACCTGTGCGGCTGTTATTATTTAGCCACGGGCCCCTCAATGTAATGTAATGTAAGGTAATACGTGTACGTTATAACGTTATCGTGGACAGAAATTTAAAAGCGTCTTCATAATATATTTCCATACATTTTACTTCCCTATGTTATCGTGATGCCGTGGACGTCCACGATAATATCTTCACGTTAGAAATTATAAAAACGCCCATCTCTCGCGAAATTACCTAAATAATTAACGCAAGACCTCATACACCCCAATTAGAGTATTGAGTTAAAAGCATAATACAATGACCAAAACTTTTTTTTTTAAGTATTATTAGTGTTGACCCTATCATTACTTTGCATTTAAAATTGCGTCTTAATACCTTGAAATAAGATTTAATTTTCTTTGGCTCAGTCGGCGGTTAGTATTGCAAAATACATAATTAAAAAAAAAAAATACCTATCTTAAGTTACCGAAATCGATTCAGTAATCAATTATGAACAAACTACTTTCACCTTGTATATCAAAACAAAAGACTACAGAAAACTTTGCTCAGGTGGTATTGTTCCTTTTTAACGAAGTAGATATCTCCAGGAAGGAAAACTGCTCTATATATATGTAAATAATATATCTTCTATCTCTTTGAAAACACGCTTGAAAAACAATTTGCGAAGTTCGAGATTTAATTTATTTGTATTACGTTTGTAGCGTACTTGTGTACATAATATTAAAACCCCAGCGTTGTTTGTAAACAAAGAAATGTCACTGTCAAAGTGACAGGACCCCAATGTATATAAAAAATCTCCGATTAAAAACACTGGTATATCAATAGTCGACCTTGTATTAAATACTCGTAAGTAAGTATATTAAATAACGTAACAGCTTTCAGGAAACCGTGGCACGAAATGAGAACGACTGACACTTGCCGGATATATAACACAGCGCCTTTACGACATAATATGTCACTTGCTAGCTGCTGCCCGCGACTATGCGTGTATTTTGTGTTTCGTCATTTTTTAATTCAAATATCCAGAATGAGAAGTAGCCTATGTCCTTCTTCAGGTTCGAGGCTACTTATCTGACTTTTATAGCGATTAGTTTATTGGTTTAGGCGAGAAAGTTAACAGACAGACAAACAGACATGGTTACTTTCGCATCTATGATATGATGAATTATTGCTTGATGGATGACTTATTGCGAATGGATGGATGTAGAAAGTATGTAGATTAATAGTTTTTATTCATTTGCTATTAGTGTTTTTGTAGTACTTTGTGTAAGTTCTAGTAAGTATCTTATTCGGATCTTTAGGGATTTGTAATGTATGCTGCATAAATCATTTGCGTCACTACAGATTACAAATTACATGGCGGTGGTCAATCTACAACGCAGAAATATCTATTAAAGTTTAATTCCTCGCCTATACCTACTCTGATCATATGTCGCAGCGAACTGGTTTAATTAGCCGTTTAGTTAACCGTCTAGCCTTTTAACTAAATGGCGGCCGTTCAACTAACGGCCTGAATGATATTCAATTATAGTTTAGGTTGGAAGTCTGTAAGCAAACACACGCGCGACCCGAATTGGTCGCAGTAACTAAGCCAGGGCACCCCGAACAAAGGGTTAGGTTAGAACTGTGATCAACCGCGTGCGAGCCGAGAGAGCGAAGCGAGGCGAGCACTACTTTCAAAGGCCAGGCGGTTAACAGAACGGCTAATTTAACCAGTTGGGTGCCACATATACATCATGTTCTATGTCAGAGCATCTTTCTATGCTCCTCGAATACGTGCCTTTCTAAATTTGGATTAAGTGTAACAATAAGTATATTTTTTCCCATTAAACTTAGGTGTTACCAGTTGTAAACGTTGGTGGTTTGTATACAGTTCATATTTTGCTTGTTTGGGGCATGTAAATTAATTTTACATTCATAAATAATAGGTACCTACTTATTTTTGTAAAATGTACAGATTATACAAATACCCATGTTAGAAGATGTGTCAGCTAAAGTGCTGAACTCTGAAGTAGTCTCTTTATAAAACTACTGTGAACTATGAGGTAGTTGAACAAAACAAGGGGACTTCTGCCTGTCCCACGAAGATTGCAGTCGTAAAGATACGATATAAATACAAACTGGGGCAGGCAGAGCTATTGACCGTCTGTAGGAGGAGTACATTTGTCGATAAGGCGACGTCAACAATAATAGCGAGTTGATATTTATATTATTGTTATTTGTGAACTTTCTGCTCGTAATAATAGAATGGATGCAACAGCTGGTCTGGTTCTTAACAGCTGTGTTCAACTGCCACTCTGGAATAAGATTTAATTAAATCTGTAGTAAATGCCTTTGTGATGACGGTAGGCAGAAACTATAGCTACACACAACGTACTTTTTCTTTTGTTTTCATTAAAGTTTTTCTTTTATGACTCAGTAGTAATTTTAGATCTTTTTCCCCATTTTCTGAATCTATAGGTAGAAGGCTACCTACAGACATACTTTTGCTTTTGAATAAAAAAAAACATTAAAAACTTTACTCTTTTTATTAAATTATCTTCATTTTCTTCTCATCATCATCATCATGTGCCTAGCCTTTTCCCAACTATGTTGGGGTCGGCTTCCAGTCTAACCGGATGCAGCTAAATACCAGTATTTTACATGGAGTGACTGCCTATGTGACCTCCACAACCAAGTTAGTGGGTAATACGACACCCCTTGGTAAGACTTGTTGTCAGACTTTCGGGATTTCGACCCGTAACGACTGTCAAAGATCTACGAATGACAGCCGGGACCCGGGACCAACGTTCCGTCCGAGGCACGGATGGGTATGTAACGATGGTCACCTATCCACGTACTGACCATAACCGACAGCGTAGGCTGTTATTACTTAGCCTCGAGCCCCAACGTTTTTGTTCTATGGCATAAAAGTAACATTATTTACAGTTCCAATTTTTTCCGTTAACTACTAAATGTCTTTACATTTAGTGTCTAATCGTAGCAATTTAAAAGCACTAGTTTATATGACGGTGGTAACATATCGGGTTAGTACCGCAGAACTTATGAAATGTGTCAAGACGATAACGATGATGGACGATCTAATATCTGAGAGCACTTTTACAGATTCTGTGGGACATGTAGTTAACGACGACATGTTGTAGACATGCTACAAACTATTAGTTATCGTGTTCTTAAACGAAAGAGATTGTGCACTATATTATCATTTCTAATGCGACAATATCATCGTGGACGTTCACGTCCATAAAATATATGTATATGGAAATATGTGATATGTTCATGTTTATAACGTTAACGTGGATGGTAATTTAAAAGCGTCTATATTTATTTACTTGTATACACTTTACTTCACTGTATTATCGTGATACCGTGACGTCGACGTGGATATCCACGATAAAACTAAAACCATTGCATCACGTTAGAAATTATAAAAGGGCGTATTACCTGTAATAAAATTCTTACTTAAGGTAAAAGCCGCAAAATTCAAACTTTATATGCAAAAAACGTAAGAAATTTTAAAAGCCACTACTGAAGAAATCACCTTATGTATTGCTAAAGCAGAGTTTGACAAGTTCTCAACTTTAAATTCTCAATTCAAAAACTGTGTGTAAATAGATATATTGAAAACTACAATCAATGCTTAAAGTGGCAGAACTCAAATCAAAATAATAACTGCTGTTTTCAAACTGGGACGTTTAATATTAGGAAAAGCTTCTACTAGTTCTTAATAACTATATTGTGAACATAATCTGCGCTAATTTCCCGAAGGACCAGACTGGAACAGACACTAAACTAAAAGATGGATTATGTGCAAACTAAAGAGCTTTTCGCAAAACCTCGGTTAATCTGCTCTCCGCAGTTAAGTACAAGCTAAACTAACTAATGCATTTGCAAGGGTCAGGGAGTTTATTGTTTACCAAATAGACACCCTACGTCAATTCGCCGTGTTACAGCCATTTTATACAACTGTCAAAACTGACAACTGTCAAAAATTACAGTTGTGATTTAAATATACGGACAATTTAAGTTGGTAGTCAATTTGCTTAACAATTAACTTCCCTAACTATACAATAACATAACATTTCATCTAAAATAAGCAGTGAATTTCCCGAATTATGCCAGCAAAGCAATCTCTGCAGCAAATTTACGTAAAAAAAAAACAAAAATACGTAAGCGTTAAGCTAACCCACGTGTTTAAGTCCTAACCCTCAATTGAGTTGGGAATGGCACATTCCACAATCGTACACGTGCCAAAAAGACACGTCCTTAATGTGCAGGTGTCTGTCCTAAGGCATCTTCCCTTGGCACTGTTGTCGTTATAGCGATATGGTGAGCTCACTGCGGAGCGAGCTGCATTGGTAATCAGCTCGCCTCCTTGCAACTTATTAATGACTTGCACGGGAAAAGTTGCACGTGTCGATGGTGTAACCTTTTTGTATTATGTTGTGTGAATAGTTTAGTTATGTCTCAACTAGCTTCTTACTAACGTAAAAACTTTACGTTAGTAAAGTAAACAAACAAACTCTTTAGTTTTATTATTAGTATAGATTAGTACAGATAGGTACACAATGCTAGAAGGATCTTTTGGCACTTAAATGACGTTGACATTGATTGCTGTTGCCTGTTGGTCAACATCTGTGCAATTGCTTTGCGAAAAAAAAAATGAATTGAAAAATCAACATGGCGGTGTTAGTTCCACTTTTGGCCACGCGCCAAAATATTCTTATAAGTACTTGTTTGATGGAGTTACTAGCCCATGGTTGGAGTAGTTTCTTAAGACTTAGGTATTGGAGGTATCCTGCACCCTAATTGCGTAACACACTATCAATCACAACCTGAATCATTTTGAAGGATATTGCTAATCCATTGCTTTATATGTTCGAAAAATGTGTCTGTCAAACGAAAATAACGTAATGAATGTTGTTGAACTGTCAAAATGAAAGTCGTTGGTACTGTAAGTGTGTTACGCAATTACCCCGCTGTTCAGAATATATGAAACAGATCTTTAGTTACAATGTTTTCTTGCTCGAATCCTTACCATCTTTTATAAGAGTAGGTAACGGCTTATGTATGTGGTGGAGTTTATGCTAGACAAATATTAAAATAACAATCATGATTCATATGTTTCTTTTCACACATTTATATTTGTTTAGTGCGAAGTAATTAAAAAACTCTCATTCACAAATGGAAATACATTTGTATTTCGGTAATTGAAACGTATGAATACAATTCAAAGAAATTATTTTAGTGTCGCTTTTTCTCTCGCTTGCTCATCCACGTGGGTGAAAAAACTGAAAGGAATATTTTTGTAAAAGGAATCATCTTCTAAAAACAACTCATTTCCTGAAACTGAGGTATTATTACAATGTTGTCTTGTTTATTATAATATAATACATCGTGCTGAATAAAGAAGTTTTGTAGAGCTAACAGTTTTTATTTCACAATATTATCTTATTTCTATTTTATTTCACAAATATCAGTAGATATAATTATTTGTCAATGTTTCATATGCCAGGTTTTTTTACAAACATTCATAAATTATCCATAAACCCGCACTGGGCCGGCGCGTGCTGGATTACCGCCCACTCCCTCTCACAGAGAGGAGGTCTGTGTCCCAGCAGTGGGAACATCTATCTATATCTATAAAATTATAAAAATAAAGTCTGGTTAGTTACACCATTTATAACTCAAGAACGGCTGGACCGATTTTTATAATCTTTTATTTGTTGGATATGTCTTCGCCTCGAATAGCAGAATAATTATTAAAACATGGGAAAAGTAACAAAAAAAAAATCTGAGGCGGTACGAAGTTCATAAATTGCTAACTGCTACTTGTATCTTGCGAAATGTGGATGTAGGTATGTGTGAGTACACTTCTGCTTAACCCTTCGCGGATTAAGGTGTGGTGCTATGTTAAGTTCATAAATTACTGTAAGCTTATAAAATGGTCCTTCGGTACCAGGCTACCAGCACGTAAAACAGACTAAAACCCGTGTAGGAACACTCTCAACACACTTTGGCAAAGTTCTAAAACTGGCTATACATACATTTGCTCGGTAGTTCACAAGTTCTCGATGGCCGACCCACCACGGTCCACTTACCACTTCATAGTGCTGGGCTATTTCATTTGAAAGCCATAGTTTTGCTGATTAGAACTGTTTGCAGTTTGCACAAAGTATTCGTAATTTGGAAAATGTAATATAGGTAGGTACCTACTTTGTTCTTTGTACCTACAGCTGGTTTGACTTGTCAGAAGTGACAGATGAATAGTTGTTAACAAGTAGTATAGTTGCTTTGTAGTTGTATTGTGCTTACTGTCAATTATATTGACGTTAAGGATTGGTGATGGTAGATATGGTTTAAAAATGAAGGTCGGTTTTGTAATGCATTGAAGGGACTCACATCAGATATTTGAAAAGAAACAAACTCCAGCTCCATTAAAAATATCCTAATAATTCTCTATTTCCTGTTTATGTACCAAACTATATCCCACAAGCGTAAATACTATAAAACAGTCATTCATTCTCTTAATACACGAACTTACGCCATTAACACATTCGCTGCTGGTATAATATTTCTTCAGAATAACGAATGGAGATGAATTTTTCTTAACTGATGGCTGGTTTTCCTCCTTGAACACACTTCTATAGTATGTCCCTTCGACATTTCTCAAACTCATTTGAGTGCGAGTAATTCTGTCAAAGGTTTGTTCATTGCCAGATTTGTATGCACAAACTTTATCAGTAGTCCTACTAACGCGTCAATGGACACAGTAGGTATGTTTCCTTTCCATGAATTATACTGTGAGTGTAATTTTATTAAAGCACTAGCTGTGCCCCGCGGTACCTAACACCCGCATAAGTGTCGATCCCGTGGGAATTTCGAGATAAAAAGTAGCCTATAATTATGTTAATCCAGGGTATCGGCTACCTCCATACAAAATTTTATCAAAATTGGTCCAGCCGTTTGAGCGTGAAGAAGTAACAAACACATAAACACACACACTCACAAACTTTCGGAAAAGAAAAATACAGGTCATAATGTCACAAAAATGTCAATAGACATTGTAATTTAATTCTGAACACCTTTTAACAAAATCCATTAGTCCCCGAATGACTTATCAATAAGGTAACATTAATATAATGTCTGCTTCCCTTGTAAAAGTAGGGCAATTACGTAGACACCTCGAAACCCGGCGCGCGTTTGAAAAATCACCGCTCGCTACAACTGCCTTACATCTTCCGTTGCTAACGTCTTGGGAAAACGGGGGGGAGATTATGGATTTGTGAGCGAGATTTCATTATTTGAACTGTTGCTTATCTATTTTTAGGGATCAGCTACAGGTGTTTTTAACGAAAACTCTTTTATGAACGTTAGTACTACTAATATATATTGACGGTGACAGGATTGCGGGCACGTAAAAATAGTTTTCGGTTGTCCGCCTGTCCACCAAATCTTCTCGCTATGACCAGCTAGTCTACTACTCCTTTAGCTAGAACTAGCCATTTAAAAGTAAAAAACTTTTTTGAAGTTTAAAAAAAACAAAATTGCTGAAATTTTCGACATATGACATAAAAGAGAAAAGAAAAATAACATTTATTTTTAATTTTTTATGACATTTTCCACTGACCTGTATTATACAAGATGTCAGTGACATTTTCTTTTCTAGTTTTACATGACAAACAGCCTGTTTCAGTTTATTAGGACTGATTTTTAATGCAAACTTTTTGGATGAGGCATTATTTGGTGACGGTATTATTATGTAAGCTTTAGTAAACCAGGAAAGTTAATATAATCAATCTGCTTCTTTTTCCAAGTAGTTGGTAATTCATTCGATTATACTCGTACATATTCTTTACATACAAATACTTATCTTATGCAAAACAAACTTTCTCCAGATTACCACAGCGCGGGACTCACCGTAGATCTTCTTGTTTGTCTCATCACCCTGGCCAGCTGCCAGGGTACACTTTCTACGTACACCACCACTTTATTGGTACTTCCTCCTTCCAATGTACTGTAGACAACATTCGCCCTTTATTAATAATATTGACGTTACCGTTAATGTGAGTGAATTTTTAACCGAAAATACAACAGTGCTAAGTTCTTATTACATTTTGGTTTAATTTTAAGCAACATGTTCGTGTCTTACCTTGACTGCCTCGGTCACAGTGTCAGTGCCGCACTAAGACTACTTGATGCCCTAAGCAATCCACGCCAGTAGGCCCTCCTATCCACTAGTCGCCTCGTATTTTTCCAAAATATCGACGAGCGATTTGTAAATATTGGCGCACATCTCTACCTAGAGTGACTTTTGGGTCTTGTAATATCTTGCTGATAAACAGCCTTGCCTTTTATGTGCTAGCAAATACTGTTTCGGTGCTGTTTCTGCCTTATGGTGCCCCCAGACTTGATGCCCTACGCAATTGCTTAATTTGCTTATGGGCTAATCCGGCACTGCACAGTGTACCTACCTAGAGGTCACAAGCGCTACTGGTGAGCGGTCCTGGGTCCGATTCCCTGTTCGGGAAAAGTTTTAGTGGGTTTTCCATTTTGAATTTCTCAGTAGCAGCTCCGGGCCAGGGCCTGCCCCTTATTATTTACATGGGACTTCTCAGCATCTGACGAAACGTGAGTCTCCTATAGGTACACCTCTGGCGAACCCTTCAGGGAAACAAAGCGTTATGTTATGTTATGTGTTCAAGTCTTCAGCCGAGAAATAATAATACATATTATATATCAAACGAATATATCTGATAAAAAACTTACTAATGCTAACGTTACATTAGGTGCGTGGAAATTATTCATGCTGCTATGACAGTACCCACTTCCCACTGACGTACCTACTGTCGTAAAGAATGAACGCTTGTATCATCAACCAGTAAATACTTTATACCTAGCATACTACATTATCATACCTGTACTATTGCTAATAACTAGTACTGGCTCGAATAATGGTCGCGTTATTAATATTTATCACTCCTACTTGATGCGAATGTTGTGTGCATATTGATTAAACGTTTATTAGTTATGCAGGTGAGATTGAATGCGGCAACTCGTGTTCCCTTGTTGTTTGGTTTATTGGAATCGGTTTTAATATTCCTTTTGAGTTTAATGTGAATTTATCTGTAAATGTATTTTCCTTTTCAGTGAAATTGTATTTTATTGAGGATTTCCTTCCTGAAAGAGTAAAGAGTCTAACAATAGACAGGATACTACAACTTATGAAGTAAAATTAATATATCCTAAACTAGCTTTTGCACGCAGCTTTGTCCGCATGGATGTTGGGAAATATCACCACTGTTTTCATATACCTAACTCTTTCTTTCATATAAGTTTTCGTCAAAATCGAGCCCGCGACTCCTTTGAGTACTTTTCGCCTCATAGTTTCGGATTTGGTCATCCACGACCACTTGAAAAATTCACCCAGTATATTTTTTAAGTGTTTTGGTTAAAACTCGGCCCACTCTTTGTCATTAAGGATCTTAACATAAGTGTCTATGCATTTGCCTATGCCTTCTACGATCTAATTTTACAATAGTATACATACATACATAATCAGCCTATAACGTTCCCACTGCTGGGACACAGGCCTCCTCTCTGTGAGAGGGAGTGGGCCGTAATCCACCACGCGGGCCCAGTGCCCAGTGGGTTGGTAGATGTCACATGTCTTCGAATTTTTGGTTCTAGGACATGCCGGTTTCCTCACGATGTTTTCCTTCATCGTTTTGAGAGCAGTGGTGATGAAATAATTCACACAAAGTAAAGCGCCTGTCAGGGTTCGAACCTACGACCTATATCTCGTAAGTCGCGGTCGTTACCACTGGGCCACCACTACTCAGTAGCGGTCGTTTTACAATAGTATTGTGATTAAAATACCTTAATTGAAATCAGTTAACAATTCAACTCATTTTCACGAACCGCCTAACAATTCCGAGTTCTATTAACATATGTGTGCCTAAGACTTCGTCAATGGCATACCTTCGTAATTTTCTCAGTACAAATACATATTCAGCTCCCAAGTAAGGTGGGACTCTTTAGCATCAGTTCGCATTGAGCTGAATGGTTTTAATTACAATTTGCGCATCGTGGAGCATGGGAAATACGGGATGGATAAAGATGGTTTTATTAGCGCCATATATGTAGCGCGAAGGTTGATTCTGTATCAAGTAGTGAGGAAAACTGTAGATAAGTATTGCATCCATTGGAGGAGTAAAAGTTGCTCCTTAAATGGATGAAATAAATTGACTGTAACGCGGTTTCGTCACAAAATGTGATGTGGTTGTCTTCGAAACGTCGTCAAAAAATATATCATTACTTAATTTTAAGCAACGTTTATAAATAAAACCCTCAGTGTAGGTATTTATTTTAGGAGCTTACAAAGGCCGTCTCCTGCATCACTTAGTCATCTTAACACACTGGATGTTCATATTGGATGTTCATATTTGGAACTGAGTAGCACTAAGGACGAAATAAAGAATCAGCCTTACAAAATGATAAGTCCAGACTTTCTTACTGTTTTTACAACCACGAAGCAGTCGAAGGCAGACGATTAGCTATAAAAGTTACACGAATTGCTTCCAAGTTCCTAAAGGAAAATTGCAGACGATTCTCGACTCTCTGGCATCGTTTGAACTGGACGCGTTATCGCCCCACGTGGCTCCTGCCGAGCCGTCGTGCCGTTCGAGTCAACACCCTTCAATCCGCTCCGGTTACCGACGGCAACGGACGGGAACTTCGCTCCTTTGACTAGGCGAACTCGAGACGTCACTGGAAGCGGACTTTGGTCTTGTCCTTGATAAAGGAGTTTATGCAGTTAGGGTTGACGAGTGTATTGTTTTGGTAGGAGTACCTATAGATTTCCACAGATAAGAGGCCTGTGTCCCAGCAGTAGGAACATTATAGGTTGATTATGCTCATTATGCTTATAGATTTTTGCATCTGTGGAAAAGGGTCTCACTATCATCGTCATAATCATCTGCTGTAATAGGGGGGACAATGCTTCTGTCCCAAGCATATTTACTCACGAATGTGAGTTTCGTGTCTTTAAAACTGAAATTACATAATTATAGGTACAGTAAAAGCGTTTTGTAACATAACACGACATGCTGCTGAAAACAGTGGTAGTCTTCAAAATAGGTTTTATTTTTCCTGTTCAGTAATTAATTCAACAGTCTCCTTTTTTGAGTAGGTAGGCTCTCCATCCAATATTGATCTTGCTCAATCTCTTACTCTATATTTTTAAGGCGCTGTCCAAACGTAAGACTCCGTAAAACGCTCAGTTTTTCGTCGCACGGTCCCGGTCAGGCGTATTGGTACATATTACAAACCAGAATTAAACTAATGAAACTAATTCAAAAATATTTAATAAAAATAACATAGTATATCATGATAAAACATTTGTAAAACAGAGCTCATAAAATATATTTCGTCGCATAATTCTCAAAGTGTTGAGCGTAAACTATCATATTTTATGTAAATTCAATCAACTAAAGAAATAACTAAAAATTATGCCACTGAGCTGTGCATTTATTTGTTAATTTGATTAAAATTGCAAAATTACTTTTATTTTACCAAATAACACTGTTGTAAACAAACCAAAATGCACACCCAGAATCATCATCATCTGTCTAGCCTTTTCCCAACTACGTTGGGGTCGGCTTCCAGTCTAACCGGATGCAGCTGAATACCAGTATTTTACATAGAGCAACTGCCTATCTGACCTCCACAACCCAGTTATTGGGTAATACGATTCCCCTTGGTAAGACTGGTTGTCAGACTTTCGGGCTTCTGACGACCCGTAACGACTGTCAAAGATCCATGAATGACAGCCGCGACCAACGGCTTAACGTGCTTTCTGAGGCACTGAGGGGTCTTGGTATGTAAAGATGGTCACCCATCCACGGACCAACCGCGGCAAGTGTAGCTTAACCTGATCGATCGAACCGTGCGGATGTTATTTCATAGCCCAATCAACAAGCCCATCAAAAATAAAAATGCACCCAGATTATGTCCATAGAATTCGCTACACCAACCAAATCTATAGACGAAAGTACAAATGAACACAAAAGCCTCTCCACCATTAACGAAAGTCTTTCATTCCCGTCCATTAAAAGACAAAGGCAGATATGAATGACGGTAACGCAAGGAGGGCTAATGACGTCAGCCGACGGTTAATGACGTAACAGACGAATACGTAGCATAGTTAATTGGAAATCGATGTCTACATTCGAGGATATAAAACGGTTTTATTTTATTGAGTATTCCGCTGACATGAGAGAAAAAAAATTACGCTAAACCCTGAAGTAATAAATCAACTCAGATTTATTACTTCAGGGTTTAGCGTAAAATTTTAAGTACCATGGGCACAGCTAGTAAATTCTAAACCTATAATTTATTATAGGTTTAGAATTTACTAGCTCTCTGTGCCCGCTTGTATGTCAAAAAACAGTTAGATTTCATGGGTTTTATTTGTTTTGCGCGGAACCCTCATTATTTTTCTAAAATAAAAGTAGCTTAAGTGACTCCTATAAATATTAGCTATCGGCCAGTCATTGCCCCGTAAGAAGTGGTCCTGCCATTTCGGATATGAGGCAGAAAAACCAAACAGAAAAAAAAATGCATTTTTCTTTTATGTACAATATCTACCTTTTTTTTTTGTCGGGGGAAACCTTCAAAAGGCAACCGACCTCCGGGGAGGGAGGTCGGGGAGTGTGGGATTTTTAACCTATATATTTTCTTATGCAAGTAAAAAACTGTTATTTTGACATTACAAACAGACACTTCAATTATATTTATTTGTATGTAGATGTTAAAGAATAACGATGATATTAGATTTTACTAGGAACTATAATAAAACTCTGCGTACACTCGCTTACATACTAAGTACCTACCTAGCTATAAAAAGGAAAAATATGACTGAAGATTTCTCATTTTGAACTAAGTAACTCGAAAGTGTTGGTTCTTAGAAAAGCTCGGGAGGAACACTACATAGAAATCTTGTGTTGAAATAGCTTTTATGATTTAAGACTGAATATTAAAATTTACTGAGCGGAGTCATAGAAACTATGCACGTTAATTTTATTTATAACGTTGAAATTATAATAATATAAATTTTAATATTTATCTCTACCTACCTATTAATAACTAAATTATAAACGAAAACTGTGAAAGCAGTCAAGAAATCCTTAAGTTTTCAAGAAACAGTTAACCACGTATAATTTTCCGAAGTTAAAATCTAGATTCACTTGTAGTTTTAATGCTGCGCCGACCGCCAAGTGGCGCCCTCATCGTTTGTTTGGTTATTTCTTTTATTTTACAATTAAAATGCAGAAAATAAGCACGTTAAGTTGTGCTCCACAAGATTATACGTTAATATTATTATAAACGGTAGTTTTAGATTGTTTAGTTTTATTATAATCACTAAAACGGAAAATAGTGGCCACTATTATCCGTTTTAGCTAAACAATCTAAAACTACCGTTTATAATAATATTAACGTATAATCTTGTGGAGCACAACTTAACGTGCTTATTTTCTGCATTTTAATTGTAAAATAAAAGAAATAACCAAACAAACGATGAGGGCGCCACTTGGCGGTCGGCGCAGCCTTAAGAAGATTTACCGCTTCCTCAGCAAAAGAGCTTTTACGTGACCACTAATGAATTTTCAACACCTTGTCACTGTCCTCCCATACCTATGTGAAAAACTTGTAAAAAGTATAGGGAAATTAGAGGTATTTTTGACAGATTGAGACTAAAGATCAGAGGGCGTAAAAAGACCACTTTGGAGAATCATAAAAGGATAACATTATGAACTATAATATGTCGAAGACAGTCCGTATTTTTCTTTTTTTTCGCTGCAATACGTAGGTAGGTACAATCAAAGAGATTGCGATTGGATTTGGATTGGATTGATTGGTATTTTAGCACAGACAAAAAAAAATACTGAAAAATGCTTCACCAATGGGATTTAATACTATTAACTTAACAGTTAACTGTCCATTATGTCCATATGTATTATATATTAAATTGACGAGAAGTGTCCCTCAGCACATCTAAACCATGTTTAAGAGCTATCAATGTTATCATCATTTTCAGATAAGTAAGTAATTTAAAACTATTTATAATAATTTTTTGTACAACTTCTATAAGCATGCGGAGTTTGCGTGTAAGTGATTGTTGGACTTTTGCATGTTACCCTTAGCATAGAACCTGTGTAAACAATTGTTGGTGAACCGAAAAAGAAATCATTGTTGTGGAATATTGACACTGACAGCTCTAGAACACGGTTTAGGTGAGTTGATCACTATCAGTTTCATTCGTGAAATTGGCACTTAGATGTTCCAATCAACCAGACCACCTCAGACATCGATCTACATGGTCTTCATATAACCTGACCAAGATTATGTCTGGACTTTAAAAGAGACTGTGACCTCTGAGTTTGTTTCGGCCTTTCTTCTCAGAGTAGTCAGATAGGAAACGCCGACTTCATCTAGTTTTAAAAAAAAACATGATTGACGTGTAAAAGTGCTTGTACAAACCTACTTACAAAAATAAAATCATTTCATTTCATTTCATTTCAACATTGTCTTGCCCTTTTCTAAGTAAATTGGTCTCGGATTACAATCTAACCAGATGCGACTGAATATTATAATATCTGATATTTATTTATTTCATTAGGCAGTAGTTAACATGTTATATGTGTATCATTAACATGACAAGTTTATTTATGTATGCAGATTTTAGTTTTTGAGTTCAGTTATTGCAATGTGGTTTTTGGCTTACGAGTGTGAGGTCGAGTTTGATTTTCATGTCCAGTTGAAAACCAGCGTCAGTCATTAGTTGTATGGCATTTTTGCTGAACTGGGCCTTTTTGTCGCAGTCGTGAGGCACACTTTCCTGCTAATTTCTTACATCGGACTTTTCACATTTTATTTGTTTTTGTCTGATGTATTTTAGTCTGTGCTAAATAAATGAGTTTCCTTTCTTTCTTTTTGGTCCAGAAATGATAGGTACTGGGATTTTCTTTTAGAATATTTTCAGTACCAGCTAGAAGTTTATAAGAGACATAACTTTCATCTAAAATGAGTGAACATATGACTGATTCAATGCAGTCAGGCCATGTGCCTACTCCTTCTAAGAATATCAAGTCGTGATATACCGTACTTAGCAAAGTTTATAATAGAAGCTATTTCCAAATAATTTGCATATTGGCGCTCGCACTAATACAGAAAGTGCATAGCTGACGGACATTGAATATTTTATGTCCAGCCGGTCACTTTACCAGGCTGTTAGTTGATTAGTTCAGCTTTATTGAAGAACTGAACGTCTCGGCACCTTTACAAGCGAATATGGCACTTGTGACAACAGTTTGAGGAGCTAAATTCGTGTGTCACAAGACACGAAAGGTATTTGCAATATTAAGATGGAATTAGAGTCTTCGTTAAAGGGCCGATCCTAATGTTTCCTGTTTCAGGGCAAGCATTCTCATTTTAAATTGAAATCCTGCGTTTGTATCCCTGTTGGATCAAATTCCTTTGTCAGGCGATATTGTTTCATTTGTAAATAGCAGCCAAATTAATTATAAGATACGAACAAAGTTTTGGGATTCCTGTCATTCAAATATTTCGCCATTTCCATTCAAATGTTTTAAAATAAAGAATCTAATCGTTTCAAATCTTGTATTTATAAGGATAGTGATCAGTTTTAGTCATAACCATAGCAGAGCGTGACTAGTAGTAATAACATTGTCATTCTATCTGTTCTGTAACTGCCTTAATGTTTCGTTTTCATTATAACTCGTAATGACTACGTTTTAAACTGAATCCGCTGATTAAGTTGGGCCATTGTTTGGTTTTAATTACAGGCCGGGTTGGGTAAATAAGTAGCGGGAGCGAATTATATCGATCGTGGCTTGTCCGGCCCGCGTCCGGCGTTGTCCGGCGGCGTCCGGCGCGATATACGCTGACAACGCGCTATCTGACTCGAGTTTGTCAGGATTACACGGAGATTTGTAGCGTGTTCCCTCGGCTGTACGTCTGTAGCTGCAGTAATTTATTACCAGCCTGCAACGTTTGCTTATTAATAAATCAATTGTTTGCCAAACAAACACCGCTCGCGTCCATCTATCATTGCATCGGATGATAACATTCGTGTAGTTTTATATTCCCTGTTAATAAAACCTCAATCTGTATCGCGGGCGCTCTTCCAAATCACGTACGAAAACATGTTGAGTTCACAAATTGAGATTCTACAGCCGTCGGTGAGTGTACTTTGGTATTATTTTGCATAATCCCGATGTAAAGTGTTATTAGTCAGGTCGCAGCGCGCCCGCGCCGCCTCGTCTGCTGCATGCAAGGAAAACGCAACTAAGTAGAAAATCGGATGTCTGCGGCGACCGGCGACCGTAACCCGATCCGCAATCACAACTAATTTAACTCAATCAACGAACGACAGCCCTTGACTGTAACATGATTACTGCTCATTAAACCAACCGGAGCTTTAATAATTTGATATCTGCTTGATGGCGAGCACAGATAAAGAGCTTTTAATGAACGTCTGAGCAACATTTGTCCGTTGTCCCGCTCAGAGACGATAATAACTGATAAGAAGTATCGTTAACTCCTACTGTAAAATGTTAATTGAAACAATGTTAGTTGTTCTATGCACTCAAACAATTATGATTTCCAGTTGACAATTACTCGCGACCCGTAGCCGGGCTGTGGTAATCACAAGTGCACTAGATTTGATTGGGCGAAAATTGTTCGCGAATGCACTCTTGAAATAGGGCAATCCACCCGCAGAGACAATTGAAATAAAACGTCAGTGCAGCCGGAACGGGCGATTGCAAAAAGCTGGAAGCGAATGCCGCGTCGCGCTAAATTAATTCTTATTACAATTTGGCAAGGATCGTTTTAGCTTCAGCGCGTTCCGCGATGATGTCATTTCAGCGCGCAGGTCAAGCGCCTACTTCGTACCGCCAGTTCTTCTTTTTGTTCCCGCCGCGGAGAGTTTTATTTTAAATCTGTAGCTCTAACGAACCGAGCTCTTGTTGCATGCGACAGGGCCGCGCGTGCAGCTGTCATTTTAGCCGTATTAATCGTTATCACTTCTCGCCACAATACTGCATTGTACAGCTTTTTCTTGGTGATTTTATTATTCGTGTTTAATTGTGAAGTTCTCTTGCGTTATTATATCGAGGCACATATTGAGTGCGCGGGTGTGGGTGCGGCGCTCGTGCGGCCGCGGCGGGCGCATTGTGTTCTTATGCCGCATACATTAGCGTGCATTCTCACGAACGGAACCCGTTCCTCGGCTCGGCGCGCTCCTATCTTGTTGTTCCTTTACAAATCTGCGTGCCTCGTATCGCTTAGTTGACTTTTTTGCACGCCGATGTTCAAAAACTCCGCCTTGTATCGAACATGCCGCGGAGTCTGGTTGCCATGCGCGGCGTATTGAGCATTAAAACATCGGTTATATTGTCCATCGTTCAATTAGACGACGCAAATGTTAAATCCAGCGAAATGACAGCAATAACTGTCGTGTTGCGTTTTATTGTGGAAAGTTAGCCGCAGCGATGTTAAAATTTATCGTTCCATTGTCAATAGGAGCGGACGGCGCGGCGGCGGCGCGCTCGTAAACCAAGCTGCGGACTAAGTTGGTTGATACATTCGCGCTAATTGTACTGCAATCACGTCGCGTGTGTTAAGTTTATAAGTTATAACGTGTAAAGGAACATGTGCAAACGTTCTCGAAATAATTTAATGTGTGCGCGGCGGGGTAACGACACGGGGCGTGCTCTGACGCTAATTTCGCATGCGGCGTCGTCGTCGGCGCGACGCGAACGCATATAACTCGACCAATTTAGAATTGAGCCGGCATGCCCTGCGCGCCACGCCAAACAGTCTGCCCCTTGCCGTGTTCATATGTCAGCACTCGATGATTGACTTACTGCGTCCGATCTTCTAACATTTATTTTTTTTATTTTTCCAGGTAATTTGCGAACGTGGAGCTTAATATCAAAGTAACGGGATTGCCTGAGTCTGAGTAATGTGAAATTACGAGTTGAAGTAAGTGATGATTTGCATGTCGTAAAGCGTTTTGTGGAGCAAGCGAGTTTATTTAAATTACTATAAGTATGACTTCTACTGCTGCTATCTGATTATATTATTTTATAAATGTTGTTTCCATGCAAAATTGTACTTTGAATATGGCTATCAAAGAAAATGTAACAGAACTGTTCTTTTCTTGTATGTACATGTCAAACGAACATTACAATTCTAAATCTATTTGAAACTTGGAATTATTATGAGGCACTACCTTCCTCATCACCATCTGCTTAGCCTTTTCCCAACTATGTTGGCGTCGGCTTCCAGTCTAACCGGATGCAGCTGAATACCAGTATTTTACATGGAGCGACGCACTACCTACCTACTTAATAAAAAGCCTGATTTACACCTATTTACTATACAGACAACCTTTATAGTAACCTAGTTGTTGTTAAGTCGGTGAGTTTGTTACTATAAACCAGTACCTTAATTGTGTTACACACTGTCAATCGGAATCTGAATAATTTTGAAGCAAATTGCTAATCCATTGCTTCATATGATCGAAAAATTTGTCTGCTCAACACGTACATAACGCAATGAATGTTGTTGAATTGTCAAAATGAAAACGATTCCTATTGATAATGTGTTTCGCAATAGCTCCGGTGGTAATTACTACACAACCGTGTAAAAGAGCACGACTAATTAGACACAAGCGACAACAATTCCTGCACGTTCTACTTATGTGTAAAGGCTCCTACAAACAGGCGCGACACGCGATTTTATCGCGTGTCGCGCCTGTTTGAAGGAACCTTAAATCCCGTGAACGAATATACGTGTCATCCAGGGATTTAATTAAGAGACCTTAAGTGGTGTAATTAAAGGCACCGTTGGAAGAAAGGTGGGGCCGTGGGGTCCGGGGCCCGGCACCAGGTGAGAACCTTATATAGAACGTTATTTGTGTTATTTGCGACGTTTTTGGACGGAATTAATTAAGATTGTTTCTTTTCCTTGTCATTATACTGTGAGACAAGTAGTGAGTGCGTAAATTATTTTATTGGAGTTTTGGGGCGGTGGCCATGCGATTTTCAACTCTATTTTCAAAGAAATTATGTCTATTCTTGCATTGGTGTCATTGTCGAAATGGTTTTCATTACCTAATAAATTTCTCCCTACGTTTGATAAATTAATGTCGGTATTTAATTTCACGTAGTATATGCTTTGGAACTTCTTCCGAGTTGGTATTCATCAAACTGTGATAAACATTTAATTAATATTATAGGAATCACGAAGAACTTGTAATATTTTACCTCATATTTCTTTCCGTAATTAGGTAGCAACTAGCTATGATAAGGAAATCTGGAAGTAAATCTATAATTAAGTTAATTATTCCAACTTGGTATCTAGTAGGTAAGTTACTTTGAGGAAAAAGATCTGCGAAGGAGTTTGTGCGCCCCTCTACCTATTTATATTTGTATAAGTCTCTGATCAGATCACAGCTCGAATACGCAGTGCCAGTGTGGAATCCCTTTTACGATAAATATTCAGAACGTATTGAAAGGGTTCAAAGAAAATTTTTAAAAGCCATGCACTACCGTTGCTTCCACGAAGATTTATCTTATGATTATTTGCTTAAGAAGTATAAATTACCTGACCTAAAATCAAGACGTACTCTCCTAGAGACGGTATTTTTGTTTGATTTGTGTAGCAATGTATATGACTGTATTGATATCCGTAATAAAATAAGTTACATAGTTCCTAGAACGACAGTATGTCGCGGGGTGCGCGCACGGCCGCTGTTTGCAGTTACTTCTTGTCGCAGTAACGCAGGTATGCGGGCACCCCTGCGGCAACTTACTAGTAATTACAAATAAAAATTCTATCATATCGATATGTTAGCTCTTTCTGCTGGTAGATTCAAAAATATTGTACTCAAAATACTTAGTCACCAGTCATTTTAATTTTTTTTAAATTAAGATTTTGCATGCCTTCTGAGTTTTTGCTGTCTGTTAATATTTGCTTTTGTTTTACTATTTTACACAAGAAATGTTTTCTTAACTTAAATTATTGTTGTAGGTTTTAGTTTAGATAGCATGGTTTGTAAAGATTATTATTTTTTATGTGTATTCCGTGGAAAATGTTGTTGGTTACACATTTGGCCGTATCTTATTGTATTTCTTCGTACAAAATGTAATGTGTCACTGTTTGTTTTCCCAAATAAATAAAATAAAAATAAGGTTTACTTACACATACATGTACATATGTTTGTGTAATAACTCATTATTTCTGAAAGATTTTCCACATGAATTCGATTGTCCATAAAGAAACCAAAAAAAAAAACAAAAATCCAACACAACTACGTTTCAATCACAAACCACATTGTCTCGCTGCTACGCTACAAGTATTGGCGTAGCACCGTAGCGCGTAGCCGGCGGCTCGTAGGCCCGCTACGATCGATGGCGTACAAAACAATTTTTCATTACTGTTCAAATCACTGGAACGTATTGAATTTTTTTACTGTGTATTAGCCTAGTATATCTTGACACTTCCTGGTGGCGCTGTTTGTGAAGAGAAATGTCAATGTTATGTCAATTTCAGTAAATTTAAATTTAGTACCGTATTTCGCCGTCTACCAAGATATAGTGGGCACGTTGTATTTGTTTTACGGCCTATAGGGGTTGATGGACGAGCGGATACGGTTCCATTGCCATTGATATTGCAATGTATATTGATATAAAGATTTGTGGAGTATTATTTTTGCTTCAATTTCACGATGAGGGCTTTTAACGTTGGTCGGGTGGAGGTCGTGTTATCAAATATATTTTTCATTCGTATTATATTATCCTGTTTGTGTCGGGGCCATTATTGATCTTGTTGATATCGGCGCTCCTAACTTATTCCCTGCTGGATCCGTTTTTTCAATAATCTGATTCGCATTTAATATATTAAAATATATAAACGAAACAATACTATATCAAGTAGTCTATCTTTAAAAGACTCAATAAGTAGTATGTAAGTAACTAGTTACTGTATGTGTGTATAAAGGGGCCCGTGGCTAAATAATAACAGCCGCACAGGCTGATCGATCAGGTTAAGCTATGCTTGCCGCGGTAGGTCTGTGGATGGGTGACCCCTCCGTGCCTCGGAAAGCACGGCTGGCATTCGTGGATCTTTGACAGTCGTTACGGATAGTCAGAAGCCCGAAAGTCTGACAACCAGTCTTACCAAGGGGTATCGTATTACCCAGTAACTGGGTTGTGGAGGTCAGATAGGCAGTCGGTCCATGTAAAATACTGGTATTCAGCTGCATCCGGTTAGACTGGAGGCCGACGCCAACGTAGTTGGGAAAGGGCTAGGCGGATGATGTGTGTATATAAAAAAAGACGGTGAAGAATCACATCCATCAAAAAATTCGACCGCATCGCTGTCAACAGGAAAAGTGCCCAAAAGCCTGGCAGCATTGTCACGTTGTATGGCGATGCTGATTCTTTGGTCAAATAAAGGCAGGTCGGAAAAGAAAATCACGTTAGCCTTTTATAATTTCAAGTGCAATTAAATTCCGTTCTATGTAATTGAAATAAAGTTTTTATTTTTCACTGTTTAGTGGGTCAGTTTGTAATTTATCTAAGTTACAATAGCCTAATGTCAACTGCTCATCACCTTTTACAAAATATTGCTATTCCCGATGCAGGGACGTTAATTGTTGAGGAGTTCTCCTAGTAAGAACCAGGAGAACTCCTCAACAACCACTCACCATACGCATTGTGACGAGGATAAATCGTTTAGCAACCATATTAAAGTAATCGAATCGCAACCCGTGAAATATTTGTCATTGAGTAGTTCCGATGGCCATCTGTGGTCTTCATCATCAGCTCCACTTTACCAAATGATGATTTCCGAGAGCAAATGCTCAAGTTACTTTAAAAAATACCCAAATCGCTATAGCTTTGCCTATAAAATTTGAGGGTTTCCCTCGATTTCCATGGGATCCTCTCATCAGATTCCAACTGATGATAATGGGACCACCTTGAGAGTATACCCTTTCGAACAAAAAAATAATTTTGAAAATCGGTCCACAATTGGCGGAGTAATCGCGTAACAAACCCAAAAAAAAAAAACATACCGTCGAATTGAGAACCTCCTTCTTTTTTGAAGTCGGTTAAAAATAGCGCCGATCCTTGAAGTCTTTTATAATAAACTAGCATCGCCTCGCGGTTTCACCCGCATAAGTGTCGATCCCGTGGGAATATCGGGATAAAAACTATTCTATATCCTTCCCCGGGATGCAATCTATCTCTCTGCGAAATTTTATCGAAATCCGTTCAGTGGTTTAGGCGTGAAAAGGTAACATATAGACAGACAGACAGAGTTACTTTCGAATTTATAATATTAGTATGGATTCTGGATTCATTTACTAAACCAACAACAAAAACAGTAAGTTTATTCAGCGGTAGTCAACTTCAGCCGATCGATGCTTACATAAGGGATTCTCGACACTAGTAAATAAGGCTAGGCTTTTCCCCGCTCCGTGTAAATAAAGACTTATGTACTAAAGCTTAGGTACACAGTCGATACGAAACTGCTTTGTATATTTACGTCCTATATTTTATGTAGAAGAATGTCTCCTTGTTAAAAATTCATTTATTTCGTTGATTTGACGTACGTTTTTTATATCCCGCGCAGCGTTTAATGTTGGAGCTGTTTCTAGTGAACTTGATGATTTTATTTTACCGTCTTTTGTTTATAAAACTAGCGTCCTGTCCCTGCGTTGCATGCTTTTTACAGCTTGATAAATTATCGAGATTTCTTTGTTGTGTGTTTAATTTTAATGTTTTATTCATGTATATACAGTCAACAAAAGAGATAGATATGCAGGATCATCGGATATAGTTGAAGTTTAGTAAGAAACTGATGGATGTTTACGACTGAAATTTAATTTGATAAATTAGCTGTTTGTTTTCTATTAATATAATTATATTTTATTTGAGAACATCCATCGGTTTCTTACTAAACTTTAACTATATCCGACGATCCTGCATACCTATCTCTTTTGCTGACTGTACACAAAAAAAGCACCTTCAAGTAAAACAAATGGTTTACAATAAAAATAGGTCTGAGGTAAGTAGAGTTGTATGTTAGAGTTGCAGCTAATACATAAGCTACACGTTAACAGAAAATACGCGCTTGCCGTGGAGTTGTGGACACCAGCCCATATTACCTGCATTACCTAATGTTTTATATACATAAACCTTCCGGATTAAACTTTAAAAATGATGGGGAAAATAGAAAAAAAATCCGTGGCGTACAGGTACACAGACAGAAAAAGAAGCTTTGTTTCATACTATTTAGGGTTGATTTTACCAAAGTCAGACATTTTTTATCCGTGCAATAGTACCTATGGAAAAACTGTCAAAAATACAAAAAATATTGTCAGGATAAGACTTATTCTAGGTATTAAAGTCAAGATTTTCAATTATGTGGACAAACATCAAGAAAGATTTTTTCGAACAGGCTTAACAGAAATAGAACTGAACAAAACCGTTTTTATTTACCTACTGCTGTAACATTTAAGATAAATAAAACATCTTAGAAAAAGCCCTAAGAATTTCATTACAGTTACTCTAATTCCTCTAAGCCAGAATAAAGTAGCTGGATTAAAGACTGTCTTCACCTTTATTAGCATTAAGTAATGAAATTATTAAAAATATCGCCACTTAACAGACTTATAACGAATCTTCATAATCCTCTTAAATGGGTGGTAGGTATGTACTTAGCTTTAATAACGATCGCTTGGATATAAAATTGAATCATTAATTGTCATTGGTTTTTTTTTTTGAGGATTGCAATCCACCAAATGACCTCTCCCACCCTGGGTGGAGTGGAAGGGAGTGTCAGACTCTTACTGACTAAAACCCACCCGTGTTCCTTCCTTAGCCCTTTATGTACCGGGGCAGCGGTAACCCTTTCGGACAATCCCGCTGACATACACGTATTCAATGATGGTCGGATGGCGATCCAACGGACTGCTGACGGGACAGTCCACTCGTCGATGGCAACACTGACCTTGAGCTGATAAACCCCGTACTTATTTTTGTTGCTGACGATCCTTCAGGATCAAAAAGAAAAGAAAAAGCGGATCAAACTGGAATGAGAAAGTTTATAGTGGATAAGGCAGAGATTAAAACAGAAGACAAACAAGCAGGGGATCGAGGAGGGGGGGTGGAGGGGTTCAGAATAACTCGTATAGTACGAAGTTTCAATGGAATACGGGACTGTACTGTATCTACTAACAAGGTCAAAAGGTTTTACGGCTGACTTGGCATTGAAGGTCTATTATGCCTTAAATACCTTCGGAGAATACAATTTATAAATTACCTGTCGATATTTTATGCGTTTGGCGTGAGGGTAACATCCTACCTTTTATACGGTGTGGAAGCTGTCTATAAATGAAATGTGCGAATTATGACGATGTTGTTCGATTTAACGGTTGATATTATAGATATCATTTATAATCGTTGATAAATAATCTTAGTTGTTTTTTCTAAATAGGTAAGTAAATAAAAGTCGTCCAGAAAGTATTTCGGCTACGGCGGCGGCCAATCTCAACGGAGACTAGCCTTCGGCGTGGGAGATGTTATAGTGCACAAATGTGCGCGCAGACTCGGGTGCACTCCCTCTTCCCTCACTCTCAAAGAAAAATGTTTATATGCGCCTAATGTGACAGATCTAGTGTTTTTCAGACTCATGGCTAAGTAATAATAGCTGCACGGGTCGATCAATCAGGTTAAGCTACGCTTGCCGCGGTCCGTCCACGGATGGGTGACCATCTTTTCATACCGAAACCCCTCTGTGCCTCCCCCTCTTCTGTGGAAAGCATGCCACTGGTCCCGGCTGTCATTCATCGATCTTTGACAGTCGTTACGGGTAATTAACAGCCCGAAAGTCTGACAACCAGTCCACCATGGGATATTGTATTACCCAGTAACTGGGTTCTGGAGGTCAGATAGGTCATATAAAATACTGGTATCCTGCTGTATCCGGGTAGACTTGATGCCGACCCCAATATGGTTGGGAAAAGGCTAGGCAGTTTGAGTGTTTTTCAGTAAATAAAAACAAGGTGGTATATTTCTTATTCTTTTCGTCGAAAATATGTGTACATAAGCGTTCTCTTTAAATCAAAAGTGTTACGTAAGGGCCAGGAATTCCATTTAAATAATATAATTTGCTCCTGACTCTGTACGTCTACAGAATTTAATTAATTCTCTTGTAACAGACAGAGCGTAAAAATGTTTAGAAATTCGTCTTTATTTGCCTCCTTGAGATTTCCGAGAAGCCTTTGATTTCAATTACACATACGTTAATATATGGAGTTTTGGTGTTATATTTACATGCCATAAACATTAATTTGACACTAGGGCACAATTAAAAACATTGGCTTTGCATGTCCTGAGAAAGTAAAAAAAAATGAATTTTCTTTAATTAAACCTTTTACTGATAGGTACTTTTCGAATGCCACAGAAGGTTAGTTGCCGATTCCAAAGTGGACGATCTACGACACGTAAGTTGGGGTCTTTTACGACTGGGCCCCCACTAAGATGATGAAAGATTATTACAACGATGTCACTGGCATTGTCCTAATGGAACGCGAATGTGCGATCATCGCGCGAGTAAGCGACGCGACCATCGCGTGTTCGCGCGATAGTAAAAACTGGGCGTACTAATAGAACGCATACGTGATCATCGCGCGAATTTACGACGCGAGCGATCGTTGAGTACCTAGTTTGGTACTGGCACGGTCGTTTTCAACAACCATGGACGTCAGAGACGCTCAATTTTTGCTGTCAAATAACAGCCGGGACCTACCATTACATTTTGCACATTTTCTTCGCTACTACAGTTAAAATTATACGTGTATATAATGTATGTCCCGATAACCATCACGTAACGTATTATGGGGCACTTTCCCGATTGCCTGTCAATATAATATCGAGCCATCTTGTTGGCGCGCCGACATCCATTTTCATATAACAGCAATACCTATACATTAGTTGCACAATAAATGTACAATTTTCAGAACGAAATTCTAGGAGCTGTATAAATTGGAAATTATGTTTGATATGATTAAATGAACCTTTCTTTTTTAATTTATTATTATTTTATATATTTGTATAAAAGAAATGAAATGAAAGCAATTCGAAATAGGTTGGATACATAATATCATATCCAACCTAACTGTTTCGAATTCGAAACAGTTAGGTTGGATACAACATATTGTATCCAACCTGTTTCGAATTGCTGTATTCAAACGCAAAACCTGCCAGTTACCCAATAAGAAACCACTCCAACTTAAAACGATATTTCTCAAACATATTATCCCAATCATTTACATAATCCAGTGCAAATGTGTCCAGTAAGGCGCATTATATACGACGATCTAATATTCATAAGTCCTTCCACACCCGTGTATAATAGCCCCGTGAATGTGGCGCCCATTGCTATGATATTCAACTTTCAGACCGGTAGTACAGGAAAGTTGGACAAAGTTGCTTTAGAACTGAGTGAAAATTACACTGATTTCCTGGTTGGGAGTTTTTACCTGACTGCGGTGGAGCACAATAGAAGGGTAGTTACTGTTTTTTTTGTTGGAATTGCGGGAAAAAAACGTTTTTTTTATTGGTTCAAAAAAATTGATGTTTCATACCTATATAATTTTTTAATCACGATACTGGCCTTTCCGTAAATAATTTCGGCTAGTAGCGTGCTAACGAATTAAGTTTATCGTAAGTATACAAGCAAATCTTGAAACGGTTAATTTTATGTGAAACTGCAAAATCTTTATTTTAATCTGTTTTATCTAGGTCACCCTCTCACCGAAAGGAGGTCTGTGTCCCAGCACTGGGAACATTATTGGCTGATTATGCGATGTTATGCTATCTAGGTTAAAAACTGCCTTTTTGTAAGCGGAAATAAAAATGCAAAAAAATATTAGAACCTCTTTAACTTCTGGATAGCTCATATTCAATTTTCCCACTATTCGGCTTCCGAAGCTTTCAGCACATCGGAGGATGTATTCCACATTGGGCACCCGCTTAAATGGCACCTGAGTGAATGCACCTGACACACAGCGGCACATTCACTCAGGTGCCATTTAAGCGGGTGTCCAATGTGGAATACGTCAGTCGGAGGTCTAATTATAATCTCTCGTCTCTTTTTTTTTTCGCGGCATAATGCTTCGGGACGCTAATCTATCGTTCGACACATCATACGATATTGCATATATTTTACGTTATGAACAGAACGCAACTTCTGAGCATGAGGTCTTGGGTTCGATTCCCAGGTGGGGCAAAGTGTTATTTTGTTTTTCTATCTGGAATTTCACAGTAGCAGCCCAGAGTCGGAATTTGTGCCCGGTTGATGGCGATAGGCTCGCCCTCTATCCTCTATTACTTGGGACTTAAACATAACTGGCGAAATGGCGGGTGAGCTAAACGTAAATTTTTTTTTTAATGTAAACGCACCCACAATACAGGAGAAATTCCAAGTGTGGGGCAACCCACACTTGGAATTTCTCCTGTATTGTGGGTGCGTTTACAAACATTTAAATTCACGTACACAAACAGCCAGACCCGGAACAACTACTTGTAGGTCATACAAATATTTGTTCCGTGCAATGTAATCGAACCCGCGACACGCAGCGCAGCAGTCAATCGCTTAACCACTGCGCCAACCGTGCCGTCATCTCTGCTCTGCCCTTCGGGGCAACAACGCATGATTTTATGTTAGGCAACAGCATTGTTTGTGCATCGCCCGTACATTGTTACGTCGTTGCTAACACGTTTCTCGTCTCGGACTTGATATTCAATATCTGAGCGCGACATTTCCCTTACATTTTCTTGCTCCGTTTTTCTTTGTCTCGTCTTTGACGTGTTTAGCTGCTGTGTGACACGAATCTCTATGTGAAGGTGTTATTTTAATGAGAATAATTGGAAATATGAGAACTTATTAGTAGAAGCTAACGTGATTATTACTTAGTATGAACGTAAGGATGTGGTTAAGGGTGGGCGTTTTGAAGGCTGTCTTTTGTAACTTTTGACGTTCAAAAACTGCTGATTTTCTGGCTAAAATAGTTTATGATGGAAGGGAGTTGAAGGAGTTGTTCAAGGAGACGTAGCGTTGGAAGGCCTCCCACAAGGCGGGCCGATGACCTGGTGAAGGCTGCAGGAATCCGCTGAATGCGAGAAGCACAGAACTGGTCGAAGTGGCGGTGCTCCGGGGAGGCCTGTGTCCAGCAGAGGACGTTGTTCGTCTGAAATTATAAAGAAGATGATGAAAAGAAGTATATTAAATAAAATAACACAGAAGATATACGTTTTTCTGTGTTAATTTCTATCTGTAAATATGTATAAAGTTACTTTCATCAATTCCATGCTTACTTTACTAACTTCATTTTATTTGCCTAGCTAGTGGCTTCTAATTATCAGTAGCGCATTTTATGGCAGTTTAACCTGTTAAAATCGATCGTGCAATTTGAGCTTTCCCGACTAAGTATGAAAACCGCAAGTTCAATGTAACATGGATATTATTAAAGCTTACTTGTTTAATCACTGCGATTTGAGCATCGTGTTACTGGAACTACTATTAGTAAATCATTTTAGGTAGGTACAGTCAACAGCAAATGATCAAAATCAGAAATTCAATACTAATGAACGGAGTTCGCGTCAGAACTGTGTGGCATCGAAGTACTACTACTTAGAATACTTACTACGTAGAATACTTTTGAATTACTTCGACGTCACGCAGTTCTGACGCGAACTCTGTTCATTAGTATTGAATTTCTGACTTTGATCATCTACTTTTGCTGTTGACTGTATCTACTTACTTCATAGAATTTTTATTGTAATTTTTTTTAATGCTGAATGGGCCTGCTCTTGACCTCGATTACGCGTGATGGAAAGCCATGGATGAGGTCTATAATGGAACGAGCGTACCCAAAAGATGCCTGTTCGCTCTTGCTTTGAAGGCAGACGGGTTTCGGCTATTCGGTTCAAAAATTATTCTTTTGTTTTAGATAATGTTTCTTTTTACATAGGAATGAGTCATAGATTTTGTGGGTACTCGAGGGTCCAGCACTCACAAGAGGTAAATAGTGGATAGGTGAGTAGCGAAACTGGTCAGTTTCGATGTTTTTCTTCCCTGGGTTGTCGTGAACGTCCACGATAATAACGTCACGTTAGAAATTATAAAAACGCCCATTAGGTTTGCTTTTACGTAATGTACTCGTATGTATATAACAATTACGTTTGTAATCACCGCAAAGGTCTCAGATTTACAAAAACACAGAATTTACTCGTAAATGGCATCGTGCGTAACTTAACCCGTCGTCGTCTGCGCAACAAGGAACGCGTATTAAAGGGTCATACGATACTTTTGTTATTCGACACCTGTTTCTGTACGCTTTGGCATGTCTTGCGTAGACTGTAGAGCATTCTCTTTGTTTTTATATTTTGCTTATTACTTGGCACAGTTTAATGATGGATCCAGCCAGAGCAGTGGTGGCCCAGTGGTAACGGCCACGACTTAGGTTCGAACCCAGACAGGCGCTTTACTTTGTGTAAAAAGAATTTAATCACCACTGCTTTCAAAATGGAGAAGGAAAACATCGTGAGGAAAGCGGAAGGTCCTAGAGAATTTCAAGGGCATGTGACATTCAACAACCCGCACTAGGCCTGCGTGGTGGGTTACGGGCCGTTTCCTCTCACCGAGGGGACGCCTGTGTCCCAGCAGTGGGAACATTACAGGCTGATTATGTTGTTATGTTATAATGATGGTCACATTCAATAATATGTTTTGTGTCGCGTTGGTTGTTTCGGCATTTGTGTTCCTTTGAGTATTCCTCGAAGATTTAACATTCTGATCCTAGGATTAATAAAATATTCATGTACCTAAGTGGTTATGCATTGTGTACGCTCCGTTATTGCTATCTTCTTCGGAAATCATGTTAAGCCGTTGGTCGGTTGGTTCGTTGGTCGGCTGTCATTCGTACATTTTACGGATCATACGGTCTTTACGGGTTAGTCAGAAGCCCAGAAGTCTGACAACCAGTCTTACCAAGTATCTTGTGACCCAGTACCTAACTGGGTTGTGGAGGTCAGGCAATCGCTCCTTCTAGCATAAATACATACTGGTATTCAGCTGCATCCAGTTAGATTGAAAGCTAATGCCAATATAGTTAGGATAAGGCTAGGCAGATTGATTTGTTTGGTAGAGTTGGTGCCTTTTTAGTTACTATAGGTACTCTATGGTTGATGCTCTGTCGTCACCTGTCATGTCAGTTGGTTTGCACAGAGCATGTAACCTTTTTTGGTTTGTTTTATGTCAATGGAAAATATATTGATCCTTACATAATTCACTAGACTTTCATCTTCCGTTATTAATTTTAAAAGTGTTTTTATGTATGTGGACTTGGTCATTATAACAAATTATCCAACATTAATTATCATCTATCATTTTTATCCCATACGTACTCACTTCAGTTTTGTTTAGTGGAAGTAAAATAATTGAATGAGAATAATTGAGTCGTATCAAATCAGTACTTGAACAATGGAATCTTAAGTTTCTGAAATTCTTAATAATATATCAATATCTTTATCAATTTCTTGTTCAATCTTATGTAAAATAGTATAAAGGTCACATCCAATGCGCAAAGCAACATCGCCATTTTTTGCGGCAAAGCGAATACGATACTATCTTGATACTGTCTGTCACCGTGACGTCACAGACGAAATTACAATAAAACCTGTTTCTTACAACCCCTTACTTCCGATATGTAATGCGATCGTAACGAGATCGCTTATCGTCAGCACGGCAACACCATACCACACCATCGTACAAACAGACCAAGCGATTATAAACTATAAGTCTTTATCTATAAAGGTTTTAATGCTATGAATATTTGGAAGAAATTATACTGTATGTATTACTTAGGTTCGCGTGTTTTTTTTAACGATGTTTTATTGTCTTGATCGTCTGTTGATATAGATATAGTCTAAGAATGGGTTGCTGCATGTTTAGCGGTAATCATAAAAGTTAAGGGTCCTTAGTTTTTGTTTTCTTAGTTGTTGATTTGCGAAAATGGTTATACGAGGTTCTCGTTCAATGTTGTTTTGAAAATGGAACGCTTCGATGCCAAAGGAATTTTGGAAAAAGCTTTTTAGTTTTTTTCTATGTTGAATCGTTCGTTTAGAAGTTTGTTAATCATTAGGAATTGTTTACTTTTAATTAAATATTAATGGTGGCCTACCTACTCATTATTTCTTATCAATGGCTTTTATCGATAAATAGGGCGATTTAATTATGTCTAGTAGGTATATGTATAGTTACTACCTAGTAGGGCAAATACCAATGTGAATTTTTCAATTCATATGTACTTTCTGAGATTATCTTGGACATTGCAGAAGGAAAACTCATATAAAAAATACATGAAATTTATTCATTTATTTATACACTAACAGCGCCCCGCGGTTTCACCCGCATAAGTGTCGATCCCGTGGGAATATCAGAATAAAAACATAACAAACATAAAAACGGCTGGACCAATTTTGACAATTTTGATTTTGTATGGAGGTAGCTGACACTCTGGATTAATAGGTGTATAGTCTACTTTTTATACCGATATTCCCGCGGGATCGACACAAGACTTTACGCGGGTGAAACCGCGGGGCGCAGCTAGTTTTTATTACAAAATAGTACTTCACTAGCTTGTTCTGGTGTTGTTCTGTGGTACTTGTCCGCGGAAGCGACGGAACACCACGCATGTACAGACGCCAGCACATCAAGCTACCCGAAACTGTCAAATTTTCCCAATCAACTTTGATCCTTATGCTTTAGCGGTAAAGTTAAAAATCTATTGAAGAAATTTGACAGATTGTAGTAGCTTGATATGCTGGCGTCTGTACGTCTAATATCGCCAACCAGTCTTGAGCAACCGTGGTGATCAATGCTCGGGCCTGCTTTGTATGAGAAGAGGCCTTTGCCCAGCAGTGGGACAATAATAAGCGGGTATTATTATTATAGTCCGCGCGGAACTAGTTGGCCGCATAGTTACTACATTATTCGTTAATTACATTTTCCAAACCCCAATAAAACAATCCTACGATCACGTAAGCAAGGAAAGCAATAACATAACATCAAAGGGGTTTGATGTTATGTATTGTTGTAGAGTATATTGTATTGTATTGTAGTATTCCTGTATCCAACGGGGATTGGATACAGGAATACTAATACTCTAGATAAAATTAAACTCAACATTCGCGATAATCGTAGTTGGGCTGAGACACTCGAAACTCCAAACACAAACAAAAACTTCCAAACACATGCGTCTACGTATGAACGAATAGTTATGTAAAAAACATAGGTTACTATTCGTTCATACGTAGACACATGTGTGACCAATCGACTTGGGCCCGGCTTACGAAGACGTAAGGGGCCGCCTCCACGAGCGAGAGAATCGCGGCGATAGTCTCGCCGTGCCATCAAATTTTCGTGGCGATAATATCGCCGTGTTGTGACACATTCTAAGAGAGAGCATAGAAATACGCGCCACGACGATAATATCGCCGCGATTCTCTCGCTCGTAGAGGCGTCCTTATTAAGACTGAAGGCAATTGACGGTGCCACGGGTCTGACTATAATGGTTACTGTTAACGTGGGGTAAGGAAATCTATCTACTGGTAGTAGTCCTATCTTGTAGAGATCTGAAGCGTTTTGTACAAGTCTTAGTACAAGACGGCACACTGTCACACAGGGTGGCAGGCACATCGACGCGCAATCTGTAACCATGAAGTCAGCACATGATTCTAGAACCATGTGCTGAATTCACCCCCTAGATTAGAAATTTTTCGTCGGTTATAAATCACTTACAATCTGAATCATTTTGAAGGATATTGCTAATCCATTGCTTCATATGTTCGCAATATTTATCTGCTCAACAATGTAACTGTCAGAGTTGAAGCCTGAAAGAATGTAGAATGAATGAAAGAATGCTGTAGTGTGTATCCAATTACGCTGCCAAAAACGAATTAACGTCACTGCAAGCGAGAATTTCAATATAAATCTCGTTTTAATTATTCGGTCCTACTACCTATTAAGGTTTAAACAAACAATTTCCATTACAATTAAGGTTTATTCAATCGAAAACAAATCTAGATTTTATTTTATTGTAAGCTGGTCTGGGCAGTCTGGGCTAGAATAACCTAGATTTTGCTCCTCTATAGGATACTTTACAATCACTTACTTCCCGATTTCTCGGGGTTTCGAATGTAACCCTCAGTGATTTGTGAATTGGGCTGTGTTACCGAACGTGACAAAAAATATACGACTGTGTAAGAGTTATTTGATAGAAGATTAGGATTTGTTCGGGTTTTCGGCTTTTAGATGTCGCATTTGTTTTTTAGAGAGATCATTTAGCGCTGCCAGTTCTTTAGTTAGTGATGGTGATCTTTATAGATGCTTTAGGGAATTTGTTCATTGGATTGGTCGTGGGTTCGGTTTTTGGTCATTGTTGTGCCGATGCTTCCGGTTTTACTCGCGTTCTTGAAGTACTGCTTCGTGGCCCTACTACTCTGAAAGAAATAAGCAGTAAATAAAAATGAAAAAACATTAATCTGAACTGGTTTAAACAGTTCCTTAGGAGCCTAACGTTCAATACAGATTTTTTTTACTGATCTGAAAACAGTTAAAGCTTCAGGCAAAATGTTACTGTCATGACAGTAAACTTTAAATTTTTAACGTTTAGCTTTAACATTTTTTTACAGTCAAAGGTATGTTGATGTTTAATCATTAATAGTTACTGTTTTGTCTTTTATTGTTTTACAAACATTTCTTCTTATTGCATAAAGTCAGTAAATTTTAATGAAATCACTTTAATGTGGTGTACCTAGTAAGAAATTATTTTTTTCAGTGTAAGAAAGAAAGTACCATTATGTGTTTTATCCAGGACATAGTCTATTTATGGGTAATCCTATTCTGTTCAGTCGTTTTTGCGTGATTGACTAACAATCAATTCCTAACACACTTACAAATTTAGATAAGGATTCTACAGCAGCCATGTATACCCGAGATTTCTCTATCCACTTTTCTTGGCCCCGTATCATAATCCAAGTACATGCATACTTTTCCTGATCGTTGGCAAAATATTCTGCCAGACTTACCGAGGGAGTCTAGACGCGTGTTATGGGAATGTATACGTAGACGGGGCGAGGCCGGGTGTCACCGTATACGAGCGTGTTGTGCGTATTTTGGGGGATTGTAGTACGCGCAGTACGACGTACATTTGTTTTTAACGTTCTTATAATTAAATGAATGGAGTGGCGTGTCAGCAGCTGTTGCGTATTCGAAATGAAGAGTTGCATGATGTAGGAAATTTATGTTGTATTTTTATACCTCATTAATAATTATAGGCCCGTGGCTAAATAATAACAGCCGCACAGGTCGATCGATCAGGTTAAGCTACGCTTGCCGCGGTTGGTCTGTGGATGGGTGACCATCTTTACATACCGTGACCCCTCCGTGCCTCGGAAAGCACGTAAAGCCGTTGGTCCCGGCTGTCATTCGTGGATCATTGACAGCCGTTACGGGTAGTCAGAAGCCCGAAATTCTGACAACCAGTCTTACCAAGGGGTATCGTATTACCCAGTAATTGGGTTGTGGAGGTCAGATAGGCAGTCGCTCCATATAAAATACTGGTATTCAGCTGCATCCGGTTAGACTGAAAACCGACCCCATAGCCTTTGCCATAGTTGGGAAATGGCTAGGTAGATTCATTAATTATAGATTGTTGTGTAGTATGAGTGGATTCCTTCCTGAAACTTTAATATGCTACTATTTGCCTATAATGATATGACTAGTACGGAACCATGTTCGCACGGACGTAAACATCGCAACACTCCATGTTGAGTCGAGTATTGAGAATCCAACAGAGCAAATCCCAGCGCGTCAAAAAATCAGACTGTTGAATTTTCAACTCTCGGCGCTAAGGAATGCGTTGAAAATCCAGTGCGCGAAAAAAAATTGCCGCCGGAAAAACGCGCCCGCGCGTACCTGGGCTAAATTTGATACCTACATCAAATTAAACTGTCTTATGATAACAATACCTACACCAAATTAATCGAAATCAAAATTCTGAGCCCTCAAATAATTAACACAGACAGACCAATTACAATTTATCAGTATCACTTAGCAACACAACGTGCGCCCGCTTCAGGGTGCCCGCGTGAGTATACACACGCCACTACGCCCTGGGGCGGTCAACACGAGGCAGATACCACAATCGCGTATTGTGCTTATTTTAGAGCCACGCGGCGCCGCCGAGGTACCTATGTTTGTCCAGAGCTATGTACCTACTACATGAAATTTGTGAAAACGTAAACATTTGCCTCGACGTGTTTATAGTCTGAAAAGTAAATAGAGGCGAAAGCTCGGTAGTATGTTTGCTTAGAAATGGTGTTTTGAATGATTGTCGTAATTATTCGGAGAGTGAAAATATTTTAATAATCAGCTAAGAGTGTATTTATTTGAAAAAACAAAAACAAAAAACTCGTCGGACTCGCACACGAAGGGTTCCGTACCACAAGGCCCCCCTTAAATATTTATTTTATTTTGTTTTTAGTATTTGTTGTTATAGCGGCACCAGAAATACATAATTTGTGAAAATTTCAACTGTCTAGCTATCGCGGTTCTTGAGATACAGCCTGGTGACAGACAGACGGACGGACGGACAGACAGCGAAGTCTTAGTAATAGGGTCCCGTTTTTACCCTTTGGGTACGGAACCCTAAAAATGCGACTTTGCTTTTTCAGTAGCAGTAGCGCAAACGTTAAGGGGAATGTACCTACCTACTTTATAAATTTAGAGCCTAGTTTATTCCACAGGCATTCTGTATTGACAAAACGTACACTCAAATCTCAAGGGTCGTTCTTTTACGAGATCCACATAGTCAGTTACTTCGAATGTTTGGAAAATCGATAGAAAGTCATCTAGAACTTGTACAAAACCAAGCCTTTCAAATTATGAAACCAACTTTTTTTTCTGTTCAATAAAGGAACTCCGGACCGTAACAGATAGTGCCTCGCGTGTTAGTATAAACTTTATCATTGTCTATGCTATTTCAAACTCGCCACACCGCTTTACGTGGTGTTATGTGCCATAAGCTTACCGCCCGCGCCATTACGATTTGCATACATGTAAAGGTATAATTTATTGTCCACTGTTACGACTGTTAAAACTAGTCGTAAAGTTAGCCATTAAATTAGCTATGTACCTGTTTTGAGGACACTGCTAATGATTCTATGTTATGTGTACTTAAAAGTTTAAACGAGGGAAACATGTAGGTATAATTCCTATTTTATGAGATGAAACCAACTAATAATATGGATCCGTGCAATAACGTGACGGACATATTATCAAGTTAGTGCCTAGTACCTAAATCTACAGAATCCAACAATTTCGTTATCTTTCCAGACTTCTACAAAAAGTACCATAGAAGTGTAACAATAGTAAGAAAAAGGGTTTATTCTAGAGCACTTGAAAGCTCTCAGAAATCTCATACAATTTGGGCAGAATGAAAAGAAAGGACATGTTCGTTATTCGAAACTACATTTCGTTTTTCCTTTGCCTTCTAAATCAGTATTGGAAAAAAAAACAATTGTCAGGGACTTGGGATTCTAAAACTAAAACAAATCACGGTCGGATAATCCGCAATCTGAATACGGCTGTCATTTGAATTTGAAAATGGAATGACTTTAAAGGAAATAGGATGAGATTCTTTATCAATTCTATTCACGTTGCCAGTTATGAAATAAATACGCAATTAGAATTAAATGGATAGCATTAATTTTGTGCTGTGTAATAATTTATCCTTTCAATCGTAGTTAAACGAAGATTACTTTTAATTGTCGATAGAACCGTTTGCATTTTAAATATTCCTCGCGGCAGCCAATGTCAATTACACTAAACTTCCGACACTGCCGTCCACAAGCACAGAATTATAGCCTTTATATTTCCTGAGATAACCTTTAGGTAATACGGTAATAGGTAATACAACTCCACGTCAATGCGCGTATTTGGCGTACGGGGATAACCTTTAAAAAGATAAATAACTTATTTAAGTGTTATTCAGTGTTGCAGTGCTACGATAATGCCGCATAACCATTTCGCAATGGCGTTAAGAGTGGAAAAGCATGCAAGCTCCGATAAGGAAGATTATAATACTTTTTCTATGCAAATTTTAATAACCTCGTCTTTTATTTCTTTGATATTTCTTTAGAATTATGAGAACTTTTATACGCGGTGAGTGTTTTGTGATGTAGAATCATAAAATTAAAAAAAACAGAGATAAAATTGCGCTGGGCCGACACGCCGCGCGCCCTCTTGCTTGCTCTATAAATTAAGGTGTTTGTATGTAATTAACATTAATTTCCTTACTTATTCCACAATAAGTACCTATTATAATGTTTTTTGGTAGGTATACAAAGAGTATTTTGTGCGAAATTAATAAATGTGGCGAAAAAAGTTTGAAAAAACTTTTTTACAAAAAAAAAAAAAACCGACTTCCAAAAAAGACTGCAAAGTGAAAAATAAATTTAATTTCGGAAGTCGGTATCGTTAGGTTCGCATTTTCGTTGTTTTGCCACCGACTTCCGAAATTAAAGTTATTTTTCACTTTGCAGTCTTTTTGGAAGTCGGTTATTTTTTTTTGTACTTAAAAAAGTTTTTACTTTTCACTTTGAAGTTGTACTTACCCCACACAAATTCGTATAACACTACGTGCTATGTAAATATCAGTGACAGGAAGTTATTAATTTTCTTTGTTGTAAGCTTACATTTTTTATTCTGTAGGTAATCCGTTTGTTTTAAAATAAAATCGTAAACGAACGTTGCCTGTGTACAGTCACGAGCATAAGTATGTATACACTTGGCTTTGTTTAAAGACGATTTTCTTCTTTAGTTTTGAATGAAATTTTATGTTATTACGAACAAAGTATTTTTGAACCCATAGGTTTGTGTAAAGTGTCGTATTTCAACGTTGCATTCGTTATTTCACGAAAAAATCGACATTGAACGTTGCGAAGTGTTGACATATTAGTGCTCGTGACTGTACAGTATATTATTTGGAAGCATATCATTTTTACGATCTTATCTAAGAAGCTTAAGATAACATAGATAAAGCCGGATAATAATAAACTTAGAGAGGTGTTAATACAATTTATCGAGAGCTCAGTAATATTGAGCTCGTGTCTTGCATATGAACGAAGATGGCCATTTCATAGAAGGACATAATTATATCTTATGACACAGCTTGTCGTGCATGCTCTCCTTATTCCGCAATTACTCATTGCTTTCTCACATTTCTCTCGCTTCTCATTGTGGAATTCTATTACAAATATAATTACTGGACCATAATTTCCCCCACTAAACATTCCATATTGAAACATAAACCCGAGTTCGTATTTCAATGTTGACGGTTACTATTCAACGTTCGGTAATGTTGTTCTAAGTTAAAATTAGTGGGAAACGAAATATTATTCCAGTGCACAAATACCCGCTTGCACGGTTAACACCAACGTGTTGATATTTACCACTCCCGCTGAGAGAGTTAACACACGCCACTTACCAATTTACTACTGATTACCCACTCGATGTAGCTGTAGTGATACTAACTTACACTTAACTTACTATAATGACTTTATCTGATTCGCAAAGTATCAATCAATATCTTGTTTGAGTAAAATATTAGATTATATTTGCTAGAAAAGCTGTTACTTATAGGTACAAAGAGGTTTCATTCAAAAATTTACCATAGATAATTTTAAATGCTGGCTGAAAACAAACCTACGCCATGGAACTAGTAGGTATGTACTATAGTACAACTACTCTTCACCATTGAGTCACACTCACTGACTCTAATAAACATGTTTATTACAGGTCAGTGGTCACACTAAAAAAATATTTTAGAAAAAAAAAACATTTGCCAGCTTTAAAACCAGTGTTGAAATAAAAATTTACTTTTTTATAGCTCTACCAAAAAACTGTTGCGTTAACGAAAAAATAATTAAAGTACCTACTCCGTAAAAATGAAAATTACTTTATTTCTCGCCCGGAAAGTCCACAAGGGAGCAGTAGTAAGTGTTTTCACATTTAATGAGCGCCATATTTATATATAGTTTTTCGGGTTGTTGCCGCACTCTTTGCTATTCACACTATCATTAACTGGATGGTGTACAAACATTAGGGGAATGAAGTTCTCGCACCATGCAATTTGTACTAAACTTTAGTGAGGGCTTTCGTGTGCGTTCGTACTTTGCTTCTGTAATCTGTTCTGAGGAACTTACGTTTAGATTAGCAATCCTTACCTTTGTCCTTGTTTGTGCAGAAAATACACAACTAACTTAATATTTACTTACGTTTCTAGTGTGGGTTAATCTTATTAGTATCATATGTGGTTTTAAAGCCATAATACACATGCCTGTAACTAGTACCAAAGTTTGTGTAGTCGATGTGCCACTACAACTTCTGATTGGTGAATGACACATGCAATGGCGTGCCAGCTACTTGCATACTTTACTACAAGCTACAGGCCCATGTATTATGGGCTTTATTCTCTTTAAGATTTATCTCTAAATAGTAAAATTATATTTTTGTAACAGATTGAACCACAGTTAAAAAAGAACATTTTTTTTTTGAAACCTGTCTTTTATTAAATCGAGGAAACTAGACTTGCAGGCCAAGTTAAGGATATTCATTAAAATATAGGCGTAACTGGTAACGGTGCTACTTGATTATTACTGTATCTCATTTGCTTATGTCGATGAATTGATTATTTTATTGCATTTCTGCAACCACTAAAACGAGTCAAACTAAACAAGTAACTGTGATGCCACCATTCAAAAAATCTAGACTAGTTTTTTACAAGATTTAAATCATTGATATTTTGTCACAAAGTAATAAATACTATATTTTTATGTATAAATCATTTATTCGGCACACCTGTGTCTATCTATTTCTTATTTTTACAAACAGGTGTAAGACTTAGAGATACGCGACAAGCACCATCAAATGTCGTAAAAAGAATTAATGGCGGATGTTGTTGAAGTTACAATTTTAATTTTATTGCGTTGTAGAGACAATTGGGTGGAATATTCATGAGTGGAAACGGTATTAGTCGTGGTCCGTGGCCCACGCTGTATAGGTACCTACGAGAAAAATTGTCAACAGATAGTGAAGCAACGACCGTGTTCGAAGAAAAGGGTCGAAAAGCAATGGTTCAAATTGAGGAATGTAAACACAAAGGAACGCTGGTATGTTTTTATAATTTTTCATTTCAATGTCTCATTCGTTTTAAAATTTTTTGATGTGAAACATCTATTAGCGCGTCTTGGGGGTAAAGTTACGGTTTCCTAGAAGGGCTTTTCCGTCATATTTATAACGGACGTCGTGAAAATCTGTAATTTTCACCAGTATTTGACATTAAGGTGTCAAAAACACTTCGTATTTAGACATTACGGCCGCATGTTGCGGTCACCGCTCTTCTAGGAAACTTGAAGAAATGATAAAACATAGGACAAACGTCACGACGCTGTATAAAGGCTCTTACAGACAGGCGCGACACGCGATATAATCGCGCGCGACACAAAGGCACCGCTCGTTGTGCGACTTGCGGTGCTTTGTGTCGCGCGCGATTTTATCGCGTGTCGCGCATGTTTGAAGGAGCCTTTATGCTGCCATGTCCCCTCTTGGCCGCCTGTCTTTTTCATGTCTCACATCTGCCGGGCGTCCCGATTATCGTCACATTATTGTCATTATTATTTAATTTTTTTCTCGTGTTTAGCTAGGTAGGTACCGTTTTTGTATGCCGGACGGACGCATTTGTCACCATTGTCCTCGCTGTACTCGATCATGCCAGACGCCCTCACACACCTTCAAATATGAATCAATTCGTCGCCGTCGTACAAAAAATATCATATGAACCAACACATGTAAAATTATTTAAAGTACCTACGGGCGTAGGTCATCCGAATTTAAATAACACACAGTGATGGACGAGTCCAGAGAACCGGGCTGAAGACGGTTTTATTTAAACAGTTTATTGTTTATTATCGCATAACCGTCTCGAGGTAGTATCAATTTGTTACCAGTTGTTATTCATAGTAATCCCACTTTTTTACGTCCACTTATACATTCACAAATGATTGATTGGTCAGTCGTTCTAAACCAAGCCAGCAATTTACCGAGACAACTTTATTACCGATCTATTTGCCGTAAATGTGGTATTAGATTTATGAGTCAACTTGATTGAACCTACATCTGGCCACTGTTTAGCTAACCGAGAGTAGTTGATGAGGAAACAACGGAATTACTCTAAGAAATGCAATAGTTGTATTGTATGCATCAATCAAACAAAATTGACTTAGCATCTCTATGCTCTTGTTAGTGAAGTGTTCGACACAATTTTCGTGTCCGCAATCATCATTTATCCTACCTTTACCTTTGTCTTATAATAAGGAATGTAGGTGTTTCCTACTAATCGCAGAGTCTCATTATTTATCCAATTTATGTAATAGGTTTTATAGATGTGGGTGCTCCGTGTGCGAGGCACCGTTCAGTCTGCAGGCGCGGCCTTGTCCCGCAACAGCTGTCGGCTCGGGCACTAATACCGAACATTACATAAACCACAGATATTATTGAACCACATTACTCTTGTAGGAAACTTGCAATTATACTGGCTTTGCAGAGATACAGTTTCTGACATAAATTCAGATAACAGTAGTCGATATCAGTTACAGGTCTTTTGCAACTAAATTAATGCAGACTCCTGTATAATTTCAAGTTTTTGCAGTGTTTAATACACTGCAAAAAATTTAAATTGCCCACGTAGGTAACACAAAGTCGGCGCAGATGGTTCGGAGAACAGAATAATGTTAAATTTTTGTCAAGAGTTTAATTTATAAAAAGAACTCGTGTCTGTGGCATTCAGGAGGCCGTCTTTGTGCGCTCTCGTCTAGCTGTCACACAACAATGCGCCGACGCAGCCTTGAACCTGCGGCGGGCGTCGCTCTCTTACACGACATTGTGCCAAATGTAATTTAATATACATGTTTTATATATGAACGTATATCACTGGTATTGACGAAGCTAGTTAAAATGTTTTCGACACTAAAATGTCTTTTTCTTGTCTGTCTGGACCACAGCTGGACCGAGTCGAAAGTAAAAAAATAATTTTTATCTAAACGACTAAGTACAATTTTCTAGGAAATGTTGTTTCATTTGATTTAATAATGAATTAATGTCTGCAGTGCTGAAAGGTAGACTAAGGTATATGACTCTTTTACGGTAGGATCAATCTATATGGAAATTAGTTGATACTTAGAATGTTTTTAGTAGCAATTGATTAAAAACATGGTATGAAAGTTCTACTGGTAAGCAACCAGCACCCTAAATGCGTAACACACGATCAATCACATTCTGAATGATTCTGACGGATATTGCTAATCCATTACTTCATAGGTTCAAAAAAATTGTCTGCTCAACAACGTAAATAACGCAATGAATGTTGTTGAACTGTCAAAACCCCGCTGTTTTCCCTTGTAGTCACATTTCTTGCAGAAATCAATCGACAGAACGTTCAACCCTTCAATAGCACTCTATGTCCTATGTTTTAGCAATAGGTTTAAAGCAAGTAGGTCGACTTATGCAAGCAGTAAATAATTTAAACCGTAATTGAAGTTAGCAATCAATAACTACACAATACTTAGTTTGAGAACACATTTAAATTATCTTTACTCGTGGATTTGGTTCATTTAGAATTGTCTAACTGCTCTAAATATATTTGATAAACTTGTTCGATTTGAGACAAAGAATATGTTTGTAGATTTGACTAATAATCATCATAATTATTTATTTGTAATAGGTCGAATCGGTACAGTGTTGGTGTTAAAGTCAGTAATCACAATAATATTATTAAGCCGAAAGTTTGTGAGAGTGTGTGTGGGGGTGTGTTTATATGTTTGTAACTTCTTCACGCTCAAACAGCGGAACCAATTTTGATAAAATGTTGTATGGAGGTAGCTGACACCCTGGATTAACATATAGGCTACTTTTTATCCCGATATTCCCACGGGATCGACATTTACGCGGGGGAAACCGCGGGGCGCAGCTAGTAAAGTAATAAATGTACTCATATGATAACCAGTGCCGGATTAGCCCATAAGCAAAGCTGTTTATCAGCAAGATATTACAAGACTCAAGTCACTCTAGCTAGAGATGTGCACACAATACAAATAAAAAAATAAATGGATAATAAATAAAATAATCTTTACAAATCGCTCGTCGATGTTTTGGAAAAATACGAGGCCACTAGTGGATAGGAGGGAGGGAGGGTGGATTGCTTAGGGCATCAAGTACCTACTCTTAATATGGCACTGATGATAACAGTTCTTTTTATACAGAGAAGTCGTTGGTACCCTAGGCAGAACCATTCTATCTGGATCTCTAAAGAAACCTTTCTAATTTACTAACACAAATCAGCACATTAATTGCGTAACACACTATCAATCGGAATCTAAATAATTTTGATGGAAATCGATAATCCATTGCTTCATAAGTTCGAAAAATTTGTCTGCTCAACACGTAAATAACGCAATGAATGTTGTTGAACTGTCAAAATGAAACCGATTCCGATTGATAATGTGTTACGCAATTGCCCCGTAGGTTAGTGTTTAAATTTAATTACGAGTACTAAGAAGACACTAAACGACTCAGTCAACGCAATAAAAAGCCTAGCACATTCGTCACATCCTGTGATTAACCTAAACATACATTTTACTTCGTTTCAACGAATATTAAGTTCTATTTCTACAGCGTGATGTTTATAGTCAAATAAATGTGTTGGCATACCACAACTAAACAGTTGGTTGTACAATGATGGGCCCATGTTGGACCATGTCCAAAGACTTCGTTGAAATACCTCGGGACCACGCTCGCGACACTCCGTTATTGATATTAGTATATTATTTACTACTTTTGCTGCCCACGGCTTCAGCCGCATGGAGGTCGGAAATGATCCAACAGGAACGTACCACCGGAATAAAAAGTATCCTATGTCCTAACTCAGGTCATGGTCTATGTGTGTGCCAAATTTCATTAAAATCAGTTGAGTTTTTACGTGATTCAGTACCGAACATAAAACTATCACATTTATAATATTACTAGCTTCTGTCAGCGACTTCATCCGCGTTTTTCGGCCCCTGACCCACGGCAAAGCATGATTTGCCTCCCCTTGCTGTACTTCGTTTTCTGACTTTTTTATTTTTGCTCGACTCCTAAGGGTCGTCGTGTGATGTTAAACCGCCTATAACCTTCCTCAAGAATTAGGCTATCAATGCAAAAATATTTTTTTCAAATCTGACAGGTAGTTCCAGAGATTAGCGCGTTCAAACAAACTCTTCATCTTTATTATATTATAGTACTAACTGCACCCCGCGATTTCACCCGCGTAAGTGTCGATCCTGTGGGAATATCGGGATAAAAAGTTGCCTATACGTTAATCCAGGGTGTCAGCTACCTCCATACAAAAATGTATCAAAATTGGTCCAGCCGTTTGAGCGTGAAGAAGTAACAAACATATAAACACGCACACACACCCCCACAAACTTTCGCCTTTATAATATTACTATGATTAGCATATACATTTGACAACCTAGTTACAGTTATTTGGACTAGAGTTCTGGAGGAGCGTTCATTAACACTTTATCTTGTGTCAGTTATTGTGTCAATGTGTCTTGTATTTTGATAAAGTGTTGATTTATCTAAATTAGGAATGTTGACACTCGCTATTTATAGTGTTGCTTATTTCTCGAACGCACAGCTAGGTGCACATCAAGCTAATCATAACCAGTTTAAGCTGACTTCTGATCGTACGAAAAGCCTATATCTAAAACTGGAAATGTATAGCTTGATGTGTCGCCGTGTGTACAGTCAACAAAAGACATAAGTATGCAGGATCGTCGGAGATAGTTGAAGTTTAGTAAGAAACCGATGGATGTACTCGAATAAAATTGTATTTTATTAATAGAAAACAAACAGCTCTATTATCAAATTAAATTTCAGTCGACAACATCCATTGGTTTCTTATTAAACTTCAACTATATCCGACGGTCCTGCATACTTATCTCTTTTGTTGACTCTACATAAGTAACTAACTGGCGAGCCGCCCCTGCTTCGCACTGTTTTTACGATTTGACAGACCATCCAGATTTAGTTATTATATGTTAGTTTAATATTAATGTATTAACACATAAACCTACCGGAATAAATTATCAAAATGATGGTGAAAACCATATCAAAATACGTTACGTAGTTTATAAAAACAACGCGGCCATACAGACAGACACGAAAAGCTATAACTTTAATTTAAATATAGATGTAGAAGGTGAACGGGTATTGGTAAGGAAAGTTGATAGAAATTGGCTAAAGCAAAGCCAGACTATATCTTTATGTTTGTTTGTCTGTATAGCGACACATGACATGGTTCCTACGGACTTCCGGCATTCCTGAAATTTCTATGTGGGAAGTTTAGCAGCTGACGTAATAATGGATGTCTGTCTGTCTGTTGTTATGATATAATCATTGTTCGTACACATGTTCAGTTCCGGGCTGTAGACTAATGAGATTGTTTTAACAGAATTTGCTTTCGATTTACGTTATTTAAACACGGCTATCCTATTTTTATTTACGGCAATTGTTCCGATTTCAGATGTGTTATAGAGAAGCGGCTGAGGCACGTCATTAAATACGATTTAAGAAAAAGAAAAGTTCCCCTGACTCCTAGACATTCGCAGACAATTCACATTGACATTTTCTTTCCAAATATCCCGATCGGTGGTACTTAGCGCTTCTCCTCCACCTTATTATGCTTGAAACCAAAGTGTGGAACTTTCTGACAGCGTCTGCGTTGCCTTCCACCTTTAACCCATCTACCTTCAAAGCAAGACCAAACAGGCATCTTGTAGGCACGCTCGTTCCATCGTAGACCTCATCCATTGCTTTCCATCAGGCGACACCTAGGTAAGGAGCGGGCCCAATAAAAAAAATAAAAATAATAAACGTTGCAAGATTCATGAAGTGATTGTAAACAATTTAAAAGTTAGGTCTATTTCATTCCATTATAATAGAAGCTCGATTACAAAACATATCATTTTCTCTATAGTCCGGGAGTGAGTTAATAGAAGGAGTGATTAAAGCGAGTATTTCGGAGGCTGTTAAGTGGAGGGAACCCTCATCACGGACGACACCTGTCACGCGACCCCACTCCACGAAAATTTACCTTTAACCTCATATTAAATAGTAATTGGAAATGAAGCACTACTTCAATGGTCCTTGTGATTCTGTGTCGATCTTATATTGTGAACAGGAATATCGTTCCATCATAGACCTCATCCATCGCTTTCCATTAAGCGTGATCGAGATCAAGAGCAGGCCTATTTAGTAACAAAAAAAAATGTACGACGCCAGTACATCAACCTACCCGAAACTGTAAAATTTTCCCAATCAACTTTGAACCTTATGATTTAGCAATAAAGTTGAAAATCTATTAAAGAAATTTGACAGATTGTAGTACCTTGATGTGCTGGCGTCTGTACCTACACAATCTTTTTCTACAAAAAAAAAATGTTTGTTATTTAAGGAACAAAACAAAATATAAACAGAAACATCACAAAAAACCTCAATAGTTTTGTCCGGATCTTATTTACTAATGCAATACTTATCATTATTTATGGTTGTGAGGTACTTAATAAATAATCTATCTATATGCTAATAATAAAGCTGAAGAGTTTGTTGGTTGGAACGCGCTAATCTCTAAAACTACCAGCTAGATTTAAAAAAATATTTTTGCATTTGATAGCCCAATTATTGAGGAAGGCTATAAGCTATAAGGCCCTTAGGAGCCCAGCATAGAAAAAAGTCGGAAAGAGCGCTAAGCGAAAACGAAGTAGGTAATAGCCCGGGCGAGAAAAGTGGAGGTAAATTAGTAGGTATATTGTGGTGACTTACGAAATCCACGCGAACGAAGTCGCGGGTGGAAGCTAGTAACTAAAAAAGTACAAAGACGACGACGGTGATAGCCCGTCGATGCTACCAATTATACGAAATTTAAACAGATGAATTTCGTTACAGGTTATGAAAAAATGTAGGTATAATTCAGTTATATTTAATTGCTTTAATTTTTATGATTTGTGGAGACCATTAATTCATATCGAATATTAATGTTCATTTCCAACCGATAACAATTGTTATCAAAGAGAATTTAATTAACTACGTGCTTGCACATCGCATTGTTTAGGCAATAATGTTCGCGGTTGATTTCTACTTCAACAACAACCGAAATTCAGCAAAATAAATCCGACTGCCTTTTCACATAACCAATAATAATTTTCCCGAATATTTCCGAGCAGGGTTGATTCAATACATAATTACGAATGAAACGGATCCAATCAACCATTTCGGGTCGCTGCCTCATCATTATAATGTAATGTAATACACACACATACACTTTAAACCATTTTTGTGGATTTTGTTGAGGAGTTACCACAGTTTTGTAAATGTCAGTTAGTGACACGCATTTAGAAGCGAAAGCACTAGGTAGTGGTGAAATGCAGGCCTTTTGGGGGACTGTCTTATGTAATTTTGACGTTCGAAAAGGGCTGATTCTCAGTCTAATTTGAATAAATTACTTTTGATTTTAGAATGCATCAAGGAGAATGACAACTATTCAATTCTAGAAAAAAATACAAGAGAAAATCACTTTCGATAGCAATTTAACAATTTTGGACGTAGCTGGCTCCTAAACTACATATACCTAGATATAACCAGCGGGGTAACTGCGTAACACGTGAAAGATTCGTCTGTTCAACAACGTGATGAACGTGACTGAACTGTCACGAAAATGAAAGGCTTTGCGATCGATTGCCATTGTACGAGTATGTGTGTTCCGCGATTACCCCGCTGGTAATCTGGCTCTTACCTCATGCGAAATCACACTAATATTATAAAGGCGAAAGTTTGTGAGTGTGTGTGTGTGTGAGTGTGTTTATGTTTGTTACTTCTTCACGCTCAAACGGCTGGACCAATTTTGATAAAATTTTGTATGGAGGTAGCTGACACCCTGAATTAACATATAGGCTACTTTTTATCCCGATATTCCCACGGGATCGACATTTACGCGGGTGAAACCGCGGGGCGCAGCTAGTATACTATATTTTGTTACGAAGCACGCTGAAGTCGCAATTTTTTTTTATACTGTACAGTCAACAGCAAAAGTAGATGATCAAAATCAGAAATTCAATACTAATGAACGGAGTTCGCGTCAGAACTGTGTGGCGTCGAATTGATTCAAAAGTATGTGATTGTAAATTATACCAAACATTTACTAGGTACTAGTACAGCTGCCCTATTATTCGTGATCAGTTTTGACTCCTATTGAATTTCTGATTTTGATCATCTACTTTTGCTGTTGACTGTACCTGTAAGTATCTATTCTAATAATTTATTTTAACGTTTTTCTTTTTTTGCAGGTCAAATATGCGGCGGACAGTGCTGCGGCAGGGGGCGCGAGATTCAGGTGCAGTCCGCACTGCGGCGGGCTGCCGAGGTCAGCACGACCGTGCCTATCAAGAGGACTGTCACCTTGCTGCTGAATACCAAGAGGTCGTTACAAGGTACGTTGGGTTACGTTGTTTTTACAAAAAAAACGGGCAAGTGCGAGTTGTACTCGCGTGGAGAGGGTTCCGTACGATGAATATTTTATCTAGGTACCATGTTTTTTTAAATCTGACCCAAATTTATTTGTGGTTACTAAACATGTTCTCCCACACATTCCAACTGAAAATGTGAGTTTGTACGCAAAACATTGAGAGATTTACCATGTTGTTTTAAGACTACAGACTTTTATAAGTTTTCCTGTAATCTATAGGTATAGAACTATTTTCTGAATTTTCAAAATTTTAGGCTCAGTAGAATGATAAATTTTTGTCTATTTTCCTAAATAACTTTAATACAGTTATCTTTAAAATTATAAAAAAAAATATTTGAGATCCTCACAGTAAGCCCTTTCATTTGATATGTCACACGGTACAGATTGCTATTTAAGCTCATCAAGTCAGAAGAACACCTCCTTTTGTTAATCATTAGTTAAGAAAGTAAAGCGCCATGATGAAGAAATGTGGTGATCTTTAGTGTGCTAACCTAATTAATGTATCTAACAATCTCTAGGAGTGCCTTTGGTGTTTACAGTTATTTTCCAAAAAAAACCTTATTTTAATCGATTTAAAAAAGAAAGTCATTATGAATGCATGCTTTTAACGTCTGTAGAACAAAACTAAGAACCTCTCCTCACGCGCACTCCCTTTCTTTCTATACCTCTTTTTAAACCGTGTGCTGTAAAGAAATCGCGAATGAATGGAAACACCAAGAGATCTTAGGTAACTCGTGAGCCGGCTCTTACTACACCTAGCTTCAAAATTCAAAGTGCCTAGATTAAAGGAACGGCCTGGTTATGCTCTAGTTGCCTCGTGAGCCATCAATATTGAACGCCAGTGTTGTGAGATCAAAGTGATGGCTATCTGCGCGCAGGCGCAGCAGTGAGTATCTATTGTATCGCTTCCATCAACTTGATTGAAGGGATTTCGTGTAATAGATTAGGTTTTAGTGTTATTAGATTGCTTTATAAAGATAAACGGATAAGAAATCATAATGTAACCCTTAACTCGTAATCAGTGTTTTAATTGTATGAACGATCGTTTTAATTACCATCGATAAAACGAGGGGCAATTTATTGCAAATAGTCATTTGTTAAGGGGGAAGCGTCAGAAATTTCAAAACTGTAAAATTTTCATAAGTTTTTTGCAATTTGCAGGTCAGTGTCATGTTGAATGTTGATTGAAATATGACTTTACGTAATTATAATAATTAAAGTCATCAACACAACCCTCAAAAGTTCATATAAATTGATTGTTATTTCATGAAATAGTCATTCAATAGGATTAAATTCAAATTTTCTTACAAAAAACGTAAGGTAATTGGAATGTCGCGGGCTGTCTAGCGCATCCGCTTAACGTTTCTCTCGTTATGTTATGTTGTCAATAGTCAAATACTTCGATTACAATTCCTTCTCATAGAGCACATTCATGAATGAAACAACCTTTAAAAATAGCACACATGCATTCATTTATAAATTGTATAAGTACTTGCATTATACAACAAACAATATCTGTAACCTCATTGTACGCTCGTTATAAAAGGAGACGTTATTGAAAGACGCGAGCGCATAGATATGTTTATTATGTTAGTGGTGGGCAAAGATCAATCGGCACAATAAGCAGATGCGGCTAATCGTGTGGCACTACTGCCACTCCTGGCCTACCGCAACCCGTGCCCGTTGCAATTACAACAATAAATATGAGAAAGTAGAGGCGGGCCCGCGGCCGTGTGTTAGTCGAGCGAACAATACTTGTTTAACAAACAAACACTCTCAACGGCCGACAAATTGGGCACTTTGTGTAGACCGACCCTTACGCACGTGCACTTAAAAGAGAATTTAATACACAACTTTGTTTTTACACGAAACTCTCGACTAATTATATTCGATACACGATTCATTGATATCCATTGCAGGAAAATTGATCGAGTATTTATTTCCTGTATGTCCCACCCCACCTCTATGATTGCCTCTGGTCATTCGCTTTTTGAAACTTGTTCTGCAATTACATGTTCCTAGACTAGATGTTACGACTTCGCTTTACGATAAATTAAAAGTTAGGTTTAGATTCGATTCGATAAACAGAAATTAAATTAGAAACAAAGATTTATAGCGTAGGTATAATTAAAATTATAAATAATGTTCGACGTGATATCGTTCGAATTTGAATACAGGGTGGCAGGAAACATCGACGCGCCACCTACCGTGGATTCAGTCAAACTCAAACTCAAAGCATATATATATTTCAATTAAACCATTTACAGGCACTTTTGAATTGTCAAGAAGTCGGTCAGTCAGAAAATATGAAGCTAGTTGCCCATTCCAAAGCGTAGGTACCTATGGAGAAGAGTCAGTAGCTATATGTTTCTGAACCAAATTATCCGCCGCGCCGGTTTAAAAAAAACTGCTGTTCCATACATTTTGACCGCGTAGTTATTGCACTTTTCTTTGAAACGCCAGTTTTTTTTTTATAACTGGCGAAAGACAGGCGCTAGGCGTCGTCGGTCGCCGAGGTAGGCCCAAAAAACGATGGCGTGACGATTTCGACTCGTTTCTAACCGATTGGACGGAGAAGGCACAGCCCAAAGAAACGTGAAAAATTTGGGGGAGACCTTTGCCCAGCAGTGGGACAATATAGGTTTTTTTTTTTTTGCGGATGGGAAATCATCAAATGACGCAATATAGGTTAAAGGAAAAAAAGACCGACGAAAAACTTCTACGCTAGTCAGAATCGTAATCGTAGTTTCAGTTTGCGCGTCCCTGCCACCCTTTATTATTCGATTTTATATATTAAATTTCAGACGTTATTAACTCACTGCGGCATCGTGTATTAAATAAATATTGTACCTATTGTGTGTTTTCCAGAAATGGGCACAGGAACTTACATATTCAGCTAATAAACATGATAAAATAACTGCATGTGCTGCAGTGTTGCATTCATTATAATTATGATACTAGTAATGAAGACGTGACTGCAATTGCAAAAAAAAAAACAATTTTCTCGTATCTACTACGTCGGACACAGAGGTTGGGATTGGGATAAGCTTATTTTAGAGTTTTTATGCCTTTGCCTGTTCTAACCGGCCGACACTAAAGCAATTTCAGTTGGAAAACATATCTACTTTTTCTCATAGATTTTACTTGTGTAGGTACAGTCAACAAAGGAGTTAAGTATACAGGAGCGTCGGATATAGTTGAAGTTTACTAAGAAACCGATGGATGTTCTGGATTGAAATTTAATTTAATAAATGAGCTGTTTATTTTCTATTAATAAACTAAAATTTTATTCGAGAATATCCATCGGTTTCTTAGTAAACTTCAACAATATCCGACGCTCCTGTATACTTAACTCCTTTGTTGACTGTACATTAACAAGCATATGGGTAATATTTGAGCTACAGTTACGTAGGTATGTAAAGAAACGAAGTAGGTAACAGAGAAAGTTTAATTTGCACCTGCTTCGTTGCTAGAAGTTCGTATTCCAAGCGACTATAACCTTTTTAGAGGAACGGCTGTTTTGGAACGGAAAACTCAAAAAATACTGGCCAGAAGTGACAAAACTGAAGAGTTTTCCTAGTGCTCTTGTGGTGCAGGCAGAGTGAACGTGGAACTAGTGCCATCTGTGTTTGCTGACAACAACTAACCACTGCAGACGCGTCGCCAACATTCATGTTCAACCGTTAAACTTGGAGCTATTCACTACCCCTAATAGTTCTACTTATAACCTGACTAGCTTTTGCCCGCGACTTCGTTCGCGTGAAATTTCACCCTCCCCCGATTCACCCTCTTATGGGTGGAATTTCGAAAAACCCTTTCCTAGTGGATACCTACTCTTCACAAAGAACACACCCTCCAAATTTCATGTCTCTAGGACCAACGGTTTTGGTTGTGCGTTGATATATCAGTCAGTCAGGACTATGATAAAATTCATAGTCCTGACTGACTGTCTGGAATCTTATCTATAAGTATACAGGGTTATTGGTAAAACCGGGTAAAACATTAACAACCTCTTAAGAGGTCATTGTACTCATCATTGTGAACAACTTTTACTATATGTCCAAACCTGAAATCGCGAAAAAAAAATTAGCTGTTCCCTACATTTATGTTCGTATACCTCGTCTAAATGAAATAGCTGAATTTTTTTTCGCGTTTTCAGGATTTATTATTATTATTATTATAAGAAAAAAAATACCTTTGTACCAAAAATTAAGGCACTAATATGCTATAGTAGTAATGAAATGTATAGAAATATCAACTCAGTTTGCCCGTGCCCCCAACGGATTACTTACAATTTGTGGGCCGCTAAACGCTGTGAGAACTCCCAAAAGGTTATGTCACTCACTGTCCTAAACTGTTTGTAACCCTATGTTCAATAGATGTATGACCGAAGCATGTGACCTTTAGAAAATTAATTAAATAATGTTTTCCAATAAATGCCACACGATTTACAACAACAGCCGTAAATAAATTAACAACCATTTATGGCTTGTAAAATGTTTAGGAAATTCTCTGGGATCGGTCGCAGTGACCTGTCGGCTAACTAACGGTCGTTTTCAACAATCTATCAACTGTTTGCATTGCCAGTGATAAAGTTTTTACAAAATTTCCATCCATATAAAATATAAATCAATTGCTGATGAAAATCATCACTTGAGAACGGCTAAACCGATTTGGCTGTTTTTTTTTTTGTCGTTTTCGTAATTGTTTGATTGATTTTTTTTTTGTTTTGTTGCTGTGTGTCCCTTCTAGACAAATTGACTGATTGACAGACAACGCCCAGCCTAAGCCACTGGAGATAGAGGCATGAAATACACCCGGGCGACGCCGGGCACAAACCGCTAGTAGAGAATCAATACAAATACTTATTGTAATAATATGTGTTGTAGAGTTTACAATTTATTGTTATTAAGCAGTCCTTGCGTTGTTGGTCGGCTAGAAACGCAACGTGGATACATCTAGTCCCAAGCATTGACTAACCCTCGATTAATATCTGTTTAACACGCAAACGAGTACAATATATAGCCCAGTCAAATAACATACGTTACAAACAAAAGCAATACCAGCCAACGCACGTATATCAACGACAACGGCTTGCAATCAGACAGTATTTGTTATTTCTGTTCCGCAGCCATCTTTAAATAGGCTCTCTTAACTTTAAAAGAATCTGCAAGAGCTATTTACCTGCAAGTACTCCTCAAAGACTCCCATCAACACGAGTGGCGCGTTATTATCTATAATAGTACATTATGATACATGTGTGCTATGTTGATCATTATGCACGAGGCGATATTATCGCGCGAGCCGCAGGCGAGAGCGATAAGAAAGCCGAGTGTATATTGATTAATGCACACGCGTTTCATACGACGTTTTTCAACACACTTGCGAGGAAAAAAACAGACTTGTATTGTTAAATATTAACTTGTATGGAAAATGGCGCGCTGGTTTTGTTTTCCCGCGCGCCGTGCTAGCCAGCACTAGCGATGCGCGCGCAACATTGACTCATTTTAAATATATTAATCTATGGCACAGACAAAACCGATACAGCCTATAGAAAAAATATAATAAACACAAACCTGAAAATTGCAAAAAACCTAAGAATTTCGCGGTCTACCACTGCGCATTCACCTTAAATTGTCTGTGGTCCCCTGCGAGTTCATTTTACGACCAAGGACAATACCTACAGACTATTTAAAAAAAATTGAAATATAGCCCGCGGATTTTTTCTTTCGGCATGAAGTCTCTTTGGGCGCTTTCCGAATTAGCTATAATCGCTCACATCACAGCGCTCACATCATCTCCATGGACGTAATATTACGTCCATGCATCATCTCACATGCGTTCCGATTTAGATATTACTATTATGACTGCTGAGAGCTGGCAACAATTCGGAACACTCGTGAACGCGCTCACATGTAAAAAAGATAATTTATTACAGTATTTCTTTGTATAAACACCACATTTCTTCTTCAGTTCTTCTTCTTTGGTTAGGTGGCGACTGTCAGCCAGAAGCACAATTTCAAAAATGCCACGTTAGTTTAATCTAAAGATGATGCAACTCAAAACAAAACACACACTGACACAACCTCATACACACACTGTCATTTTTGACAGCGCTCACGGTGATATTATTCTAGGGCATTGTCGGCATTATCGCAAGATGGCGAATGTCATGACGTCATCTATGACGATTCACGGGACATCGTTATCGTTATCGCGCTCACGCTAATTCGGTTATTTCCCAATTCGGAACACATCGATTATTTCCCAATTCGGAACGCAGGGTTTGATGAGATTAAAAAAGCGCGCGTCTCCGACTAGTAAATAGTTATCTGTGGTATTACAGAACATGTGGATTAAAGTAAAGAAAAAGCACGCGTTCGTAATACACTCCATTATGGACCTAAAAGCGGTTCAATAAGAGCCACTTTACGAGCACGTGTGTTGAAAAAAATATAATATTGGGTGCGACGACCCCGCGACTAACAAGTATGAAACAATGAGCTCAACCCCCTGCTCCTGAGAGGAAATAATCAGAGTGTGCTTCACGCCGAGGGTTCCCTTTTATACCATTGTTGAGCGAATGCCTGAGGGCCCCCGGGACCACACGCACGGACCCTCATTAGAACACTAAAATAATTTACCTTTGTGCTTTATGAAGGTACCCCACATTAACGTTAATATAGACCATTTAATATTAATAGAGTTCTCGTTAACAGCTCTTGTCTCTATTCTTTACTATTAATTTGATAAACTTTGTATAAGTATTGTTGGTATCTAAAGTAACCCTTTTAACCCGTTAGTTAAGAACGCAGTGTATTGGGCCCATTCATCCAGTTGTGTGCTCGGGTACGTGGGCGGGGTTGCAACCATACATAACCGCTGACAGGATATAATCTCCACTACCGACAGCCTGAAATTTCCTTAAACGTATTTTCTATAGTGTGCACACCTCAGATTTATAGTCTATGAAGATTCTATCTACCCTGCTATATGAACCGTAGAGACTCGTAACTTACGGAATATACGGGATTTTCTTAAGATAAACTTTGTTAAATGTTAGTCCTTTAACATAAACTTAGATGAGACCTCTTCTAAAAACTACCTAGCCGTGAGGAAAATGCTAGTCTTTTAAATAAACGAATGGTGATAAAGGACGGTTATATATTTTCCTTAGCAGCTCCTACCCCATCTCGTTTATTTTCACTTTCCCACGTCTCAAAATTTCAATCCTGTTTAAATTACCGTCGCCCTGGCGTCTCGTTACTATAGTTTAGTCCTGCTCTTCACGAGATGAAATTGCTTAAAACGCAAAAAAACTCTTAGCTTTGGCTTGACGGAGTTCATTTGTTAAAACAACCCCTGAAGCAGAATTTGCATAACTAAGTAATTAGTCCACTCTCCGCAGACTATTCATAGTTGGAGCTGCTACACTGTAATGCAATTTATGATTCTTTAACTAAAGACTTTTAAGTGTGAGTGTTGAAGCGTGGGCGGTGAAAAATGTCAGGATTTTGATGAAAGAGCTTTAATTGCAAAGGGCCCCTAGCTTGTTGATTAGGTCAGCTTTATTTACATTAAATTTTGAAATGTAGCGAGAAAAGGGATAATTAATAAAAACATGTTGAGTTTTTTTTCTTCTTTTTTATTTTCCATCCGTATTTTACATTTGAATTAAACATTTGCTGAGTCCTGTTTAATTTTCACATTATTCATTTTCACGCCAGGTTTTTCTGTTTCGTTTTACATGGCCTTTTTATTAACGGTCCGGACTCAAACCTTTATTAGTAGAACGTATGAAGATAACGTGTTAGCCCTTTTCCAAACATAACCGTAAAATATATACCTAGTTACGTTAAATGTACTTAGCCAGTTCGGCGGCCGCTGCGAAGGGCGTCTGGAGGTCTCCCTCTGAAAAGACGAATGACACTTATTATATATTGAGCTACCCGTGCCACTATAAATTAAAAAGATACAGAACGCCAAGTTTGTTTCTTTTACAAGCATTCGTTACTTAGCCATTTCTTTCGAAAAACAAGGGCTTGAAAGTTTGTATGAAATGCCGTACGGCGTAAACGCTCTTGAGTAAAATTAGGTATCTAATGATGTGGTAAACCTTCTGTTCCGTTTCTGTGGAATACTACCTTCCGGATTTTCTGCCACGAAACATTGAATGCGGGGATTTACAGCGAAGCACTGCGAACTGTCATCAATCCTCTATTGTGCAGGTGGAAACAGTGAGGGTACTTTAGGGTACTGTCTATAGTACCCGGAGCATTCGGAATATTATTTCCTTTATCATCATTCATTCACTGGTAAATTGAGGTTTTTTCATGGTTTCTTTCGTCCCTATAGCTAGATTTATTACGAGGCTTTTGGTTACTTTGTCTTAATGTGTGTATTGTTTTGTCATGTGCGGGTTGTTTGTGCAGAATAAACCGTTTTCCTTTTTTTCTATACATTTATCTTCCTCTACAAAAACAAAACGTCATCAAAACTCATTTGAGTGATAGTAGATGCCAAAATCTTAATTTACTCACTCATAAAGTCAACAAAATATCAGTTAACAGCCTCCTAAAATTAAGCCTTGTGACATTTAACTCCTCGCATATAATCCTTCGAGATTTATAACTAGAATCATAATGAATCCTTCAAGCGAAAGCACAGGTATAGGTACATGTACAAGGACGTGGTAAACGCCGCCGGCTAGAAAGCTTTTCGTCAAGCTCCGCAGATCAAAGAAGCTTTTATCCTTCGTATAAACACAGTAGGTTTTCCTCACAGTTTCAACACACACCCTCTCGGATTTACCTGTAGTAGCAGTTTGATAAAGAACCTTGTGTTATTTAATTTAAAAATATCTTGTAGTTATCTGTATTGGTAGGATAACGTCGTCTTTGAGTACTTTATACGTGTAGGTACTTTGGTTGGAATGTGTCGAGGCGTTGATCCCGCGTCTCGGCCCTGCATTCCGACGAGATAACACTGGATACTCTTATAACCCAGAGCAGGTGCCACAAACTATGAAGCCAAATACTAGGGGATGTTTAACCAACTAAACGTATTTACACAGGCTCTGTAAACATTACGTTTAATTTATTGTACACAAATGTTACGTAAGTACATGTATCCGAATTTTGGTGAGACGCAATGTAAATACGTACCCATGGAGGTTTCAATTTAATTGGGATAGAGTTTATTTGGTAACTGAATTAGGACCTGTCAATCAAACCCTAACTAATTGGAATAGGATTAAAACATAAGTAGAACATACTAATGTCTCTTAAACGTGCTGTGCGTTTTATACTAGACATGCTTTGAAAAATAACATGAATATCTATAAAATTCATTCAGCTGTCTAAAACTTTGTCTTTAGCTGTCTAAAACTTTGTCTTTCTTTCCTACAGATCACCTAACGGGTCTCTCTCACCAGTCGCAGAACAAAACTGCGACCCTCTTCAAACAGCTGTACCGAGGGCTTGCGACTCGGACGGTTCAGCCCCTCGCGCACTTATACGATGACATCCGAACAATACTACGAGCAGAAGGGGACCTGACCAGCGAAAGCCTCAGCGCAGGACCTCCTAAAGACCTATCAGTCACCACGAAGACTTTCTTCAGGGACCTGTTCCCTGTAGCCTACCATAATGTGCTGAAGTTAGACTCGAAGCAGTTCACTTCGGAGTACGAGGTGTGTCTCAAAGATGCCTATGACGCAGTTCAGCCGTTCGGGGATGTGCCGCAACAGGTAATTATAATCTACGCTTGTTAACTATTTGAAGAATTGGGGTTTGATAGCTTCATTAGCGTACAAAGCGGCCTGTAATATCTAACATGTTTGTCTGGCACATTCATGTGATCTAAAAACTAAATAAACGTGAAATTGCACAGCTTTCTGCAATCTCAAGCGGGCCAGCAATATTTTAAAGTTTATCTCCCCTTGTCTCGCCTTGTAAACTCTCAAATAATTTGTCAAACAGCTCGTATAATACTCGTCACACGGCATTGAATTTTATATGAAACTGAAGCCCCTAAAAGTGGCATTATACTAAGCATAAAATTGCTAAAACCATATATAAAATTCAAAATTTCTTAGCAATGCCGAGAGGCACGCGACGTTAGGTGAAACAGGTAGGCAGTAGGTTTCGGTCATTAAAAGTAATGGTGCATTACACCTTTTACTCGACTGCTGGCATGTGCCGTAATTGGGTTAACCCGGAGATTATCCGAATTAACCTGTGCCTTGCAGTGTCATACTCATACCGGGGTTCAACTCACTTTTATTTTATGCTTTTAAGCGTCTCACATTTTCGTAAAAGGGAGAAGTGGTTATTTTCGTAATAAAAGCTCTTTGTTCTACAATTTTTAATTTGATTTTACAATTTGAAAATTCGTCTAAGTTTTTTTTGTTACACTTCATTGATTCCCACGAGGCCTTTTTTTTAAATTTCTCTATTTTATGCGATCTCTGGCCATGTTGGTCCCGCAAACATGATTAAATCCCCAGCATCGCTGCGGTCTACCTCGAAGGCGATGCCCACAGTCGTCCAGTGAGTGCAATAAAATAAATAATTTTTACTACAGCACATTAAAGCGATTTCATTAAGACTTACTGATTTTATAGAGTAAGAAGAAATTTTTGTAAAACAGTAAAAGACAAAACAGTAACTTTTAATGATTGAACATAACATTTACTTAAAAAAAAAAAGGAAAACCACCATTACTGTAATGTAAATAAATTTGAATGGTTTGAACGATATTAAATTACGAAATGAATTTGTGACCTTTTAGCTACTTAAAACGTTTAAGTTTACTGTCATGACGGTAACATTTTTTATTTACTGCTTGTTTCTTTCGGTGTGACTACTTTGCCCATCTCTCCGGGAGCTTTATTCTTCAATCATTGTCGTAACTTTGCCTCCCATTTACACATCAAGTGAATCACGATAGTTTTAGAGACACGCCTACTGTAATTTTCAGCTAATTTCGTCATATTAAGTTCACTAAAGATTCAATAAGCCCGTCAGTAGGTCGTGATGTTGCAACGAAGTGTCATTTGAGACTCGTTGTATGCAGATTGCAGGACAAAGCCCAGTGTGCTTAGCATAATGAATACTATTGCAGAATGTCACTGTTGTGCCATCACGAAATATTGCTGGCACTAAGATAACACAGGCATTTACATAAAGCATAATGTCGTAGGTATCCTAAATACAAGATTTCATACAAGCAGTTTTGTAACGTGCAAAGTGTTACAAAACTGCTTTAGGGATACCAAACGAATCTAGGCGGCAAATAATTCTCTGAAAGCTTAATAATTTCAGTTTGTTATACCTACATAGTTTAAAATGGGCGGAACAAACATTGTTATTGAACAGTTACTTTGCCAACGTTTATACGGTAGCAAGCGAATGAACACAAGCCCGGATATGGGGCACGCGGAGTGCGGAAGTGCGATAAACGCTTGCCCTCATATAACTAAATCCTATTCACTACCTATTCAGAGATTTTTGCGTTTATTTATATTGCTGACATATCAAAATTACAGACGCTTAGCGCTTCTTACAGCGCCGGTGGCCGGCTCGTAAAGCGCTAAATCGGATTTATTTCAATGTAGCTGTTGCTCGCCGACGCCATAATAAATCATTTCCTAGTTATTTTAACAACTTGGTCGGGAAAAGTCGTTTGATATTTAAAGTAGGTATTTTAAAGCTTTAGCTTAATACATAATTTTAATTGGATTATTTGATTTATTATAATTTATCCATCATAATCACTTTGTCGCGATACCTCCCAGATAATCGTAGGCGTATTTTAACTACCGAAACGTGAACATGAAGCATCCATAAAATGAGAGTTTGTTGTCAACAGCTGGGCACGTCTCTATCGCGGTCTCTGGAGGCGGCGCGGGCGCTTCTTCAGATGTTAGCAGTAGGTGCAGACGCACTGGCTTCAACTGAACGAGTACTGGCAAGCGGCAGTGAAAACTGCGCTGAAAGACTCTTACGGGCTGGAGGCTGTGCTCGTTGTGAAGGACATGATGCACGCCCTTGCAGGAACTACTGCCTCAATGTAGCTAGAGGGTAAGTACTTATTTTTTTTCTCGAGTTATTCCGTTCTGATCCCCTGAACCCCCCCTCCACCTTACCCCCCCTCCTCGATCCCCTGCTTGTTCGTCCTCTCTGATTGACACGAAATACGTAAGAAAAGCTCATGCCGTGGTAAAAACATAAGCTAGTAAGCAAGATGGTAGTTTAGCTGAGTGTACTAATGTTGCGTAAACTAATTTAAGTAGGTATAGGTCTGACCACGATAGAGAACTCTGAAATTAATTTAGCAAATACTCATATTCTATGTATAATGTCTTAGCTAGAGATTGTAACCTAATATCGTAGCTTTGTACACAAGATTTAAAGGCAGAGCAAGATTGCTCTGCCTTTTTAAAACGGCTATCTCGTGGATGAGACGTGTAGTGTAAGTTATATCGTGCTAGCGCTCCCATTTTTATCGTGAGATGTCGTATGTTTTAACAGTTTTATTAAGGCTGCAGTTGTTGTGTGCACCGGTTCAGAGCTTTTTTAGGGTTCACCTCAAAAGGAAAAAATGGAACCCTTATAGGATCACTTTGTTGTCCGTCTGTCTGTTAAGGCCCTTTATCTCGGGAACGCGTGGAGGTATTGAGTTTAAATTAAAACTATATAATCAGGTCTATAATCCCTTGAAGCTGTGAAAAAATCAAACACCTAAGTTAACGTAAAAAAAAGATACAGCCGTTTATGCCGCTAAAAACGTATATTTCGACACTCTCAAGTGAATAAAAATTTATAGGGTACTTCCCGTTGACCTAGAATCATGAAATTTGGCAAGAAGCAAGATTATGTAGCACAAGGGAAAAATCCGAAAACCGTAAATTTGTAGGTCCATTAAAAAAAAATCCCGTGTTATATTTACATACCTACAAAGTACGGAACTCTCGGTGCGCGAGTCCGACTCGCACTTGACCGGTTTTTATTTTTTATATAAAAAACCGTGTATCCACGGCAATGTCCACCCATTGCATATTAGAAGTTCGTACCTTACTGCACTCCCCATGTTCCCTCTGCCAATTAGGAAAGAAAAAAGAAAACACGTTTATTTACGGTAAACATGACGCATTAAAGAACTTAGGTATACAAAAAATAATAAGAAGAAAGGGTTGGGGGAAACATGCGTCACATCCACGCAAAACGGCTATCGCTCAGCATTATGCTGCGACCCTATGCAAGTCAGCCTCAGCGCTGGTTTTCAGCGACAGCCGGCGCCGACGAATTGACGACGCAGCAAACAATTATTAGGACGCTGTACTGGTACAGCATACACAAAGAAAATAAAAGTATAATAAAAAGAAAGCTTCTGACAAGGCTCGACTCCCTATAGACCCCATTCCACTTCGTCTAGCCTTTCAGTCTAGCCAAGTCCTGGCACTTAATTCATTCACTCTATGTCTTGACCGTTTCGTCCGTCGCATTATCAAACTTGAACGTTAAGTCCTCCATGTAATTTAATTCTAAAGCATGATACGCTCCATGTCGGTCTCTCTCTGTGCTTCTAATTTGTGCAAACAACGTCTCTAGGGCGTTCGCAAGTGAGGTTCTCGAACATAGTTAGTTTAGAAGTAGAAAATTTAATTTTCATAGACGAAATTTTCGTCTATGCGGACAGTGGCGACCGGAGAGCAAATATTTTCTAAAAAAAACTGTGAATAACTAAAAGATAGGGCCACTGACATATCCACTGATGACAATGAGAATAAAAAAATATGGTCCCCTGAAGCATTTAGTGGAGAACTAAGAAAAGATTATTTTAAAGTGCTTAGGGATATTGAAACTTGTGTAGTAATGTCAAAAATTTTGTACAGTCAACAGCAAAAGTAGATGATCAAAATCAGAAATTCAATACTAATTAAAGGAGTTCGCGTCAGAACTGTATGGCAGAGCGGTTGCTGTTGTTGTTGTTGAGCTGTGTGCAGAGACTGTGTGGCTGTGTGGCAGAGTTCTGACGCGAACTCCGTTCATTAGTAGGTATTGAATTTCTGATTTTGATCATCTACTTTAGCTGTTGACTGTACCTAGTGTAAATAGTTAGTTGTAGATACAATAATTTACTATTGTATCTATGCGTCAAATGTTATAAAAACAAGGCAAAAACGCCGAAAAACACGTTTGTTGTATGGGGAGCCCCCCTTAAATATTTATTTTATTTTGTTTTAGTATGTGTTTTTTGTGAAATACATAATTTGTGAAAATTTCAACGGTCTAGCTATCGCGGTTCTTGAGATACAGCCTGGTGACAGACAGACGGACGGACAGACAGACGGACGGACAGACGGACGGACAGACAGAGAAGTCTTAGTAATAGGGTCCCGTTTTTACCTTTTGGGTACGGAACCCTAAAAAAACAGCGGCACTCCGGGAGTACCGACAGAAGTGAAAACAAAACACAAACAGAATACTTTGCCATCACTCACTGACATATCGGATCATTAAAACAGAGTACCTACAACCCGAGGACAGCCGAACACATCTGAAGCGGGTATTTTTTTAATCGTCTTATAAAGAAAACGCGTGCGGTGTCGCTTACGGTAACAGTGGGGCGAGTTCAATGGTTTTTTCCCATCTCAAAATATGCCCAACGCGCGTTCACTTCAAAGTGTTCACTTCAAAAATCTAAAAAGTAGAAAATCTAATTTTCAGCTTTCCAAAAACGTGGACAAAATCGTGGGCTAGTCCATAATAATATTACGTTAAGTAATTGTTTAAAGGCAGCTTCAGAATGTTAGGGCTGGTCGCGTAGGCATGGCCGGATTGCGTGCAATTGTCAATAAGAAATACACCGGGAATCCGCCCAGGGTGTCGCTTGCAATACGAATCGGTATTACAAACGGAAGCTCCGAGTTGCCAAGAATTTTTGCTATGGTATTCCCACTTTGCAATATGTGAACGAATATTTTTCTATTTAATAATAATCTTACTTAACTTACTCTTTTTGAATAGGATTTAAGTTATGCAGGAACACCGACGTTTATTCAATACATGATTCTGAACCCCCTGGGCTTAAAGTTTTCGTCGGTTATAAAAAAAAAATAGCTGTTCCATACATTTTGCTCTTTTCTATGAAACCGCCGATTTTTTTATGGGGATCTAGAATTATGTGCTGAATTTATGGTTACAGTTTGTGCGTCGATTTCCCGGCCACCCTGTGCTATATTCCATTCCTATATATTTAACTGAAAATAGTAAATAGAGACCATCATAGTTTTTTCAGTGGCAGAATAATAATTTCTAAAATTCATTTCGGCGCCATTCAGGTAGATAACATTCTTAAATACCTATTGAATTCCTAATTAAAGGTAGGCTACTGCAAACACGTTACTAATTAAATTCGTTAAATTCTGTCAAACAAAGAGATTTTAACTTTGACGAGTCCCGAAACTCGTGAGAAAACTCAACAATGAGGCGAAGCCCGGAGGCTATTCAAAAGTATGCCAAAATCCGTGATGAATCTATACTGGATAAGTTCATAACATAAATGGGTGCAGTACTCAGTACTCGGCTGTTCAACCGTAAAAATCGAGATAGGATTTTTTGATATTGTAATATATATAGTTTTTCAAGTGCCTACATAATTTACGATCATTAAAAAGTATATAATAATTATAATAATTTATTCCAAACATTTTCCAAGCTACATATATTATTATACATTATTTAAATAGCTAACAGTCTTAAAATAATAATAATATGTACAAGTTATTAAAAAGGAGGGGAAATTATTAAAGAGCATCAACAAATTCGTTCGCATCGCTGTCGACAGGAAAAGTGCCCATAAGGCAACGTATGGCAATGCTGATTCTTTCGCAAAAAAATAGGCCAGCTCTCTGATCACGTGAAGAGTCGACCAACCGCTTGGCGATGTCTCGAAAAACTAAGTGGGCACTCGAGGGTCGGACCTAGTGTGTGACCCCAAACAGCTCCAACATATAATTTATTTAGGCATGTAAAGGTTTTGTAGTACATGAGGGACTTGCAAAGTATGTATTATTAATTACATTGGGTACACACGAATTGTTGAGCGAAGCATGCACTAAGTACTCTGGTAGTTAGAACACTGAGTAATCTGCATTTAGGAGGGACAGTGAAATAAGATGTTATTAGCATAATCAGCCTATAATTAGGATAGATTTAGGTTACAGTATGTAATTTTATAGGATGTAGATTTAAGGGGGAAGCTCTAAGGTGGCCCGCGAAATTCAATTTTTCTTACGTTTTTTGCAATTTGCTGGTCAGTATTAAGTTGTACGTTGATTAAAATATGATTCGCGGTCGTAACAAATATGTATTTACAGAATTATAATCATTAAAGTCATCAACACAACTCTGTAAGACCATGTAATCCCCAAATGTCAAGATTTCATGAAATAGTCATTCTTGGGATTACATGGTCTTAGAGAGTTGTGTTGATGACTTTAATGTTTATAATTCTATAAATACATATTTGTTACGGCCTCGAATCATATTTTAATCAACGTACAACTTAATACTGACCAGCAAATTGCAAAAAACGTAAAAAAAATATTGAATTTCGCGGGCTACCCTGGCGCTTTCGCCTTAAGGATAAATCCTTAAATCTACATCCTATAAAATTACATACATGATAGCATGTAAGGCCACTCTATCGCATTGGATCGCTGATCTGTAATGTTAGTTGTAGGTAAGATTTCATAAATAAAATAAATAAAGTAATAATGTGGTAAGTAAAACTGCTGGGACACAGACCTTCTTCTCTTCGAGAAGGAGTGGGCTGTAATCTATCACGCGGGCCCAGTGCAGGTTGGTAGATGTCTCATGTCTTCGGTTTTTTGGTACTAGGACATGCTGGTTTCCTCACGATGTTTTCCTTCACCGTTTTGAGGGCGGTGGTGATGAAAGTATTTACACAAAGTTCGAACCCACAACCTATAACTCGTAAGTGGTGTTAACGAGCCCGTCGTTACCACTGGGCCACCACAGCTAAGAAATTATTAATGTCATAAAAAAAACACGCTGCATAAAACGAATAATACTCATCCTGTAGTCTACACTAGTAGCTTTAATCACATAATTGTAAGATGATTGATGTGTTCAACGGTGACATTAAGTGATCACTTGATCTTCATCTCCACAGAATGTCACTCTGATCTCTGTGGTTTGTCATTGTGGCTCGTGTGTTCTCTATTGACTTAAATTGGCACTTCGTTGGAATGCAGCCGCCATCCCGCATCGTCACGAAAGTACCGGCTATGTAGATAGTTTACGGGCCACAGTTTATATAGTTCTACGAAGGTTTTACTCGAAACTGTCGTTATAAGTATTAAAAAACAAAAATAAATATCTACCTATCTAAAAACTGAAGAGTTTGTTTGTTTGAACGCGCTAATCTCTGGAACTACCAGTCGGATTTGAATAATTCTTGTTGCATTTGGTAGCTTAATTCTCGAGGAAGGCTAAAGGCTATTTTAACATCAGGCTAAGACTAAAGTAAGATAGAACACTAAGCGAAAACGTAATAATAGCGACGGGGAGTTTTTATAAAAATTTTGCTGTTGTTTTAGTAGTAGCATTGTGTATCTTACGACTTCCATGCGAAAGAAGTCGCGGGCAGAAGCTAGTAATAACCATAAGAATGTCTCTAAAATTGTGTATTGTACTGATTTTGAGATTATCAAAAAATAAACAAAAAAGTGCCGAAATGTGGGTAGCCTAACCTATAACTGACCTCTATCTAATCTTTCGGTCAGTATAAAAACAGTTAATAAATAAACAAGGACCATAAATATAACCACGTTTCATAATCTCCACTGAGCAACCAGTTCAAGAGCTCAACAGAACAAAACAAACCTTAAACCCCCAATAAATTCTACGAACATTAATCCCAAACATAAAACGAAACTACAGTCCAACAAACAGCAATTTTAAATAAAAAGCTCAACTATGCACAGTAAAACAAATTGCAATTTCATTTAAAAAATGTTCAATATCAGTTGTGGCGGCGAGGCGAGTAATCAAGGCGAGTAATAAACTAGCTTGGGTTGGTGTACGCTTGTCCTAGTCGTGCGTGCGGATTAATTGCAGTCCGTGTACGGGTGTGCAACCGGCTTGTTGCCGTATGGCTGAGACACGGGCTGTGAGAGCATCTGTGTAGTGTGTAGCACTGACGGGATTTGAGAGGAATTCATGTGGAACTGTATGTTAGGTTGTCATTTCATTGGAAAATATAGCTTATCAGCTTGAGCTTCATAAACAACATTATTTTTAGTTGCGAAACCCGAATTACGTGTCTACTATTTTTATGTAAAGAATCTATGTACAAAATTTCAAAACCGTATCATGAAAAATTTGTCCGTACAAAAACATGCTCATCCGCGCCGCCTCGCCGCGCCGTTTTGCGCTCATTGACAATAGTACCTAGGTACCTAACCGTTTGGCGCGGAGATTGGATAACCTACTTAGTGTCGCTCAGTGGCCAACTTTTAACCTTTTTTTAAATATTTTTGGGACAAAATATAACATGGGGTAAAAATTATTGGAATCGATTCAGTTACTTAGGTATTCTGAACAAACTACATATATTCAGGTTTCGCATATACTAAAAATAACGTTGTATACGATAAAGTCTTTATATGAAGTAGGTACTCATAGATCGTCGCTCGCATGACTAAAAGTCCTATCTCATTTTTAGCCGATTTGAGTCAGGACAACTACACTCTTCCATTTGTGATTCTTCACTTTTTGTTGCCTTTCAAAATGGAATATTGAGATCCAAATAACATAGAGGCACAACGGTTAGTGAAAAGTGTAAAGAATCACGAATAGAAAAATGTAGCTGTCCCAACCCATAATCAGCTAAAAATGTTATCGCACACCCAGAACAACACTGCACTAAGTCTAAACAGCTCATTTTTCAGAATCGACGAAAAACCGTTATCTCATATTGATTGTGACAGTTATTGCGAATGTCCTGCATTTGATTCTTTACATGCAATGTGCAGGACATTCGCAATAATATGAGATAACGGTTTTTCGTCGATTCTGAAAAATGAGCTATTTAGACTTAGTGCAGTGTTGTTCTGGGTGTGCGTTATGTTAAGGCGGTTCAGGCATGTGTGCGGATAATAGTGGATCAGCTGCTCATCACGAATGAGGACTAAAATATAAGATTTGAGTCGAATTAGAGAGTATGATGACAGGTTTGATATATAGGTAACTAATACAACCTGAACCTACATAAACATTGAGCATTAATACGCCAGTTCTGCCCGTTGCTATGAGAAAATAGGCAGAGACTTTAGGTAAATGGAATATCTGTGTCGAGCTAAGCCTGGCTAGGAATTGAGTTAAATGTGTCCTACATAGGCTAGACACAAATCCTAGTGCAGGATTCCTGTTGAATCTATAAGATACTGTGGTCGTAGATATACAGTCCAGTTGGCTATTGTATTCCGCTCCAGTATTGAATTGAGTTTTCCGTTTGAGAGCATTTATCGAAGATTCAAGTTTTGTGTTTTAGATTTCCCAAGGCGAAAGCGTCAGGGTACTCCATGAAATTAAAATTTTAACGTAACAAATATATATTTATAGAATTATAATCACACTAATATTATAAAGGCGAAAGTTTGTAAGTGTGAGTGTGTGTGTTTATATGTTTGTTACTTCTTCACGCTCAAAAGGCTGGACCAATTTTGATAAAATTTTGTAAGGAAGTAGCTGACACCCTGGATTAACATATAGGCTACTTTTTATCCCGATATTCCCACGGGATGGACGTTTACGCGGGTGGAACCGCTGCTAGTCATCAATATATCAGTCTCTCTTTCGCGGGCTACCTTAGCACATCCCGCTTAAATGAAAATATACTTACCTAATATTCGTATCATACAACCAATTCGACAAATATTTCAAGTAGATGATGATTATAGATGCGAAAACCGGGGCAGGTAATGCAAATTCTATTAATTGTATCATCAAACTATAAAATGATCAAAGTACCTACTTGTATAAACCTTTACAAAATGTAACACGCGCTCGTTGTTCAAAGAGGATCCTGTATTCCTGTGCAATCCATAACAAAGTTGATCAAACGGGAACCAAGGATGGCACGGAGAGCATTTGAACTTCCTCAGCAAACGCAACAAAGTGAATAGAAACACAGACAACATTTCACAAGTCTCGCAGACAATTGGAAACACTGCAGTCTGTAAGAAAACGTATTAAAGTTTTTTTATGTTAAAGTATCATTGCATACTAGTTCTACAAAGAAAAGTTAGTTGTTTGTCGTATTTTTCCCTCTGTATTTCATGATAAATGATTTTATTCCTGTAAGTTGGTTTGTACAAACACTTTTACACGACAATCATATTTAAAAAAATAGATGAGGTCGGCGTGTCCCATCTGACTACTCAGGGAAGAAAGGCCGAAACAAACTCAAAGGTCACAGTCTCTTTTATGTTGTGTTTTTTGTCGTAAATGATCTTGAGACCCTGATGTCACTTGACAAAGGACAGGACACACTGTCGTTTAATATCCAGCAAGTCCTCAGGGCTCATCAATCAACTAGGTGCTCGGAGTTTTTGCAACCTACCAGTATTTTCCAATAACATCATCGTTCTTTCACCTTTACTGAATCTACTATGTTTTCGACCCTCGAGTTTTAAGAAAAAATCTCACAAAATGATTTTTCAACAGGTGCATAGGCTCTCTTCTGTCTCAGCTGGACGGTCCCTGGGCAGGCTACGTGGAAGGCGTGGAGAGACTCACCAAATTAGACGCAGATGTCGCCCTTAGGGAGCTGGAGACCAAGGTCTCGAAGGCCATCATGTACGCGCTCGAAAACAGGGCTGTCTCCGAAAACAAGGTAAGATAAGAAAATTTAAAGATGTCTCGGCATGTTAGTCCAACCGTTATTTTGAAGATAAATAAAATATTAAGATATCAAAATAAAACTGCTTAAAAACTTGATGATTTAAGCCTTAATCTTAACACATTAAGGCTAAAATAATATTTACATACAGAAGCAATTTAAAAAGATAACCATACTTCGATGAACAGGTCAATCTGATGAACGCCCTCTTTTTAATTGGACAACTTTCGACTTCGATTCAACTGTATAATAATTTTCTCGTTCAATTTTATCGTTAAAATATGGCTCTAATATCACAACGACTGAGTATAATTTCGTTTGATTTATCGGTACACTAGTAGCCAACAGAAGTTCCTCGTTTTGCACTATTTTGGCATGAAATTGCTGTTACAACTATAAGCTATGAAATGTGGCACCGCTACTCCCTCTCAAAGAGCAATCAAATGAGAAAATAAATTCTAATTTCACACGAGAACTTGAATAAAATAAAGTCGCCGGACGCGCCCTACAGTTTGGCAGCTCGCCACACGTGCCCCGAATACCTTCACGAGACATTTCAATTATTCCTTAGTTACTGCTGGTCCGAACTGAAAGTGCTGTCGACGATTTGCATTCAGCTATTTACGTACTAGAACTCGATACGGACAAGAATTAAATTACTTTAGTACGGCGATATCTATTGGACGGTCGTATAGTGAAGCATCTCTCTGTCTAAATGTTTACAAGGCATTACGAGACCATAAACAGTAAAAGCAACGTAGGCCGGGCTCGGGTCAGCTGTGGGCGCGGGTCGCGAGCCAGCCTGCACCCACCACAAACAACAAAGAGAAATTGCTTTTAAACTAAGTGAGCTTTTTATCTTCGCATTTAACGTTCAAAGTGAGTTAGCGTCAGAGCAACCAATGGTGGTCAAAAACTTAAATCAAAACCGATAATCAATTACAGTGAAATATTATAAATGAAATAAAATAGTATAGTATTACCCGTAGATTGAAGATTTGATTGAATCAATTTTATCAATTGGCTCATCTCGACTACATCAAAGATCGATTTCCGAATAAAATTCGTGGCTTACCTCAGCAGTCTACTTTTAGTATTATGTCTTTTAGATGGCAATTTCGTTCGTTTCCAGTCGCTCGTCTAATGTCGCTCAAAGCTCGTAGATTTAAGCGCAGTCTAGAATGGTTCATGGTCGTTTTATTAGAAATAACGAGGCTCATAAAGACCTCCCTTTATTTAGCGGTATGCATCCACAGCGCGTTAAAATATCACATAACATGCGTTTCGCTTCATGAATATTAATAGGTACTGCAGAAATATAACTTACGGTTACTGTGGAACGACGCTTTAACGCCTTTAACATCGCACTTCCATTTACTTAACGTCTGTTTTAATAGCTCATATAAACAGGATTTCCAAAATATAATAAAAGGCTTTAAGTAATTTTGGCTATTTGTCGTTTATATCGCAAGGCAATGTAGTAGCCTAATTCGGTCAAAATGACCCCGGATAATCTTATTGCCGTCACACGTAGGAGACATCCCGTTGACTCACAAGACACACGTGACAAAACACCTCTATATCTCATATAGTTATGTCACAACGCACCTCGGATCAAGGACACTCCTTCCGTCTTCCGGCTTAATAGGTTCATCTGTATACAAAACCGTTTCGAAGAGATTGAGTAACTCAATCGGAACACCAATTTATTTTAAGCGTAAAGTAAAAAAGAAAAAAATGCCGCGCTGTTTTCTCTGTGAATATTTTCTGAGAGAAAATATATTATTTTGTGTCCTCTCCCGTAATCAGCCGTGGCAATATTGCCAATATAGGTAATCTTGTTTCGGTCTCAATCATTTTCCTCGTATACAGGCGGTTGATTCAATAAACTTGTGACAGCATACGTTTGTACCTTCAGGTTTTATTTGCTGGATCAGGGACAGCTGATCTAAAACGTTGTCAAGATATAACATTGATATTCGTAGGGAAGTAATGTTCTTTGTTCAGTCTATTTGTATGGACTAACAGTAGATAGAGTAAATTAAATACGAGTAGCGAGAAAACAACGGCACATGGAAAAAGAGGAAGAATAGATAAACATGCACTATCCGAGAAATAGCTAATGAACGCTTAGCTAATTAAGAGATAAGTTTTTATTCTTTTTAGGGTTCCGTACCCAAAGGGTAAAAACGGAACCCTATTACTAAGACTTCGCTGTCCGTCCGTCCGTTCGTCTGTCTGTCACCAGGCTGTATCTCATGAACCGTGATAGCTAGACAGTTGAAATTTTCACAGATGATGTATTTCGGTTGCCGCTATAACAACAAATACCTACTAAAAACAAAATAAAATAAATATTTAAGGGGAGCCATACCACAAACGTGTTTTTTTCGGCGTTTTTGCCTTGTGGTACGGAACCCTTCGTGTGCGAGTCCGACTCGCACTTAGTAGTGTAGTAGCGTGTTTGCTGAAGTCTGTTATCGGGAACTATAAAAATGAATCTAAATAATCAAATAAACATATCTACTGATTGTGGATGATATGATAAATGATTTTATTTTTGTAAGTAGGTTTGTACAAACACTTTTACACTTCAATCATTTTTTTTTAAACTAGATGAGGTCGGCGTTTCCTATCTGACTACTCTGAAAAGAAAGGCCGAAACAGACTCAGAGGTCACAGTCTCTTTTAAAGTCCAGACATAATCTTGGTCAGGTTATATGAAGACCATGTAGATCGATGTCTGAGGTGGTCTTTTGAGGAAAGAACCGCACAGATTGAGAGGACCTGTCCAGTGAGTGCACGCATTTGTCAGAAATCGTGCAGCTCAACGATTCGACGAACAATACTATAGAAAGGACATTTGGGTAACCCACGTAAATTACTCAAACTGCAAGACCATGAAAAAATAACTAACAGAACAGAGAGAATAATAAAAAAATATAAAATAAATAAAATTACCCACATTGTCTTTACATTCACAATAAATAAAATTAATACTTTACAAAGTATTAATTTTATTTATTGTGAATGCAAGCAAATGTCATTGTTTATAAAAAAAAAAATAATGTCAATGTGTATAAAAAAAAACATGCAAAATGCAGAAATTAGAAGCAGCTCAAACCCAAGCCTTTTTGTCCTCAATATAATCTATAACGGTATAAAAGGCTGTCTGGCACAACTTATGTTTAATGAATGAAATGATATAATGTTTGGTACCAACTCGAGTAATTCAATTGGGACTTAGTAAAGTCTTAAACAGCTGTAAAGTTAGACTGTAACTACATACTTAGACTAGATTTTTCATTCCAAAAGGCTAAGCACGAACTGGGGTAGGCGTACCGCAATAAACTTTTTAAAATCCTGTTTTATCACCGTGGCAATATAACAAAAGATAATAAACGACGCTGAATATAACACACTTTAGCTTTATTACCTAGACTTAGGGGCTTTATAAAAAAATTTCTCTTACCAGCCAAGTCCGACATTGTAGCCCGGTGGAGGTTGTTGACTTTCAATCCGCACTACCTAACTAGCAGCTACGTAGTCGACTCGCCTTTTAATCAAGCAGAATGAGTTAGTATTTGCGAAACATATTGTTGAATAATAGGTAAAACAGTGAAATGGAAAAGAAAATGAACACTGGAATATGTAGAAAATTAAGTGCAGAAAAGTTAGATAAATTGGTATTGGTTTTTAAATTCCATTTCAGTTTCAAACACTATCAGGGGGCTTTTAAAGGCCACTTTGGCAGAATCATAAAAGGATAATATAATGGATAGTTAAGTGTTAAGTTAATCGTATCAAATCATTGGTGGCATTGGTGAAGCATTTTTCAGTTATTTTTTTTTGTCTGTGCTAAAATACCAATCAATCCAATCCAAATCCAATCCCAATCTCTTTGATTGGTATAATCAAAGAGATTGGGATTGGATTTGGACGTAGTGCAGCGAAAAAAAAAAGAAAAACACGGACTGTCTTCGCCATATTCAGATTCATATTGTTATCCTTTTATGATTCTCCAAAGTGGCCTTTTTAGGCCCCCAGTTCATAAGTTTCATTGAATTAAAGTAGCTGTTATATTTGTCTCCCATTTAACGTTTAAAATAAACTGCAACTACATTTGTACCTATAGAATTGATATGAAATTGAGATAATGATAGTAGTTTTATAGATAGTGTTTCAAAAAGGCATGAATATCACATATTATAACCTAACTAGTACCTAAGTATGTATTGAAAATTGCAGAATATAGAAAGATGATTACCATCTGTAAAACAGTGATATACTCGTGTATCTAGCAGTAGATCTGTGGATCCCACACGGCGCAGACGTCACGTATCTGTGTCAAGACCGGTAATCATCGCCTCTCTTCGTTTCCTACGGTGCAATTTACTGGTTGTTCGCTAATCATACCTCGGCTAATCGCCTACCCACTGAGGACATGAGGTTATGACGGGAGAATACGCCTATATTTAATGTATAAGGGATTCGTATGAGTAAAATTTTAGAAATATTAATATATTTTCATCAAAATCGCTGGATATTTCAGCCTCATTCATCGAGTATCCAGTATTTGATAGACCTATTCTATAATGTTTACTTAAAACAACGAATCAAAAGTGAACTCATTAGTTTATCATCGCAGATTCGTATCTTAATAGGTACCTACCTTTTGAATTTTCCATAGTGCCATGCTCTATAATTACGTTAATGCCATATATAACAACTTATGTATTCGAACCGGCACGGCAATCCCATTCCATTTAATCACAATATTTTCAGAAACATAATATTTTATGCATTCAACTTCATCCAATCATTGAGAGTCCTACTTTTCCCGTTATAGTGTACTTACTGAATGGTGAATTACTAATTACTTGTTCACTTTAATACATCAGTAATTTTCGACCTTTATTTATATTATACTTACTTTATTGTACAACAGATTAAACATTACAAAGAAAAAAAAAACACTTTAAAACATATAAGTAATGCGCGACATTATCGCCTAATGCGATCTCTTCCAAGCAATATTTATTTTCGAAAAATGTCAAAACTTTTGTATGACATTTTCGTATGGCGCCAAACTCTTTGCAAACTTCCTGAAGACGTTTATATTAGCATATAAAGAGTGGTGTCATCGACACATGTAGAGTGTGCCGTAGTTCATATGAACTCGGTCTGTGTACTATGGATGGACCCCATCTCGTGTCGTGAGACGCCGGCGCCCGCCCACGCCTGTGCGTGCTTTCACCTCGCGAATCGCAGGCGCAATGTGCAGACGACAGCGAGAGGAAATGAGCAGTAACAACTTTTTATTTAACGTATTTGAAACAATAAATTTTAAGAAATACTGGTAGTGGTGCTGGTATTAACTGCAGGAAGCGTTATTAGAATAAATGAGAAAGAAAACTAACACTTCTAATTAGACGTCAGTTTTAATGTAAATTTTCAGTCCTTAGCTAAAATTACTTTATTAAAGTCCCTAAGTGCTTTATGAATATCAAATATCTTATTGTAGCATTCCATTTACCTGAAATACTTACCAAAATACCTTTAGTCTAAGGCTGTTGTTTATCAGGTCGTGAGTTCCCTGCCTACCTATAAAACCGGTACATTACTCAATTTGTTTAACATTAAGTATCGAAGCTCGATATTTTAAACAACTATTTAATACACCGCCACATATCACGAAATTCGATAGGTATACCAAAATATACAACGTTAAAGATAACATGTAACGTGTAAAGCTATTAATATTAATTTCTCAACGCATTTCCCCGGCGCCTACGCATGTTAAACAGTATGGCACACGACCTTATATAAAATACTTATAAAATTGGTTAGAAAAGTTCAGAAGACCCACTTTAAAAATGTATAACAACAAAGCTGTCTTGAACAAGCATTAAATTCTGGCTAAAGCATGATGTACGATCATTTGCAACTTGCAGTGGTTACAGGAAACTCTATCTACTGGGCAAACGTGGCAGAATAAAGTCCTCACGCTAACCGTAAACTTCTAATGAAACGTTATGAAGCTGAACTGGTGCGAAAGCAAAGCAGTGAGCCTTCTTCCACATGTGAGGAAATTCTTACTTTAACTAGCCTGTTAGTGTTTCGGCAAGTACAATACATAATTTATAATGAACAGGCCAACAGTGCTGCTGGGGTGTTTATTGCCACTTCTTCTTTCCAGCGAAAACACTAGGAATTGGTGAAGGGGCTTACAGGACCTAAATGCAAATAAAAAGTAATTTAAAAAAATTAAACCGACTTCAAAAAGAAATTAACTCAAAATTATGAAATAACTTTAATTTCGGAAGTCGGTGTCTTGGGATCTGTATTTTAGTTTTATGCCACCGACTTCCGAAATTAAAGTTATTTCATAATTTTGAGTTAATTTCTTTTTGAAGTCGGTTTAATTTTTTTAAATTACTTTTTATTTCGTAATTTTTAGTTTTTGCACTAGTATTTGACCAAGGTTTTGAGATGTTTTCCCTTTGACACTACACCCGTAGCTCTTATCAATAAGCCAGGCCGTCACACTTACACGTATTAGTCCATATCTTGAAAATTACTGAATCGATCTTGATGAAACTTGCACTGTTCCCTAAGTTGAAGAAAATGTAAGCCAATAAAAAAAAAATGGTCACGATCCGATTAATAGTTCCGGAGATATGCGTGGACAAACATACATACATACATACATACATACATACATACATACATACATACATACATACATACGTCTATGAAATTTTGTATATTTGTTTGGAAGCCCTAATAGATCATCATATGTGAATATAATGCAATTCCAATAATATTACATACATACGTATCGAATTGATAACCTCCTTTTTTTTTTGAAGTCGGTAAAAACGCAAGTTTTAGAAGCAGTAAAAGTATATAATGATCGCCTACAGTAAACAAAATCAGAAAATATGCTAGGTAGATAGTGTGTTGAAAACATAATACAACTAATTTGATACGATAGAAAAAAATCATGAAGATACCTTTAAAAACTTTCTTTTTACAATAAAAACCTTAATAATATACATACAATCATTCTGATTTTTTGTCAGATTGTTCTACAAGCAACATTCTAAATTAATAGTGTTTTAATTTTTTAGTCTAAACAATAGATTTTTTGTAAATAGATAATTGCTTCATATTTTGCAATAAATTACCAGCGTTGTGTCATCGCGCTTCTGTTTCTTTTCTATGCAGTCCGACAAAGACCGCGCTTTAGGTTCCTTCAGGCCTGAAGGTTCGTTTTGGGGAACTGGCTTACGTAATGTTACCGTTATAAAAGTGCTGATTGTCAGCCTAGTTTGAATGAATGACTTTTCGATTTTGAATTGATATTCTGCAATTAGCAATCCTGAAATCTCAGCCTATTATTCAGAATTCACAGAGTTACAATTCCTGAAAGAAAGAAAAATGAATAAGTAAGGTACCTACAACTGACTTATGAACTTATGATGTCGGAAATATGACGTTTAAGGATTTTGGCTCATTTGGATTTGGTAATTTCCGTTTTCACTGCATAAGCTTCGTGAAAAAGATACATAATTTCTTGCCAGTGTTCGTGTGTTTTAAGAAGTGAGCCTTCTAGCCCTTCCCACTTAATACCATTAGTTAGAAATGTGGGTTTGGCGTGTGGCAGATTATGCCGCTCATGTCTTGGGTCATGACTTACGTGGGCGTAAACTTAGAACCTCGATACGACCAATCGCCGACTGATGTATAGTTCCACTGACTTTATTTATTGTAATACTACGACTTGTTTATGGAACGACTTCTGGTTCTGACGTATTTTTTATTTGGACTAATGATTAACTAGCGGCGCCCCGCGGTTTCACCCGCATAAGTGTCGATCCTGTGGGAATATCGGGATAAAAAGTAGCTTATGTGTTAATCCAGAGTATCAGCTACCTCCATACCAAATTTTATAAAAATTGGTCCAGCCGTTTTTGCGTGAAGAAGTAACAAACACACTCACAAACTTTCGCCTTTACTTATAATATTAGTGTGTTCAGAATTATTGTACTGTTAAAAGAGTTGCTTGGTAGTTACGTAAATGGAAATGTGGAGTTGGGTAGTGAAATAATTAATAGTAGGTATTGTTGTAATTAGTTTTAGTAGGTTTTGGGTTTTCAATTAGAACTAAAAGTGGTTTTATGTCGCGTAATAGGCTCGTCACTCCACTTATTTTAATTCATGGTTAATTTACCTAAATTGAGGTGCTCGTGGCTAAATGAGAACAGCCGCACGGGTCGATCGATGTTAAGCTACGCTTGCCGCGGTCGGTTCGTGGATGGGTGACCATCCATTACATATCGAGACCCCTTTAACGTGCTTTCCGAGGTACGGAGGGGTCTTGGTATGTAAAGATGGTCACCCATCCACGGACCAACCGCGGCAAACGTAGCTTAACCTGATCGATCGACTCGCGCGGCTGTTATTACTTAGCCACAAGCTCCCTCAGTTCAGCAAAGAAAGATATAAAATAAATTTAATTAATCCTGATAGTTAGTGGTAATTAAACATGTTAGAAAATATCAGCTAAATAACCATGAATGAGAATGATTAATTCTAATTTGCTTAATTAATGGTAATCATTACTAAAAAAGCATAGGTAACAAGTAATACTTGCTTTTGAGAACAAGGCCATAAATAAGAAATACCTCGCCTGGAATTAAGGCCCCTACAAACAGGCGCGACACGCGATAAAATCGCGCGCGACACAAAGGCACCGCAAGTCGCGCTACAAGCGGTGCCTTTGTGTCGCACGCGATTATATCGCGTGTCGCGCCTGTCGGCGATCATCATTAGGTTCCTGTTCATACATACTTGCACAATGTCAATAGGTATGAGTATCTTCTTATGTTACCTACATTGTTTATTTGTACCAATGATTTTCTACATTATAGAAAGGATTTTTTTGAAGGGCGGCTGAAAGACATGACTAATCTCGAAGCCAATTTAGGTAAATCAGCCAAAAAAAAGTCTGACCTCCACAATCAAGGTACTGGGTACACGATGTCCCTTGGTAAGACTGGCTGTCAGCCTTTTGGGCTTTTGACGACCCGTAACGACTGTCATTCGTGGCTCTTCGTCAGAAGCCCGAAAGTCTGACAACCAGTCTTACTAATCGTATTATCCAGTAACTGGGTTGTGGAGAGGACAGTTAGGTAGTCGCTCCATGTAAAAAACTGGTATTCAGCTGCATCCGGTTAGACTGGAAGCCGACCCCAACGTAGTTGGGAAAAGGCTAGGCAGATTGATTAATCTTTATCTACTGCACGTGTAGCATAACCAGAATCAAAATATGACATCTCATCTTTCATCATTTAGCACATGAATGAAGCTTTTTGTATTTCAATATTAACCATTTACAAACAAAAGCCAATTTTAGTTACAGAAGTGCCTATATTTTATTAAATATAACTTCAAAGGCAGTATTATTATCACCTAATAACAATGACACTCAATGGATAAATTTACGTATTCAGCGTCTATATACCGCTTTAAAGCGCTAATTTGCGCTGAATAGTAAATGTCACGTTTGTCTGTCTGTTTGTGTACAATGGCCAGCGACATTATAAACATGGAAGTACACAGAATGATACTCTTTGTCCCAATGTTATATCCACTCAGCTAACATGCAGGAGTCGTATTATGAAGTACTAGCTTTTGCCCGCGACTGCGTCCGCGTGAAATTTCTTGTTCCCCCGACGCACCCCATCGAATCGCATCACCTGCAAGCGCTCTCACCTCGATTTCGCTTAGCGATCTTTTTGACTCTTTTTTTTTTCTCGGCTCCTAATGGTCATAGCGTGATGTTAAATAGCTTATTGCCTTCATCAAAAATTGAGCTACCAAATACAAAAAGATTTTTTAAAATCCGACCGGTCGGTACTTCCAGAGATTAGCGCGTTGAAACAAACAAACAAATAAAAAACCAAACAACAAACTTTTCAGCTTTGTTATTAGTATAGAAGATAATATATAGATTAATGCCATTGCAAAAAAGAGATGGTGCTATCGGCCTTCTATAGGTCAGTCTCTCTCTCTCACCTGGTATGAAGACCCATACATGCGTGGAAACCACCATGGTCAATTAAAATTAAACGTAGGTAATTGCATCTTGCATGCGAACTACATAATTTTTCCGTAACATATACTTGTATCAACTTGCAGACTGAGCTCGGCCACATTATGACAGAATAACTGTTCATTGCATCCATATTGAGCTCCTTAAGTTTTCAGTTGAGCTGCATACTTACTGACAAATGCGTGCACTGACTGGACAGGTACACTCAATCTTTGTGGTTCTTTCCTCAAAAGACCATTTCAGACACCAATCTACATGGTTTTCACATGATCTGACCAAGATTATGCCTGGACTTTAAAAGATATTGTGACTTCTGAGTTTGAAACGCCGACCTCATCTAGTTTTTAAGCATTTTTGACGTGTAAAATTGTTTGTACAAACCTACTTACAGAAATAAAATAATGTATCATTATTAATGAGTTTATTTCGTAAGAAAACTGACGAAAAGAAATCTCAGAACGCTACGCTGTGTACGCTTTTGTCCTTCTTATCATCCAAACATGCTAGCAGTAAACCTGATGAAAACCCAAACAGTCGCTAGAAGACTAAAAAAAAGAAAGATTCCTCAAGACCTTATTTAAGGGGCTGCAAGAATAAAGGCTCCTTCAAACAGGCGCGACACGACACGAGCGGTGCCTTTGTGTCGCGCGCGATTATATCGCGTGTCGCGCCTGTTTTGAGGAGCCTTAAACAGAGCAGTTATTGGACGGTTTCCGTATAAAGCCATTAATAATATTAAACATATTGCTAAATATGTGTGGCGATTTAGTTACCTGCATCCGTAAAGGGAGGGTGATTTTACAAGTCGACGTTTCATAGCGTAAGTTGTTTAGAATGACATGTAGAATCACCCCCGTGACGGATACAGGTGACTAAATCGCCACCCTCTATCTGCAAGAATGATAGATTGTTATAAGAACCATTAAACAAAATTACATCGTGGGGAAACACTATGTCGAGGGCCTAACTAAACTTTTTCCGACAAACAACTAAGATGTCAACATGAATATGGTTTCCCAAAATTCCTTCGAGAAAGTGAAGCCACAAAAACTTCACGAAATAAACAGAACCTTAAACCACCTGTTAAGAAGTTGTTAAACCTAATTAATTTCGAATAGGCAATCGCAAGGAAAACTTTTCTTATTTTCTATTAAGTAATCTTCCAGGGCGGCGCGCCCTGTAATTGCCTTATTTCCCACAAATGGCTGCCCCGACCCATTGAGAGTAAAAGGACTATGACGTCATACTATCTTTTTTTCTATTGTAGTAACTGACGCAATGATTGTCACCTATTTAGCCAATTCGCTTAAGGTGGTCTTGATTTATTGATAGAGTTAAATATCAAGATTTAATGTAACTTACTCGCTGAGCAATTTTATATTGAAAGGAATTCTTTACGCCATATTTTTATTAGTAAACTAGCTGCGCACCGCGGTTTTACGCGCAGAAGTGTCGATCCCGTGGAAATATCGGGATAAAAAGCAGCCTATATGTTAATCCAGGGTGTCAGCTACCTCCATACAAAAAATTTATCAAAATTGGTCCAGCCGTGAGAAGCGTGAAGAAGTAACAAACATATAAACATACCCCCACACACACTCACAAACTTTCGACTTTATAATATTAGTGTGATATACTTGGCCATTTTATTATCCGTTTTAATAATAATATATAAAAGTTCGCGCTGATTTAATACAGCAAATTAATATTTTATTTCATAAATCAATAGCTCTAGGCGAAATAAATCACTTCCAGTAATTTATTACTGCTCCATGCCTCAAGTATATAAAATAGATCGTAATTTCCAGCGATATTACCTAAGCCCAAGTAATAAATTTTACCACACTTAGAGCTGATTTTTCCAACGCCAGATAAATTTATCGAAGGGATAATTTTGAATTTTTGACAGTTCTTCCATACAGAAACTGTCAAACGTCAATTTTATTCCAGACTGTCGATTGAAAAATCAGCCCTTAGACGAGTTTCATGGCACATACATGCGTGCAATTTATAAAATTTGCCACCAATATTATAAATAAAATATTATAAAGCTGAAGAGTTAGTTTGTTTGAACGTGCTAATCTCTGGAACTCCCAGTCGAATAAAAAAAAATCTTTTTGCATTTGATAGTCCATTCCCTGGGGAAGGTTATAGGCTATTTACAATCACGCTAGGATTCTTAGGAGTCGAGCAAAAAGAAAAAAAACAAGTCTAAATGGACGCTAACCGAAAACGAGGTAATAGCGCGTACGGCGTACGGACGATGCGATGCGACGGGGTGGGTCGGGGAACAAGAAATTTCACGCGAACGAAGTTGCGGGCAGAAGCTAGTAATGTTATATGGCTCAAATGATGGCTATATTATGAGGAGTATGGCCGATTTATGATAGGCCATTTTTATATGACGGCCTTACGTCTGAACCTAAAATATTTATTGTGACGTTGTTGGGAGCACCTATAAAAGTGCCATTTATTATTTATCTCCTACAATCTAGTTATACAGACGAGAGCGCAAAAAATGCGAGTTAGACTGCGGGCCAGATTGCTTTTTGTGATGTTCAGATGTGATATGATTTATGTGTTCGGGGCTTGTTTATCGTGTTTCGGGATAAACAGACCCGTGTTAGCATTACTTTGTATCATTAATGTGGAATTACGGGTGTATTCTGTATATAATTTCTAGTAGCCATGTTATTTGAGCAAAAGGCACCTTTTTCATGTCCAACCACCAGTTCACGTTCATAATTCTCATTTTAAGGCTCCCAGCAGATTGGCGCGATGCGACCGACGGTACGTCGCGTTTCTGGTAGAACACTTTCCATGAAGTTTTCAAAGAAATTTTTCTACTAGAGTCGCGTCTGGCTGTCGTGTCGCACCTGTTTGCGGGAAAAACGTGCCTACCTTACAAGAGCCACCTTTAATAAATTCCATAGGTATATTTAGTACCAATAACACCATATTTTAAGTGTGTACGCGATATACATACGGTAATACAAATCTACAAGTCACACGAACAGATGTCATTCATAAAAAGACATTCAAATTCAATGACGAGCTGCCTTGACACCGGATGTTCCGTTTTTTGTACCTCCTTGTGAATTATTTAACACTTCATAGTAGGTATATTATTGCGTTTTATATTCAGCAAATATACCTACTGGTATTGCATTACGTGCCCATTTGTATACCAATATTATGCCTAATACCTAGAAATCAATCGTTTAGCGCTACTATTGGTTCGTCGTCGACAGAATGGCGTATTCGTCATTTATGACGAATACGCCATTCTGTCTGTCATCTGGCCATTCGTGTTTCTAAGTTGAACATAATAGAGTAATACCACAGTATAAAAACCATAAATCATATCACTATCGCTCTTCTAAGAACCTTAGATTATAATAATTATGTGCCATGTTCAGTTTGCAGAATAATCAGCCTATAGGTATCTAATGTTCCCACTGCTGGGACACAGGCCTTCTCTCTGTGAGGGGGAGTGGGCCATTATCCACCACGCGGGCCCAGTGCTGGTTGGCGGATGTCACACGTCTTCCAATTTTCGGTTCTAGAACATGCCAGTTTCCTCGCGATGTTTTCCTTCGCCGTTTTGAGAACAGTGGTGATGAAATAATTTACACAAAGTAAAGTTCCTGCTTGGGTTCGGACCCACGACCTACAACTCGAGAACGAAAGTCGCGGCCGTTACCACTGTGCTACCACTGCTCAGCTATAATAATGTTCATCTTAGCTATTATAAATTAAATGCACGATTGTTATAACTGTATTCCATTGTAAAAATGAACAATGAAACAGATAATACCATAATTTGAGATCATTACTCCTAAGTGCTACAAAATGCACCATTTTCATACATACTGCACAATTGGCTATGATTCATGACGAACAAAGACGATCTTATGTTACAATTATTGTAAAATATTTATCAATCATCTATACAATGCGTTAGTCATTCGCTGTAAATGGTAATCTAATAGACTGAGTGACGTTCCACGAGGAGCCTGCCATAAATAGCGGTGACGGACACACGTATGAATTAATAATTAACGTTTAATTAATGACTGTACAGCGGCCCAATTAACAATGGATTCGTAATATGGTGTTCAGGCAAAATTGTGACCGATTGAAGTTTTAACTATACTCCAGTCGCTTTAGTGTGGCAATAACGGTCATTGACCCACCTATATTTCCTAGTAGGTATCTCAAAAACTGAAATAAAGACCGTTAACGTCCTGAATCAATATCTATCGTGATCCCAAAACGCAAAACCATACATAGTTTATTGTATGGGTTCCTACGGCGAGATATTACAGAAAGGGCAATGACCGCTATTGCCATGCTAAAGCGACTAGGGTATAATGCAGATACTTCACATTGAATTGTCTAATTACCTTGCAATTTTCCTGCCTGCAATCGGTTTGTAACTTGCCAAAATATGTATAACATGAAACTTTTAAATGAGGTGACTATATCAGAGACTTTATGCTATAGGTATACTATAGTCCGGCCATCGAGAGAATCCGTTCTTGACACCTGTCAACTTCATACAAACGAGTACGTGTATTGCGAATTTGATCTTTATTACTACTAGAATTCGCACTGACAGGTCTCAGGAACGCATTCTGTCATCGGCCGCACTGTAAGTCATTAACAGAGCAATTAGCGATATCCGGCGGCACGTTTTTAACATCGAGCCAAATAGAGTATGTAAATTGGGCCCGTGCGAAATGGAGGCATTATGTCTTAATAAGCACATCACTACCTACGAAATGTTGGCGCACCTTTTTAGGCATTCATTATGCATTCACACCTATTAGCCCATTACCTTATCACATCGTTTGCATAACTTTGCAGTTTATTTATCAATTTATTTTAATGTGAATTTAATATTTTTCTTAAGAACTTTAGCGTCATCGGCCTATCATACTTCCTCTCTTCGAGAGATAGTGGGCCGTAATCTACCACGGGCCTAGTGCGTGTTGGTAGATGTCACACGATGTCTTTGAATTTTTGGTTCTAGGACATGCCGGTTTCCTCACGATGTTTTTCTTCACCGTTTTGTGAGCAATTGTGATGAAATTATTTACACAAAGTAAAGCTTAGCTTAGCTTCGAACCCAAGACTTACAACTCTTAAGTAGGGGCCGTTACCGATGGGCCACCGCTGCTCCTAAAAAAACTTTCATAGCATAAAAAGGCAGTTGCTATCAAAGGAAAACTACAGTTAATCTTACAGCTGTTTGAATTCGCAATCATAATAATTTCTGTCTATCCGTTAATCGCGACCCCGAGCGGTGCTTTTATATCGGTTAGAATTATCTAGTTTCTTTAGTACTGTAATTATGACATGCCCACCCGCGGCAAGCAAATGCTCGCGGTATACCTACCTGTGTACAGACAAACAAGCTTATTGATATACAGGCAAACATACATTGCCAATATTTATTTTGATGCGATACGAGGGTGCGGTGGGTGCGTAATAACTTTGAAAGCTTATCAACCAAACAACTCATCCTATCGCAGTCCACTGCTGGACATGGGCCTCCCTCTCCCATCCTGCGCCACAACACCCTGTCCTCCGCCTTCCGCAACCAGTCTGTCCCAGCCACCCTTTTGAGGTCATCTGTCCATTCTAGCTAGTGGGCACCCCACACTACTCTTGACGATACGCGGTCTCCACTCCAAGATGAAGGCTTATAGCATAAAGCCTTGACCGCTTACCACACTCACAACAATGCAGTTGTTTAAAGTTGCAAGTTAGCTGCCTATATCATGTGCGGTCTGAACTTAGCACAGAAAGCTGCGCAATAACATTTTTTAAGAATCAAATGGTCCAAACATACCACTGCCACCATACCACCACCATTTGTACCTATTTTTCTGTTCTGTTTTTCTTGTCTGTTTATATATGTGTGTACATAAATGGTTAAATAAATAAATGGTGATATGAGGTGAGTGTGAGTGAGAGAACATGAGCTAAAAATCGGGGAGCCTATGTTCAGACACACTATCAAATAGCTCGTTTGACTGTACCTACATGCAGACAGTTTTTTTAAATTCTTTTCGTAACCAGAGGCGGTACAAGCCGGTTGCGGTCGTGCAAACTCAATGCGTTAATGAATATATAATATATTTAGTTGTCGGGGCCTTTTTATGCCTATCTTGGGAGCTGTTGGCAAAAAATCCAGTAATTAGCACATAATGTTACGAGTTTGTGCGACTGTCAGACTTTTAGACTGTTTTAATTGATGTCTGGTTTTTGTTGTCGCATCTTTATTACTTTCACTATCACTGTCCATTATTTAGTTAAGTTTTTAGGTAACTTCCTGAGGCGTATGTACTGGAGTGTGTTTTGCACTGAAAGAAATAAGCAGTAAATAAATATGAAAAAACATTAATCTGAACTTGTCCATATGAGCCTAACGTTCAAAACAGAATTTTTTACTGATCCGAAAACAGTTAAAGCTTGAGGCAAAATGTTACCTACCGTCATGACAGTAGGTAAACTTTAATGTTTTAAGTAGCTAAAAGGTCACAAAATTAACTGTTTATTCATTTGGTGATATCGTTCAAACTATTGAAATTTACTTACATTACAGTAATGGTGGTTTTCCTTTTTTTTTTTCAGTAAATAGTATGTTCAATCATTAAAAGTTTCTAACTGTATAAAGTCACTAAGTTTATAATGAACTGTGGTAAGAATTTTTTTTTTTTCAGTGTGCTTGGTTTAACTTAAATATCTGTGAGGATTCGTAATTAACCTTTTCAACATACTCGTACAACTCATATTTTCTGACAAAAAGTGACACATCAACTATTTAGGTAATCATAATAATACCGCCTATTATTGTCCCACTGCTGGGCAAAGATATCTTCTCATAGAGAGAAGGCACGAGCATTGATCACCAGAGTTGGCGATTTTAGACTTATATCAACTATAAATTCAGGTTTCCTCACGATGTTTTTCCTTCACCGATATCAGTAATGTCCAAGGTAAACTCAGAAAGTAAAATGAATTGAAAAAGTCACATTGGTACTTGCCCGGATTTGAACCCACAACCTCGTGCATGAGAGGCGAGGCCTTACCCACTGAGCCATTACGACTGTCAACTCTAATCTACTTTATTTTCATTCAATAACTACTTTTAGCTATTGAAAAATCGTAAATCAGTCTTCGTTGAACTTTTCCTCCTTCTGTTGCGTGGAAAATTGAGAAAAGCTGTCTCTCTTTAAACGAATATATGCCAATATTAATAAAAGCAGACGTATAGATACCCATTCTGTGTAGGTACGTGTATGTGTTCGCGACAGATGTCGCAGTCGTAATAAAACTTTGTCCTGAATCCTGCGGGATTCATGATATTACTCCTAAGTCGAAACCTTTGCGTCGCTAATTTTGCTGGAATACATAAGATATCACATGGGTACTCATTTTCATCTGCAGCTGCTAGACCGAAAGTTCGCTAATCCCTAGATATCGGTAGGTATTTGGAAAAAGTAAATAAAAAATAATATAAAAAAATAATAAAATATAAAAAATAATAATAAAACAGAAAGGTTTTCTTATCACAGATTGCGAACTTCACAGACCACTTTATGACATATACCTACCTCTCCTGTAAAGGTCATGAATGCTTAGCGTAATAATAGCTATGCTTATTACGATATACTCGTATTTTCAATACTATCTTTAAGTGACACAGCTGTAATATATATTTCTATGACGTCAGCTATACTGTAATCACACTAATCACACTAATATTATAAAGTGAAAGTTTGTGAGTGAGGGTGTGTTTGTGTGTTTATATGTTTGTTACTACTTCACGCTCAAACGGCTAGACCAATTTTGATAAAATTTTATAAGGAGGTAGCTGACACCCTGGATTAACATATAGGCTACTTTTTATCCCGATATTCCCACGGGATCGAAACTTATGCGGATAAAACCGCGGGGCGCAGCTAGTTTAATTATAGCTAGGCCGACCATCAATGAAATGAAGGAAAAATACATAAATATATTATAATCATCGTCTCCCTGTGTGGTAGCTTGCTATAATATATATATAGCACAGCACATTAATATATATTATAGCTACGTCTACGGCTTTAAGCAAATGTATTTATAATTTCAAGCATATTTTAAACTGCATTTCGAAAGAGTCTAAACATGCCACATGTTATAAATAGCAGAAAAATGTCAAACGTATTCACGGTGGCGTCGCCTGATGGTATTATGTAGTACTTTTTGCAATAATTGCGTCGGAACTATGCGCCTATTTGCGGCTGTGTTGTTGTGGTTTATTTGCGTGTCGCGAGTCGTTGGGGCCGTTCACTCGGCGCACGCGCTGGTAATGCCGCACTCCAATATATCGAGACTAGTGATGTGAGTGAGGACTGGAATGTTAACGTGTATATTGTAGCGATATGTATAGATGTCATTGGAAAATTTGTGGAAAGACGATTACAAGATCAGACGCAGGCACATAAATGATAGGTAATACAGGATAATGTCACGTCTGGTTACCCTTCGGGGATTGTAGGCGCGTTTATGTAGGTTAATAAGAGTATGAAAGGCAAAAAAAACTCATTAAAACTTTCGACTTACCTTATAACTTACACTCATACATTGTCAAAAGTACAAAACACGCCACATTTACAGATATAATAATTATGTTACCTACATTAGATAGGTACAGGAAAATGCGTTTAAAAAACTATTGAAGCCGGATTCAAATCAACATTGTGCTATAATTTAAGACCGATCAATACAGGTTACTCCATAACGTATAGGTACTCGTTCACCGGCTATTCGCACCTCTATCCTTGATCCTCTCCGTGATAATCCAGCGACTGCAGCGCTCTGCTGCAGCGGTGTCTATCCCCTGACAAATGACATGACTATATCGAGGCTGCACAGTCGTTTGTCTTCATCTCGGCTGGAACGCGCGCTGATTACATCTCACTTTTTGCTAGTTATAGGGATAGCGGTACAGCATTCCTTGTTTGGGTTCACGATCACGTACACATAATGTTACAGGTCCTAATGTTGTGGAATACTTGGATTTAAGTACGAAGTTATGATTATTCCCGTTCTAAAGCTGGTTCTAGCTTCAACCCTATTGCTTTTACGGCGCGCGGTAGGTTTCAGTATTAAAATGTTTGTAGAATTTGTTTTGCTGTCTAGTTCGACGTTCCAATTCTTGACGTTCGTCCGACTCTTAGTGCTCATAAACACGAGCGACGCGCGTCGGCGGCTGCCGGCGACAACGGGTCGCTCGTATATTTGAGTACGGTGCTCAAATACACGAGCGGCATGTTGTCGACCGCCGTCGACGCGTCGGTGGCTGCAGTTACCTCTCTCGTCGACGCGTGTCCCTCGTGTCTATTCATACTCATTGTAACCGAGACAAAAACTTAAAGTGCTCTCAGTATTTACAGACTTCGATTCATAAAGATCGGTTACCTTCAAGATCAATTTGCTTATGGTAATCAAGAAACTACAATGTCGTCATCACTTTTAGAATCGTCAAGTTTTTTCTCACACAATTAACTAACTAAAATCTTTCTCACTCCTAGGTGCGTCAAGAATGCGGTCCACCAGCAACAATGGACAGTCCAGCCCCTTCATCCGCGCAACCCACACCAGGTTCAATTCGCCGTGACAACCTGAGGGCACCTCCACCAGACACTGAACTTCTGCAGTTTACTGCTACCCTCGCCGCCACTAAGAAACTGTTCGCTGGTCTGGCTGATCGGTTGTGTGATGAACCGGACTTTGCTGCAGAAGATAATGAACGCTGTTGGAATGGGAATGCTATTGCTGAGTAAGTAGCTAGCTTCTTTTGTTTTATTTCCTTTTTTTTGGACCGACCGGAATAACTCGTCGCATCGTATCGCCTGCCCACGCTATTACCACGTTTCCTTTCTGATTTTATTTCTTCTTGCTCAGACCTAAGGGTCCGTGATGTTAAATATCCTATATCCTCAAGAATTGGGCTAAATAATTAAAAAAATAAAAAATAAAATTGGGATAATTATTTTTCAAATCCAACTGGTAGTTCCAGAGATAACCGCGTTCAAAAAAAAACCCTTCAGCTTTATTATAATATTATATCATCATCTGCCTAGCCTTTTCCTAACTATGTTGGGGTCGGTTTCCAGTCTAACCGGATTCAGCTGATTACCAGTATTTTACATGGACCGACTGCCTATCTGACCTCCACAACCAAGTTACGGGTAATACGATATCCCTTGGTAAGACTGGTTGTCAGAATTTCGGGCTGCTGACGACCCGTAACGACTGTCAAAGATCCACGAATGACAGCTGGGACCAAGGGCTTAACGTGCTTTCCGAGACACGGATGGGTCTTGGTATGTGAAGATGGTCACCCATCCACGGACCAACCGCGGCCAGCGTGGCTTAACCTGATCGATCGACCCGTGCGGCTGTCATTACTTAGCCACAAGCCCCTCCTTTATTATTTTATTGAGATTAAATTAAATATCATTGACATTGTTGTCTAGTTCAACATTAAATTGTTACTCATCAACTTAATTAATCTTTAGTGTTTGAATGTACCTCTAAAATTATATTCATAATTAACGTGATATTCTTATGTATGATAATCTCATTTATACTGACAAATTGCACGCAGAGTTCAAAGCGAACTCTTGTCACATACAGATTTAATTACATAAGTTATATATGTTAATGTTCTCCGATTTGTTGTTATCTAGTTACACGAAGCCCCTAGTATCTTCTGCTTCATTGAGTGACCAGAAGTACAATCCCGAGATCACTGGCAGCGCACCACAGGACTCAAGAGTATCAACCTTAGCAGACAGATTGCAGCAGGCCAGACAGGTAAACACCATAATTATATTTAGATGTTTTGTAGTACCTAGTTAGTCTATTACCAAGGAAACATTGAATGCGGCGGATCCGAGAAACAAGAAGACATCCACTAAAGATCTGTATAACAAGTAATTCAATAAGAAAACCATTAGTATAACAAGCCAACTAAAAGTCAAGTGCTTCAATTAAGTAACGATTTATATCTAGCTAACATGAAATTCTGACGGGACAGTTTCGCTAAAGAAAATAGTTGGTTTATCTTAGAACAAAGATAGAGCTTACAAAATATATTTAAAACAACGTAGCGCCAAAGAGTGAATGCCAAGACAGCTGTGAATGGGGTCACGATCCTCGGCAATGAGGAATAGCTCCGGAAGAAATGTCGCGTAACAAAACTTAGACACGCTTCCTAAAATAATAAAAAGATATCCTGTGCCAGCCTATCCTGTACCATAACATAGCTCTTATTGTCCCATGAATAAGAGTATTTTGTGTATGTTTTATTATAGGAAATCTCTGCTTCAATAGGTGTCCTCCAAAATCACCGTCCATATTTATAACTGCATATTTACATTGTACCTTACCAACTGCCGTACAGGGGGCCTAAAAATGGGCCAGTCCTCAGGGGGCCTAAAAAGTCCACTTTGGCAGAATCATAAAAGGATAAAATTATGAATCATAATAAGATTCATAAAAAGAAAAGAAAGAAAGAAAGAAAGAAAAAGTTTATTTGACACAGTTCGTGAAACACAAAATACAAAATTAACAAAATAAAAAAATAACTATGTTACAACAACAGTGCCTCACGGCTGCGCCAAAAAGGTTCATTTCAGCATTAAAGCACAATGTCCGTAGTCCTTTCTAAAACTACCATGTTCTTTTACAAAACCATGACCAACCATGAGCCATGTTTTTTCACAAAACGTCGACAGAAAAGTAGTATTTTTTTCTACGATGGTCGAAGTGTCACCAAACTACTAATGTAACGCCAAGCTTTAAAGATAAGAAACAGGTTCCAGCTCAACAGGAAGGAAATGCACAGTTAAAAACGTAAACTTGTGTAATGGAAGAAGGGAAACACTCGGAGATAAGTGTTTGTGGCTAATTGACATTGGTCTCTTTTTTAATTAACTAGGTACTTACCTCCACTTACGTCCATTTGTAGAGAGAAGAGTTCCAGAAAAACAGTTCGAAGAATCGCTTCGCACTGCTTTGATTGCAGAGTTGAAGCAAAAATCATAATTGAAATTTTCTACAACATAAATTCTCAGTTATGGGCTATAACTGGGAATTTATGTTTTGTTATTAGGAAGTCCTGGAACTCATTGGAACGGGCGAGAATTTAGCTTTCAAATCAGAAACATGATCCCGTTCTAACTAGCTTTGATTCTGTTAAGCAATAAACAGGCCACCTAGTGACTTGAGTTTAGACTTTATTCTTAATGCCCTGATCAAAATCACTTCTATTGGCTATCTTTTAAACATTAAAGTTGCAATGACAGATTCGCCTACCATCGATCGTAAGGAGTTACGAAGTCCATGCATTTAAACAAACTTGAAGACTCATTCATTGGAAAATCATTGTGTCCACACCGTTGCACCCTTTGTTTTACGAATGCTTTTCGGCAAATAATGAATTTAATATGTCCCTAACTCCAGTGTTCCTCCAACTTTTATTCTAAACGTATCCACTATATCTTCACGTTCTTTCCGCAGCTGCTCGTCACCTACTCTCGCAGCAAGGAACTCTCAGCGGAAGCGTTCATGCAAGGCGACGAGGCTGGTGAAGAAGGCTCTGGATCTGGTCGCAGCTACCCTGACGACTACGACACGGAAGGATCTGGAGACGACGGCTCTGGGGACCATGATGGACGTGAGTATTTGATAGTTATAAGACTGACAGCAAAGTTTACTTACTGACAATTTCAGTCCTTTCAACCAACTCCCAAATGGTCCGGACTTGTGTGGTCCAATAGACTGTAGCAGTATTGATCTGACTTCTGAAATCACTGAAAACAAAGTATCTACACATAGTCTGATCAAAAATTTTAACTTTAAATTGTGTGATTATAACAAATGTATATGCTCATCATGCTTCTATAGCTTTTTTTTCTACTGCCATTCCATTGATACCCTGAAACGCTCCAGTTTTTCAGAACTGCCTTGGTCTTCTAAATGATTTCTAAAATCCATTGTATTGTCACAACAGAAAGTAGAACGTACCCCAACGAGACTCCTCCGGACTCCTCGACGCCGAAGGTGTTCAACGCAGCGACCACAAAGTCCACCACACCAGTCCTGGTACTGCTCGCTGCCGCACTCCTCGCACGCCTCACCTAAGTCACGCACACTAACTTAAGAATAACCATATCATTTGTATGACGTCATGTGTGAACGTGTGTTTGACTGTCACTTGCGCACGGAGCTCAGTCTCTCGTGCTATCCCGCTCACACGTACGAGTGGCCCCATACGTGAGAGGGACGGGTGACGCTTCGTCGTAAGGAACATAGTGTAGTGACGTAATAAAGACACGTGAGTGATGTGTAGTGCGACCGTTCGTTGTAGCTAGTCCTGAACTACGGTAGTGTCCGATGCCAGATTTCCGCGTATTTACAAAGATGATTGAATATGATTTTATAATGAAATCTATAACGATGCACGCGACAATCCGATGCATTTAAGATATTTTAACGTTTGTAAATGTACAGTGCATATCCCAGTTAATGTACAGTGCATATCGATGTTATCTTCATTTTGTAAATATGTTTTTTTTGAAGATTCTTCTTAGAATTAGGTGGAAATATACATTGTAATGGAAGCTTTACTATACTTCTGCATTTAAAAACTTCGAGGTGATTGTGAAATTTATTGTCATACTTAATAATAATAAATTATTTGAGAAATCTTTAATCATTGTTAAACACTAGCTGATTGGCAATAATTTTATTAAGAAAAATGTATAACGATTAGAAGCGAGTGATAACTCTTAAATAAGGATTCTGTGTACAGATTGTGTAAATACCTGAAATCCTACTGGTCTAGGTGCTTAGCTAGTAAATATATTTCGTTGCCATATTAATATTACGGATATTATTATTTATAATATTAATTAAGTCATAATTTAAACTAATATTATGTTATGTGATACTGATTAGTTCATAAGTTGGTGCACTCGTTGCATTGTATTGTGTTTTAATAGAATTGGTTTATTAATTCATTACATAACACGTAAGTATTTAAACTCGAACATTTAAAAGCAAAAACAAAGTTCCATCAATAAAAAAATAAACTAAAATATATTATTATAAATAGCTGTACGTTTGTTGTGTATAATTTATTTACTGCAGGCCTAAATACCCATGTTTATTCTGATATTATATAAATATTTAGTTTCAATATCAATAAACCAGTAATGTAGGAAGAAACAAAATGACAAGAAAAAATGGTTGCCTGTAAAGTCGGTTTTACGGGCGAAGATTTTACGTGACAACGTCTTTTTCTCGGTAGAATATTTATTGATATGAATATAATTAAATTGCACAATAGGAACAAGGAATTAAATGAAAATAAGAACGTAACGTTACCGAGCGTTACACTTTTTCATAAGTGACTCCCAGCCGCAACCTAATTTAAATTAAGAACGTAACGTTACCGAGCGTTACACTTTTTCATAAGTGACTCCCAGCCGCAACCTAATTTAAGACGTTGTCACGTCAAAAAATATAAAATAAAAATATAAGTTATATGTAGCAATAAAATTACGTTTGTAAATTGCTTTAAAGATTAGTGAATATATAATAAAGTGTTGCGGTCATGTAATGGCTGCGTTTTGTATGTATCGTAGATATGGGTTGTTGATGTGACGATGTAAGGACCAGGGTGGAATGTTGGATCATGTCGCTACTGATTTAACTTACCTATACAGACAGGGCTGTTTTTCAATGACTATCGAAAACTTATGTGGATCTGTTACTTTTAATATAAACTATCTCAGATTTCAATCCTAAATTATAAATGCGAAAGTAAGTTTATTTGTTTCTTTGTTACGCTTTTACGCTAAAACGGCTGAACGGATTTGGATGAAATTTTACACATGGTCACACCGTGACCTGGAAAAGGACATAGGCTACTTTTCTTCCTGGAATTCAGACGAAGTCGCGGGCAACAGCTAGTAATAAATAGTTGTCTCAAAACGCCGATCACAATGTTTTTGCCGAATCATCCTGGTAATTTTAGTAGACGCAAACACAATTTTTCGCTAGTCATGAAAAATAACCCTGTATATGAAAGTGTTAACAGGCTTCAGCGAGATCTTTTCATGTTTGATCCGAGCCTCTTAGCTTTGGCCGAGAAACTCGAGTATGTTGATCAGTTCCAAGTGTCGGTTTAGGAAGTTGCGCTGTTTGGAACAAAGAAAGAACTTCTCAACCCTGACCGACATTATGTACTAGACGAAAATAAAATAAACTGCGGTTAAGTAAGCCACTTTATTAATGTATCTTCATTTTTTGTAATAACACTTAAAGTGATAGTGAATAAAATAAATTCACCTTTTATCATTTTGATTTCAAAGCTTGGACTCGAAAACTATCCGATTACTGAGGTACAGACGCCAGCACATAAAGCTACTACAATCTGTCAAATTTCTTTAATAGATTTTCAACTTTATCGCTAAAGCATAGGTTTCAAAGTTGATTGGGAAAATTTGACAGTTTTTGGTAGCTTGATGTGCTGGCGCCTGTACACACGACGACATATTTAGCTATACATATCCTTTAAGCTGCAGTCTTACCAAGGGGTATCGTATTACCTAGTAATTGGGTTGTGGAGGTCAGATAGGCAGTCGCTCCATGTAAAATACTGGTATTCAGCTGCATCCGGTCAGACTGGAAGCCGACTCCAACATAGTTGGGAAAAGGCTAGGCAGATGGTGATATCCTATAAGCTAACTTCTCATTATAAGAAAAGCCTTTATAATGCGAGGTCAGCTAAAACTGGAAATATATAGCTTGATATGTCGTCGTGTGTACTCATAGTTATATTGATTCTCATTGTTTTAATTAAAAAAATACTGTCAAAGAGCTCGCTGTAAAATATATATTGTTCAAATAATGTAAGGGCACACTTGCGACGTTTGTTGTACCATATTTTATCATCCACGTAGATATTTTATGACATAACAAGGAATTTCGTTTTACGAGATCTTCTGCCTTACCTACTTACATAGTATTTTATACTCCAGCGGTGTATTGAGGTCGCCAATTATTTGCGTGCAAGGAAGTGAGCAAACAGTCCTTAGTGAAATGCCAGTTTATTCATAGATCACGTCATAATTGAGTGCAGGATGTAACATCTAGCACTCGTATAATTCGGCGTGGTCCTTTTAGTTAGGAGGATCTATGGCCGTTTCGGCCGCAAATAGAGCTATAGATGAATTAATCAGTATTTCACGTTTTGAAAATATTGCGAATCATGCGATGAGCGCCGTGCGGTGCGCATGCCTCGCAATGTCTGTATCCGCCTTTATATTAGTCATCACTCATCGATTGCAAGATATGTGGAGTGATAATGATACTGTCTCAAACTCGCAAGTGTGCGCACCCTCAAGTATCGCTTTTATAAAAGCGCCACAAATTGTAGCGACATGAAACCTAAAAATCAATGTAAATATTGTTGGAGAGTATATAGAGTGGAACCGAGACAATTGCTGTTATATCTGAGTATATAATATGGAAATAAATTATGTACTATACGCGTTCTTGTTTTATTGACGACCCTAAGTGCTTGGCCAGACAGAAATCGAGGGCGCGGGGCGGGCGCGCCGCGACGTACCTACTCAAACATAAGAACTTCATTTGAGCGTCCATAGTGGGCACGCGGGCGCGGTGAACGGTGCGGAGAGCGCGCGGACAACTCACGCCATAGCTCATTCATACAAGTGGCCGCAGTGAGGGCGCGGGCGGCCCGCGCGGGGACCGGGGTTCTCAAACTAGTTCGAGTTTTTTTTGGTAAAAATAAGTATTCTTCATCCCTAAAATATTTTCACAAACACTCGCGCTCGACTGCAAGCAGGCAGATCGCGCGCGTTCCCACACCCGCGCCGCTCCCCGCCCCACGCTGCCAGTCTGGCCAAGCACTAAACGTTTTATACAATTTACATATTCCTTCCGTGTTTCGATCTCACTGTTATTCCTTTTTATGTTCGCAAATTTCGCTATGTTGACGTATATTCGAGTTATAACCAGCACGGAGATTTATTTCATGTAAATCATTTAGCCTAAGGAGGTATTCCTAGGAATGAATTTATTACCTAGTTACGACATTCCGCAATATAGCGATGACAAAGGGATCTCAAGAAGTAAGTAAGTCGGACGAAAAGCAATTTTCTGTTAAGAGCCTCTACCTCAAATGGCTTAGCATGATCCTCCGTTATGTCGAAAATTCCGCAGCATTAATTTTGAAATAAATATATGCTAAAGTTGAGGATTAATGTAAGGTCTTATGTTAGACGAAAACACGATTCCATAAAATTTTCTCGATAGAAAAAAAATCCAAAGTTACCTCCAAACCGAACAATAAACAGCTGGTATTCAAAAAATACTTCAAAATAGGTCATGAAACTTTGCATACTAACTGAACTAACTATAAAGCAGGTCTTATGTTAGTTAGTTTTTTTTAATTACCGTTATTTTCACCGTAAAAAGTAAATACCTAAACTATTGGCGCTGCCTCCCGCCCAGCACCGCACTCTGTCTCGCTTTCACACAGTCCGCGAGCAGTATCGTGCGAGCGAGATAAAGAGTGAATTTTAGCTGAGGTAGTATAGGCTCTTAAGGTGAATGGATAGTGGTAGGTACTTAGAACGCGAAATTTAAATTTTCTTACGTTTTCTGCAATTTGCAGGTCAGTGTCAGGATGTATCTTGATCAAAATATGATTCGCGAGAATAACAGGTAGGTACATATTTAGAAAATTATAATCATTAGATTTCTACCACCAACCACCAATCTCTTAGGGAAAAGTGATATTGCTCTTCCACTATTTGGTATCAAATAACAACAAATTAAAAGAATTCCCGTGTATCACTTTATCCCTCAGAGTCCACTGTGAAGTGAATAATGAAAAAAGCTTTTAGTGTTAAAGTTTTAAACGCTAAAACGTGTTACTAATCTCCTTCATTTTTAATGAAACTCCTACTCTTGTAAAAATACAAAGTCGTTTTTAATTTATTTTGCCCGTAGTGTTCTAAAGCCCGCTTTGTTTAAAAGGTTTGTTTGCATAAGCGTTTATAAACCTAGCAAATTACAGTTTCTTTTCTATTTTTATGATTCACATAGCAAGAGGGTCTTGACATGTGAATCATGTGTCATCAATTATGTGAATCATGCATGTGGCTTAACGTGCTTTCCGTGCCTCGGAAAGCACATTAAAATCCCATTGTTGGTCCCGGCTGTCATTGTCATCAGTGTCATCTTGGATTGGTGGATCTTTGACAGTCGAAAGTTTGACAACTAGTCTTACCAAAACTAATACGGTAAGGTAATACGATAACTCTTGGTAGGTAGAGGTTACCTTTATAACCTCCACAACCCACATTTTGTAAATAGCGGATTCGACAACCCATCTGCGACCTGCTGCCTGTGGTGCGAATATCTATTATAGCTATTAATGTACTCACATATTGAGACAATCACTGGAAAATATCAATAGGTAACCTATTAAATCAACAAACGAAATCTTATTTCAAAACTATATGCATGAAATTCAAGAAAACTTCGTAGATACATAGGGTGATATACATTTTGACCTGGTTACACCAACAAAGGTATACACAAGCACACAAAGAACCGTACTAAGTACATTGTAGTGACGATAAAAGGACGTGCAGCAGATATGAAGCGTTGCATAGACGCATTGGGAGCGCAGCGGCCACGGATAAGGTAGTCAATGGAGTACTCATCGACATAGCTGTTACTAGTTGTTGAAATTGCCGCATTCTATAACTATCTATGTTTTGTTTTTGAAGTGAAAACTTCTTAAGGCGTGTTGGGCATTTTTTGAGATGGGAAAATACACCTCTGTTTTAAGTTTTAGCCACTATAAAGACAACAACGTTTGGTACATTTTCTTTAGCAAGAATGTCCTTCAAAAACTTTTTCACTTCTGTCAGCACTCCTGAAGTGCCACTGTTTTTTAATTTATTTTTTTGGTGCCAATCTGCCATTACTAGTCGCGTAGTGTAATCTTATAACATTTCGTATTTGATAAAAAATTGTATTAATTCAACAGGTTATGGGTCTATGGTAATGCTAAAGATTGCTGATAACGGTCTTTAAGTGACTATTTAGCGATGAGAACAGAAAGCTTAATTGAATGGTGTAGCGGTCTCTACAAAGCAACATGCGAACTACACAACAAGAAAGCCTACATGTGCAATTGTAAAACAAACAACAAGAAAACATCACATGCTAACTACACAACAAGAAAACCTCTATGTCATTGTGCAGTTGTGCAAATCATAGCTATTGAAATAATCAAAATAATCATTTACTTACGCAGAATCATAACAAAACATTAGGTGACTTTTAACAAATTCGTGGGATGCATGTATAAAATCTTTTTGTCATCAGTCCATCAGCAGCTATCCCAACATTCGACTACAAACTATTAAATCAACAGTCCCAATCGCATGTCTACGTATAATTCTCACACGGTCCGCCCTCATTTCATTCGCTTACTCCTCGATGGCAACACGGTGTCCCCATTTCGGTATATTTTATTCATAGACAGCATTGTATGCAGTCGGCGCGGCGTCATAATAACACCAGTAATGTGCTCCACCAACGCTTTTAACGTTATGAAACTCGGAACTACTTGCAGTACATGCTTTACAAGTAATGACTTCAGGATTTGGTGAATAAAACAGTGTACTTATGGAAATTATTCACACAAGTTTACGTACTGAATAAGCATAGGATAGCATAATCAGCCTATAACGTTCCCACTGCTGGGACACAGGCCTCCTCTCTGTGAGAGGGAGCGGGCTGTAATCCACCACGCGGGCCCAGTGCGGGTTGGTAGATGTCACGTCTTCGAATTTTGGTTCTAGGACATGTTCCGCGATGTTTTCCTTTTCCATTTTGAGAGCAGTGGTGATGTAATAATTTACACAAAGTAAAGCGCCTGTCTGGGTTCGAACCTACGACTTACAACTCGTAAACCGTTACCACTGGGCCACCACTGAATAATCCTGTTTATGTATTTTCCACAGTTGTTTCCATTTCGGTTATCTTCACTAAGTTGTATTGATCCATGATAGAAATAGTTTTGTAACAAGTAACGCCTGACCTCTGTGACCTCCAGGGAATCCTAGTTTTTACCCAAAATAAATAGTTTCGACATTTTCTTTACCAGTTCTTGTACTCCCACGGGCATTGCGTGGTTAAATCAATTTCTTCGAGACAAGAGAAATAACTAAGCTTAGGCATTAGATTGGGAACCCAAAAGTTATTTAAATAGCTTTTCGACAATGGCTAGTTATCTAAACGGTCGGTATGGTTGAATGTTATTATCATCAGCATCATAATTATTATTAGTAGCAACGAAAAATATGTCGGCCTTATGACAAGGCCCTATAAAACCCAATGTAGGTATACTAAACAAAACGATCAGAACGTAACCCGTAACCAAGATTACTTCGAATATAATAAAACCGAAGCGAAAGTACCACATAAGTAAGTTCCAATACATTTGGTATCTCTTGGTGTATCGTCTGGGAATCGGGCAATCGAATCAAATAACGGATAGAATAAGTCAAGAGCTGTATCAGACGCCCATTTCACGGATCATTTAGCCCGAGGTCGAGCGGCTCCACTCAATTTTTACAATTGCTTACATGAGCCCGGGAACATAGAGTAGAGAGGAATGGAGTGCTAATATCCGGGCTACCGGTGCAGCGGTGTTAGCCGAATTCGATTTCAAGTCGACACAATCAAAATTTTAACGTGAAATTTATGTAGGTTCCTGATTGACTTCTGCACGTGGTCCGCCTTATTATTACTGCAAGTACGTAGGTACTGATAGACGCGACCACGATCATCTGACTATTTTGTTTCATCCTCTTAACCATCATTATGGGTACCTCTAGAAGGGGAATACAGGACCTTATTCTCTTTTACAAAATGTCGATTCTCTAAACATCATTCCGGGTCCACACTTTTCCATCTATACAGGCAGCATCTGTGGACCGGTCGCACGTAGTATTTTTTTAAATTATATTCTTGCACAAAATGTGTATTTTAATGTATATGTCAGAGAATAGGCCCCCCTGATCTGCCACAATCTGATGTTCAGATTTAAAAAAAAAAACTTTGAATGTTCCGAACCCAGGTTGGGCGAAGCACGAAATACTTGGCCAGTTGGAAATTCATAGACGACTGTGTCTTGTAGTTTCTGATGTGAAACATTACGTTCCACAAACGATGGCACACCACACCTAATATCGTGTCCTGCGTGTCCTGTCGCCTGCACGTTACAGGAGCTGATGGACGCTACTGATGGCGCCAAACTTGTAGCCAAATTTTGGGGCGAGTTCATTTAGATTGCCACCGACACTCTAAGAAGAAGAACATGAGTAGTTAGTACTTCATTCGTATATCTCGTGCATGTTTCCTGGCAGTAAGTAGCAGTACTTCGATGCTTATCTATAATCAATACTCGCTTATTGGCTTTCAATTCGATCGAGGAGTTGCATTAATCATAATTATTGCGTAATCTTTAAAGTAGAAACTTTGTGGTATTAGAGCTATATAGAGTTTAGTGAGGAATTGTTTTAAATAAATGCAATAATGTTGTTCTCAGTTAGTGTTCTTTGTAAACTCAATGATTAATATTTAAACATTCTCTGACAATATACAAGCTAACATTAAAATACACATTTTGTGCAAGAATATAATTATTTACAAAAACACTACACGCGACCAGGGGGCCTAAAAAGGCCACTTTGGCAGAATCATAAAAGGATAACATTATGAATCTTATGGCGAAGACAGTCCGTGTTTTCCTTTTTTTCGCTGCAATACGTAGGTATAATCAAAGAAATTGGATTTGGATTGAATTGATTGGTATTTTAGCACAAAAAAAAAAATAACTGAAAAATCCTTCACCAATGGAATTTGATACGATTAACTTAACAGTTAACTGTCCATTATGATTCATAATGTTATCCTTTTACCATTCTTCCAAAGTAGCCTTTTTAGGCCCCTGAGGCCTGGCCCATTTTAAGGCGTAGGAATCAGCATTGCTATCCAACGTTTTTGAGTAATTTTTCCATTGATAGCAATGCAGAAGAATTTTTATTTGATGTCCAATGAGCACTTCCCTTTCTCTAACTAAAAGAAAACCAAATAATTAATTATTATTACCTATAACTGTCTAAATCTATTCTTGAGTTTTGAGTATCATGTAAAAAGGTTCGCTAAGATATAATTTACCAGCTTGTAGGGTCTATCAACCAAATACATAATAATAGATAATAATAGCCTCCCCGACCGTTTTCGGCCACGGTGGCCAATCTCAATACAGATTAGCCAGGTATGCAGGAGATATTATAGTGCACATGTGTGTGCGCAAACACAGGTGCACTCTCTGTTCCTTTACTCTCATAGTCCGATGGGACGGCAATCCGACCGGGGAGAGTTCAGGCGCAGGACCAACAGCTTTACGTGCTTTCCGAAACTTCCAAACTTCGGACTGTTACTAAGAAATTCCTAATGGACAAGACTCCAAGCTCAGCAGTCGCGCTTGCAACCACGAGACCAACGGGGCAGTCAACCAAATACATACCTACACGAGTATAAGTAGGCGAACCACAAATATATAGGCGAAGTAGCGATCAGCGACTAGTAAAATAAATTGGAAACAATTACTGTTGAATCGAAATGATTGAATATGGTTGATTAGTTGATTTCTGAGTTCTGAGTGAGACTGTGCGTGTATGCGAAACATTAGTTGAAACGTGTTAAGACGAATATTACCATAATATTACAGTGTTCCATCTTGTTAGGAATGTTGATTTTAATTAATAAAATTTTGATGTTGTTACAACATATTCTCAGACGCGGAAAATGTTTATCCAAAACTTTACAAAACATTCGAGCGAATCATCATCATCATCAGCCTATAATGTTCCCACTGCTGGGACACAGGCCTCCTCTCAATGAGAGGGAGTGGGCCGTAATTCACCACGCGGGCCCAGTGCGGGTTGGTGGATGTCACATGTCTTCGAATTTTTGGTTCTAGGACATGCCGGTTTCCTCACGATGTTTTCCTTCACCGTTTTGAGAGCAGTGGTGATGAAATAACTTACACAAAGTAAAGCGCCTGTCTGGGTTCGAACCTACGACCTACAACTCGTAAGTCGCGTCCGTGACCACTGGGCCGCCACTGCGAATAATTAAAAAAAAATAGAGACAGAGTAGGTACATAGAAAATTATTTTCTATTTTATCTATTATACATAATAAAGATACATTAAAGTCGCATTTCGGGTCTGTCTGTGTGATCACGTTGTTCTTCTAAACTAGGCAAAGGATTTTGATGCGGTTTTGACTATCATTTAGGGATTTTATCTGAAGGTTTATGTGTATAATACATTCATATTAAACTCACAAATAACAAAGAAATCTTCATGTTTTGTTAAGTCGTAAAAAACGTGCGAAGCTCGCTTGAATAATTCCTATAAGATGACCCAACTGCCCCAGCCGATTCAACCGCTTGCCTAACCATATCATAGCAAAGACTATAACTGAAGTCCTAATCATTTCCTAGAACTTGTGCTAGAACGCGAACGGTACCTCCTAACCTGCAGGTCACAGGCAAGAAAATTCTCGCAACAATTAATACTCCAATCTACGGTATCTCATGATCATGACGATCAGTGCTGTGGGTCAACTGGTGTCAACGCGAGACTGTGACTTCCGCAAAATGCAGCCGAGTTACGGGCACAAAGCCCTGAGCCATTGTGCAAGCGTGACCATAGACAATAGTATATCTTTGACGGATGTCATAGCTTGTCGATGGCAGTCGTAAAATAGTTGCAAGAAGCAATCGATATCTAGATAAAAGACAATACGGTATCTGAGAATCGTAAAAGAGGGATAAAGATTGATGGAAAACGAGAATTATGACGTAAGTACCTAAACTTTAACTGACCTACATTATTAGACTGACGATTCCCGAATTGGGCAGAGTGCTACATTATTAGACTGCCGATTCCCGAATTAGGCAAAGTGCTGTTAGATTTATCCATCTGGAATTTCTCAGTAGCAGCCCGGAGTCTGGTAGGTATTTTGCCCGGTCAATGGCAATATAGGCTCGCCCCCTATTACACAGGAGTTACATCAGAGGGGCAATTCTCGTAATTTTAAGAACGTTCACAGTCTGATTCACAGTCTGTCAAAAATACCTATAATTTCCGTAAATTTTTGACAAGTTTTTGACATTGATTGTCACTGAGATGAGATTGCGACCAGATTTAGAACTTTTTTAATTACGGAATTGGCTTTCTGATGACTTTCCGCCAGATGTTTGGGTGTACTAAAGGTACACTTCCGCTCTGCCTAAGGGCCTGTGCACGCCACGTTTTTTAAACGCGCCGTTGACGCGCGTTTGTAGCGATACAGACGCGATACGCACGCGAGTCAGACGCTGCCCGTACGCCTTCTGTAAGATAAAAGCGCGCCGTCGACGCACGTTTCTAAAACGCGCGTCAACGGCGCGTTTAAAAAACGTGGTATGCACGCAGGCCCTAACCCTTCGGGGAATATAGGCGTGATGTAATATTATTATTATAATTGTAACGGTATGTATAGCTTGAGTGTACTCAAGCTTTTTGTATAGACGCCAGCACATCAAGCTACTTCAATCTGTCAAATTTCTTTAATAGATTTTCAAATTTATCGCTAAAGCATTAAGTTCAAAGCTGATTCGGAAAATATGTCTGTATTTAAATGCATCCTTAGCACCAGTTTTGGCTATCAGCCTGCGTTCATCAGACTTGACTTTTCGACTTTTTAAATTCGACCTGCGAGAGCCAATTGCTGGGAAATAGCAAAACATTAGGGCGAATTTCACCAAGTTTTATACTGAGAATAAATTTTGTTTTTTTTGTAAGTATTTCCGTGCTTGAACTGTCAGACGTCAATTTTATTCCACGGATAGAGATTTGGTAAAATCAGCGCTTAGTCCGGCTCAATTATTAATTAAAATTAATCACACTAATATTATAAAGGCGAAAGTTTGTGAGTGTGTGTGTGTTTTTATCCCGATATTCCCACGGGATCGACATTGACGCGGGTGAAACCGCGGGGCGCAGCTAGTTATTGATAATACTATCAATAATGCTCTCTAAAACACGAGGAAGTGATCATCAATACCTACAGCTAATCTTACTGTAAATAAAAAAAAATATCGTGACCTACTTATTACCTATGACATAGGAGATAAAAAAAATGCAGTCTGCTCGTAGCCACCACGCTAGAATAGCGGATTTTGTGACCTCAGGGCCAGTTTCTTCGCATTATATTAACCACTAAAGATAAACACAAGTTATGACAAACCTATTATGGTTAAAACGTTTTCTAGGAAGTGAAAAGGCAATAAACTGTGGAGTCAGGTTCCCGCCACAAAGTAACGCGGGCTTGAGTAAAAGCTGCATAATGTCGCCCCGCTTGTCTTTATAATAAATAACATGATGAGAATATATTAGCTTGGAAGTCGATGGGAACTTTGAAATACGGCTTTACAAACTTATCTTATTTACCCAGATTTGTACTGAACACTAACTTATAAAGTCAATCTTGTCCGATTCCTATGATGGCTTTTATGATGCGGATTACTTGCGCATTGCAGTCGGGCGGAGGTTGTCTGCGGTTTCGACTAACCCTATAACTGTATCAAATTGCTGTTACTGTCGCAAAAGATTGCAGTTACTATTGTACAAGACCTACACAAGACTTTTCTTGAAATAAGCTAATGTCATCTGCGACCCATATTTAAAAAAAGACATCACTTACACCACTTGATAATGTACAAAGAAGGGAAACCAAGATGGTTCGCACCATGCGTAATCTACCTTATAAACAGCCACTAAAACTAATAGCTACTAAATAATAATAAAACACTAAAACTAATCATCATCATTTACCGAGCCTTTTCCCAACTATGTTGGGGTCGGCTTCCAGTCTAACCGGATTCACCTGCATACCAGTATTTTACTTGGAGCGACTGCCTATCTGACCTCCACAACCCCGTTACTGGGTAATACGACACCTAAAAGAAATAAAAAACTCTAAAACTAATATCTAATGAAAATCCTGAAGGAAAAAACTAATCCAACAATAATAAAAAACTAGCAAAGCCTTCCTATATTCGCCACTACTGCCACTACCGAGATGTACCGAGAGGTACTTTTTAAGCAGGTAAGTAAATTATCTAAAGGATAGCCTTTAATTTCTCGTCAGTCTTTTCAAGTGACAAAATCAGTGAATGTTAATGATTAGAATAGTCCCAGAAATCAGTGTGAGCGAACTCCACTGATTATTATTAATAGTAAGTAACGTAATATGTAGCCAGGCCCTACAAACCGCAGTGATTAGTCAATGTGCACAGTCGGGTAGTCAGCTGTTGTAGCCGCCGCCATGACAGGTGCTTGCGGCTACATGCGTGCTGCCGTGGACGGTGCTAGTAATTAAAATTAAGTGGCTGGAAAATTATTGGAGATAATGGCTGGAAACGTTTACGTCTTCTATTACGAGTAGTACTTACAACTACTTAGAGACTAGAACCCAACACCACCTCAAGACTTCGTAAAGCCCCATGAACACCTGCCTCCCGGTCGTGAACTGCAGTGGCCTATCTGGAAAGCACTAGTTATATCGATTGCGTACCCAAGTAGGACGCTGCAAACATAATCTCGCAAAGGCCCGTCTAAAGTGGCAGTGGACCGGACAAGTCGCGCGAATGCACCCGGAGATATGGGCAAAGATCGTCACTCAATGGACGCCGGAGGGAGGACATCGCCTTCAAGGTAGACCACAGCGAAGGTGGTGTGACGATCTGGGGGCTTATAAAGGCCACTTCGGCAGACTCATAAAAGGATAACATTATGAATCATATTGGACAGTTAAGCTATTAAGTTAATCGTATCAAATCCCATTGGTGAAGGAATTCTTAGTTATTTTTTTTTGTCTGTGCTAAAATACCAATCAATCCAATCCAAATCCAATCTCAATCTCTGTGATTATACCTACGTAGTGCAGCGAAAAAAAGAAAAACACGGACTGTCTTCGCCATATTATGATTCATAATGTTATCCTTTTATGATTTTGCCAAAGTGGCCTTTTTAGGCCCCCTGATAAGGTTTGCGGGGTCAAAATGGCCAGAGATGGCACAAGACATCCCAGGTTTGGAAGGAAAAAGGGGAGACCTTTGCCCGCCATTGGGACACAATACCTATAGGTTAACTAAAAAAACAGATTCATCCAACACCCAGTGCGAGTGCGGTGCTCCTAAACAGACTATGCCCCATGCATGCGACTGTTCCAAATGTCACCTGCACCCTTGACGAACTGCACCAAACGTAGCCACAATAGTACAACGAAAAGAAGAACGCCTAGACGGGTATATATATCAAAATGTATTTCATAGACTATCGCAAAACCTTTTGACCTTTCCAATGGGAAAAGTAATTTACAGTAAATTAGATAAAGTGGATACCTAAAAACAATCAAACTTTCGCCTTTAGTCAATGCTTTTAGTGAGATAAATTCTCATTTATGAACATTTCCAAGCCTACTAAAATATGTCGTTAAAAATTATTAAAATACCGTTCAAAGACAATAATAATAAATAACAAGTAACAACTCAGTTTGATACCAACTTATCTGTAAATAATATCTTTGAACAAAACGCTCCGCCGACGATTATACAAAACGGCAATAATATCACGACGTGCATTCTTAATTAGAATTAGGAAAGAAGAATTATAATTAAATTTATCATACCTATCGCCGATAAAAACAATAATTTTAAATGTTCGAAGTCGAAGTTCGATGTAGGTATGTGCCCCGCAGCGATGTTATGATGTGAAAGATAACGTGTGGGTGACACACGGGTTATTTGTAGGTATATCATCGACGATAGTATTAGTAAAGTTCAGAGATACAATCGGGTGAGACTGATGAAAGTATTGGAGAGTTTTACCACAGTAAAGATATGAATAGTACGGAAACTACGTACTAAACGTTCGAAACGGCAAACTCACACAGACGCGCGCATCTACGGTACCCATATGCAGTACCCGTGACTGAGAGCACCGCGACTGTCGTACTTCGTTTGGGCAGATTTGAGTGACATCATTTGTAGACCGTATGTAACTAAACATTTACGTTTTTCCTTTTGAGGTACGGAACCTGAAATCGCGAAAAAAGAATCTGCTGTTCCCTACATTTATGTTCGCTAAACTCGTCAAAATGTAAGGAGCAGCAGATTTTTTTTTTTGCGATTTCAGTTTTGGTCCCATAGTAAAAGTTGTTCATAATAATGAGTACAATGACCTCTTAAGAGGTCCAGAACGACTTAAATTTAAACGTGTACCTATAAACCTATGTGTTTTGTGTGATATGTGCGTTTAAAATAATAAGTAGGTCACCTACCTAGTCGGTCAGTCCCCAACCAAACATGACATGTTATAAAAATAAATCCGGAAACATTACTTAAACATTAGGTATGCCTATTGTTTAAATTAAATATAGACCATTATTGTCTTAGTTAATCTATAAATCTGTCTAACGAGCGGGTAAAATAACATGTTTTCTATCATTTTTATTTTATATTTCATCGTCTTCATATTTTTTTCAAAGACCACCACTGTTGGGCATAGGCGTTCCCCAAGCACCTCCACTTTGACCAGTTCTGTGCTTTCCTCATCCAGTGGTTTTTTATCCTTATCTAATAAGCATTGATGTTTTATCTTATTTAACAGATAAACTATAATTCCTGTAGGAAAAACCAAGTGTGTCTACAATAGAATGTTAGCGCACACTTTATTACAATTAGTAAAATAAAATTAATTATATGTAACCTATTGTTGTTTTTTTTTATATCCTTGTAGTAAAATTATCATCTATACAGGTTGACAGGGACATCAACGCGCCACCTGTCACCATGTGTTCAGTAGGATTCTGGACGTTAATATGAAGCGTTAAATTTGTTCGTTAGTTATAAAAAAGAATATTAACTGTTCCATACCTGACCACGTAGGAATTGCACTTTTGAAGGAAACTGCAGGTTTAAGTTTTAAAAAGCAATTTTTCAAAATTTTCCAGAATTATGTACCTACTTACTGAATTGATTAGTGCCAGGCTGCGCGTCAATGCCAGTATAAACTACTCATTTTCATTGTGACTGTACATTTTTTTAAATCTGCAAATGCAGATCAACGTGTCTCAAAAATTTAAGGACAGTCCTGTCCTGGTACCTGTCCTTACTGCCCCATCTCAAAAATCTACCTATATCCTATCCTTACTAATATCATAAATGTGAAAGTGAGTTTGTTTGTTTGATGTTACGCCTTCAAGCAAAGAAGGGCTGAACGGATTTTAATGAAATTTAGACCATGACCTGGGGGACATAGGACACTTTTTATTTCGGTAGTATGTTCCCGTGGGATAATTTCAAACGTCCACGTGGGTAAAGGCTAGTTTTCTATAAACAAATATCTGTAAGTAGATTTATACAAACACTTTTACACGTCAATAACATTTTTTTAAATAAAAGAATATGAGGTCGGTGCTTCCTATCCGACTACTCTGAGAAGAGACACCGAAACCAACTCAGAGGTCAGTCTCGTCGTATCTCCAAATCCTGTGACTGTAACAGTATGTCCGGTCATAGTATTGGTTTTGTTAACACCAGTCAATTCCCGACTACCGTCCGTGGGAATCACGCTGCCCGATAGATCACGTCACCACTCGAATGATGGATGACGTGTCATTGCTCAATATTGCTCGTTACAGCACGCGTGACGACGTGACACGTCTCGAACTCTGCGTGTTATGGTAACGAGTGTCGCACCAATTATATTTGATCGCTGTCACATATGCTGCCGTGGCGGCCCTACGGGTAGGGCTGTCGCGTCTTATATTGACGTCGTTACATTTTATACGTCGAGTGAAAGGGTTTTAGGAGTATTAGTTTTGATGAAACCGAAAATTGAACCAATTTTGTTGAAATATGGAAGCGCCAGGGTAGCCATTCAAGTTTTCTTACGTTTTTAGGGTTCCGTAGCCAAATGACAAAAACGGAACCCTTATGGATTCGTCATGTCTGTCTGCCCGTCCGTATGTCACAGCCACTTTTTTCCGAAACTATAAGAACTACCTACACTGTTGAAACTTGGTAAGTAGATGTACTTATTCTGTGAACCGCATTAAGATTTTTACAAAAAAATTGAAAAAAACAATAAATTATGGGGGTTCCCCATACTTAGAACTGAAACTCCCAATCCCACACGTGTGGTGTATCTATGGATAGGTCTTCAATGATATTGAGGTTTCTAATATCGTTTTTTTCTAAACTGAATAGTTTGCGCGAGAGACACTTCCAAAGTGATAAAATGTGTGTTGTAACTTCTAAAATAAGAGAATGATAAAACTAAAAAAAATATATGATGTACATTATCATATAAACTTCCACCGAAAATTGGTTTGAACGAGATCTAGTAAGTAGCTCGCCGGTGAAAATTTAAAAACATATGATGGTACGGAACCCTCGGTGCGCGAGTCCGACTCGCTCTTGCCCGGTTTTTTTTTTGCAATTTGCAGATCAGTGTTAGGTTGTATGTTAAACAAAATATGATTCGAGACCGTAACAAGTATGTATTTACAGAATTATAAGCATTAAAATCATCAATAATTAAAGTCAAAATATGTGGCTTGGCCGTTTCGCTACCATCACATGGGGGTAAGGTGAAAAATTTATTCACTGTTCATTACTTTTCTGTTATACAATTGTTTCTATAAATTGAAAAAAATGGTTAAAATTGAAAAAAAAATTGTACAAGTTCTTGTAGTAACGAAACGGCCAAGCCTCATATTTTGACTAAGGTGTTGAGTTTGTGAAGTTAGGGCGTGTAGAGTTAGAAGCTTGGCTCTACATGAGATCTGATAACTTTTTGGCAGTGCGAGCCATATGTGGTCTCGTCTTGGCAACATTTTACATGAAAATGTTTTTGGTGGGTACCAAATTATCGAAGAAACTAGTAATCGATTTCAGTAAAGACCTATCGAAAATGTAATAAAAAATGTATGTTTCAATTAACGAGAAGAAATTACATTTACTACTAAACTTAATGAAAATAAATCCAATATTGGGTTTAATTGGGTCATACTTGAAGGCTTAAGTACAGAAGTCAGTCTAGCAGACGATTCTTTGAATTGTTAACCACCTCGCTTTTCGAAGAATGTGGTGTTGACAAGATGCGGAAGGCAGGAGAACCAGGAATTGTATCGTAATTTGAGAGCTCCTTTTGTTTCAGTACTGCGTAAATAATATACGAAAGAAAAAAATAAGGATGCAACAAATATAATTATCCAAAAAGGATTGCCTAGTTAAGGGCCAATGTTAAATTGTTTATTATTTTTCGTAATTCTTATTATTCATGTTTAATCTTAACTTTATTAATGCATGCCTCACAATTTTATTCAGGCACAATAAGTCAATAGTTAAGACCAGATGTATGAACGTAAACGATTCAAAAGAAGTATGTAAAGATCGTCGCAGGTAGCGTTCTGTACTTTCTGTCTATCCTTATGGGAAAAAGGTATGAGTTTTATGTAATAGCGTTATTCCTTGGCTTTCTAATAATCCTGTCGAAGATAACAATCACACAACTCCAAGTATTCCCAGTAGAAACAGAGCAAATAATCAAACTTTTCCCGTTACTTATTCGGAGCTAATCTTTCGTCAGCATCCGATTCAATTCGCGCCCGAGACTATCTGTCGTCGGGAACAACGAAACTTGGAAGATTTGCTCCATTGAACCCTTGAAAAGACCAAATTGTTGCTGGAAAGTGATTTTAGTTCGTTTGATGTGGGATCTTTTGTTACAGCTAAGACTTTAAGTGCTTTCTTAGCTTTTCTAAATTCAATCAAGTTTTTAATACCACAATAAATTGCTCTAGAAATTAATCATTTTAAAAATTATACTTAAATGCTTTGTACTAGTTACTAGCGTTTGTAATTTTTCATTAGATGTGCATTGGAATATGACGTGTTTAATTGATGAATGTTTAATGTTTATGGCGACCTGTACGACAGTCGGTAAATCTACTGTAGGATAAATTTTTAACCAGTGTGTAAACTGTAACCATGAATTCTACTTATTACAGTTAGCACACTGGTTAAAATATATTTTATAAAATAATATATTCAGCCACAGGACTCATTATTTGTGTGATTATGTGTCTACCTGTATCTATCACCTTGGAACCTACTACCTCCCACGAAAACCACGAATATCGGTTTACCTGCTTCCCTAAAACACGTGCAAACCCTAACAAAGGAAGGACGATTTCATTACACACTCGTCCCAGTTTAATTTGCGCCCATTCCGAACACTATTGTATTATTTATTGCCGTTCAATCTATTTAAGTTACTACGATAACTGCTGAAGGTTTCAGATCGTACAAAGTTCACAATGCTTTAGGCAACAGGGTCTTGTCCTACGAAACTTAGTTTAACATGTGCTAGACGGATGAGGGATCCTATTTGAGTTTGTATAGGTCTATTGATTTATATAGAGGATTTTAAGACAAGTAGAATAGACGCCGAAAGCTAGTCATGGTTCTAACACGTGAACTGAAATCGTTTGGTGAAACTGATAAAAAACAAACTGATAAAGGTAGACTGGTAGAAAATGCCCAAGGCATTAAGTCCGTTTTTGTACAGTTTTTTACTTGTGCATAAAGTTTTAATAAATAATAAATAAAAAAAAATAATAAATAAAAAAAAAACAGTGGCACTCCGGGAGTGCCGACAGAAGTGAAAACAAAACACAAACAGAATACTTTGCCATCATCACTGACTTAACGGACATCCTGAAGACGAACACATCCGAAGCGGATATTTTTTTAATCGTTTTAACAAAACACGCGCGGTGTCGCTTACGGTAACAGTCGCGCGAGTTCAATGGTTTTTCCCCATCTCAAAAATGCTTAACGCGCCTAAAGAAGTTTTCACTTCAATTATCTCGTTACTCCTTAGGACCCCTCCGGACCCTCCTGTCTCTCTAGTTTGCTCCAAAAAAAAAAAAACAAAAAAAAAAAAAAACGGGAATAAAACGAAAAAAAAAACGAAAAAAAAAAAATATAAAATTTAAGAACGGAGTTCGCGTCAGAACTGTGTGGTGGCGAAGTGATTCAAAAGTATTCTACGTAGCAATTATTCTAAGTATCTAAGTACTCGTAGCAGTACTTCGACGCCAGTTCTGCGAACTCCGTTCATTACTATTGAATTTCTGATTTTAATCATCATCTCTCTCTATTATTATTATATTATTATAGTTTCTGCTGCTAGCCTTCCTTGAAAAGACAAGTGTCAGAAAATTAAATAGAGATCTTGGTGATAATCACCAGCCCGTTAAATTTATTATTACAACTATGTTGTGGTCGGTTTTTTTTTTTTTTTTTTTTTTTGGGTGGGAAATCATCAAATGACCCCTCCCGCTCTGGGCGAAGCGGAAGGGAGTGTCAGACTCTTACTGACTAAAACCCACCCGTGTTCCTTCACTTGCCTGTGCCAGGGGCCACGGTATCTCTTTCGAACAACCCGCGACCCTGGCGGATGTTGTGGTCGGCTTCCATTCTAACCACATACAGCTGAGTACCAGTATTTTACAAGAAGCAACTGCTGATCTGACCTCCACAATCCAGTCACTACACCTTCCAGATCCATACACTCACGCCTTTTTCCCATCGGTTACGAAACTTTCAGACTCTTTTTGCCTTCAGGTGAAGGCAATAAAAAGGTGACTTAGAAAAAGGCCATTCCAGTATTTGTCCCGCCATTGGAACAAGTAACTGAGTATGAGAGAGTCACCAAGGTTGCCGCAGTAAATCGGCCCGATTGTTCACCCGTGCTAATTCTGACAACTGGTTGTACCCAATCAATTGCAGCGTTGCAACACGACACTGCACACCTAACCTATTGAGAGCCACATTCTAGTACAAGTCAATTAACAATTGACACACCATTATATTTATCTTTTGAGGGACGTGCAGCGAGAAAATTCTATTTTAGGGCCCGAACACACCGTACCACGACCACACCGCATCGCAGCGACAAATTGTGGGCAAGCATTGGTTACGTGTGACATGGATAGTGTCACTGCAGGTTCTTGCAGTTGTGTTGTGGTGACCACAAAATTTCGATGTGGTTGCGTTGTCGCTAGTAGTTGCGATGTGGTTACTTTGTGGCTATTTTTTATATATTAGATCGTTGCTTGCGATGTAGCCGGCCGCATGTGCGCGGTCTCGCTGGTGGTTGCGTTGAGCTGTGACGTGGCCTTGATGTGGTCGGTATCACCCACACGGTTGATTTGTTGATTTTGACGGCCAAATGTGGTTTGTGAGGATAAACTATTCATTTTCATACCATCATTTGTATGGAAATAAATAGTTTATTATCAAAATAAGTTAGCGCCTGTCCACGTGTTGTCGTGGTTGTGGTGTGGTTGTGGTACGTGTACCTAATCGGGCCCTTACTGAGCAACGGAGCGGATATAATCGCCAGAAATGCGAGGGCCCGCAGATACCCGATTTAGATTGACCTTAAAAATCCTGCGTCGTCTAATTCATGGTAAAGCTATATTTCGTAGAATAAAATATCAAACTGGGGATTAATGAGTACCAGTAAATAGATTTTCGTGGTATTTTGTTAATAGGTGGAACCTAAGAAGAAAATGATTGGCGACAAAATTGATTTAAAACTTTTTTTGTGTAATAAATAATGTCCAGTCTTCGTCCACTTCATTGCTGTCTTGTCAGAGCGGTCGTGACTCGTGGTCCTCATGTAGTTTTTTTCTAGATGCTGATGTGATTCGCCTCATAATTTCTCGGAAAGCGAATCGCCATTAGTTGAAGCAAAAGGCTGAAAAAAAATCATGAGCATATTAATAGGTATTGTGGCTGTCATTATCACTAATGGTACCAGTTAGAAACCATGATAGATTCAAGTACTTTGGGTTGCTAACAATACAGATGTTTTCATGGCTTCTCTTCTTCTTCAAACGGTCGCTCATTACCTACTGAGGATCGTGGTCACTGGACCCCTTTAAGCGGACAATCTACCTCCATCGACTCCGATCCAAAATTGCTATCACCACCTGCTGAAATTTGTTTGAGGACATAGCTTCTTTTACTTGGTCAAACCATTATGTTGGCGACCAGCCACATGCTCTCTTTCCTTCGGTATAAGATAAGCGTGGCGTAAGATAATGTAGCGGTATTTACAACGCCACATGCAAACAACGACGTCACGCAAAATCCTGCATCTCGCAAGCAGAGTTTACCGCGCAACTAGCATAGATACAACGGCTCGACATAAATCATCGGGCAGTTGCCCGCCAGACACAACACCCGCCTTGTCGGAGGATCTTTCCTTTTCTATAGAGTATGAGTAAACTTTACACCCTGTTCCTCATACCTCTATAATAATACCCATTAGCCAAGAATAATTTGTTAACTAATGTCTCTATTTTCGGTTACAAGACTTAGGTATAACGATCTACAGCAATATTGTCACGTAATACAACTTATCTCACCAAACAGAAATTAATGGCGTCTATAGGAAGAGGAGAGTTGAGTGAAAACCTCAGCGGCGCAATGGTGAGCAATCCCTGTTACTTTACGACAGTCCCGTGTCCTCCGGGCATCGTATAAATGAAGCTGCCATCATTGGAGCTGAGGCACTGAGAAGGCATTTCCGAAGGTCAGTTTCTTTATCTTGTACAGCCGGTGTATTCTGTAAATATATCACCAGGAGACTGAGGTGAAGTGAGCTTAAAATGAGCTGTCATTCCACCTGATGCAGGGGATTGATTGATTGATGAGCCCGTTCTTGACCTCGATCACGCCTGATGGAAAGCGACGGATGAGGTATAGGTATAATGGAACGAGCGTGCCCAGAAGATGCCTGTTGACTCTAGCTGTTCCTCTGTCAGTGGTTTAATTAATCAGTGTCAGTAGCGTAAGTAATTAAACTACTTTTATTATTTGGAACAAAGTATATTTCACAAGCAACACTGTGAGTTAGCTGGCTTTTCTAAAGCAAATAGTCCACCCTCTGTGCCAAAGTGGGGGCTGTAAAGCTGATTCTATGAGCAAAATAGACATGCCATTTATTTATTTGACAAAATCACTTTATTAGGAAAAATCGTAGGTAATATAACCACCAAGTTCGAGGAGTCACGTGTTAACATAGTAGTAAGTAATGCGAGGACAAGTTAGGAATGGGTACAATCACGGAATATATCTATTCCGTGGGTACAATAATAGCTTGGCCAGGTAGCGCAGCCCAACCCGTCGAAAGTCCAACAAACCTAGTTAAATATCCTTACTTTAGAAGGTTATGAAAGGAAAAATACATGTTGCGCCGAACCCAAATTAATTGGGATAAGGACTAGACAGGAGAGGGCTATTACACACCACGTTTTTTCAGGCGCCGCCGTCGACGCGCGTTTCGGTATCGCGCGTTGTCAGCGCTGCCAAACTTGAAAAAAGCAGATTACTTGCGATTGCATCGCTGCAAACTCACGAGAAACGCGCAACAGACGAGCGTGAGCAAGTCTCTTTGCAAAGTAAAACGCGAGTAGCACAAAAAGACGTCGCCTGCATACTACAATTTTATGAACGTGTGAGTAGGTAAATTGGTTACGATAACATCGCGTTACAGTTGCGTTCGAAGCGCGTCGACGGCGCCTGAAAAAAACGTGGTGTGTAAAAGCTCTAAAAGGTTTCTATAATAACGCGCATAGCTACATACATACCATATAATACCTGAAAAAAGAACACCTCACATAACATCGCGCCTGTTTTTTTCAGAAGGGCTGGACAGAGGTGTACAATGACAGACGCCAGCACATCAACCTACCCGAAACTGTAAAAAAAATCCAATAAACTTTGTACTTTATGCTTTAGCGATAAAGTTGAAAATCTATCAAAGAAATTTGACAGATTGTAGTAACTTGATGTGCTGGCGTCTGTACCTACCGGTGGCCAAAATAGAACAGCCAATAAGATTGTTTTATTTTTTTTTATAAGCTGAATGGGCCTTCTCTTGATCTCGATCACGCATGGTGGAAAGCAAGGGTCAACGATGAAACGAGCGTGCCTTTCAGCAAAATATCCAATGTCAGCAATATATCTTTAACTACTTAGTTGTTTTTCTGCATCTTTCTTCCCTTTGCCCCCAACCGTAGTGTCACCGCTGAATAATGAATGAGAGATCCGTAGCCGGCGCCCGTTGACGCAGAACTGTTATTTTATTGTTGTGCCAGTTCATGAGCACTGAAGATTATGGAGATGTGCAGTTATAATGAACTAGGGAAAGTTATAAGATGGCTGGAAGTGGTGCGGGCTTTATTTACTCCTTCAGGAGTTGTATGTGAGAATGGAAGGTAGGCAATGGGTCAAATAGATCCGACTATCCTGTTAGCAACTGCTTTGGAGGGTTGAGATTTGTGACGACTCTTGATATTCGTATTGGCAAGTCGGAAGTGACTCGTAATGGCTTCTAAGGTATATTTTGAACATGCCTGCACGGTTTATTGGCACGAATTAAGATTTTTTCCGAATATTGAGTTTATTAGCGTCGAAATCAGTATAGGTTGCAACAGTAGGATAAGTTTTAGACACAAAAGTATTGTAAAGACATGAATTTACCTGCCGGGTCAGCGGGATTGTCCGAAAGGGTTACCGCTGGCCCGGAACATAAAGGGCTAAGGAAGGAACACGGGTGGGTTTTAGACAGTAAGAGTCTGACACTCCCTTCCGCTCCACCCAGAGCGGGAGGGGTCATTTGAAAATTTCCCATCCGCAAAAAAAATAAAAAGCGACATGAATTTATAGAACAATAAATATGAGACAGGGAGGATTTTTCTTTTAACGGGTGATTCATTTAGAGGTACTTCTTTCAATAGTAAAACATAAATAAAAATATCAATTTTGTTGTATGTAACTTTATTACCATACAAAAGAATCATTAATTACATTTATTTTATAACAATTATTTCTTTCAAATGAGACAGAAAGCATTTGGAGTGGTATTTGGCGAATTAATGATGAATCACCCTTTATTTAGAAAAAGCGCTAGTAAGTCCCATCCCACGTATTACCGCACAATTAAACTCTAAACAAAGATGGATATCTTTAGAAAACAATTTATTTATTTATATCACAATGCTCGCCGATCACAACAATGAGTACAACTCCATGCTACGTGGCCTGATGACGTGCACCCACGGGAGAGGAACGAACCACTTTATTTGGACCCGCAGGCATACTTCCTCAGGTATAACTTAAAGCCTATTTACTTAAGTTACATATAAATCCATATCTCATTCAGAGTTTGAATATTGTAACGATTATTTTGTAGACTGAAACGTATGAAAAAACCGTACCTTACCTTTCAGTTCTATGTATTGCAATCAATACATTAGAAAATTGGGATATAGTTGCATTATAAATCTATCTGTCCCTAATTTAATTTCCAAGTGCTATTAGAGCTTCACTCGGGTGACCGCTCAAAGCTCGTAGGTACTCAATCGACCTCATTTCTTTTTGATATTATCACTAAATCGCTCCTCGACTGACACAAAAGGCCAATTCCCATAATTCATTTTCATTTTCAAATATCTTTATTTACCAGTAGAAACAATAAACAAAATGCACTTACCCTAAGTTACATTAACTCATTAATTTAGGCACTTTATGAGGCTAGTGATACACCTTTCAAAGCTTATAACAGATATGTAGTTAACTGGTTACAACATACACTTTACACACATTATTCCCATTTTTCCCATAATTAAAAACGTTCAAAATCTAATCAAAATCTTATCTCAGCGACAATCAATGCCAAAAACTTGACAAAAATGTAGGGAAATTATAGGTATTATTGTCAGATCGAGAAAGATCGTCTGTGAACGTTCTTAAAATTACGAGAATTTGGCCCCTCTGTTCGATTTTTAAAATTGATGCTTACAGACGATACTACTGGCTACTATTTTGCGGGAAAAAAATGGCTGGTCTAAAACTATAGTGAAAGTGGTGAACGGTCACACAATAACGGCTTTACACAGAGCGTTTTTTGACACATTCATGTCAAATACTGGTGAAAATGACAGATTTTCATGACAGCCGTTAAAATATGACGGAACCGCTTTCCTAGGATACCAAAGATTAACCAGCACTAATAAACCTGTAGCAGTGTAAAACAGCCTTATGTAAGGTCAGAGTGGATTGGTCGTACGTGCCGCCCACCCGCCCGGCGATCTATTGTCTCTGGCTTATCTCAACATTATTTATAATGACTAAGATAGTGCATTCACGTCCACTCCTACGCACCTAGAGAACACACGCAGGTTTCAAACTATTTTTATAGTTATTTAATTGGAAGTTTAAGAGCTGAGGTCACGGCTTTATTATTTATAGTCATGGAGGGTTTAAGGTTGGTAGCAAGATTACCAAACTTAAGTGGGAGTGGGCAGAGGCACATTGCTCGCAGAACAGATGGCCGATGGGGCCGATAGGTTCTGAAGTGGCGACTGCGTACCGGAAGACGTAGCGTTGGAAGCCCTCCCATAAGGTGGGCCGAAGACCTGGTGACGGCTGCAAGAATCCGCAGAATGCGAGAAGCACAGAACCAGTCGAAGTGGTGGTGCTTGGGGGAGGCCTATGTCCAGCAGTGGACGTCTTTCGACTGAAATGATGAGCAAGCGTGGTACGGATGAGGAAATGAGTTGGATGAATGGAGTTTCTTGCCTTTTCTTCTACATAGGTAAGTACTACGCTTTGGAATGGGCAAATATAGCTTAATATTTCTGACTCACCAAAAAACCCTAAAAACAACTAGGGAGTTGATTTTTAGGGTTCCGTACCAAAATAGTAAAAACGGAACCCTTATGGTGAGACTAAGTCTGTCTGTCTGTCACAGCTGGATATCTCAAGAACTGCTAATGCTATCAACTTGTTTGGAATAGTTTTAGATAACGTTTGCCCAACTATTTTGCAAATAAGAAATAAATAAAAATATATGCAGGTATATTTCTTGCAACAGGGACTGAAAGGGAATCTGAAAAAATTTTAAGTGGGGCTACTATGTGGGATATCATATGAAAGAGCGCAGTTTGCACATTCTCAGACATTTTTTATTTTATTTTTTTAGACCGCATACTTTTCGACTTTTGATGAAAAATGTTAAAAAAATACCGTTCCCCCCCCCCCCCCTCTCTCCCATCTCCGAAGTTTGCAAAGAGAAAAATCTGAAATTATTCTATGTGATAGAAGTTTTTGTAAAGATTACAGGAAAAATAAAAATAAGTCTCTAAATAGCACACTTTTTCAGAAATCGTCAAAAAAAGTAACATTAGTTCCACTATCGGTCAAGAGATGGCGCTGACATAAAACTGTAATATTCTACATTGCAGTGCACTGTGTTAAAATTCTCTGACGAATATAGGCCTCCCCGATGAAAATTTAAAAACATGATGGTACGGAACCCTCGGTACGCGAGTCCGACTCGCTCTTGCCCGGTTTTTTTTTAATAACCTACGATAAATTTCAACACAACAACAATCTGCTGTTTCGTACAAAAGTACCATACGTCACCTACGTGGTCAAAATGTATGAAACAACAAATTTTCAAAAAGGTCCAGAATCATGTACTGTATCCATGGTAACAAGTTGAACGTCGTTAAACAAAATTGAGCAACAAATCTGTTAGAGCACGTGTAAGTTAAAACAAAATGTAATCGCAAATGTAAGAGCCATCAAAGAACAGTTTCACGCCGAGATAAAACGAAAGAAGCCGATTACAGCCGAAGTCACGCGCCGCCTTCAAGTAAACTGAATATTATTACAAGGTCTTACCGCACCTTGTACTCTGCCTTATTTATGTTTTTATACATATTTATGAGAATTTTACCCGTAGTTTAGGAATTTAATGGAACGTTAGAAGTTCTGAAATAGGTAGTATAATGACTAGGTATAATGAAAACAGGAGGAAAGCCTATTTTTCCCTTGACTAAGTACAAATAAAGGAGAGAAATGGAATGAGTTTTCATCTGATTAGCATATTTCCAACTAAGTACAACCAACCCCAACATATGTAACGTTGGGGTCGGTTTCCAGGCTAACTTGATGCAGAACAGTACCAGTATTTTCATGGGGTGAATACCTATCCAAAATGGATTGAGCTTTTTATGGATTAAATAATATTGACAAAGATAGGACTTCACAAAAATGAATATCACAAGAACTAAGGGTTTAGCTTACTACCTCGATGTCATGCACCTCCATGTAAATCAAATGCATGCTACGACATCGAGGTAGCGCGCTAAACCGTGAGGTATCGCAGTGAGACACATTCGGCATGTTATACCCTTAGGTACCTACTAGTGTCAATAAGTACCTCTACCTACCTACCCGTACAGTTTTTGGAATTGCTGGACACGATTTTCTGCAAGAAGAAAAATGACACATAGATACGCGATGTGCCTACAACAATGAAAAGAAAAATGACAGATAGCGGAAAAGTTTTCTAATATAAACTACAAACTCGCCGCACGAAACATAACTTAATCCAGTAGAAAGCTTTCAACACAACAAGAATCAAGCCGGACAGAAAATCATTAATTAAAACTAAACATCATATAATGATGAAATGCCATTTCGTGACGACACGCGCGCGCCGCCGTGGGCAGAACATTGCGTACGCGCCGATGATAAATATAATGGCGGAGCAACGGTGTTAATAGACATTCGAAGTTTAAAACTATCCAATGGCAGTTTAAACCGTGTTGAGTCGTAAAAATGTCTCCTCATGCTGCCCACACTTCAATTTGTTTACCGGTAATGCACCGTGACTGATTAATGCCTTCGTAAGTTTAATGAGACTCGTCAGATGATACATAATCAATAATTGTGCGCGTGCGGCCAACTACCATAAGTCAAGAACGCCCACGATTTTTGTTGCTTAAGGCATTTTAGTTTTTAATTCCTCTGTTTTTTGGTGACAGATTGAGGCTTAAGTATTTTATGTGTAAGGCCTTTTGTTTGTCCCAAACAACTAAAATCTAACAAGAACTAGTTTAGTTTAGTTTCAAAGATCCTGTGGGAGCATCCATTTAATTAAAGACGGTGTAGAAAGGGGCGGACGATTAATTGAGGATGTCGTTAGTTTGTCTCTGTCCAAACATTTTTGAAGTTTTAAAGTTCTTTGATGTTCTGAAACAACTTGGAACTAAGGCTTCTCTAATCATTCCTTGTTTGATTATTTGATGTTTACGGTTCTATACCCGTATTTGTTGTTACAAATACTGCAAACCCGTTGGTCTGTCCGAATAGTTTTTGAACGCGAACGGAGCTTTAAGTAAATGTGTCCATTCTGATCCAATCATCATCATCTCATCATCTGCCTAGCCTTTTCCCAACTATGTTGGGGTCGGCTTCCAGTCTAACTGGATGCAGATGAATACCAGTATTTCACATCGAGCGACTGCCTATCTGACCTTCACAACCCAGTTACATGGGTAATACAATACCCCTTGGTAAGACTGGTTGTCAGACTTTCGAGCTTCTGACTACCCGTAAAGACTGTCAAAGATCCACGAATGACAGCCGGGACCAACGGCTTAACGTGCTTTCCGAGGCACGGAGGGGTCACAGTATGTAAAGATGGTCACCCATCCACATACCAACCGCGGCAAGCGTGGCTTAACCTGATCGATCGACCTGTGCGGCTGTTATTAAGTAGCCACGGGACCCTCCAATCCAATCTGATCCAATGAACAATACGATTTATTGTAAGAAATTGAAATCACACTGCGCTCCAAAACACTGATTGCTGACGTTACTCTAAAAGCCGCTAAGCTAAAGTGGGACTGGGCTGGCCACGTCTGCCGTATGCCCAGTGAGCTCTGAGCCATAATAACCACTAAGCCCCAACACAGCCAGAAGGCGTTGTGGCAGTCCCCGTAGAAGATGGCGAGACGAGCTAGACAAAACAAACGACCATTGGTCCGCATTAGAATAGAATAGGTTTTTATTTTCTTACCACAAAAAGTTAAATATTATTCTATGTACAGATACAATTTTGTACTTAATTTGTGGAAGACTGGCGCCTAAACTAAGTTTTTTACAAAACCTGTAAGTCAGGACACCAAGCCCCCTTAACAATTTATATATTTAAAGTATTGTACTGAAGACGTTTGTTTGAAATCACATTAGCCCTGGATCGAAAAAGCTGGAAGTCAAGGGGAGACAGAAACCTTTGCCCAGCAGTGAGATGATGTCATGTACTTAAGCTAACAGATAACAGTTAGAAATTGGAACAAAAACAGAAATATTTTCTGCTATTTTGGAAACATAATAAATATCTTTGACTGAACTTTACCTTACATATAGAGATTATTAAAATCTTTTCTAATACCAAACAAGTATTTAAATCTTCAAGTAATTCCGGACTAATCCCAAAAGTTATAATTGCGAAGACATTTACCTACAGAGCTTCGCTCAGACTTATCTGGGCCATAATCGTCTTAGTGCTGCCAAGGTCCTCCGTCAACAAATCGAAAACTAATTCAATCACCAACGTACCCGGAATTAGGATTAGGAATAAAGGGAGTAGCTACCTAACCTTAAGGGGGAAGCTCTCAAGTTGTATTACTGATCCTAATAATTATAATTCTGTAAATACATATTTGTTACGGTCGCGAATCATATTTTAATCAACGTACCTACAACTTAATACTGACCAGCAAATTGCAAAAACCGTAAAAAAAAATTCAATTTCGCGGTTGCTAGCCCGCATTCTTACTATTTTTTGCAAATTGCAGGTCAGTGTCAGGTTGTATGTTGAACACAGTGTGATTCGCGACTGTGTCCGTAACATGTATTTACAGAATTAAAATCATCAATACATCTCTCGAAGTTTTCTTGATATTAAAAAAAATACGGTGCTTTTCTAAACGGTTGTTGATTATAATTACTTAAAAAAGAAAAATGGCTCTTTTGCAATGGCTCTGGCGCTTTCGCCTAAAAAATAAACTCGTTCTATGGTTCCATGTTTATTATTTCTCAGTTCTCATGCTCAACAAAAATCCTGAGAAAAGAAAAAGACTGGCCATAAACAATCCACAACGCAGTTCCAACAAAAGAGGAAGTAGGTATTTAAAAAAAAAAACATTTTTCAATTGTTTGCTTCTTTTTTCAAATGGCCACAATAGAATGTAAATGATACGCGTCGTGAATTAAGTGCGCATTATAGGATAAAGCTGTCAGGTAAATGTCAAATGACTGCATGGCGACCAGAGACACGTTAATCTCAGAAGTATGAGACGTATCCACCATCCTTTATACTGGTTCCCGGAACTTAGAACTACGAAAAGTCGCGAAAATAGTGAAGATTGATTTTCGACAAAGAATTTCTCTTTTATCGAAGCGATTTGTTCGGGAATCTATAGTAGGTAGAGGTACGGTGCCATTGATAATATAGGTACAAAGGTGCATTTTATAAATAGGTAAAGTGATATATGGATCTTTTGGTGCCTGAATCACATTGACAGGGGGGCGTTGTTTGTAAACAAACATTTGGGAAATTGTCACAGAAATTGTATTGACAAAACAAGATGGCGGCGCTAGTTCCGATTTTGGCCACACACCAACAGAACCGTTTGGCGTTGTACTTTGTATCTGTTTTACAACAAGGATACTTGTCTCGTTTTACACGTCGTCGGTCAGGAAATTAAAACCTTAAAACTCATAACCTGAATCTCATCTTATATCTCTTAGTTAGTGTTACTACTGCTGGGACACAGGCCTTCTCTCTTCGGGACGGAGTGGGCTGTAATCTACCAGGCGGGTACTTGTTGGTAGATGTCACATGTCTTCGAATTATAGTTCTAGGACATGCCGGTGTCCTCACGGTGTTTTCTTCACCGTTTTAAGACCAGTGATGATGAAATTATTTACAAGAAGTAAAGCGCCTGTCTGGGTGCGAACCCACGACCTACGACTCGTAAGTCAGCGCCGTTACCGCTGGGCCACCACTGCTCGAATATCTCTTACCTTAAATAAATCACATCATTATCTCTAACGAATTTACAAATATTTCCTCTAAGTTGCTACTCGCCAGAAGCCGTATTCCTCATCTCGTCAGCTTCACGATCCGTGTGAGTTTAGCGGAGGCTCGTCACGTTCCACGCACCTCGGGACGTGTTCCTACATAAATAATTTTATAAGACTTACGTCGCATCTACTCGGTACATACGACGACGCTTCGCACAAATCTGGCCGCAGTGTGAGAGACTTGTGGGAAGTCTGTAGTTTATTTGAATTGAAATTTTCTTGAAACAATTATCTGCGAAGATAGAATACCTACCCAGAATATTAGAGAATACGCGTTGGTAAGTATTCATTCTGCGTACGTACATGTCGTGAGGAAAGTTTTGAGTATGAATGTCGATGGCTTTAAGAGTAGGGGAAGACCACAGAAACGATGGATAGATGGACCACCGAGATGACGACTAATAGAGAAGTATGGAAGAAAAAGTCATGTTACGCCGACCCCAAATAAATTGGGATACGGGCTGGAGAATGATGAATGACCCATTTATTGTTACGTTAGTTAAATAAGCAAGGTTTCGTTGCTTATTAAGTTATTATTTGGTAAAAACATAAGTTCAGAATATTCTGTATGTCTTACCTTATTCCGGAAAAATTAGTGATTTTTTGTAAGTAATTAATTATGTCCTCCTTTGGGCACCTACCTATTTAATTAAAAGCTTCTTTAAATTATCTGTAGGTAATTAAAATTATAAGTAAGTAGGTCTAATTAAAAAACTCAAAACCTCTAATTGCCTCGTTGGTCTGGTGGTCGCAAGCGATAATGGGTTTTTCCATCTGGAATTTCTCACTAGCAGCCCGGAGTCTCGATGTATGCCCGGTTGATGGCAATGGACTCGCCCTTATTACATGGGACTTAAACATAACTGGCGAAATGTGGGTAGTACTACAGGTAGGTACACCTCTGCCTTACCCTTTGGAAAACAAGACGTAGCATTTTTTTTTTCTGAAGGCAAAGACTATTTTTTTTAAGTACAAAATGTTTTATTCAAGAAACATTATAATATATTAAAATTATCATAACAATAATAGTTAAGTTTTAAAAAAGGTTGTATAACTACTCTGTATGGTTAGATAAGAAGTATCTGTCCGTTCCATTTTGTTAGAGCTGCATAAGACGTAATTTGTTGTACGTTTGTTGTCCAGATTGGCTTAAAAATTTGAACAAATTACATATCAAGATTGAACGAAATGAACCTACTTTGAGAGAATTACTAAATAGAATAGAATAGATATATAGGAGTAATTAGACTTAGACTATGTAGGAGTAATAATTTTAGTATTTATCTGTGGAGGCTTGTAATTAGAACCTTTTTCAAAACTTAATTGACAGAACATGCCATTCAGACATTCTTGACAGACCATTATTCGCAACACTACACTGCGCTCCAAGCACATATTATTGCTCAAAAAGCCACTTATCTGAAGTGGGACTGCGCTGGCCACGTCTGTCGTAAGTAGGATGCTCAATGAGCTGTAGGCCAAAATAACCACTATTTGGAGCTCTGACATAGCCAGAAGCCGTTGTGACAGACCCCATAGATGACGGGATGAGCTGAAGAAAACAAACCACCAGTGGTCCACTTTAGCCCTGGATGGAAAGAGCTATAAGGCATGGGGCCTCTGCCCAGCAGTGGGATGATGCAGGCTAATAGTAACAGTAACACTGACAGACTACCAAGTTCCTCGCATTTTTTTTTTTGTGAAAAAAAAACGATATTATCTACAGTATGGGCTGATTTTTCCGCCAGATAATTTTATTAGAGGAACAATTTTGAATTTTTGACAGTTCTTCCATACAAAATCTGTCAGACGTCAATTTGTATTCTACGAATAAAAAATATCCGTCGCACATAGGGGTATTTGACGTCAAAATACGGACAAAATTATTTTGCGGTCTTAAATGACATATAAGTTCAAAACAGTAATATGTATAGTAATATTTAGTTTTTACTAATGTGGTTTGGTAAATGGCAATGAGTGAAACGTATTTAAGCTACTTCTTCAGGAAAAAGTGTAATAAAACATTAAAATTTTAAATAAAACTGTTTATTTCTAGGCTATAATTCCTCAGAGGACGAGTCCCACTCGTCTTCATCGATAGAATTATTTGTTTCCTCCATATCTTCGGTAATTTCAACTTCTTCATTTGATGGAGGCATGGCAAGTTGAGGAGCTTCACTCGGCAATAACATTCCCATGGCTGCTGCGCTAAATGGTCTTGATCTTGTACTTTCTTCCTTATTCTACTCTGACTGATAAAGGGATCTGATGTTAGGAGCAACCTGTTCTGAACGTCTTGGTTGCATTGCTCTGGAGAAAAGTTTCGTGAGAAGTTTTGGCAAAATTGCCGGAAGTATTTATTTCTCGCCTCACCTGCTTCTTCCGACAAGGTTCCGATAGGTAAGAGGGCATGTTGAACCACGAGGAGACCGTGAATCAGTACCTTGTGTACCATGGGCGTCATGGGATGCCAGCAGTGCAACTCTACAGATAGCAATGCTGTATCGTGGCAAAATGTTGCAAATTTTCCAATATTGGAAGTGATTTCCAGTGGGCATCCAATTAGATGCCCACTGGAAATCACTTCAAATATTGCAGCGAATCTTTCTATCATCCTTAGATCGATCCCAAGAATTTCTGAAGAAACTTGCGGAATCTTCGACTTGTCTTCCCGTCATTACTGTTGTCGTCATTGTTGTTACGATTTTTTTTTTATGAAAGCATGTTCAGTCCTGCTGGCCGCAAGCCACTTGGTCTTCATTTCTGATTTAATCTACGAAAATTTGCGGCGAAACTCTTGTATTTGTTCAACGGGAAATGATGGTTTGTTAATTATCGCATTCTCCACAAAAACCCAGTTTTTTTTAAATTCTCTTGCTGTACTAGTTTTGGCCATATTAAATAAACATTCTCATTTCTTAATTCTGACACCAGAACCACCTACAAGAGAAAAAAAGTTGATATTAGAATATGAAGCGCATAACTAATTTTGTTTTGTACAACGACATCGTCAAAGAATAGAAAAAAAAAATACAATAGGCAAATTTAGGCACCCAATCTTAACTTATTCTAAAAGTAGGATAGTTACACCAACTTACGAAAACAAAACATATACCGGGAAACTCCCAGAAATACAACAAAAACTCTAATGTATATATTTTTGACCCAAAATATCATTAGTTTTATTTGCGGTTCATGATAAGTACGATATCTACTAATATACTCGTATTATTTTGAAATAATTGAGTAATAAATATAATACATACCTTGTTCAATAGTATCCATCATAAAAATGGTTCTTTAATCCACTCTTAGCTTCACAACTTAGTTCTAAATGCAGGACTTCAAAATCGTTCACTTATTATTTATTTACGTATTCGCTGCAAGGTACTAATATAACGACTTCCTACAACTTAACGCAAGCCTATTAAAATAAAATGACGGTAAATTTATGTTCTCTATGCATTTCGGTACCAATATGTATCAACAGTTTCCGGGATTTGTTTACTTTATAAACATTGACTTATATCCGCGTTTTTGGGTCAAATACCCCTTTGTGCGTCGATTGAAAAATCAGCCCTTAATATAACTCTTATCAGTAAGGTACTTAGGTATATAAAACAAAATCAATGTAATAACCACAACATTTTCCACAAATTAACCAAGAGGTCTATGCTATGATAAGTTATCGGTAAGCTAGTTACTATTCACATTCAACTAATAAACAAGTAATAACCACTAGATATGTCTAAGTTGTTCAGTACATTGATAACTTTACTTCGCAATTTTATTTAGCATAAATATATCAATGGCGCCGATTCTGTTGTTCACAAACTAAACTAAATTTAAGTTCATGCATCTGTTTCTTTCTATTTCATTAAGAAAAGGACAGAAGATAAACATTAGTTTAGTCCTGTCAAATTAAGATACTCCATAGACAATTTAGACGAGATTAAAAAATTGGCTATTAAAAATACGTCAATTTACGTCAGGCGCTGACTAATTTGACAGGACTAAACTAATATTTATCTTCTGTCCTTTTCTTAATGAAATAGAAAGAAAAAGATGCCTGAACTTAAATTTAGTTTAGTTTGTGAACAACAGAATCGGCGCCACTATCTATGAAATGTTAATTGAACATCTGCGTGAGACGCTGAAAGGGTAATCTGCAATGTTAGCCGTACACTAATTGGAGTAACTAAGAGATGATCGGACCGAAATTGTTCTTCGTTAGCGTTGATTGGGCTTTGATTGATCAGGATCATGTATGATCGTCTGATCGCGTCTGGAGGAGCAATCATACATTAGTTATGGAGCATGCCGATGGTACAGACAGTATTTGCAATCATTCCAAATGCAAATTGTGTAGCTATGCGTCTTTACAACAGTTTCTTTATAGTCTTTTGAGCCCGAAATTAACCACTGTTGGATAAAGGCCTCCTTTATTTTTTTTTATTCCCCGCGGATTTGTAGATATGTCCATCGTTCAGGTATTTCCCGCGACTATGACAATATCGTTATGCAGTAACTTTAAACTCAGATTTTTAATTTGCTAGACCAAAATGATAGCTAACATAATACTAAACTAGCTTCCGCCCGCGATTTCGTCCGCGTGAAATTTCACCCTCCCCCCATTCACACTTTTAGGGGTGGAATTTCGAAAAACCCTTTCTTAGTGAATACCTACTCTTCACAAAGGACACACCCCCCTCCAAATGTCATGTCTCTAGGACCAGCGGTTTATAGGCTGTGCGTTGATATTCAGTCAGTCGTGACTTTGAATTTTATTTATATTTATATCTATAGATAATGTCATGTTGACAAAAAAAGGTCGATCGCAGCTGTGATTTTAGTCTAGGAAATAAGAAATCGCAGTTTAGTGTAATAGTTTGCCATCTAGGTGTCATTCTAGCATTAACACAAGATCAATGGACCACTCAGCAAAAAAGGGCTTTCAAAATGGAAAACACTAGAAGCTATTATAGTCATAACTTCGATAAAATATTAGACTAATTCCCGCACCCTAAACCAACAGGGTTGGGAGTTGGGACACTATCCGACTCCTATAAAACATAAAACCAATCGATGCATTCACCCTGCGCCCAGCCAGCAGCATGAATCGTCCATTTTATCATAAGGCAACTTAATATCCCCATATCGGCCGGATATTGACAATCGCGCGGCGTCATTCGGTATTCAAATATCACGGCATTTGGCCTCGCTGATCCCTTAGTGGATCAGAGGCCGATACCGATGTGGGGTCTAGTTTGTGGTACCGTTTTATAGCTGTTTGTTGAGGGTAAGGAGAGTGGATGATGGGGAATTTAGAAGGGAATTCGGAGTTACACTTGAGTTAGGCTGGTAGGCTTCAATAACACTGATACATTTGAAGGAGTAGGTACCTATATGTTTTGTGATGTACTGTCAAGAAAAGAGATAAGTATGCAGGATCGTCGGTTATAGTTGAAGTTTAGTAAGAAACCGATGGATGTTGTCGACTGAAATTTAATTTGATAAATGAGCTGTTTGTTTTCTATTAATATAATTAAAAAATACGATCCTGCATACTTATCTCTTTTGTTGACTGTACACAGTACATTTAATTTTGTATATCCACACCAGAGCTGCACTTTGCAGTCATTAAAGTGAAATTCAATCTGAACTCTGTATAGGTAAGTACCTACCTACCTACCGAGGTAGATCTTTCCATAAAATTGCACGATTAAAGTAAATGTTATCGTTATTTAAGATAACACTGATTATGATGATGTAACACTTAACATAACACGTTTAACAGAGTTAAATTATTGCAACAATACAGACATTTCGATACTGAATAAATTGCTTTTATGAACATAATAAAAAACATGTATTGGTCATATATAAGTGTCATAAAATCCTTTAAATCTTCAATCGATGTTAGATACTAAACTGGACATTATATTATTATGGGTGCGCTACATCACGGGATCAAAGATCAAATTCCTTGAATGTAAATTTATGCTAAAATCTCTCAGTTACGTCAGGATACCTACCATGGAGCATGCACACTGTCTTAAAGGCTCTAACAAACAGACACGACACGCGCTATAATCGCGTGCGACACAAAGGCACCGGCCGTTGCGCGACTTGCGGTGCGTTTGTGTCGCGCGCGATTTTATCGCGTGTCGCGCCTGTTTGAAGGAGCCTTAAGACTTCAGCAGACTGGTGCGACGCGACAACGCGACACGGCTCTAGTAGAACAATTTCTATGAAAACTTCATGGAAATTTTTCTACCAGAATCGCGTCGCACCGTCGCGTCGTCGCGTCGCGCCTATCTGCTGGGAGACTTGATTTACGATTAATTATAAGTTTTGTATTCTAATAACGGCTGATCCTATTCTTATGGTAATATTAAGTCGCCGATTCACTTTGAATTGTAAATTACCTTTAGACGATTCTATCAGGCTCTTTATTACAACAGTAAATGTCTAATTTGTATATTATTAATATTTTTCTGCTTTATATTATAATCCAGTGAAAGATTAAAATTGGTTTAACGGGTTTTTAAGTCATTTGCATTTGTAAAATATGCTCACAATTATATTTTCGACCCGAAATAAAACTGTTCATTGTCCCTGTGCTAATTAATGCACAATCAAAGAAAAGTAGGACAAGAATAAAATATCGTAGGTACTAAGGGCTAATTTTTCAATCTATCGATAATTTTTATTCTTAGAATAAAATTGACGTATAACAGTTTTTGTATGGAAGAACCATGGCATTAACTGGCGTTGGAAAATAGTGATCGTAGCAATGATTTCAAAAGTAAGGATACGCCCGTCTGAACATTTTACATAGAAGTTCTTCGTTCGAAGTTCGCGCGCACCACTGTCAACTGAGTCGCGTTGGCCCTAAAACCGTCATTTTAGGGCCAGCGCGTTGGTGCTATTTAGTCGCGCCGTTAGCCCGGTCCTTACGCTAGTAATATGTATGTCAATGGATCGTAGTTTGTTTTTATTAGCAGACCAGCTTCGGGCCGTGTGTTCGATCGTGTTTTAAAACATAAAATATATCCTCTGACACTCGGCAATATTGTAGAATTCCACTATGTAAAAGAATTTTCCGAATCGGTTCAGCAGTTCCGAAGATTGCCCCCTACTTATGAATCATAATGGACAGTTAACTGATAAATTAATCGTATCAAATCCCGTTGGTGAAGGATTTTTCAGTTCCTTTTTTTTTTGCCTGTGCTAAAATACCAATCAATCCAATCCCAATCTCTTTGATTATACCTACGTAGTGCAGCGAAAAAAAGAAAAACACGGACTGTCTTCGCCTTATTATGATTCATAATGTTATCCTTTTATGATTCTGCCAAAGTGGCCTTTTCAGGCCCCCTGGTAATAAGCTTCCCCCAATAATCCGGTCACATCGATAAACGACCATGGCCAAGTCATTCGCTATTCAAATAAGTTCTACACTTGAACTCTATTGAGATTTGAACAAGGGTTGTTCAAAATTAGAATTTAATTGATCTTTGGGTTACCAGTACCCAAATTGCGTAACTTACTTCGAAGAACAATTCGAAGGATTTTGTAAGAAATTCCTAATTCATTGCTTCATTCATTTGACAAATTCGTCTGCTCCATAACGTAAATAACGCAATGAATGTTGTCGAATTGTCAAAATGAAAGACATTGCTGTACGCAATTACACGGCAGGATAACAATTTATCATTTTGCAAAGGATTATCAGAATGTGTAATGTAGAGTCATCGTTTCAATCAATCCGCTGAATTTAATTGAACCGTTAACTGATTTTCGTTAAACCGTGCGAGTAAACCAGTGACATTTCATGACATCAAACAACGTTCATTATTACGCTAATAGATACATCAATCGTCCCGTATAAATATAATATATATAATAGGTATTCGTATATGAACTTCAAAGTAACGTATGACAGCGCAATACAAGCTCAATACGTCATTCTTACTCATTCATCATAATATTCAATAGTCATTCGTTTTCATTATTTTTAATATAACACCGACACATACCACCCGATCTAAACTCTGAAATTTGCTAAACCAAAATGACAGCGAATTACCAAAATGATATACTATACTAGTAATGATCTGCACATTTCGTTCATATCGACTGGGCTGGTCAAGGGAGCTTTACAAATGTTCAATCATAAACCTTACATAAATAAATCATCATCAAACCTCAAACGATCGATAAAGAACAAGATCATAAACCTAGTTTTAATAAGTACCTACCCTTGGAGAGGACCGTTATCCAGGGTCACCTTGTTTGACAGAGATATGAACGGCTAATGATTAAAAGATTGGCTATAGAAAATCCATCTAGTTTTTCAAGCACATCAAAACGTCTTTAAAACGTTTATGCAACCATGGAGATTTTGAAACACCAATTTCGGGGCCGTGTGATTTTCCGTTTTGGCGATTTGATCTGGTCGACCCGATCGACAGATCTGACGGAGTCAGAATTCTTTCTAAGGGTCTTTTTGAAATCTCGCGTTTACCACAACAAAAAACAAACCTTGTAAGTCTTGAAAGCCAAAATTGAAGAAGAAGGATGTTTTGCGAGCAACAATGCGATTTCAAACGAGCACAAATGTGCATCAACTCAGGAGGTGGTCATTAATTGACCGATAGGTATCGTATATTTGGGGTATTCCTCGAAACGCACCAACTTTGAAACGCACCAAATGAAACGTCTATCGATATATTTAATTTATTACGAATCCTTCATGCTCTTCGCTATGTTTCATCGTTGATGGAATTCGAGGAATAAAATTATAATTTTTTTTTTCGAGGCAATAATTTTGGTGCTTTTCAAAGTAGGTGCGTTTCGAGGACTGTCCTCTATTTTAGGGCAGTCAATTCACATTATGACATTACATTTGCCCCACCTTGTATAACACTCTAAAGACATTTTATTCAAGCTCTTTTATTAGGTCCCCGTTCCCAGGCACCAAGGATTAACCCTAAGTACACAATCATTTAAAAAGTACCCGAGTCTGATCCTCGGCCCATAAAACGTAACAAAACATCCAGTTACAAGTTTACAAGTACTGTAACATTAGAACTAGGAAGAGAGAGTGTAACGTGATATTTATTACTCTAATTAGGGACAACATTTGTATGGATTAACTGCCACTAATCACGAAGCAGGGCATGCTCGTGTTTCAGTACAACAAACGCGTACAGGCACCTTGTAAAGTGTTCAGTTACCAGCTTTTGTTTAGGATTCTTAGGGATCCTTTGAATATCTCTTTTTATTTGATGTTTGTATCTTTTGTTGGCAAGACTTTAAAATTAACAAATTGATTAACAATTCTGTAGTCTACAGCATAGACTGTTAATTAGTTTTACTTATCTTATTCATAATCAGCCTATAACGTTCCCACTGCTGGGACACAAGTCTCCTCTCTGTGAGAGGGAGTGGGCCGTAATCCATCACGCGGGCCCAGTGTTGGTTGCTGGATGTTACATGTCTTCGATTTTTTATTCTAGTATTTCCGGTTTCCTCACGATGAGAGCAGTGGACATGAATTAATTTACATAAAGTTAAGCGCCTGTCTGGGTTCGAACCTACGGCCTACAACTCGTAAGTCGCGTCCGCTTATCTTATGGTTTTTGAAAATATGTACTGAAGAGTATAATTGTTACGATAGCAATTATGTACCACAAAGCTAAACCACAAATTAAGTTAAAGCCGAACCTGACCAATTATAATTAGATCACACTCTACTGCGCAATTTAATTAGCAAGCCAGACCAAACGCCGAGACGAAGAGATAGCGCTAGAGATAACCAAAACGAATATAACAGGACAACACTATTAAAAGGAAACATTTAGATTTAAATATAAAAGAAAAAATAGCTGTTGCTAAAGAATTACCCTAACGAACTCAAGATTCACAAGTTCAATTTAATCTGCGAGAGGTCACAAAAAGCTATATATTTCGCATACAATATATTCTGAATGACCACAATAGTATAATTTAGATTCTGAGTCACCTATACCACTTAACCTTATGAAATTTATATGATTTTACATATGAATACCACTAGCGCTTTGGAAATACCGCTGTGAAACCGGCACGGGGCGCCATGGGGTCAGGCGATCATGTTTTCTATAAGGTATGGGGCCATCGTCTGGCAGACCATAATCGCCCACGACGATGAGGTGGAACATTCTATAATACAAAATATTGTATATAATAATTATGGACTTAGAGAGCTCGTAATAGAAAGGGGCTACTGGTTTCCCACATATGACAACTTTATTTTATATGACAAAAATATTAAATACGATAGTACTTAAAACTTATTCATGTAAGGACTGATTTTTCAATCATCTGATAGCTTTATTCGAGGAATAATTTTGAAATGTTGACAGTTATTTCATTCAAAAACTGTCAAACGTAAATTTTATTCCTGGAATAAATGATAACTGGCAATGGAAAAAATTGCCCTAAGGTTTTCCTCTGGCATACACACACAAAGACACCCTCACGCACCCCTACACTCATCAGCACACACCGTTTATCTGTTTTTATACTACCCTTGTTAATTTTAATTCTAGTTTTGCACCTAAAGAGTCCCTGATTGCTTTGTATAAAACAATCTAAAATTAAACTAATTATAACTTAAACTCGTCTAGATATTTAAAATTATTTCTGTGATTACAATACGTTATGTTTGCCTTATTTAACTCTAATATACAACTTTACTTACCTTCGGCCGATTTTTATTGTTAAACATTATTTACTTGAAGGTGCAAATCTTGCCAGTTTTTCTCGAAAGAGTTGGGGTACATATGGATTGATATTAATGCCTACGTTTTTATGGCAAGATAGAAGAACGTACTTAGATAATAATATCAATGTATATGTATGTATAATGTATATTATCCATACTTTGAAGCGGTAGTAAAAACCATGTTCAGCAGTGAACCTAATGTGTAGCGGCTGATGTTGCTTCAATTTGGAAATTGAAATGTAGATAGAAATGTAGCTTTAACTTACCATCCATCAAGAAATTACTTTCCAAAAGTAGCAAGTATTTTATCCATATCCCCAGTTAGCAATAAAAAGACAAAAGCACTATGAGTGGGAGAACGTTGCATTTTAAAATTTTGTAACCAGGCGCCATCTTTCTTTTTTATTGTCTGCACGTCGCTGTACAACAACGTTACGAAAAACGCTTGAAAATGCATCGGAGGATTAAAATCTTTTGGCTGGTTTATTAATTCGCATTTATTTATAGTTTGAAGGAATTTTCTGACAATAAAGCGAAGTTTTGATTTCCATTAACATGATTAATTGCTAAGTAGGTATCTTTGTTAAAAAAAAATGTTATTAGGTAAGTTTCAAGACAAGAATATTGTATTTCAGATGGCTAGTGACCTTTCAAACTAGACATTTAATAGACAAGGTTCGTATTGTATAAAATTATCTACTTTTGAAACGACTCTGAAACCTCTCTTATCTTTTGATCCCTAGAGCCATTGAGCTAATTAACGTATAACATATATATCAATGCCTAGAGCTGTCTATACAATCGATCAAAGTTATAAATATTCCTTTGTTGTTGTAATATCGTAATTAACCCAATGATTTAAAAAACCAGAACTAGACTTTTGATTATCCTCCCTGTCAAATCGAGCAGTCGTGCATTTCCACTTTAGGTGACATCTTAGGTGAAAGCTTCGTCAAAGTAATAATGTGTCAAAGAAAAAGTTTTTATGCAGTTTTGAAGCCAACGCCATCATTTTGCTGTAATCATTGTTCCAAATTTAAATTCACGTCCATTTTTAGGGTTCCGTACCCAAAGGGTAAAAACGGAACCCTATTACTAAGACTTCGCTGTCCGTCCGTCCGTCCGTCCGTCTGTCTGTCACCAGGCTGTATCTCAAGAACTGCGGTAGCTAGAAAGTTGAAATTTTCACAAATTATGTATTTCTGTTGCCGTTATAACAACAAATACTAAAAACAAAATAAAATAAATATTTAAGGGGGGCTCCCATACAACAAACGTGTTTTTTTCGGCGTTTTTGCCTTGTGGTACGGAACCCTTCGTGTGCGAGTCCGACTCGCACTTGGCCAGTTTTTTTTTTTTTCTTCTTTCGCTCACGTCCATTTAAAAGTTGCAGAGCTTTATAGAATGCAGGGGGGCTTGATTTAGGAGTCCTATAGTGTATTATCGCAGTCTATACATCATATTTTATACTGTGGTATTATAGTATAGTTACCGAGCTGAAATGAACATAATCTCATTCATTTAGATATTTATGTTCATTCAGAGCTTTCGAAGAAGCATTCGAATTTGTTTACTACGAGTTCGAATTTTAAAGTTTCTTTTTTCGACTGCCAGACCTAGAACACCGAGAGAGATTTTCCAAATCAAAGCAACTCTTGAACCTCTTTCATTCCTCTTCAGTCTCGTTCATACAGCGGCACAAGTTGCAATACAAGTATCGAGACTTACAAGGCCGTAGCTAGGGGCTGGCCAGACGGGCGGCTGCCAGGGGCGCAACCTTTATGGGAGCACACGATGCAGTCCCGCAGCCTGTCCCCATTTCTATATGAATGGCCAAAAGAAAACCAAACCTATTCAAGGTGAAGCAATAGCATAATTTTCGAGCTCACACAATTCACAATTCTTAATTTCTGTTTGAATTATCAAATGGCAATCTAAGCCATTCGAGAGGGTGTAAAATTTTTCGGGAGGAGAGGCGCTCATGACCCTAGCTATGACCCTGGAGCCTTATGCCAGATGTCTCTGCCAGGGATCCGTATACATTTATGTATCAGCGGCTCGGATTTTGTATGACCTTTGGTCAAATGTGCCGAGATAATAAAAGTATAGTGCGGTAAATAATACCTAAATGGTTTCCTAAGGTCCCAATGTCACCTAATATGTATAATATTAGAGCCAGGAATTTAAGATGATTTTCAAGTTAATGCCATACTTAACAAAGTTCAAATTCCATTGCAACCAAAAACTTATTAGGACCTTTTTGGTACATAATATTATGATCACTCAAAAATCAACTTTGAATACATTTGACTAAAGTAGATAACTGATTAAGTGGCGATGGAATGGAATGTTAATTATCTGAGATTATGTATGAACACAATCTCCCAATACTATCTACTCTCGAACATCACTTGACCAGTAAAACAATTCACAGTTAGTGATCTCTGTCACCACCACCCATCTGTCATCTTGACGTCACCACCACAATAGTCAAGTGACCGTTTCATACTTGATCAGTACTCGGTACAGTTGTAAACAAAACTGCCAGCTCCCGAAGTGAGTTCGCGGGCAAAATGTTTAAGTATTGTCCGCTGAGTAGTTCCGGAATTATTGAGGAGTTTTCACTTGAATCCGTCGTAAATAGAAAGGTATCGTAGGGCAACTTTACTCAGACGCGTAGACGTCGAAAAGGGTCCTGGATACACAGGAATGCAAGTTCAAATGTAAGAATATCATGTGGGATTTGTGTCTGTGGATATTTAACAAGCTGTTCCACTTAATGCCAGTATTAATAACACTGATGCGTTATTTTCCTGATGGTCACTATAATTCCTGTAGGTTTGGGTCATAAACTCATAAGACATCGTCCCTACAGCCAATCCTTTCTGTGTTTTAGTCGAGTATAAAAATACAATTAGAAAATAGCTACAAACAATGTACAATGTACTACAATGTTACTGGTCTACTAACTTAGAATCAAGCAACACACCTATTTCACCAATCTATCACATTGTTTACCCTTTAGACCGATTACGGCAATCGCTTCCACCCCCAGTCCCGCGGGAACACTGCAATTTGTCAGTCCCGCGATAGTATTATTAAGAGCATTAAGCGTAACCCCGGGATCCCATTAGGCTGGCGGCACCATTCTAGATGGTATCAGCGTTTAGCGAGACGGCCGGACAATGCGGACTTGAACTAAGTTAACAAAGGGTCATCGGACGAATGGACACATGACTGTGATCAAGACTATATGTCTCCTCGTTACGCATAAGCCTGCGACTACTACACATAGGGATGTACTTTAATCTAACATGGCTAACCTACGGTATCTTAGAGCCGTTTGAAATGTATCTGTTGTCAAACAGCACCCTATTTGCGTAACATACTAGAGTGCGCGCAAAATAAGTCTGCGTTCGGCCGAAATCGGAAATAATCGTTTGCCGCCAGCTAGGGGCCTCAAAAGGCCACTTTGGCAGAATCATAAAAGGATAACATTATGAATTATAATATGACGAAGACAGTCCGTGTTTTTCTTTTTTTCGCTGCACTACGTAGGTATAATCAAAGAGATTGGGATTGGATTTGGATTGGATTGATTGGTATATTAGCACAGAAAAAAAAAAATAACTGTAAAATCCTTCACCAATGGGATTTGATACGATTAACTTAACAGTTAACTGTCCATTATGATTCATAATGTTATCCTTTTATGATTCGCCAAAGTGGCCTTTTTAGGCCCCCTGATCGTTTGTCAAGAGAGTGTGCTGTGTTCTGTGTTTTCTAAAGTAAATAATTGCAATCATTATGCTGAAAGTGATTAAAAGTGCTAGCAGGAATATAATCTTAAACTCAAACGTCTCGCGCAGATTTATCTTGCGTGCACTCTATCAATCTTTATCTGAATCGTTTTGAAGTATATTGTTAATCCATTGCTTAATATGTTCGGAAAATTTGTGTGCTCAATGCGATTAATATTGTTGACTTGTCAAAATGAAAGCCATTGCTACTGATAGTGTGTTACGCAAGTATCCCGCAGTTGTTATTTCTGTCAACCAATCATGCATTTTATACTTTGTCGTTTTTCAGAAAACAGAGGTAAACCTTTAAAAAAAGTTGTCCTTTAGTAAATTACACGCTTTAAATACTTAATTAGTACCTACTACTCCTTGCCATACGAGACATTTACAAATAAATATTAGCTTTAGTAATTAACCTTTAAGTAGATTTGGTAGATAAATTAACTGTAATTACAGTAGGTACCCCAATTACGTAACAAAAATTTTCTTTCATAAATCGAAGGATTTCGAAGGAATATCCATTACTTTATATGTTTGAAAATTGGTCTGCTCGATATCGTAGATAAAGCAATGAATGTTGTCGAATTGTCAAAATGAAAGGCATTGCAATTAAGGTAAATTTACCAATACTCGTCGGGTTATGAAATTCACTGACTTTGAAGAACTGCTGCGTGAAAAGTATTGAATTTAGAACGAAACTTTTTACATGACGAAAAAGAAAAATTATCCGTTATTCTAAATAAGTTTTAATGTTTATAATTTTTTGTGATAACAAATACTTATTGAAGCAAATGTGAAAAAAGGGCGATTTGTACCAGTACTCGCCAGATTTGTACTATTAATCATCAAAAGGACCCAGTAGTCGTCAATTTTTGATGCTAATATGAACTCTCAGTCCTTTAACATAGAGTTCAATATGATTACACATTAACACAAATTGTGTTCGTCTTTCATAATTTGCCTTTGACGTGACATCGCAAGTGCAGGCGCATACGCCCGACCCTCCTTTTTGACTATGCGTCGAAATTTCAATTAGGTTTAAATAGTATACTTTTGAAATAATCGGGTTTGTTTGTAGTGTACTCCGACAACGCTACAACTTTGCTACGTATCTTTTAATAATTACTATTAAGTATTAGATATTTCCAATTTCTGAATACCCAAAAATCTTCACAAAAGGGTCAGCTTCAAATATAAATAGCAATGAAATCTACTCGGTTCGTTAATTTAAAAATAAATGCAAAATGACTACCACTTTTGGGTGCTTTTGTGAATCAATGATCAATCAACTCAGCCTATCGCAGTCCGCTGGAAATAGGACTCTCCCAGACTGCGCCACAATACCTTGTCTTCCGCCTTGCGCATCAAGTATACCCCAGACACCTTCTTTAGGTCGTCTGTCCATCTAGCTTGGGGGCGCTACGCTTGCCGATACGCGGTCTCCACTCTAGGATTCGTTTGCTCCACCGGCCATTGGTCCTTCGACAGACATAGCCAGCCCACTGCCACTTCAATTTGCTTACTCTGCAAGCTACCGCGTTTACCTTACCCCTGCTCCGGTGACCAAAGCCAAGGTTTATCAACAAGGCTTGTTTCAGTCTTTCAGTAATGCATTCCAACTTCATATTATCTTGAAGTGACTTGAACCTACTTAGCAACTTAGCAGAAGTCTACAAAATTATTCCTGGGAGTTAAGAACAACTCCTAATATCATGAATTCGTATATTTAGCGTAACAAAAATTTAAATCAGAACACTTTGTTTATTCAAAGAATCTTTAACGGCTTCCAAGCAATTAATTCTCGACCACAGAATATAAATCATTTGAACAAAACACTGGGAGCACCGCCGTTAATTACTGAATGCGGTACAACATTTTAATATTTGTATATGTCTCGCTAACTCATGTATTTACAGCTGAAAGGACCTGTGCTCGCAAACTCAGCTGCTCAATGTATGGTACTTAAAGTTGACTCTAGGACGACCCTTTGTCTACCTTTTGTAAGGGGCAATTAGAATCGATTCTGTTTTATTATAAATTTGACGTTCAAAAGTGCCTTTTATATGCCTATTCATACTAATATTATAAATGCGAAAGTGTGTCTGTCTGTCTGTCTGTTACTGTTACCTCTTCACGCTTAAACCGCTAAACCTATGTAGATGAAATTTGGTGTAGAGATAGTTTGAGTCCCGGGAAAGGACATAGGATACTTTTTATCCCGATATTCCCACGGGATTGACACTTATGCGGGTGAAAGCGCGGGGCGAATGCTTTGACCCACAGATTCCCTTCCGAAATTCATAGGAGAAATTGCCTGTAATTATTCACATCATCTCTTTTGTTACGTTTGAGAACCTAAAATGTATCTTTTATAGTATTTTTAGCTCACGAACAGACGCGTGCATTACTTGTGGTTACCAAGTGTACAAACGCGTTGTGAATGTGTGTGTGTAAGCGCAGGAGTCTCAGTACCGTCCGAGACAATGGCAAAGCCAGAAGCGTGTATGTATGTTATGTGCTGACGCTACTCGTCTTTACGCACACATTCACAGCATGTTTGTACCTACTCGTACATGTACACTTGGTTACCACAAGTAAAGCGCGTGTCGCTGCGTGAGATAAACATATTGTATAATTATAAAGTCAGCATAACTAGGTACAGTTCGCGTCAAATAACTTTGCCGCTCTGAAGTAGGCAACAATCACTGCGCAGTAGTTAATCCTATGAATACAACAGCAGCGCGCATGGCGCGGATTGGCGCGGCTAGGAAAGAGCCTAGCTTCAGAGCGGCAAAGTTATTTGACGCGAACTGTAGGTATAGGAGACATACGAACAGCAGCAGAAGATGAAGATCCAAATGGTCGTCATCAATGGACGTTAAAACAAAACACTACTTTTTCGCCAAAAACAACATGTTTCCAATTTCACATTTTGGCATGAACTTTTTGCTGGAAACTTCCAAGGAAACCGTCGCTCATTGTTCGTTCAAATATTAAGGAGCACCTCAAGGGAAATGCGACAGGTAAATAAGAAACTACGGAGCTTGCAGACTTATTTGTCCTCTTATTTCTTTCCTAAATGTTTCAGGCAGAGTTTATATTCATGAAAATAGAAACAGTTATAAGTACCTAAGAATTTAGAATATTTGTTTGACTTAAGTACTCTTACCGTTGTCAAAATAAAGAAATTAACGGAAAGTTAACTCTATTTTTTACCGACTTCACAAAAAGGAGGAGGTACTATGTTCGGGTGTTTGTGTTTTTTTTTTTTTTTTGTATGTTTGTTCATCGAATACTCCGCCAATTGTCGACGGATTTTCAAAATTCTTTTTTTGTTCGAAAGTAGATAGTTCTGAGGTGGTCCCATTGTCACCAAGTTAGGATCTGATGATGGGATCTTAGAGAAATCGAGGGCAACCCTCAATTTTTATAGGCTAACTTATTGTTTTTCGCATATTTTATGAAGTATCTTGTGTATTTGCGTATGGTTGTCACCATCTCAGGTAGCTGGGCTGATGATGGAAGGTACAACTCCTTAACAGTAAGAAGTTACTCGAACAGGCAAGGACTGTTTTATAGTAAATTGTTTTGATGTTTGATAGGGTATTTGCCACATTTGGTCTCATGATCATCAAGTCATGACCTGATGCTGCAGTCAGGATAGTCTGCAGAGTACCTAACTCCTCGACAACTAACAGCAGATACATCGTGTTTAGGCTCATTTAAAAGGGCTCGATGTGTGGATAAACGTACTGTTACTGAGGAACTCCGAAGACCTGATGCTGAAGCCAGGAGCATCAGAAAAAGTACAAACCTTGAAATTACAGCACCGTAGTCGTGTTTGGGTTCATTTTAAACAGGACTAATTTTATATTCAATGCAATGTTGACATAAGTCTGACCTGATGCTGCAGCCAGGATTATCAGCATCTAATCTAAAAACTAATAAAAGGAGAACTCCTCAACAATTAACGTCCCTGCATCGAGAAAAGGAATATTTTATAAAAAGGCGATGGGCAAGTTGACATTAGGCTATTGTAACTTAGATAAATTATAAATAGACCCACTAAAAAGCGAGAAATAAAAACTCTTTAACAAAAAAAAAACCGACTTCCAAAAAAATCACTACAAACTGAAAAATAACTTTAATTTCGGAAGTCGGTGGCAAAAACTAAAATACTGATCCCTAAGACACCGACTTCCGAAATTAAAGTTATTTTTACCGACTTCAAAAAAAGGAGGTTATCAATTCGATACGTATGTATGTAATATTATTGGATTTGCATTATATTCACATATGATGATCTATTAGGGCTTCCAAACAAATAAACAAAATTTCATAGACGTATGTATGTATGTATGTATGTATGTATGTACGTTTGTCCACGCATATCTCCGAAACTATTAATCGGATCGTGACCATTTTTTTTTTATTGGCTTACATTTTCTTCAACTTAGGGAACAGTGCAAGTTTCATCAAGATCGATTCAGTAATTTTCAAGATATGGACTAATACGTGTAAGTGTGACGGCCTGGCTTATTGATAAGAGCTACGGGTGTAGTGTCAAAGGGAAAACGTCTCAAAACCTTGGTCAAATACTAGTGCAAAAACTAAAAATTACGAAATAAAAAGTAATTTAAAAAAATTAAACCGACTTCAAAAAGAAATTAACTCAAAATTATGAAATAACTTTAATTTCGGAAGTCGGTGGCATAAAACTAAAATACAGATCCCAAGACACCGACTTCCGAAATTAAAGTTATTTCATAATTTTGAGTTAATTTCTTTTTGAAGTCGGTTTAATTTTTTTAAATTACTTTTTTCAGTTTGTAGTGATTTTTTTGGAAGTCGGTTTTTTTTTTGTTAAAAAGTTTTTGTAACTTTACTGCCTACTCTCTGGGAATATTCGTACAGTTACAGTAGCTATGTAGGTAATTTCGAGCAGAGAGGAAGTTATTAGAGGCAGGAGGCAGGTAGGCTGTGACGCGCAGTGCCATCGCCGCTATTTCTTCTTTGACTGGCCTGTTGGTCTAGTGGTCAGTGACTATGACTGCTATGCCGGAGGTCGTGGGTTCGATTCCCACCCAGGACAAATGTTTGTGTGATGAGCATGATCATTTGTTCTGTGTCTGGGTGTAATTTATCTATATATGTATGTATTTAGAAATATTTAAGTATGTTTATCAGTTGTCTAGTACTCATAACACAAGCTCTGCTTAGCTTGAGACTAGACGGCGTTGTGTGATAGTTGTGGAATATTATTATTATTATTATTTCACACATGTAGGCGTTTTAGCACTTCCGACCTGCACGGTAGGTACAGACACTAGGTATGCTGAACGGAAAAAGAATAGGAGTGGCTACACACATTTCCATGATTACGTATTTTTACCGACTTCACAAAAAGGAGGAGGTACTATGTTCGGATGTTTGTATGTTTTTTTGTATGTTTGTTCATCGAATACTTCGCCAATTATCGACGGATTTTCAAAATTCTTTTTTTGTTTGAAAGTAGGTAGTTCTGAGGTGGTCCCACTGTCACCAAGTTAGGATCTGATGATGGGATCTTAGAGAAATCGAGGGCAACCCTCAAATTTTATAGGCTAACTTATTGTTTTTCGCATATTTTATGAAGTATCTTGTGTATTTGCGTATGGTTGTCACCATCTCAGGTAGCTGGGCTGATGATGGAAGGTACAACTCCTTAACAGTGAGAAGTTACTCGAACGGGCAAGGACTGTTTTAGTAAATTGTTTTGATGTTTGATAGGGCATTTGGTCTCATGTTCATCAAGTCATGACCTGATGCTGCAGTCAGGATAGTCTGCAGAGTACCTAACTCTTCGACAACTAACAGCAGATATATCGTGTTTAGGCTCATTGAAAAGGGCTCGATGTGTGGATAAACGTACTGTTAATGAGGAACACCGAAGTACATAGAGACCTGATGCTGAAGCCAGGAGCATCAGAAAAAGTACAAACCTTGAAATTACAGCACCGTAGTCGTGTTTGGGCTCATTTTAAACAGGACTAAATTTTAAGTTCAATGCAATGTTGACATAAGTCTGGCCTGATGCTGCAGCCAGGATTATCAGCTAGGAGAGTGGAATACTAGGAGAAGTCCTCAACAATTAACGTCCCTGCATCGGGAAAAGCAATATTTTGTAAAAGGTGATCAGCAGTTGACATTAGGCTATTGAACCTTAGATAAATTACAAACTGACCCACTAAAAAGTAAAAAATAAAAACTTTTTTACAAAAAAAACAACCGACTTCCAAAAAACACTATAAAGTGAAAAATAACTTCAATTTCGGAAGTCGGTGGCAAAAAACAAAAATACAAATCCAAAGACACCGACTTCCGAAATTGAAGTTATTTTTCACTTTATAGTGTTTTTATTTAGAATTCATGACCTATTTAGGTCATATAATTATGTAAAATCACAGAAGTTTTCTTAAAAAAATACTTGTAGATCAGTAAGGCGCTAAGTAGACGATGGACAATTTGTCCGCGGACATTTTGTCTGCGACGATAGACCGTATAGAAATCCCAGCAGTCTCTTTGTTCTTCGTGTATATCGTCGCGGACAAATTGTCCATCGTCCGCTTAGCGCCCAAAAGCATAAAAAAATCAGAAATAATGGTTAAATTAAGTTAATTAGGGCTACCCTAGAAATTTTATGCCAAAAATGTTGCCATCCAACGTGGCAATGTGGCCAACCTTTTGGGCACCTTTCCAAATAGAATAGTCTATTTGGATAATATAAGTAAAATTATATTCAAGCTACGTATAGTAAATGTACTGAGGTGCATACCGATTCGAATCTATTATTATTTATTCCAAAACTCCCCATCTGCCGATTTATCTGCACGCAATTACTTACCATTGCTGCTGTGTCCTGCTCCAAGAGTTCTGCACAATAGTTATACCCTACCAAAGTTTTGAAAACCCACAGTTTAGTTAGGTAAGTACTGAAACGTTCTTATTGTCATTGTCCTCCTTTCGTCAATTAGGCGCCCAAGGCATACCACTGATACAACTTCTCCAAACTGCAGTGAGCTTCAGCACTACAGCAGCTATCAACTGCTGCTCCTATCAACATAACTTCCTGATAGACCGAACATTTGCAATGATAACCAATAAAAACTCTTTCATCTCTTGTAGCTATAAAAGATAAATTCAATCATGTTTATAACCTATGAACACCGGTTCTTACAGCAATAAAATAACATAAGATATGCAAAAAATTACAATGTTTCCGCTACAGGATTATTCTATTTTAATTCTAGTATTCAAAAGTTAACTAGCCACGTAGGTACCGTATTTTGTTCAAAAAAAAAAAAAGAATAAGGACGTTGACCTCGACCTCCATGTTTATTGGGCAAAAAACCGTAACGAATAGTCTATGATTATACCTAGTGTCACGCGGCTAACACTATAGATGCCATTTTAAATTCATAATTGTAAAGGCGGATACAGACATTGCGAGGCATGCGCAGCGTACTGCGCTTATCGCATGATTCGCAATGTGTGGACTATTCATGGTGAGGCATGTGGAAGCGAGTTTTTTATAAAACTAAGTAAAATCCTAATTTGAGTAAACAATTACGAACGAAGGCAGAACGCGTTTCGCGCGTTTTTTTATTTTTTCACAATTTTTTTTTTTTTTTTGTTGGCGCGCCTTTTTCTTTATCATACAGCCTGTTATAGGTTCATACAATGTTCGGGATTGATCTCTTTGGTAATTGGAACTTTTACTAACAATATCCACATTCCAAATTCAAATCACATTTAGTCCCTAGGCATTAAAGAGCTATTTTAGTCCCTGTTTACGAAGAATACACTAGCTCTTTTTCAACAGATGTGACAAAAAAGATATTTCTGTGCCCTGTTTTTGTACAGACGGTAAAAAAATCAGCCGAGAAAGTGATGAATAAATTCAAATGAAATTGCAAATTTCATAGTTTTACAGACACTATCACGATACCATCCGTATCGAGTAATTTTACGGTCAATCAATATATTAGCCGCTATAACATTTTTTATATTTCTAGCAATTATCATACTATAAATCGGAGTGTTAACGGTGACCTATGAGACGGGTTAATATTTCAACTGTCACAGTATGTAGACATTATAATTATTTATCCAAAAAAAGACCACGTTTGAACGCAAAAAGTCGCGCGTCGCCGTCGAAGCGCCGGCGACGATAAAAACGTCAATAAATTAGCATAATGGCTATCACAAATTACGTTATTGTATAACACATTCAGTCAGGAGCTTCATAATGCGACCATATTTCATATTGTCGTGTGTGACGGAATAACCCAGCAATATATTATGTCGCTCGTGCCGGCGCCCAAATGTGATCAATAATTCATATTATTTTTAATCAATATTTAAACTCGATGTGGCGAGCTTAATTGTATTTAAAGGTATCATTTCTACCGCAAAATTGTATTATCTTTTTCATCTTCAGGCTGCAACTCAACTCATCAAATGACTGGCGGAGCAAGTCTTTGGCCGAGACTTGCGCACGCGACTGTATATTGTGCGCAAGAAAGGATAAGATTTCTCCTCCGCGCTCGAATTTATGATCAGACAAGCAACTTGAACCCCATTTGAACAGGTCTTAATATTAATTAAAATCGCACCGTCGCCGCGTCGACTGGATCCAGTTCCATTACGGGCACTGATCGCCAGTCGATACGACAATAACCGACGGAATTGCGTAGTTTCATTATTGACGCGATTATAGGACAAGACAATCGCAGGCAGCGCGCATCCGCTACGAACCGGTTGCGCGTGCGTCGCGCCCATACCCAATTAAATAGTAATTTCCGCAAATCGTTCGACTCCATGTTTTTATACGCCATAACTACCACACTAAGATGGCCCCCTTCGCTTTACATCATTCCTGTTATAACAGATCACCTTACACTAGCCATGTTACCATTAATAAGAAGTGTCAAATAAATTGAAGGTCTAGCATCCGCGACATTTCTTGATACATTTTGATGACGTTTCGAAGGTAGGTAATGAGAGTCCTTACTTCACTATCAAGCAGGCCGATCCGGGAATTGACTATCTACATGGATATACAGGGTTATTGGTAAAACATTAACAACCTCTTAAGAGGTCATTGTACTCATCATTATGAACAACTTTTACTATGGGACCAAACCTGAAATAGCGAAAAAAAAAACAGCTGTTCCCATGCTGTTCCCTACATTTTGACGAGTTAAACGAACATTAATGTAGGGAACAGCAAATTTTTTTTTTCAAATTAGGAGGATTACTGGCAGCGCCCCGCGTTTTCACCCGCATAAGTTTCGATCCCGTGGGAATAACGGGATAAAACCTATCCTATGTCCTTTCCCGGGACACAAACTATATCTGTACCAAATTTCATCTAAATCGGTTCAGTGGTATAGGTAAGTATATATTTTTAATATATACATTTATTATCTTATGAGGATGTCTTTGGAATCTCTGACCCGAAGGCAATTTAAGTACCTAAAAACATCTGTGACAGACAGCCAGAACCTGAGTAATGTTTTTTTTTCGCAGAATTGTTTTGTACCTAGTGAGAACAAAACCAAGAAGGGATTGCGTTTCGTCCGTTCATGGGAAAGTCTATTAAGTAGAAGAACCTTCCCAGGAAATCGTCTGAAGGCTGATATTACAGAAACGTGCTTCCGCGTCGACGAACGTCTTCTATTGTCTGTACTTATATGTTCAAAGTTTTGTAGGTACCTATAATGGAAGTAATTTGAGAACACACACGGCGCTAAGCCAATTAATTTCACAGCAATTACAGAATGAATTCTAAAAACGATCAAATCATTTATAGATGTCGCCTTTTTCGTCGTAAATTCGTAGCTAATCGCCGCGCTGTAGTTAATCTAAAGAAACTCTGAATAGAGTATAGACACATCTTCATTGTCTCCTATTTGTACATTACGATGTACAGTCAACAGCAAAAGTAGATGATCAAAATCAGAAATTCAATACTAATGAACGGAGTTTGCGTCAGAACTGTGTGGCGTCGAAGTACTAGGTACTACTTAGAATACTTACTACGTAGAATACTTTTGAATCACTTCGACGCCACACAGTTCTTGCGCGAACTCCGTTCAATTTCTGACTTTGATCATCTACTTTTGCTGTTGACTGTACCTACCTAAGTTTGGTCGAGGACAGGTCATATCGCTCACTATCTTGGAGTTGAACGATTTGAGATACAAAGATGGATGCAATATTTCCACTTGCAAGTGTAGTGCAAGGCTACTTTTTATAGAGATGTCAGCATCAAGGAAGGGGCCCGTTAGGCCCGAAGGGTCCAGCAGGATTGTAAGTCCGAAAGGGCGCTGCCCCGGAACATAAAGGGCTAAGGAAGGAGCACTGGTGGGTTATAGTCAGTAAGAGTCTGACACACCCTTCCGCTCCACCCAGAGCGGGAGGGCATTTGATGATTTCCCATACTGAAAAAAAAAAGTCTACTTTTTATTGACATACCACGCGGTTGAAGCCGCAACCGCGTGGTAGTTACGTCAATAAAAGTAGCCTATTTCTTTCCCCAGGTTTTCTTAAATACAAATTGGAAGATACGACGATCAGCAATCCGTCTGCCAAAAGTTCTAGTCCATGCCTTTTATTCAAAAGTTAGGTCATGTTGCTTCAGGAATTGAGCCTGACGGAATGGGTTATTTAGGGCTGACGAACTCCTCTGGGGAACCAGTTTGTAGATGAAGGTACAGGCTGAACTTCCTCAATTGAAAATGGAGGGTCCTCTACCTAGACGGATGTTTTGTCTGGTGGGTTACTGGTCAACGATTGTTGTTGGGTTTTTGTTAATCGGTAGGTAAACTTTCAAATCGCGATGCATTCTCTCGCAATTTCGACTGCACCTTCTGATTCTAACCTGTAACAGACTACTCAGGTTCAACGGTTAATGAGTCATGCACTGTACTTGGTCATAGGACCTCCTTGTAGCCCGCGGCGTGAATTAACTAGAACCATGTTAGGCGAGCTACAGACAGCACGGAATTACAACACTGGTCACGCAGACTACCATCTGCACTCCGCTTAATTAAAGAGACACATCACCTGTTTATTTTGCACGATGTAATTATTTTGAAAATGTTCTTTTTTTACTTATTATTGTTTAATTAAGTTATGATTGTGTTAATACGAAGTACTAAAAAGCTTTGCTATGTAGAAAGGAATTTAATATTTCGGAATGAAATGCTCTACTTTTCTTGAGGCTATTTTCCAGAAACTAAGCTACATCTAAAGATAGTTACGAAACAGGCAAAGACACTCTTTTTCGTCTTTATTGGATTAGTTACAGTTGTGGTATTACGGACATTTCCAGAATATGGCTGTCTTCAGTTTGGCAACATGGAAACCTTCAAGTTTAATTTAATTTTCGTCTTTACTTGGTGAAATAAAAATCAAAGCCGTTTTACCCCTCGACCACCAGCTACGCATGTAGCTGTGGAAGAATCAAGGATGTCAAGTGCACCCTTCACATCAGGCTCAAAAAATAAAGTCACAACATATGCACATAAAACTTACATCATTATTCACTAAACCAGTACATTTACACATACAATAAAAAACATAAAATATATAAATTGGAAGCAATAACTTTAGTGTTCCCGCATTCCAGGGCTGGTTTGAAGTATATCTGCGCAAGAGTCGATCATGCGGGCAGCATTGTGCGAACGCAGACAGCCGCTTTTATACTCTTTTTAGTTTTACACACAATTTATGGGACTACATGTCGTTGCGTTATTGCTATATTATGTTAAACTCTAAAAGGTCGCAAGTGCCAACCGTTACCATTATGACGTGCTCAACAATAAATCATTTTTTTTGTAAATTGTCTCAAAATTGGAATAATCTTTAGTGGCACCTTCCGTAATCCACTTAGAAGTCTCTGAACCGTCTCCGGACACAAGTAGGAAGATGTAAGTCCAACCTGGTAAAGTGGGGTTACTTTGACGGAACGGCAGTAGGGTGTGATTGTGGGTGGACCTATAAAACCATAGCACAAACCATGCTTCACCTCCTATCCAGCTGCCCTCTGTGTCCCAAAACATGCAGTCAAAGTGACCTCTGCGCTGCCACCGACAACGCTGTGGAAGTGGCGAAGTTTTGGGAAAACAAGATTTGAAATTATACAGTCTTGCCAGCGACACGAAGAAGAGATTGGAATGGCTTTAGTCAACTGAGGCCGCTCGAACTTATCCCGCGGGATGAGTTGACTAAATAATTAATTTTATTATTTTTCCTTTGTCAACTGATCACAATTTTTCCACCTTAGTATGGCAGTCAATTTTTTACAAACTATTCTGTTACCGTGTGTTCGTTGTGTGTGTTGCAATTTCTCAATAACAGCCCGAGTGTAGATTTGTGCCCAGTGCGGGTAGAACTCGCATGTCTTCGAATTTTGGTTCTAGGACATGCGGATTGCGGACACAGGACAAAGCAACGTTTAAATCGATGTTAACGCGCATATTATTTCACTCGTAGCTAAATGATAACAGTCGAGCCGCACGGGTCGATCGAGTGTTAAGCTATGCTTGCTACGGTCGGTTCGTGGATGGGTGACCATCTATTACATATCAAGACCCCTCCGTGCTTCGGGCCATGGTCCCGGCTTTCATCAGTAGATCTTTGACAGTCATTACGGGTAGTCAGAAGCCCGAAAATTTGACAACCAGTGTTACCAAGAGGTATTGGGTTACCCAGTTACTGGGATGGTCAGAAAGGCAGTCGCTTCATGTAAAATACTGGTATTCAGCTGCATCCGGTTAGTCTGGAAGCCGACCTCAGCACAGTTGGGTCCTTCCAACCGTGTTGTGTGTGTTGGAAGGAAGATTGATTGTTCACGCGTATTTTATTTAAGGCGGTTGAAAATAGGCCCCTTTTGTGTGCTTACCGTTTTAAGGCAAAACGCAACGTCACGGTTTCAATCTTTTACAGTCGAATGAAGATAGAGCCATTTTTACGAAGCAAAATAAAATATATTTGAACTACAGTAATTTCAAAAGCGACAATCGAAGCCGATAAAGTGGCTTTCAAAAGTTAATTAAAAATATAACAATTAATCTCTTAGACCAGCTTTCATTCCACGCCCATAAAGACTGAATTTTCCGAGAAAACTTTCTCAAGTGACATTTCAGAGCAAATATTTAGTACCGATGTCCGCTATCCTATCGTTATGACGACGTATTCCACTTTGGCTGAGTGAATGTGCCGCTGTGTGTCAGGTGCATTCACTCAGGTGCCATTCAAGCGGGTGCCCAATGTGGAATACGTCGTTGTGACGGGCCAACAACGGGTATTCCTCTTGCAAGCATTTCGGTCGCAGCCGCCTACGCAGGGCGCGCCGCCATCGCTGACGATGAATGTAAGAACATGCCTGGTATGTTCTTACAATCAAAAAGCCCGAAATACACCTGTCTGTAACTTGCACAAAAGTTGCAAGTAGCCATAACAACTTCTGATTGGTGAATACCAAAATGGCATGCCAGCTACTCTATTTGCATAGTTTTGTGCAAGTTACAAGCATGTGTATGGCTATATTTAATTGTACGGCGAGATTGAATGGTGCTGGCGATGTATTATGGTATTCGATAATGACTGTGTTGGCGTTCACGACGATATGGCTTTAAAAGGCCTGCCAACTTATTCGTAGCCTGCCAATGACTTTACAGTTACCTAGTTGCAAGGCGTTAAACATTCTGTCACAAGTTGGGAGGAGGCCATCCAGTTACTTTGTCAAATATTTGGACCAACCTCCCACCTCATCTATATAATAATTATGTATATAAAATTCAAAGTCCTGACTGACTGACTGATATATCAACGCACAGCCTAAACGCTGGTCCTAGAGACATGAAATTTGGAGGGTGTGTTCTTTGTGAAGAGTAGGTATCCAATAAGAAAGGGTTTTTCTAAATTCCACCCCTAAGAGGGTGAATGGGGGGAGGGTGAAATTTCACGCGGATGAAGTCGCGGGCGGAAGCTAGTAGATTATAATAGAGATGTTTAGTTACTCTCGTTACAATAAGATATCGGTACATTAAGATAGGTGCCTACTACAGAAACTATCTTGAACTATCCAATACTAAGTATGTACTAAGTATGTATATTCTATTTATTTTCGATGATCCCATGGAAACTTTTTCTACTGTTTCTCCTTTATGCAAAACGGTGGCTTAAAAAAATTAAATGAAAAAGTGTATATTCATAGAAATATTTTTTTAAGTACAAAATATACATATTTACCTCCGCCAAACTGCGAAGCAGTTTGTTGGCAGACGTAGCTTCGTTTTTTTGGAAATATTAACATATTTTATTTTTATATAGACACTTTTTCACATATAGGCTAATAAAACTATTCCTTCATTTCTTAAATTTAAAAAACAGACATAAAACACATAATGAATAAGTTAAATAGGTACTTAAATTTAAGCAACATTTAACTATACATTTTTGATGTTTGAACGTCACTTAACTTTAATCATCGTTAATAAATTAACCCCGCTTTAAGGCTCCTACAAACAGGCGTGACACGCGATATAATCGCGCGCGACACAAAGGCACCGCTCGTTGCGCGAATTGCGGTGCCTTTGTGTCGCGCGCAATTCGCGTCGTGTGTCGCGCGCCTGTTTGTAGGAGCCTTTACTTACAAATTCTGTCAACACAATTTAAGTTTTTTTTATACTCTCTTTAATTGTTTAAAATTAAAGAAAAACCGTTATTACAATTATTTTTGGGAAACTAGCTAGAAATTCCCTCACCAAATTCTAAAAACAAACTCAACAACTAATAAAATTGTAAGTCCTAAATTAGTTCAGTTCTAGTTAAACACATAACGGCAATACCCTCACTTCCCGAACATTATGAAGGAAACACTCAATCGTCCATACTTAGACTGTTAGGTACTGTTAACGGCTCGTCGACCAAAACGCCTCGTAAGCAGCGCACAATGAATATGTTGATAGTGATACCTACCCGCTGTGCACAAACTGTACTAGACACACCCCGTCTCGACGTCGTAAATCTATTTTATATTTAGTTTGAAATAGTACCTAGTGTTGTTTAAATGAAAATGGGTAAAATGCAACTTAAAGGTACCTACTTTTCAAATAGAAAATCCAGTGTTCATCCGTTGGTCTTGGATTATGTAATTAAGGACGGATATAATTGTAATAAGACCCTACATCCCCTCCTATCCCTATAGGACCCTATATCTGCTAAGTGATTGTGAACTATGACAATGGACTTTTACAGAAATTAATGATGATCTCAAAACGGTGAAGGAAAACATCGTGAGGAAACCGGTGAACCAAAAATTCATGTGACATCTACCAACCCGCACTGCCCGCGTGGTAGATTACGGCCCACTCCCTCTAAAATTAAACATCACCATCAAATCAGCTAAAAGACGTCTAGATCATCGACTACAGATGAACATTATATAGAACTTCCCGAAATACCTATAGAAATACAAATATAACAATAATTATCTCAAATTATACTGTAGTTCCCAGAGTCCCAAATAAGCTAAAAAAACAAATGAATGTGTTTAAGTTTCACACGCGCTGTTCCCTATGTTTCGTTTTTTAAACAAACCACGTTAAGTAAGTAGGTTGTTTCTGCTTAAAGGCAGAAAAGTTTGGTTAGATTAGTGTTAGTGTATTTTAGGTATAATTTGGTGTTAAAGGGGGTGACTACCGAGATGACGACTAATAGAGAACTATGGAAGAAAAAGACATCTTCCGCCGACCTAAAGAAAATCGGTACATGGGCAAGAGAATGATGATAATATTTTTTTGTGTTTCTACATAAACATATTTATAGCTAGCTAACCAATAGAATATAATAAAATACTCTTTATTAAGTAGACCATATAAATTACAGATATAAATGTAGAATTTTACAAAAGGTGGCAGTGGGCGTTCTTATCGCTAAAAGCGATCTTTTAAAGACAACAAATAGCAATCTTCTTTCTCAAAATGTGTAACACAATTCCTTCATTCCATCTTAGTTGTCTAACACATTTTGATGGCTCATAACTCAAACTTCGAAAACTGCATGTCAGGGCTTTGCCTTCCAACCGTTTTTGCGCCAAAGTTTCACAAGTTACAGCGCTAAATGCAAATTTATGACTTACAGTCACAAATAAGTAAAGCTAGTGAAACCGACAGTCTAAAAACTTAGGGAGAATAATTTATTATTGCGAAAAAACAAGCAGTTGATGATTGAAAGTATCCTGTGCCAAACGGTGCTTCAGAGATTAAAGATAAAATTGACGAAAACCTTTTTGAACACAACAATATGTGTCACAACAGTAGGTGGGCGGATTTTTTTAAAAGTGTACCTAAGTTAAAATGAAGGTCCTCATTTTTTTTGTTTGGTTTTCAATATGTGTAGTTGAATTCTTATTGTCTATTAATTGAACTTTAAGAAAATGTATAGAATATTTAAATAGCTGCTACAAATTATTCATAATTGTTATTGAAATTATATTATAAAGGATTTTGGGTTCCACTGAATAACGATTTATTATCTTACTCAGTAAGTTTAATAAAACTGGTATAATGGAAATCATACTTTTATTAAATCAGGTAGGTATTATTTAATTAAAATAATCAACATTTAGTTCGGACAGAGAAATTTTACAATAAAATAATTGTATGTTTATATCCTCTGACTAACTTGTTGAATAATCAGTAGTGTGTTTTTCTTTATAACAGATTCAAATCGTCATTGATTATTATTTTGTTATATAATTTGAAAGTAAAACAAATATGTTGTCTTTATAATAATATTAAAATATCAAAAACTGAACACAAAATTTAAAATAAACCCTTAATTTTGAATTATTCTAATAGGGACAGTTACTCATTGGAACGTTGAAATTTGACAGTGGAAAAGTAAGGGCTCTGGTTACAATGAAGGATTTTTTGCCAATTTTGATTGTTTTACCAACTTATTGAAATTGATTTGCTTTGTTACAATATACTTACTAGAAAACTGAATAAACTTCTTAATGAAAAACAATATTTAAAAAACCTTAAAAATATCATTAAAACTGACTTTGTTTTAATGAGTCTTAATGGTGCGTCCAGATCTGACGAATGCGCCGCTCGCGAACGGCTTGCAAACTGCGTGCGAGCGGCGCATTCGCCAAATGTAGACGCACCATAATATATCACGTATAAAATAACAATAGGAACACTGGTAATCATAATAATAAAGCTGCTTTTGAACTGTACATCGGTGATGATGGTTGGGAAGTTCAATATAACTAGAAAATTAAATAAACTTCTTAATGAAAAACAATATTTAAAAAACCTTAAAATATCATTAAAACTGACTTTGTTTTAATGAGACTTAATGGTGCGTCCAGATCTGAAAAAAAAAACAAAAAAAAATCTTACTATAGTTACTGTCTGACAATGTTTCAAGCAAAACAAAAACAATTCAAGCACAACAAAAACAAAAAAATATCCAAATTCAATTCAAAACAGTTGCTAGTTTTAATGATTTTGTGTCTATTTTAATAACGCAATAAAATATTAAGTGATCTGACGGAACGCTGTTCGTCGTGAATACAGCTTTAGCGTTCCACTGACTAACAATTTTCTCCACTGTGTAACGTTTTCGTCAGAATTAGTCAGTGGAATGTAACGAAAGTCCGACAAAAAATATGTTTGCATTTTTATTTCCATGATTTGCCGTTATATCAAGGAAATTATGCAACAATTTATAAAACTATTAACTAACAGTTGGTAAATTAAGTAGGAAACGTGTAAAAAATTGTTCAATTACCTTAAAAAGTGCCGCTAGTCACTGGATGTATTTTATGCATGACACTGTGCGCGTCCTCCTTGTAGCGGTTGTGCACGATGACAGAAAATTTGTTGTCAAGATGGCGGCAGTCAATCAGACAGCTTTGTAATGTTGCCAACGAAAAAATTTATTTAAAATTTAGTAATATTTTTTTAAAACCACTTAAATTCGCGTTACTCACGGGAAAGTTCCACCCGGTCAAATTTCCAGACTATGATTTAAAAAATAATTTAAAATCAATTTGTTATTAATGAATTGTTATAACTAGGTTTATCAGAAATATATTATTTAAGCCGTCTTATAATGTAATTACATCAATCTACATACTGATAATTAAACTATTATTCTACTTTTTAAGTTACTAGTTGACGAGGGGACATGACAAAAACCTACTTTTTAGTCATTTAATTGTACTGAAAAGTTATTAATAAACCAGAAACAATAAAAAAAGAAATACAGAAATGCTACCAAACATATGCTCAATCAAGACACGTTTGAAAAATCTTAGTTTATTGCACTTAAGTAAATAAAAAAAATGGTTGCCTGTAAAGTCAGTTTTACGGGCGAAGATTTTACGTGACAACGACCGATCATCCGATCATAGTTGAGTGGGAGAGAGACGCAAGGCATTCGGCGGGCCTCTCTCTCGTTCGGTGACTCATCGTAACGTTACCGAGCGTTACACTTTTTCATAAGTGACTCCCAGTCGCAACCTAATTTAAGACGTTGTCACGTCAAAAAAACATTAAACTTAAGGGACATCATGAAAACCTAAGGTACACTTTTAAAAAAATCCGCCCAGGTATATTTTTATTTCTAACTTAATGATTTTATTGAATGTTAATGTATTTTATTTTAATGATGTACTGGATTTTCTAGGTGCGTGGGAAAAGAGTTCCCGAAAGGATTTGGGGAAGGCCTTTAACCAGCAGTGAGACAGTATATTATGCTAAAGAAAAAAAAATGGTTGCCTGTAAAGTCGGTTTTACGGGCGAAGATTTTACGTGACAACGTCTTTTTCTCGGTAGAATATTTATTGATATGAATATAATTAAATTGCACAATAGGAACAAGGAATTAAATGAAAATAAGAACGTAACGTTACCGAGCGTTACACTTTTTCATAAGTGACTCCCAGCCGCAACCTAATTTAAAATAAGAACGTAACGTTACCGAGCGTTACACTTTTTCATAAGTGACTCCCAGCCGCAACCTAATTTAAGACGTTGTCACGTCAAAAGAATTTTATGTATTTGTAATTAGTCTATTGGGACTTGGTGCCTTACCCCCTTAATAATAAACGTTGTATAGCGGCTGTATAGTTACACAACGCTTTGTCTTCTTCTTTCAAAAGTCAAATTACTGACAACTGAAAGAGAGAATTCGGTGTATATGTAGGTATTCATCTAATATAATACGTTTATTAGTAAAGGGGTTAGTAAATAAATAAATATTGAAAGACTTAATCCACCTACATCTCAATGTCTGAAAGCGAACAAATTTACAACAGTACCTAAATAAAAAACAACACTGTTATAAATCGCAAATTCACATAATAGCCATTGAAACTCTCCAAGCTCGAGTGGGAAGCAATGATGAGTGTATTTCCTATCTTTAATGAAGCGTCAGTACATAATATCTACACCCACGAAGCGCAGACGCCTGCTAAGATGCAATCTGATGCCCGTCCATTGTTCATACTCATTAACAAAGAAAATGCCCACACAAAATATACCAAAAACGAAAAACAAAATTTCAATATTAGGTCAAAGACCTTTCATGTACTAGGGGCACATGATTCACAAAGAGGAGGAAGTCCCGATCCTATTGTGGGTAAAACAAGCTGTCAATAATCATGATAGATGAAATATGAGCGTTGAAAGGATATGTTATCGGTCCCAGCAGCATGTGAGCTGTGACTGTGATGTGTGCTGTGAATGTGCATTCACTTGTAATTGATCATTCTTTTTGGATTGAGATTTATTGGTTATCAGATAAAAGCAATAGAGAATCTCGGTGTTTCAAGAGGAAAGTGTTTTTATTTTCATGCTATCCGCTTGAAAATCCTTGTTTTATTCTGTTGGATAGTTTTAAAAATGGAGTAGATTATATGGTTCATCTCAGGTGTAACCTGCTGTACCAAAACGTATTTACAAACTGAAATAGCTTTCATAGAAACTACATCCAGGGTTGCTTCAAGAATTCATAAATGATAGTTACAATGATTTAAAGTGGTCACGACCTCGCAATGAAGCCAAACTCAAGAACATAAAATAGTGTCGCTTTTATTTCGTTCCATATTATAATCGGAACTGCAGCTCTTAGTCCCAAAGTCCAGCCGAGGCAAATACACAGCGACAGCAAACTGATACAGACCTGCATTATCTAGCGCGAGTAACTGCGACTGCCATAACCTTTGCGACTGCGACACGCTCGTAAAATTAGGTGTCGCACAACTTCCAACGACCACAATGATGCTACCGCCATCTACGTAGACTTTTATGATGAACGGCGCGCATTGAACCTTATAAAAAATTCAAAACGGAGGCAGAAAGTTCATAAAACCCCGAAACTACATCTTGACCTTTCGATTCTTATGTGGCTATAAATTCTCCATTCTATAATATATTAAATTACTTTGTGTGCTCGGCACGTGGATGCTATAATGCGACAAAATGAGTCAATTTTGTTTAAAAAATTGTGTTAATATGGTCTCAAGTGGCGTGCCTTCCAAGCGTGGAATTGCGTCGCCCGTAATTTTAATATTTATGCTGCGGTTATCTTTCGACTGCCACTGTTGGACTCTCTATTACATCTGTTTTTATTGGTGCTTATGTTTTTTATACGTGTCGAAGACATTTAAACCACAGATCAAACTACACAAACTAGAGAGTTTTATTATTATACCTACCTGTCACTCGACATATTGTATCCAAGTATTTATTCACTAGTTTCTTTGCATAATTTACTTGCTTAAGACTTAAGCTTACAATTTCAATTATCATTCCACAGAAATCTAGTAACACTAAATTGCTATGTTAAAACAAAATATTTGCTCGAATTTAGATTAAAACTATTTACATGCTTGGGACAAGTTACGTTAAATTAGAAGGCAGCCTGTTACAAATAAATCTATTTGGAACTGGAAATCAAATGGCGTAGCTCCGGTAATTGTGTTGTGGTTAATCGCTTCAAGCTTAACTAGATTTTCTTTAACGTTTGGAGTTTATTTATGAGACTGAATGTTTGCTAAATTAATTCGGTTATCTTATCTATATTCAAAATAAATACTTGTATCTCCTATTTGGCTATTCCTTCAAAATGTATATTAAATATTGTCATTTTTTACTACGTCTACGGGGTCAAATTAAATTAACTAGCGAAACTTTACGTGTGTTGGGTATCGATATCGAAAACAATTTTTTTTTAACCATTACACAACTTTCGTTTAATTACTTACATTAATTTTAATTTTCATTCAAAGTTTTTGAACAAAGTTCGAACGATATTTTTATTGTTTTGTTTTCGATATCGATACCCAACACGTGAGTAAAGTTTCGCTAGCTAATTTAATTTGACCCTGTAATTTAAGTTTGTTTTTTCTTTGAGTCATGTCTACCCCAAATACAATTATTATTAAAAAAAAATGGTTATTGATAAAACATTAATCTCGTAAGTGGTCATTATACTCATCATTATGAACAACTTTTACAATGGGACCAAACCTGAAATCGTGAAAAAAAAATCAGCTGTTCCCTACATTTTGACGAGTTATACGAACATAAATGTAGGGAACAGCTGATTTTTTTTTTCGGTAAAAGTTGTTCATTATGATGAGTACAATGACCTCTTAAGAGGTTGTTAATGTTTTACCAATAAGCCTGTATATGTATTTTCTTTCTTTCCTTTCATTACCTACAATAAATCAGTCTTTCGAAATCTGAAAAAGGGGTTTACTTCACTATCTCCTTATTAATGATCAGTCGGGGTCGTCGGTGATTTCTCAGCGGAAGAACATGTCAGTACCTATCTAAGCCAGCCATCTTGTTTCTTGCTCCCACGAACCACGTTAAGCCGACACATCCTTCTAACCAACTCTATTGGACATCGTAACGAGCTGTAATTATGCAAATAACCGAGAAATTTATTGACGTAAACTAATAAATTTGTTGCCTAAATCCCTAATTTGTGATAAGATTTATTTTATTACGGAACCAGATTACGAAAATCTCTTCTATCGTCTATCAACTTTTAAAACTGTCTAAAGAGATGAAAACAAACTAAAGTATACGTAACTAATAAAATCTCAAGCTCCTCAAGTTCCGAGATGAGCTGCACGATTTTTGACAAAAGCGTGCACTGATTGGACAGGTCCGCTCAATCTGTGTGGTTCTTCTCAAAAGACCATTTCAGACACCAATCTACATGGTCTTCACACGATCTGACCAAGATTTTGTCTGGATTTTAAAAGAGACTGTGACCTCTGAGTTTGTTTCGGGCTTTCTTCTCAGAATAGTCAGATAGGAAACGCCGACCTCATCTAGTTTAAAAAATGTAATTGACGTGTAAAAGTGTTTGTACAAACCTACTTACAGAAAATAAATCATTTATCAATATTATTAGCACGTTGTGGTGGAATCATGATATCAGAAGAAGGGTTTTTAAAAAATATATTTTTATTTAGTCGATTTAAATGCCAGGTCTGGTGTCGAGCCGCATAACTTAGCGGACGGACCCAAAATAAAAACATATAACATCGGGCCAGTCATTTCAAACGTGATTCACTTGTTGCCGTCCCATTGCGATATAATTTTGCACACATATAAAATTACAATGCAAAACGTACGTGGTTTTATATCGATATCCGAGATTCCGCGACAGATAGCGTCTTTTGAGCGGTCAGCCGAAACGGGTTTGTGGCCAAAAAGTGGTCACCACGTCGTTATCCCCATCCATTCAACCCGAGGCGAATGTCTCCGAGCGGACGTTTTTGTAAATCGTGCTCCGATTCAATTTTGTTAAACATCATTTTAGTTTTTGGGTCTATATGGACGGCGATCGCCGCGAATTTTTATGTTCGACCGTCTGGTGGCGGCGCCAGGCGACCAGGACCTGTCACACCCGACACTATAAATTGAGAAGAATCGCAAACTGGTCGCTACTCAAATTGCTGTCGTCCGATTCAATTTTGTTAAACATCATTTTAGTTTTTGGGTCTATATGGACGGCGATCGCCGCGAATTTTTATGTTCGACCGTCTGGTGGCGGCGCCAGGCGACCAGGACCTGTCACACCCGACACTATAAATTGAGAAGAATCGCAAACTGGTCGCTACTCAAATTGCTGTCGTTCTTACACCTACGTAAATTATTCAAATAAGTCTCTAAAACAGAAGTAAAATGCAAAATTATGAGAGACCTACTGCGGAATTGCGTGGAACGCGATTTAAGGGGCTTACAGGACCTAAACACAAAAAACGCAAGTTTTAGAAACAATAATAGTATATGATCGACTACAGTAAACAAAATCAGAAAAATATATGATATTCTTCAGGATTTATGCTAGGTAGATAGTGTGTTGAAAACATAATATTTTTTGATGTTGACTTGAAAGAGCATGGCAGTTGAGAACGTGTCATGCTCACTTAAATGTCTCACCGATGGTGGCGCGTGTGTTGGATCATTCGGTTCCCTACAAAATGGTTGAGCTGGATGGTGCTGATCCACGCGTCATGTTCGTGAACGGGCGCCGTCGGTTGAGACTGGTCATCTCTTAACTGCCATGGCTTATTTTTAATTTTATGTCTTGAATTGTTTCTTCATTTCTGTCTTTTTTTACATTGTTCTCACATATAGAAGCAACAAGAATAATGTACCCAGGATTTTGTAATATCTTGATTTAAAAGAGTGTCCATGGAGTTTCTTGCCCGTTCTTCTCCATAGAGATCTACGCTTTGGAATGGGCAACTAGCTTCAACTTTCTGACTAACTGACAGACTATTTAATTTTGACAATTCAAAAGTGCCTGTACAAGGTTTAATTGAAATAAATGATTTGAGTTAGAGTTTGAGTTTGAATACAACTAATTTGATACGATAGAAAAAAATCATGAAGATACCTCTACAATAAAAACCATAACTACTAATATACGATCATTATGATTTTTTGTCAGATTATTCTACAAGCAACATACTAAAGTACTAGTGTTTTATTTTTTTAGTCCAAACAATAGATTTTTTGTAAATAGATAATTGCTTCATATTTTGCAATAATTTCCCAGCGTTGTGTCATCGCGCTTCTCTTTCTTTTCTATGCAGTCCGACAAAGACCGCGCTTTAGGTCATGTAGTCGCCTTAACAGGACGATATGGCTAGTTTATTTGTTAATGAGTATGTTATTATGTAAACCGTTATTATAGATTTCCATTATATTACTATAAATATCAATTTATTTTTGTCAACATGCTCATTCTTGCTATACTTAATGGCTTGACAACGTGTAAAAAATATTTAGCTTACCATAATTTATAATAACAAGCTGTCTGGGTATTTTTATCTTCATATTTAGTAATTTATTTTAATTTTATTTATTTGCATATTTCGATGAATATTAATGATTCCCATGGTGTTATAAATGTGAAAGGAAAACCCTTTGATTGCCTAAATCCGGGCGTAGCTTAGTTCAGCGACGCGTGTTTCGCGCGCGACCCGAACGCCTATTTCCGGCCAGTCATCAACGACCCTTCATCGACGACGTAGTACATTACTGCACTATACTGATGATCATAATATAGGGCGTAGACAGTCCGTGTTTTTCTTTTTTCGCTACACTACTTAGGTATAATATTTGGATTGGATTGAAAAAAAAATAACTGAAAAATCCTTCACCAATGGGATTTGATACGATTAAGTTAACAGTTAACTGTCCATTAGGATTCATAATGTTATCCTTTTATGATTCTGCCAAAGTGGCCTTTTAGGCCCCCAGGTACCTATACATATAAATAGCATTATACTTATAACTTAAGCCCATTGTATGTACAGATGTATGTGCAGATTTAACGTAAATAATGATGTAATTATTAACTAAGCTAGATTAAATTAAATTAAATGATATGAAAGGGGAGTGAATGATAGCGTGACGGATGTCAGGGAAGAATGGAAGAAGAAAACGTGTTGCGCCGACCGCAATTAACTAAGACAAGGACAGGAAAATTATAATCCTAAGGACTATAATCACACTAATATTATAAAGGCGAAAGTTTGTGAGTGTGTGTTTATTTAGGTTTGTTACTTCTTCACGCTCAAATGGCTGGTCCAATACCTGACACCATGGATTAACATAAATAGGCTACTTTTTAGCCCGATAGGTATTCCCACGGGATCAAAACTTACGCAGGTAAATCCGCGGGGCGCTGCTAGTATTAATTAAACTAGACGTTGGAAATAGTGAGTGTGGTAAACAAATTAATCATTTATTTGTTTTCATAACAATTTGACTTTAAAATCTCATCTAAATTAATACAAAACGTGGAAACTAAGTGAGAGCAGTGGTGGCCCAGTGGTAACGGCCGCGACTTACGAGTTGCAGGTTGTGGGTTCAAACCCAAGCAGACACATTGAGTAAATTATTTCATCACCACGGCTCCCAAAATGTTGAAGGAAAACATCGTGAGGAAACCGCCATGCCCCAGAACTAAAAACTCTAAGACATGTGACACCCGCACTGGGCCCGTGTTGTTATTATGGCCCACTCCCTCTCACTGAGAGAAGGCCTGTGTTCCAGCAGTAGGAACAGTATTATAGGCTGATCATGTTTATGCTTATGCTGCGTCAATTTCTAGCATTTCGTTCGTCGGAAGGAGAAACAGCACTATTCATTCCGGAAAATGGAAAACTATACGTTTCCAAATCGTTGCTAAAGGCAGGGCTAGTCTAAAATTCTAAATACAAACATTAATAACGGCCATTCCGCCTGTCATTTCGTACAGTTCCTATTTACATGTACATAATGTATGTAAATAAGGCCTCAATATCCACGGATTCAATAAATATCCGCGTCCAGTATATTACGAGTCCGGATCACAGAATGCGACACCAAATCCGCTATTTGAAAAGGCATTTCATTTTTATGACTGGATCGGGAATTGAAATGAATAAGTTCAGGTAATGGGGTGCGAGCTTCACACTAGTTTATGGAAGAAAAAGCTTAGTTATTTATTTTTTGTTTGTCTTGAGTGAGTCTTATTGAATTCTTATGAAAGGTGGTTAAAAATGTCGATAATAATTTTTTCTTTTTTAACGTTATGCTTCTGCGAGGTAATGCGTAACACACTAATCAGTAGCAATGGCTTTCATTTTGACAGTTCAACGACATTCATTGCGTTATTTACGTTGTTGAGCTGATAAGTATCCTTTAACATGACCAAGATTGGTTGCAGAAAAAACACCACATTTAGAAAATATCTTACACCGAGAGAAAAGTTAGCAGTGTGTCTACGGGAAGTAAAATACAAAAAATATTTATATTCGTTTATTTTTAGGAGGAGCAATGGTTCGCCGAGTGGTAGCGACTCCGACTTACGAGTTGTAGGTCGTGGGTTCGATCCCAGGCAGGCGCTTTACGTTGCGTAATTTATTTCATCACCAATGCTCTCAAAACGGTGAAGGAAAACATCGTGAGGAAACCGGCATGTCCTAGAAACAAAAATTCGAAGACATGATGTGACATCTACCAACCCGCACTGGGACCGCGTGGGGGACTACGGCCCACTCCCTCTCAAAAAAGAGGCCTGTGTCCCAGCGTTATAGGCCGATTGTGCTTTTTGCTTACTTTTTAAATTTATGGGAAAAATTGTTGTTTCTGGTCATTCCAGTTGTCAGGACTTGTTGGCGTTTCACTAGCTGGAGTAGAGCTAGGTGGGGCAAGTTGTTGTAATTCCATTTCAGACACCAGATTAAATATCTTATTCTTTGCCAGAGCTTGCACATACGGTGAGAACTTCTTAACAGTGTCAGACATGTTTAAAAAAAACCGATCTAACTCGTCATGTCCCCGGGGTGGCTCGAGTTTGTTGTGGTCATCGAGCAATTTTGCCATTAATATAGCAGATGCTGATAGCTCTGATTGGACTGCTTTTCTCTTTACTGCTTTTAGCTTCTTGGTATATATTTTTAGCTGTGACTCATTTTGGGGAACTTCGTCTGATAATCTTATACTGTTAGCATCACTAACATCAGCTGTATCTTCGGCCTCAATATCGTTGTTGGGCTTTTCCGAAGTGTTGGATTCTAGCGTATGGTTTTCATCGGCATTGTCAGACAGTTCATCCTCGCTTGTAATTTCCACGGAATCTTTAGTTTTTCTTTCCACAAAAAAGGGAGCCACAAACGCCATTTCATTTTCATATTTCCATATTTTCATATTTCTGGCTGCTTGTCCGCTCTTTCCTTTTTTTTTATTTAAAGCCCTCCTGTATGCATCTCTAAGGCATTGCCACCTTTGTTTACAAGCAACAGCTGTAAAATAAAATGTCTAACTAAATAATGACATTTTAGCATTATATTGGATTTGTATGATATGGTGAAACGAACTGTGGGTAAAGTATCCTAAATATTAGGGACCATTTTAGAAAATCCTGCAGCTTTGATGTCGAAAAATATGTCACGGAAGCATACTTTGGGATTAAACTGTGTTAATCCAAATTATAAACTATCTGTGTGTGTGCCAAACATCCAAATCTGTTCAGTCGTTTTTGCGCGATTGAGTAGCAAACATCCAATCCTAAACAAAAGTGTGGCGACATATTTTTCCGTGTTGACTGGCCTTTTTTTTAATCTTTTTGTTTTTGCTCTGGAGCAAAAATGGTTAGCTCCATAGTTCAAGGCAGCCTCGCACTCGGCAACTACTTTTTATCACATTTGACACATTTGATAACGCAGAAAGAAAAACACCCCTTCTTAAATTATTTTTTAAGAATTTATAAACCTTAAATGTGTTCATTTAATTATAAATTACATTAGATAACAGTGATTTTGTTGCTCTCATTATGAAAGTGGTATTAAATAGTTATTTTCAGTACTTTTGGCTTTGGTTCACGCGAATTATAACTTTATTGCCACAGTAAGTAGAACATAGGTACAAACAAACCGTAGATTTATTTTTTCACATTAGTATGTAATTTATACAAATGCAAATATTAAACACAAATACACACTGAAGAGAATAGTATTTTTAATCCCTTTTTGACCGACTTTAAATAAGTACTATAATACTCGATACCTACCTAAAACCTACACATTGTTAAATATAGGAAAATAAATAACAAAAAACTTACCGGATTGTTTTAGTTGCTCGCCAATGTCCTTCCACGCAATTTCTTTCTTAATATTATCCATATATTTTGGATGTTTTAAATTATAAATAAATTCGTATTTGCTGACCATTTCAATCAGTTTTTCGTCCTCCATTTTAACATCGAATACGTACGGACGTCTTGTTGAACTAACGGTAACAAACTGGCAACACGACGGGTTTAGAAATATCACTAAAAGCGGTTATAACCCGTGTGCTCACCGCTTGGCCGCTCGCGCGCACCGGTGTGGCAACGTCGCGTGCCATGCACGGAGCGTATCATTCGCCACCGGCAAAATATTCTCGCCGACAATAGTTGCCGCTCCGTGCATGGCACGCGACGGTGCTGGTCGGTGACGGAACGGGCTAGAGGGCATTGTCTCATACTTTTTAATACAAAGAATATTTTTTTGCATGACACGTTCATAGCACGGTCATGGTATGGTACTGTATAGTGAGCAGAGATCTTAGTTTCATCGCCGTTTGCGTGCCATGCACGGAGCGTGTCGGCACCGGATATAGTCTCATAATTTTCAATAAGTACAAAGAATATTTTTTTGTCTGACACGTTCCTGTATTCTTGATTTATCAAAACCTATAAAATTGTGTGACTTATGTTTCTGCACTTCTGCCTCTATTATTATCTAAAGTCGTAACTTCTGACTTACAATTTTCGGTACAATTATGTCACTGTAATTTGTCCACTTATATACCTACCTATATTTTGTGCCCATAAACTCGTTAGGAGGTACTATAGTGTTCCCACAATTATCGATGTTATACACTACTATCACTAACCGACCACTGCAATAGCGATTTGATTTAACCCCACTTGCACTGCTGCGGTAAACCGACACCAAGCACATTATACCTAAGCACATTCAGCGTAATTTAAGGGGTTGGCTAGATGTATTCAATCTGTATGCAACATTAAGTTGTATATCATTTACCTTTAACATTAATTTTCATGAAATGAGCCTTTTTAACCGATTTTGAAAAAAAAAGAACGTCATGCATTTGGCGGGGTTTTTTTGAAGTAAAAATTTCTTTAGTCGCGTGGCATTTTTTGAGATGGGAAAAAACCATTGAACTCGCGCCACTGTTACCGTAAGCGACACCGCGCGTGTTTTGTTTATAAGACGATTCAAAAAATACCTGATTCGGATGTGTTCGGCTGTCCTCGGGATGCACTCGGTTTTAATGTATACAGGGTTATTTGTAAAACACCAGCAACCTCTTAAGAGGTCATTGTACTCATCATTATGAACAACTTTTACTATGGGACCAAACCTGAAATCGCAAAAAAAAAAACAGCTGTTCCCTACATTTATGTTCGTATAACTCGTCAAAATGTAGGGAACAGCTGATTTTTTTTAGTCATAGTAAAAGTTGTTCATAATGATGAGTACAATGACCTCTTAAGAGGTTGCTGGTGTTTTACAAATAACCCTGTATACATGTCAGTGAGTGATGGCAAAGTATTCTGTTTGTGTTTTGTTTTCACTTCTGTCGGCACTCCCGGAGTGCCGCTGTTTTTTTTTCATGTAGGTATCTATGTACACCGATTTTTCACTGGACTGATTTACTTACGTGATTCATTTTTGACTTGGCAGTGGAAGCTCGCGCGGTGGTCCTTCATACTTTCACACCGTCATACGTATTTAATTCACTTGGTGTGTGATTACAAGTAGATTGGTGTGTACAGAGAAGTGCCAGACGTTTCGAATGCGAACCCCTCGGAATGACCTAGATTAGTCTACCCAAGCCTATATAGAAATGTTAATCGTTTGTGTGAGTTAAATATTCAGGCGGGCTAGATTTTGTGCGCTATCCATATTGTGTGTTGAGTTGATGATGTTATAAAACATCCTGTCACTGTTTTTTCCTTAACAAGTACTGGTATAATACGAATTTGTGTGGGTTAGGCACCACAACAACTAGTTTTTTTTTTACGTTTGTTTTATATTATGAACAAAGCATTGGCAAAAGAAGTTATGGTGTTTTCTCGGACGAGCTGCTCTTATATAGCGTGCTCTACGGTTATAGTTACCGAGCTAACACCTACTATACAACACCTAAGTACCAGAAATTACTTTGAATTTATCACCACAGGAACCATTTACTAAAATAGCTGCCATTAGGACCACTAAAATTCTATACGTACAGACGCCAGCACATCAAGCTACTACAATCTTTTAAATTTCTTTAATAGATTTTCAACTTTATCGCTAAAGCATAAGGTTAAATGTTGATTGGGAAAATTTTAGTTTCGGGTAGCTTCATGTGCTGGCGTCTTGTACCTAATTTTTATTTTTTATTTCATTATATTTGGGAGACTTACAGATAAGTGATATAAACAGTGTTCTTAAACAATATGCTAGCAAAAAAAGTTGGTACAAAACACTGTACATAAATTAAGACCTCTTAAGAGGTTGTTAATGTTTTACTAATAACCCTTTACCTACACGATCGACTAATACAAACTAAAACTGGTATTGAAAATGTCCAAATCATGGTTCTCTAGACAGTTATTAATCATTTCATTTCATTTCATTTCAATACAGTAAGTAGTTAAAAAATTAGTATACAATGTACGTATTTCACCAAAAAGCACTTCAGAATATTATTCCTCACATTATGTTCGATATTTGAATCTCATTTGTGCGCCGACGGCCGACACGCCAAACGACGTTCAGCGAAGGGGCCATTAATAGTATTTCCAATACATTACCAGGGTACGAACCACTTGCATACTGATGGAGTTGGTTTTATTTCACTTTGCCAAAAATGGACACAAGTTTTGATAGAGGATAGGGTTAAGAGTTAAGACCCAACGAATGGTGGGATGTACGATTTTTGACCTTCCTGTTACGAAATCATTCGCTTTCCGTGGGATAGATAGAATTAGATCACAGGCGTAAAGGACCATTTTCCACCAACACATCCAACTCGAGTAGTCTGTACAAGATAAAATTGAATTATGACAAACAGCTAAGTATCTTTATCTTATTTACATTATTACCGCTATGTAATAATGTAAATACATAATGTAATATAATGTAATCACAATCTGAATAATTTTGACGGAAGTTTCTAATTCATTGCTTCATATGTTCCGAAAATGTGTCTGCTCAACAACTTAAATAACGCAATGAATGTTATTGAACTGTCATAATGAAACCCATTACTTATAGTGTGTTACGCAATTACCCTACTAGTGTATGTAGGTATACCACGTTGCAAAGGCTTGGCTTACATTACATTCACCATATCACGTCCAATGCATTTATAACCAGTTCAATAAATGAAGTAGTCGCTTCCTTGCAGGAATACCAATCGAACTTGTTTGTGACCGTGTCATACGAAATGCTTCGTAGCTCTCCAAATAAAGTGCCATGATATATAACAAGCTACTAGTAACACATTTTTTTACGACGTAAAACGTTCCTAATGCAGCGTTACCTCTGCGGTTAAAACCTTCTTTTCTAATTTAATAATTATGTCTGGTCATTAATCTTTTTTAAAAAGAATTCGAATTTTGACATGCCAAGCAAAAATATTTGATGGATATAAAAAAAAATCATTTGCGGAATAATCTAAATCATGACATGACCAAAGACTACAATATAATGCTGTATAAGACATGACATCGAATAACAATTCGTAGTCAACCTCGTCAACCTATAACGTTCCCACTGCTAGGACACAGGCCTCTTCCCTGTGAGAGGGAGTAGGCCATACATCCCTACCACCCGGGCCCTATGCGGGTTGTGGAAAATGTTGCATGTAAGAGTAAAATTGGGTTTAATCATTCATATTATTTAACATTGGTCCTCTGTAATGACAAGAGCACTCGTTTCCAGACGTTTGACGCTGCCAATTAACTTTTCGCCGACTTGAGAAATCGTAAATCTGGATTCTATTTCGGTTAGCGAGATCAAGGGATTTTACTTTATCGAAAAACGACATCCGAGAATTTAACTTAACTAAGCTATCATTACGACATGTCAATTCAGTCTTCCTGTCTGTCCGTGCATGCGATAAACTAATGTCTTTATTCAAATTCTTAGATAAAGATATTTCATTTGGAGATAGCCTACGTGTGAGGTATTAAAGAATGATTTCCTAAACAAATGGCCACTATTCATTTAGACAGATGTCCCATGCACGTTGCGACATTGGACGACGAACAATTAACCGGGCCCAAAGTGCGTGTGTCATTTTTCATTCGAAAACTCGCGTTTCCGCTGCCCACACAGATCGAAATAAACGAAATTACGCTAATAAATCTATTGATGTCTCAATTCTATGGCGTGGCGCTTTTCTGCATAACTGCTTCTTATTTCAATATTACATAATTTGATACAAGCTTATGGATTTATAAAAGCTATTAAGTCGAACCTTGTTTGTATGTAACGTATGCCTATAATGGCTGCATCTTTCTAGCTTGAATCTTGAATAGGTACTTACTCTAAACTTTTCCCAGGATAGTGGTCTAGTTTTCAGCAGTTTCCGTTAGTGTGTTGTAGCTTCCGAAAAGAGTTTTCAGAAACAGACATTTGATCACCACTGAAATTTTATGTTTTTGAGAACTGGGTCTGTGCTGTAGTGGATTATACGATCAAACGAGAAATTGGGATTACTACTTAATTAACACTAATATTATAAAGAGGTTAAGTTCGTAAGTTCAGCTGTAGGAGGTAATCTCTGGAAGCAGATCCGATTTCAAAAATTTCTTAGGCATCTTTTACGTGGGCGAAGTCGCGGGCAGAAAGTTATTAGTATAATTACAAAAGTTTATAGACAGTTTATTGTTAAAAGCAGACAGGAGTGAGCAGACATGTAAACATGAACGTAAATAACAATTAAATAACACACCATTACCTAAACCAAATCCAGTTCTACAGTTCGTATTACACAAATGAGTACATAATTCAGTTCCCGTTATGAAATTTACAGAAATGTGCGACACGTATTGCTGTAAGCGCTAATCTTTAAATGTAGATGTCGCTTGTGACGTAATCACGTTTTGGAAGTCATTTGTACATCATGTACTGCTTACTTAAACATGTAATCACGTAATCTGTTTTAATCACGCTTGTATATCCCCTGAAGGAGGGAGAAGTGTAATAATGTGGAACGTAGTTCTACGAAAATAAAATAGGGTAACTGTATGCATGCATGCCGTCTGTTGAGACAGGTCAACTCAAAGCTGCAGTGGCTCTTTCTTCAAAAGGCCCTTGCAGACATAGCCCTGCATAGTTGTTGTTGTCCCCGTAGGCCATGTCCCCGTTAAAGGGAGAAAGGGAATTTAATAAAATAATTTAAATTACTTCCCGTTGTCCCCGTATGCTGTCCCCGTTAAAGGGGACAAAGGGAATTTAATAAAATAATTAAAATTACTTCCCGTTGTCCCCGTAAGTGTCCCCGTTAAAGGGGACAACGGGAATTTAATAAAATAATTAAAATTATTTCCTGTTGTCTCCGGAGACCATGACCTCTGAGTTTGTTTCGGTATTTCTTTTCAGGGATCAGACAGCTAGGAAAGGCCGGCAATCTAGTTTTAAAATATTGTTCAACAAAATATTGACGTGAAAAAGTGCTTTAAAAGATCTACTTCTACCACATTGGTATTTTTTTCGGAAACTCTTCGATCATTGGTGCTGCCTGTAGATCAGGTTCAAGCTTGGTAATCTACAAATATAATGGCGTCATTATGACTTTCCAATGGTCAACCACTGACACTCCATTGAAAGAAATGGCATAGAATGGAAATCTCGTACATAACGACAAATGAATGACTGACATAGGCTGTAATCTGCTAAAATTTTGACAGTTCCTTTGATCAGTGACCTACCATTAGAACGTCATTGTGCAGTCATTCCTTTAAATTCGTTACGAGTATCGTATATTTTCTGTGCCATTGACCGACCAATGATCGAATTTAGCAGATTACGAACTTTTAGCAAAATGACAATGGGATCGTGTTATGAGGAATTTATAAAAATAGCAGATTTGGGCCCCAGGGTTAGGCTATGTGCCACGTGATATAAGACCCTGTATCATCTCTAAAGTCTTTGTTTCTTTAAGTCTGCAAGACTTACTACTTACCTTACGACGTTCTTTAGGACGCTCTTGTTCTAGATTAAGAAGATGGCTATACTGAACTAAAATAAAATCGGAAAAAAAAAGTCTAATTGAATCGTCCAGGAATAAAACCCGCAAAATCTTCGATAAGAGAAACAAAATGTTCCCTATACATTTAATTCCTAACGGATTCACACGATCAAAATGCGTGATACCTACATCTCACGACCCCGCGGCTGATTGTTCGTAGTTAGTAGGTTTACGTCTAACAGTTAGCTGCAAATTACCAATAAAACTACAAACAGTTAGGCTACCTACTTTAGAAGTTAACTTTAACAGCAAAATGTTAAGTGAAAAAAGTAATTTAAAAAAATTAAACCGACTTCAAAAAGAAATTAACTCAAAATTATGAAATAATTTTAATTTCGGAAGTCGGTGTCTTTGGGATCTGTATTTTATAGTTTTAGTTTTTTGCCACCGACTTCCGAAATTAAAATTATTTCATAATATTGAGTTAATTTCTTTTTGAAGTCGGTTTAATTTTTTTAAATTACTTGTTATTTTGTAATTTTTAGTTGTTGCACTAGAATTTGACCAAGGTTTTGAGATGTTTTCCCTTTGACACTACACCCGTAGCTCGTATCAATAAGCCAGGCCGTCACACTTTCACGTCTTAGTCCATATCTTGAAAATTACTGAATCGATTTTGATGAAACTTGCACTGTTCCCTAAGTTGAAGTAAATGTAAGCCAATAAAAAAATAATGGTCACGATCCGATTAATAGTTACGGAGATATGCGTGGACAAACATACATACATACATACATACGTCTATAAAATTTTGTATATTGGTTTGGAAGCCCTAATAGATTGTCATATGTGAATATAATGCAATTCCAATAATATTACATACATACGTATCGAATTGACAACCTCCTTTTTTTTGAAGTCGGTAAAAAGTGCATGGGATTTTAGACACTTTTCGTGTGACCGCATTATTCTTCTATTATAAACTCATCATCTGCCCAGCCTTTTCTGGCTTTCAGTCTAGGCTGATGCAGCTGAGTACAAGTATTTAACACGGAGCGACTGCCTATCTGATCTCCACAAGCCCGTTACTGAATAACACGATACCCCTTGGTAAGACTAGTACAGTACAGTACAATACTACAATACTATAGTACAGTACAGTATAGTACAGTATAATATTTACGCATTAGACACCCATTTAGTAATTAGGATTTCCTTACCTTAAAGTTTGCTATCTTCCATTGTTTACTATTGATAACTTTTTTTACTTCTGTCTCGTATTTCTGCATAATTATTAGTAAAGTATTTGTTTCTGTTCTCTTCCTCTTCGCAAGTCTCTGAGTTGACGCAAGTAACGCGTACTTCAGCATTTTTAGTTTTTACCCTCAACCGGATTTATATTTTTCACTTTTGTTCTCATTCCTCTTTGTTTCTAATGTCAACAAATGTCATGCATGTTATTATTGGTTGTCAATCAAAGTAAACGTCATACGCAGTGACGTTTTGTGAGTTTGGATACGTTCACGGAAAATGTTATGTCTTTTGTATGCTTGAAGGGTGCGTTCGGAATAAATAAAATTAGCGTAACAATTTTATTCCTTTACCGCTTTGTAATGTAACGTTTCTTGATTTTATTTCATAATTTATTCACTGTATTTAATGATGATGTTAGCTGGCGGGTGGTGCAGAGATGCAAACGTCCTACCAGTATTTCGTGTAGGTCTCTTTTTAGTATACTGGTATATTTATATTTATTTAGTGTTTATATCTGTTTTATTGTATTTATATATATTTGTAACCATGACAACTTCTGATAACGAATCTTTTTTCTCTGCCAACGAATCTACTGCCTCTTCTGGTGATGATAGCTTTTGTTCTGTTACGGAAAACCTAGGTGAACTTTTACGTCAAAGATTCAGCAAAAATCTTGGCCGACTGTTTAACGTCTGTCATATAAATGCTCAAAGCATTCCAAGCCATTATAATGAGTTGTATGAAACTTTCTCGAACATCAACGTCCATGCCGTCCTGATTTCTGAAACTTGGCTAAAACCTGAACTTTTATCCACCTCTTACTCTCTCCCAGGATTCGTTCTTTTGCGGAATGACCGAGTCGGCAGGAGAGGGGGTGGTGTAGCTATATACCTTCGTGCTGATCTACCTTTTAAAGTTCTCTCTACTTCTTCCTGTAATACTTCGGCTGAGTTTCTTTTTCTAGAGGTTTGTGTCAAAGGAGCTAAAACCGTTCTTGGCGTTGTGTATTGTCCCCCCTCACTTGATTACTTCACCGAATTCGAATCGGTCCTAGAATCTTTAGGTTCGGAGTATGCACATCACATAGTCATGGGGGATTTCAACACCAATCTCCTTGCCCACAACTCCCATCGATCCCGTAAACTTCTACACCTGGTCGAGTCAGCTAGTCTGCATGTGCTGCCTCTCCAACCAACTCATCATAACACTGCCGGTGATGATACTTGGCTCGACTTGATCCTCACCTCAAATCCTTCCCTAGTCTCACATGGTCAAATTGACGCTCCTGGTTTTTCCCATCACGACCTTATTTTCCTGTCTTATGCCCTTAAATCTCCTAAACCCAAACCTACGTTCCAGTACAGGCGTGCCTTTGCGCGGATGGATAGTGAAAAGCTTGCACAAGATGCTGCTAATATTGACTGGACACCCCTGGAGGAAGCCATTACAGTTGACGATAAAGTAACTTTTTTCAACAATGCTGTAGTTAAGCTGTACGACACCCACGCTCCTATCAGGAGAGTCAAGATAAAGCGCCCACCTGCGCCGTGGATGAATGTGGGAGTTCGGATGGCGATGCGACGAAGGGACCGCGCGTTTCGAAGGTTTAAAAAGGATCGGTCGGATGATAATTGGACCCTCTTCAAAACTGCTCGCAATCGTTGTAATCAGATGATACGCAACGCTAAACGTCGCCACATTCTTGATAACATCACTTCTGCTTCTCCTGCTGATATCTGGAAATTCCTTGGAACTCTAGGTATCGGCAAATCGCGGCATTCAGACCTTCCTAACACATTTGGCTTGGATGATCTAAATCGTCATTTCTCCACTGTTCCCACCCTTGATAATCCAACCAAATGTCAAACCCTTGATTACCTTGCTGGTCTGACGCGACCCAATATTACCCCCTTTGTCTTCACCCCAGTCGACCCGGGAGAGATCAAAAAGATAATCCTTTCCATTAAATCCAAAGCCGTTGGTTGTGATAACATCAGTCGACACATGATCGTGACAGCGGTTGATCAGCTCCTTCCTGCAATTTCCCATATAGTTAACTTCTCCCTTTTCTCCGGTGTTTTCCCTTCCCTGTGGCGGAAAGCCCATGTTCGACCACTACCTAAAATCCCTAATCCCACTCTTCTCAGTCACTTTCGTCCAATTTCCATTCTTCCCTTTTTATCTAAAGTACTCGAGGCCTGTGTACATAAACAATTCTCAAACTTCATTCACAAAAATTCCCTCATCAGTCCGTTCCAATCCGGGTTCAGGCCCGGGCACAGTACCGTTTCTGCTCTCCTTAAAGTGACTGACGATATAAGGCGAGGAATGGAAGACACTAAAGTTACGGTTTTAGTGTTGATCGATTTTTCAAATGCTTTCAATACCGTCAGTCACGAAGTCCTTTTATCCATCCTCTCCTATCGCATGGTCTCTGACGAGGTTCTGGAATGGTTTTCTTCCTATCTTCGGGGGCGTCAGCAATCAGTTCTTACTGGTGACTCTAAGTCCAGCTGGTGTGATCTTGAAACTGGCGTCCCTCAAGGCGGCATTTTATCTCCACTTTTGTTCTCTATCTTTATAGATCTCATAACTTCTTTGCTTCAGTGTGCGTATCATCTTTACGCTGACGACTTACAGCTCTACTGTCAGGCAGGTGTTGACAGCTTATCCGATGCGGTCGAGGAGCTAAATCGGGATTTACGAGTTGTAAAAAACTGGTCTGATCGTTTTGGGGTGGCGGTTAACCCAACCAAGTGTCAGGCTATCATTGTAGGGAGCCCCCATAGCTTGAGGAGGCTGAATGGTTTAACGGTGCCACCGGTTACCTTTGATGGCACAGTGATTCCGTTTAGCTCTGATGTCAAGGATCTGGGTTTGCATGTTGACTCTTGCCTTGACTGGCGTAAGCAGGTTGCGATTGTGAGCAAGAAGGTCACTGGAACGTTGCGGTCGCTCTATCGGTTGAAAAATGTTCTCCCATCACACATTAAGGCATTGCTTGTACAGTCCCTTATCTTCCCCATAATTGACTATGGCGATGTGTGCTACTATGACCTGAATGCAGATCTCCTCAATAAACTTGACCGACTTCTTAATAGCTGCATTCGATTCGTTTTCAATCTCCGCAAGTATGATCATGTATCCGCACATCGATCGCTTTTAAAGTGGTTACCTATCCGGCAGCGCAGAGCGTTGAGGGCTTTGACAACCCTATTTTCTATCCTTCACAAACCCACTTCTCCTTCTTATCTGACTTCTCTGTGTCAATATTTATGCTCTGCACACAGCAAGAATCTTCGGTCAGAGAATAATCGTCTTCTTCGTTGTCCTTCTCATCGCTCTGGTTTTATAAAGTCTTCTTTCTTTGTCCAGGCGGTTTTCCTTTGGAATGCGCTCCCTCAGAATATCAGGACGGTAACCAATCAGTTCACATTTAAAATGAAAGCTCGAGAACACATTCACAAGAAGTTGGCAGATTCGTCTCAAAATTAAGTTGTTGCAGGTTTTCTTATTTATCTCTCATAACTTTTTATTTTTTTATATTTTGTTGTATGTATTTATCTAAGTATTTATTTTTATATTCTAGTTATTTTCTAAGCTGTTTTCTGTTATTGCACCTACTGTGTATTGTCTCTGCATCACCCTAAGGTAGACTGGTAGAAAATGCCCAAGGCATTAAGTCCGCCTTTGTACAGTTTTTACTTGTGCATAAAGTTTAATAAATAAATAAATAAATAAATAATATTAAACAGACAAAAAACCAAAATAAAAAAACTGGCCAAGTGCGAGTCGGACTCGCACACGAAGGGAAATTCCGTACCACAAGGCAAAAACGCCGACAAAAACACGTTTGTTGTATGGGAGCCCCCCTTTAATATTTATATTATTTTGTTTTTAGTATTTGTTGTTATAGCGGCAACAGAAATACATAATTTGTGAAAATTTCAACTGTCTAGCTATCGCGGTTCTTTAGATACAGCCTGGTGGCAGACAGACCGACGGACGGACAGACAGCGAAGTCTTAGTAATAGGGTCCCGTTTTTACCCTTGGGTACGAAACCCTAAAAACATAAATCGATCGGATGTTTAGTCAAGTCGTAAAAACCGACATGACGTGGTCGCTAGTCACCTTTACAAACTTGTACAAACAGTTACCTCACCTAATTATCTTTGAAGTTAACGTTAACAGAAAAAGCAACGTTAAGTGAAAAGTGCATGGGATTTCATTGTCTAATAAAAATTTCATGTTTCTGTCTTGTGCCAGCTCCTGCTAAGCCTCCCTGGTCCATTTATCTTCGAACGGGATCATTACTGTCGCAATTTATTACATCCACATTGCGATCTTAAAAACTTACATTTAACGATGCTGTTACTTGATACTAAGGTTTACGTGTTTACTTTGTGGAATATTATATGAAAATGGAAGGAAGTTGCGCGTTGGTTGCATACATTTCGGAAGCAGGCAAATGCAACGTTGCGTGCAGCACATATCACATCTATACTAATAATAAAGCTCAAGAGTTTGAACGCACTAATCTCTGGAACAACCAATCGGATTTATACATTACTAGCAGCGCCCCGCGGTTTCACCCGCATAAGTGTCGATCTCGTAGGAATATCGGGATAAAAACTATCCTATGTCCTATGTATATTATATCCCCGGGATGCAATCTATCTCTCTGCCAAATTTTATCGAAATCAGTTCAGTGGTTTCGGCGTGAAAAGGTAACATACAGACAGACAGAAAGACAGAGTTACTTTGGAATTTATAATATTAGTATGGATTTCTGCATTTGGTTCGGCTAAGGGCTACTTAATATCACGCTAGTTTTGGCGTGATATTAAGGAGCCGAGCAAAAAGAAAAAAAGTTGGAAGAACCCTAAGCGAAAACGAGGTAGTAGCACAGGCAATCCGATGCAACGGGGTGGGTCGGGACGAAGTCGCGGGCAGAAGCTAGTATTATAATCATCATCATCATCATTTCAGCCGAAAGACGTCCAAGCACCTCCACTTCGACCGGTTCTGTGCTTCTCGCATCCAACGGGTTACTGCGACCTTCACAAGGTCGTCGGACCACCTTGTGGGAGGCCTTCCAACGCTACGTCTTCCGGTACGCGGTCGCCACTCCAGAACCTTTCGGCCCCGTCGGCCATCTGTTCTGCGAGCAATGTAGGGTTGCCCACTGCCACTTAAGTTTGGCAATTATTATAATACCAGCCTGTTACTGTCCCACTGCAGAGCTACTGACTAGTTGACTTTTCCCCCGACCCACTCCGTCGCATCGCATCGCCTGCCCGCGCTATTACTTTGCTCGGCTCCTAAGAGTCTTAGCGTGATGTTAAATAGTATAGCTTTCCTCAAGGATTCGGTTATCAAATGCAAAAATATTTTTTCAAATCTGACTACTTAGGTAGTAGTTCCAGAGATAATCGCGTTCAAACAAACAAACTCAACTAAAAAGTTATTTAGATAGCTATTTTTTTCAGTTTGCCCTGAAAGGTATCACACTAATATTATAAAGGCGAAAGTTTGTGAGTGTGTGTATGCTTATGTTTGTTATTTCTTCACGCTCAAACGGCTGGACCAATTTTGATAACATTTGGTATGGAGGTAGCTGACACCCTGGATTAACATATAGGCTACTTTTTATCCCGATATTCCCACGGGATCGAAACTTATGCGGGTGAAACCTAGTATAATATATTACCTACGTTTATTCGTAGTCCCAAAATTTATTCCGAGCAGAATTAGAAATCACGGTTCACGATCATGAAACAGCGTTTTTGTTTCGTATCCCTTTTCTGACGCACATTCACATGTCTCATACACACACATGCTCAAATAAACTCGATGTTTTTGTAAAGGCCGGTTCGCACGGAAGCATTAGGAATATTAATTAATCATGAAACTGTCTTCTGGCGTCCGGTCCGGACACGGGCACAATGCCGTCTTCTCGCCGGACGCCCCGGACACCCGGACGTCTATTCACACCGAAATGTAGCAAGCATTAGCTTTGTACATCCGTTGATAACGTGAAACTCGATAGTTATATTAAGGTTTGGACGCTTTTGTGGTATCATTATCATGTTAAAGGAGAAATTAATGGCAATTTGTGTGAAGCCACCCCAATATACAATATTTAGGCTAGCTTTGGGCCGCGGTTTCGCCCGCGTGGATGTCGGTTTACGACATAAAAAGTATTATACCTATATATGTGTGCCTTTCATCCAAATCCGATCTGCTGTTTTTGCGTGACATAAACTTTCACATTTACCCCGTTACACGTAATATATCAGATGAATCGTTACACACTGATTACTCTCTTTCAGTTGTCAGTAATTTGACTTTCGAAAGAAGAAGACAAAGCGTTGTGTAACTATTACAGACGTTAAGGGGGTCATAATATAATTATGGAAAGAATCATAGGGCATCAACAAATTCGTCGTTGTCATAGGAATAGTGCCCAAAAAGCTGGCAGCGTTTCCACGTTGTATGGCAATGCAGATTCTTTGGGCAAAAAATATAATGAAGTTGGATTTCTTTTTGCATACTTAAGTTATTCCATTATCGTGACCTTACGTGACAAGGTGAGAATCTAGATTGTATTCGTGTATAAGTGATGAAGGAACATATAGATCTTTATCAAGACTTTGATAGCTTTATTTAGGCTATCACAATAAGGAATCTCCATAATGGATGGAGTTTTACAAATGGTACTGATTTACAATCTCATTTTAACCATGAAACCTAGTTTGTAGTATTTGCTTTCGACAATAAAAAGTAGCCAAAATTAAACTAGCCGCCATATGTGTTTTATCAGCGAAATCTCCAAAAGGCATAGTTTAATTTCAGTATAAAAAACCGGCGTGCGTGTCGGACTCGCACACGAAGGATTTCGTACTACCGTAAAATATTTTTAACACTACATTTTTTTTAAACACGTTTCTTGTATTACCCCATTTTATTTTTATAATTTGTTGTTATAGCGACAATAGAAATACACATTCTGTGAAAATGTTAACTGTGTACCTATTACGGTTCATGAGATACAGCCCGCTACACAGACAGACAGACAAACGAACGGACGGACAATAGAGTCTTAGTAGGGTTCCGCTGACACCATTTGTGTACGAAACCCTAAAAATCACCCCTTTCACGAATCATGCCTCTTTAACAGCAAACCACAGTAAATCAATATCAGTAGCACACAATATAACACAGTTCAAAGCAAATCTCATTACAGAAGCGACACAAACAATAGACACAGGCACAGCTTATATGCACCGCTGCATCGATAAATCTCCCGGCCACACTATCTCGCGAGCTTCCGCCCCCAACTGGCCCACTATCGGCCAGCCATCGCCAGTTCCAACTGTATTCCAACTAAACCAGTCGCTTGTTTACCACAATAATTAGTTTTGCACTTATTAATGCTGATACGAACTTTCTGCTTAAACTCGAAGTGGAAAGTCGACCAGAACTTGCTTGGGAAATTCTGAAATGATAATATCATAGTTGCCCTATTAACTGTTCATATTAGATTAGCGTAATAGGACTACCAACTCCTACATTCTATTCATCCATTCCACATTCTGGAGGACTTTCTATGTAATTTTGACGTTCAAAAAGTGCTGATTCTTAGCCTAGTTTGAATTAATGAGTCTTGATTTTGATTATACTGTGTCATTTTCAATACAACATACACAATTGTATGAAAAGCTTTGTCCATAATATTGAAGCTAAGAGCACAAAAACAACTAACAAACTATAAATAACCTAATTAGCATAAGCCGCATAGCATACCTAATCAGAATCTAATGTTCCCACTGTTGAGAGACAGGGCTCCTCTGGTCGTAGTGGGTCGTAATCCACCACGTGGGCCCAGTATCAAAGATAAATAAGAAAGGGACACAAAAGCGGTCCTCAAAACCTGAATACATAAACATGATACTTCACATGTGCCCATAAACACCACGTTTATGTTAATAACCAGAGAAGAAGAGATCGCAAAGGAAACGTTACTTTTATGCAGAAAGCTCATGTTGGCTTTATTAAGCCACCAAAATAAAGATAAATCAGCAAGAAAAAAAACAAAAAAAAATACCTTACCAAGTGAAGCCGACGCCGCATTTTATAATAACAAAAACTGTTAATACGCTTATCTTGAATGAATGCATCTTGATTGAGCTTGTCCGATAAGCTAACTATACATTAATTAGTACAAGCGCCTGGCAGGTGGGTACGACGGATAAATTTTGCCGCTAATAAGCATAAATTGCCTCATGTATAAACATAAAAAAACACTGCATCCGGTTATCGCCATGCCTCTTACAAATAATGGCAGTCCTTCACTTCATAATATTACATTTTGGTAGTGTTAGCAATTCATTTTAGCCGTAAACTCTTGTGTCTAGTTTACAAATTTAATTTAGGTGCTAATTAATCATCGTCATTCTCCTGCCAATTTAGTTGGGGTCAGCGCACACGTCTTTTTTTTCCATACTTCTCTTTTAGTCGTCATCTCGGTAGTCACCCCCTTTTCTTACCATATCATCATTCACACAGACCATCCATCGTTTCTTTGGTCTTGCCCTACTCTTATAGCCATCGACATTCATTCACAAAACTTTCACGACATTTTCCTCATTCCTCCTTATGACATGGCCATGCCATAACAACCGATTTCCACACAACTATTAAAGTGCTCAACAACAACTTAAGTGGCAGTTGGCAGGGCACATTGCTCGCAGAACAGATGGCCGATGGGGCCGAAAGGTTCTGGAGTGGCGACCGCGTACCGGAAGACGTAGCGTTGGAAGGCCTCCCAGAAGGTGGAACAACGACCTTGTGAAGGCCGCAGGAACCCGTTGGATGCGAGAAGCACAGAACCGGTCGAAGTGGAGGTGCTTAGGGAAGGCCTATGTCCAGCAGTGGACGTCTTTCGGCTGAAATGATGATGATGAATGATTAAAGTGCTAATTAATATAGTTCTAAATAAAAAATCCGACAGGTTTGTTTGCTTATCTAAGGACACAAGAAACCCTATTATGGTTATTCAGTTAGTCTAGTCCTCCCAAGCCGGTTCAAATGTCAACGTGCTCAATTCAGTGGTACCAACCTACCTACAGTACCTACACGTAGGTAGAAAATAATAGAGTAGCAGCAACATAACTGCACAATTTACGACATCGCACCTACCTAGTGCTTATTTTTATTACACGCATAACCTACTTGCAAAAGCAGTAATAATACTAATGATCCTGCATTGCAGAAAGGCCAGCAAGCCTTGTAACTACATAGGTAATTTAGGCGTATATAATAGCATCCCAGTTAAATGCTCATATGTTTCCAGGGTATATAAATACGTGGTTACATTAGCATATAGTGACGGGTATCCGTTTCAATCACAGGGAAACAGAGTTGATTAAACGTGAGTGTGATTGTGGGCCAATTTCACAGTGAACGGGTTGATTGCAAATAAATCTGAATCGGAGCTCGGTTAACAACGCGAGACACTTATTAAGTCTGGGGCACATTCACGGAAAAATCGACGCGAGATATGCTGCTAATTAAGGTTTCGTGGGAAACGGTGACGGATTTTCCATTTCATCATCATCATCATCATTTCAGCCAAAAGACGTCCACTGCTGGACATAGGCCTCCCCCAAGCACTTCCACTTCGACCGGTTTTCCATTTAAAACAGATAATTGGCTCTGTACAAGAAAAGTAAATAAGTAATTAAGTACCCTAATTTTGCCTAAAATCGTAAACAAAGTATAATTGGGCAAATTCGAAATTGGGGTTATTAGGTACCAAATTGCTGCAAATTAAGGATGAGCAGGTGGCGTTCTGTAGTTTCTGTCTACCCCAATGGGAAGATGCCTTAAGTTTATGTATGTAATGTATGTATGCTGCAGATTACGACCACTAGAAAGATAGTTTTCTTCGTCTACGGATACAACAGTATAATTACTTACTCATCATCATCTGCCTAGCCTTTTCCCAACTATGTTGGGTCGGCTTCCAGTCTAACCGGATGCACCTGAATACCAGTATATTACATGGAGTGACTGCCTATCTGACCTCCACAACCCATGCAGTTACTGAGTAATACTGGTAAGACTGGTTGTCAAATTTTCGGGGTTTTGACGACCCGTAACGACTGTCACGATATAAGATAAGATATATATAAGATCCACGAATGACAGCCGGGAGCAACGGTTTAACGTGCTTTCCACGGTGCTTTCCGAGACACGGAAGGGGTCTTGGTATGTAAAGATGGTCACCCATCCACGGACCAACCGCGGCAAGTCGACCCGTGCGACTGTTATTACTTAGCCACAAGCACCTCCAATAATATGAATAACTACTTACTATTATATGGCAGAGCAGTGGTGGCCAAGTGGTAACGGCCGCGACTTACGAGTTGTAGGTCGTAGGTTCGAACCCAGACAGGCGCTTTACTTTGTGTAAATTATTTTCATCACCACTGCTCTCAAAACGGTGAAGGAAAACATCGTGAGGAAACCGGCATGTCCTAGAACCAAAAATTCGAAGACATGTGACATCCTGCCAACCCGCACTGGGCCCGCGTGGTGGATTACGGCCCACTCCCTCTCACCGAGAGGAGGCCTGTGTCCCAGCAGTGGGAACATTATAGGCTGATTATGGTTATATGGTTATTATATTAACAACTATTATACTACAACTACTACGTTATTATTCGTAGCTATTATATTAATACTTATTATATTAATTACTTACTATTTTACCAAAATACTAACAAACTTTATGAGCTATGAAAATAATACTAATGAAAGCTCATGGGTCAGGACAACGACTTGGGTCCTCACTTTGAAAGGCTTTCAATTATTATAATTGAAGGCGTAAACGTTCTAACACCTGCGGAAAGGAGAAGGATAACGGTCCCATACAAGTATGGTCCAGCACGGACATTAATAAAACAATATATATCATGAAGGAATATTTATATTTAATAGTCCTGTTTACATTTTATTACTCCAGAAGTCGGTGGTGACGAGATATAAGACATTTTAGGTGAAAATTCTGGTATGATATTTTGACGTTTAAATACGGTAGGCATTATACATTGTCGTGATTCGCTTCTCATGCACGAGGTTGTGGGTTCAATTCCCAAGTACCAGTATGACTTTTTCAATTCATATGTAGTTTCTGAGACTATCTTGGACATTACTGACATCGGCGAAGAAAAAACATCGTGAGGAAACCTGGACTTCTAGTTAAAATAAGTCTGATATCGCCAACCCTGTCTTGAGCATACGTATTGCTCGTGTCTTTTCTGTACGAGATGAGACAATAATAGGCTGGTATTATTATTATTTACTTTTAATCATATTTAACTACGTGTGTACAATAATCTATAGGTATCACATAGACCGGTCCTGTTTCTCGCATACAATGAATTCCTGCGACTTCTACCAGGTCATATGTTCAGCATGTGAGGCTTAGGCAGTGGACTTCTTTGGCTGAATGATGATGATGACTATTATTATTATTACCAGCAACCAGCAAGAATGGCACACTTTATCAGACGCAGTGACCTGAAACAAACAACCTACATAAGTATAAACAAATAGCTACACCCTTAAAAGACGTGCTGTAGACTTTACTGAAACTCACGCGTGTTTAAACTCACCAATCGCGGGGTAATCCACTGTCTTATAACAGATTGAATTTCATCCGAATCCAACAAATGCCTCCTTATGCGAAACGCACAGTTAGTGCAGCGCTGGTTCTCCATCAGAAACAGGGCAAAATCAATTGTCCAAATTGCGAGTAGCCAAGGTAAATCAAAATGAGAAGATGCAAAGTCCGTGAAAGCCGGGGTTGGTCGAAAGAGCAGTAACAACAGATATCCAGAAACAATGGTCGTCGTAAAACACCACATGAAACCACAAGAAAACATTCAATAAGCGAGCCACAAGAACACACACAGGAATTTGTACAATTTAGTATTTTTATCTATGACAGGAATGACTTAAATTGTCAAATCATTATTATAAAACAAATGTCTTGGCTTTGTCATGACAATCGACATAAAACCCTTAACACACGTACGTAGCTATAATATGTACGTATACAAACATACATAAATTCCCTGCTTTTGCCATGCGGGAAGGCAGAAACGACGATTACGACGTTCATACATCTAGTCATATGACTAGATGTATGCGCTTATATAAGCGCATCACAATAATAGAACTGATATTTTGTGTTGTAAACGTAAGGTGCCGTCAAATATATAAATATATAATTATTAGGTATAGTTGTGCATGTGTATAATATAACAGAAAGTAAGTACTTATAATATCGAAAATGTCACAAAAAGATGTCAAAATATATTTTTAATCGCCTTACTATAATAATACAATAATGTGTCCTGCACTAAATATCTGTTAGACACTATCTGTTACTTCCTATGTAATTATGTTATGTGTATTGAGTTTCTCAGTAGCAGCCCGGAGTCTGGATTTTGGCCCGGTTGATGGCAATGGGTTCGCCCTCTATATTATGTGACTTGAACATAACTGTTGAAATGGGGGTGTACTATAGGTATACCTCTGTCTAACTCTTCGAGGATTACACGCGTGATGTTATGTGAATATTGGGTGAAACACTATATCGAATTAATATTTATTTTGAAAACCTTTTATTGCTTTGTCTGTAACTGCCTTAACAGAAGAAGATAGTGTTTCCATTACTTTGAAGAACCAAATAATCTATTGATTTTTAATTAAAGAGATAAATAAAATGTGTATTTTTTACTTTTACTTCCGTTATCACTAAACGCGCATAAAAAAAATATTTTTCTTACTCTATTATCTAAAATACACGTAAATACATGTCGTTTCGAACGATGAACATGTACTAATTACCATGTTATTTCAATTAGTTGCAACATTTGAAACTCACGGATGGAAGTCAAAACAAAACAAACAAAATAATTACTCTTTAAAATTGATATTTTCCCACACACATTTGCGGAGAAATGAAAGTCATGATAGAAATTCAAGTATTATAAGTTTTTTTTTGACGTGACAACGTCTTAAATTAGGTTGCGACTGGGAGTCACTTATGAAAAAGTGTAACGCTCGGTAACGTTACGATGAGTCACCGAACGAGAGAGAGGCCCGCCGAATGCCTTGCGTCTCTCTCCCACTCAACTATGATCGGATGATCGGTCGTTGTCACGTAAAATCTTCGCCCGTAAAACCGACTTTACAGGCAACCATTTTTTTTTTTTATATTATTAAGTCTTTGTCCGTGCAGGGCCACACTTTATCCATGTCCTTTGTTTGTCATTAAACTAACTAATTAATAGGAGTCAAAGTAGGTAACGTTATAATTCAAATTCAAATCCTGCCTGAGTTTAGGTATAAGCCACGAATTCTGTGGCGCACTAAACTGAAAGCAGACTATACTCAAGTCTCACATTCAAATATCTGTTCTTATAGCATCTGAAATGTTACGCCTGTCAGTCCCAGAACCTAACTAGAAATATGACGAAGTTTGTTTACAAAAAACTTCGCAAAATATCATTCTGAGAATATTTTCGTCCGCGACGTTAGCGGTCAAACGAGGCCAAGTGAAATATAAGGCAGTATCATAATATTTTAAATGCGTTGTCAGATTGCCATAAAAATAAAAGGCCGCACAGCGCGGTTCCTTGGCCATGCGACACCACTAATTGGTTTTACGAGGCCGCGAAATTACCTCCGCCTTTTAAAAAACGTGAGGCACAAAAACTAACACCTTTGCCTGTAACATTAAAATAAATCAATAAAGCAATCATTTTATTGATAAAAATGTTAATTTCTTAATTAATTGAATACCTACCTATAATTAATATTCAAAAGGTGCTTGATAAGATCGCCAATAAAATGAAAAAGGTATCTATCTACGTTAGTATTTAAGTAATAGAATCAATTATCTCAATCTTTATTTGATCTACATTAGAAACTGATAATGCATGGGCTAATCTCATAGGCTGAATACTTTGAAATCCAATCACTTGATATCAGACTTCTTGATCGCCATCGATCGTCAAAGAAAATATGAATGTTAGTAATGTGAAGCCATATGTTTTTATAGGATCTTTTGAAATATAGGACGTGTTTATATTTCTGGCGGCTAAGCTTAAGTGAAGCTGGGTTTCGACCACTCCAGTCTAATGTTCTGCCGCCATCAAAAATAATATACAAAGACGAGAGCAAACGCGACACGAGAAGCGAAAATACAGAAAAGTGAGCAAATGTGAAAACCATGTAATAGTCGAATGTTCCGGAGGAACACAAAAAGGGCTCTGCTGCCCTTTAACATTTTAGGAACATGACGCAAAAACGTAGCTACGACGACACCCTGAAACTGTTCGCTTATCTATCATTTTGTATTTTTTACGTCATAAGTATAAAGGGGGAGGGAGGAAAATGTCGTGAGGAGAGTTTTGAGTATGGATGTCGATGGCTATAAGAGTAGGGGAAGACCAAAGAAACGATGGATGGAATGTGTGAATGATGACTTGGTTAGAAAGGTGGTGACTACCGAGATGACGACTAATACAGAAGTATGGAAGAAAAAGAGATGTTGCGCCTACCCTAAATAAATTGGGATAAGGGCAGGAGAATGATGGAGGACATAATAGTTACCTTATTGGTGATGTTCTTAAAAAAAGTCGGGTGCGTAGTATGTTCTCGCAACCAGCGTGCGTGTATGACCGGGGGGCCTAAAAAGGCCACTTTGGCAGAATCATAAAAGGATAACATTATGAATCATAATGGACAGTTAACTTAATCGTATCAAATCCCATTGGTGAAGGATTTTTCAGTAATTTTTTTTTTGGTTTGTGCTAAAATACCAATCAATCCAATCCAAATCCAATCCCAATCTCTTTGATTGTACCTACGTCCTGCAGCGAAAAAAAGGAAAAACACGGACTGTCTTCGCCATAATTATTATGATTCATAATGTTATCCTTTTATGATTCTGCCAAAGTGGCCTTTTTAGGCCCCCAGATGTATGAACGTAAACGAGGCAAAAGAAGTATGAATGGATCGTAGCAGGTGGCTTACAGTGGTTTCTGCCTATCCCCATGGGAAGATAGCGTGAGTTTATGTCTGTTAGTTGAAAGGGGTTTTTGTAACAATTTCCTTCGTGTTTTAGACATGTTGTAGAGACAAAAAGTTCTAGGAACTTACTTCGGAAATCTCGTTGTCACATTGTTGTTTCCGAGAATTACGTACTACCTATTGTGGATAACTCTCTGGACTACGTGAGTCTAAGTTGATGACTATTTTATTAGGCATGTACAGTCAACAAAAGAGATAAGTATGCAGGATCGTCGGATATAGTTGAAGTTTAGTAAGAGTTGTCCACTGAAATTTAATTTTTTAAATGAGCTGTTTATTTTCTATTAATTAAATTAAATTTTATTCCAGAACGTCCATCGGTTTCTCACTAAACTTCAACTACATCCGACGATCCTGGATACTGATCTCTTTTGTTGACTGTACGAGTGTACATACCTACAAGTAATCTTAATGTACCAATGTAATGTAAATGGAATCACGAAATAGAAGAGGCCCGACTGTCGTAATTACTTATTTAATACATCCTTTGGAATGGAACGCTTAAAATGAACTCATTGTACCTTTATTAAAAATTAAATGTATACCTACTAGAACTGCTATTATTAAAGTTAGACCGGTACGGGCAGCGAAGCCTATAAAATACTTAAAATATCATCAGCACATAGGGTGGTCCCGGTTCCTCTTAAAATACCAATTCCGGAACCCCCGCGTGCAACGCCAAGTGCAGATTAACAAATTGGAACTTCTGTCCAACATACTTTGTGCATGAAGCCTGCAGGCTGCTATGCGGATGAAAATTTAATACATATCTACTCGACATTTAATTTTACTTTAAAGTGGATTTATTTGCTTTAACGTAATGTCGTTGCAGAGAATACGCATAAATAACTTACAGTTATTTGCAGTTTACTTTTAGGGATATTTCACACAAACCGATATCTAAAGGTACAATGCACGTTCTATACACATGTTCGCAAGCTTCCGTTGCGGTTTCATGCGTAGCTGTGCGTAGAGAGCGCGGCTACGTACGATAATGCGTTGCTACGCGCGTAGCAGAGCGCCTACGCGTGTCAGCGAGCTTTTATTTACAATGCTACGATATTTTGCGTGCAGTGCTCATGTTGACAGGACTGATAGGGTAAAGAATAATAATCCGCATAGTAGAACTTACTACTTCCATGCAATAGCTGTTAAAGTAAATCCGCGTTTAACTGAACCGCACGTCTCGCTTGCACAAATATTTACTAAACCAAACCTATGTACACAGAAAGGCTATACATATTAATGAAGCAGCAAATCTGTATACCATGGGGACTATTTGCTCCCATATAAAGCACCGTTTTATTCAAAATAGTAGGGTTAAGAGGCAGTCTTAAGACGTACTAAACCAAAACGATGTTCTTGTTACGGCTCAGGTCCGTAGTTTTAGACCTAACTCGTAAGTCAGGCTAAACGTAATTAACGTAATTGGATTTTAAGGAAATTACTAGGTTACCTAATTATAAACCCGAGCAGTAATTGTACAAAATGAACGGAGAGCGGCCAGAAAACTAATTTTCCTAACTAAGCACACTTCTGCTCTAATAATGATGACTAATACCTCAAGGTATATAGGGTAGTTGAAAGATTCCAAGGTAGATTAACCGTGTTCGTTAGTGTTCCGTAGGTCTCTTAGCGCTCTTATACACGAGCGGAACGCGGGAGCTCCTTACTCAAATACACGAGCGGCACGTTGTCAACGGCAGCCGCTGACGCGTGCGGAATGCGTCAACCGAGGCAACTGCAGCCGCACGAGGCGCTGACGCTTTCTTGGTAGTAACTTCATTCTTTTCGCATTTTTTTGTATCTAAGTGCTCATACACATGAGCGGAACGCGTCAACCGAGGCAACTGCAGCCGCTGACGTCGGCGGAATGCGTCAACCGAGGCAACTGCAGCCACTGACGTCGGCGGAATGCGTCAACCGAGGCAACTGCAGCCGCTGACGTCGGCGGAATGCGTCAACCGAGGCAACTGCAGCCGCTGACGTCGGCGGAATGCGTCAACCGAGGCAACTGCAGCCGCTGACGTCGGCGGAATGCGTCAACCGAGGCAACTGCAGCCGCTGACGTCGGCGGAATGCGTCAACCGAGGCAACTGCAGCCGCTGACGTCGGCGGAATGCGTCAACCGAGGCAACTGCAGCCGCTGACGTCGGCGGAATGCGTCAACCGAGGCAACTGCAGCCGCTGACGTCGGCGGAATGCGTCAACCGAGGTAACTGCAATTGTTGAGGCGTTCCGCTCGTGTGTATGAGCACTTAGATACAAACAAATGCGAAAAGAATAAAGTAACTACCAAGAAATGTATCTACTATCCCCCTTACTAATAAACGTTGTATAGCGTATAGTTACACAACGCTTTGTCTTCTTCATTCGGAAGTCAAATTCCTGACGGCTGAAAGAGAGAAGTCGTTGTGTAACTATTCATCTGATATAAAACGTTTATTAGTACCTAAGGAGGTATATGTTTTGGTACCTGCTTACTACTCCTTGCGAAACTTCTTTCGGTCCCAGACACTTAAAGAAACTATTCCCACGCACCGATTACGATTGGGCAATAATATAATCAGTTTTGTTTAGACAATGGATGCTTGACGTCCTGTGATTGATGCTCTCGCTCACCCATGCCAAAGATAACACCAACTACATAGATAGACGGCCGCACTCACACATACACAGCCCTAGTTTGGGAGGAATCCAAAGGGGAAATAAGTGGACTCGAACTACAATTCTCTAAAAAGTTACAGTAGATGGCCGTAGTTAGTCTTTTTCTAACACCCGATGTGCCATGTGCCATACATCGGGTGTTAGAAAAAGAACTTTGTAGAGTGTTGTCTCTGTCACTCACCGTATGTCAGTCTCTATCTTTCTAGAGCTCGATGTGTCTTAGCCGGGCCCTTAACGATCAATTATTATTACACAACATCATGAGTTGCACAATGTTTTAGACCTTTGCATAATCAGCCATAATGATATTCCCACTGCTGGTACACAGGCCTCCTCTCGGTGATAGGGCGGGCCGTAATCCTCTACGTGAGCCCAATGCGGGTTGGTAGATATCACGTCTTTGAATTTTTATTTCTAGGACATGCTGGTTTCCTCACGAATCACGATGTTTTCATGTTTTGAGAGCAGTGGTGTTGAAATAATTGACATAAAGTAAAGCGCCTGTCTGGGTTCGAACCTACGACCTACTCGTTGGTCGCGGCCGTTACCACTGGGCCACCATTGCTCTCTAGATTCTCTGTTTTATTTAGACCGTTTAGGGTAAATAATGAAGATTGCGCAATTATTGAACAAATAAATGTAAATACCTAAGTATTGCGCAGGTCTTGCTTGCGAAAACATTGGAGTATATGGACCGTCAATGTTTTTGCGTGAAAATAATGGAGAACATATTGCGATTGTAGGTCACCTTATTTACCATAACTGTATAAGAAATCTATTGTTGACAATTTTTTTTTTTTTGCGGATGGGAAATCATCAAATGACCCCTCCCGCTCTGGGTGGAGCGGAAGGGAGTGTCAGACCCTTACTGACTAAAACCCACCCGTGTTCCTTCCTTAGCCCTTTATGTTCCGGCCCAGCGGTAACCCTTTCGGACAATCCCGCTGACCCGGCAGGCTTCGGCCCTATGGGGCCCCTCCTCGATGCTGACATCTCTTTGAGGCGTGCGTGACTATTTGACGCACTTTATGTTAGCATAAGTTTTGGAAAAAATTAGTCTCACAGTATCTCTGTACCAAATTATTTTACAATTGATTTTGTCACAAAGTTATAGATAATAAACATATTATTATTATTTATATACGTAAATAATGCTCGTATGTGCGTGTTCCATACCATCGAAACTAGGAAGTGAAGGATCTGTATCAAAGGATTAATCAATGCAATAGTGGGCGAGATTGGGCTCAATTTAATCTAGTACCCTACCGTATAACATTGTTCATGCGGATATGCGGGCCGGACCGCCGCGCCGGACGGACTGGCCGGGTCCTGTACTCCTTCGTCGTGCGTTACACAACCGTGCCCAATACTATGAATATTTTACCCGACAATCTATTTAAATTTCGTGCATATAGATTGGGGTGCTTACTGAGTACCCAATTTGTATATTATTATGTAGAGAGTTAAGAATTGTACAGTAAATGAAAAAAAAAATTGCTTTGAGTAAGACATAGACCCTTTTTGTGCACCTGTTCTTTTTTTTTACATGACCTAAAGCGCGGTCACTGTCGGACTACATACAAAAGAAAGAGAAGCGCGATGACACAAACGCTGGTAATTTATTGCAAAACATGAAGCAATTATTCAATTACAAAAAATGATCTATTGTTTGGACGAAAAAATTAAAACAAACCTGAAATCGCGAAAAAAATATCAACTGTTCCCTACTCGTTAAAATGTAGGGAACAGCTGTTTTTTTTTTCGCGATTTCAGGTTTGATCCCATAGTAAAAGTTGGTCATTGTAATGATGAGTAATACAATGATCCCTTATGAGGTTGTTAATGTTTTACCAATAACCCTGTATATTCATGCTATTATTATAAATTCGAAAGTAACTCTGTCTGTCTGTATGTTACCTTTTCACGCCTAAACCACTGAACGGATTTCCATAAAATTTGGCAGAGAGATAGATTGCATCCCGGGGAAGGACATATGATAGTTTTTATCCCGATATTCCCACGGGATCAACACTTATGCGGGTGAAACCGCGGGGCACTGCTAGTGTTTTATAAAGCGAACGTAAGTTTGTTACGCTTTCACGCTAAAACGGCTGAACGGATTTGGATGAAATTTGGCACATGGGTAGACCATGACCTGGATTAGGACATAGGATACTTTTCATCCTGGATCGCAGACGAAGTCGCGGGCAACAGCTAGTAACTAAATAAAGTAGTACCATTTATTCACATAGCCAGAACTCTGCGGTCCCATAATCATTTGCCCAGCTTACCAGGTATATTCATATCAAAAAGGCCTCAAATTCTATGTAACAACTACAAATCCGACCACATTTTATTTATTAAATAAATTATTTTGCTTTGAAGAGACTTTTTGGGATACCAAAGATGGGATTAACCTCTCTAGCGGTTGACCGTGATTTTACTGTGAGGCGAGTAAATATAAACTGAATATAGTTTTTGACCATATTCTGGAGACTTTCTTTATACTATCAACAGGGGAACAAGTACTTATGTGGTGATGACGACAACTCTAGCTTATTTCTTTCCAAAATATTTGGTACCAGCGGTAGCGGGTCATACAAACTAAAAGACAGTGGCGGCATCGCCAGTCGCCACATACGAACTTCTGACGTCACACAAAATCCTGCATCGCGCAAGCAGAATTTACCGCGCAACTAGTATTATATACAACATCCCGACATCAATCGTTGGACAGAGAGCCCACCAGACACGACACCCGGTTTGATCGGCGGATCCTCCCTTATCTATGGAGGATGAGTAAACTTTACACCCTGTTCCTCATATCTCTTTAGGACCAAATAAAAATTAATTTGACGGACTTGTAGCCACATAATGTTATACCTACCTTATACCGTACTTAATTACATCTGCATCCACGTTTAAAACGTTTTTAAAGAAAAATACGCTCATATTGCATCAGCTAACACACTGTGAGTTATCTCTTCATCAGACTCGCTGCCACACTTGCAATTTCACACCCCCCACGGGTGTGAAATTGTAAGTATTCCCTCGAGCTTAGTACGGCCTAGCCGGCAGCGACTTCATTACCCGGCATTACGGGGACATAATACAGGATTGAGACCTGCCTCCAGAAGCTTCATAAAATTAAAAAAAAAACTGGAGTAGGCTGTTCTTTTTCTAAATATAACAACTGCATTTCGTAACCGAATATCAACTTGATATCTAAACTTAAATATTATGTTTTCATATTCTAATATTTAAAAATATAATTTTCACACCACCTGCTCGAAAATGTCAAATTATGTGTCAAGCAACCTTAACCTAAAGTGAGTCATTAGTGGCCGGGGGCACAGCCGGTCAATAATGTTGTACTGGATTTCATTATGACCCGCTGGTCAATAATGTGATTTGAATTTGGAATCTCACATGCTCAGCTAAATTGGCAGTATAGTACTAACAAACACCCTATGGTGCCAGAAAGAGGAAAGCTATTCTCGATACCCTTACTACGCGTGGATGATATTCTCGATTTCCTACAAAATCATAACGACTGCTTCTTCATATCGTTGCCATGTTTTCGAAGACATAATATTGTAAGAATAATTAGATAACTACGAACCATTTTTTAAAAGGAATGGAATAACATTAAAACTGGCATTAATAATAACAAATACCGTACCGCGCCGTAATACCGTAATAGTAATTGGCTGTAACATTAGTTAATTTATTTTAAGTAAACTGCGCAAAGATTGCTGTGGATTTTGTGAATAAATAAATAAATAATAAAACCTATCTATACTACAGTCGATTTATCACATTTTATCAAAAATACTCTATTTTCAAGAGCGTCTCCAATGACGTTCTAAATTCAAAATGCATACAGCCAATCATCCAAAACCATTCTACCAGCCCTGTATAAAGCTTAGTTTACACAAACGCCACTTCCATGAGAGTGATATCAATAGACACACACGACAAAACCGTAGAAGAGACTATTTTTTTTGAAAATCGAATTGATCGTGTCTTGGCTAATTATTGGTAGACGCAATAAAGGCGCGAACTTTTCGCATTTAAACTTTAAATTTATCAACAAAGTATTATAAAATGTCGAGTGCTGAAAGTGATTGTACTCCTGAATTCATTACAACCGAAGCTAATAATATTTCCAATGATTTACTGCCGGAAAAGTCAAAGGAAACTTATATAAAAGCCTACGACAATTTCCAAAAATGGAAAAGTACGAAAGGCGTCACGTCCATTTCGGAACCAGTTCTATTTTGTTTTTCGTACTATGGCTATTATTTTCTCACAGTAGGTGTAAAAAGTAGAGTATCCTCCTCTGGGCTAAAGGTGTCTTTGCCTTGGGCTAGCTTGAATCCCTCGCTGCATTCAGGATTCTTGTATTAACTCCCTCGCTTCGCTCGTGAGTTAAATCCCGAATCCTTCATTGCACTCGAGATTCAATATGACGCCCGTGACATAAGACACAACTTTAGCCCCTCGGTGCATAATCTACTATTATGTATTTAATGAAATAAAGAGAAAAGATTTTGGGTTTTTTGTTTGTTTGTTACGCTTTCAAGCTAAAACGGGTCCACGGATTTGGATGAAATTTGGCACATGGGTAGATTGAGAATGACTTGGAGAAGGACATAGGCTACTTTTCATCCTGCATCGCAGACGAAGTCGCGGGCAACAGCTAGTAAGTAGGTACCTAATAAACCTTGGAAAACGTTACTACAACTCTCTTGATAATATATGCCATCCATAAGAGCACCAAGGTAAAGCATTTAACAACAGTCAGATCCAGAAAGTATGCAATAAGAAATTTACCCAAAGCGAAGGGAAAAACGCCACAGTATTTAGAAACCATAAATGTTCTCAACAAACAATTCAGACATTGAGTGTTAGGTCTAACCAAATCCGATAACCCAAAGTAATCAACAAGTTTTCGAGTACTCGGCGTGTACAGTCACGAGCACTAATATGTCAACACTTGGCAACTTTCAATTGCGATTTTTTCGTGAAATGACGAATGCAACGTTGAAATACGACACTTTACATAAACCTATGGGTTCGAAAATACTATGTTCGTAATAACATGAAATTTCATTAAAAAATAAAGGAGAAAATTGCCTTTGAATAAAGCCAAGTGTATACATACTTATGCTCGTGACTGTACCTACTAACGAGAATATCAGATTACGTTTATAGCGAATACCAATCCGTCGCAAAGTATTTACATATTCATGAGTACTAGGCACGTATCCTTTCGTGAGCAGATCATAATTATCGTAGCCAGACGTGCATCGCATGACAAACGACGCGAAGCTTATTCGCCCACACTTTTACATTATAACGAGAAACATTTAAAGGGTCGTCGATTAAACCCTAATAGGTAAGTATTGATTGTGCGTAAGAGGTCTAAGTTCGCCCAAATCGATTGGAAACTTCTTTATTTGAAACTAAAAATGCTGAAATTAGGTCTGTAGACCAGTTTTTCTTATATAAACCACTTCGTGAAGGAAGCTCGCCTCCCTACTCAGTAATTGGTTTCAAGTTAGATTCTAATCTTTCTCGAAACCAATTACTGTTTTTTTGTTAAAACAAAACATCTAATTTCGAAACCAAAACGCGTTCGTGCGTAAAAGCGACATTTCTTATTAAAATTTCGTTTAACGAAAGCAAACACCAAATGATTTTTGAATAATTAATCTCATTTTTATTGTGGCGCTAAACTCTGTGTGCATAAAGCCGCGAACACACTTGTCACACTATAAAAGCCGGGAGTCGAGTTATTCGCGTAGCGTGTTCAAAATCTGCTCTTAGCTTAAGGCGGAATCACAAAAGTTCGTTTGCCGCCTCCGTGACGTTATTCAACGCTATTGAAATTAACATTAGCCTCAGGAGACGGCAACTTTGGCTGGCTAGCAATTAAGACTCGCGCATAGATAACACTTTAACTACTTTTGAACATTAACATCTCATCTAACGAACCAACAAAGTTCGCTCGCGTGATGCCTTGCCGCCTCATATTTGCTTGCGATGAACTTTATACTTATGTATGCAAACGATTGGAACGCGGTTTATTGATGGGGAACTTCTAGGGCTTAATTTATAAATGGCCGCTTCTGTGTGATGACTAACATTGGAGATATTAATAATGAGAGCGAATGGAAGAATTTTTGATGCCGTAAATCCACGGTGGTTTTTAAGCCATGTACGTACCAATGTTTTTACCTTGAAGCAGATTCCTGGAATGTACCTAATACCACCACTTATTAGGCACGTAGATGATTGATTACATGTAGCATGTCAAAGGTACATTCTAATTATAGTAGTAAAGTTATCTTACATCTTTTATATCTACGTGTTAACGAGGACTGAGCACGCTTCGCAAGGTCTCGAAATAATACTTAGATATATGTCAGAAAGCCTGCATAGAGCCTTACATCGCATTATTTGCATTTTCTTGGATTTTCATAGGTTTTCTTGTATTTTCTTGGATAAATAAAGTTGCCAAACCTTAGCATTTCGCTTTAGCCATGGCCAAAGATGGATGACACGGTTTTTCTACCTACATGATTTCTAATCGTAGACAGAGTAAACTATAGACTGGTGCATATCTTCTTTTTCATTCGCACAAGAAAAAGAGAAATATATTAACGTCGCTAGCAAAGAAAAGAGACAGAGAATGAATATTTCTGTCCCTTACTGCGTGTCGGATAAGCACATCAATGTGCACAACAAGTTTGACGTTTATGAATGAATTAATCAAAATTATGAATGAATTAATAAAAACTACACCGCGATTAAACGGATATTATGATCTTTTTCGTGCATAATTCAATAATAGTACATTTGAGCAACTGTGAAAATGGTAAGGTGTAGTGTAATAAGCTGTAAAAATGATAGTATGAAGAAGATTGCCGGAATTTGTTGTCCCTTTCGGTGACACGGATACCATGAGTCTTTAGATTACTCTATCTACGTTTCTAATAGACTAATCACAGACTACTTCGACAGTCTGTCACTCTGTCTATCCGGAATGGAAAATATGGCATTGTGAAAGGTCATTAAAGCAGTTATTGGGAGACCTATGTTCAGCAGCAAACGTTATCAGAGGTAAGGAAACCTAATTAAGTAGATTACCTACGCATATTATAGAAAGGTACTTAAAAGTTATATAAGTTGCGTTACACTTTTCGCGAGTATCATCTGTTTTCCAAGGGTTCCCTAAATCTGGCAGAATTTTGATGCTCCGAAATTTATTGGGCCTAACTAACACACTTGGCATAATCTTTTATTTAACACAATTATTGTTTAGCCGAATGTTTCTAAGTCCGAATTTACAATGGCATACTTTTAAAAATGTAAACCCCCCGCCCCCCCCTTATCTCCGAAGTTTGCAAAGAGAAAAATCTGAAATCATTCTATGTGGTAGAAGTTTATGTAACAGATATTATAAGAAAAATAAAACGATGTCTCTAAATAGCACACTTTTTCAGAAATCATCAGCAAAAGTTACACTAGTTCCACTATCGGTCAAGAGATGGCGCTGACCTAAGACTGCAATATTCTACACCGCACCGCAGAGGATTTCTCAAAGAAAAAAAATAAAAAAAAAGGTTACGGGCCAGGCCCCCCCTGGAAATAAGCCCTAGATACGCCAATGGTCTTCAAGACTAGTACGAAAAAGAACACCATGAAGTCTCCCAACTTCATGGTGTTCTTTTTCGCTCGTAGAAAAACTATATTCTCTGAGATAATCCGGAGCACGTCTCACACAGATCAAATATATTGATCAGGCGGCATATTACGTCATGTTTTTTCATTACACACATTGAGAGAACTTTATATTCGCTCTATTTCTTCGAGAAGAAAATTCATGAACGTACGATATTCGCACTTGGGGGAAATTGATCAAAATATCATGCTAAGAACCCTGGAATACGAATTTGTATTGCGTATTGAAAGTAATTTACGTAAATAGAGGCAATATATTAGAATTGGAAAAATATTGACGTATTTTTACAGTGCATTCGCTGCGGTTCAGCGCTGCTGGTTTGTTTTAAAAATGTGTATTGCAAATGAAAGGTTGGTGATGTGTGACAGGGAACACCGGTTTTATATTCGGAGTTTGGCAGACCCTTTCGCCCACCCCAGGGTAAAAGACATCCATGAGGATTTCTACTCCGACAACAAAAAAGGTAGGTATATCACGGTAGCCCTTCATGTCAACATTGAACACGACTTCGACAAAGTTTTCAGTGGCACTGGCGGTTCACGAAATGAATATAGTGCCTAATGAATATTAAGAGTATTTGAGCATTTTGAGCTCTCAGTAAATTGATGTCACATTGTGTTTACTTGCCAAAGGTATTGATTAAAGCTTATGCCTACTTTGCGTACCGTTTTAGTTCTTTGTCTCATAACCCGAGGTATTCCAAGGGCTCAGAAGAGGGTCACTAGTAGGAGAATTATAACTTACACTTGGGACATTACACTATAGCCGCCCCGCTACTACCTACCACAACAAACAGTTAGAAGACTTATCACTCTGTCCTACGTAAGCGGCTTAGCACGAAATGCTAATCAGGCAGGAGTGCAGCGGGCCGTGCCCGGGCCGGCTCCGACCCGGCCTTGCTCACCGTCCGGTAATTACTACTCGTCCGGTTTGTCGAGTTAATTAATCAGTGTACGGACAACTACGGATAATGAAAAGACTGAATTACGATCGTGAATGTGCAGCGTTTGATTAACAATGTTACGTAAGCTTGGAGCTGCAGAAAATTTCGTTAGTTGTGTCGTTATTCGATTATGATGCTTTTGGGTGTAAGGTTAACTTGAATTTTGATGAAATGGTAATTTTGCGAGAAGTTAGTCGTCTCGCGCATGACGTAAAATTAGAATGTGTCTTGGTTATGAGTTATGCTGAATTATCAACAAAATTTCGCCAGTTAGGTGAAATTTGAGAACAACCACAAGAACTTAATAGAAATTTGGATACAGCTGGCACAAGTTCCTGTAGGGTAGCGATGGCTATCTAATCGGCGCCGGACGTGATGTATGTAGTGCACACAAAGCTTGCCAGCCCGCATGCCGACGCGACGGACTGACGGCGCGACTACCAGACGGATCTATCTGTCTGTCCCACTGGCTCGACAGACTGCGTTTCCACCGAGAGATTGAAAAAAGAAACGACAGCCGACCGACGAACCGACGATGGTTTATGGTTGTGGTTTTTTTTTTTGTAGTTCAAATGGTGTGATGGATCTGGTCGCCCAGTTCGCTCAAAGGAACTGTCCGCATTTACGTTGTTGAGACGTTAGAACAGTTAGAAGAGCGAACGTATGAATCAATGGATTATCAAAAACTTTCAAAATGATTTTGATTAAGATTAATAGTGCGTTACGCAATTAGGGTACTGTTTCTTCTTCATAGTCGGTTCAAGAGGTGGTCCGCTTGCCTGTATTGTAGAAGGCATCAACAACAAATGCCGCCATTTTGATTGAGTATTAGGTTAATCAAAAGTGCAAAATCAAAACTTGAGTAAAACGAAAGTAAAATTAAATAGGTAACAACTGAAGATAGGCAAATAAACCCCATTTTATAAACAGTGAAATACATTAGTGGATGACTAAAACTATTTGAATAAGCTTTGTTTGCTCGATGCTTTGTTCGTATCGCTTGCTAAGAGCTCAGTGAAAAGGTGAATAGCCTGAAATTAGAACAAAGAAAATATTAAAGTACATAATCAGTTCAAAGTTCTAGTTCGAACTTTGAGGAAAACTGCTTTTTTTGAGCTTATCTATCACCCATTTCTGTGGCAATGACACGCACACTTACCGACCTACCTACCAGAAGGCCGATTACAATGTTGTTAGCAACTTGTCAAAAATGTAGTGACAGTAGAGATATTTTTGACAGATTGAAACTGAGATCCTGTGAACGTGCTTAAAAAAATTACAAAAACTACCCCTCTGTACTTTTTTCCTTTAGCTAGGTATCTGGACTTTAAAAGAAGCTGTATTACCTACCTCTGAGTTTGTTTCGGCCTTTTTTCTCAGAGTAGTCAAATAGGAAACGCCGACCTCATCTAGTTTTTTTTACCGACCGACTTCAAAAAAAGGAGGTTATCAATTCGACACGTATGTATGTAATATTACACATAATATGACAATCTATTAGGGCTTTGAAACAAATTACCAAATTTTTACGTATGTATGTATGTTGTATGTTTGTGCACGCATTTCTCCGCAACTTAATCGGATCGTGACCATTTTTTTATTGGCTTACATTTACTTCAACTTAAGGAACAGTGCAAGTTTCATCAAAATGGATTCAGTAATTTTCAAGATATGGACTAATACGTGTAGGTAAGTGTGACGGCCTAGCTTATTGATACGAGCTACGGGTGTAGTGTCAAAGGGTATCTCAAAACCTTGGTCAAATTCTAGTGCAATATTTACAACAAAACTATTACCTACTTATTACAAACAAATTATCCAGTTTTTACTTAAAACTAAAAATTACGGAATAAAAAAGTACCTAATTTAAAAAAAATAAATCGACTTCAAAAAGAAATTAATTCAAAATTATGAAATAACTTTAATTTCGGAAGTCTGTGGCAAAAAGCTAAACCTAAATAAAATGCAGATTCCAAGACACCGACTTCCGAAATTAAAGTTATTTCATAATTTTGAGTTAGGTAATTTCTTTTTGAAGTCGATTTAATTTTTTTAAATTACTTTTTTTAGATCTATAAAAAGTTTAAAAACATGCACATAAGTACTTAATTGCAAAGAATTTTGTTGAGACGCTTCTCATATTTTACTCAATATACTTTTAGAAGTAAATAAGTAAATAGTTTAGCACTAAAACCAATGCGAAACTAAAGAAGTTTTCACTTCAAAAATTCTTCTTTTCACTTAATGGCATTATGGCGTTTTTATCGAGAATTGTAACCAGCGGTGCTATTCTGTGAAAATCTCACCGTGAAAACTTAGGTGAAGTGAGCGTGGAGTGAGCTGTCAATGTGTCAATTCCTAGCAAAAACACACTTCACATAAGTTTTCACGGTGACATTTTTACAGAATTGACCGGCAGTAGGTATTTTATTATGGTTAACCCACTGACCTCTATCATACAAGTGTATAATAGGACAGTAAAATACAGGTCAGTGTGATTATCTTAACAAAGTAAGTTTTTGTGACGTTTTTAGCTCAAACTCATTGGTTTGTTAAATCTAAGGGATGAGGTCGTAGCGCGTAGGTATGTTAGCCATTGTATTGTACGGGGGTGGCCGGCCGACACTGATTTATACGCGCCCTCAATTCTGTAAATACCGAATTTAGTACGAATTTAGAAAGCATCGCATTAGAAGAGCTCTAGTTATTAAGTACCTACCTTAAATTGAATTAGAGAACTCTAAAGAAGACCCTGTCACTGGCGCCGATTCTGTTGTTCACAAACTAAACTAAATTTAAATTCAGGCATCTCTTTCTTTCTATTTCACTAAGAAAAGGACAGAAAATGAATATTAGTTTAGTCCTGTCAAATTAGTCAGCGCCTGACGCAAATTGATGTATTTTTAATAGCCAATTTTTTAATCTCGTCTAAATTGTCTATGGAGTATCTTAATTTGACAGGACTAAACTAATATTTATCTTCTGTGAAATATAAAGAAAAAGATGCATGAACTTAAATTTAGTTTAGTTTGTGAACAACAGAATCGGCGCCAATGTACGATCTATTCTTTGATTTAGGCTTGAAAATTAAATAGCAGCAGTGTCCCTTAGGTCGAAAATGCTCTTTCATACAATGTCAAATTAAATTATCTGGCAAAACTTCACAGACATGATGGGTATTGATATCTATTATCTAGTGATAAAATAGAAACTGTACTTTTCTAAATAATTTCAAGTACCTAACTACCTAGATACCTATAGCTGATTCCCGTAATCAGCCGTAGGTAGTTACTTGAAATTACTTCGAAGCTTTGCCAGGTAATTGGGGATTATAAAATTTTATAAAAATTTAACTTCATTTCTCAGGATGCAGCGAAGAGATCTCATGCGAAATGCGGAATCCATTAAAAGTTATGAACCATAAATTATGATAGAAAGGCATTAGAAAGGAAAGTAATACGCACGTCTATTATTCGAAATACAAATAGATATCTAGGTTTGCATTCAAAGCATAGACATTTATTAGAATTCCAGCCAATGACTAGAGGCAGGGAGGACATAATGCGTATAATATCAGTCAGCATAATATTTATCGTGGAACTAAACTATCATGACGTTATGTTTTCAGCTTATACCTACTGCGAGTCAACTGGCTTCCTTGTGTTTGAAAATAGGTGACTTGTTTGTTATTATCTTTTCACGCCTAATCCGTACTGAACCGATCATCATGAAATTTTGCGACATCGTAAATATTAGATAGGTACCTACTATTAGCGCTACAGAGTTCTTTTGGCGCGTGAACAAAATCGGAAATAACGCCGCCATTTTGGTTTTTCAATACATTTCACAACAAAAAATAATTACATAAATGTTTAGGTTTACCAACAGTGCCCCTGCCCCCCTATCAAAGTCATTCGAGCGCCAAAATACTAAGTGTGTATGTGGCTCCTTGCCCGCTAAAAGGTTGCCGACCGCTACTTTATATTCTTAGCTCCTACAAGCAACGTTCAAAGGCCAAATGCCTATTACAAATGCCTAGCCTTTGAAAGCCACGTCCCAGCCTCAATACTTTGGTTTCCTTGCCAATGAACACGCGAGTCCCAATTGATGGAACAAAGTGTCCGCGGGAGCCGCACGCGACGTTGATTTATAATCACATTCGACCGTTTGTGCTAGACAACCTATATACCTATACCTACTCGGCTAGACTATATACTTGTTAGGTACCTACATACATACATACTAGTTATTGTTGCGTAGAAATATTTGTAAAAGACAACATTATATCACGCTCGTATTTTTCTAAGGCATAGGTAGAGAAATGTAGTATTACGTAACAATAAAACACCCACATTTCGCCAGTTATGTTACTAAAGAAGTCCCACATAATTATTGGGAGCGAGTCTTTCGCCATTTACCTAACACAAATTCGGACTCCGGGCTGCTACTGAAACATTTCCTGTAAAGAAAATTCGATAACACCGCCCGACCACACGATGAAACCCACAGGACCTCATGCTCTGCAGTTACTTGGGCCGACTAGAAAATTGAGGCAAGCGCTTCTTGTTCTCACAGTGAACTAAATTGAAGGGTGAACTAACTCGGGTGAAGTGAGCTTATAGTGAGCTGTCATTAGTGTCAATCTCTAGCGTTATATAGAATTCTACATTCTATCTAACGCTAGATGGGCCTAAACGTTAAAAAAAAATAACACTGCTAAATGCTAATGCTAAAAATAATTAACACTTAAAATTAGCAGTTATATTTAGCAACTGTTAATTTAATCACAGACAGATTGCTAACAAAATTAATTCTCATTTCCTTCATACTTTTCACAGGCTTAGGACTGTCAACTTTTTCTGTTGGCGTATTTATAATTTTATAGCTGTTTTTTTTTAGTAGGTATTTATAATTTTTGTTTATTAATCATCTTGTTTTTATTTATTTTTTTCTGAGAATCAATTTATTTACAACGTATTCTTTTTTATATCTGTTTTTTGTTAGTATTATAGTGTTTAGTTTTATTATAATCACTAAAACGGATAATAGTGGCCACTATTTTCCGTTTTAGTGATTATAATAAAACTAAACAATTTAAAACTACCGTTTATACTAATATTAACGTATAATCTTGTGGAGCACAACTTAATGTGCTTATTTTCTGCATTTTCTTTCTAAAATAAAAGAAATAACCAAACAAACGATGAGGGCGCCACTGTGCGCTCGGTGCAGCCTTAAACGAATCTAGGGTTTTCTTTTGCTAAATATAATAACATTAGCTTTTTACTTTTATAGAACAACAAAAGCAGATGGTTCAATTCTAATTGCATGTTCAGCTGGACAAGTTACAAGTTGAGCGGTCGTAATAATTCTTGCTCAAAACATTTTAAGAGGCGCTTCGCCACCCGCTATGACTTCTGCAATCAAAGTTTCAGTTGCTCCATAATTTCCAACCGTTAAGTTAGTAACAACTTCCAAAACACTTTAAAAGGCTTCAACTTTTAATTAATAGAACTCATGCAATTCATGAAACCATTAAGAATAATGAATTAGCTTCTCTTTGAGGATAAAAACGGAGTTATTAATTACTTATCAGAGAAGTTTACGAATAGGAACATCGGAAAAAAATGTAAATGGAAATCTATGGAACGGAATTGAAAGGCACCAAAGGTTGGGGACGCCGCCGCCGTAGTTCAGCGAGTAAACATTGAACAACCGAGTGTTGGGAAATTAGTAGGAAATTAAATTTCACGACTCCTGCCACGCGCGCCGCGACACTTTGCACCGCTCCGCTCCGCGCTCGGCGAAGAAACGTTGACAGGGCACAATGCTGCGCACTGCTGCTTCATCTGGCATTCTTTACCTATTACAAAATATATTTTAAGATGTGTAAATAAATGTTTACTGCTTTAAAACGGTTTTGGATACCTTTTTATTCAAGGGGATAATAGACCTGACTCCCAGAGCAGTTTTCTCAGCACTCGAAATTAAGAAAAAATCAACGGTGGTTCTTCTGTCTCGAAAAGATCTTGGGCTGTAATAACGGTAAGTAAATCCTACTTCCCAGCAACCCTGGGACATTTTACAGTACCTACGTAAACAAATAATGCAGGACAAAAGTTAATATTTGTTTAACTCGAATCACTTCATAAGTTTTCTTATATGGAGGACTGATACGAATACGACTACACAAAAAAGTAAGATGATATTTGTTGAGATGGCTACAAACGTTCAGACTCTGTTGATTGCAGCGCACATAACAAGCTGTCGTCGGCACACTACTTATCTAAATTAAATCTCTTGGTCCTGGCGGGAAACTGTTTCCTTGCCGCACTTTACTTCTTACTACACCACTCCACAAATATTACAGCCTCCTTTATGTCATAATGGGAAATGTTTTTGTGACCGATTTTGTGGGTTCCTAATTGGGAAGGAAGGAAATATTCTTTCAACAGGTGAGGGGCTTGTGGCTAAGTAATAACAGCCGCGCGGGTCGATCGACCAGGGTTAAGCTACGCTTGCCGCGGTTGCAGTTGGTCCCTGGACACCCGTCCACGGACAAAGCAAGCAAGCGTAGTCTTTACATAACAAGCGCGTCTTTACATATCAAGACCCCTCCGTGCCGCGGAAAGCACGTTAAGCCGTTGGTCCCAACTGTCAATACCTACCAAGGGGTATCGTATTACCCAGTAACTGGGTTGTAAAGGTCAGATAGGCAGTCGCTTCATGTAAAATACTGGTATTCAGCTGCATCCGGTTAGATTGGAAGCCGACCCCAACATAGTTGGGAAAAGGCTAGGCAGATGATGTTCTTTCAACAGGTACCTAGGTAGTCCGAAATGTATCTAGGTACCTACAGTTACTTACTTACCTGTTTTAAACATGCGATGCGAATGCCTTATGTCACAGGCATAGAAGATCAGAATAGCGTTTCGCACCTTCTGCGAGGCAATAAAAACCAATAATTCGACTATCGAATTAGTAGTTTATGAAACTGTTAAATAACCGGGGAATATCTAGTTATGTGCAGTGTCTTACAATATTTACCCGACCACGTGACAGGACAGGGATATGTTTTTATGCGTAGTTATAGCTACTATGTATGTATCTTTGTATTTGGTATATTAAAGGTAGCAGGTATATCTACTTATAGGTATCTATATTCCTTATACCATATCAAAAGTGTCTAGGGATCAAGTACCTACAGACGCCAGCACATCAACCTACCCAAAACTAACAAATTTTCCCAATCAACTTTGAACCTTATCTATGCTCTAGCGATATATAAAGTTTCAAATGTATTAGGTAAAGAAATTTGACAGAATGACAGATTGTAGTAGCTTGATGTCTTTTTTGGATCGTTATTGATTCTTTTTTAGTTAGTTTCACTATTGATTAAAGAATTTTCTTTTTAAAAATAGAAAATCAACTGTCAATCAGGATTCATAAAGAAGTTTGTAATAGCGTTTTTACAAAACCATTACAATTTCTGCGGAACTGAAAAAAATGCATCGTTATGGAGCGAAGACATCATTTGACACGAGAAAAGATTACGAGAGCCGTCGGAATGTTGCAAGCTGGTTCCAGGCAACGTACCTACTATGGCTATCGCTCTTGACAGTACACAGAGCGGCATACGCCGCCTCTGGACGCGCTATCGTATCACGGGCAGCGTGGCTGAGCGACATGGAGGACGATCTCGCATCATCTTCATCACTCGCAGACAGGACCGGTATCTACCTACATCCAAAATAGGTAAGTACTGCTCGACGGAAACGTACCATATGACCACCATGATGTTGGTTACGAGCATAGATATAATAATAATAATATTCCACAACTATCACACAACGCCGCGCCGCCCGTCTAGTCTCAAGCTAAGCAGAGCTTGTGTTATGAGTACTAGACAACTGATAAACATACTTATATATTTCTAAATACATACATATATAGATAAATTACACCCAGACACAGAACAAATGATCATGCTCATCACACAAACATTTGTCCTGGGTGGGAATCGAACCCACGACCTCCGGCATAGCAGTCATAGTCACTGACCACTAGACCAACAGGCCAGTCAGATACTATATATTCTATGGTTACGAGGCTCCACAGCTCTTCAGGCTTGCTGATAAGCGACCAAACCATCCGAAATCGTTTACGGGAAGTGGGTCTGCGTTCCCGAAGGCCGCTGAGAGTGCCACCTATAGCACCCCGCAATCGTAGGGCCCATTTACAATGGGCTCGCCTACACAGACATTGGGAGGAAGAAGACTGGGGCGTTGTGTTTGCTTTACCGATGAATCTCGTTTCGGTATGAGGCCGGATAAAAGACGTACTCGAGTTTGGAGGACCTCTGGACGTCAAGACCGTTTGAAATTTTGTCAGGAAGTTCATTCATATGGAGGGGGAACAATAGTGGATTGGGCCGGTATTTGGATCGGTGGAAGAACCGATCTCATTTGGATCAGGGGCAACCTCAATGCTCAGATTTATACGGAGAGGATTGTTTCAGACGTGATCATCTATTTGCGAAGCCGGTTGGTTGATTCGTTTCGAACTTTCGACTAATGCACGACAATGCACCTGGACTCGCAACACGCACTCTTGCCGATGCTCGCATCAACGTTCTGCCATGGCCTGCTCAATCGCCAGATCTCAACCCAATTGAGCACGCATGGGGATATGCTCCAAAGAAGAGCTCTGCACAGTATGGATGCCGTTCATACCCCCACCAGCAACTTTTTGACTTGTTAGAAAGAACGTGGGCAGCCATTCCTCAAAGTGATTTTGATGAACTGATTTTAAGCATGCCAAATCGCTGTGATTGTGTGATTCGTGTCAAATGGTGGAAACACAGATTTTTATTTTTGTATTTTTACAATATTTTTTTTTTAAATCCTCATTTTTGCCATTTAATTGACGTTAAGCCTTTAAACATTAGCCTCGCAATGAACTATGGTAGGTAATAAAGTCCTAATCAAAACAAAATTTTACATGAGCAACTGATTAATAGACCGGAACATTTCCTTATACCAAGAATAGTTTAACAAAGATGAAGACGACTGTTATTGTATGTGGCTGATGATGATGACTATTTGTCTCTGCATCATCCAAAGGTTGACTAGTAGAAAATGCCTATGGCATTAAAACCGCCTCTGTACATTTATGTGCTTGAAGTAGGTATTAATAAATATATAAATGAAAGATGTATGTATATTATTATGTCCCAATATATTCATATTAAACTACTCGTGATTTTTTCAAGGAAAATAATAAAATGCATTAACTATGACAACAAATTTATTGGCAATATAAATAATATTTATTATGTAATAATTAAAATATAACCTTTTCTTATAGCACAATACATTATTGTACACTGTTCGTGCATTGCGATGCTTGTTATGGCAACTATTACATAAACTTGTAATGCCAACTTGACAATTTAAGAATAGTTCTAAAAAGAATATTTTATCACTTAAAAACTAAACACGGCATACATTAATTTGAAGCTCTTACGTCATGGCTCACATCAAGTAAATTACTTGATCTAAGCGTCATGGGTCTTGTGACGAATACTTGTTACATAATATGGCGCAAATATATAGCCAATCGCGTCCAGTGTGAGGTATTTTTAAACTTCATAATAATAAGGAATGGAAGACTGTAAAATGTACTTTAAAAATTATACTAAAAAAATCAAGTCTAATAGGTGCCTTCATTACCTACAGTAATTTCCAGGCTACATTTATGTAAGATGCCATAACGCTTAAACAATGATAAAGTTTATCAGTTCGATCAGGTGTTGACGATGTTCGTGACGAGCCCGGCGGCTATCGTGGTGCCCGCGACGCGCAGCATCACGCGGCCCAGCTCCTTGACATCCTTGTAACGCTCCACGCAGATCGGGCGACACACCTCGATCTCGACCACAGCCACACAGTTGTTGCCCAAGCAACGAGGCTTCTTCTTCACTAGCTCGCCGGTACTTTTGTTCAATAATGACTTCAACTTTACTATGTTTGCAGACTCAACTAGAGACTGATGATGAATAAGTACTGGAAAACCTTGTGTGATAGGAACCTTTATATTAAAAACTACTATCCTGGCTTCAAACCTTGTAGTGACTGGTACTTGTTGGATTGGGTCACTCAGTACAAACCCAACGGAAACATTTTGCATGTCTACTCCTGTTAACGTTACACTGACTTGGTCTCCAGCAAATGCAACATTAGTTGTCATTTCATTAATGCTTATATTTCTAACCTCCGCCAATTCTTTAGTGGGGCATACTAAAACTTTATCACCTTTATTGATCAAGCCATTCTCAATACGTCCGGCCACACAGAATCCTGAGCCAGTACCTTTATACACATCATTTACAGATAAGCGGAAAGGTTTTGCCACAGGCCTCTCAGGCACATTGAATTTATCAACAACATCTAGTAGGCACGGTCCATTGTACCATTTCAGTAACTCAGCTTCGGCCGGAGGCTTCACCAGGTTCTCTCCAGTCAACCCTGAGCAAGGTACGTAAGTAACATCAGAATCCTTAAAACCAGCTTGTTTCAGGAAAGCTTTTAGTTTTTTGGTGATCTCATTGAATCGCTCTTGAGACCAATTAGTTGTGTCTAACTTGTTTACAGCTACCGCAAGTTGACTTACTCCAAGTGAGCGCACTAACAGAGCATGCTCTCTAGTCTGACCTCCAAAGTCAAAGCCTGACTCAAATTCACCTCTTGTGGCATCCACTACAAGTAAGGCTACATCTGCTTGACCAGCACCAGTTATCATATTAGGGATAAAGTCCGCATGACCGGGTGCATCTAATATAGTTACTCTTTTTGTCTTTGATTCAAACTGTGCTCTCCCCACATCCATTGTGATGCCTCTGACCCTCTCCTCTCCAGTTTCGTCCAACACCCATGCATACATGAAGCTCTGTTTGCCAATTTTCTTGCTCTCTTGTTCATATTTGTGCAGAGTTCGCTGACTAACTTCTCCAAGCTCACAGAGCAGCCGGCCCATCATAGTAGACTTGCCGGCATCAACATGACCTATAATAACTATGTACAAGTGTTCCTTGTCTGATCCTCTCTCATTTGCATACTGTGTGTTAGCATCCAGTTTGTTTTCTTTCACTTTAGGTGTTACTTTAATTTCATCAGCTTGATCAGTCTTCAATCTGTCAGGGCAAGGTGATTGCTCCCTTGGGGTCTGTGGACGACTGCCAGAGCTGCCATCCTGCCCAACTTTAAATCCCTTCACTATTCCAACAGTCTTTGGTTCTACATTCGTAGCAATAACTTTTGGAGTTTTATCTACAGTTGATATAATTGGAGCTTTTAAAGGATCTACAATGATTACAGGCTTCACAGGTTCTGTTTTAGGAACCTCAGGGTCTCTACTTTTTCTATTGAGTATGTCATCAAGAGACTTACTAAAGTCAAACTTGTGCTTTATAACAGTTTGTATAAGAATGTTATCTGAAACCGTGTCACCTATAACATTTCTAAGTTCGTCTAAGCACGACATGAGCTTAGCTTCATCCTCTTCATCGAGTTGCAGACTACGGAAGTCCATAGACTCGCGTCGCTCGTGTGCGGGTATACTTGTGTCTGCTATATTGTCTTCTTCAGGCTCTTCTTGTATATCATTGTGGCTCTGCAAGAGATCTACCTGCTGGCTACGATTTCGGTCATAAATCCACTGTGATGCGTCGCTCGGCGACAAGCAGCTATCTTCTTCCACAGAATATCCGTAAACATCGTCGTCATCGTAGTCTTCGGAATAACTCCTATTTCTAACATCGCGGTGACGAGCCATCTTGAAGACTCGTATCGATTATCTAGGTTTTACTCAATAGCAAACATATTGCGGGATAGTTCGGGAAAATTCACACGTTTTCACAAATCTTCAAACACTTTCGTCAATTTTTTAAGGATGACATTCAAATGACAGTATGAATGACACATACATGAAAACAATACGTTCATAATCTAGAAATTTGCAAACACTGAAAAGTAGCTCATCTAAAATCATGATTTAACAGGAAAATATTATTTCATTGTATTTATAAAGCGGCTGAAACTAAATTATTAGTTCCCATAACACAATAAATAAAAAAGGCAAACTAAATCTTTTAAAATCTACTTAATCGTAAGGACGCAACTCTAGCTATTAGATTGAAGATTCGTTTAGAAATTGATCAAAAGTAACAAAAGTTGTTCTGATGGTCAGTAAAATAAATTACCAAATTAACCCGGGAATGAGAACTTTTTGAAGTTCTTTATTGATTCATTGATTGGTTGACGGTTTTTCTTTTTTCGCTAGTTTTAAGAGAATAATATTTTTATTTTGAAAGTTTGATGAGGCCAACATGGATCGGCCAGAGACCGAAAGAGGACCGAGGAGGAGGGAAGAAAGGAAAGCCTTGGCATAGTAGTGCACACTATAGGATAACAAAAAAAAATGTTTTGATTAGTTTTCCAATTTCCGATCATCAAAGCCATCTTACTAGTCTATCAAAAAGTACTCTGTGAAGCCTGAAGCCATCTTTGATAGATAGTTTACGTTAGGTCGACATCGACAATCGTCATGATTGTGTCAGTCGGTGTCAGTTGTATCATCTGTCACTGTCATCCATACTCCATAGACTACTACTCATAGAGTAAAGTAACTACTACTACTAGTAGCTGTCATTAGTGTCATTATTATCAATTTCGTTTCATTGCCTAAATAATTGCCTTTGTCGTGAATGAGAATAAAATTACGCCTACTTTTCCCTTCGCTTTTCAAGTTTTTTTAGTAATCTTCCAACCTAAGAATCAATTCTAGGTTGATGATCTAATTATCTTAATTTGCAATTGTGTTGTGTTTCTAACGAGGCATTTAATTACAAAACATAAAGTTTTAGACCCTTGACCTAGTAAAACTTAGTCAACATGAAGAAGAAGGTGCGTATTCAACTAAATGAACTTGATTCTAATCTCATATTTTGTTATTCAAAACAAAATACGTCAATAGGTTTGAAAAAAAACATGGTGGTTTCTATTTCAGATTAAAAAAATAGATAAAATATTTTTCACAACTCTATAATCGTTACATTTTCAGGTATTATTGATGGGCAAGAGTGGCTCTGGTAAAACGAGCATGAGGTCCATTATATTTGCCAACTACATAGCCAGAGACACAAGACGACTGGGTGCTACAAGTAAGCTGTTGCACTTTTGTACCCTTTGATATTTAAAATTCATAAAAAACTAAAATCTTGAACACAATACGCTATGAGAAGAATCTTAGGGCAGAGGGTCATCTTTGTTTTATGTGTTGGGAGGAAATATTGTTAGATAGCAAAGTTTATCTGTTTGATGCATTGTTGTATTGGTTGACTCTAGGGACACGGTATCGAATAGAAAGTATCGATACTGTACTCATGAGTAGTATCGAAAAAAAAGTATCGTACTCATAAAAGTATCGAAACAAAAGTATCGATACTTCAAGGTATCGAGTACTTTTCTTAGTGCCTAATTCGCATAGAGCATAGGTCAATATCAGTCAGTAAATAACGTCAGTTTAACTTCAGTAGAGCAGGACATGAAAAAACAAATGGTATTGGTACAAAAATTTAATACAATAATAAAAAAAGACAACTGTAACTTCAACAAAAAAAAAATATATAGAAACAAAATTAAATTATTTAGTACCTACTTTAGGCATATTTTTTTTTTTTTATTATTAAATGAGCCCGCTCTTGACCCATATATATATAATCAAATATAGCATATACATTAACCATAACATTAGTGGTAGGTAGTTTATGCGTGAAAAGTTAACAGATTCACAGATAGTAACTTTCAAATTTAGGTAGGTATTTATAATTACTAGCAAATTCTACCAACGTTGTTCGCGTGGAACGTTTTTCACATTTTACGTAGGAATAAATGCTTAATGCAAGTTTGAGTTTTTGTAATACCAACGCAATCACAAATAGACACGCCAATTTTATTTCTATGAATATGGTTAAATCCGTTCAGCGGTTTAGGCCCGTTACGGAACGCAGTGGCCGTTATGAATTTCGCCCATTTCGGAACACAGCCTTGGTAGCAATAATAATAAAAACATGGAATCATGTAGGTATATTTACAAAAAAGCATAAAATTATTAAAAAATACCATGACGAATTTGTCGTAGAGTGTTTCATAAGATGTTTATTCATGTTTGACGTATTTCCTGACGTTTTTATGATTTTGAAGCAAGTCTTGCATTTCACTTCGTTGTTGTCAATCTTGACAAAATACTGCCAAAGTTCACTTTTAGTAGGCGGCATTCTTCTAATGACTCAAATATCGATAGACAATATAGTTACACAGCACAGAATAATAGTGAGTACTTTTAGATTACACTTGAATAAATCAAATAATAGTCAAGCAAAATAATGATCAACCGTATTAATATAGTAGAAAAACAAAGCGCGAAACGAAATAACGAATACCGCCGAATACGATAAAATTAAATGACAACGTTGAGCGAGTGAGTGAATGAGTGATGGATTAGTGTAGTAAATGAATGAAGGAAAGGTTAAGAATTTAACTGTGAACGGAAAGAACGATTTCGTGCAAAGATCGATGTAATGTTTTAGAAGGTTTAGAACGAGTGAACTAGATGGCGTTGCCATAACCATAAACATAAGCCGTAAAGATCGCAAGTTTTAAATGGGTAATTTCTAAGATTACCCATTTAAAACTTAATTTCTTATTCGATACGATACCTGCCAAAATGTACTCATTGAGTAAAAGCATCGAATACAAAGTATCGAGTACAAAAGTATCGGTATCGAATGGAAATGTATCGATACCACAAAGTATCGATACTTTTTTCGTGTCCCTAGTTGACTCATACATGAACTATAGGCACACAATAAGTTATGTAGTCTCCCTCTGCTGCCCATGCATGCTCACAGTACATAACAGCAGCACATATGATGCACTGATTTCACACACTACTAAAGTAATTATGTAAAGTAATTAGTACATTTGTTTCAAAAATTGCATGTAATTTGAAGTTATGCATAGAATAAGTTTTTTAGGATTTATTAAAAATAATGTTTATTCTTTCAAATTCAATCACATCCCCTTCTAACCCAAAACTACAGGTAGGAATGATATGATGACATTGACAAAATCTAGAATCATAAAAAAAGATAATACAAAAAGTTTATTAATTAATTAAAAGTGTGTGTAGATAAAAGCAATACACATTTTATCAGAACACTGTTTTATACAAGCATTATGGCATTTAAAAGATAACACAACAATAATATTGAATGCTTATTTCCAGTTGATGTAGAACACTCACATGTCCGTTTCCTCGGTAACTTGGTGCTCAACTTGTGGGACTGCGGGGGGCAGGAGGCGTTCATGGAGAACTACTTCGCATCACAGAGAGACAACATCTTCAGGAATGTGGAAGTGCTGATCTATGTGTTTGATGTTGAGAGCAGGGAGATGGAAAAGGACATGCATTACTATCAGTCTTGTTTGGAAGCTATATTACAGGTATTTTTAATTACATTAAACCTTTAATAAATAATCCATACTAATATTATAAATGCGAAAGTGTCTCTGTCTGTCTGTTACCTCTTCACGCTTAAACTGTTGAACTGATTTAGATGAAATTTGGTATAGAGATAGTTTGAGTCCCGAGGACATATGATAGTTTTTATCCCAATATTCCCACGGGATCGCGAATTATACGGATGAAATCGCGGGGCGCTGCTAGTGATATTATACATACATAATCTGCACGCACAATGGTCCACTTGAAGGACTAAGTGCGGAAACCAAACCCCATAACATAGAACATACATAATCTACCTATAATGTTCCCACTGCTGGCACACACGCCTCCTCACTTCGAAAGGGTACCGTAATCTACCATGCAACCTCTGTAAGAGTTGTTTGATGTCACATGTCTTTCGAAATTTTAGTTCTAGGACATGCCGGTATCTTCACAATGGTTTCCCTCACTGTTTTGAGAGCAGTGATGATAAAATGAATTACATAAATTAAAGCGCGTTCCTGGGTTCAGACCCAGGGCCACCACTGGTCCATAATTATGATATAATTATTGTGTATTGTTATGATAACCTGGATGAGAGGCACATGGACAGCAACATTTTTTTTTTGATACTTGCAAAGAGTAATTTTGCAATATAAAAACAAAACTATTTAAATATCTTAGATAGAGGTATGAGGAACAGGGTGTAAAGTTTGCGTAATTTATTTTATTGCATGTTAAACCCTTGCGTTTGACCACCATCAGGCTGATTCATGAAGGTTTCCTACAAATAAATCAAAGTACACTCATATTATTTATATATTTTTCAGAATTCTCCAGAGGCGAGGATATTCTGCCTAGTGCACAAGATGGACCTGGTACCTGAGGAGCAGCGCGAAGAGATCTTCAAGGAAAGAGAGGAAGACCTGAAGAGGTTGTCCAAACCACTGGAGTGCACTTGCTTCAGAACCAGTATATGGGACGAAACTTTGTACAAGTGAGTGTTTTATTATTACAAGTATTTTTTTTTCGAGGAGCTTTTATTCTGTTATTGAAATAACTAAAATTGTGTCTACTTGTATATATTCAAATCAAATCAAAATCAAGGCTAGGTGGGGCGACGATCTGGTAGCAGCTAGATGAGAGTTGCCGAAAATCGAGTTGAATGGCGTGCAATAGTAGAGACCTATGTCCGGCAGTGGACTGTTATAGGCTGATGACAATGAATCAAAATCATTTATTTGCATAAAATCAGGGGGTCTAAAAATGCCACTTTGGCAGAATCATAAAAGGATAACATTATGAATCATAATATGGCGAAGACAGCCCGTGTTTTTCGTTTTTCGCTGAAAAAAATACTGAAAAATTCTTCACCAATGGGATTTGATACGATTAACTTATCAGTTAATTGTCCATTATGATTCATAATGTTATCCTTTTATGATTCTGCCAAAGTGGCCTTTTTAGGCCCCCAGATCTGATCAGTATTTCTGGGCTGGTTAGTACTAAATCCAGTGGTATAAATTGCATTAGATGTATTGTACGATTGTTTTCTTGCTACAAGTCACAATTAGAATAATTTCCGAGAAATACGTATTTCTTTCTCGGAATTTCGTTTTGCCGATTTTTACAGCTGTTTCTCTCATTTTACAATGATCGTAAACAACTCGGGACTTCACCACATGGAAAATTCAAGTGCAAAATAAATTAAAATAGATTTACCCATGCTCAGTAAATCTGACAAATAAGGAAACTGAAATAAAATCATTATTCCCTATTAAACTGCAGTACAATTTCCCTTAGTAACACAATTCGTAGGAAAAGCGTGCTATAATAATATAACGCGGTATAAACAACGTCGTCAGTCGTAACTCCTTATCGCCAATCAGCGTGTCGGCACGGTGTGATTGCTGCATGCATATTTACGACTAGCTTCTGCCCGCGACTTCGTCCGCGTGAAACTTCTTGTTCCCCCGACCCACCCCGTCGCATCGCATCGTCTGCCCGCGCTATTACTTAGTTTTCGCTTAGCGTTCTTTCTGACTTGTATTTCTTCTTGCTCGGCTCCTAAGGGTCTTAGCGTGATGTTAAATAGCATAAAGCCTTCCGCAAGAATTAGGCTATCAAATGCAAGATTATTTTTTCAAATCTGACTGGTAGGATTATTATTAGTATATAGATTGTGCATAATATAGCGTTTATAATGCATTGTGGTAAGGTCGTAAGAAATGGCGTAGGTCGGGAGAAAAGCAGCTGACTTTCTGCCATTTATCAAAATGTACTCTGTGATTAGGCCAATAGGGTAGGTAGGTTGGCAGTATCCACGTGATGGTTAGAATTATATCCAAAAATTACGATAGGCTCACGTCTTGATCTAATCGTCATTATTCCTCGTCATCAGTTGAAATTCAGACATGATAATACATTCATGAATACACTCCGGGTTTTCCTATAGAAAATACAGAACACCAATGCTAGGAATCTTTACTTCATACCCCATTATTTCGCCAACGTTCATAATCTTGTCATAGAGAGACGAATATTTTAATGCAATGTAAATCAGACAGAGAGACAAGTTTACTTATGTTCTAAAGTGCAAGTATTTCTGATGGAATTAACATGTAATAATGACTAATCTCCGATTGTATTATTTCCAGGGCGTGGTCGAGCATAGTGTACAAATTAATACCTAACGTGAAGGCGCTAGAGTCGTCACTGAAACAGTTTGCAGAAATCGTGGACGCAGATGAGGTATAGTATTCTTTCATAGTACAGACGCCAGCACATCAAGCTACTACAATCTGTCAAATTTCTTTAATAGATTTTCAACTTTATCGCTAAAGCATAAGGTTCAAAGTGGATTGGGAAAATTTGACAGTTTCGGGTAGCTTGATCTGCTGGCGTCTGTACATTACGGAGAGTGCAGACTTAACTTGGACAGCAAAAATTATATTGAGGAAGCTACCACAAAAAAAAAACAAAGTATGTAACAATTAAAAATGTAAAAAGTCCTGGCCTAGCTTGGGCCCCAAATTAGCCAGACCATTGCAATGAGTTTCTTGCGCAGACCGTGCAAGACCTACACACTCCTTACACAACTCCACATGGGCCGTTTTAAAACGAGGTCTACTTATTTACAATTCTTCCTCCTCACCCACAGGTGCTGCTATTCGAGCGCGCGACGTTCCTGGTGGTCTCCCACTGCCAGCAGCGGCCGCACCGCGACGCGCACCGCTTCGAGAAGGTCTCCAACATCGTCAAACAGTTCAAGCTGTCCTGCTCAAAGCTCGCCGCGCAGTTCCAGAGCATGGAGGTATTACTATAGTATTTAGACCATCTGGTCCTCTAATTATTTGGTTCTGTTTAGAATAACTGTAAAGTAAATCTAGACAGACAAAATAATTAGAGGAATGGGTGAAATTTAGCCTAGTCTGCTTAGAGCTTAGACCCCGCATTCGTCTCAGCGTTAAAATCCGTTGAATATTTGCGAATGACGTCACAATTGTCAGTTGTTTAGTTAACTTGGACGGCAACATGGATTTATTGTGAAGCCACGCTACAATAAGCGTTGTTCGCGCTAGTTTAAAAAAATATGATTGACGTGTAAAAGAGTTTGTACTAATTTACTTACAGAAATAAATCATGTATCAATCATTTGCGTCTAGCAAGCCAAAATACCCCAATTATACGAGTAGCCTGCCTGGAAAGTGTTGCGGATGAACTCTCTGAGAGAGTGTTTTCAATATTTCATTGAAGTAACCTTTTACTTCACTTATATCAGAAATTAAACTATAATATTCCTTTATTTCTTCTAGGTCCGCAACAGTGTATTCGCAGCGTTCATAGACGGCTTCACGAGCAACACATACGTGATGGTAGAAATGTCAGACCCCAAGATACCGTCGGAAGCGACCCTCATCAACATCAGGAACGCGCGCAAACACTTCGAGAAGCTAGAGAAAGTGTCCTCAAGTGCCCCCAGCCAGTACCAATGAAACTGTGCAGAACTGTGTAGTTAATTTTATTATATACAAGTTGGAGTGCGAAGCACTGGGGTCTTGCCAAACGAAGTCAGTGATAGTCCGTTTGTTATGCCGTGTGGATGTGGTTTAGATAATTTGTTATCATTATCACCAGGGTATGTTAAAGCACTGGGAAAATTAAGGTAGGTATGGTTTGTCAAATTGCTCGATTCTTATGGTCTACAGTTTTGGAAGCTGCACATGTGGGTTTGTTCAACATATGTTTATGTACATAATATGTGTCTATGTGCACTGTTTATGTGTGTGCAAACTGCAGTTGCTATCTGTCACAGTATTGACCGAAAATTATCGAGTAATTTTTATGAGCCTTTTCGGATTGTTGGTATAGGCAAATGTGGACGTAATTTTTGTGGAATATTATTTTAAAAAACCATGCAGGTCGAAAATTTGTCAAACGAAAACCAATTCTATCATAATAAAGCGTTTATTTCGTACAAATGTACCCACGCAAATATATCACACGCACAATGCTCCATTTGAAGGACTAAGTGCGGAAACCAAACCCATAGCATAGATGTACCCATGACACTACTGCTGCAGTAAAAAGATTAACAATATTCTGAATAAATGGGTATTTTATTTCAGTTTAAATACCAAAGTTTCGAAACTAAAACACTTTAAAACAATGAACTCATTATTCCCAAAAACTGTTATTATTTAAGAGATATAATTTAAATACATAATAATCAGCTTTTATTTAAAAATATCAGCTATATTTTAAGTATCGTTAACTTCTCCAATTTTACCATGAATTGACCCTAGATTCTGGAGGCCAATTTATTCGATTTCATTTGTTGTCGGGTCTCAAATCAAGAGATCGTATAATATTGTTGTTTCGGTCAACCACACATATCGTGTAACATGATATTTCACACCTAAAACTAAACAAATATGTGACGCAAACTTGCGCCCGCGCTATGGGCCCTTAGCACGAAATGTTAAGAGGACTACAAGAGCTAAGTGTCCTTGAGAAACGCAAGCACACATATACACAATCGACGCGAACGCCATCTAACGACAACGCCCATCACAATTATGACTTAAAGCATACATGAAATTTAGAAGTAATGGTTTTGCGAGATTACGCCCGTGTATTCCAATAGATGGCGCGGAAACAAGTAGTTATGACAACAAAATTATTACCTAACCGACTTCTAAAAAGGAGGAGGTTCTCAATTCGGATGTTTGTTTTTTTTTTATGTGTGTTCCGGTCCTCTATAGACGACCTCCGTATAGACGGATTTCAAAATTCTTTTTTTATTCGAAAGAGGCTTATTCCGACATGGTTGCATTTATATTTCGTAAAGATCTGCTGATTAGTTTCGGAGACAGACAACGGAACTCTTCAATAAATGCCAGAAAATCAACCACGCGCTGCTATCGCATTTGTATGTTTACACAATCACACAACATAACATCACGCTTGTACCCTTTAAAGGGGTAGGCAGATGTGTTTAATAGCTTCCTGTCACTGATATTCACATAGCAAGTAGTGTTAGATGAATTTGTGTGGGGTAGGTAGGGACTAAAACGTGAAAAACAAAAAACTTTAAAAAAAAAAAAAACCGACTTCCAAAAAAAAAAAACACTACAAAGTGAAAAATAACTTTAATTTCGGAAGTTGGTGTCGTTGGTTCTGGCTTTGTACTGTTTTTTTTTGGAAGTCGGTTGTTTTTTTTTTTTGTAAAAAAGGTTTTTTTTATTTGTTTTGAGTGTGACTTGAAAAAATTAAGGATGTGGATGATTTTGAAATTAAACTGATTCAATAAAATTTAAAAAAAAATATTCAAAAAATTTCGAAGTGGTAGTTACTTACGAGTTTTTTTTTTAATTTACACTATACCACATTTAGTTTTAAGCTATTTTTCAGGTTTACATTATACCTACCACATTTAGTTTAAGCTTTATTTTACCGACTTCAAAAAAAAGAAGGTTATCAATTCGACACTTATGTATGTAGTATTATTGGAATTGCATTTCAATCACATATGCCAATCTATTAGGGCTTCATATACAAAATTTTATAGACGTATGTATGTATGTTTGTCCACGCATTTCTCCGCAACTATTAATCGGATCGTGACCATTTTTATTATAGGGTTACATTTACTTCAACTTATGGAACAGTGCAAGTTTCATCAGAATCGATTCAGTAATTTTCAAGATATAGACTAATACGTGTAAGTGTGACGGCCTGGCTTACGATACGAGCTACGGGTGTAACGTCAAAGGGAAAACATCTCAAAACCTTGGTCAAATTTTAGTGCAATATTTATAACAAAACTATTACCTACTTATTACAAACAAATATTCCAATGTTTAGTTAAAACTAAAAATTTACGAAATAAAAAAGTACCTAATTTAAAAATATTAAACCTACTTCAAAAAGAAATGAACTCAAAATATTATGAAATAACTTTAATCTATATATATATACATATAATAAAACAGTACAAAAACTGTGTCTGTACATTGAAAAAATAAAAAAAAAAAAATTGGGGGGGGGTTTAGAAACAGTAATAGGGTACGAATCCGAAAAAAAAATTCTGTCTGTTTGTCTGTTTGTTTGTACACGCTAATCTTTGGAACTACTGGAAGGATTTGAATGATTTTTGTTTTGTTGTATAGGTATTATGTCTGGGCAACATATAAGCTATAATTTATCTTGGAAACTTGAACACCTGATGCAGAACCGCAACAGACCAGCTAAACTATAAGAGATACAAAAATGGTACCATAGCAAAAATTGTTCCACGTGATGAGCATTTTCTGCCGAGAGAATAAATTTGAAGATCTCGAACACCTGATGTGGAACTCCAAGAGCCCAGCTACACCATAACATATATAGGAATGACGTCTTAGCAAAAGTTGTTCGGTCTGATGGGCATTTCCTGTTGGCTTATAAAAAACCTGGCCACACACAAACAACCGTACCACAAACCGTACCACAAAGCAAAAACGCCGAAAAAAACACGTTTTTTTGTACGGGAGCCCCCCTTAAATATTTATATTATTTTGTTTTTAGTATTTGTTGTTATAGCGGCAACAGAAATACACCATCTGTGAAAATTTCAACTGTCTAGCTACCGCGGTTCTTGAGATACAGCCTGGCGACAGACAGACGGCAAAAACGCCGAAAAAAACACGTTTTTTTGTATGGGAGCCCCCTTAAATATTTGTTTTATTTTGTTTTTAGTATTTGTTGTTATAGCGGCAACAAAAATACATCATCTGTGAAAATTTCAACTGTCTAACTACCGCGGTTCTTGAGATACAGCCTGGTGACAGACAGGCGGCAAAAACGACGAAAAAAACACGTTTGTTGTATGGGAGCCCCCCTTAAATATTTATTTTGTTTTTAGTATTTGTTGTTATACCGGCAACCGAAATACATCATCTGTGAAAATTTCAACTGTGTAGCTACCGCGGTTCTTGAGATACAGCTTGGCGACAGAAAGACGGCAAAAACGCCGAAAAAAACACGTTTTTTTGTACGGGAGCCCCCCTTAAATATTTATTTTATTTGGTTTTTAGTAATAGCGGCAACAGAAATACACCATCTGTGAAAATTTCAACTGTCTAGCTACCGCGGTTCTTGAGATACAGCCTGGCGACAGAAAGACGGCAAAAACGCCGAAAAAAACACGTTTTTTTGTACGGGAGCCCCCCTTAAATATTTATTTTATTTTGTTTTTAGTAATTGTTGTTATAGCGGCAACAGAAATACACCATCTGTGAAAATTTCAACTGTCTAGCTACCGCGGTTCTTGAGATACAGCCTGGTGACAGACAGACGGCAAAAACGCCGAAAAAAACACGTTTGTTGTATGTAAGCCCCCCTTAAATATTTATTTTATTTTGTTTTTAGTATTTGTATTTATAGCGGCAACAGAAATACATCATCTGTGAAAATTTCAACTGTTTAGCTACTGCGGTTCTTGAGATACAGCCTGGCGACAGACAGCCGGCAAAAACGCCGAAAAAAACACGTTTTTTTGTACGGGAGCCCCCCTTAAATATTTATTTTATTTTGTTTTTAGTAATTGTTGTTATAGCGGCAACAGAAATACACCATCTGTGAAAATTTCAACTGTCTAGCTACCGCGGTTCTTGAGATACAGCCTGGCGACAGACAGACGACAAAAACGCCGAAAAAAACACGTTTTTTTGTATGGGAGCCCCCCTTAAATATTTATTTTATTTTGTTTTTAGTATTTGTTGTTATAGCGGCAACAGAAATACATCATCTGTGAAAATTTCAACTGTCTAGCTACCGCGGTTCTTGAGATACAGCCTGGTGACAGACAGACGGACGGACGGACGGACGGACAGCGAAGTCTTAGTAATAGGGTTCCGTTTTCAAGGACTCGGAGGACGATCGCTTTTCAAGGACTTAGAGATCCGTCTATTGAGTTGCCGGTAATTTATCGCATCATCTAAAGACTGCAGGATCATCACGCGCCTCTCCAGCATGAGTCGTGAAGTAGAATCAAAGAGCTTTTTTTTTAATTCGTACGACAGGTCTTGAAGATATTAGACCCGACCGTATGGACAGTTTCCACGAACCTATCGTTATAATCGTCCACGGAGCTCCCTAGGCATTCGAAACGATTCTGAAGTTCCGAGTTGAAAGCTCTCGGGGTTTTGGACCTGGATCGGTGCTGGGCGGAGCGTAGACTTCATCAGTCGAGATCTTTCCAGCTTGAAATGTAAGTTCAATGTGCCTCTTACCATGCGGTGATCACTTCCGGTTTTCACCGCGATTATCACAGAGACGTCATTGAATACATACTTCTTCGTCGACTTATTGAAGTCAATCTCATTTTTAGTTGTACCATCCGGGCTCTGCCATTCCACTTTCTGTGCTCACGTTTTCTGAAGAAGGAATTCATCATAAAGAGGCCTTCCTTCTTCATAAAACTGACCAGTAGGTGGCTCCGGTGGTTCCGGCGTCCAACTCCAAATTGCCCCACTCGCAGCTCATCATCGTCGTTTCGCTTACCCAGTTTCGCGTTACAGTCCCACATGACAAAGGTAAAGTGAGTTTTAGAGCCATGCATGGCTCTGGAAATATCCTCATACATGGTCTCGACCTCATCCTCAGGGCGTGACGAGGTCGGGGCGTAAACCTGTAAGACCTTCAGCGAATACCTTTCGGATATTCTGATTATAAGGTACGCCACCCTGGTCGATACACTCTCGATCTCCAGCATCACCACATTCTTCACAAGGGACTTATGGACGATAAACCCGACACAACATGGGACTGCCCTCCCGGAAATAGAGCAAGTTACCGGATTTTAAGGATTATCGAGTCCTCCCCCTCTCTTCGGACTTCAGATAACCCATAGATAGATTTGTGACAAATATTCATTGAAATAAGTACAAGTGGCAAAAAGAGACTATATTATTATTGTGCTGTTTTTGGTTGTTTGAATTCGTCAATAAGTTATTTTTATTAAATATACTGATCAAAAAACACCATGTATTTTATTGAACTCTTCATATTTCATTCACGTGTTTCATTTTTATTATAAAAAAAAAACTTTTTTCCAAAAAAACAATACAAAGTGAAAAATAACTTCAATTTCGGAAGTCGGTGTCAAAAAACGAAAATGCAGAACCAACAACCGACTTCCGAAGTTTTTTTTTTTGTAAAAAAGTTTTTATTTTTCACTTTTTAGTTGAACCTACCCCACACAAATTCATATAACACTATACTTGCTATGTTAATATCAGTGACAGGAAGCTATTGAACACATCTGCCTACCCCTTTAAAGGGTACAGGCGTGATGTTATTTTGTGTGATTGCGTAAATAATCATGTGCGATAGCAGCAATCGCGGTTGATTTGCTGGCATTTATTGAAGAGTTGTTCTCTGTCTCTGAAACTCATCATCGCGCTCGATCGTTACGAAATTTAAATTGGACCATTTCGGAATAAACCACTGTCGAAAACAAAAAATTTTGGAAATCCGTCTACATTATGACGGAGTTATGCCCGAACATACTTACATAAAAAAAATAGAAACATTCCAATTAAGAAACTCCTCCTTTTCAGAAGTCGGTTAAAAAAAAATACCTATAGGTACAATCACAAAACTATAAAGAAAGGTAGGTTGATGAACTTAAAATACTGTAGGCGGGAAGGGCTATCGCGTGTTTACGTACCGCGCGGCTGTAGGTAATTATTTCTAGAACAGAGCCGAGTCACAATACTGTATAGAAAATATACTGTGCCGCGGCCGCGGTGCCGGTGGCTGAGCTGTATTGGTTTGGTTGCCCTTGGATTTGTAGGTATGAACCCTTGCACACGGCGCGCGGCGCGGCGCGCTTCTTCGGCGGCGAGTATTACGCACACATCACTTACGCGTTAGAAAAAAACTTCCGTGTTGATATTTACAACTTTCTTTCTCCTGTGAAAGATAATTACATTGTTGACGTTTTTTTTTTTGGTAATTTTATAAAAAAAATTAAAAAATATATAAAAATTCAAAATACATTTAAATAAAATTTAAAAAAGAAAATCCAACTTTGTATCCCTGGGAATCGAACCCGCGCACTGTTGAATACAAATCTACACATCGACCAAACATGCTAACTTAACGGTTATACGAATAGTCGAAAAAATTGACCCTATGCATAAATACGACTCACTTAGACGTTTCCAAATTCATAGTTTTATTGTTAAAAAAATAAATATTCAGTAAATAATAAAATGCTCACTTTTTAATTTCGTTCGGAATTTTTTGAACGGAATTTTTCACTTTATTTCCCATATTTCCAAATGATAATTGATAACAAATTATTACGCTATTTTGACTTAAAAGTATTTTATATTTACACGAAAAAAATATTTACGGAAAGAAGATAATGCAAATAATAATAAACAATGAATTTACAAATAAAACTTTACAAAAACATAACAACCTTGGTGGAAATAATGCGGCGAAAAGAGCGACACGTCCGTTTAGCATCAGGCCTCGGCCGGCAGTGTCGCTACACGGGCGTTTACGCACACATACGCACGTATTATGTTCGGAAATTTGAATATGCGATTTACAAAGAATCTATTGTTTGGATTAAAAAATTAAAACACTATCATTTTAGTATGTTGCTTGTAGAATATTCTGACAAAAAATCAGAATGATTGTATGTATATTACTATGGATTTTATTGTAAAAAGAAAATTTTTAGAGGTATCTTCATGATTTTTTTCTATCGTATCAAATTAGTTGAATCATGTTTTCAGCACACTATCTATCTAGCATATATCCTGAAGAATATCATATATTTTTCTGATTATGTTTACTGTAGTCGATCATACACTTTTATTGTTTCTAAAACTTGCATTTAGCTCTTGTAAGCCCCTTAAGAAGGTACAGGCCACAGGCAGCGTGCCACGGTTTGCTTTTCTTCGGGAATACAGGCGTGATTCTATATTATTCATAAACCCCACCATAGTTGTGTCGCTCTCAACTGAGTCGTCGGGCCATAAATCTTTTTGCCAGTTTGTATCGCTAGCACTTGTTAAGGCGTGATTCCACCAAAATTGTGATCAGCACATTTGTTCACTAACATTTTGTGCAGAACTCCAACTGCACGTACTGAGCTGCAGGTCCATTAGTCTCTGTTTCCACCGGCAAAGATGTGTGTAACTTTTGTGAGCGTATGTAGCACATTTGCAAATATTTATTTGAGTGAGTCCACCCTAAGGGCTGATTTTACCAAAGTCAGATATCTTTTATTCGTGGAATAAAATTGACGTCTGACAGTTCTAGTATGGTAAAACTGTCAAAAGTTCAAAATTTATTCTCAGGCTAAGACTGATTCTAGGTTTAAAAGTTTGGTGGAATGCGCCCTTAGAAACATCTGTGCAGTACCCACAAACTGGTGAAATCGCGCATTTAGACCTACGGAATGCGCTAAGTACGTGGGTAATAGTATCGATTGTTTTGTTACTGACGTTTGTGACGCGACGACTCAGTTCAAAACTATGTATGTGACTTTTATTCCTTCAAGTGCGATGTCACCAATTATTTAGTGATTGAGATGTCACGGTGTTTAAAATCGCGTTATAACAAATGGACGGAGACAATACTTAGCTAATACATTTGTTAGCTTTAATATATTTATGCCACAAACTGTGGTTTTCTTGTATGTCAACGTATTTGACATACTTATTGGCGTTATATAATTTTTTTTATCATTTTACCTTCAATTTAAATTATTTTAATAAATATAATGAGAGTTAACTTCTTGGTAGTTTATTGCAAACTCTTAAGGCACTCGCACATAGGCCACTCGCTCTAAGCGAATAGCCGGCTATAATGTACCGCGAGCCCCTAAAATATGTATAAAACATCGAACGTGGTCCATGCGCGAGTGGCCTTAAGGTGCGTCCACACTGTGTAACATAACATGTTATTAAACATAGTTATATAATATGTTTCTATAGAGAAGTTTGCTAACTTCTCTGTAAAATAATTTGGACGTGTTATATAACATAAGTTTAAGTGTTATATAACATAATCTAGACGCACCCTTAGTTCGCAAGTTTAGATAGTGGTAATTTTTCGTTTGTGATCGTAATTTACATGATAGTTGTAGTAACTACTTCTTGAATAATTCAAGTAAAATTAATATTACCCTTCAATTCCTTTAAAACTATTATAGCGACATTACGGTAGTCATTAGTATGACGATACTACCCCAAACGAACTCTTCCAGAAGGAGCTGTGATACTACTAAAATTGTAGTAACTATTCATTTTATTAACGAAATGCTCTCATTGCAGCTGAAACACAAACTTATTTAAAATATCATTGCTAACCATAATATTTGTACAAACTTGTTCAGGTAGTTATAATTGGCATTTTGCTTTGTATACATTTAGAAGCTGTGTTTATACTAGATCTATACAACGTGAATTCGTGAAAGACTTTATTGATTGACTACTGACTGGTGGATTGGGCTACTGAGGCTCCCCTGTGACCAAATAGTAACGCAGAGTAAAGTATTTCTGAAGACATTGTAAAACAAACTTTAAAATAAAATCAGTGTGATTAAGTGCAAAGTTGGACGAACATTGACAAAGACATTTAACTGCTTTTTTGACATTCTCGAGCACACTCACGCATTCTCTTTTGAACTTCAAAGTATCGTAATTTCATCGGAGCAAGCCCAATCAATTCACAATGACTTTATAACTTATGTACAATCAACAAAAGAGATAAGTATGCAGAATCGTCGGATATAGTTGAAGTTTAGTAAGAAACCGATGGATGTTGTCGATTGAAATTTAATTTGATAAATGAGCTGTTTGTTTTCTATTAATAACATTAAATTTTATTCGAGAACATCCATCGGCTTCTTACTAAACTTCAACTAGGTATATTCGACGATCCTGCATACTTATCTCTTTTGTTGACTGTACCTATGTTATGTAGTAAAGTTGCTGCTTTACCGTTTCTCTAAGTGTAGGTTATGTAACTGTGATTGTGCCAAGATTACAATTTCAGTACATGATGTGGTTAATACGATCTCATACAAGTTTTAAACTCATTTTACCGACATTTTAAATATCTGACTTTCATGATCAATGCTTCTAAGTATACTCAAATAGGTAAGTATCTATTAATAAAATACTAATACCTACTATCATGTCCTGAAATTGTATTCTAAAGAAATATTTTTATCTGTTATAGTATGTTAAGTACGTTCGTATGAACAGTCTATTTTTGTTCATTTGAATTCTATGATAGTATTTATTGCAGTACAGTCAGCATACAAGACTATGTTCTATTTATCCGTTATATTTATGTTGCACAATTGTATAGTCGGCAACAACAGTTGCTGATTTTTAAACCGCAAGCCTATTAAAAGATTTTTATATTTACTTACTGCGTTTTGAATTACGACTTATTTTAATCGAAGTCAGGTAAATGCAATATTAAATTTCTATGAAACTTCTCGGTGTCTGTTATACAATCACAACGGCCAACCAAGGTTAAGTAATACATGATATAATTACCAAATCTCTAATATTTACAAGATGTAACAACTAGGATGTAATAACTGAGTCTACATAGAATTTTATTTGATATAGGTAATGATCAGATAATATAATAAACGATTGATATAATTTTAAAATAACTAATTTCTATAAGCATAACAAACAGTGAATATAAAATCGTTTGATGTACCACTCCAAAAGACATAAAACCTATTTAGTCTTATATGATAAAAATGGGCCTACCCTTACGCCAGCAAGTATGCAGCATGCAAACAAGCATAAACCATGCATGCAGCATGCAAGCAAGCGAACATGCAGCAGGCATGGTTTCTGTCCCGGCTCCGGCGCTGCGGGGCTCCGGCGGTCTCACGCGAGCTTATCGTCGCAGATGGTTTTAACGCTCACCGCCGCAGCTTCCGAAGCCACCACCAATCTATATAAATTAATAATAAAGCTGAAGAGTTTGTTTGTTTGATCGCGCTAATTACTCTGGAACTACCAGTTGGATTTGAAAATCTTTTGAGTTTTATAGCCTAATTATTATAGGCTACTTAACGTCACGTCTGTGACCCTTAGTAGCCGAGCAAAAACAAAAAAAAAGTCTGAAAGTACGCTGAGCGAAAACGAACAGGGTGGGTCGGGGGCCGAAATGTTAAGCGGACGAAGTCAGGGGCAGAAGCTAATATGCCATCACCTTCTTCTTCGTGTCGCTGGCACGACTGTATTTTATATCTTGTTGGCCCAAAATTTTGCCACTTCCACATATAAAACACACACACATGAGATAAAATCAACCTTCACTTATTCAAACTAGGCTGAGAATCCTCATTAAGTACGTCCAAATTACGAAATAAGATTGTCCCCCAAAACGCCCACCCTTCATCACTTCCTAGTGCTTTAGCTGGGAAGAAGAAAGTGGCACAAAAAGTTGGCAAGTGGGCAACAACAACACAACATAATATTGATTCAACCTTTTTGTGTCATCAGTCATTGGGAAATGGACGTCGCCGCGTCGATGGACGCCCGCGTTTACAAGGTCAATTGCCTGAAATTGCCGACTGGCGACTTCGGGTTCGGACTGACAATGTTTATTCGTGGTCGCGTCGTCGCCGGTGGTAAATCGCGTCAAGCAAACACTAACGACCAACTGCTGACAAAACAATGCATTTGATATTATTTTCATTGATTACATTAATTTATTATTTTAAATCGATAGGAATACTTATATTTGTATTCAGCTGCATTCAGTTAGACTAGAAGTCAACACCATGTACGTGTGAACCACGGATATCGATATGATGTGAACTAAGGGACCACGTTACACTGGGAATTCGCAAAATAAAAAACCTAGGATATAGAAGTAGACCCAAAATATAGTTTGGAAAAGGCAAGGTAGATGATGATAGTAATACCTATCCCATGGTTTATTTTTTTACAATTTTATTACTTGAAAAAATATATATTATCTACCTACCAGCTTCTGCCCGCGAAACTTCATCCGCGAAATTCGTACTTTCCTCTACAAATTTCGAAAATGTATGTTTATGATCTCTAACATTTACTAGCTTCTCCCTTATTTATTTCTTCTTCCCCGACCCACACCGTCGCGACGCATCGCCTGCCCGCGCTATTACTTCGTTTTCGCTTAGCGTTCTTTTTTTTCATTTTGCTCGGCTCCTAAGGGTCCTAGCGTGATGTTAAATAGCCTATAGCCTTCCTCAATAATTGGGCTATGAAATACAAAAAGAATTCAAATCTGACCGGTAGTTAAAGAGATTATCGCGTTCAAACAAACAAACTCTTCAGCTTTATTATTAGTAAATATATATAGATTTAGATATTTAGATATAAATAAGTATTCGGGCCAATTTTTAAGTTTATACCTAGATCAAAGGGATCAGATTTTTCAAATAAACTGTATCCCTACTTTTTACCCCCACAGGGGTGGAATTTTAAAAAATCGTTTGGAATGTGTTCATAACTTGGCTCAAAGACCCATACCCATTTTGGAGTTAATGAAAGCAAGCAGTAGAATTCACCCCTTAAAGGCTCTTACACACAGGCGCGACGCGACAGTGCGACGCGATTCTGCGATATATATCCATAGAACAATTTCTATGGAAACGCGCGCGACACTTCACACAGGGGCGACTTGTCGCGCCGCGACGGTGTCGCGGCGCGACGAGTAGCGCGACACCGTGTAGCCGCGATATCGCCGCGACACCATACTAAATGTTCATTTTGTATGGTGTCGCGGCGATATCGCGGCTACACGGTGTAGCGCTTGTGTGAAAGGTGTTGCGGCGCGATAATATCGCAGAATCGCCAGGCGACACGTCGCGCGACAAGTCGCGCCGGTGTGTAAGAGCCTTAACGCTCTTTCAATCGTTAGCTTAAACACAAAATTTGAGGATCCTAACTTCAAAACTGACGGACTTTCATATAAACTCCATCCCCTATTTTACCCCTTAACCCCTATAAGGGTGGAATTCCCAAAAATTCTTTCTTAGTGGATACTTACTCTTCACAAAGAACACACCCTCCAAGTTTCATGTCTCTAGGACCAGCGTTTTGGGCTGTCAGTCGGTTTACCATTTTATATAAGTAAATAGATTTCTTTATGTTTCATTCCATGATGTCTCATTCATAAAGTTACGACACTCGGGACTTCGGCATGAAACAATAATAATGGCTTATAATTGTTTCATTTCATTATTTATAAACACTCGAGATGACTACTGATTGTAGTCACTTAGCCAGTACATACCACCTACCTACCTAGGCTGTGCCTAATTAATTACCGCCACAACCTACGTTCTTAGACAACTGAAAAATCAAATAGATGCGATAATTCATTAATTAATAACAAAATTATACTTTGATCTTCATTCAGTCTCGAAACAACGGACTGTGGAACGACCGTAGGGTTAGCATAAAAAAATGCAAATATGGTTTTGTAGATAGATAGAAATTCTACCACTCTAGAACAAATATTTGGTCAGTGGGTATTTGAACAGGGCATTCTATTCTGAGATTAATAATCAACGTTGATGGTATCCAAAAGCAATAAAAACCTGGCGTCATAACAGCTGCGAACTCGATTCATCTCGGCTTCAAGGTCTCGGTCGAACACTAAGAAAAATCACGATAAACTATAGCAATGTGACCTTCGCCACACGAATTATTCCATAAACTTGCTTGTTCTTGTTCCAAAAACATTCCTTCGTTCGTTAAATTCTGAAGCTTCTCTACTTTAAAAAGAAGAAAAATATAGATTTTGTAAAACTAAGCCCAAAATTTTAGCCAAAACTGCTCGAAAATAATATTCATCTATGCGAGAGAGATTGATGTTCTAGGTACCTACAAATTAAAAATATGTGGTAGGATGATGAAAGAAAACCACTACGATTACTAGGTACTGTAATCCTGTCCTGCCAACGCTTTTAGCTGGATCACACTATAATTATCATGTCCGTCGTAATTTAGAAATGACGTAAAATATACAAGAAGTAGCAGCACCTCGTGCTTATAGCACACGTCACGCCTCGCCGCACAGTGGTCCGGATTTGAAAAATGGTGGACTTAGGAACAAAAGTCATTATTTTGATTTGAAAAAAATTGTATTCGATAGGAAACCTGATTTACATTAACAAACGTCATATTCAATTTTTCGATATATTGACTCTAACATGTTGAAAAAAAATTATTACGAAAAAGATGTATGGGGCAAGATTGATTTTATTTTTTTTCTCGGTGTGTTCAAAAGTGTTAGCTGTGAAACCTTTTATATATTGTTGTATTCATTTTGTACTTTACCCCTATAATTAAATTATTCGCAAATACTTGCAATCTTGGAGTGAAATCGCTGTTGAAATTCCAAAATTTTAACTTTATTTTTCTAAGGCTGTGAACGTTTTTAAGTGCATTTGTCCACATCAGTGTTGTGGTTTCTCAATACTTTTTTAATATATTGCGCCCACAAATGATGATTTTAGCTCTAGGAGTGTAGTCCGTGAATTAATGAAATATTAAATAAAATTTCAAAAAAGCATTACGAAAGCTATATCTCGGATGCCCCTTATTAGTATTGGGTTTATGTTATTGGTGAATCTTCTATCAACTGTACTTAAGCTTTAAACTTACCCTTGCATCTCTACTTTAAACTAAAATCAAAGTTCATAATTCGACGGGTGATAGCCGTCACCCGTCGATATTAATGTGCTTATTTTTAATTACAAGCGTACTTAATCTCTTTCTCTCAGAAATTTGAAACATATGTTAGCCCTGAAAAGGGCTGTTGTATTGCTCTAAAAGAGCGTGTAGATAAGACAGTCCCAAAAGAACTTGAGTGTGACCAAAGCCATCACTCCAAAGGATCTGGCACGTTTTCTGAAGCTTCCAAGACGTCCATTTCTTCTTCTTCGATCTCTTCGGCTGCTAAGAGCTGCAAAGCTTCGGGAAAAAAAACTCAATTTCTTGTATTTATCCAAGTTCGGCTTGATGTGCGATATGTAAGGATCTGAAGTAATTAGAAAATTATGTAAAATATCTTCATTCGTAAGTGTCCTCCCCATCTTCCTTGTGTGATGCTCTCTTGCATTTAGGAAGTCCTTGTTCCTTGCTTCAGCTGCCTCTTCGGATAAAATCCCGATAGGAAGGCAAGAAAAGTGCTTGCAAATATCAGCACCATGAATCAACATCTTATACACACTGGCTGGCATGTGGTACCAGGGATAGTGATGCACAAAAATCATCGTCATGTGCATGACGATGATTGATGGCAAAGTGGCCACGATTATCACAGAGACACCACACAAGGAAGATGGGGAGGACACTTACGAATGAAGATATTTTACATAATTTTCTAATTACTTCAGATCCTTACATATCGCACATCAAGCCGAAGTTGGACAAATACAAGAAATTTAGTTTTTTTCCCGAAGCTTTGCAGCTCTTAGCAGCCGAAGAGATCGAAGAAGAAGAAATGGACGTCTTGGAAGCTTCAGAAAACGTGCCAGATCCTTTGGAGTGATGGCTTTGGTCACACTCAAGTTCTTTTGGGACTGTCTTATCTACACGCTCTTTTAGAGCAACAACACAACAGCCCTTTTCAGGGCTAACATATGTTTCAAGTTTCTGAGAGAAAGAGATTAAGTACGCTTGTAATTAAAAATAAGCACATTAATATTGACGGGTGATATATGAACTTTGTTTTTGGTTTAAAGTAGAGATGCAAGGGTAAGTTTAAAACTTAAGTACAGTTGATAGAAGATTCACCAATAACATAAACCCAATACTAATAAGGGGCATCCCGATATAGCTTTCTTAATGCTTTTTTGACATTTTATTTAATATTTCATTAATTCACGGAATACACTCCTAGAGCTAAAATCATCATTTGTGGGCGCAATATATTAAAAAAGTATTGAGAAACCACAACACTGATGTGGACAAATGCAACTAAAAACGTTCACAGCCTTAGAAAAATAAAGTTAAAATTTTGGAATTTCAACAGCGATTTCACTCCAAGATTGCAAGTATTTGCGAATAATTTAATTATAGGGGTAAAGTACAAAATGAATACAACAATATATAAAAGGTTTCACAGCTAACACTTTTGAACACACCGAGAAAAAAAATAAAATCAATCTTGCCCCATACATTTTTTTCGTAATAATTTTTTTTCAACATGTTAGAGTCAATATATCGAAAAATTGAATATGACGTTTGTTAATGTAAATCAGGTTTCCTATCGAATACAATTTTTTTCAAATCAAAATAATGACTTTTGTTCCTAAGTCCACCATTTTTCAAATCCGGACCACTGTGCGCCGGCTTGCGCACGTTATCTGCACACGCACAGTTCCACACGTGATGTGATAGGAACTGGGGCATTCGACGACGCAGACTACAGTGAGACTCCAGCTTTACCGCAGTTACATTCAAGGTACGTGATAGAAAGTGTATTTCTAGTAACGGTACAGTAGGACAATTAATTGTACTACCCATTGTTTGTATTCGTTATCCTGCGCGCGCCGTGTGATCCCCCAATGGCAATATAGTCTAGTGATGTCATCGTGTTCGTGGTAGTGTGTCAGTGTGTCTCGTTGAGCACTTGAGCTCATTCAGTCGTCAGACTCGGCACGTGTAGGTGTCGTGGTGATACAGTGCTTTAATTTCGCTGTCCTTGATTTGTGACAAGGTTAGTTATCGTTTGTGTTAGGTACTGTAAATTGTGACGCAATCTTTTTTTATTTTATATATAAAATCGGTGTGTCAACTTATTGTTAGTGTTAGGTACCTACATAATTGGTCATAACATGAGTTAATTGTTTGTTTAAAATATTTGCACAATTATCTAACGAGCAAAAACCGGCACCACTATACATGTTTTATAACTGTCAGACTACGATGTTGCCATAATACCTAGGTACCTACTGTGTAATATTTTTTATTAATTGAAAAGAGTGATGGGAAAATGATAAGATATCCCACGTAAGTATAGGTAGCTACTGTGGCAAGTGGCAAATCAGTAAGTTAGTAAACTATTTTGTACTTAGGGGGCTGTTCATTTATTACGTAAGATAATTTTGACCACTTTCTGACCCCCCCCCCCCCCTACGTAAGAGAAACTAAGACTTGGAAGAAGCCCCTCCGCCCCCGTCAATCTTACATAAGATCTGCTAAAATTGCAAAGAAAAAGTACCTACCTAGCAAAAAAATTTAAAAGTTATAATTTTTGCTTACTTTTGTGATCTTACGTAAGAACAATCTAGACCCCTCCCACCCCCACTTTAGAAAAAATTAGACTTGTTTGGACTCCCTCCCTCTCAAATCGTCTTACGTAATATAGGTACCTACGTAATAAATGACCAGCCCCTAGGTACCGAAAAATTCTCGATTGGTACAGGAAAATTCTTATGATGTGAAAACGTCGATAAACATAGATGACCGTGAAACTGGTGAAACATGTTTTATAAACGTTACTGCTGGTTTATAATAAAATAGGCGCACCTTGTAAAGGTCTAAGAAATAGTTGTAAAACTAAACGATATCTACGATATCTTTACTACAAAAATAAAACTGTAATGTTCAAAACCAAATATAAAAAATATTCAAACATACTGAAAAAGTGCATTACTAAATCCAAAATGAATTCTAATATTAATTTCATTGAAAAAAGCCAAAACAAATGTAGAGCAACGTGGTCTGTCATTAATCACGAAATTGGGAATACGAAATGTGACAATGAGATTTCTGAACTACAACTAGATAAGCAGATACTGACTAATCCCACTGACATAGCGAATGCTTTTAATAATTATTTTATTGACTCGACAAATACCTTAGGAACTAATAATTTAACTAATAATTTACTTAATTACTCTAATACGGCGTCAATTCCTAATTCCATGTTTCTTAGTTCCATGACTGAAGATGAAGTTAAAAAGGAGATAATGGCTTTAAATAATACTAACTCCGAAGGTTATGATGGAATTAGCACAAAAATCATTAAAGCCTGTAAGAGTGAGCTAATTTCCATATTGACCTATTTAATCAACCTCTCATTTTCATCAGGTACTTTTCCTGATGCCTTAAAATTATCAGTTGTGAAACCACTTTACAAAAAAAACAGTAAAAATGACGTGAAAAACTACCGTCCGATTACACTTATTCCTATTTTGTCAAAAGTATTTGAAAAATGTATGCTCAACAGACTTCTCAACTTTTGCAGCAAATATAACATTATAGCAAAAGAACAGTTTGGATTTCAAAAGCACAAGTCGACAACACAGGCAATATTTTCCCTTGTGAGCAATATCCTGACTAATCTAAATAATACTCACTTAACAACAGGGCTTTTTTTCGATCTATCACAAGCTTTTGACTTTGTAGCACATGACGTCTTATTAAAAAAGTTAGAAAGTATTGGTATAAGAGGACTAGCATTGCAGTGGATTTCGTCTTATTTACGTGGCCGGAAACAATACGTTGTCATAGATAAAGTACATGACAACTTACTTTCTTCGTTTTCTTCTGACTCCAGGGAAAATAAATGCGGCGTCCCTCAAGGGAGTGTCTTAGGACCAATTTTATTTATATTATATATAAATGACATAGCACGAGTGACTAATCATAAATGTATATTATTCGCAGATGACATTTCAATTATTGTGACGTCTGATAAGAAGTATAAATCAATATCTGATCATGAAATTGACATTAATAATACTATTGACAATATTTTAGAATGGCTACGGACAAATAAATTAAAAATCAACTTAGACAAATCTAATTTTATACAATTTAATAAATCTAAACATGCTAAATACAATTTTAAACTTAACGTTGATAGACTGAAAGAAGTTACACAAACCAAATTCTTGGGTATCCTCATAGATCAAGACTTAAATTGGAAAGTACATGTAGATAATTTGTGCAATAGGATCAATAAATTTGCTTACGCTCTCAGACAAGTGAAAAACGTGACAAATAGAAAAACGGCAATAACTACCTACCACGCATATATAGAATCCATTTTACGCTACGGGCTCATTATATGGGGAAACAGTACAGATAAAGATAGAGCATTTAAAGCACAAAAAAAATGCGTCAGGGCCATTTGTGGACTTAAACCCGATGAGTCCTGCAAACCGTTTTTTAAAAAGCTAGGTTTATTACCACTTCCGTCACTTTACATTTACGAAATCTGTAAATATGTGTACAGTAATAAGGGATTGTTCAAAAAAGCGTATGAAGTAATCACTCGGCCAACAAGGGATCCACACAGACTTGTATTAAAGGATAATCCTAAGTCAGCCAAGTATGCTAAAAGCTGCCTTGTGATGTGTGTACGTATATACAATAAAATTCCAAACGAACTAAAATTACTAAATAATACGAACTCATTTAAAAGCAAATTATATAAATGGCTGAATGGACATAACTTTTATGACATTAAAGATTTCCTTAACATGTAATATAAAATATGGTATTATTATTATTATTAATTGAATTGAATTAATGCAAATGTTTGTGATATATGACGAATTGAATGTTTATATATTATTATTAAATTGTGTACCTATAAATTATTTTGCATGCAACTGATACAATTTGTGTATAGCTAAACATGTGGACATTATATACAAAAACCAGACTGTAACACCTTTATACCATGTTTATAGCAAATAAAGACTTATCTTATCTTATCTTGTCTATTAACAAAAAATAAGTAGCTAAAAATGATAGTCATCTGTTTTCTTTAGCACGTGTGTCTTAAAATACCAAAACTCTGTTTGGGAGTTGGTTCATAATCTCTAGATATCTAGGACTAGCCTAAGTCCTAGTCCTACCTCTAACACAACAGTAGTAGTTAGTCTCGTAGATCTTGTAAGCTCAAATTCTAGACACTACTTATAAGTTACAAATAATATACCTATGTTACAGAACATTGCTTATTTGCCGATTAGATATGAATAGGTAGAATCGTTTCCTTAACGCAGTCTTATCGCAAACTATAAAACTCCTTGCCCGTGTCCGATAAGGCTCACGTAGACACTCATACTTTTCCGCTGCTTGTCGCGAGTTTTATAATACTTATGTAGAAAAGGAGGAACGTCGTCAAAGAGAAACACCTTGTGCTTTTCCGAGTGTAGAGTGTAGACTAATAATACAATAGAAAGAAGAAGTAACTTAAGTAGGTACAGACGCCAGCAGGTCAACCTACCCGAAACTGTCAGATTTTCCCAATCAACCTTGAACCTTATGCTTTAGCAATAAAGTCGAAAATCCATTAAAGAAATCTGACAGATTGTAGTAACTTGATGTGCTGGCGTCTGTACCATCAAGTTAATTTCCCGTGAAGAAACCTTGGCAGCAGAGACCCCGTTGCAAGCACGGATTCAAGTTCTGCACTCACAAACCCAATTAGCTAATTTATCTGCAGTAGCCATTAGCTGCTTAGGGTTGAAGAAACCATGTAGTGCCAATGTACAAGTTGTACAACTTTGGCATACTTACACAAAAAAAAATGGTTGCCTGTAAAGTCGGTTTTACGGGCGAAGATTTTACGTGACAACGTCTTTTTCTCGGTAGAATATTTATTGATATGAATATAATTAAATTGCACAATAGGAACAAGGAATTAAATGAAAATAAGAACGTAACGTTACCGAGCGTTACACTTTTTCATAAGTGACTCCCAGCCGCAACCTAATTTAAAATAAGAACGTAACGTTACCGAGCGTTACACTTTTTCATAAGTGACTCCCAGCCGCAACCTAATTTAAGACGTTGTCACGTCAAAAGCTGTACTATAGTTGTTTGTGGGAAATCCCCGAAAAAAACAACGAGTTATCATATTATGACGGTTTGACGTCATAAAACCAATGACTGGAATGTAACATGACGTGTATTTCCTCATTTCAGCCGCAGAACATGTCGCAGGAAAAACCAGTGTTCGACTACCATGATGAGACCCAGAGCGACAAGCTGATGCGCAAAACGAAGGAATCTCCATTTATGGTCTTAGGTATGTAGACTATGCTATTAGGTACCTATAGGTAGGTACCAAGTGGGTAGTGGCGAAAAGAGGGACACATTGTACTATTATAATATATGTGTAAGTTAGTCTGTAAGGTATTTATCTATGGGCGAAAGTAGCCTGAAAATAATAGTACATTATGATACATGTGTGCTATGTTGATCATTATGCACGAGGCGATATTATCGCGCGAGCCGCAGGCGAGAGCGATAAGAAAGCCGAGTGTATATTGATTAATGCACACGCGTTTCATACGACGTTTTTCAACACACTTGCGAGGAAAAAAAACAGACTTGTATTGTTAAATATTAACTTGTATGGAAAATGGCGCGCTGGTTTTGTTTTCCCGCGCGCCGTGCTAGCCAGCACTAGCGATGCGCGCGCAACATTGACTCATTTTAAATATATTAATCTATGGCACAGACAAAACCGATACAGCCTATAGAAAAAATATAATAAACACAAACCTGAAAATTGCAAAAAACCTAAGAATTTCGCGGTCTACCACTGCGCATTCACCTTAAATTGTCTGTGGTCCCCTGCGAGTTCATTTTGCGACCAAGGACAATACAGACTATTAAAAAAAAAATTGAAATATAGACCGCGGATTTTTTCTTTCGGCATGAAGTCTCTTTGGGCGCTTTCCGAATTAGCTATAATCGCTCACATCACAGCGCTCACATCATCTACATGGACGTAATATTACGTCCATGCATCATCTCACATGCGTTCCGATTTAGATATTACTATTATGACTGCTGAGAGCTGGCAACAATTCGGAACACTCGTGAACGCGCTCACATGACAGTGCTTACACAATGTAAAAAAGATATTATTACAGTATTTCTTTGTATAAACACCACAGTTCTTCTTCTTTGGTTAGGTGGCGACTGTCAGCCAGAAGCACAATTTCAAAAATGCCACGTTAGTTTAATTTAAAGATGATACAACTCAAAACAAAACACACACTGACACAACCTCATACACACACTGTCATTTTTTACAGCGCTCACGGTGATATTATTCTAGGGCATGGTCGGCATTATCGCAAGATGGCGAATGTCATGACGTCATCTATGACGATTCACGGGACATCGTTATCGTTATCGCGCTCACGCTAATTCGGTTATTTCCCAATTCGGAACACATCGATTATTTCCCAATTCGGAACGCAGGGTTTGATGAGATTAAAAAAGCGCGCGTCTCCGACTAGTAAATAGTTATCTGTGGTATTACAGAACATGTGGATTAAAGTAAAGAAAAAGCACGCGTTCGTAATACACTCCATTATGGACCTAAAAGCGGTTCAATAAGAGCCACTTTACGAGCAAGTGTGTTGAAAAGGTTTTATTATTATTAATATTCTCGTGACGTCGTGAACGTCCAGTCATTCTCAATCTGTCAAAAATATTAAATACCTCTAAATTTATTGTTGACAAGTTTTTGACATTTGTTTGTCGCCAAGATGAGACTGCGATTAGATTTTGAACATTTTAAATTACCTACGATGATAAATTTATCACAGGAAGTAAGGTGGTGGGTAGGTATAGTGGGTTGGGGTAAGTTCGGCTCTGGGATGAGACCGTAATCCCGGCTTATTTGGCAATATTTTATAATGCGGATAACATTGAATTCTACGCCATTTTATTCTGCCCCGAAGGCGATCAGGGTTTTTTTTTTTTAATACTTAAAGTGGGAAAAGCTACCTAACATCGTCGAGAGTTATTGACCTTAAGGCTTAGTAGTCTTGATAAGACTATGCGATATGGCCATGGATGCCTATCTTAGGTTGTATCCTAAGGTTGTATGTAAAATCAACTATTGCAATTTAAACCTTATACCAATGTAATAAAAGTTTCTGACGTGCACTCGTGATTTGCAACGACTTTTAGTACCTGATATACCTACTTACGTAGAGCCACACGATGCAAAAGTGGTTGTCCTACTACAAGTTTCCTGGTAATTCGATTTTCGCAAACTAAAATAAATAACGATAGCAGTTAACATTCTATAAATACTCATAAGTATCTACGAGAGGAAGAAAAACAAGGAAAATCTCTTGAATTAATTTACCTCTTGTAAATCAAATGCACGCGTGTGTTACACACGATATAGTATTGATGGGGCTGGCTTCTAGACAGGATTGACAGTGTTGAATGATCTTATAATACAGTTGAGGCCACTAGCCCTTAGACAAAGATAATAAAAAATAACCCGACTCGACTGTAATCACACTAATATTATAAAGGCGAAGTTTGTGAGTGAGTTTGTATGTTTGTTACTTCTTCACGCACAAACGGCTGAACGGAATTGGATGAAATTTGGCACACAGATAGTTTATAACCAGGATTAATAAATAGGACTTTTTATCCCGATATTCTCAGGGGTCGACACTTATGCGGGTGAAACCGCGGGGCGCAGCTAGTGTGACTATAAAATTCAAAACAAGCTCACTTTTCAAGCATCCTGACGCAGTTGGTGGCCTTTTTTTTTAGTTCAATCTCAGATTTGATGCAACTGCGTCAGACTGCTTGAAAGTGAGCTTGTTTTGAACTTTTTAGTTAGTCGAGTTTTTTTATTAGGCATCTTTTTTCCACCGTTTTGTGTTATTTTTTGGAATCCACTTCTCAAGCCCTATCTATGTTTTGATACGTACCCCACATGGTCACGGATGGTAGGTACTACTTTTTTTTTCCTTGTTTATTGACGTTTATTATAATCCGCCATTTTGATTTTGTAAAAACAAAACCTAGCGCGAGCTACGAGTCCTCATGCCCATGGTATTAAAATCCATCCAGCCGTTATGATGCTTCAAGGGTATTATAAAGAATCCCACGTACAAATACCTACATAATATGTAGGTAGGCGCCCTAGTATAGGTTCGCGTGTAAAACATAACCCTGTCTTTGCTGTCGCGCAGTCGGGTAAAAACGAAAACTTAACACATATTAGAACAAAAGTAAATGTCTGTTAGTAGAACATACACAGCAGCTATGTAGGTACCATTTGATAGATAGTTTTATTTCAGTCAGTGGCGCAGCTGAAACTAATCAAGTTAACGAAATGAAACGATAGTGGGAGCCATTATGAAAACATTGTGGCATTCATTTGTTCGTTAAATTAGATCAATTAAATAGTGATCAATTTATGTAATGGAGTAGGTACAGTTCGCTTCACAAATAAGGTACCCCCCTTGGTATTGACATCAAACCTATTTAAGTTTTTCGTAACGTAACGTAAGTGGCGTGTTGGTCTAATGGTTAACACTGCGGCTTGGCGATGCGGTGGTCACGAGTTCAAATCCGCGGATGAGAAGATTTCTTTTTCCTTTATTTTATTTATTTATTTATTTACCCTTTTTTTTAGTTTCTTTATTAGGTGATTTTCGTTAATTATTATTTAAGAAATCAAATGGAGGTTTGTAATAAAAGCTAGGCATTTTGATAAACAATATTCATTTATTTTTCTAATTACATTTCTAGGACTTCATGGAATCCACTTCCAGGTTGAGTATACAGTTTTCTATCTGTGTTAAATTGGGGTTATTTACTTAGAATATTAACTAAACACAAAAGAGATACCCTGGATGAGGTTTAGAACGTTTAACACTAGATAAAGGTTCGTTTATATATATATTTATAGAAACATAACTACAATAATATTTATTTATTTAAAGTTGTGAAAACAGTTTTTTTTTTATACTTACTTATCGGAAAAGACCTTTAAAAAAAAAGAAATTTTGTCTTTTGTGTCTGTGAATTACAGAGGAAGAATCAACATGCTAAACTATAATAGTATAGCAATATACATCTTTCTCTTTTATCACATTTTCTAATAACCCTTATTTAACACAACATTAGAAAAATATGTGAGGTCAGATGGTGCATCGTTAATATATTACAAGACTACTTGTAAACCAGATTATCTGGATTGATAATAATTATAAAGGTTGTTTGTTTTTGATTAACTACGAGATAAGGATCCCACAAATATTGGGAATTAATAACACTTGCTCATATATATGTTCCAACGCAATTTTATCAGATACGTTACACAATCAATCTGCCGAGTAAATTGCCTTATAATAACGGAGAGGATGTCACAGTCTATCACTTCTTGAAGTTTTGAAGGGTGCCACTAAATGAACTTTCACAATATTACGTTGTCGCTCCATTTGTATTTTCTCTGGCCTTGGCGATCACATTTCACATCACCCGTCGCTTGATACCTTTGTATCCATCTACGAACTGTTTTTCTCTGCAATGAAAATAATAATATTAGAAATACATAAAAACATCCAACTAGTAAGTAATAATGCAACATTATTGCAACAATAAATAGGTAATATGTGGAAGTATAACATAAATCTTACCGTTATGCCCATAACTCGTGCTATTTTCTTTATGCTTTGTTCCTGTTCCCAGATAACAACAATTTTAGCCTTCAAAAAAGTTGTTAATCAAACCATACCATCGGTTAATAGAATCAACTGGTCAAAAACTTAATAAATTTGATAATATTACGACGAAGATAATTACACACAAGCGAATCGGCATGAAAACGAAACCATTTAAAAAATAATTATACCCTCAATCACAGTTTACTAAATAAAGCGAAGAAGTATTCTAAATTCAACCTTAACTCGCAGTTCATACAGCAGTTAAGTTTCTGAAGTAAAATGACGGTAGTGCAACAATCGGAATCAACACATTATATTCAACCAAACAAGCTAATTTCAACCTTATCTTTTAGTTAATTGAGGAGTTAATGCGTATTGCATTTTGTAAAACTAAGGTATTAAATATAAAACGAAAGTTGAAATTTAAACCTTATTATCTAGAAGATTAGACCGTTAATAACCTTGTTCGTTTTATGGAGTAATACTATTCCAATTTTCGTTGAGGTTGACAACTGAGCCAATAGCCTAGTAGTATAAGACACGGTCTCGATGATCGGCTGGCGCCTGGTGATGCGGGTTCGTATCTTAATCGCACGCAAAGTGTCTTTTTGTAAGTTATTCTTGGTATACGGTTCGGCCAGAAGGAAGCCGAAAAAATACCTTAAAGAATTAACTTGAATGAAACTTGCAAATAATATCTGAGGCGGACCGTTGGATGCGCTCGGGCAGAGATGGGTGCGGCGGCGGGGGAGGGAGCTGCCAGCGCCGCCGCGCCGCCGCCGCGCCGCGCCGCCCGCCGCGTCGCTCGAGCGACGAGCGATGGCGTGGCGGGCCCGAGCGTGCTCGGGCGATAGTCTTTAAGTCTTGGGGGGGTTCCATTTCTCTGACGCTGACTGTACCTTGTGACCTTTGTGACGAACTGACGAATGACGGCATTGTCTGTCTTCTATGAGTATCTACACATACCTAGTTCTGTTACAAAGTTGGCGCTATTTAGGGCTGTCAATCGAACTTTTTTTTTTGTAATGGCGTGCAAGAGTCCAGCAAGAAATTATTCTATATTCCTTGGCTGTTCCTGCTGTCCATAATTACGTCACTGTCACTTACGGCTTGTTATTGTTTATTTCGCAGCTATTGCCGGCTGCGCGGGAGCAGTGGGCTATGGCGGTTGGGCGTACAAGAACCGCGGCACAATGAGCACCAGCGTCTTCCTCATGCAGTTCCGAGTGATCGCACAAGGCACCGCCGTCGGCGCCCTCTGCGCGGGCATGATCTACACGCTATACAACAACCACTTCAACAAACCTAAGGAAAACCTCGCCATATTACCGAAATCTAACGAGCATTAAGTACGAGTAATAAAATTAATTGTAGGATTAATAAGTTATTTAGATGCTCGTGTCACTGTGGCTTTATGTGAAGCCGCTGAACTGTTATTCTTTAATCGAGATACTATAGGTACAGATCGAAAGACATCGATCGCTGTTGGATGTTCCAATTAACACTCTGCGGGACACTTAAACGCCCGCGCCCCCAGGCGTAAAAACAATAAAACTTCTACCTATGGTGCATCGTTCAGTATCCTTCATAGATATTACTTATAAGAAAGATTTTTTATATTTCTATGGAGTCCTTCAATGGGTTAAACGAAACGTAACTCAACAATCAGTGTTTTCTAATCACGGTAGCGTAGTTTATTCAACACTCCATGTATTGAAAGTAAATAAGCTATCCAAGTGGTACTGTAATAATGTTTCGACCATTCCATGTGTTGATCATTCGAAATCGAACATTTCAACAGTGGTGCCTATTTGCTTGTAGGCGCGGCACTTACCTACCTAATTGGTGTCCTTTATTACGCGCTATCTGCTAATCTATCAATTTCGTTACTATCGTGAGCATCCGATAGATTACGACGTCGACTTCGAAAGATACGGCGGCAAATAATTTTTTATAAAGGTGATATTATTGGGACAGTGTGCTCTGGATCGATATTAGGTTATGGATAATGGGTACCCGAGCCTAAATGATGGGATTAAATTATGTCTGCATCCTTTCTTTCTAAACTGCTGTCCTCCGTATTAATGTAGCAACGCTTTTATTTATGTAATATTTAATTGTAAGAAAGAGGCGTAATGTGAATGGCTGTGTTTATTTAATGTTTTGCGTTAATAAACGTGATGTATTGGAATTTTTGTTTTACTTTTTAAGCCAGTAGGTACCTCCCAGAAGTCCCAGACCTATACTTAGGTAAGTACTAATAATAAAGCTAGAGTTTGTTTGAACGCGCTAATCTCTGAAACTACCAGTCGGATTTGAAAAAATCTACGTGCATTTGATAGCCTAATTCTTGAGGAAGGCTATAGGCTATTTAACATCACGCTATGACCCTTAGGAGCCGAGCAAAAACGAAAAATGTTGGAAAGTTGCCCGAACTGTTACTTCGTTTTCGCTTAGCGATTAAGCGAAAACGAAGTAACAGTTCGGGCAGGTGACGCGATGCGATGCGACGGTTGTTGCGTATTTTAGTATTGCAACACTAACATTATAAATGTAATTAATTCATTATATTATGAACACGCCCCTTCCAACTGTGACCAAGCAGGCCATTAAAATAATTATAAAAAAATTAAATCCAACTGTACACTGATGCCTGGTCCAATACACACGTAAATTGATTTTTCCGCTGTTTTATTTATTCTTCCGTGGCACCACGCTACCAACGAATTTTTTTTTTCTTGTTTTTTTTAAAGAAACGTTGCCCCACACTAGGAATTTCTCCTGTATTGTGGGTGCGTTTACAAACATTTAAACTCGCATACACAAACAGCCAGACCCGGAACAACTACTTGTAGGTCATACAAATATTTGTTCCGTGCAGGAATCGAACCCGCGACACGCAGCGCAGCAGTCAATCGCTTAACCACTGCGCCAGCCGTGCCGTCGCATTAGCATTGCATTAGCACCCAACTCCATTTACACTGCTGCACAACGGGTTGGGTCACGCACGGATATAAGAAATTTTACGCACAGACGAATTCGCGGGCAGAAATTAATGTAAACTAGAGTAATGGGGTATAAAAGTAGAAAAAAAATACAACAGATATTTCATAAGTACTTACGTTTTTTTATTTTCAACAAATGACATTTTATAGTTAAATGCTAATAAAATTAACGACAAGGGTAATCAATAATAATTGTATCACATAATATAATAGCAAACTTAAAGCGTAAAGCGAAAACAATAGTAAATGTACGTAGACATGATAATCAATCAAAGTATTATAATGAGGCTGGGCAAAGTACGTAGATACCTTATGTATTACAGTGTTCAACTATTACATAATAGGCTTGTTATAAAACTGTTATCTGTTCTACTGAAAAACTAAGTGTTTGTGCACAGGTCAAGGTATTTGTTCTCGACTAATACTACTTAATAAATGATACTAAACAACATAGATAAAAAAGTGTGAAATCAAACTGAATTCCAATAATTTATCTGATAACTTGATAAGACATCTGACGTCAATATGCTAAATCCGGCCAGCTTACCTTTGGCCACCTAGGACGGTATCCATGTTAATATTATAAAAATTATGTACTTAAATAAGTATTAGACAGACACTCGTTTTAAATTGCACAAATCATAATACTGACATTTTATACCATTATACACATCTCGTTCAAAAGTCATAAGGCAGTAGCAGTGCATTAATATGGTTGGATACATAAATAAATAAAACAACACATTAAATTACTGAAACAAGTTCCATCTTATAATTTTTTCAACATTTTCTCCACTTGTTGTGACAGTCTGTTCATTCCCAATATTTCCACTATATGCAGTGCATAAATATTGCCAATCTTCATTTTCTCACAATTCTCAGTTTCATTTGACTCTACTGAGTAATAGGGAATCTCCTTATGGGAAGCAGAGAGCCGAATAGAACATGCTGGATCACTGGAAACTTCGCTAAAACCTCCTTTTTGTACATTTTTGTGAGACCTTGATTGATTTTGGTCCACGAGCCAACTGCACTTATGCTCCATAACTGATTTGAATGCTCTGCAAAGGGACCTTTCTTCACTTCCTTAATATGCTTAATACATGATATGAACATGTATTCATTGTGATATTTTTCAATAATATCATCTTCCAAGAACTTGGCTGGTGGATATATTCTTGGCTGCTCAATAAGTTGTGAGCTACCCCAAATGAAAGGTATGAATTGATAGTCGTCCAAGCTCCACACACCATGGCTGCCAGCTGGTTCCATTCTGTATACCTTCTGCAACCGTCTTACTATAGTCAAATATTTATTGAACATCAAGAACACTACTGCCACATTATCTTCAGCTATTAAATGGCCTATTTTATACAAACAACAGAGAAACATGACAAAGGCCATTTCATGGCCTGTTCCGTAGTCAATTCTTGTGGCGTTACCAAAACTCTCTTCCAAATAAACTTTAACTTCAGGTATAGCCAAGTGTATCCTGGGATGCAGAGAATCTTGCAGATATAATGTACTGTTCATTTTAAGTTTGGAGAGCCAGCTTCTGAAAGCAATATTACCAAATCTTTGCGGTTGCTCAATAGGTGGAAATTCCTCTGTGAGCTCATCAATTAACTCAAGCACGTGTAGTAGTTTCTGTACATTTGTTGAGATCTTGCAGTCTACTGATAGTGGCTTAGCCTTTATAGCTTCATTCAGTGTAGCTATGAAGCCAGTGTATTCCATATAAGCTTCTGATTTCTCCCATATAGCCATGTCTGTGAGTGTTTTAACCGCTTTCTGAGGTTCCAGAAACCGATGGTTCATAGGTAATTCTGGAGGAACATTCTCATTCTTCCCTGCTTGATCACCAATAGTTTCGGTATCCATCTAAAATAAATTTTATCAAAAGAGTGAAATAAAAATATTTTACAATAATTTTATTTTGCTGAAATATTTCAACATGGCTTTTAGACTCCTCTATTGTTGTCGAATCACCTACACTCAATTGAACGCGGTTCGCGTATCGGTTTTGTATAACGATACATAACTAAATTTGCTACCAATAACATAGTAATGTCGTGTTCGTGTGTAGGTACGTTGAGTCGTTGACCCACAATAATTTAGTATTACCTCTATGAAACAAGTCGGCTGCGGACACGATAAGCGTCGCTAATGAAGGTCACAGATGTCAATCTTAGTTTAACCACATGCAACCTTGCTTCTTTAATTTGTATCATTTTATGAACAGTGAAAAGCTAATGTGACAGTGTCAATACTACAATCATGGAAAAAATACTAAGAGGTATTATGAGATATCGTGTTTTAGATCGTGCAAGTATGGTAAAACAGTTTCAAGAAGTAAAAAACCATCCTACGGTAAGTTTAATTTCTACTAACCTTTTTATTCTGAAATGCTATTAAATTGTCAAATAAAACTGATAGGAATATGAGTTTGCACTAATTTAAATCAATTAATAACTGTTGCTTTGCGTTCTAAATAATTATTTAGGATATCTTCAACAAAATTATTGACCAAAATTACACTTATTTTGACATTTCATTTCACTCTCACTGACAGGTAAACAGTGTTGCCAGATCCAATTTTCAAAAATCCGTAGGGCTACAGCTACGGTCAAAAATCCGTAAAAGTCCGTATATTGCCTCTGCAAAAATACGTCGATCTACGGACATTTTATAAAACTAAATAAACCTGACTATTAAGAGATGGCCTGATCTTAAACTTAATTCCTTGCCGGTAAAGAAATTGTTACCTAAAAAAATCAGCGGGAAAATCTCTAAGACAAAAGAAAAGCAATAAAAATAGAATGTGTCACTCTCACGATTCTTAGTAACATTTGTAACCTTTTTTGTATCATATATTTTTGAATTAAATAATTCAAAATGCTCCCTCTTTGCTTCATAGCAGGTAGTTTTGATTGCACTTTTTGTATAAAGCAGTCATTATATATTTTCCACAGTCTCTAAATCTTCTTCAGACAGTGGAAATTTATTTGTAATGGATATAATCGCCTCACTCTCTTCATCAGTGCTTTATTCAGTAGCTAGTATTTTGTCTTTCAGGTCATCAAAGGATTCCAATAATCTATTAATTTTAAATTTGATGTTTAAAACATCTCTTCCAACATCAAATCTGAAAAAAAATTTCCTTGTTAAAAATTTGAAACATTTCAATTCAATCTTAATATGGGAGACAAAGACATGACACACATGAAGACATGACTATTTACAGTGTTCTTACAAGGTTGACAGACATAATATATAATATTGTGGCTGCAACCAAGTTATAGGTTACAATAGTATACTGGCATGTAAAGTACCACTCTTTGAGCAATTTTTTTTAAATATAATAATTGTTACCAGTAAGTACTTACAGTCTTCAATGAATAGCAAGCAAGCGCCAAAAATCGACTTTGTTCTCTCCAGAGGATTGGAGCACTTTTACACTTTCTTCTTCTTTTTTTTTGCACTTTTACATCAAATTACCACATCGTGATTTCACCAATTAGGTATTTATGCAAAGAAAACACGTTTTTAAAAGAATTACAGAGCGGAACGGCGTGCCTTTTTTTTAGGTTATATTGTTTATAGGGGCGTTGCGTTCCTATACATGTAATCATAACGCGTCGTCTCGCTGCGTTGCAAAATTCGAAAACAAAGCTTTCAAACATTACAAAAAACACTAAAATGTTTTTTGTAATAAAATGTTTCATAAAATAAATAATAAGTACCAATCAATAAACTCGATTTATTGTAAGTACAAAGTGTTTTTGCCGTAAGCGATGATTATTACGATCTGCTGAGTTGAATTGTAAAATGTAACGTCCACGTCTATAATCATTTCGTTAAATTGTATGTCTATTTTAAATAATAAAAATAGAAAAACTGGGTCCAACTCATTATTTTGTAAGTATAAATTTGCATTGCAAGGTTCAGTACAGCGAAATAAATTGCTGATTTTCTTTGTTTCTTCTGAACTTTCAGTCATTTTTAAGTCCAACAGTAGATATCTACTAGACGTTATGCAATATCTTCTCTAAGAGATGATCAGCTGTAGATGTCTTCTAGATATTATGTAATATCTTAACTAAGAGATGATTTCAAGACCAGTTGTAGATATCTACTAAACGTTCCATTATGATCTTAGATATCTTAGATTTCAGTAGACCAATATTGGATATCTACTAGATATTATGTGCTGTGTGGGTGTGTATAATACCGCATCGTTGCAACAACTAAGGTTCAAAACAGCGAGGCGTTTGATGTTAGTTGAATCGAATGACCACCAAAATAAAAGCAATTTTACAGTTTTAATTAAATTAAAATTAAAGTGCATGGCTCAGTGGAATAGATGGAATCAAACAAAAATTCGTAGATTTGCGACTAAATTCCGTATGTCCTAGACAAGACCTAAAGTCCGTAGACGTACGGACAAATCCGTAGGTCTGGCAACGCCGCAGGTAAGGTATTGTAAGGTTCGCTTTATTGATTACGGCTGAAGGACATGTATCCATGGTCAAGAATAAAGATTTAAAAAAAAAGGTAAGATTCGATTTGTTTGAGTTTGCAGCATTGAGATAGGAAAACAAGTCAAGTCAATGCTTTGCATTGCAGCATGGACGTAATAAAATCAAGGTATCATGGACTTATTATAATACCTGGTATTATAATAAGTCCATAGCTTAAAGGCGTTCGTGGTGCTAGTACCCTACATGCTACCTGCACCTCGTCATGGCAGAGGACTTTTGGCCGCAATTGCGGCCAACGCAAGGTGTAATGTTCCGTCGCTTTCGCGGACAAGCAAGTGCCACACGATCGCACAAAGACAGTGCTCGAGTCTTAGGGCGTGCACACCACGTTTTTTAAACGCGCCCTCGACGCGCTTTTACGTAGACAGACAGAGTAAACTACACACATCAAAAGTGTCTAGGGATCAAGCATTTTTATGCGGATTTCTTGAGATTGAGATGTGGCTTTGTAATAAATTTATGATTTTATAAATTTATATGGATCCTTTTTGGTGCATTTCATAATTTGAATCAGGAACTGTGAATCAAATTCGAGTAAAAGATGAAAATCAGCTGTCAATATTTTCCCTATAAAAACATACAACGCATTGAAGACATTATTAGTGCTACTGTTTCCCTACTACTGATTAAAACCAACGTTATTATGGAGCGGCGACGACGTCATTTAAGCAGGGAAGAAATGCTCAGAGCCGTGGGAATGATAGAAGCTGGTTCCCGGCAACGTACTGTGGCTTTAGCTCTGAATACAAGTCAGAGTGTTATCAGTCGACTTTGGACACGTTACCGAAGCACTGGTACCGTGGCTGAGCGCCATGGAGGACGGTATCGCTGCACCACACGGAGACAAGACCGATACATTCAAATCTTAACTCGAAGAGCTCCAACAATAACCGCCATGATGTTAGCCGTGAGGCTTCATCACTCTTCAGGGAACTTAATTAGCGACCAAACAGTCAGAAACCGCTTGCATGAAGTGAACCTTCATTCCCGAAGACCGCTACGGGTACCACCTATAGCAATGCACAATCGTAGGATTCGATATCAATGGGCTCTTGAACACAGAAATTGGGCAGAAGAACAATGGCGTTTCGTGTGCTTTTCTGATGAGTCTCGTTTTGGTATGAGACCGGATACAAGACGTATACGACACTGGAGAACCCCTGGACGCCAACAGCGATTAAAATCCTGCTAGGAAGTCCATCCTTATAGTGGTGGAACCATCATGGTATGGGCGGGTATTTGGATCGGCGGAAGAACTGAGTTGATTTGGATCAGAGGCAACCTCAACGCTCAAATTTATGCTGAGACGATTGTATCAGACGTCATCGTTCCTCTACAAGTGCAAATCGGTCCCTTATTTCAGTTAATGCATGATAATGCACGACCGCACACCGCAAGAGTTGTAAGACAGACTCTCGCCGCAGCTAACATCAATGTCCTGCCCTGGCCTGCTCAGTCGCCAGACTTGAACCCGATTGAGCATGCATGGGATATGCTACAGAGAAGAGCTCTGCCGAATATGGAGGGTATCCAGTCGCAAGAAGACCTTTTTTTGTTGTTGCAACGAACATGGGCGGCCATTCCACAGCGTGATTTGGATGAACTCATTTTGAGTATGCCAAACCGATGTTCTTGTGTTGTTAGTGTTCGCGGTAGAAACACGGATTATTAATTGTTTAAGTTACCCAATAAAATTTTAAAGAAAACTGTTATTTCAGTCTTTTTTTCGAACTTTTGTGTTAGTGGTTCAAATGTCAAAAATCCCTTTATTAGGAAAATGGCAAATTTCTTTATTAATGCAAAGGTGACTTGGTTTATCGTTACTGTGACAAACGGAAACACTTTATTTGATGAATCCTTAAAGAAAATTTTAATTAATATCAATCAGGAGAAAAGTTATTGCAAAAATATATGTTGATCCCTAGACACTTTTGATGTGTGTATATACTGCTCCATATCTTCTTTTTCATTCGCACAAGAAAAAGAGAAATATATTAACGTCACTAGCAAAGAAAAGAGACAGAGTAAGAATATTTCTGTCCCTTACTGCGTGTCGGCTAAGCACATCAATGAATGTGCACCACAAGCTTGACGTTTATGAATGAAATAATAAAAATTATGAATGAAATAATAAAAACTACACCGCGATTAAACGGAAAATAAGATCTTTTTCGTGCATAATTCATTAATAGTACGGACGCCAGCAGGTCAACCTACCCGAAACTGTCAGATTTTCCCAATCAACCTTGAACCATATGTTTTAGCAATAAAGTCGAAAATCTATTAAAGAAATCTGACAGATTGTAGTAACTTGATGTGCTGGCGTCTGTACATTTGCGCAACTGTGAAAATGGTAAGGTGCAGTGTAATAAGCTGTAAAAATGATAGGATGATGAAGATTGCCGAAATTTTTTGTCCCTTTCGGTGACACGGATACCATGAGTCTAGAGATTACTCTGTCTACGCGCTTTTAAAACCCCGCGTCAACGGCGCGTTTAAAAAACGTGGTGTGCACAGGCCCTTAGACAAAGAAAAGTATAGACGGCGGGTAGCTCCATTTCATTTCCACAAGAAAAGGATAAAGTATTGAGTTATTATAATATATATGTTAGTCTGTAAAGTATTTATCTATGGGCCAAAGTAGCCTGAAAATAAAGGTTTTATTATTATTATAATACGTCCATGGTTTGCAGTCAATCAGTTTGTAATCAATCAATTCAATACCAAACCAACCTTACAAAAAATTGTTGCGTTCAAAATGAAAGAAAATTTGTAATTTGTGAGTTGTAAAATAGTTAAATTTATATTACAAAATTGATGATCCACAGTCACCACAAAGTGAGTGACCACACACGTCAGAATTTTCTTGAGGGTAGTTAAAGAACTAGAGTGCTACAAGGATCAGGATTTGGCGACGAATGATGTATTGTCATTCAGTCGGCAAAATATAAAGACAGGGGTGTTGTTTGTAAAAAAATATGAAATTGTCACAGAAATTGTATTGACCAACGGTATTGACGAAACAAGATGACGGCGTTAGTTCCGATTTTGGCCACGTGCCAAAAAAACCCTTGTAGCGTTAGCGTTGTACCGTAGTAAATATTCGCAATATCTGTAATCATAAAGGTACTTGAATAAATATTTGCATGCCCACTGATTAACTACTTGCAAAAACTGCTGAGTCTTTTGAAGACTATGAGTAATCTGTATTAATGGTACGAGGTTGATGCGTGCGAGGTCTGCTGCAGAGATTGCCTTGATGAATTCTGAATTAGATCCATTTTGTATTAATTTTGAATTCTGTTTTCTACCTCAGCCTAAAGCAGTGTTCTACACATGCATGGACAGTAGAATGATTCCGACAAGATTCACAGAGACTAGTGTTGGCGATATGTTTGTTGGTTTGTAAATAACATTACTTGATTTGAAGTGCAGTTTAACTTGAGTTCGGTAATAAATAATTATGAATATTTATTTTCAGTGCGAAACGCTGGGAATGTAATACCTCACTCGCAGTACTTTGTCGACGAGATGACCAGCTGTGAGCCAGCCGCTTTAGAGCTTGGTTGTATATTGAACGATATAAGACACATTATTGTGTGTGGGCACAGCGACTGTAAAGCGATGAATCTTCTGTATAAGCTAAAAAGTAAAGAGGAATCTAGTATAGTTAGTATTTCTATAAATCTTTAAATCCATAAGCACTAATATTATAAATGCGAAAGTGTGTGTGTGTCTGACTGTTACCTCTTCACGCTTAAACCGATTTAGACGAAGTTTGAGTCCCGGGAAAGGACATAGGATAGTTTTTATCCCGATATTCCCACGGGATCGAAACTTATGCGGGTGAAACCGCGGAGCGCTGCTAGTAGTTTATAAGGATGATTGTGTGGATGGCAGCGTCAGTGTGTGTCTTATACATACCTCTACTCTATGCCTACTCCTCCTGGGAATAAAAGCATGATTGTTATGTGATGACTCATCATCTGCTTAACCTTTTCCCAACTATGTTGGAATGGGCTTCAGTCCAACCGGCACCCTAATTGCGTAACACAGTAGGTATTTCTCTCAATTTGAATAATTTTCAAGCATACTCCCGTTCGAAAAATGTGTCTGCCTAACATCGCATTGCGACTGATAGTTCGTTACGCAATTACCCTGCGGATGCAGCTGAATAAGGCTAGGCGCAAATGAGCCACCACAGCCACCGATAGCCCAGTAACAAGCAGTTCACGTGCTTTTTCATACATTTTGTAGGTATGGATTCGTCGCACACCTGTGGCCGGTGGCGGACACCTGCTACAGTAGTAGGTACTCAACACCACTCAACACCGCAATAAGAGACGACAGCCGCTGGTGGTTGTGGCCAGTAGCTCGTTTGCGCTTACCCTAACAGGATTTTACATGGAGCGACTGGCTTATCTGACCTCCACAACCCAGTTATGTGATGACCGTTATATTAAATTATCTGCAGTGATGAAAAGTAAAACCCCATATGAGAAGCAAAGTTGCACAACATTGCTTCAGCAACATGGAATGTTGCAGATTTGCTGACAATCGTGTTAAAGTATCTGGTTTCTCAAATAAAAATTATACATTTCGTATTTATTTTTTTAGGAACAAAGGAGACTGTCACCTCTTAAATCGTGGATGTGTACGCATGCTCACACGAGTTTAGACAAGTTCATCGCAATGAAAGGTGATTTTACAAAGCCTATGCTTTTCACGGCTGAAACACCGCAACGAAAATTCGTTGCCTACATAGACCCAGATAACAGATTTTGTATAGAAGACAAACTATCACAGGTATGTTTGCACTACCTACAACATTATTGTTACTTTCTTTCGTTACAGGGCCTCTCAGACCGGTAAGCGTCTAACTAATAGCAAAACTGCCATCGGGTTTTTTTTCATCTTCACCCTCTGACAAATTTTATATATTGTTTTATACATGCAGGAAGAGGCGGGGTTGATGCAGGGATTAATCTTTGAGATAGCACTTCAGGTTGTTATCCGAAATTATAAGAAACAGGATAATGTGACTCGAACTGCCATCTTTGCACTGCGCGATACCTAATAACGATTTAAAAAGACGCAAGAGCCTTATGATTAATTAACTATTTTTCAGGTGAACACTCTACAACAGTTACAAAACGTCGCATCCTATGGAATGCTAAAGAAGCGACTAGAGAAGCACGACCTCCACATTCATGCGCTGTGGTTCGACATCTACACGGGGGACATTTACTACTTCAGCAGGCGGGCCAAGCGGTTCATTATCATCGACGAATCATCTTACGAGTCGATACTGGCTGAAGTCAGAAGATTTTACTCCTAGTCCTTTTATAATACTCATGGTCAGCATTCTCGGTCCCAAACGTATTTTGCCTGCATTTTTTCCAGTCAGTTCGCAGCCGGATTTACCACCGACTTAAATGAGAAACCCCGCGTACGAAAACATTAGAAGCAACAGGTTTTATATCTTGGACCGATGAGTTATAATAAAATTTTGTATGTGTGTTATTTGTGGAGGCAGCTAAGAAGCGCCTTATTATATAGCTTTAGAGTGATAAGGTTAGGAGAAACACGAAAAATTGGACGCTGTGCGCCTGGGAGTCAGGATGTTCCTATTAGGTACTTAAATTATACTTACTTCAAAGTATTGGTAAGCGCCGTTCCGTGTTGTCAAATACGGGTCTTAATATTTATTTTGTAAAGATTGAAAATAAGTAAGTACTAATACATCCTATACAATTTTCCATAATTATACATAGATAAATCAGAATCACGTCACAATTTTTATACTTACCTAATTAAAAAATAATTTCTAAGTAGGTAGGTACAGTTAGCAACAAAAGTCGATTAACACTTCTCGTTCTCAAATTTAAACGACATGAAAAAAAACCGCATGACATGTGTTAATGTTATAAACAAAATGTTGGGCTAATCGACTTTTAATATTGCTTTTATCCACGCACGGCGACACATCAAGCTATACATTCATTGATATAGGGCTTTTATATATCAATATATCAATGTATACAATTTTAGTTTAATAATAGAAAACAAACAGCTCATTTATTAAATTAAATTTCAGTCCAGAATATCCATCGGTTTCTTAGTAAACTTCAACTATATCCGACGCTCCTGTACCTATACTTAACTCCTTTGTTGACTGTACATATTATACATTTTCAGTATAATAATATGCCGAGTTGTTATTGGACGAAAAAAGCCTTTACAATGCGAGGTCACCTAAAACTGGATATAGTATAAGGTCTTTACCTATGAAATTGCCCTTTTACATAGAAAAAATGTATCCTGAAGAATAAGTATCATATATTTTTCTGATTTTATTTACTGTTAGTAGTCGATCATATTATAGGCATTATAAAACGCGTTTTTTGCGTTTAGGTCTTGTAGTCCCCATAATATTGCGTGCTGTCTGTGCTGTGTTGGTGCCCCGACGGAACTCTTATTCGAAAATATCGTGCAATTTCGATTTTTCCATGGTTACAGTACAGAAACAGCGATAGTAAAAAAATCGAACGGCGGGAAAACAAATAAACAACTGATTTTGAAAAACAACATGTCATGCTATATTATAAAATTAATTTGAATGTATAATTCTAAAAGAATTAAAGATATCGATTCGATCTTCACAATAGCCAGTATAAAAAATCAGCAATTTCATTGGTAAATACTTATTAAATAGCTTGATATGTCGCCCGTGTGCACTTGTTTTTTTCACTTTACTTTTAAGCTTTTGTTTAGCTAGAAATTAAAATAAGTAAGGTTTTGTTTTTAAGTAATTATTTATATTACTTATTGTCATGTATTTTTTTAACGTCTTGCCTTTGATTTTGGGACCAAAAATATAGTTTTTTATAATTTATTGCACACCGATTTATTTCATAAACTACCTTTACCTTTTCGTTCAGTAAGTAAGTAGCTACCTACAAAAGATTTTGAATGGAAAAACATTTTTAGAAGAATAATATAGGTAGATACAATGTGCATTCATGCCAACGACATTGATGTCGTAGATTTATGCTGTAAACTGAATGGGGCCAAATAATGTGATTCGATTTGCCATATTGGCCTCGCTAAGCGGAAGAACTTACACGTGCCCCTGACTTCATATTCCTGTGGTATTTTTAAATCACATGCCAAATTTTCTCTCCGACATATAATTATAAGAAAGGGTAAGTCAATGAAAATCGAAAGCAAGTCCATACATGGGAAGCTATAACTATAGCTCTATGCAGACTGCAGCGTTGATGTTTCGAACAATGTGAAAAATAGGGTAACTCTTGTACGCAAAATACGCGCTTCGACATGGAGTGGAGATGCGGACACCAGTCCCCCTTATTAATAGTCAACTCTTTTTTTTATTTAAATGGTCCTTCAGCTGTAAATGAAAAATGTAATTTCCTTACCATTTCTGAACAAAAAGATTTCGTGATCGATTTAGAAATGTCAATGTCAAGTGACGTATGGTATGCAGTTTGGGCGCTTTCCGAATTAGCTATAATCGCTCACAGCGCTCACATCATCTCACATCCGTTCCGATTTAGATAGCACGACTATGACAGCTGGGAGCTGTCAACAATTCGGAACGCCCGTGAGCGCGCTCACAGTGCTTACTCAATGTAAAAACGATATTATTACAGTATTTCTTTGTATAAACACCACATTTCTTCTTCTTTGGTTAGGTGGCGACTATCAGCCAGAAGCACAATTTCGAAAATGCCACTTTAGTTTAAGTTTATGATAAGATGCAAATCAAAATAAAACACACACTGACACATCCTCACACACAACTGTCATTTTTGACAGCGCTCACGGTGATATTATTCTAGGGCATGGTCGGCGTTATCGCAAGATGGCGCATGTCATGACGTCATCTATGACGATTCACGGAACGTCGTTATCGCGCTCACGCTAATTCGGTACGGGTTTAAGCACGCTCACATCGATTATTTCCCAACTCGGAACGCAGGGTTTGACAATCGTGACCTTCACCAGTTTTGACGGTTACTACGGAGAAGTTGGAAATTCACTCTGGACTACGTCACATTTATGTTTCATCCTTTTCCATTGATGAAAATCAGTAGAGACAGAAATAGATTTCACGTGAACATTGAGTCAGGATTTTTCTTTCATCAATACCTAGAGTAGCAGTAGCTGTCACACTGTGTGTAAGTGTCCATGTGTAATCGTGATGCAATAATGTGGAAAATTATTTAAGTTATATAATTTTGTGAGTGGGATTAATAACAGATAAGTCTCAGAGATATATACATATCAAGATCTCAGCTGTGACCTTTGATAAGAGTAACTACTGTTTATTAATTAATTACTAATCTTGACAAGCAAGCAAGAGTCAAAATAATAATAGGTATGAATTGATTCTCTTTGATGTTCATGATGCTGTATCATAATTTACAGTAACAAATTTTCAGGGGAATATTTACCCAATAAAGACTGACAATATCTTATAAAATAATATTAATGTACAATTTTTCTTTTTAAACTGTTCTTTTATTTTGGTTGAAGGTTATGTATTTATTGTTTCAGGTGCAGAATGTCTAACCCACAGCAAGTATTTGACTACAGAGATGAATCTCAATCAGATAGGCTAGCACGGAAGTCTAAAGACTCACCGTTTATGATCATAGGTAAGACTGGTGGTTCATTAATATAAGAAAAAGTTCATTAATTCAATATTTTTTTATTATATTTATATATATAGGTACTTTATTGTACACTAGAAAATACATTAAACACAACAAAATATACAATAGTCCACCTTATCACTTTATGCACTCTCAAACTCAAAGCATCCTCCTCTTCCAGGCAACCTTGACTATATGATTTTGTTGAAATTATGCAGGTGATAATTATATTGAATGAGTCTATTTATATTATCTAACATCAGTAGCTCTACACCTAAGCACCCAAGAAATAAAAGACAAACAACGAGAAAGAAACCTGGACATTGCGTCTCAAGATTAAAAACTAATACAATTTTAACTGTTTCAGGTATCATAGGGTTATTGGGTGTGTGTGGTTTTGGAGCATACAAATTCAAGACTAAGGGAAAAATGAGCACCAGTGTGTTCCTAATGCAGCTACGAGTGGCGGCCCAAGGCACTGTAGTGTCAGCACTAACATTAGGTCTAGCATACACACTGGTGAGGGACCATCTACTAAAGGCTGATAAGAAGAAAGAATAATTTATTAAAAAGATTATTTAGCAAAATTTTATAGGGAAACTTTGTTAAAACTTAGATACTGTACTTACATGATCAGAAATCTCAGAATATTTAATCTCAAAAACCCCCCTACTTTTCTCATATTAACATCATGATAATACTTTGCAAGTTTCCCTAGCTAGTATAGTTTAGTAGCTAATTATGTTCTGTGATCATTTAGCAGGTATTAATTTACATGTAATAATATGTTATTTATTGGTTAAGTTATTACATAGTGAATAGCTTTCATTGGTCTAAATTTGTATTCTGTTGGATCTCTGACAAAAAGGATATTTTTTTTGCTGCCAACAATCCAACACATGTTTTAGAATTATTATGTAAGTCACAAGTCAAATAAATAATAGTAATAATAGTAATCGTCATTCTACAAAGTCTATTTAACTAAAAACTATCTCATAATAAACTTAAATATACCAAAGGTATATTTAAAAAATGATTAATAATCTCTTGATATTATAATTATTATGAATATGTAATTATACCTATGTAAAGAAAGATCATATGGAATGGTGTGTATAGTTGACAAGTGTTATTGTGAAAGCAATAAAAAATAAATGTGGTATATTACCTTGCTTGCTGTACCTATTTTTTGAAAGAAAATTAATAAAAATTGGTTAAATTTGACTCATATTGATTTATTTAAAATATACATAAAGTCCAAACAACATCATTACAATAATACATAAATATTTTCTTCATTCTATTTTTCACATTAATTCACTATAAATATATTAACAACCAAAAAATTTACCTTCAATCACTTTTACTACAGTCGGAACTCTTTTTCAATCGCAGACTGAAGGTAGGAATGGTCAAATCATCCTTATCGGATGTGGAATGATTTTTAATGGAATTTGACGTCATTTTCACCGATGATAGGTCATCGGCGTTACTGAACAAGCCGTTAGATATGTTCGAACTGGAGCTCGAGCGGTAGGTCATGGACTTGAATAGCTGTACGGGGGTGGAAGTCCGCGCTCTGTTAGCGCCGCTGCGCGCACTGTCTACGGAGCGCTCCTCGCGATTTACCTGTGACGATTCTTTCATTTCCTCAGGCATTTTCGTCTCAAACAAAGAAACAAATTCTTCTTGAGTATCATTAGCATTTGATTTATTTGTGAAAGTAATTTTCTTTGCTAATTCATTTCTCAAAAAATCTTTAACAGCCATTGAGTTTGAGAATGTAGTTTGTTGTTCAGCATTTTTTGAATTGTCTACAGTATTCTTATTCTGCGTGCCTTTACATACATTTCCTACAGATGAAACAGAATCTGTAAGTAAGGCTGGTATTTCCTGATGGGAACTTTTCGCTTTAAATTGAGGTAAACTAGAACTAGAGGTGTTTGATGATGACGATAAAGCTAAGCGCTCCTTTGTCTTTTTCAAAGTGGAGGATGCCCAGCCCATCCCCAGTTTTTTAAAAGCATTTTCTAGGTCTGGGTTTGAAGAAAAGCTCAAAGTATCTGACGTTTCGCCGATATTTTCCTTATTTAGGCAAACAACATTCGATCTCTTTCTACCTCTGCGTGCTTTTGTCAAAGCTAACATAGATAACGTAGATTCCGAAGAAATTGTAGTAGAGTTAATATTGGAGGCTGTGTCGAATTTGAATGGTTCAGTAATAATATTTCGTTTCAATAATTCTGCTATTACATCTGGTAAACTGCCATCTGAATGTAAAGAACTTATGTCATCATTAATAGCATCTTCTCTCTGTATATCATCCAGATTGGAACCTTCATCTGGTGGTTCCATGTTATACTGTTTTGCATATTCTTGAATACTAATAAAAGGCTCCAACATTATCTCATTAAACTGCTTTAAATCTATCATTTGAAATTTAGAATCGTCTGACGACTCGGTTGACGAAAATTTATACATTTTTGATAAATGAGACTTAGTTTGAAGCAGGTCAGGGTTTGGAGTGGATTCTTTTTCAACTTCACTTTTCCTGTTATCATCTAAAGTTTTGTCACCAGAGGAGGATCTGTTAGAATTGTTGGAAGCCTCTTTGGCATCGTTGCGCGCTGACTGACTTTTGTGTTTCGTACTCATAGGGGAGTCTACTTCTATGACAGTTGATAGTTCGTGCGGAATGATGTATTCTTGTCCATGTTTTAAACTAAGTCGAGATAACGCCGGTGGTGGTTTTGGTCTACTTTTAATTAACAGATCCCCCGTATTTGTAGATACATGAGGCGAATCTAATTTTTCAACAGACTTCGGACGTGGTAAATTCGTGTCAGATGCTTTAAAAGTTGGTTTGGGAATATCTGTCAAGACACTAATATGCTCTGACCGCGGTAAATCGTTTTCGACAGTATCCTCATCCGGAATAGATTCAGGAGAGTTAGTTTCCAACCTCTGTGGAACATCCTTACGATCAAAAGTAATAGGGCTTACCACTGGCTTATCAGATTGAGAGTCAGTTGATTCCGCAGATGAAATTTGACTATAAGCCAGTGATTTGTTTTTTCGTACTTCCTCTAATACTTTAGCAAGGTTCGATAATCTTTTAGTACATTTTTCGGTCAGGTCAGCAATTTTTTCCATGTTTTGCAATTTATCTTCTGCCAATTTCATAAAATTTGTATCAGTGTTAATATCCATGTTTTGGGTGGTCTGCGTAGACATACTCACGGGAACGTCTGTGGAGTTGAAGTGTCCAGTTGACTCAGAATCAACTGTTGAATCAGACGCAGTAGCTTGATGGCGCTTCAAATCTGGTTTGTTTCTCGATTTTTTAGAATCAGTTTTGGTGCGTGTTTTGATTCTTTCAAATCCTCTAGTATTTTTCGCTGTAGATTCAGAATCATTGAATCTGGAGTATTGCTCCATATAAGCCTGCCTCGGTGATGGTGGGCTTTTGCTGCGTGTTTTTTTCACTGTACAACTTCCAGCCAGTTTGTTTTTTCCTTCGTTCGATGATTGCGGTGGAGGTTTTTTGCACTTTTCCTGCCCTGTTTTTATTTGCTTTAGAAAGTGTTTGGAAATATTTAAAGACTTGACTTTGTGTACAGGCTTCTTGCGAGATGTTCGAGATGAAGAATGTTTCAGAATGTTTTTTTTGTTATTAGCAACTGAAGAAACACATGAATTTTGTGGGTAATTTATGTTTTTTTTTAGTTGCTCCTCCATGATTTGCTGTTTTAACAAGTTCTTTATTTGTTCTAATGAAATCGTATTCAATAGTGAGGATTTTCTCTCATCAACATTATATGGTACATTAATTATTGAGCTGCCTGGAGTGCCTACCGAGCTGCATTCTTGATCTGCTACTTCAACTGCTTTAAGTCCTTCTCTGTTAAGATCCAATAATTTATTCACGTAGTCTCTAATAATTGGATTTAATCTAGATTGGTCCGGTTTTTTATCACGACCAGAACTTGCAAATTTGTATCTATTTCTTGAAGTCAAATCTATACCGACAAGCGTATTAAAGTTTCTGGACGAGCGAAAACTTTCCGCTGAGGGTCTTTTGTTTCTATGGCAATGACCTTTCACATGATCAACATTTCTACAATTATGATGAGTACATTTTGGTTTGTCAATTGTTGCCCTTTTGCTGGGCACATTTCTTTCTTTAAGACCATCGTGAGCTTTCTGTCGTTCAGGAGTATTATTTGCTAAATTTGTTTGTGTCATATTTTCTACATTTTCACATTTTTCCTTCCTACAGTTCGCTGGTACATTTATATTGTTTTCCACCTTTTTAGCGAGCATACATTTTCGGCACATACACTCAGCCAATTCTTCGCGGTATTCTTTTCCAATTAGTTCAATAGTATGTATTGGATCATATGTTTCATCTTCAGTTGTGGCACAATCATGTCTTAAGAATTTAGGTAAAATCATTTCTGGTGGACTCATATAAGCAGTGGAAGTCGAGGAACTCATGTGAAAGAAGATAGGTCTGTTACTGGGAGAACTAAGGGTGGTTTGTGTGTAAGTAGTTGTCGACGGTCTAGGGAGTTGTTCTACTTTTGTTCCTTCAATTAGACATGTATGCATACCTTTTTCACATGTATCTTTTTTATTCTCTGAAGCAGGTTGTACAAAAAATACATCGTCGCTTCCTTCAGTATTAGTTTCAATGTCATGTTTTTCGTTAATGTCAGGAGGCACATTTGGTTTTTCAGAAAAGGCATTTGCAGTTCTGGGATCGGGTTGAGTGTGAATCTTAGTGGACTGTTTATCAACATCGCTTTTGTAGGCCCGAACATTGAACAAGTCTCCGTCAGAAGTTGCCTGCCCATCGTTTACGTCGGTCTCACGGCTGGTAGGCCGGTTCTTTTCATTACTATTATTATTAATTTCCCTTCCAGACTGTTTATTCTGATTGAGCACTGTGTTATCATTAGGTACATTTTCTTGTAGTGCTTTATCTTTCTTTCGAAGTTGTATGACCACTTCGTAAGCATTATTATTAAGGAGTCCAGAAGAATCTATGAAGAATTTCCCTGCCTCCTGGCCAGCTTCGTCAACTAATTTAATGTACCCACCTTCAGATGCACTAGCTTTGTCGTTGGTGGCTGTTATAAATGAGGATGCTGATGGCGCAATAGAAGAATGAGGAGCCCGAGGAGGGTCGCTCGCCTTTTCTTTGGATGTGCCGGGCAACTGACTCTCGCTCGTTGTCCTAAAAATAATAGTTTCATATTATCTATTACGTTTTCTGTTCCCATTTAGAATTAAAAACCCAAAAGAATATTGAATACTCACGATGCTGGTGCAGGACAATCGCCGCTTTCCCAATGTAGGGCAGTACCTGAACAAAATAAAAAGAAGATGTATAAAACATCGCAAACTTCATTGGAATACAAACCAACCAGTAATACAAACCTCTGTCACACTGTTGACTTTTACATGGACTCTTACAATGACATGACCGAAAATGTACGTCTTCAGAACGAGCAGCTGCCACCTTGTCACGCACATCATAGTACATCGAGGCTATGTTGTCCCTGTGAAGTCAATTAATAAACTTAATGGCAAGCTCCAACGATTATGTTGTCTCTAACACTGAAAGATGTTTAGACTCTCAGAACGTCTTATGGGCCATACCTCGACGCCACGTGGTAACGTCACCAGGGCGCGCTGCTAATTAAATGTGTACAGCTATATAGTGGGAGGCTCACCTGGCGTCCGCTTGGTTACGCAGCCAATCATACATTTTGTCCGCCGTGGCGTGGCGTCCCGGTGAGGTATGGCTCTCAAAGTTAACTGTCGTTTGAGTATTCAGAGGCGAGTATTTTTGTGTTGTTTAATTGCACTATGTATGGTAAAGAATACACTAATATTATCAAAAAATACACTACTATCAAGATTTATTAAACTATAGTAAAAATGTAAATGAATTAATTAATAAATGTTAACAGCATTGATAATTTACCACCAAGGTTTGTGAGGTGTGGTAGACTTCCACATCTCAACATTAGTAGTGCAACAACTCATCTTGTAGCCTGCCCTGCAGAAGGATAGGAAACGGTAATAGTAGGTAAGGAAGAGGGATGGGATAGAAACATTAGTTATTAAAAATTCATAAAAACTCACCCCTGTTCCTCCACCATCTTGTAGATACCTGAAAAAGCATTATTAATATAAAAAAAAAAAAAACCTTTCCACATCTACGGTATTAGTCTAAACATACCTATTAATGAGCTGGTCCAAGAAAATTTTAGTTTTTATTTAAAATTGATGTTAAGGGATGAATTTACTATTAAATACTAGTGAGTAATATAATAATCTAATAAGAAGAGTAAATAAAAATACCTTCATTGAGTTGTTCAAATGAAACTGCATTTTCAGCACTCTTGCTAGTTGATGTATGATCAGTTTGCTGCTGTTGAACTTTTCCGATACATGTCAAAGATTTGGCAATTTCATTCAAAAGTTTAGTTTGTCTTTTTGTCTTCTTTTCAGTTTTTGAATCCAGTACTTTGTATATTATAATTCTCTCGGCATCTGATAGATTCTGATTTATCTCTTTAGCATTCCTATGTTTTCTCTTCTTTTCGACTCTCATATTTACTAATGAACTTGTGTCTGAGGTAATGGAAGAGTTATCAGAAGATTCCGAGGTATTCTTATCAATGACCACAGTTTCAATAAATCTTTTGCCAGGTTTGTCCTGCGAAGTATCTTTAGTTGGAGGCGTGTGCTTATGACGTGACCTGTACTCGTGGTAACTATCAACTTGACTAAACTTAACACTGTTGCCAGACCTCCCCTGTTTCACTGTGTTAGGTATTGCATGGATGGCGAGGTTGCCGTCAGTCTCGGGCACAGGCATCCAAGAGTATTGAAAGTCTCTGCTGTCAAAATTGTCATCTATATCTCTATTCTGTCTAACAGGGGATTTGGATTGGCTGCGACTTTTCTGAAAAAAAAAAGCATGTTATATTGCAGTTAAATTGAGTGAATTTCAAAGATTTCGTTTTATATTTTTTGACTCAAACGGAATATTTACCGAATCGTTATGTTTATTAAACTCCTTTTCTATTTTGTTGAATTCTTGTTGCATCTTTTGCTGACGACTCTTATGCTGCATTTGCTGCCGACGCTCATCCATAAACGCATTTTTCTGAAACAATAAAGTAACCATTACCTTAGAAAGTCTTCTAACATTTATATAGATAACTAGCTGTGCCCGCGACTTCGTTTGTGTGGATGTCGGAAAGCAATAATATTGTATCTCTTTAATAATTATTTTTCTAAAATAAAAGTAGCATAAGTTACTTCTTATAATATCAGCTATCTTCCAGTTTTTGAAAAATCAATATTTGTAGCCAGAAATCGCACCCGTTGATTTTGAAAAAAAAACTACTATTACACCATTCGACAGTGTCGCTGATAAGGATCCAATTCTGGGAAGTAATGAAATGACATACGGGGAAACTAAAGAAAAGAGCTATTTTTTAACAAAATACTTTTATTTTTCTTATGTTACCTACCTATTAAACATTAACTGATTACGAGGGCAAGGTGAAAAGTTCTCGGCCTCACAAAAATGGCATTCCAATCAGCAAACATTTATTTTTCCCGCCTGGGTGCACGTGTCATTAGTTCGTATAACAAGTTTCAACTATTTCTCGCAAGTAGTTTGCTTACACAAATTTTTGCAATAGATGTGTTGCGTGTTTTTTGTTAAAATATATAAACTTGAATATGGTGCGGTCATAAAATTCTTCGTTTTGGATGGATAACCCCTAAAGAACCTCATCCAAAGTTGACAAAAATTTACAGAGACTACTCCTTCCATGTCAACTGCTAAAAAGCGGGCAGCTGAATTTAAAAGTGGTCGCACGTCCCTCGAAGAAGACCCACGTGAAGGATGGCAAAAAAACTGCAGCCACACCGAAACCATCGAAAAAGTGCATGATATCGTGTTGGTGAGGGAGATAGCTGAGGCTTTACGGATATCAAAAGAAAGGGAGGGAGGGAAACATCTTGCACACAGAATTAGGGATATGAAAGCTCTGCGCAAGATGGGTGCCGCATTTGCTGAATGTCTTTCACCAGAGACAATGGGAAAATTCGGGATTTGGGGTACGATTTGCTCGGCCATCCTGGGATATTCTTTTGTTTCGTCAAGACTTCCAACTGTTCCCCAAACTTGAAAAAAAAATGTTTCTGGGAAGCGCTTTGAATCCAATGAAGTTGAGAGGGCCGTAGATATATAATTTCACAGCCTTCCAGATTCTCATTTCCGGGAAGGAATACTGCTGTTGGAGAAGCGCTATACCAAGGGAAATTCACAGCCTTCCATATTCTCATTTCCGGAAAGGAATACTGCTGTTGGAAAAGCGCTATACCAAGGGAAATTATTTAGAAAAATAAAATCATTTTAAACTGAAAATCAGTCTTTCATTGTAAGGCCAAGAAATTTTCACCTTACCCTCGTAATTGTTCAAAATGATGGCCATTGTTTTCAATACATAAGCTGGATTTGACGTCTCAAGGATTGTACCATGTGGTGTAATAATAGTGTTTTTTTCTTCGATCAATAATAGTACTAGATGAATGATTAGGAACAAAAATAAGTCGCTAAAGTGGCCACGTTTGCACACACATAAACATTGTATTTCTTACTACGAACTATAGAAAAAAGTTTAATAATATTAACAACTTCAGATTATTATAAACCTTAACACACTCACATAAAGTTTAATTACGTTTGCAAATGATTAATATTTAAGTCCTTCTGTCATCGAAGCAATAAATTTAAAATGTCACTTGAAAATAAAAAGTCATTTTTATAATAAGTACAAAAATATTTATTCTAAAATGAAACTTAACTTCTAAGCAATAAGTTTAAAAACATTTTGTTGACAATTTCGTACTTACTCGAATTTGGAACTAGACGTAGTTCTTGGAATTACATTCCAATGCTTCAATGTTTGTTGGAATAGTTGGCGCGTTATCGCAAACATTGGCCAAACAATCATAATATTTGCTAATTGATTTATATTTACTATTTAATTGTGTTACTATTTTATGAAAAACATTTAATGATAAAAACTTACCGAAAAAAAGATATTCCTTTTAAAATCTTGGTGTTACGGTGGTTATTTACACAACTTTTGAACGTGCACTGAGGCATTTTTACGTCTTAACATTGGCTATGATTGGACCATACTAATTTGAAATAAGAGCACAAAAGTATTCGTGCTTGTATTTTTCGGGCCGTTTTTGAAGCGCTTATCGGGCATCTAGTACTATTATTGATCGAAGGTTTTTTTATAAAAATAAACGGGCTCGATTCCTGGCTAGAAATACAACATACATATAGCCACACCACTGGGGGTCCATAACACAATGTTCCAGGCCGAATTCTTGGGCATCTCTCTAGCCGCTTCAGCCATTACGGCCAGGGAAAAGGAACACTCAATCCGCATACTCTCAGACAACATGGCTGTTCTGCAAGTGCTGAACAGTTACACAGCTGACTCTGGGCTAATATACGAGTGTCACCAGCGCCTCAACCAGGTGAGTAACCTCAATAATATAACCATTCAATGGATCAAAGGACACAGCGGTTCGCTAGGCAACGATGCAGCTGACGAACTTGCCAGAAGAGGGTCGAGCATGGCACCAGTGGGACCGGAGCCCATCGCGCCACTTCCCTTCGGGTACATACGCACTCTGGTAAGGAAACGCACTAGAGACCAACATAGCAAACTATGGACGGACCAAGGCGAATGCGGGCAGGCTAGGGAAGCACTTCCCACATTGGATGGCCGCCTCACAAAACAGGTTCTCCGTCTAACTAAGCAAAAGCTGCGTATAGTTACCGCAGCTTTAACTGGCCACGGGTCATTCAATAAACACCTCTTTGTCAAAAGGAGTAACAGACAGTCCGATGTGCAGGGCCTGCATGGAGGACGACGAGACAACGGCACATGTGCTTCTAAACTGCCCGGTGGTCGCCACGTACAGGGCAAAGTACTTCAAGAACCCAGGTACCCTACGTGAGACGGTCAGTAACATCAAGGCGTTGCTGGCCTTCCTTGAGGAGCTGGGGTGGATCGAATAATCGATTTTCCTACCCGTACGCAAAATACGCGCATTGACGTGGAGTTGCGGATACCAGCCGGTAGTACCTATTACCTATTATTATTCCTGGCTAGAAATATTGATTTTTCAAAAATCCAATGATGCAGTTTTAGTTTTCATCAAAATCCTTCGCGTCTACCTTGAGTACTTTTCGCTATTCCTCATAGTTTCTGTATTAGCCCACTTGAAAAATTCACCCTGTATTTGGATTTTGATATAACAAACAAACACTTCAATTTTATTTATTTGTTTATGTAGATGAGTATGTAAGTACAAGTTCTAATATTATTTTTAATTTTGTATGAGAATCAAGTGCTGCAGAAAACAAATCTAAATTATAAACCTTGTCATACTCACAATAACTTTGCCACCGCCTTCGCCTTTCGTCTTTGCCTTTTCCTTAGGCAAGGAGTTCAAGAAATTCATAGTATCCTTATACTCTTTCTCAACATTTTGCTTGGTCACTGCAACCTTGTTCCTCATATCCTGGACTTTCCTTTGTCCCTTGTCTCTAATACCAAGGGCGGACACTTCCCTCATGGCCTGGGAGTAAGCATCCTCTTCAAACTGCAGGTCTCTAACTACAAGCTTGTCACCAAAAGGCAAGTCCCTGGTATCTCTTGTAGAGTGGTTGTACATTAAAACAGAGCTCTTCCTTTGAACAGGATTCTCTGGAATATTCTTAGCTTTGTTATTGGAGGCAGGTGCTTTACCTGGAACTGTAAGTGGCATATTATTTATTATATTGGTGTTATTAATGATCTAATTGATTCTAATTTGACTCTTCAAGTAAGCTTGATGCATGTCTTTACAATATAAAAACTTGATTATACATAATGAAACATTTACAACTGGCAATGAATACAAGAATACATGAAATATTAAATGTTATGGTAGAAGTGAAAGTTGAACATTAAATGTAATGGACCCAACTCTGATAGATTACAAAGCCACTATTGCTTATTATTTGCATCACAATATTGCTTACAAACTGTTGGACCAACTTTACTCCTTCTAAACGGGCTTCTCCCTCTGACAACAGGGCTTGGTAGTATATTAGCTTGCCGCACCGGTCTTGTGGAACTAAAGATCTGATTAATTTGAGAATTAATCACGGATTTAAACTGTTTACTAGATACAGGACTATCATAGTTAACTTTGTGAGAACAAAACTGGCAGCTCCTTTCTGCTCGCCAGGCCGGCACTGGAATTATTTGTTGGTCATGCACTTGGCAAACATTAAAAGGGATACCTTCAGGCTTAGACGTTCTGGTGCGTTCTATTGTCTGTTTCAAGCTTTGCATATCTTCTGGTGACTTTTTATTTGTGAATGTTGGTTCAGTTTCTCGTAGGCGTAGCTTTCTGTTCTGCAGGTATTCTGAAACTATTGTCAAGGAAGGTCTTCCTGGTTCTCTTTCTTTCATTTCATGTGTGTGCTTGCCTCGTAAACTGGATGGCATATCCTTGCTGAGGGCAAACAAGTCTATTCTATGGCTCTTGTCAGCTTTACTGCCTATCAAATCATCAGAATTATGAGGTGTGTCTTTGTCGGTAGGAAATGAGAGTGCTGGCACAGAGGGTTCCCACTCAGGTATGGTCTCCATGTCCCACTGTGTGGCCATGTCACTTGTCTTCACAGCCTCTGCATCACTGTTACTTGTTCCTGCATCTTTGTCACTTTCCTTTGAGTTTGCAAGCTCTGAAGAACCTCCTGCCTTCTGGGAAGAATTATCAGAAACTTTTATTTTTGAAGATTTGCACAAAACCTTATTAGCTACCACTGATGTCTTGTCCCGGCTTATCTCATTAGCAACCTCCCTGTGGAACACAATAATGGTAATATGTAGAAAATCAGTTTCAATTGAATTTTAATGAAAAGGTTTTTCTGAAATTCTTTTAATACCAGCCTATAATACAAACCTACAAATTAAGAGAATTATTTCAAAGTGATTTAAAATAAACTAATAAATAAAATAATTATGATATCCTCACCTGGCTTGCACTTTTCTATCCAGAAATTTTTTCTGTTGATCTAATTTCTCCTGCTTTTTCCTTCTCAGTTCAGTTGTAGCTTCTTTACCCCGCAACTGAGACACATCTGTCTTTGGTACATCTACTAACAAAAACTGGTAACTTACCAACTAATTGAAGAGTTATTCTCAAATATTGTAGATACATTCATAAAAAGGTTAATTGGGGTATTACAGTGTTTCCCTTAATATTCACATGTAGAATGTATTCAAGAAGACAAATGCTGCATTTACCTCAAAGAAATTGAGATAAGGGAAGAAGGGAAGGAAGATAGTCAGATCCAGATATCGATAGAGTAGACGTATAAATCACAACAACATAAAATAAAACCCTAACTCACCTTGCTGTGTCAATTCGGATGCACTATGATGACTCGCGCCAACATTTTTCAACCCTTTCGCATACAGCACCTCCAGTCGCTTGACCAGTTTCTCTTGACATTCAAAATATTCCTTTTGTTTCTTCGCGTCCAGATCAACAACTTGTCGTAACTTTTCAACCTTGGCGCGCTGTCTTATTTTCTTTGCGATGTCTTTAGACTGCTCGCGGACCTAAAATTGCTCTCGCATTGTATGCCTTAACTGTACTTGACTAATTTTTTATTTATAAATATATTTTAAAATAACAATCATATCATAATTCAAACCTGTTGAAGTCTCAGCTTTCGTCGTCGTAGAAATTCATTTGTTTTTATAGCTTCGGTCTCTGAAGTCATCTTGACATTTGACTCGACGAAAATAAGTTTTTAGTTACATAGCTAGCAAAATTACTTAATTAAATAGTTTGTGTAGCCTAAATTAACAAAATAATTAATATTATGACGAAAATCCAATAAATTCAAAATCAAACAAACGTCATTCAACGTATTTGATGACAGGAGCAGCAACGAGTAGTGAGGGGCGGGCGAGGGGCAGCAACATTAATTCAAATCGAATATTCGAGTCGAGATTATACTCGAATCGGTCGACTATTTAGTTCGGTTGTAACATGACATGTGCGTAGAGAAAGGATGATTACAAGTTACTATCTTATCATACATTATTTATATGGAAGAGAACAACAAGATTGTTTTTATCCAACTACCTTAGAAGGGGGGTAATGTTTTTCGAGTGTATGTATGTATACCGGGTCAAATGAAATTAGCTAGCGAAACTCCGCAGACGTGGTGAGTATCAATACATGATAAAACCAAAAATAATAATTTTGTCTTTTTTTGGGTTTAGTGTATTTATTTGAACTAAAAGTTAAAAAAAAAGGTTTTTTTTGTGTAAACTTTACAGACGTGAATGGTATTTACATTTTTTTCAACTCATACTTCAAGTAACAACACTACGAGCAGCCGTTGGCCCCTAAGAAAGAACGTCAAATCATTTTTATTTTATCGTGTTTAGATATCGATAGTTCGATACCCATCACGTCTGCAGAGTTCCGCTAGCTAATTTAATTTGACCCTGTATACCCCATCCATACCATAGCCCCATCTCCCAATACATAGGGTATTGGGAGATGGGGGTATTGACATGGTCATATGGGGTGTATCGGGGAGACGATTCAAACAACCTATCTATGAGGGAACGTAAAGGCATCATAGAGGCCGCCACTTGCGTCCGGTGTTTAGTTCACCTCGGGAAACATCGCTGCCGTGAATACACAGATTTACAATTATATACAGCTAGGCACAATGTACCTATAGGTCGAATACAAATATGTAATTAATACCACCAAACGGGGTGAATAGGGATGCAGGGGTGAATTGGGACAAAAATCTATAAGCGATTTTAGCGTTGAAATAATACAGTTTGCTGCCGAAAAGGACACATAATCGTTAATTATAATACAAAATAAACACATTAGATTCCTTTTTGGCAACAAACTATATTATTTCAATGTTAAAATCACTTTTAAAGTTTCGTACCGATTCACCCCCTGCATCCCTATTCACCCCGTTTGATAGTACCTACCTTAGACACATACTAAAATAAATAAAGATATGGGTTAGGATTAAAAAATAAAACTCATATTTACGTGTTTTATTTATTTTCATTAGGACTTCTAGATTTCGCCGCTCTTTACAACGGGCACCTTCGAATTTTGACTAATAAATATTGTCGAGCCATTTGGGGTTGAAACCGTCGGGCCATGGGGTCCAAGTGCTTATAGCTTGTTCAATTAAATCTCTAAACGGCTGGTTGACACTTCACGTGACACTATACTCTATGCCGTGACCCAAGGGCCCAAAGCAAGGCCCAAGAGCCCAAGGGCGTGACCTTGGTCAGAGGCTCAGCATTACCATATTATAACGTGGCACTTCCGCTCCAGTCTCTTGGGTACATTACCAGTCGACAGCAAGATGTGAAGGAATATTTCGACGCAATATTTTAGATTTTTAATAGTTTTAGTTAGGTTAGAACTAGCTTCAGCACGCGACTTCGTCCGCGTGAAATTTCACGTCTCCCCATTCACCCCCTTAGGGGTTGAATTTCGAAAAATCCTTCCTTATTCCTTGTCTACATTATAAAGGGAACCTCTGTGTAAAATTTCAGTTCTCTAGGTCCAAGGGTTTGGGCTGGGCGTTGATGAGTCAGTCAATCAGTCAGTCAGTCAGGACTTTTCTTTTTATTTATATATATATAAGATTAGATGTTTGTACTAATTATTAGATCAGATAACATATATTTCAGCTGTAAAAAAAAAACCAAAAAGTAAACAAAACATGTAGTCTAATTAGGAAAATTATAACAAAGGAAACCTACTTTCAATAGCATAAGCTTGGCTATTGAGAGTGGGTTTCCTTTGTTGACAGTACGAAAAATACCTCACAAATATATTATAATTAATTAGGGATGTAAGCAAAATAAGCGCTTGGACTTGCGGACACCAGCCCGTTATACAATACAATACACGACGACTTATTTTTTATAACTGTACAATTTTTTTGGGAAAGTTTATTTCAAGATAAATAGTTTCGTTTACTTGTTTCCCGCCTGATCCACCTCCTAGTGCACCCCCTAAGCCACCCTCTAGTCCACCCCCTAAGCCACCGCCTAGTTCACCCACAAAGCCACCGCCTAATCCACCGCCCAGTCCATCACTTAAAACAACGCCTAAAGGTAAAGCACCCCCTAAGCCACCCTCTTGTTCACCCGTTAAGCCACCACCTAGTTCACCGCCTAATACACCCCCTAAGCCACCCTTTAGTTCTCCCCCTAAGCCACCGAATAATACACCCTCTAAGCCGCCCTTTAGTTCTCCCCCTAAGCCACCGCCTAATGCACCCTCTAAGCCACCGCCTGATCCACCCCCTAATGCACCCCCTAAGCCACCTTCTAGTTCACCCACTAAGCCACCGACCAGTCCATCACTTAAACCAACGCCTAAAGGTAAAGCACCCCCTAAGCCATCCTCTCGTCCACCCGCTGAGCCACCACCTAGTTCACCGCCTAATACACCCCCTAAGCCACCCTCTAGTTCTCCCCCTAAGCCACCGAATAATACACCCCCTAAGCCGCCTTTTAGTCCTCCCCTAAGCCACCGCCCAATGCACCCCCTAAGCCACCGCCTGATCCACCCCCTAATGCACCCCCTAAGCCACCTTCTAGTTCAACCACTAAGCCACCGCCTAATCCACCGCCCAGTGCATCACTTAAACCAACGCCTAAAGGTAAAGCACCCCCTAAGCCACCCTCTCGTCCACCCGCTAAGCCATCGCCTAATCCACCCCCTAAGCCACTCAATGCACCTCCTAAGCCACCCTCTAGTTCGCCTCCTGAGCCACCGAATAATACACCCCCTAAGCCGCCCTCTATTCCACCGCCTAGTTCACTCCCTAATCCACCGCCTAATACACTGCCCAGTCCACCACCTAGTTCACCCCCTGATCCACCACCCAATCCACCACTTAATGCACCCCCTAAGCCGTCCTCTCGTCCTCCCCTTAAGCCACCGCCTAATGCACCCCCGAAGGCACCGCCTGATCCACCCCCTAATGCACCCCCTAAGCCACCTTCTAATTCACCCACTAGGCCACCGCCTAATCCACTGCCCAGTCCATCATTTAAACTAACGCCTAAAGCTAAAGCACCTCCTAAGCCACCCTCTCGTCCACCCGCTGAGCCACCACCTAGTTCACCGCCTAATACACCCTCTAAGCCACCCTCTAGTTCTCCCTCTAAGCCACCGAATAATACACCCCCTAAGCCACCCTTTAGTCCTCCCCCTAAGCCACCGCCTAATGCACCCCCTAAACCACCGCCTGATCCACCCCCTAATGCACCCCCTAAGCCACCCTCTAGTCCACCCACTAAGCCACCGCCTAATCCACCCCCTAAGCCGCCCTCTAGCCCTCCCCCTAAACCACCGCCTATGCCGCCGCCTAGGCCACCACCTAAGTCACCGTCTATAAATCCACCACCTAAGACGTCGCCTAGGCCACCACCTAATCTACCGCCCAGACCACCGCCTAGTTCACCTCCTAATCCACCGCCAAGTCCACTACCTAATCCACCCCCTAAGACACCCTCTAGTCCACCCCCTAAGCCACCCTTTAGTCCTCCCCCTAAGCCACCGCCTAATGCACCCCCTAAACCACCGCCTGATCCACCCCCTAATGCACCCCCTAAGCCACCCTCTAGTCCACCCACTAAGCCACCGCCTAATCCACCCCCTAAGCCGCCCTCTAGCCCTCTCCCTAAACCACCGCCTATGCCGCCGCCTAGGCCACCACCTAAGTCACCGTCTATAAATCCACCACCTAAGACGTCGCCTAGGCCACCACCTAATCCACCGCCCAGTCCACCACCTAGTTCACCCCCTAATCCACCGCCCAGTTCACCCCTTAATCCACCGCCTAGTACACCCCCTAATCCACCACCAAGTCCACCAACTAAGCCACCTCTTAGGCCACCACCTAAGCCACCTCTCAGGCCACCACCTAACCCACCTCCTTTTCTACCCTCAACGCCTCCTCCGGAACCTCCTTTGCAACCATCGTCGCGCATTGGACCGCAGTTCTGCGTAGCCGTATATATGAGTGCATTGACCAGCTTCATAATGATTTCATCGCTGAGACCGCTATTCGGTTGGTTTTGGGGACCGAAGCATCCTTCATCGTCGTCGTCGAGTGCTTTTGCGAGCTGCAGTAACACGTTGAGGTCTTCGAGTGCCGTGCTGCATGACTCATCATACCGGCACCGTATTGGGTATACCATTCTTGTTGGGTATACCCATTGCTGCGCCTGCCATAAAAATAAAATGAGAGTTTTTTACATTTTATAAAGTAGGGAAATTCGTTTTGGAAAGGAATCTCAACCAATCAATCTGTCTAAACTTTTGCCAACACATAATTATGTTGGGGTCGGCTTTTCAGTCTAACCGAATGCAAATGTATACCAATATTTTAAACTAGGTTGTGGAGTAATGTATTCAACAGTATGGACTCATTTTGAGCATTTGATAAACTGATTAATTTTGTATTAAAAATGTTAACATTCATGGTCTTCCTTTTATTTCTGATACTATGTTATTTAGCAAAAAAATAATCCTTATGATGAAGCCTTTCGATCGGATGATAAAGCTACAGGATATTTTTTTTTCTCGTGTATCGGGTTCGATTCCCGGTTCACCCATGTAATTATTTAAAAATCTATGAATGCAATTTAAATAGTTTTTTAAATTAAAATAATGTCTTCTTTCAGTAAAATGTTCCATCTACAATATTCAAGGTACTTTCCCTCCATGTGGCATAGCCGTGGGACGCCCTGTATAACGACTAAACGACTATCAAAGGTCTACAAATGATAGCCGGGACCAACGCGGCTGAACATGCTTTCCGAAGCACGGGGATAAGTAATTGATTGTTGTTGTAGCGGTATCTACAACGCCACATGCGAACAACGCGTCATACTGACGTCACGCAAAATCCTGCATCGCGCAAGCAGAGTTTACCGTGCAACTAGCATAGATACAACGGCCCGACATGAATCATTGGGCAGTTGCCCGCCAGACAACACCCGTCTGGTCGGAGGATCCTCCCTTTTCTATAGAATATGAGTGAACTTTACACCCTGTTCCTCATGTACCTCTATATTGTCACCCATCTACGAACCGACCGCGGCAAGTGTAGCTTAACCTTCGATCAAACCGTTTAGCTGTATTATTTAGAAAGTTATTCAGCCACGAGCCTCTTTTTTGGAAATGAATCTTTTGTTAATGGTATTATTTTCAAAAAATATAAAATGTTTAAAAAACTTACCCCGCACAGACAAATGCTTACAAGGAGACAAACTGTAATTCGAACGTAGGACATTGTTCATACTTAATTGTGTGTCATTGTTGTGAGTTTGTGCGCTTTTATAGATTTTTTGCGACATAATGATTGTAAAACCACATGTAAAATTTCGTTATTTATATCAATGCTCCAAATTAATTGGAATTAAAAATTAAGCTTATAGTCACGTAGTAGCTATGCTCCAAGCCCAAATGAGAGAGGTTGTATCTTGTATATTAGTTGCTTTAGAACCAACTCCATAATCATTATCTATCTATACTCTATATCTATATATATAAAAGAAAGTCTGTTAGTTACACCACTTACAACTCAAGAACGGCTGAACCGATTTGGCTGAAAATTTGTAGGGAGGTAGCTTAGAGCCAGGAGACGGACATAGGATACTTTTTTTTTTTTTTTAAATAGTAGGAGTAGGGTAGGAGTAGGGTAGGAGTAGGGTAGAAGTAGGGTAGGAGTAGTGTAGGAGTATTGTAGGAGTAGGGTAGGAGTAGTGTAGGAGTAGGGTAGGTGTAGTGTAGGAGTAGGGTAGGAGTAGGGTAGGGTAGGGGTAGGGTAGAAGTAGGGTAGGAGTAGTGTAGGAGTAGTGTAGGAGTAGTGTAGGAGTAGGGTAGGAGTAGGGTAGGAGTAGTGTAGGAGTAGGGTAGGAGTAGGGTAGGAGTAGGGTAGAAGTAGGGTAGGAGTAGTGTAGGAGTAGGGTAGGAGTAGTGTGGGAGTAGGGTAGGAGTTGGGTAGGAGTAGTGTAGGAGCAAAACAACGTTTGCCGGGTCAGCTAGTACTACTAATAATAAAGCTGAAGAGTTTGTTTGTTTGAACGCGATAATCTCTGGAACTTCCGGTCAGATTTGAAAAAATCTTTTTGCTTTTGATAGCCCAATTCTTGAGGAAGGCTATAGGCTATATTTAATATCACGCTATGACCCTTAGGAGCCGAGCAAAAAGAAAAAAAGTCAGAATGAAATTAAAAAAAAAAAAAAAAAAACGCTAAGCGAATACGAAATGTTGCGACGGGGTGGGGGTAGAAGAACATTTCACGCGGACGAAGTCGCGAGCAGAAGCTAGTAATAATATAAAGCAATGGTTTAGAAATATCCTTCAAAATCAAAATCATTCCGATTGTGATAGGATGCTGGTAGCACTGTCATAATTTATGTAATTTAAGTCACAGCCTAATAAAGCCTCTGTTCATCATTAATTATACTAAATTGGTTTTCATTGCATTAGGGCAATACTATCTACTTACCTAATAGGTACCTATTCCCTATAAAGCACAACTTTACTGATTTGCCGTAGCTATCTAGATTGCGTTATTAACTAACTTTATGTAATTCTCTTGGAACGTTATCATTTTATCCATAATTTCATTTTAAAATGGATACGGGACCAAAACAGAGAAGAGAGATGAACCCTCGACATGGAGCTAACTTATTCTCGATCTTGACATTCGGGTATTTTATAGGTTTTCACAGTGTTAGGAAGAATGGTAAACTCTCAAAAAAGCCAAATTTTCGGAAACCATGTACGAAAAGCTGGCTAGGACAGACTGCATGGAGAAGGTGGAGGACAAGGTCTTGTGGCGCAGCATGGGAGAGGCATTTGTCCAGCAGTGGACTGCGATAGGTTGAATTGATTGATGTAAGTAAAATAACTTCAGTGGCAGACTTTCTAAAAGACCCCCAATTTGCTGATCCGAGGGTATTTAGTCCAATTGATCGCCATCTTTCCAACAAAAGTAGAAAATATCGACTGCTTCTTGATTTGAAAGAGATGTGTTTCTCTAAAGGTGGACGTTGGAAACATTTAAAATGGGCTACAGCCGCGATATCAAAGACGCCGATCTCTATGCACCCCTGCCTGAGCATCGCTCCAACGTGCTAGGTAACGAGGCAAAACATTTATTTATAAATGGTTAAAGGTAACCGACATAGGCCGAAGAATTGGTAAACTTAAGTGGCAGTTGGCAGCACATTGCTCGCAGAACTGACGGCCGATGAGGCCGAAAGGTTCTGGAGTGCGTTGGAAGGCCTCTCACAAGGTGGACCGATGACCTGGTGAAGGCCGCAGGAATCCGCCGTGTGTCGATGTGGCGGTACTTGGGCAAGGCCCAGCAGTGGACGTCTTTCAGCTGAAATTTTGATGACAATAAGCCGGTCAAAGGTTTAACTTTAGTCCCAAACATAACATCACTGTCGGTAGGCAGAGGTAAAGTAGCCTTCTGGTAAACCCACATTTCACCAGGTATGTTGTAATTAAGTCCCATCCATCAAAATGGCGACCCTAGTAGTCCATAAGTCAAACGTAAAAATATAACCAAAACTTTATTCGTAGTTCTGCGTTTATATATAAGGTACTATACTATTAAAGCTTGTTTCCATGCTTATAAAAATGTTAGTTTAATCCAAACTCCATACTTCAGGTGATGCCGTACAAAAAGCATGGGACCGCGAAGTGCGGCACGCTCGGCGGCGCGGAGGGAGATGCAAGCCAAGTCTCTGGAGAGTTCTCTTCAAAGTGTTCGGGACTGAACTCATGCTGTATGGCCTTATCTTGGCTGCTATGGAGTTTCTTATCAGGTTAATCTTTTCCTACATATATACTTTTGTGTCCCGTTCACGAAAAACGGAACAAGAGGACTTTCCCACGCGACCCCACCCCATATCATATACCTACCGCTAGTATGGAGAATGGAGTATAATCTTGGGAGGCATACCTATTCTTAGTTTTTGATTTAAGGTAGTGTTCTGGGACAACAGGTGGTGATGCAATTATTTGTATTTTCCAAAATATATGAAAAATGACCAAGAAAGTTTTCTTGTAATAGGTTGCAGCAACCATTATTTCTTGGATTATTGCTGCGTTACTACAGCCCCATTCAAGACGACAAAAATGTGTAAGTAGGTAATTCCGTTATTCCAAGAAGTAAATAATGTAACGTTCAACTTCAACATATTGACTGAATACTAAGAAAAACAATGGACGTGAGGAGAACACTATATGTATTTTTTAAATTTGTACCTAACTTAGGTAATTATCTACTACCCAAGATGCATTTAATAACAACAAATGCAATTACACAAACCCAATGGTTCACATTGTTGATATTAAATTCCAGTTTAATTACTCACATCGAGTGTAGGTACCTGTAAGGTAACTCTGTGTGATATGATAATTTCTTCTTCTTCAATCGGTCCCTCATTACTGAGGATCGTGGTCACTGCCCAGATAGCATTTAAATTTGCTGCAAGTTTGTTTTTTATTTGATATTTAGTTGTTACGGCAAACTTGTTGTGGCAAATTTATTTCAAATTAGCTGTAAACTTGTGAATGTTAAAATGATATGGCAAGTTTGTTTTGATACTGTTGCAATATTGTTAATGTAAACATGATCTGTCAAGTTTGATCCAATAATACTGTAAACTTGACACGTTAAACGATCTCGAATCATCAACAACCATTATAAAATCCGGCCAAGTGCGAGTTGAACTAGCGCACCAAAGGGTTCGGTGTGTACAGACGCCAGCACATCAAGTTACTACAATCTGTCAGATTTCTTTAATAGATTTTCAACTTTATTGCTAAAACATAAGGTTCAAGGTTGATTGGGAAAATCTGACAGTTTCGGGTAGGTTGACCTGCTGGCGTCCGTACCATAATCATTAATCATCATCCATCAGTTCCATCCACAGAAATGGTTCCAACACACAAATAATTTTTAAATTTGGGTAAAATGGAAAGTGTTCACTCCACCTAGGCACTACTAGTTATTTAACGTATTAACGTAGTTAGACCACTTTAAGTAAAGGCGTAGGTAGGCCATATTTTTATATTTTTGCTCTATATCATGTATGTACCTAATAACTACGTTACTCGGAACGCAAATCCTTTGTAGAAGTTCATGCAGAGCTCTCACCTCGCTGTTACGTTCGCCGCACAACAAAAATACAAGGGTACACGCTATTAATTACGAAATGTATTTGAGAGGCTTTATTTATAATGTTCATCTCGAACATTAGCCTATTTTCATAGGCTGAGGAAAATTTATGATCAAAACATTATAGGTACAAAAAAAACGGAAAACTAAACGCAATTATCAACTGTCACTACTGTCAGTATGAAATATGAAGAAACTCAACATAGCTGTCAAAAAGTGGCGCAATTTGTTTATGTAACTTCATTCTGTTTCTTTCCGTGTTTCCGTTTCTTTCCTTGATTCGTGAAAGTGCTTACTCCGTGTTGTTTGTGATTGTGATTTATCGACGACCCTGTCTGTGTTTTTGGATTTCTCTTACGTTTGACTTTGCCTGTGTTACTGGACTCGATTGGATTGCTCTCCTGTTGGACTAATTAAATCGTCTTGATAAAATATCCCTACTGACTGACGGTAAGTTTGGTTTGGTTGGTTCTCTAGCCAGGTCCACTGCGCCTGCGGCATGTTTTCGTATATTGATAACACCGTGTTATTATCGAAGGTCGGGTTTTTATTGTTCGGTGTTTTTTTTGCCGAGTCCAATGGATAACACGTTATGTGTTAGCAAAACACGAAAACATACCGCCGCGGACCCGGCTTTACAGTGGGGTGATCATTTTAATCAATTAGAGCTAATGCAGACCCCCTAAGAACATTCTATAAAGTCACATAACCTCAAAAAAATTCCCCACTTAACATAATTTAATAACAATTTATTTCACCAGTGGCTGCTAACTATCTCGTAATGTGGTACGATTCCCTAATTATAATACCAGCCCACATACATCCCAATGTAGGGCACGGGCCTCTAAGAGAGAGGGAAATTACTGTGTGTTATTTTTATTATGTTTATCTTCCAGAAGACTCTGAAGATTCTTCAGATGAACAAAACCATCAAATATCTCCCCCGAAACCTAAAGCAGCAGAATCGTCAAACACTAATAAATCGATGCCAACTCCATTGCACGATGCCCACCGAGCTCAACTGTGATGTTTTCCAGCCAGTCAACCGAAAATGTCTGGTGATATATTTTAATTTATAATTTATTTATGCAGTATTCAGAGGATGTTAAAGATATTTTAATTTTAATATTTTTGTTACAGACTGTGCGACAAGCAAACAATTGGCAATCCAGCAAAGTCATCTCATCCAGATGGTGACTGACCTGTCGAAACAAGTGTCAGAAATTATTAGAAAAGTGGACCTGATTTTAAGGTGGCCAGAAGAGCCATTGACTCCACGAAGGCAAGATCCCTTTTCACTGCCACAGTTTCTAACAAACCTGCCAGTAAATGACGATGACAGTTTCTGTCATTTAAATGAACAAGTCAAAAATGGTAAGGGCGACATTTTATTAAATATACATTTAATAATGTTTCATATTAATAGTCATCTATGTACCTACTTTTTACCCATGAAGCACAGACTTATGTAAGTCTAAAACTTACTTCAGTAGTTGCACAACTAACAATTGACTTTGTATGCTTTGACCTTATTTGAGAAAAAAATTAATTAAAATAAGATGCACCCAACATGTACATATGCCATTAATTACCTACATTATACACAGTATTTCTTTTTTCAGATACGATTCTTGGCAGGTATTGGCGATAAAAACCTCCGTTCTTTTGTCACAAACATGCTTAGAAGAATACTGCTGGATGAAGTAGCTGAGCAATATTCTCTGACTGGGAAAAAAAGGAAAAACTCAAACACAGAAACTTGCAAATTAAAATTTCGTAAGTATTATTGTAATTCAAGTTTTTTTAATAATGTTTTAATTCCTACATAACCAACAGTCACATTATGAAACATGCTGCTTAATATTAATTATAGTACAGTACTAAAGCTGTTTTATTTATATTTTCAGAAATGTGTAAAAAAGTGTATGGAAATGTTACCGACGATAAGCTGAAAGAGATAATCAGTGACTGGCTAAACCAAGCCAAAATAAAATTGTCAAGAAGGTAAAATTACTCTCTTATAATAATAGTCTGTAGAGCGTTGTAGATAGTCTAGTGGGGCCTACTGGTACTGGGTTCGAACCCCGGCGCTGACACCGATGACTTAAAGTTGTATAGGTAGTTGCATACATTTATTTATTTCATAACAAGACGACTCGTTCAGGGTGACTGCAATTGTATTGTATTTCAATGGTACCATTAATTTGAAAGTTAGTTTTGCAGGTGTTTATTGACTAACAGCTATTTTATTTCATTGTTTCAGGGCCGAGAGACAAAACAAAATCGACCATGACGCGAGTCTAGTCTAGAATGAACTGGCATCTTCTGGGCACGCTCGTTCCATCATGGACCATAAGGTCTAAAGCGATGGATAACCACCGCTTTCAATCAGGCGGATCAAGGCCGGCCCAGGCAGCAATAAAAAAAAAAGTCATTCCATTCTACGTTTTTTTAACTTACTTTACGACTTATTTATGATTGTGTTTCTTTATCTATTTACCCAGGCTGTATGAATAAATACCCTTTGAAGTGCAATGGTGAAATAAACCCGTTCAATTTTAATTTCAATTGATTTCATTTCATATTTTAAAGCTGTCAAGATTTTTGTTTCTTCATGAGGCCTACTCGCAAACGACGACACATTTTTTTTTATCGTAGTGGTTCGCGTTTGCGAGTAAGCCTCCTGAAAAATACCAAAACTCGTTGCTTTGTGGTATATTATTAAGCATCTGTCTTAGCAATACACCATTGATTACAATTTATGCAACAAACATTAAGCAAGTATGTGACAACATTGTAGGTAATTTGTCATGACAAAGATTTAGCAACATTGCAATGACAAAGAGTTGGCAAGTTGGCAATGACAAAGAGTTGGCAAGTTTGCATTGGCAAACATTATACAAGTTTGATGGGCGGAAACTAGACATTTGATATAAGTTTGATAGAAATTTGCCACAAGTTTGTCCTTTGCCTCGTCAAACTTTATGCAAGTTTTCACATTTGATATTTCAAACTTACTGCAAGCCTGAAACAAGTTTAAATTGCTATCTGGGTGGACGCTTTTAAGCGGACAATCTGCCTCCATCTACTCCGGTCCAAAGTTGCCATCACCACCTGCTGAAATTTAGCATCCATATAATTTGATATGAAGACGGTACCCAATCAATTTAATAAAAATATAGGTACCTACTAGGTACCTACCTGATCTTCATTCAATTTCATTTCAAGCTCCATCAGGAATTTCAGGAGCAACTCGACGTACCTGTCCCGCATATTCTCGTACTACGATATGGAAGGCAGCGTGTCGTGGGGCGAGGCTGTGTTCTTCGCGTTCGGCATCATCTTCTGCAGCACCTTCAACATCATGGTGCAGCATCCCTTCATGATGGGAGTCATGCACATGGGCATGAAGATGAGGGTTGGCGTTTGCAGTCTTATTTATAGAAAGGTATTTTTTTGTAATACATGCTTAGGGGAGACTAGTTTAAATACACAGGTCAGAATCCGCATGAAATAAGTACAAGTATTATCAGTGCCCTCAGGGTGCTATGGGATTTTGATCATTGGTTGCCACCGATTCATGGATAAATTATTTCGTCTGCATAAAAATAGGTTGTGGTACTTAGTTGAGTTAGGATTTGGACGCAAGTCGATAGGAAACCAAAAGTAGGTTCTTCAGGTAAGTAATTTGGTTTCCTATTGGCTGTCAAAACGTAAATAATGTGATTTCAGGCTCTAAAAGTAAATATCCAGGCCACGTCTGAGAGCAGTGGCGGCCTGGTGCTGAATCTCATGGCGAACGACGTTAACCGCTTCGACACTGGACCACTCTTCGCGCACTACCTCTGGATAGGACCACTAGAAACTATTGTAAAATTCAAGTCTTTAGAATAAAAGTTATAATTTTGGCCATCCATATTAATATTCATTTACATTTTTATCATCATATACATTTTTGCAGCTCATGACAGTTTACTTATACCGGGAGATCGGAATGCCAGCGGTATACGGATCGCTGATCATCATAGCAGTAATTCCGTTTCAGAGTAAGCAAATCGAAACACTAAGAATTAAATAGAATTTAAAACATCCTTAAATGGAGAAGTAAGGAAAGAGACTTGGATTCCCCTATTTTCGTAAGGTTATTATAATATCCTGCATTCCAGTATTCTTGGGAACAAACACTGCTTACTATAGACGAGGAACAGCGGAGAAATCAGACGAACGAGTGAGACTAATGAAAGAAATCATCATGGGAATGGAAGTGATCAAAATGTACACCTGGGAGAAACCGTTTAGGAAAATTATTGACACTGTTCGACGGTGAGTAGACCAAGACGTGACCAAAGGCAGATTTGTGTTTCATAATCAGCCTATAACGTTCCCACTGCTGGAACATAGGCCTCCTCTTCGTGAGAGGGAGTGGGCTGTAATCCACCACGCTGGCACAGTGCGTGTTAATTTGTGCTTGGTTCTGGATAATCAGGGACCAGTCACTTTAAATCCAAAATCTTGTCTATACCGTTGGAGTATCAGTTCCTAGACGTTTAATTCCAGTAATAACCTACTTAGGAAAAGAAATCTGAACAAAATTTAAATCATGACATTAACAGACTTGAACAAAACTATACATTTTACTTACCTATTTATAAACAATACGCTAAAAATAGGTCTATCAAACAAACTTAATGCAAATAAAAAACAACACTAACCTAACTTTATTACCAACAGTCACGAAATCTTCTACATAAAGATGACGTCATACATTCGCGGTGTGATCATGTCTTTCATCATGTTCACGTCGCGTTTCGGAATCTTCATCACCGTGCTACTCTACGTGACTTATGTGAACCGTATCACCGTTGAGAACGTGTTTTTCCTGACTTGTTACTATAATATTACGAAGCAAACTATGACTTTGTATTTTCCTCAGGCTGTTGGACAGGTAACACTCTGCTTTCTTCTATTTCATTTTTATCTTCCTACATCAGTCCAGAGGTTTCATCGGTTTTCTAAAGGAAAAGTAGTCCTGTCCGGCTACAGTTCATCATCTCTTAGCATGTCGATGCAAGACTGTATAGTTCCCCCGGTTATTTTAGATAGCAGAAATGAACGTAGCGGTACTAAGGATTCGAGACTATTTACTGAGCGAAGATTGTACACTGCCTTCCAGAGTACATGCCAACACGCAGGATGCAACTTTACCATCGACGCGGAAGAAACGAGTTACCATTATAGGTATAATTTGTAAAGTATTAGTTAAACAACTTTCCGATTATAAAACCACATAAAATTTTATATATTACGCAGAACCGACAATGAACAAGCCAACTCCTGAGCCCAGCACTTCAAAAGATAGGGATAATCCGAAACAGAAAGTTAAAGGTACCCAGTAATTCACAAAATATTTTTCTTATTGGGTCTTTTAATCGTAGTTATAAACTAACTTCTTTGTGTTGTGTACTTGTGTTACAGACATTCGTAATGATGAAATAGCAATAAAGTTTGACAATGCATCCAGCAGATGGCTCAAATCTTCGAATAAAGACGACGTTATAGATTTGGAGTTGTCGGTAAGACTTGATTAGTAGGTAACTAGGTACTTAAACTATTACTTTAAATATATCAGAAATATTTAAAAAAATGTGTCTAACGATCGATGAGGAGAGAGACTACCCGGAAACTATAGGTTCATAGCCAGGCGAATGAAACAGTTTTGTCTACAAACAGAATTGTGATTATTCAAACTTCCCGGTCGTTAAGCCTATTACTACCGAATTTCCAGATTTTTGTTGGCTCTCTAACAACTGTGATCGGAGCAGTAGGCGCAGGCAAGTCTACGTTACTGCACATGGTTCTGAACGAGTTACCCTGCTCCAGTGGAACCATGCAGACCCATGGCACCGTCAGTTATGCCAGTCAAGACCCATGGCTCTTCGTGGGTAAGACCAGTCATGACAAAGCTCTATAAAAACATGAAATATTCGGAATGTTGGACGTGGTCATCTCCATTTTCACAGGGTCTGTCCGACAAAATATTTTGTTTGGACAGTCATTCCAAAAACAACATTATATGGAGGTTTGCAAGGTGTGTGCACTAGAACGAGACATATCTCTATTTCCTCACGGAGACAAGACTGTTGTAGGGGAGCGCGGAGTTTCCCTTAGTGGAGGACAACGCGCCAGGATTAATCTGGCCAGAGCAGTTTATAAGGAGGTAATTACCATACGCTAAACGGCTTGAAAAATGTTTCACGACTTCACTCGAAAAACGAAGAGATGGTATATAGATCTAGTTTTTCTTTATTAAATACTTCAGAGTAAATTAGACTGTCCCCAGTTGTTAATTAAGTTAAGTTTTAACCTACCCCACAATTATCCGCGTCATCCTATCAAACTATTACGTCCCCCATTCCGCAAAACTGTTTCAGGATCCAATTCCCCCATCCCCAGAAATGACTTCAAGAATTCAAGCGCATAAAAAGTAACCAACACGATTGAGTGGTTTTTAGGGTTCCGTACCCAAAGGGTAAAAACGGAACCCTATTACTAAGACTTCGCTGTCCGTCCGACCGTCCGTCTGTCTGTCACCAGGCTGTATCTCATGAACCGTGATAGCTAGACAGTTGAAAATTTTCACAGATGATGTATTTCTGTTGCCGCTATAACAAAAAATACTAAAAACAAAATAAAATAAATATTTAAGGGGGGCTCCCATACAACAAACGTGTTTTTTTCTGCGTTTTTGCCTTGTGGTACGGAACCCTTCGTTTGCAAGTCCGACTCGCACTTGGCCAGTTTTTTTCTTTCTTCATTTTATTATTATTATTTTTAACCGACTTCAAAAAGGAGGAGGTTTCTCAATTCTTTCCTTGTCTTGTTTTATAAAACTACTCACTAGTGCTGTAAGCGTCATTTCTGCACAATAATTGCAATTTTATTGCAATTTTTTATTTTTATTATTTGCATCATATTGTACACTATGCTTGTATATTGCTTGTATTTTAAGGATAAACAGGGTAACAATTAAAATAACAAAAAAAAAACAAAATAAATAAGAAAACTAGATATTAAAGACAATGTGTAAGCTGGTATTGAAACACTAAACGTTATTATTTTAGGCTGACATCTACTTGTTGGATGATCCACTTTCAGCTGTGGACACTCAAGTGGCCAAACATATATTTGAAAGATGCATTAAAAGGTAACGCAGCAACGGTAGATTTAAATTTTTAGACTTGAATCGAAATGTGTTGTCGCTTATTCAATGACGAATATACTTTTTGTGATCAGATACTTGATCAGTAAGACAGTTCTGCTGGTGACTCATCAACTACAGTTCATCAAGTCTGTCGATCAAGTTGTAATCATGGACAAAGGAAAAATAATTGGAAATGGAGCTTTTGAAGACTTAGATGTAAATATTTATAACATAAATACGTTTAATAGGAATACGGGCGAAAATGCGAAATTGTAAATATTACGTTTGTAGGAAAAAGAACTGAAGATAATTCATCTGATGAACGAGAAAGCGCGCGAAGTGCACGAGGAGGACAATATTCCCAGCGTACAGAGCGCATCGATGTTGTTCCAACCGAGTACTCTAAGCTTGCACAGACGACATTGGTCTATGATGCTCGACCTGAGCGTTGCTGTAAGATTACTGATAATTTTCTACCAATATATTCTGACTAGAAAAAACGCCGGTCTCAACACTTAGGGGTTTTTTATGTCAAGGTTTTGGCTTCTAGCTTGACCACCAACTTTGATAGTCCTATAGCAACACCTTGATACCTACGGGGTGACTGCGTAACACACATAAAATGACAATTGATCTCGATGGGTTTAATTTTGACAGTTCATCCACGTTCATTGCGTTAATTATGTTGTTGAGCGGACGATTTTTTCAAACCTATGAAGCAATGGATTAGCTATATCCTTCAAAACTCACGGATTGTGATCGAATGTGTTTTACGCAATTAGGGTCAAGGGTGCTGGTCTTGCCAAAGAAGGTCCTATAGCAATACCTTGATAGACCTAGAACATTGGATTTGCGTAGGTAGTATTTAATTTAGCCATCTGTCCAGCATAATTACAATGTGATATGCATATTGTAATGTGTGACTATAGTGTAAATTAGGACGCTATTTAATGTTTTCAGGATCAAAAGCCTGAAGCGGAGACACAAACGACAGGTCGAGTGCGTGGATCTGTGTACCGCGACTATTTCATGGCAGGCGCTCCCTGTTGCTTCGTGGTTATCGTTTGCTTGCTGTTTTTGCTGGCGCAATTTTGTGCCAGCGCTAGCGATTATTGGATCAGTCGATGGTAATAAGGCCCGAGCTATATTTTTTAAAATTATATTCTCCCCTTTCCTGTATAAGTGATAGGCCTGCCTTGGCGATGATCGCCGATGAGCCTACATTACAATTGAGAATCATTTGTAGTGCTTCTGTCTTTTCTATAGCTATCCACCCTCAGAGGCCTACAGCCTAGATGCTCTCCCCAGGATCGTTAGCTATTAAAAATTAAAAACTGTATTTCTTCAATACTTTTATGGTTACTTATGTGTTTTGTGGTTTTCTGTTTCAGGAGTAACGCCGAAGATAGATTATCAGGCGACGCAACAATGGACGTCCTCATATGGGCAGAGCAGGGTCTGGTGCGAAGAGATTTCGTGCTCATTTTCGGCATAATAACATTAGCGACGATTGTAGTCGCTTTGATACGAGCTTTCTTCTTCTTCTCTTTGTGCATGAAATCTTCCATCAAGTCAGTATCAAAGAAGTGGTTGATAGTCTTATGCCCGTTTATACTAACACTTAAAGCGTGCTGCTGTATTTTCAACGCTCGGCTAGCGCCGAATGTTACAAATCCAAAAGCACATTTTATATACCTAGGCATTCATTTCGGTGTAGAGTACTGTTAATGAAAACGGCCAAACAAACACTTTAATGGATATGTAAGTAATTCATTTGTCTCTTCTTCTAGATTACACGACCAAATGTTTGAATCGATTTCGCGGTCTCCAATGAGCTTCTTCCAAAGCAACCCATCGGGGCGAATCCTCAATAGATTTAGCAAAGACATGGGCGCTGTTGATGAGATGCTACCGCAAGCTATGATTGATTGTTTTCAGGTAACCTACATTGGATAATTATACTTATTACTAAGGCCTAATAAATTCATCTTGGACTTTTTCGAGTGATTTATAACAGAATTTGAAGAAGTAGCCTTTTGTTGGAAAGGACTATAAAATAGCTCCATATTATTTAGCAGATCGTTTTTAGTCTATTTTATTTCTTTTAGATAATACTGAACCTGATAGGAGTAATCATCGTAATATTGATGACAGACATCACTCTCCTCATTCCGATCGCTGCTGCGATCGTCATATTCTATATCTTACGCGTTATCTACATTAGGACCACTGGAGCCGTCAAACGGCTGGAAGGGATCAGTAAGTGTGGATTTACATTAGAAAATGACTCGTCCTTTCTCGTTTCTTGCCAATTCATTCTGTTACAATTACAACCACGTGGGTTGTAATCGATATCCGTGGTTGTAATCTACACGTGCCAACATCGTAGATTATACAGCCCACTCTCACGGAGAGGAGGCCAGTGTCCCAGCACTGGGAACAAGGCTTATTATATGCTACACTTTCAATTCCCAAAAGATGTCCAAAACGTGGGCAATGAATGGCCATCCTTTTAACTGACAAAGAGCCTGGAAATCAGTATTTTCACATAAAACTACCCGTCGGATTGGTGTATAAAATTATCTGAGACATTAGCTTGTCCGGCTTCCGGCGTGCAAGCTGGGTTTTTCCTAGGATTAAAACTAAATTCTATAACAGTAAATAAGAAGACTAATGAGTGTGAATATCTAACATTTTCCTATTACTTAATACAAAATATACTCACCAGCTCGTAGCCCAGTATTTGGCCATGTGAACGCCACGATCCTCGGTCTGGCCACAATTCGCTCGTTCGGGGCCGAGTTCCTTCTCGCCGAAGAGTTCGACCTCCATCAGGATTTGCACAGCGCTGCCTGGTACCTCTTTATCACCTGCAGTCGAGCATTTGGCTACGTCCTGGACCTCATCTGCTTGCTGTTTATTATTTGCGTCACTTTTAGCTGTTTGATGAAGACAGGTAAGTAGAAGACACTTTCTTAATTACTTTTAACAATCGCCAGTTCCTATCTCAGTATTCAGTTTCTTTCAATATAATATAACAGCTGAAATACCTTGTCAAATAACGAAAATTCCGAATCATTTGCCAGTAGGGGTAACCGAATGATGTCCAAACGATTATGCCACCATCTCCAAATGATGGATACAATTTCAATTTACTGTAACTTGAATTTTCACCAGCAAAAACACCAACCTGATAACCTCTGCTTTTTGCAGCTTGCCTGCAGACTTGATTCATCTAACTCGTTACTCCATATTTTAGACATGGATGGCAGCAACGTTGGCCTAGCGATCACCCAATCCATCTCATTAACTGGTATCTTCCAATGGGGGATGCGACAATCAGCCGAGATGGAGAACCAAATGACCAGCGTTGAAAGAGTGTTGGAGTACACCAAACTACCGCAAGAGTCTTCATTGAGAAGTGTAAGAATACATCATATCGACGCAGCAGTTCTTTAAAATTCAATGTTAGACGGTAACCATCCATCGGCAGCAAAGTCTCTTCATGAGTACAGCACTACTTTACATAAAGAAAACCGATCAAGAGCGAGTCGGACTCGCGCACCGAGGGTTCCGTACCATCATGTTTTTAATTTTTCATCGGCGAGGCCTATATTCGTTTGAGAATTTTAACACTCTCCACTGCGGTGTAGAATATTGCAGTTTTATGTCAGCGCCATCTCTTGACCGATAGTGGAACTAATGTAACATTTGTTTATGATTTCTGAAAAAGTGTGCTATTTAGAGACTTCGTTTTATTTTTCCTGTAATCTTTACAAAAACTTCTATCACATAGAATAATTTCAGATTTTTCTCTTAGCAAACTTCGGAGATAAGGGATCCTACATTTTTCATCAAAAGTCAAAAACTTGCATAGTTTTTGACTTTTCTTTTTAGGGTTCCGTACCAAAATAGTAAAACTATGGTGAGACTAAGTCTGTCTATCTGTCTGTCTGTCACAGCTGGATATCTCAAGAACTACTAATATCAACTTGAAATTTGGAATAGTTTTAGATGACATTTGCCCAACTATTTTGCAATTAAGAAAGAAATAAAAATATTAGTATATTTTTGCAACAGGGACTGAAAGGGGGTCTGAAAAATTCGAAGTGGGGCTACTAGGGCATCTGGGGTATCATCTCTAAATAGCACATCATCATCATTATTTCAGCCGAAAGACGTCCACTGCTGGACATAGGCCTCCAAATAGTACACTTTTTCAGAAATCATCAACAAAAGTTACATTAGTTCCACTATCGGTCAAGAGATGGCGCTGACATAAAACATCAATATTCTACACCGCAGTGCACAGTGTTAAAATTCTCTGATGAATATAGGCCTCACCGATGAAAATTTAAAGACATGATGGTACGGAACCCTCGGTGCGCGAGTCCGACTCGCTCTTGCCCGGTTTTTATTTGCAAAATAGTTGGGCAAACGTCATCGAAAACTACCTATTCCAAATTTCAAGTTGATAGCATTAGTAGTTCTTGAGATATCCCGCTGTGACAGACAGACCATGAGTCTCACCATAAGGGTTCCGATTTACCATTTTGGTACGGAACCCTAAAAATATATTTGCATTTGCTACTTGGTCGTGATGACCGCCGTAGTACCAGTACAGTTACAGTACAAGAAAAGTTCAGTGCCTAAGCCCTGTATTGAAAGTTAGGTAAATCCGGAGTGAGCAGAGAACAGTGTGAACGAGGAAATTAATAACGTGAGCACATCGTGCACTATTATATCTAACAAGCTAATTAAATATTCCTAACGAAATTCTTACTTGGCGCTTATTGTAAATGTTGTTTTTCATGTACAGTCTCAAGAGAAGAAGCCTCCACCTGACTGGCCTGCAGAAGGAATGATAAAGTTTGATAATTTGAGCCTGAAGTACGCCCCGGAAGGGAATTACGTACTGCAGAGGTTGCAGTTCACCATACAACCACAAGAAAAGGTAATTATTGACATCTCCTAAAATAATACTCAGTTTTTCTTTCATTCCCATTTTTTGTCGTCATAAAACCTTTGTCAACATGCATCTTGTTCTTGTTATAACAAATTAACAACTAATTAACTCTTTTCTCCACGTGCCTCATCATTCCAGATCGGAATTGTGGGCAGAACAGGTGCAGGCAAATCGTCGGTTATCCAAGCCTTGTTCAGATTGGCGTATTTAGAAGGAACCATCAGTATTGACGGAATAGACATCACAAGCATTGGCTTGCACGATTTGAGGGAGAAGTTATCTATTATTCCGCAAGTAAAAGTTTTAACGCAAATCCACTCCTAAACTATTGTAGTTTCATTGAGAAAATTCTACGGAGGATGTCTAAAGGCAAAAACTCCCTGTTGCCTGGTCAAGATCTGTCGAAGGCAAAAACTCCCTGTTGCCTGGTGAAGATCTGTCGAAGGCAAAAACTCCCTGTTGCCTGGTGAAGATCTGTCGAATATTGTAATTTTTCTAATTTTAGGAGCCGGTATTGTTCAGCGGAAATATAAGAAAGAATTTGGACCCGTTCGACCAGTATCCCGATTCACTGTTGGTGAAAGCTTTGAACAATGTAGAACTTCAGGCAGAGGGAGATGAAAGTTAGTACTTATTCATTGAGAGAAACCTGTTTGAACGGCAATTTTTGAATGGCCGTAGTTGGCCTGAGAAGTGAGAAACCCTTGATCTAAGTCACTTCTAGACTTCATTGAATGTGATTCCAACATCGAAACGAGGATAGTTTGAAATGGTAGTAGTAGTTGAGGAGTTTTCAGCAATCAGTCGTATACTTAATGTAATGTAGAATTCAAGTAAGTAGCTATATGTTAGTGTACTTAAACTTATATACCTACTTGAATTATAGATTACATTATGTAACTCTCATCATAAGATATGAGAGTTACATAACTTCTTTTAATAGGTAGTTATAATTATAGCTTCACTTAACTAACTTACTAGGTAACTACAATGTACAAAAATCTTAGAAGTAAATTTTAACCTACTTCCAAATGTTGTTTTGAAATGAAACTTTGTAAGTATGTTTATGTACTTATTGAGATGAAAAAACTATAATTTGCTATCTTGGAGCTGATCTGATGATGGAACCAGGAGATCGATTGGTGAACTCTCCAGGCTACTAGTAAACCCCTCGAGTTTGGTCTCATATGATTTGTTTTGACGAGTTTAAAGATTGGGCTTGGTAACGATCGACGCGCGATCAGGTGAATTGGTGATGGAGCCAAGAGGTAGATAGTGGAACTCTTTAGGGGCTACTAGTAAACCTCTTGAGTTTAGGGTCATAATTATGATTCAATTTGATGAGTCTAATATATTGCACTTGGTGTCGAGGGTCTGATGATGGACTTTAGGGGATACTTGTAAACCCCTCGAGTTTACTAATAGCCCCTAATCGTCATAACTTTATTGACTTTATACTTATTAACTAAATTATGAATATTAAAGACGCAAAAGTTAAAACACGACGCTTTTTGAATTCAATTGAATTGGTTTATAGTTTTTAAAGCGTGTCTTTTATAATAAGGAATAACTTCACAGGTCCCCTTTACAAGGAAGTTTCGGAAGGCGGTTCAAACTTCAGCGTAGGAGAGCGTCAGCTGGTCTGCCTAGCGAGGGCCATCGTCCATAACGACCGGATCCTGGTGCTGGACGAGGCCACAGCCAACGTGGACGCACAAACCGACCAGCTGATACAGACGGCCATCAGACTACACTTCAATAGCTGCACCGTGCTCACTATAGCACATAGGCTGAATACTATTATAGATTCCGATAAAGTAAGTTTTATAGTCAAGCAGGCAGCGCCCCGCGGTTTTACCCGCATAAATGTCGATCTCGTAGGAAATATCGGGATAAAAAGTATCCTATGTCCTTTCCCGGGGCTCAAACTATCTCTATACCAAATTTCATCTAAATGGGTTCAGCGGTTTAAGCGTGAAGAGGTAACAGACAGACAGACACACTTTCGCATTTATAATATTAGTATGGATTAGTATGGATTTACTAGACAGATAGAAGAGTTTGGACGGTTAACTATTGCATTTAATTAAGAAAAGACTAAATTCCTTCCAAAAGAAGGACTGACCTCAAACGGTTGAAAGCAACAGGCAAATTCAAATAGGGAAGAAGTGGCTTTGCCTGCACTGGCACGCTATAGACTAAATAATAATACAACTAACATATGGCATTATTAACTCGTCCGGAACTCCAAATCAGTACACATTTTATCCTTATTTTGCAAAATATAGCATTTTTCAGTTTTGGGCTAACAACTATAGTGACATTAAATATGTGTTTGTCCTCAGATATTAGTTCTAGATGCGGGACGTCTGATTGAGTTCGACCACCCGCATATATTACTGCAAAACAAGAAGGGACATTTCCGCAAGATGGTTTCAGAGACTGGACCCACTATGACATCGCTGTTGCACAAACAGGCAGCGCAGGTGATCCCTTAGCTTTTACAATCAATACGGAGGAGATGGTCCAGTTTACAAATTGAAAAAACCTGAACTAAACAACCCGAAATACTTGAATAATGTAGTGTGTGAGTGGATGTGTGTCGTGTAATGTAGTATGTAGTTAAAGGCGCCTTAAATGCCTTTTTCATGGCTGTCGAAATAGCACTTCTTTCTTTAGAATCATATAAGTTTCGAGTCAACATGCCGTACGCACTTTACCACTTTACCTACTTCTAAACATTACCTATCACTTTGTACCTATTAAAATTATCTACATTTCTTTCAGAGTTACAAGCAAATGCAGTCTGGGAACTAAATGAAACAATCTCAAATGTTTGATTTTATATCTCATATGTTTTTATATGTAGCTTATTTTATAATTAAACTTTATGTATCTTATAGTATGTATTTTAAATAAATGATTTTAAATAATATGCCTTTAAAAAGATGCATGAATGCCTTTCTTAAGAAATTATAGGCCCATCTCACTTCTGAGCCATGTCTACAAGCTGTTTTCGAGAGTCATCACGAACCGTCTTGTGCGCAAGTTTGACGACTTCCAGGCTCCCAAACAAACCGGATTCCGTAAAGGCTTTAGCACCGTAGACCACATACATACGCTGCGACAGGTTATACAGAAGACCAAAGAGTATAACGTGCCTCTCTGCTTAGCGTTTGTGGATTACGGGAAAGCCTTTGATTCGTTCGAGACATATGTGCTGTACTGAAGTCTCTTCAACGGTGTCAGATCGACTATCGGTACATCAAGGTGCTGAAGTTTCTGTACGAAAACGCCACTATGTCAGTCCGACTCCAGGATCAGACCTCGAAACCTATCCTTCAGCAGCGAGGTGTGAGACAGGGAGACGTTAACTCTCCGAAACTGTTCACCGCTGCACTGGAGGATGTCTTCAAGGTTCTGGACTGGAAAGCTTTTTTTTTTCGTATGTGAAATCATCAAATGATCCCTCCCGCTCTGGGTGGAGCGAAAGGGAGTGTCAGACTCTTACTGACTAAAACCCACCCGTGTTCCTTCCTTAGCCCTTTATGTTCCGGGCCAGCGGTAACCCTTTCGGACAATCCCGCTGACCCGGCAGGCTTCGGCCCTATGGGGCCCCTCCTCGATGCTGACATATCCTTGAGGCGCGCGTGGAACACGTACGCGCCGTCTGGCAAAGGAAAGGGGCTGGCATTAACATCAATGGCGAGTGCTTAACTTACCTTCGGTTTGCCGACGATATCGTAGTTATGGCTGAGACTATGATGGACCGCAGTACAATGCTCGATGACCTCAGTAGAGCCTCCGAAAGAGTGGGTTTTAAAATAAACATTTACGAAACGAAGGTCATGTCAAATTCCCGTGTAGCACGGTCCACTCTCATGAAGATCGGAGACTATACACTCGAAGTCGAGTATATTTACCTATGACAAACTGTCCAGTTAGGCAGGTCCAACTTCGAGGAAGAGGTCAATCGTCGAATCCTGCTCGGCCGGGCAGCGTTCGGGAAGCCCCGCAATATCTTCTCGTCCCACCGAAAATCTTTTAATAATGCGTGTTGCCAGTGATGACCTATGACACTGAAACGTGGTCGCTCACAATGGGCTTTATTAGAAGGCTAAAAGTCACCCAAAGGGCAATGGATAGGGCTATGCTTGGAGTTTCCCTGCGTCATCAGAAATGAACATATCCGCAGGAGAAACAAGGTAACCGACATAGACCGAAGAATTGCCAAACTTAAATGGCAGTGGGCAGGGCACATTGCTCGCAGAACAGATGGCCGATGGGGCCGAAAGGTTCTGGAGTGGCGACCTCGTACCGGAAGACGTAGCGTTGAAAGGACTCCCACAAGGTGGACCGACAGTCTTGTGGATGCGAGAAGCACAAAACCGGTGGAAGTGGAGGTGCTTGGGGGGGGTCGTATGTCCAGCAGTGGACATCTTTCGGCTGAAATGATGATGATGAAGGATGTTCGCAAAATAAGCGCTTGGAGTTGCAAACACCAGCCCGTTATACAATATACAATACACGACGATTTATTTATTATGTGTTCAGATTTTTTGGAAAAGTTTATTTCATGATAAATAGTTTCGTTTACTTGTTTCAAAAAGAACATTCTAAAGTTTTAATAACATTTTTAATTTTTTTCACATATAATATTTGTCAAACTTATTTCAAATATGATAATAAAATACCTACCCAAAACTTTAATGGCCACCTAAGACACCGCCTAATCCATCACCTAGTCTACCGTCTAATCCTCCGCCAAGACCACCCCCTAATGCACCATCTAATCCACCGCTAAGTACACCCCCTAGTCCATCACCTAATCCACCGACCAGTCCACCGCCTAGTTCATCCCCTAATCCACCACCAAGTCCACCTCCTAGTCCACCGCCAAGTACACCGCCAAGTACACCCCCTAATCCACCACCTAATCCGCCGCCTAATCCACCACTCACGCCACCGCCTAGTCCACCACCCACGCCACCGCCTAGTCCACCTCCTTTTTCTCCCCCGACGCCTCCCCCTGAACCGTGGCCTCCAGAACCTCCTTTGCAACCATCGTCGCGCATTGGACCGCAGTTCTGCGTAGCCGTATATATGAGTGCATTGACCAGCTTCATAATGATTTCATCGCTGAGACCGCTATTCGGTTGGTTTTGGGGACCGAAGCGTCCTTTATCGTCATCGTAGAGTGCTTTTGCGAGCTGCAGTAACACGTTGAGGTCTTCGAGTGCCGTGCTGCATGACTCATACCGGCATCCTGTTGGGTATACCATTATTGTTGGGTATACCCATTGCTGCGCCTGCCATAAAAATAAAATGAGAGTTTTACACTTTATATAGTAAGGAAATTCATTTTGGAAAGGAATCTCAATCAATCTATCTGTCTAAATTTTCCCAACTAAATATGCTGGGGTCAGCTTCCAGTCTAACCGGATGCAGCTGAATACCAGTATATTACATGGAGCGACTGCCTTTCTAACCGCCACAACCCAGTACTGGGTAATACGATACCCCTTGGTAAGACTGGTTGTCAGACTTTTGGGCTTGTGATTACCCGTAACGACTATCAAAGGACTAAAAATGACAGCCGGGACCAACGCAGCTGAACATGCTTTCCGAGGCACGGACGGGTCTCGACTTGATAATTAATGGATTGTTGTCACCCATCCACGAACCGACAACGGTCAAGCGTAGCTTAAACCTTCGATCGAACCGTATAGCTGTAGCCGTATTACTCAGCCACGAGCCCTTTTTAGGGTTCCGTATCAAAATGGTAATACGGAATCCTTATGGTGAGACTCAGTCTGTCTGTCTGTCACAGCTGGATATCTGAAGAACTACTAATGCTATCACTTGAAATTTGGAATAGTTTTAGATGACGTTTGCCCAACTATTTTGCAAATAAGAAAGAAATAAAAATATATGCATATTTTTTGCAACAGGGACTGAAAATTAGAGTCGATTAGAGCGAACATGTGTTACGGTTATTCGCCAGCTAGGCAGCTGTGAGCCCGGGAAGCCCCTATCTACACATCACGCACCGTCAATAATACAAACAGCGCCATCTACCGGCATTGAAAGCAACTAGTATAACAACAGTCATCATCAGGATCTAGTGATGCAATCTATTTAACATACTAACGCCATCTGTCGCCTCATAGAGAAACTAATATGTTATAGTCATTATAAATATTAATAACTTGTCCGTAATTCTTTGAGCATTCATTTCATTGTCTTGGAAATAGTCATGTAAATCATATTTGATTATAAAATTGTAGTTCACATATCTATAGCTTCCATTATTATAAGTTTTGTTATAAACTTTGTAAGTATGTCAATTTATGTAAGTGCTTCGAACATTTTTACAATAATAATAAAAAGGGGATGGTAGCTGACTTCCTGCAGAGACGGGGCTTTTCTGCTTGCTTTTGCCTACGGTGACGGAGACATTGTTTTTTTATTTGGTCGTGTGTTTGCTCATTGCTAAGCTGATTTAATAAACAAGATAGTGAGTGGTTATCTCTCGTTTTCATTTTCCACTTCTGGACAACCTATAATAGTTCAGAAGTGGGATGGAAGAATTCCACGGCCCATATATTCGTGGCTTGGGAAGACGGTCACCAAGCGCAGAGTCTCAGGACTCGCAAGAAAATGGCGGACGCCACGAGGGGAAAAGTCCCGATTTTTTTTTCTTCGCGGCCCTACTCTAGTCAGCCTGACAATAAACGACCAAGAATAACATACCTGGACACAGAGATCATCCCAAAATTCGATCCCGCCAAGGCAAATATAAATGTGAAAGGTTGGCTTCACAAGATAGACCAGCTAGGTGAAATCTATAACTGGGAGGAGAAGGACAGGGTTTTCGTGATGCAAACCCGGCTACGCGGCGCAGCGCGTGACTGGTACGACGACCTAGAAGATTATAGCGCCACGTGGAGCACTTGGAAAGATTGGCTAACGAAGGCGTTTCCACGCACCACCGATTTCGTCGACCGCCTCGAAGAGATGCTGGCACGCCAGAAGGGAAACGAAACTATGACCCGATACTACCACGACAAGATATCTTTAATGAAAAAGTGTGGGCTAGACGGTGAAAACGCCATGTCATGCCTCATCCGTGGATTGCCGGTCGAGCTGCGTGCGAACGCGAAGGCATGCGGCTACAAGACACCTGAAGAATTATACTATGGATTCCTTTCTTCACTTGAAAATTACGGGGAAGCGAGGGCTGAAAAAACCAGACGGCCCCCCGGGCCCTCCGACCAGAAGCCAAACAAGTCAACTTGGCAACGGGGCTCTGCGGCGGGGAACCCTGCTCCGAAGTTGTGCTACAACTGTCGGCGACCGGGGCACGAAGCGCGGGATTGCCGAGCTGCACCCGCCACACGCTGCCAGATCTGCCAGCGCGCGGGACACGCTGCCAACACCTGCTGGTACGCGGCAGGGGGAAGCCCGCGGGACACGCCGGCGCTTCCGCAAAGAAATCAACAGGTACGGCATGTTTATCATGTCAGCACAGAAATTCTTTCAGACTTATACCGAAAATGTATGTATATTAATGGTTTTAAAGCAATTGGCTATATTGATACTGGCAGTAAAGTAAATATAATCACAATAAAAGCGATAAAAAAATCGCGATTATGTATGGTACAGACGCCAGCACATCAAGTTACTACAATCTGTCAGATTTCTTTAATAGATTTTCGACTTTATTGCTAAAACATAAGGTTCAAGGTTGATTGGGAAAATCTGACAGTTTCGGGTAGGTTGACCTGCTGGCGTCCGTACCATCAGATGTAGTAATGAGAGGCTTTGGAGGTTTACTGGTAAACTCTTTAGGAAAAGCGGTCATAAACCTAGTTATAGACAATATAAGTTTACAATCGTGTGCCGAGGTAACAAACACAAACCTCAACGATATAGACTTAATTGTGGGGCAACCTATTATTAATCAGCCGAACGTGAACTTAATTATAACCTCTAAATCTGTGACATTAATAGCAAATAGTGAATATGTTTGTCCCTTATCAAGTATACGTTTGTCTAGCCAAGACTTTATATCAAAAGCCGCCCTATTCCTGTTCGATGATGTCGAGGTTCTGCCGGGTTCGAACACAGAGGTACGCGTCTACACGTCATGTGATTTAACGTCAAGTGAAATACTAATTGTTACCCACCCACGATTGTATTCTATGGGTAATGAATCCTATTATATACCACAGTTAGTCTTAGAAAATACACCAATTTTACAATTACGCGTAATTAATTTAGGTGATTCTTGTTTACAATGGTCCGCGGGTCGACTGATTACGCGCGCAAACATATTGACGCAAAGCGACGTAGCTTTCGTTACTCTAAGTAGTGCCGCTGATAGCACACAGTATGATTATATTCAGTCAAACAAGACACTTGACTTGTCTGACATAAATATTGGCGACTTAGAAGAAAAACATTCTAAATTATTATTAGACTTACTAAATAAATATCCCGGTTGTTTTGCTGAATGTAGCAGTGAACTTGGTTGTACAGATTTAATTGAAATGCATATTTCTACCACATCGGAAACGCCTGTGTTTTGTAAGCCATATCGATTATCCTACAAAGAAAATGAAATTGTACAGGAAAAGGTGAATGACCTTTTATCCGCGGGAATAGTGCGAGAATCGAACTCCGAATACGCGAGTCCTGTAATTTTAGTTAAGAAAAAGGAAGGCGACTATCGGTTATGTATCGATTACCGCGCTCTCAACACACGTACTGTAAAAGATCGATTTCCTCTTCCACACATTGATGATCAGATCAATCGACTATCGGGAAAAGTATACTTTACGGTTCTAGATATGGCACAAAGTTACTACCAAGTTAAAATGGCGGAAAACTCAATTCATAGAACCGCCTTCATAACGTCGACTGGTCAGTATGAATTTTTAAAAATGCCGTTCGGTCTGGCAAACGCTCCAGCGGTTTTCTCACGGTTAATTCGAAAAGCTTTAGGGTCCCTTGATAACAAAATAGCTACATATCTTGATGACGTCACATTACCCACTGTAACAATAGAAGAAGGTATAGAGCTATTGGAAGATGTTTTGAAACTTCTCTCTCGTGCTAATTTAAAACTAAATTTAAAAAAGTGCTCTTTTTTGAAAACCAGTGTAAATTACTTGGGTCACGAAGTTACCGAAGGGTCTGTACGCCCGGGGCAAGCAAAGATTATTAGTGTTATGAATTTTAGACAACCGCGGAACGTCCATGAATTGCGTCAATTCATCGGTTTAGCATCGTATTTCCGTAAATTTGTAAGAGGGTTCGCTGAAATCGCCCGACCTTTAACCAGCTTAACAAAAAAAGACGTACCCTGGATATGGGGTTCAGAACAAGAATATTCTTTTAATCTTTTAAAAACTACGTTGACTGAGCGACCTGTGTTAGCAATTTATGACCCGCATGCTAAAACAGAAATCCATACTGATGCAAGTAGTTTAGGGTTAGGCGGTATTTTACTTCAATATCAAAATAATGGTGATTTAAAACCTGTTGCTTACTTTAGTCGCGTTACTAGTAGGGAAGAAATGCACTATCATAGTTATGAACTAGAAACCCTCGCCGTAGTTGAATCTCTAAAACGCTTCCGTATTTACGTAACAGGTACCCCGGTTAAGGTAATTACCGATTGTGCGGCATTAAGAACCACACTGACTAAAAAAGATTTAATTCCGCGCATAGCCCGATGGTGGTTGACCATCCAGGATTTCGATATTGAAATCGAATATCGCCCTGGCAACCGTATGAAACATGTTGACGCACTCAGTCGCAATCCGGTTGAAAGCGTTCCTATTCTTCGCATTGATGAAGCTGACTGGCGCCTCACGCTGCAGTTGCAAGACGATACGGTACAAAGTATTATTCGACAGATTAATGCGGGTACGGATAATCCAGATATAAACAAAAATTATACCATTATTAACGGATGTCTGTTTCGAAAAACTTTACACGGAGATCGATTCGTAATACCTAAACTGTCAAAGTGGTCGTTGTTACAGAAATATCATGATCAAGTTGGGCACATAGGTTTCGAAAAATGTGAAAAAACAATAAAATCAAAGTTTTGGTTCTCTGGTATGACTCGGTTTATACGGAAATATGTAAATTCCTGCTTACACTGTGCTTATGCTAAAGGAAACTATGGGAAAGTAGAGGGCGAGCTGCATCCCATTGAGAAAGTAGCAATACCAATGCATACTTTACATGTAGATCATTTGGGCCCATTTTTGAAAACACGCCGTGGTTACTCCTACATACTCGTTATTATTGATTCTTTTACGAAATTTGTATTTGCCCGAGCCGTTAAGGGCACCGGTTCTATAGAAACTATTCAAAACTTGAAAGAAATATTATTTACGTTTGGCAATCCTCATAGAATAATTACGGATAGAGGCGTCGCTTTCACTAGTCGGTATTTTAAAGAGTTTTCCATACATAAACAATTCAAACATGTACTAAACGCCATTGCTTGTCCACGCTCGAACGGTCAGGTTGAACGAGTAAACAGAACTATTGTAAACGGCCTAAATACTACCGCCGAAAGCGAATGCACATGGGATGAAAAACTTTCGGATGTAGTCTGGGGTATTAATAACAGTCCTCATACTGTTACAGGATTCTCTCCGTTTAGCCTTATGTTCTCGCATGACAATTCCTTATTACCTGCTTACCCTGCAAACGTCGCTAAGAACAGTGACCCTCAAGAGCAGTTACTTGAACGTAGACGCAGTGCGAAATTGCGCATTGATAATAATATGGCAATTATGAAAGGTCGGTACGATAAGAGGCATAAGAAATGTAGAAAATACCATGTAGGAGAATTGGTTTTGTGGAAGGGAGGTTTATCTCGTGATAATACAGTCGGAGTCACTAAAAAACTAGGGAGTGTATTTACTGGACCGTACAAGGTCACTAAAATAGACCATACTATTGACCGATATACAATAAATAGTATTCAAGGGGTCAAAGGATACAAAAAGTTTAGCGCAGTAGTTCCTGGTGATTCACTTCGCCCTTATAAGTCATCAGTGCCAGACAGCTCTACAGATTCTGATCACGAAATAGATAAGGATGATTTAATAGATTTATTAGAGAGTTAAATTTGTCATATCAATTGTTTACATTTGATAATAACTTTTATTCATAATACCGTTTGTTGTACCCTTACTTTTGCTATTATTGTAACTCTTTCAAATCTCTGATAGTTTCAAAGTAAATACCTACTTAATATTATTAATAATTGTATCATTTTCCACCTTCAACATTCAACCCACCATAAGTAGGTATTCAAGAATTCATTAAGTATCTAGGTATTAATAATGATGCACAAACAATAGAACACAACAATTAAAAACTTGATACTGATTAGTGTACCCATTATAGAATAGAATTTAATTGATACCTAAACAGAATAATTGCTAATCTGTGTGATACAGACAGATCTGTGTGTTTATCTGTCCTGTTATACTGTGTGACACGGCAGATAGTATATCTGTGTGAATAACATAGACTGTGTGATATGACAAATCAATCTATGTAAACATCTATCCTGCTATACTGTGTGATAAACTGTGTGATATACTGTGTGATGACAGATAGGACTGTGTGAATATCTACCCTGTTCTACTGAGTGATACCACAGATAAATCTGTGTCATTACCTATCTATCCAGCTATGCTGCTGTTAGATCTCAGCGAATGTCATTCCGGTTATGCTTTGTGAAAGTCCAGACAGATCTGAGTGCACTAAATAAATCTGTGTGAAGGCTCATGAATACCTGAGGTATAGAAACTATCTAAAAGAATATCACTATAATTATATAGAATTCAGTCAGTTTCTTGAAAAAATAAAGACCTAAGTGATGAATCAATCAACATAAAAATGTAACTTTTATAAAAAAAAAATAAGTGTAAGTACACATTTCTTAGTATATCAAATATACTGTGGGCTGGTTCTGTTCCCAGGTACTGCCAAAAATGGATTCTGGTGTCACTGCCACTGCTGAAGGAGCTGGAGCCCAACGCCGTGGGGGACCACGACAATAGCAGGATGGCCGAGTGTTACGGTTATTCGCCAGCTAGGCAGCTGTGAGCCCGGGAAGCCCCTATCTACACATCACGCACCGTCAATAATACAAACAGCGCCATCTACCGGCATTGAAAGCAACTAGTATAACAACAGTCATCATCAGGATCTAGTGATGCAATCTATTTAACATACTAACGCCATCTGTCGCCTCATAGAGAAACTAATATGTTATAGTCATTATAAATATTAATAACTTGTCCGTAATTCTTTGAGCATTCATTTCATTGTCTTGGAAATAGTCATGTAAATCATATTTGATTATAAAATTGTAGTTCACATATCTATAGCTTCCATTATTATAAGTTTTGTTATAAACTTTGTAAGTATGTCAATTTATGTAAGTGCTTCGAACATTTTTACAATAATAATAAAAAGGGGATGGTAGCTGACTTCCTGCAGAGACGGGGCTTTTCTGCTTGCTTTTGCCTACGGTGACGGAGACATTGTTTTTTTATTTGGTCGTGTGTTTGCTCATTGCTAAGCTGATTTAATAAACAAGATAGTGAGTGGTTATCTCTCGTTTTCATTTTCCACTTCTGGACAACCTATAATACATGCTGGCTCGCAGGTTTGCTCGTTGTACAGTAAGCGTCAAAATTACTCTTTTCAGAGCATACTGCACGTTTTACACGAGCAGCCTGTGGGCTAGGTATACTCAAAAATCGTAGTGCCCTCCGCGTGCAATACAACAACGCGTTCAGGGTGCTGTTGAGGCTGCCCCACACCCCATGCACCAGAGACGCACAGCACTTACGCATTGCTGCAGCGCATCAGGGATGTTCGCGGACGCACATTCTTTGCCACAATGCGTAAGCGCTGTGCGTCACTGGTGCATGGGGTGTGGGGCAGCAGCAACAGTATCCTGTCGCTAATTTCGAGCAGGCTGGACTGTCCGTACGTGAATCGCTGCTGCGCTATTTCCTATTGAATGGTGCAGCCGCGGTGAAGCGTCGGACAGTACTGCCGCTTTGCTACATCCTAAATAAAACAAACTAAATTCCTATATAGGAATTTAGTTTGTTTTATTTAGGATGTAAAAATTAATAATTACTAACATAGGATAAGTGTTTTACTAACAAATGAGTCATGCGTAAAAATAAATAAATTGAATTGAATTGAAGGGGGTCTGATAAATTCGAAGAGGGCTACTAGGGCATGTGGGGTATCATATGAAAGAGCGCAGTTTGCACATTCTTTTTCTTTCTTTCTTTTTTTTTTTTTTTTTTTAAACGTATAGTTTTCGACTTTTGATGAAAAATGTAACAAAAATACCGTTCCCCTCCCCTATCTCCGAAGTTTGCAAAGATAAAAATCTGAAATTATTCTATGTGATAGAAGTTTATGTAAAGATTACAGGAAAAATAAAACGAAGTCTCTAAATAGCACACTTTTTCAGAAATCATCAACAAAAGTAACATTAGTTCCACTATCGGTCAAGAGATGGCGCTGACACAAAACTGCAAAATTCTACACCGCAGTGCACAGTGTTAAAATTCTGACGAATATAGGCCTCGCCGATGAAAAGTTAAAAACATGATGGTACGGAACCCTTGGTGCGCGAGTCAGACTTGCTCTTGACCGGTTTTTTGGAAATAAGTAAATATAGTTGTTACACATTATTACTATTATATTAAATGATTAGAAAACTTACCCCGCACAGACAAATGCTGACAAGGAGACAAGTAATTCGAATGTAGAGCATTGTTAATACTTAATTGTGTATCACTAGAACTGGCTTTTATAGATTTGTTTGCGACATACTGCATGTTAAAACCACATGCACCTATTTATAATTTCATTATTTTATATCAATGCTCCAAATTAATTGGAATTAAAAATTAAGATTTTAGTCACGTAGTAGGTAGGTCAAATAAATGTTTTAATTAAGTAACATTTTGTTCTATTCTCCAAACCCAAATCAGAGAGGTAGTTACTTTAGAACCTCCTTATTCATTATTTTTGTGAACATTATAAAAAGATCTCGATAGGTACAGTCACCAAAAGAGATAAACAACCAGAGTCGTCGGATATAGTTGAAGTTTAGTAAGAAACCGATAGAAGTTTTTGAATGAAATTTAATTTGAGAAAATAACTGTTTGTTTTCTATTCATTAAATAAAATTTTATCCGAAAACATCCATCGGTTTCTTACTAAACTTCAACTATATCCGACGACCCTGGTTACATATCTCCTTTGGTGACCGTCCCTGATAGCACAGCCGTAATTTATATTAATTTAATACTACCTGCGGGGTAATTGCGTAACACACTACCAGAAGCAATGACTTTCATTTTGACAGCTCAACAACATTCATTGCGTTATTTACGTTGTTGAGCAGACACATTTTTCGAACATATGAAGCAATGGATTAGCAATATCCTTCAACATGATTCAGATTGTCATTGATAGTGTGTTACGCAATTAGGGTGCTGATCCTCTGTCACAGTTGATAAAGCTTCTGTTCATCATTCATACTATGTAAATTGTTTTTCATTGCATTAGGGCAATGCTATCTACTTACATAATAGGTTCCCTGCCTATAAAAATGCTTATTTAATCCATGCGTCCCATACTTTAGGTGATGCCGTACAAAAAGCATGGGACCGCGAAGTGCGGCACGCTCGGCGGCGCGGAGGGAGATGCAAGCCAAGTCTCTGGAGAGTTCTCTTAAAAGTGTTCGGGACTGAACTCATGCTGTATGGCCTTATCCTGGCTGCTATGGAGTTTCTTGTCAGGTCAACCTTTTCCTACATCCTTTTTTGTCTAGTTCACGAATAACGAAAGAAGAGGACTTTCCCACGACCTAACCCTATTCATATACCTATCGCCAGTACAGAGAATGGAGTATAATCATGGGAGTTTTTGATTGTACATGTGACTATGTAGGTAGATAGTGGTTCTGGGACAACAGGTGGTGATGCAATTATTTGTATTTTCCAAAATATATGAAAAATTATCTGATCAAGAAACTTAATCTAGTTTTCTTGTAATTCTTGGATTGTTGCTGCGTTACTACAGCCCCATTCAAGACGAAAAAAATGTGCAAGTAGGTAAACCCGCTATTCCAAGAAATAAATAATGTAAGTATAACAATATTGACTGAATACTAAGAAAAACAATGGACGTGAGGAGAACACTATTATATTCAGTGAAACAAAATAAAGCTATCAATTTATTATTTCGAAACTCGTAACTTAGGTAATTACCTTCTACCCAAGATGCATAACAACAAATGCAATTTCACAACCCTGGTTAACATGGTTGATATAAAATTCCAGTTTATTTACTCACATCGTGTTCGAAACTCTATGTGATATGACACGTAGTATAACTCATAATTTAGCATCCCTAGAATTTAATATGAAGACGGTACCCAATCAATTTAATAAAAATATTCATTTCAAGCTCCATCAGGAATTTTAGGAGCAACTCGACGTACCTGTCCCGCCTATTCTCGTACTACGATATGGAAGGCAGCGTGTCGTGGGGCGAGGCAGTGTTCTTCGCATTCGGCATCATCTTCTGCAGCACCTTCAACATCATGGTGCAGCATCCCGTCATGATGGGAGTCATGCAGTTTTTTGCCACCGACTTCCGAAATTAGAGTTATTTCATAATTTTGAGGTAATTTCTTTTTGAAGTCGATTTTTTTTTATTTACTTTTTTATTTCGTAATTTTTATTAGTTTTCAGTAAAAACTGGAATATTTGTTTGTAATAAGGTAATACTTTTGTTGTAAATATTGCACTAGAATTACCTATACCAAGGTTTTGAGATGTTTTCCCTTTGACACTACACCCGTAGCTCGTATATCAATAAGCCAGGCCATCACACATACACGTATTGATCCATATGTTGAAAATTACTGAATCGATTTTGATTAAACTTGCACTGTTCCCTAAGTTGAAGTAAATATAAACCAATAAAAAACATGGTCACGATCCGATTAATAGTTAGGGAGAAATGCGTGGACAAACATACATACGTAAATACTTTAAAAAAAATGTATATTTGTTTGGAGGCCCTAATAGATTGTCATATGTAAACATAATGCACTTCCAATACTATTACATACATACGTGTCGAATTGATAACCTTCTTTTTTTTGAAGTCGGTAAAAAGTTATTCATGCCTATATCTGACTGCTATGGTTAAGTGAGTTACCCCTTCATGCCTGCAGATGGACGCTATCGTTCAAATCTGGACCATTCGTCATTGCAAAATACTGGTTTTACGAGATACAAAACAATAGCCCTCATCACCCCTTTTCACGGAAGGAATTTAGTACCTATAATGCGACTAGATGGCGTTGGGATCGAGTTAGATCTCGCTATCGTTTGTTGCACGGCGTTTGGTCGGGTCGCTCGAGGCAAGTGTTCGAGATAACTTTGCGCAGAGGCAATATCGTAACCAATGAGGTCAATCCGAGGTGCGATTATTGCTAGTTGAAAACTTTACCAATACCCCGCCGTGTGGACGTGAAATACCGTCCGCGATGGCAATTTTTGAATGGCCGTAGTTGGCCTGAGAAACCCTTGATCTAACAGTCACTTCTAGACTTCATTGAATGTGATTCCAACATCACCTACCTGAACCGAGGATAGTTTAAAATGGTAGTAGTTGAGAGTTTTCAGCAATCAGCCGTATAATGTAATCTAGAATTGAAGTACTACTACTACACACACTACTTCTACACTTCTTCGTCCACATCTTATGAGTTAGATAACTTCTTTTAATAGTTATTATAAATAGCTTCACTTGTAATTAACAGTGTAAAAAAATCTTAAAAGTTAGAAGTATAGTTCAGATGACAAAACTATAATTTGGTATCGTGAAGCTGATCTGATGATGGAGCCAGGAGGTGTATTGTGGAACTCTTCAGTGGCTGGTAAACCCCTCGAGTTTGGGCTCATATGATTTGTTTTGACGAGTTAATAGATTGGGCTTGATAACGAGGGTCTGGTGATGGAGCCAAGAGGTAGATAGTGGAACTCTTTAGGGGTTACTAGTAAACCCCTCGAGTTTAGGGTCATATGATTCGTTTTGATGACTCTAATACATTGCACTTGGTGTCGAGGGTCTGATCATAGAGCCAGAAGGTGGATAGGGGAACTCTTTAGGGGCTACTTGTAAACCCCTCGAGTTAACTAGTAACCCCTAATCGTCATAACTTCATTGACTTTATACTTATTAACTAAATTACGAATATACAAGACGCAAAAGTTAAAACACGACGCTTTTTGAATTCAATTGAATTGTTAAGCGTGTTTTTTATAATAAGGAATAACTTCACAGGTCCCCTTTACAAGGAAGTTTCGGAAGGCGGTTCAAACTTCAGCGTAGGAGAGCGTCAGCTGGTCTGCCTAGCGAGGGCCATCGTCCATAACGACCGGATCCTGGTACTGGACGAGGCCACAGCCAACGTGGACGCACAAACCGACCAGCTGATACAGACGGCCATCAGACTACACTTCAATAGCTGCACCATGCTCACTATACCACATAGGCTGAATACTATTATAGATTCGGATAAAGTAAGTTTTATAGGCAAAGAAGGGGATAACTGGAGCCTTCACGCTGAACTCAAATTGTATACCCAAATTGTACATACTTATTGTTTTATTCATTTATTTACTAGACAGATTAAACAGATACAAGAGTTTGGACGGTTAACTATTGCATTTAATTGAGAAAAGACTAAATTCTTTCCAAAAAGACTGACCTCAAACGGCGGGAAGCACAGGCAAATTCAAAAAGGGAAGAAGTGGCTTTGCCCTGCACTGGCACGCTATAGACTAAATAATAATAAAACTAACGTAAGGCATTATTAACTCGTCCGGAACTCTCAATACGGAGGAGGTTGTCCAGTTTACAAATTGAAAAAACCTGAAGTAAACAGCCCGAAATACTTGAATAATGTAGTGTGTGAGTGGATGTGTGTCGTGTAATGTAGTATGTAGTTAAAGGCGCCTTAAATACCTTTTTCATGGCTTTCGAAACAGCACTTCTCTTCTTTAGAATCATACAAGTTTCGAGTCAACATATCGTACGCACTTTCTATGATATGTACTTGTGCATGCCCTTGCTTGTAGATCAGATTACCTACTTCTAAACATTACCTATCACTTTGTACCTATTAAAATTATCTACATTTCTTTCAGAGTTACAAGAAAAGCAGTCTGGGAACTAAATGAAACCATCTCAAAATGTTTGATTTTATATCTCATATTATTATACGTAACTTATTTTATAATTTAACTTTATCTTAATATGCATTTTAAATAAATGATTTTAAATATAAAAACCTTAACGTAACATTTCATCGTCTTTTACGATGCCAAATGGTGAAAATCATGAAAATCAATCATTGATTTATTTACAAATCGCACTAGGCAAGTATAAAACATACAGAGTGTCGATTAGGTTGTCAGTTTAATACATTAAATAGTACAGCGGTTATTACAAGTTGATATCAGCCTGTTAAAATAATAAAATAAACAATTTTAATAAAAATACAAAACTGTTTAAAAAAAATAGCGTAAAATCTGGCACGAAATAAACCACTCTTGATAGATAATAAGGCACTAAACACGCGCGGGGCGATAGTATCAACAATTCAACACAAACTTTATGGTATTGTTACCAAATAATCAAATTAAGTTTAATGTTATTATAAACTAAATTGAAAAAAAAGGTTCCACGGCTAGAATGTCAAGTTTAAAATATGTAATATACAGAATACGTGTTCAACTAAAGTGATAATCTAATCGCCACACTATATAATATTAAAAATAATAAATTGTTCAACAACGCAGCGCACTGAATCTGTCGCATAACAATACTTTTAAAGCTTTTGGTTTCAAACCAAATACATCTACATACATAATACTACGAGTATATAATATCTATATGTTCTACATACAAACTATTAATGTATACGTTACACAGTCTCCATGTTACAGTTCAGGCTCGCCAGCTGTAGCTCCATCCTTTTCTTGAAGCCGGCCACTATCGTGTCCATCCGTCTGAAAAACGAAGAGGTGCACTTATAAAAGCTCCTTCGTAAACACGTAAAGTTCCACTACGATAGGGCAACCGTTGTATTTGATTTATTTAGGATCTTCAACTTATGATATTATACACAATACATAAATAATTAGCAACATCAGGAATTAACCCTTCCTATTCTTCGGAACGTGGAACAACGCGAAACACAATGACTTTTGAATTGTTTCTGTAATTAATCTAGAGAAGCGACCGATAGAAGACCCGAGAACTAACTGAAAGAAAGCCCACAAGGACAGTAACCATGCACGGCAAGCCAGTAGTAACTGATAGGGACCAAAGAGCACTTAAGGTCAGAACCTATGCACAGCAGACCATAGTAGTAACGTAACCAAAGTGCATGGCAATACCAGGAGTCTAGGGCAGCGTAGCAGTAACTGGTGCCATATGAATTTTATTTCATTTATAACTTACCTTTTTTCTTCTTCACTTTCTATTTGGGGAATGCCAGCTAACGCTTCCATCAAATAGTTCCTGTAAATTTAAAATAAAACATTAACGTATAAATCTTTCGTAACAGTACTATGGACATTAGGACACATTTGGGTTTATTTATAAATATTGCTTAAAGTTAAGACACGTTTAAACGTCAAAATGTATGGTTAAACAGTCGCTAATCATTACTTAACATAAAGCAACACTTATAAATAAACTCCGACAGCTCTTTCCATTTATTCTTTGTGTTCAGTGTCTAGCATTAGTTTGCCTCGCACTCTGTCTATACACTGCTACAAGGATCTTTCAATTGTTTTGTGAAATGTCACTTGAAATATAATCAAAACACAAAATGGAAGTATTAGTTCCGATTTCAGCTACGCGCTAAAATAACCTTGTAGCGCTATATTGTATAGCTAGCTACACTACTCACTCGGCCTTCCTCGTGAGATGTTCGGCACACGCCACCTGTAGCAGCGTGTACTCGAGGCGCGCCTGGAACACGGCGGCCGCGCTGGCGGGCGGCGGCGCGCATGCGCACAGGCGCGCGAGCTCCTCGCACACTGTCTCGCAGATGTCGCGCACGTAGCGAGACGATGCCGCGCCGCAAACGCTGTCAACCTGGAAAAAAGTGTAATAATGCAGTACCTACTAATTCAAGTCATGACACGATCGAAGAGAGATCAGGCGCAGGGTCAAAGGCCAAGAAGGAGATTAGCCGGAACAAAAGGATAGACAAACAACATATTTTTTTTTTTTTTTTTATATGCATTTAGTAAAACGCTGCTATAATGACATTACAAACAGACACTTCAATTTGCCTCTCGGAGCAGTAATTTCCAAAGATGTGTGAAACGTTTACGTTACTACAGGAACCTATAGTCGAAATTTCGCGTATCCAGCTTCAGTGATTTAGGCTCTGCGAGTCTGCATTTCTCTTTATGTATAGAGGAGTATACATATAAAGAAGATACTGATTATGTTATAATTTAAGAGGGATGCGGGAGGAAGCCTGAAATTCAAATTCATCAGTACAACCTTCTAAGTTCATATAATCCTATTAATTTTGATATATGAAATAGTCATTCAATAAGATGATACGAACATAAAGGTTTGCATTTATGATTGTAATGATTATAATTCTGTAAAGTCATATTAATTGTTACGCTAGCGAATTATATTTTAATCAACATTCAAACGACCTGACCTGCAAATTGCAAAAGACGTAGAAAATTTTAATTTCGGGAAATTTAACTAGCTATTATACAATGAACCAATTATCTCGACATGAACATACACATCTGCAGAAAGTAGAATTACAAAGTATTTATGATCCCCATAAAATGTTGAAAGTACAGAGACTTAGCGAGAGCAACTAATTAATCAATTAATGTAAAAGTACTAAACAGCCGCCATAATATAATATATTATGGCGGCTGTTTAGTACTTTTACATTAATTGTATGGATGTCATCAGTCTTGTTATCATATTATGATAACAAGACTGATGACATCCATACAATTCAACAGTCAAATATACAAGGCAGTTTGCACTACTCTTCGAACAGGGAATTCTCAGGCCAACTACGGCCATTCAAAAATTGCCATCGCGGACGGTATTTCACGTCCACACGGCGGGGTATTGGTAAAGTTTTCAACTAGCAATAATCGCACCTCGGATTAACCTCATTGGTTACGATATTGCCTCTGCGCAAAGTTAACTTGAACACTTGCCTCGAGCCACCCAACCAAACGCCGTGCAACAAACGATAGCGAGATCTAACTCGATCCCAACGCCATCTAGTCGCATTTTAGGTACTAATTCGTTGGCGGGAAATTCAAAACGTGCAACTTATTATAGAAGTAGTGTTCAATTAATACTTGACCACAATTAATTTGGTATTATTTAGGGCTTGTAATTCGAATATTCGAATAATGCGAATATTCGATCATTTTTGCTATTCGAATATTGACTGATGTTAAATTCGAATATTCGAATAATTTTTAGTTCAGTTTGAAAATACGAACTACGTCTGTCTTACAAGTTGTTACCTACAGACCGCGCTTTACACGTACACACACAGTGCCGGCGCCGCCACTCCGAGGTTTCGCAGCCGTAACAAATATGTATTTACAGAATTATTATGAATAAAGTCATCAACACAACTCTCTAAGACCATGTAATCCCCAAGAATGACTATTTCATGAAATCTTGACATTTGGGGATTATACTAACTTAACAAGTTGTATTACTGATTTTTTTTTCTTTGAAAATATTTATTTGGCTATACAAACTAAAAATAACAAAATTAAATCCTAACTTAACTAAAACTATACAGAAACTAAAAAATAGCGTCGAAAAATTCATCCGCATCGCTGTCGACTGGTAATGTACCCAAGAGACTGGCAGCATTACCACGTTGTATGGCGATGCTTAGCCTCTGGCCAAGATAAAAGCCAGCCCTTGGGTAACGGGAATTGTCAACCAGCCGTTTCGAAATTTCTTTAAAAAGACCATGAGCACTCGAAAATATAGTTTCCGATGAGGTTATTATATTTTCGCCGCTTGAGGTTTTCCGCAGCCACAGCAGCAGCGCCAGCACAGCATGCCGAGCCAGGAAGATGGAATGGCGCAAGATTATCAACACACGTAGCGTCCCACACTAAAGGCCTACCCACCTTCCGTGGAAATAAAGACATACCGTCCGGTCTCTTGCCATCGTCGCGTGCCAAGCCATTGGCTTCTAATACAGCTGGAACGCCGACGGTGACAAGAGCTCTTCGGATGATGTCATTAATGTTCGCGATAAGCGTGCCGCGCTAAGCGACCCGCACTTCGGCTGCAAGACAGGCCGTGGTGGTGTCCGAGGCTGTTGACATCTTCGCCACAGTGACAGCGATGGGGAGAACAGCAAGGAGTGCCTAGTCGTAGGGAAGCAGCGAGGTGAAAAGTAGTGTCGTCGAACAAATTGATTGTAATTATTGTAATTCTGTAAATACATATTTGTTACGACCGCGAATCATATTTTAATCAATGTACAACTTAATACTGGCCAGCATATTGCAAAAAACGTAAGAAAATTTGAATTTCGCAGGCTACCTTAGCGCTTCCCCCTTAATATTTTTGATTTGTTTTTTTTTTTTTTTTTCATTATAATGTCAAACTATGTTGCTTAAAGGTGATTCAATTTCATATAATAAAAATACTCAACTCAAACTTGTGTATTAATTGTATAAGCAAGTTGTCCCTTCAAGGTTTCAACTTGGTTTCAAAGGAAAAAGATAATATTCGAATAAATATTCGAATAATTCGAATACTGCCTGTAAAAACTTCGAATATTCGAAAATCTAAAAACTTCGAATATTTACAAGCCCTAGTATTATTACAATGTTATAATATAGTAATGTTATCAATTCCTATTATCTTCAAAATTTTATAAATATAAGAAGAAAATGTGAAAATCTCCGTAGTTGTATCGGAAGATTTTTTTTTTTTGTGAAACTCCTGCATCTTTACCGTTTTTTTTTTTTGTGCATTTCGTGGTAATTTTGTACAGTAAACACAAAGGAAATATATAATAATAATTACCTCGGCATGTACAGCAATCAGATTGTTGATAATCTCGTAGACATACGGCCTGGCATCATCGACGACCGCATCAGCGTCAGTCTTATGTCTACCCATGTCCATGCTCGGCTCTATGGTGCCAACTAAAGGATCTCCTTTGTGCTCCAAGTATGTTTCCGCAATGGTCGACTCGAGGGCACTCAGGGCCTCCTTTGTTGCTAAGAGAGCTTGCGTCTGTTTTGGGAAGCCGAAGCTGGAAGTATAAGTAGAAGAAATCAGTGGTGAAGTATTTGCCGCAGTATAGTTTGAGCTAGACTCGTTAGTTCACATTAGGGACGCACCAATTTATGTGGGGTGGTGTATACAGTAGAATGATTTTACGTAAACGTTAATCACTTCGGACTTTATCACACCAACTCAGATTCATTCGTATTTTATGTCATGGATGTGTCATTATGATTGTCACAGCCCGGTTGACTGGGAATCTTTACGTTGATAGAAGTACTACGGTGCCTCAAAATGCGATTACCGCTCTACATACTTATCTACAGCGGTGGCTATGTTGGGCAAAGTGACGCGTCTTGTGTAGTGCGCGTTGGCGCCGGCGACTAATAGTCGTGTCTGCCAGCTGCGACCTACAGTACTGCCGCCCTCCTCCAGGCGTTGTTCCAACGCTACTGACAGGTTGCTGTTGTTGAACTCCTGGAAAAGGTAGAATATTCGTGGAGATCGGTTTTTGATGCAACGTTGCTGCGTTGACGAGTTATATGAAACCTCTTCATGATTCACGTATGTTAAGCCTTTGAACTTGGCTCTCATGCATGTGAACATCTTTTAACGCATGGTAAACAAAACCCAAATTAAGAAAACTACTGCGGTCTGAAAAGGGTGGAATTATCCGCGTTCACCAGTTTAGAGGCGTTATCTACGATTATGCATCTATTTGAACTGAAAAGTGCCCAAGACATACTTTGGACAATGACTGCTCATTCGAAATCAAAGATTTGAACATACAGCAAAATATAGTCTCTCTTCCTTCTTCTTTTTTACCTGGTCAGCATGATTAAGCGCCAGATCCTGCAGTACTGCCACATAAGCCAGCAGTATTTGCTGCGTATGTTTCTGTAATGTCGCGGCAGGTTCACTGCCCTCGGCCAGAAGGGGGCTCTCACGACGACCGCTGCTTACCACACACTTGTGGATCGCCGAGAATGCTTCGTTTAGGTACGTTTCTAGGAGGTGTGGCTGAAAATATAAACGGTTTTGTAAGTGAGAAGAACATTATGTAGGCAATTTTACAGAATTGTTCAATATTATTGAGTCATTAATTCTATATTCGATAATTTCTGCTCATACCCTGAATATCCGCTTTTTGCATCTAGCAAAGTCAGATCTTATAAATGTTCTGTAAGTTTTTCAGGTTTAATCCGCAATGGAAGACATCGAATATCAATGGAGTTGGCTTTTAAAAGACAAAGGTTTATAATATAACTATAGCACTTTGCCCGCGATTTCGTCCGCATGGATTTTGTACTTCCTCTAAAAATTATAACACCCCCCTTTGAAAGGTAGTTTTCGAAAATAATGTTTACTTATTTTATTTTAATAATTTTCAGATAACTATTCGGATCGACCCTTTTCAACACGACAGAGGTTGTTTTATTTATTCCATTGTATGACTTATTAAACATTATTTATACCCATTTTCGAGTTTTATTACCCTTCTCCATCCTGTTAGGAGTTGATTATTGAAAAATCCTGAAACACGTACTCAAATGATATGAAATTGTTTATTCTGTAAATAGGACGGCGGAATCAATTTTACACGTAAAAAAACTGGCCAAGTGCGTGTCGGGCCACGCACAGTGTAGGGTTCCGTAGTAGCCCGCTATCACAATGTAGTACGATTCTGTTGTTCTTTATTCTGAAATTAAAAAAAAAAAAAAAAACGTATTTTGTTTTTCAATGCAAGTCTTAACCCGTTATAAACAAGCAACTATTTCATCTAAGTCACTTTACAGGATTAATGAAAGGATTTTGTATTTGGTACAAAATTACCCAACACCCAAGTTCAACGACTATTACTGCTAAACTAATAAAAATTATCTTAACCGCTTTAATTTTCCTTTAAAGGTCATGAAATGCACTGTCATCGTAAATTTTTCCAGATTTTTCAAGCCAGCAGTTTAGGTTTTAGAGGGGGGGGGGGGGGGGGGACGCCCTACTGGAACAAAAATTTGCACTTTAAAGTTTAATATTGCGTAAATGGAGCATTAAATCGAAAAATTATTTTAGCAACCCCCAAGTCATTTTAGAAGACCTATTCAACGATACCCCACACGATGGGGTAGACGACGAAAAAAATATTCATCCCCACTTCACATTTAGGGGAGCTACCCTAAAAAAAATATTTTCCAAAATTTTATTTTACCGCTTTGTCGGCGTAATTAATATTAATTAACTCCTACAAAATTACAGCTTTCTAGTACTAACGGTCTCTTAGCAAAACCTCCGACAGACAGACAGACGGACGGACATGACAAAACTATAAGGGTTCCTTGTAGGTACTACGGAACCCTAAAAACAGGCCAAGTGCGAGTGGGACTCGCACACGAAGGGTTCTGTACCACAATGCAAAAACGCCGAAAAAAACACGTTTGTTGTATGGGAGCCCCCCTTAAATATTTATTTTATTTTGTTTTTAGTATTTGTTGTTATAGCGGCAACAGAAATACATAATTTGTGAAAATTTCAACTGTCTAGCTATCGCGGTTGTTGAGATACAGCCTGGAGACAGACAGACGGACGGACGGACACACAGCGAAGTCTTCGTAGTAGGGTCCCGTTTTTACCCTTTAGGTACGGAACCCTAAAAAAAACAGAAATAAGTTGAACGAAGTCGAAATTTCCTATCAGACTACCCCTGAGAAGAAATTGCGAAAGAAACTCAGGGGTCAAAGTCTCTTTTAAATTCCAGACAATAATCCAGCTAGTTATCTCGGTCAGATCATGTGATGAATGATGACCATGTAGATTAGCGTCTGAAATGGTATTTTAAGAAAAGAACCACACAGATTTGAGTGGACTTGTCCAGTTAGTGCAAGCATTTGTCAGTAATCGTGTAGTTCGACTCCGAATTTAAGGAGGTCAACGACTCGATGAACAATACCAAGGAAAGGACATACGTCGGCCACATAAAGAACTCAACTGCTAGACTATATTAGTACCGTGTTTCGAGTTAATCCGACAGCTCGTTAAAATTTTTCCTTACTAAGTTTGACACCCCCTAAATCCTCTTGAGGGAAAAAGTAAAAGTGTCAATCTTACATACTCTGTAACATACGATATGTATCGCCGTTGGTTGTTTAAATAAAAAATAGGTGCTGCTCATGCCCTGGATATCCGCTTTTTAGTGTTCCGTAACCCAAAGTGTAAAAACTGTTCCCTATTACTAAGCCTGCGCCGTCTTGTCAGTTCGTCCAACCGTCAATCCGTCTGTCCGTTTTTTTATTTAAACCTTACCTTATTTTAACTTTAGTCTAGACACTGATTATATAAGTCAAACCTTTGTAAAAAGACAATTGGAATAGTAGCTATTGGCCATAAGTTGGTACAGTATTAGACTATTTTATCCTGCATCTATCTCATATAATACTCACGAGGTTAGTAATAGCTCCGTAGTCGGAGAAGTCCTCGATCTTCCACGTCTCCTTTTCTCCTAGTCCCTTCACCCGCTTGTGAGCTCGTTGTAGAAAAATCGCCATGCCGTGCACGCGGTAGTCGAATATCACCTTCTCTACTATGCTTAAAGGCTATAAATAATTGAAATTGGCATTTTAAGAAAAAAAATTAAGTAACAAAAAACACCAACTGGTGATGGCCCAAAGGAAAAAAATTTGATGATGTGAAAACTAACACGAAAATTGTAACGAGCAGCGTTTCAATTCCGCGTGCTTAGTACAACTGTGAAATATCTTGTCAGAAGACATCTCCAACACAAGCAGAATAGTCATGGACTCTCACTATAATCAAGGAATTCTCAGGCCAACTACGGCCATTCAAAAATTGCCATCGCGGACGGTATTTCACGTCCACACGGCGGGGTATTGGTAAAGTTTTCAACTAGCAATAATCGCACCTCGGATTAACCTCATTGGTTACGATATTGCCTCTGCGCAAAGTTAACTTGAACACTTGCCTCGAGCCACCCAACCAAACGCCGTGCAACAAACGATAGCGAGATCTAACTCGATCCCAACGCCATCTAGTCGCATTTTAGGTACTAAATATCGTTCGCGAAAAAGGGTTAACGCAAAACCGGTTTTTCACGTAGTAGTAGTATGTAGTTAAATACAGAGTATTAAGTCTTATGCAAAAGAAGGCGAGCCTGTTTTGTTTTTCCAGGCCCAAACGTAATACAAAGTAATTTCGGACACATACCTGTGACGGCAGATCAAGCTTGAGTAGCGAGTCGTAAGCTTCCCTGAGATGCCTCAGGTTAGCGACGAGGCGTACACGCAGCGCGTCAGTAGGCACCAACTTACCGCCGCCCGGAGACAGCAGGCAAGACCGCATGTGCTCCGAGAATAACTCTACTGCCGCTATTATCATCTCCTGGAATAAGAAAAGGGAATTAAACATAAGAGAAAGAAGATCAATATACCTTACCTATTTTTACCGGTCTCTACAGTACCTCATCATTGTCTACAGTACCTCACCTGCTTCTACAGTACCTCGTCTGTCTCTACACTATTTTGCCTGACTCTACAGTAGTGTAGAGGTTTTAACCGGGATGGCTTTCTTGTCCGACCTCCAAGAACATTTTAAACGTTAATGGACAGCGTTGATAGACAGCTCCCGTATGTCTTGACGTACGTAAAGTAATTTATTCAAGAATGATTATCCTATTTTAACAAATATTATTTTTTATTCGGGTAGCTTAGAACACGATGATCCCTAAAGGTCCGTGGCCTGTCTCTGCGGCACCTTGAGCTCCAGCTGGCGCGGCGTGCAGTGCGGCTGGCCGGCCAGCTCGCCCGCGAAGTAGCGGCGCGCCAGCGGCCACAGCGCGTGCAGCTGCGCCGCCAGCGCGCCGGCCGCGGCCGCGCACCACGCGCCGCGCACCGCGCTCCAGCCGCCCGACCACTCGCTCTCTTTTAACTTGCGCTTGCCTGAAAAAACCATACATAACATACAGCTTAAGATTATTATTTTTTTAAATTAGCAAATGCAGCCACGTTTACAACATCCTTTAACTCAATGCTACGACTATGGCTCGCGAGAGGATGCTCAACAGTCGCGTCTGCTGCGCAATTTCATCTTTCCTCAATACTATAATGACGTTCATCTAAATACCCAAAATATAATAATTACCTTTCTCATTGGACTCCAATTCCTCCTTCTGCTTGAAGTGATCTTTGACCTTGTTCATGAGGCTCATGAGGTACTCCTTACGACTTGTGATGGCGACCCACGCCGCGTCGCCCTCCCAGTTCAGACTTATCAGTAATCTGGAAAATATTGCATGAAGTCTGAAATACTGGCACTACACATATACTTGCTAGTCAAAAGGTATTTCGACACTGGCACAAAGAATCACCAAAAAAAATTTACTAATACAGCACAGTTAGGGGTTGAATTAGTCCTTTATTAAAAACTGCATATCACAAAAAATAATAAAATACCTTACCTAATATACTTGGTCTGCTCCTGAACATTGATGGGCATCGTTTTCATTCTCGTGTACAACTTTTCTTTGAAATCCTCTATTTTCTTATCAATCTCAGTTAGAATTTTTTGGAATAACTGTAAAAAAAATCAATAATATAGTAAATATTCACTCATTCTTGAGATTTTTATATTATGGCAAAAAACTCAAATTAGTATGGTAGAGAGAGAGATATATGACAGCTAATAAAGATGTATCAAAGGAGAAGAATATCTGAGCCAATCCCAAATAAATTGGAACAACAAGGGCAGAAAGATGATGTATTAAGACCAGTTTCAAAACTAACCTTAACATCAGTATTTCCAAACAGATTCTTCACTCTAGTGTAATCATTGACCACTAGATCGAACTCCTTCTTCCGAATGTTCCTGTCAATGGATGCAGGCAGTTGGAACAGAAACTTATGACGTGTCAACAGTGAGAGTGCTTCTCGGGTCTGATCGGCGTTGTCTTTTCGAGATAATATCTCCGAGAAGAGCGAGTCTGCTAGAGTTATCGATTCTGGAATTAGAATATGGAAATTGATGTAGAATCGAATTAAATATGGAATAGAATATTTATTTGCGCGGTATGTAGGAATTTAGAATAAGATGCCGAGAGACATAGCATTTATAAATCCTTGTACATTCTCCCATTTTGGAATGCAAACAAAAATTACAACAACAAGCCATAAGACCACCTATTGCAACTCACAATGTCTTAGGGCCAAAAGTAGTATATAATTCTGAAAGCTTTATCATGATGGTTTACAAGAGGAGAGTGTTTTATTGCTATTAATAAATCTTTTTGCACAAAGGTGAAGTTAAACAAAGCTCAGATTACAATCTCCATCATGAATGCGTAAGTAAGTACCTTACAGTCTCCATTGTGAATGCGAAAAGACCTCAGAAACTCCTTCATGAAAGCGAAAGTAACTCACAATTTCCAACGTGAATGCGAAAGCAACTCACAATCTCTTTCATTAATGCAATAGTGACTCACTATCTCCTTCATGAATGCGAAAATAACTCACAATCTCCATCATGAATGCGAAAGTAACTCACAATCTCTATCATGAATGCAAAAGTATATTACAATCTCTTTCATGAATGCAACTTTGCATGTTGTAACACGACATCTACTTCATGAATGCGAAAGTAACACACAATCTCTGGTTTACAAGAAAGTATATATAAATAAATAAATCTCCTTCATAAAAGCGAAAGGAACTCACAATCTCCTTCATGAATAGCAAAAGTAACTCACAATCTCTATTATAAATGCAAAAGTAACTTACAATCTCTTTCATGAATGCAAAAGTAACTTACAATCTCTTTCATGAATGCAACTTAGCATAAAGTAACACGACATCTACGTCATGAATGCGAAAGTCACTGACAATCTCTTTCATTAATGCGAAAGTACCTCACAGTCTCCATCATGAATGCGCAAGTAACTCACAATCGCCTTCATTAACGCGAAAGTAACTCTGTCTGTTACCTTTTCTTAGATTAACGGCTGTACAGATTAGAATGAAATTTGGCACACGGATAGACCATAGCCTGGATTTAGTACTTAGGGTTCTTTTTATCCCGGTAGTGCATTCTCGTGGGATCATTTTCGACATCCAAGTGGGCAATAGTTGTAGTACATTATAAAGATCTAGAAGCGCCCCGCGGTTTCACCCGCATAGGTTTCGATCCCGTGGGAATATCGGGATAAAAACTATCCTATGTCCTTTCCCGGGACTCAAACTATCTCTATACCAAATTTCATCTAAATCGGTTCAGCGGTTTAAGCGTGAAGAGGTAACAGACAGACAGACAGATACACTTTTGCATTTATAATATTCTAAAGTATAGTATGGATAAGTAATCAATAAAATAAACAGATAAGACATACCCTCTATAGAAGCCTGTAGACTAGGGAGTGGTTCCTTGCCATTCTTCCTCTCATCCTCTTCATACATGTTCTTGAGCAGAACAAGCCGGTCCAGTTGGTCCATTACGGCTCCTGTGTTAGCCTTCAGGAAGCTCAGCTGGCCTTCCTTTTGACTTTCTACCTGGAAACATGACCTGATTTTTTAACATAGTGTCTTTTATTTTATGGAATAACATGAGAATAGTTGCTTATGATAACTCTATGGGTATTTTTATTTTGGCAAAAGACAACCATATTAATAAGCTTCTAGATGTGAATTATGTGATAGAGATAAAGGTAAATACTAGGAAGGAGTTATGAAGAAGAGTACTGTACATACCTTTCTTTGAAGAAATACCATTCCAGCTTTGAGGTCCTCATAGGAAGTGTTGCTGTGATGTTCCAGCAGATACCAACCAGGCTGGAAGTTATCATCAGACAGTTTGCCAGAACTGGAACATATGATGATGATAACAGAATGAATTTATCAGTTTTTAGTTTGGTTTCCCATTATTTTCTACAAATAGGAGGAGGATAAACAATACAATATTGATTTATTTCAGAATGTATGAAGTTGAATGCAATGTTTAGTTATTGGCCTTGAAAGGTACTAAATATTCAATGTATTTGTTCCAAAAGTGGTAGTTAAACTGGTACAAAGTTATTGCCCCATTTTTTCATATCAAGTATTTGGATAACTGTGACAAATATCTTTACTCTACTTACCCATCTGGGAACATTTCATGCAGTTCTTCCTCTGGGAACTTTAAGTCATCTCCCTCAGTGGACAGCCCCAGTGGATCCGGAGGGGTGTAGGCTGTGGGTGACATGGGTCTTCGACCCCATGGCAGTGATGGTGGAGCTGCCTCCTCAACCCATACTGCGCTCTCCTTTACAGGACCTATTGATTCATGGTATCCTAGAAATATAATATAGAGTATCAATACAAATTGCTTAAAATCTAGGCATGGTAGACACCTTAATTTATTTAAATGTCTAGATTACTACAAAACAGCTTTGTGGCATGTTATACATTTTAAGATCATGAAAACATGTACAGGCCTGTGGATTCTGGCCAACTCCTAGCATATAGGAGGCCTAAATCCCAGCAGTACGAACATTACAGACTGGGTTAAATTTGTCACTGCAGCCCTGACAAAGGTGCTTAATAAGGAATCTTTATTTACCTCTAAATTGTACAGTGGATGTTCCTTCACCACCAGACCGAGTAGTCACTATGATGTCTCCCCGACCCTTGCACGGTCCTGAGCGCGCCACTATTTTGTTCTTGCTCTTCCATTCACAAGACAGTAAGCAGTCGCAGCCACATATCTTCAACCCTAGAAGTGTTCAAAGTTAAATGTTACGCCCACCTTCTAAACATAGTTTCTGCTAGAAATAAGCCTTCGTAACTACATGTTTTGGGAATAATTATAGTTGTAGATTACTTACCTATCAAATCTGTAACACTAGTGCCCAGAAATTCTCCACGTATCGTAACCCTAGTTCCTGGAGGACCTTCTTTTGGAGATATTCCTGTTACTACGGGCGGTGGACCCATATTTTATAGCTTTGGAGGATTTAAATAAAGCACAATTTGTATTTTGACTAGTTTTGATCACTGAATTAGTTTTTAAGTTTTATTTTATCTGAATAAAAATATTTTTAGAGAAATCGTAATCACAAAACAAATCATCGAAAGTCAAATTGACAATTGATTGACATCAAAAAAGTGATTTGACATTTCTTTCACATAATTCACATTTGACAACGACAAATGGGAATGAACTGCTGATGGCTAAAAAAAATCGACTAATTCTAGACTGAGATGGATACTAGCCTATCGAGCTTATAAGTATCTTCAAGCATTGGTATGGAAACCAGGTCAATATCGTTCGGTGGACAGGTGTGCTATCTGAGCCATATCAATTGGAGTGTGGAGTGAGACAGGGGGGTTTGACCTCTCCTGTCCTCTTCAATTTGTATATGAATGCTCTGATTGAGGCGCTTAGCAGCCATAATGTCGGTTGTTATATTGACAGTGTCTGTGTCAATAATTTAAGTTACGCGGACGACATGGTGCTGCTGAGCGCGTCACTCGGCGGTATCAGGACACTATTGGCCATAAGTAAACGTTACGCAACTGAACATGGGTTTTTGTATAACGTTAAGAAAAGTTTGTTTTTGAGGCGGGGACCAAGTACCATCTTGATGTGCCTCCCATACGGCTAAACGGTGTTCCTCTTGAGCGAGTGGAACAATTTAAATACCTAGGTCACTTGGTCACCGCTGACCTGAGAGACAATGCTGACATTGAAAGGGAGCGGAGGGCTCTTTCCGTGCGTGCGAATATGATAGCCCGCAGGTTTGCATGTTGTACAGCAGATGTAAAGGTGACGCTCTTTAGAGCATTCTGTTGCACCTTTGTACACGTGTAGCTTGTGGGAGGGATATTTGCGGGCATCGTATGGAGCCCTTCGGGTCCAATTTAATAATGCGTTCAGAAAACTGATGGGGTTGCCATGGCGTTGCAGTGCGTCAGGGATGTTTGCGGCGGCGCGTGTAGACTGTTTTTACACAATAATACGCAAACGCGCAGCATCGATGGTGGCTCGAGTCATGACCAGCCCCAACATGGTTCTGAAAATGATTGCTGACAGAGTGGACTGTCCGTATATAAGTCACTGCTGTCTGTTACATGTGCCATCGTATCGTGTTGTCTACTAACACTTAGTTATAAGAACATTGTTACTAACCCTATATGAGCGAAGAGCTCGAATTAAAGTTCTTGAATTTGAATTTGAAAAACCGTCTATGTTTCATAAAACCGTAATCAAGTGTAAGAGTACAATGCGTGGGTTTTTGGACGTGAATAAAAATGTCATGATTGTCAAAAATGTCAAATAAATGAAATAAATCATTCTCCATTCATTCATTCATCATCATGTGGGGGTGATCGTAGTGGGGTATTTGGGGCGTATCTAACAAAAATTAAAACTGTAATTCTTAAACTATTATATTATGTTTTTAAGTGACTACTAATCCAGGATAGACGACACACCATGGCTCAATCTAATTTCAGGTACTATTCTTACTGTAAAGGTTTTGATATTAATTTATCATATTATTAACATTGTGTTTGTTACATTTACTTTTGTTTTTAGTGCGGTCGATGAATACGGGTTTGAGAGGCACGACGACTTCGATTATGAGAGCTATGAGGACTTCATGTCGAACTACTTGAAGGTACTGGCAACGAGGGCACAGAAATGGGCCATGCTGCTTGGTGAAGGAAAGTCGGTCAAACGCACAAATACTGTGAAAAGATACGTCCGTAAAGGAGTACCCGGTGAGTGTCTTTCTTTGTTTACATTATGCCGTGTGAATTTTACCACACTTTCATTTTATTTAAAGTTTATAAATACCATGCAGTGTCTATAGAGCTTATTCGTGGTGTAAGGGAAAAGATGTGATAGTTACTTTGTATTATAATAATTTATTGTTACTGTACAGTAAGTGTTACAGTAATTTAGCAGTCAACTGTAATTTTATTTTAGATTGTTTGTTATAAAAACGCAATTATGAAGATTACAGTATTGTATCAGTGTTATTATTTTCTGACAAACAGACCATAGTTCATACTTGTTTATTTCATCTCTACACTGTTTGAGGAAAACTGGCATAGTAATTGTAATCAGCTGCTACATACCATGTATAACCCAATTCAATAAAAACAGAGATTTCCTCAAACTTGCGTATCCGATGAGATCCAAATAAATACTAAAGTTACATAAGAACTGAATTAAAATTGTAATATTTTTAGGTGAACACCGACCATCAGTATGGATGGATATCTCCCAAGCAGAAATGATGAAAGAACAATCTCCAGACCTATACCAGAAAATACTAGACGGCCCATTCGAGAAGGAGCTGGTTGACCTGGTGAAGACGGACCTGCCTCGCACCTTTCCCGACAACATATACTTCACTAAAGAAGCCAATCATCAGACACACTTGTTCAACATACTCATAGCGTACGCACACAACAACAGGGTAGTTGGGTACTGTCAAGGACTTAATTATATTGCAGGTAAGTTTTTATAACCAGAACAATCTATTTGTAAACAACCCAAGTACTTAGTGGTTTGATGCATGATCATGGAAACCTGGAACCAAATTGCGCAATACACTGTCAATCATAATCTGAATGATTTTGATGGATATTGCTAATTCATTTCACCATATATTAAAAAAATTGGCCTGCTCAACAACATAAATAATGTAATGAATGTTGTTGAACTGTCAAAATGAAAGCAATTACCCCACTGTATGTTTCAAAGTAATAATGATTTTTGTACAAAAATTTAATCCAGCCACTATACAGGTCTTTCTGATCTAAAGCTGTTTTTGACACAGTCATCATGACTTGGATGTGACAGTACCAAGACTTATTCATACCTACAGATTCTACTTGTGTCCTTGACCCTATTACCTACACTGATTCTACATTCGGATTTTAATTTATGACAATCAAGTCCGGTCAACTAGCCAAGTGGGGCCAACTGGTTAATTTTCAGGTATGACTCAATACTGTTGCAACGCAGCTAAGAATAAAGTTCTTACAACAATTTTTTGGCAATCAATTTAACTTGGAATACAAATCTTGTCAATCACTAACAAATTGAACAATATGCCCATTTATATAAGCAATACAAATATTGAAATATAAGTAGCTGCTAATGAAGACAGCAAACATCTACAAAATACTCAACAGGCTGTAGTTAAAAGTTTATATTATTTCCCTTTACTCATGTTGCTAGCTAACTATTTACTATGAACTTGCTAATAAGTCCATAATCCACTTGGCTTATTTACTATAGTCCAAGGCAGTTAAAGACTTATTCAATTAATTAAACACAGTTAATCACCGAAGTTCATTAAAAAAATATTAAATCTAGCCATGTATTATCAGCTATTTGTGTCCCACTGCACGGCAAAGGCCTTCTCTCCTTCTACTTGTCCCTATCCAATGCTGTTTGTGGCCAATCCTGTTGAAAAAAGTCTAGTTTGTCCTGCCAAATCCTCCTTGGGCTGCCGCATTGCTATTTATTACAATTTACTAGCTGACCCGGCAAACTTCGTACTGCCCCGCCAGCTGCTCTTCCCCGTTTTTTCAAATCTCTGATATCTTCTAAGATATTCATTTTAATGATATGCTGTAAAGGGCAATTTTGCACAACGTATCTAATGTATTCAATTGGATAAGGAATAATACTGTATTGTTTAAAATAGCTTAATAAATAACCAATATTTTTTTTGTGATATGTATAACATAGAAATGGTTACTGTGGGTTATCCTTAGGAGATAAACATATACCTACATCGCGGACTTTTTCTCGATCTTTTTAAGATTTACAATTCCGTAGTACATTAATTTGATCTATCTCGTAAGGTTTAGCCAGGCAGCGTTTGCAATGTAATTTCAAAAAATGTGTTTGTTACGACATCACATTACAAATCATTGAATTTCTCGACTTTTCTCTACTATAATATGCATGTATTATACATATAAACCTTCCTCTTGAATCACTCTATCTATTGCTGAAAAAACAAATCCGTTGCGTAGTTTAAAAGATCTAAGCTTACAGACAGCGGGACTGTGGGAGCGACTTTGTTTTATACTACGTAAAGATTTGTTTCAATTACCTAGTCTAGTTAATTAATCAACTCTGCCTCGTGTAGATTACACTGATGACAACTAATGCAATTCACACTTAACCAAATTAACTTAATTACTGAGTTAATTAACATAATACCACATTATTTTTGCCCACCAACTCATCATACTTATCTGATTAAGATAATAACATAATGGATTGCCAGAATGATATGTTGTTGTTATCATTGGCGGGCAATCTATAATAATAACTAACTATGAAGGGATCATGTAACTAAATACAATAAAATAGGATAGTTTATCATATCATAGATTGAATAATATGATACATGTTAATGGTTTTGGTGATTAAAGGCTAGCGCAGACAAGGGCGGGCCGCGCCGCAACGCAACTTCTTAAAATCCTGCTTAAGGGGGAAGCTCTAAGGCGGCCCGCGAAATTCAAATTTTCTTACGTTTTTAGCAATTTGTTGGTCAGTATTAAGTTGTACGTTGATTAAAATATGATTCGCGGTCGTAACAAATATGTATTTACAGAATTATAATCATTAAAGTCATCAACACAACTCTCTAAGACCATGTAATCCCCAAATGTCAAGATTTCATGAAATAGTCATTCTCGGGGATTACATGGATGACTTTAATGATTATAATTCTGTAAATACATATTTGTTACGGCCGCGAATCATATTTTAATCAACGTACAACTTAATACTTACCAGCAAATTGCAAAAAACCTAAAAAAAAATGAATTTCGCGGGCTACCCTGGCGCTTTCGCCTTAATGCTTTGTCAGTTTCGTACAATTTATATGAACCAACGCATACGACAGGCGGACAACGCCGCACTTTTTTGTATGAAAATGCGTTGTGCGACCGATGTATCTTGACGATCCGAACTTTGCGCAGAAGGCTGCGCAGTAATTTTTTTACGAACCAGATGGTGATATGAGGCGAGTGTGAGTGAGAGAACATGCGCGAAAGTTCGTAGTGTCTATGTTCAGACTCGCCAAGATATTTCGGCCTTAGTGTAGCTGTAAAGTGCGCTTGGTATGATTTACTTCAAACAAACTCTGGCAATGTATAATGTTACTTACAGAACCAGCTCACTAAAATTGAAGAGAAGAGAAACCCAAATATTTGGGGCATGAATACTTTTTAGAAGAATCCACATCTTACCACCCTATCTAGATGTCCTCAGCAGCTCAAGTCCTAGTGGACGGATAGCTAGCTGTGACAGATAGCTGTACTGTTACCTCTTGGAAAGAAACACAATAAATAAAATATGTATTCAAAAGATCCCTAACCATTTTCCATTTGTTATCTTCCAGGTTTGCTGCTACTAGCAACGAAAAGCGAAGAGACATCATTCTGGCTGCTAAAAGTACTAGTTGAGAAGATCCTGCCAGACTACTACACAAGGACAATGGATGGCCTCATCGTCGACATTGAGGTGCTGTCAGAACTAGTCAAGTCTAAGGTGCCAGATGTGCACCAACATGTTATTAACTTGGGTATGTAGAATTTTTACTCAAGTTACATCCCACTGGCAGGGCTCTCCCTTGATTTCCAAACTGTAGTTTTGTGCTAATAATGTCCAGTCTTTATTAACTCTTGGTTTTATACCAATTGTCGAGCCCAGTCGTATAAATACGACAGGTGGCACGGGCACGAAAACATTTGTCGTATTAATCAGACTGGGGCGGTCAATAGGTTAAAGTCTGTTCAGATCATCCTGCCAAAGCTTTCGTGGTCTATAATTTCGACCTTCGAAGGTGCACGGAATCAATACCTTTCAACATAATCCGATAATCTATGTAGTTTGAAGTAGTTTACATCCCTGAGTTATGCTCAATCTGACATGTATTGATAACTGCTATCTCTTGATAGGTGTTGAGATATGATAATAACCATGCCATAACATGGATGTTACGAAATATACATGCTTACTTATGCTGAAAGATTTAGACACAGCTTTACAGCGTTGAGCTTTTTACAGACAGCTATCTGAAATACATACATACAGCCGTTTTTATCAAGTAGCAGCTCACGCACGTCGAAGTCCTAAACCGAACAATTTGAATTGTCTTGCACTTACTATTCCTCATAAACATTTCCAGGTCTCCCTTGGGCTGTAATAACAACCAAATGGTTCGTCTGTCTATTCGCCGAAGTCCTTCCCGTAGAGACAGTACTACGGATATGGGACTGTTTATTCTATGAGGGCTCGAAGATCCTGTTCCGAGTGTGTTTGACGCTGATAAAGAACAACCGAGCCGAGATCATGTCGTGTAATGACTTCACCTCCCTAGCGGAGTGCTTCAAGGCTATCGTGAAGAACGCCAGTGCACTGCACTGTCATGAGTTTATGCAGGTGGGTTTGAAGTTTTCTAAACTTTACTATATGGCACGCCTATTCAGAGTGGCAGGGACAGCGACGCGCAAACTGAACACATGATTTTAAAGATCATGGCACATCATACCGGCACCGCAACTGCACAGCTTCAGCACAGCGTCCCCTCGAATTTAGGCTACGGCTAGCCGCCAGCGCGCTAACTACGCGTCGTCCGCGAGGTGCAAGCTCGCAGTCTGCGCGCTGGCCGCAAGGTGCAAGCTCTCAGTCGGCGCGCTGTAAGCACGCGGTCCGCTCGCTTGCAGAGCGCGGGCTGCGAGTCGACTTGTATGGTAGAACTAGTGGGAACAAACGGCGGCAAGCGCGCTGACTGCCCGCCGTTGGCTTTTTCACATTTACATTATGAAATATATTATACGACACGATTTAATGCTCTAGTTTGAATGACAAGTTAATTGCTGGGTTGGAGCGGTGCCGGTATAGTGTGCCATGACATTTAACCTCCTGGAGCAGATATTTTTCGTTGGTTATCAAAATATAAAAAATGAGGTGTAGTCACAATTGTACCCAAGCGCTCAAAATGTATGAAACTGTTATTTTTTTTTTAATAACCGGCCATGAATTTCAACCCTGGTTGGTCTAAAATTATGTATTGAATCCATGGTAACAGGTTGCGTGTCGATATACCCGCCGCCATGAATTATAGCTGTCAACTCGCAGTTGAGTTATCATTATCTTTGCTTGGCAAAACTACCAGTACACATACGAGGTCAGAGACACCACATTAATTGCTTCAATGGTACAGTCCTTTCAAAGTGAGCTTTATTCTTGTGCTAATAAGGTTCCTCTGCGAGATAAAATTACTTTGAAAGGACAAGTTTTGCTACCTAGCAGAATCTGTAATTTATTTAACAGTTTTATACATTCTATTGAGGATTGTATTTGTTTCCCAGTCAATCTTCAAAGTACCTGGCACCCTATCTAACGCAACAATAGTCAAACTGCGAGCGCGGTTCGCGAAACAACGCCGCGAGCAACAGCAGAAGGAGCCGCCGCGGTGAGCACCGGCGCCGGCGCGCGAGTCCTGATCTCAAACACAACCAAATTGTACATCATACACTACATAACAACTTAGAACAAACTATGACAACATATATTTTTGATCTCTATTTTTAACAACAAATAGGTAAATGAGGTCTTCTTTTCAAATCCCAAGGAGTTATGTTGTTTCACGATTATTAGATTATTATGTGAAATATTAGCAAAACGCTGTTGAATTATTTACATTGATAGCTTGCCGAATTATTTTGAAGGCTTTTTTACTATAATATGGCGCATGTTTTATTGGCCCTTATTATGAATCAAAAATATATTTATGTAGCTTATTGCGATTTTGTACAAACCTTACTAGTCTTTATAGCCTTGCATGTTTAGTAGCTATTTATTCAAACCAGGAGAAGAAATGAGTTTAACTGACAAGACTTTTTTATTTCCTACGGTCATGACAGACTTCTAAGGCTAACGTGGCCACTACATCGCTAACACCAATGGTCGATCCTTATCATGTATTTCGTCTAAAATATTGGTTATATAGGGTGACTGGTAATTAGTGACCGATACTTAAACACGTGATTTTACTCATCATTATGAACAACTTTTACTATGGGACCAAACCCGAAATCGTGAAAAAAAAACAGCTGTTCTCTACATTTTGACGAGTTAGACGAACATAAATTAATGTAGGGAACAGCTGATTTCCGCGATTTCCGGTTTGATCCCGTAGTAAAAGTTGTTCATAATGATGAGTAAAATCACGTGTTTAAGTATCGGTCACTAATTACCAGTCACCCTATATATGTGGATTCCATAACATTGGTTATAGCCAATGCAGTGTGCCCTTAGCCTTATCTGCATATTGGTAATTGATTTTTTGCTAAGTTAGTATTAAGTTATAATGTTGTTTTGCATATCATTAAAGTATTTTTGTTTGTAGTATTATTTTTGTTGTTCATTACTGTGTCGGATTTTTATTAGATTTGTACCCGTAATTATAACTTGGTAGGGTATGAACAAAGGGAGCATTTCGTTAGCTAAATAGTTTCTAAATTAAATAACAATGATATGTTGCTTGAATAGTTTGTTACTGACATTTGCAGAAGCAACATTAAAATTATATTTAATGGGATTTAGTTTCTTTGTTAATAAAATTAAATTGTTAGTTATTAATATAAGCTAATTAATTGATATTTTTGATAGTAATATCTAGTTTTAGCATTGCCAACCTTATCAATTTAAGGTTTTTATTTTATTTATATTTTTTCTATATGTCATTTAAATAAATTAGGTGCTAGGTATTATATTTTTATGTACCTACGTAAATACAAAGTAGCTACGAAAATCCTATAGTCTAAGGATTGAGAAACTTGCATAAATAGAATAGCTCAACGAAATTATAAATCTAGATATTTATTCCTGCTCCTAAATCTGTAAACTGATGTATTTTTGAAAATATTGTTATTTTACGCTTGAATACCTATTCATCTGATCTATCCTTGCAGAACATAGTTCTATGCTAATTTAGTCTATGGCTTGAAAAAATTTCGTTAAGCAGTTAGTAAATTATTTAATTTTGCTCAAAAATTATCTGTGTATAGAGTTTATTGCGCCACTAGAATATTTCAATTTATAAAAGGGTAATTTTAGCTCTTTTGTTGAAAGTTGTTGGAACAGACTGTCTACACAAGCAAGCAATTAGTTTTTCTGCAATCTGTATAGAGCTTAGGCCACTTATCTATCCGTAGGGCCATTTATTATCATAAATGTGGACAATAATTTTCACATATCCAAACCATTGTATCAAATGCCTACATGTAACTTAAACATTACGAAATCAGAAATATACTTAGTATTTGTTATTTGAACAACAAAACATTACAAATTGTTATATTTAGTCATATATTTCAAGCTGTTTCCTCTCAAATAATAAAGATCATAGAAATCATCATAATTCAAAGATAACTAGTAAATAGGGTTTGTAAATTGTATTTTATCATAAAATTTCATTACATTTTTATTATTATAGAAATGTGTAAATGTATTTTTATAAAATACACTTTTGATGGTTTCTTTCTTGGATCCTTGCATATTGTGCTGTGATTAGCGAGCTGTTCTGCCTGATTCCAATTAACCGTGTTAGGATACGCCATAATACATGTTTGGATATTCATTTTGACAGAATAGAATATTGAGATGTTCAAGTGAATTTTATTTATGATTACCCTTAAAACAAATTAACAATATGCAACTACGATCTTCCAGTACGCGTAGCATGACCGCCATAGAAACGGGTTTTGTCAACGGAAGAATAGACAAAATGACAGATTGTAAAAATATTTGTACGCATTCTACGCGTCTAAGCATGGCAATGTATCATTTTGTCTATTCTTCCGTCGACAAAACGTCGTCATGCTACGCGTGCAGGTAAATAGCTACACATAACTGCTGAACTATCTGTTCTAATTAATGTTCATCTATTTACACACAATTTTGTCTATAACCATGCATTATGACTTCCCACCATCCAACAGGTCTTTGGCTTGATTAATCTTGGCTGCAATTAATGGTGAGCCCCCTCTGTCCGGATGGTTTAGTAACATAATCTTCCGATGAGCATCTCTTATCTGCAAATTAATAACAAGATTAGAATTATTATATTATATTATAATACTAAATAAGATAGTGCATGAAATACAGTATCTATATACTTCACTGGTCAGAGTCATTTATATAATTTATTTTGCACCAAAAAAAATACATAACAAAAAATTTATTGAATACTACAAATATACAATGGGCAGCCTTATTGCCTTCTGCGAACTCTTCCAGACAACCTTGGAATGGACAGTAATTTGCCTGGACATAAAATGGGGTTTTTGGTGCAATAATACATATATGTTAATGGAAAAGTGTGCAATCCATCATTCTATACAATTCCTAAAATAGATAAGAAATCTATGAAATATTTTTTAATATGCATTTTCCTAGGAAATCTTAAAAATTCAATATGTTGTGCTACTAGACGACGTGGATGCAAGAGCGAGCGAAGGGCACCCCGAGGTTCAGTTTGGATAGGTACCTTTAAACCCTGCAGACAGAAATAGGAGCCACGCACAGCGGGGCTCCGTCAACCTAACGTCGACGTGGTTAGTAATAAAACATGCAGCATGCTAAATTTATGCTTTAGAATGGTGTGCTTAATTTTATATATTTCCTAGTATCATTACAAACGTGTTTTATTTATTTTAATCACAAAAAGCATTACTTTTTAATTTTATATATTTCCTAGTAACATCTTGGAATTGCATACAATTCCTAGGAAATAATACATACATTTCACAGGAAATGTGTGTATTAAAGAATCTTTGAAAGATTATTTTACACGTTTCCTAAGTAGGCTCGGAATTGCATATATTTCCTAGGATTTGTGTAAAATTCCTAGGTTTCATACATTTCCGGTAACATATACAATCATCATCATCTTAGGGGATTAAATTAATTACATACTCACTTTAGCTTTGTTTGCTGTAGGACTCACACCCAGTATTAAAGCAGCTTCTCTTTTCGTCATTTTTTGTTCAAATCCTCCTTTGTAATACTTCGAGTGGGCTAAACTTTCGGCATCGAATTTCGGTAAATTTTTTACAGCTTCGGCGAATCTTGAACTTGCATTAGGCATCTGTCGTAGGATGTAGCGGCCAGCAAACCCAACTGCTGCCATCCCTAAGCCCGCTAAAATGACTGAACTTGCCTGTAGATATTACAAAGACGATGATATTTTATGTAATGCAAAATAAGGTTACATCAGACTTCATCACTGCAGGTAGCAATAGATGTTTATCGGAAGATAATGGGCCATCGTCAGTTCTCAAGTAGAAAGCTGAGCTAATAGACATTTCTCTCGAGTATTATTGATGAAAATTTATCCGAGAGGTTACATTCAAATTTATTATTGTTTAAAAAGTGGATGAGGTGCATAACTGCATACATACCATTACTCAATCGTATTATTTTCGCTTATTATACTGTTTGATCGCAAGGATTTTTTAAAACTACACAAACATACTTCTATAATTCTATTTTACCAAAAATATAAATGTTACAATTTATTTGAGTAAAACGCATTATTCATGAATGAATATGACAGTTCAGTGAAAGTGAAGTATAGATAATACATAGGTTCAGTTGATGTTTACGGTTTCTTCTGTCAATGGATGGCGTAATGTCTTTATAATCGACTAAAATTGTAATGCTTCCGACTCGCCCAATAATGCTAGTAAAGTTGCATTTAGGGACACGGTATCGAATAGAAAGAATCGATACTGTACTCATGAGTAGTATCGAAAAAAAAATATCGTACTCATAAAAGTATCGATACTTCAAGGTATCGAGTACTTTTCTTAGTGCCTAATTCGCATAGAGCATAGGTCAATATCAGTCAGTAAATAACGTCAGTTTAACTTCAGTAGAGCAGGACATGAAAAAAAAAATGGTATTGGTACACAAATTTAATACAATAATAGAAAAAGAAAACTGTAACTTCAACAATAAAAAAAAAATAGAAACAAAATTAAATTATTTAGTACTTGAGGCATATACATTAAAGTTCCCATTCCTCCTCCGTACAATCACTAAATGGCGTTGCCATAACCATAAACATAAGCCGTAAATATCGCATATTCGCGTATTCTTATTCGATACGATACCTTCCAAAAAGTACTCATTGAGTAAAAGCATCGAATACAAAGTATCGAGTACAAAAGTATCGGTATCGAATGGAAATGTACTCGATACCACAAAGTATCGATACTTTTTTCGTGTCCCTAGTTGCATTGCGGTTACGGTTGTGCGGTTTAAGCAGCAAAATTTTGTGATATAAAGAAATCAATGCAAGCCAGGCGCATCACGCGCACCGGCCGTTAAGAGCGTCGGATTTTTGTTCCGTAGTGCAGCATGCACCTTAGCGTGACGTATTTACCCTATGGCCAAGAAGACCATAGCCCGGGGCAACACACTGCGAGGGGCGGCGCAATCTGTCCCTCACAGTCTGCCTTATTCTCTTGATACAACCACTATGTACTTCTTATTTTCTAGCCTGCCGCTCCGTAACTTCAATCAATCTGCCTAACTTTTTCCCGTCTATATTGGGGTCGGCTTATAGTCTACCCGGATGTAGCTGAATACCAGTAGTTTAAATGCAACAACTGCCTATATAAGCTCCACACACAAGCCAATTACTGGTTAACACGATACGCCTTCTTCTTCTTCTTAGCGTGTCGATAGCAATCTAATGGACTCGGCCCAGTCGGCTACTTGTTTGGCGCCATCACCAATGTCCACCAGTTCCTGTAATCATCACCATATTTACACTTCAAGTCGTCTATGAATCTTCACCTGAACAGATTTTCCTTGCTTCGGCCAACCTGGGTGGGTCCGGAGTCTGTTTAGAGACTTCCAGATTACCCAAGGTCAATGGCGTATCTAGGGCTTTTTACCAGGGGGGCCTGACCCCTAACCTTTTTTTTTTCTTGGGGAAATCCTACTGACCTCTATCATACTTGTTTATTACTGGTCAGTGGGAAATGCTCATGGATACCCTTCGTCTGGGAAGAACGGAGGGTTATGTCAGACTCCTACCGACTAAAACCCCACTGTTCCTTCTACTAACTTAAGTCGGGGGGCCCGGGACATACTTGTACTTATACAACATTCGCCGCACCCCCGACTGGTATTACCCCGCCGAGCCTAGCGGGCCCCTTCCCCAAGTGCGGGCAATCCCATTCCTCCACGCGTCCTTCCATTAAGGCGCACATATTGCGCTACCTCTTTGAGCCCGACTGCACGAGCGACGAAACGGCCCCAATTTCGCCGCCCACAGGCCCCTTCATAGGTGGCCGGAGATCGTTAAGCGCCCTTCGACGCCCAGCAGCTCTTCCGGTGCGGGTGGAATGAGAGGTTTGCTCTCTCCGCCACCTCCTTTGCATGCATCAACTCTTCGCAAAATGAGGCCACAGCATCCCACCCGTTTTCGCTTCCGACCATGGACTGAACCACGGCCGAAAGTGACAGATCACTGTACTGTACAGAGCACCTGTGACTGTGATGTAGTACGTAGTACAATAGCTTTAATTAATTGTACATTAATGACATGATCTGAATCAAGATCATGGATTGAGCTAAGGGCCAATTCCCGTATAAATTTACAATTAACGTTCACATTTTATCTGTAAAAAAAACTGTAATTTACAATTTTACATACACATTTGCTATTATTAGTTGACATTCATTGTCGTTGAGATGAGGTTGCGAATTTGGACGTTTGAAGTTCGAGAATTGGCCTTCTGAGTTTTGATGCTTGACCGAATGACTGATCGTCTAGGGTCCCCGTTCGATTCATAGTATAGAAAAATATTTACTTTTATAAATCGACTAAACACAACTATAATAAATAATACTGGCAACACGGCTAGGTGAAGTGAAGTGACCAGCCAGATAAAAGTTTATGGAAAAAAATTGGGCCTTTTCGAAGAGGTTCAACATGGCAGGAGATCAGGCGCAATTTTACCAGTTACTAAATACTTTATTATCAACCGATAACGACATAAGATCCCAAGCCGAAGTAAGTGCTCATTATAGTCAATGTTTTGTTAGTGTTATTGCGAAAAAACATACAAAATGACCGGCCTTTATTGTGAACGTTTTCTGCTAGCCTCGTGTCAAAACGTGGTCATGGAGGATTTTTAATGTTACTTTTAAAACAATGACATGTATGTTCTGACAATGCTTTACTATCTCGCATTATTGATGAAAAACTTAATTACGCACAAGCCATGCAAGTAGTTCAACTAAATCCTTGATATGTTTACATATTACAAATCCGCATTTAACCGACTCTATTGTTACGGCCGAGCTAACGTTCCATCCGTACATGCGGTCTAAACAGCCCAAAATATTTGTTGCAAACTTCTATGTTGATTAAGCTGATACTGTAATTTTTATGAGTTCTGAAGGAAGAGAGGTAGTCTCATTATCTAATTGTAGATTGTTTTGATCAACCTAAAAATATAAGAGCGTAAACAAAAAAAACAGGTCTCAAAACTCACACTGGAAGAATTGCTCAAATAGAAAGATTTAATTTATTTTCATACTTTAAATGTGCAAAAATGGGTTTACTAAGTAAACAGTATCAATACAACGTAACAAAGGCCTCTGCATGAGCCCTATCTAGAGAGATAATAATATGTAAAAGCAAACCACTTGAAAAAAATCTTAGGTCAACAATTTTGCTAAGGTCTTATTTTTACAAACAGGAAGCATACAATAATATCCCAACTGAGACTAAGGTGGTACACCTCGTGGGCGCAATCCAAAATGCCGATGTTGGTGAAGATGGACGCCAAACAGCCGCCGTGCTGCTCCGTAGATTGCTTAGCGCAGAGTTCTTTGAGTTCTTCCCAAAGCTGCCATTTGAGCAGCAGACAGTACTCAGAGAACAGCTACTGCTTACATTGCAGATGGAAGTCAGCCAACAGCTGCGGCGCAAGGTTAGTTTATTTATCATAATATAAAAAATAAAACTCATTAATTTGGATATAAAAGAGCCAAACTCATTGTTACACAACTATTGCCATTTAAAAATCGTATGATGAAAAAACTGCAATAAATTTTTTGCCATAACATTTTGAGTGCTCATATGTTTTTAATAACATTTTAGACTACTAAAATGTATATATTAAATAACAAAACTTGGCACTGGTAAAGCAGTGACTCTTGTCTTTGAGTCTGACACTTGACATATAAAGGGTGAAGCGATAGTCTGAGTGATGTAGACTTGTTAGCACGCCTGAAAACTTAGCTATTTAGGTCAAGACTGCAATTTAGAAGCACTTTTCTATTCAGGAATGATAAGCTGACAGTTTGTTTTTTTTTATTATCTTTTTGCTAGCTTTAAAATACAGAAATAATCTATCAACATTCAGATGTTCTTATCATGAATTTAATTTTACTTTACTAAGCCTGCATTAGAGAACATGTATGTAATTGTATTATAAATATACAAGTATAAAAACTGCATGGAAAAAGAGTAATACGTAGATGAAGTGATTTCCCCAGAATTATCAGATGTGTAATTAGTTAATTGCTCTATTGAGTCATGCACTGAATCAGTTTAGTAGGTACTCTTAATCTTAATTTCATTTCATTCATGTATAGTATGAACTAAGTGATGACTCATTCACATTCCACTTCCTACTATGAAGCTTCAAGCCATAAAAAAATCATCATTAACATAGATTCTGTTGGCTTAACAAGTGTACCATATCATTCACAAGAATTAAAAGTTTAATACAGAATGAATTTGAGAATTGAATGTAATGTGAAACATAGACAATCTATGGAACTCAGATTTAAATATCAAGTCATTATTTTATATAATTTCATTGTATCTTATCTTCACACGTAAGCTATAAGAATTAGATGAGGGTCAGGAGTTCTATTTGCTAAGTTAATTATTATCAGTTTATCACTACTTGTGCTGTGCACTTCAAACTTTGTACTGTGTCATGGCAGCTTTTTATTCTTTATGGGCCATGCTTTGATAACTTTTATAATGCTTACAGCATACAGCAGCAGCGCGTCGACTGAGTTTTACAAATAGTTAAAAAACAAAGTACCTAATTTATAGGCACACATTTTAAACTTATTTCTCACATTATTAGCACATCATTTACGTTACGTTTTTCTATAAAATGTCTAACTGCCAGAATGTGCAATAGTAAATTGGGAATTCGCTAACACCATCCTATCAATAGGATGGAGTTTGATAGTACCTCTCAAGACATTAGTTTAATTCATACATGAAATTATCTTTTAAAGCCCTCGCACACGGATGATTTTTTAACACGACAATTTTTTTGTCGCTGATTAAGTTTTTCAACTCGGCATTGGATTTTCAACTCTCTACATTGGATTTTGCACTCTCTGCATTGGATTTTCAACTCTTGGTATTGACCCGAGCATTGAGAATCGAATAGAGCGCATCCCAGCACGTCAAAAAAGCGCACTGTCGGAGTTTCAACTCTCGGCGCTGAAAATACAGTGCGCGATAGTCGCGTTACAAAATCTGCCGTGTCCATGTGGGTTTGAGAGTATATTTGCCTAAACTTCAAGGAAATAAATAATATAGAGTGGATATTACGGCCTTCTGATGTCCCGGAATAATACTCAGGACTTATCATTCCGGTATTTAAGAATCACGAATGATTTATTGGGCTTTGATTACATTGGGTAACAAATGATGTTTCGAACATATGCGTTTTTAGGGTTCCAAACTAAAATTGTATCAAATAAATGTTTTGTTTTACATACAGAAAAGTAAAACTAAGCTGGCTGACTTTTGTGTTAGCCTAAGGGAGGGGTAGATAATAATAAGTAAATTAAAACCAGTAAACTTTTTAAAATGTGAATTTTGTGACACAGGGCACTTTAATTTAACAGTTATACTTCGGTACCCTAGAAACGTAATAAGATTCTTCGATAAATAATTTGTAATAACCATAAATCGGGGGATGAAAATGTCATGACTGAAATTCCGGTATTTTGAGAGAGTTATTAGTCACTCTGTCACTTTACTTCCTTGAACTTTAGGAAAATATACTTTAACCTATTTCTATCTCTGGTTCAGGGCTCTGGTTAGTCGCGCACGGGTGATTTTGTTAGCCCACGTTCGCACGAAGAAAAATTTTTATATTCTAGTTATTTTCTAAGCTGTTTTCTGTTATTGCACCTACTGTGTATTGTCTCTGCATCACCGTAAGGTAGACAGGTAGAAAATGCCCAAGGCATTAAGTCCGCCTTTGTACAGTTTTTACTTGTGCATAAAGTTTAATAAATAAATAAATAAAATAAAAATTATAATTTCCTTCTTTAGATCTGTGATGTCGTATCAGAACTAGCCAGAAACCACATAGATGACGATGGCGTTAACCAATGGCCGGAATTCCTTCAGTTTATGTTCAATTGTGCTGGTGCCCAAGACCCCAACATCCAAGAGGCTGGCATCAGAATGTTCACGTAAGCTATAAATAACCTAAAGGAAATAATACATTCATATACAAATATTTATCTTTGTCTAAGTACTCATACTATACAAATGTTTGAGACACATTTATTTTAAACCTTCCATAGAATACTCCTTTGTTTTATTAATGTTTGGCTCAATGCCAAGTTCAATACTTTATTCTTACACTAGGTATTAAATATAGCTCATTTAATTGTTATCCATACTAATATAAATTCGAAAGTAACTGTCTGTATGTTTACCCTTTCACGCCCAAACCACTGAACGGATTTCGATAAAGTTTGGTGTGGTCCTCATCCTAAAGGGTAGGCAACACCGCCTTATTACCTTTGATACTGCAGGTGTCTATAGGTGGTGGTAACCACTTACCATCAGATGGGCCGCCTGCCCGTTTGTCAATCAATGGCATAAAAAAGTTAGTATAAAGATTATTTATGAAACAGGTCAGTGCCTGGTGTGTTTGGGCACCGTCAGAATGAGAATCTGGTAGTGATCAAGCGCATGCTGCTGACTGCCCTGCAGTCCACGTCGGATGCTCTCCGCGTACAAGCCGTGAAGGCCGTGGGCGCGTTCATATTGCTGCACGACAAGGAACCTGCCATACACAAACATTTCAGTGATTTGCTACTCCCATTGATGCAGGTGAGTTATTACTTGACGACATTATATTTTTTTAACCGACTTCAAAAAAGGAGGAGGTTCTCAATTTGGATGTTGTAGATGTGTATTTAGCAGGGATCCTGAAATCATCTTAACTTTATTCAGCATGTTGGGATTTAGCTTCCAGTCTAACCATATTACTAGCCTCACGAATATTTTTAATCTACAATTTATATGTAAATGTTTGTAAAAATGCATTTGTTGGAAACTGGTTACATGTCATTCAATAAAAAGTAAATTGGAAATCATAACTTTACGGCACGAACTTTGTAATTGGCCACTTGTATATTCAAAGCGCCATTAATTCGACATTGAATGATCACAATTGGCTCTATTTTTAGACTGACTGTGGTTGATAGTTGATTTTTATCATTCCATTGTATTGATACTGCTAGAACTTGATATGTTTGAAACCGACGAATAGGACTGTTTTGTCTTCAGAATCTGAGAGGTAACTCTCGCTAATCTTAGTAAAAACTACTATCTAATCTATCTGACTAAACTAAGTACTAGCCTGTACTGTCTCACTGCAGGGCAAAGGCCTCCCTCTCCCTTTTCCATACAATTCTATCTTTTGCTAATATTAGTAAAAACTACTTACTGCTAATCTTTTTCTCTTGTATTAAAAAAAACTGCCGAAATGAATACCCTATAAACATAAATAAAGGATTAATGATTTCACTCATTAATCCTCATATCATTTTATATTTAGCTTAACATCTTGAATGTTTAATTTAGCTTTAGCACATCATTTACGTAAACATTTTACTATAAATTGTGTTACTGCCAGAATGTGCAATAGTAAATTGGGAATTCGCTAACACCATCCTCTCAATAGGATGGAGTTTGATAGTACCTCTCAAGACATTTACACGTAAACAAGAAAAGATATGCGCTTCAGTAATCTTAAGTGTTTCCGAATTAGCACGAACATCGTGGCACAGTTGGCAAGCAATGCTTCCAACTCTTCTCGAGTGTCGTATTGCCACGCTTTATTATAGTGCAGCTTGCGCATTTGTATGAAGTTTACTCTGTTGGGTTACCTACTCCGATTATCCGGTGTCAGATCGTCATTTTGTCTCAAAAGTTTTGAAGTTTTTTTTTTAATTGCATAGAGTTGTTAATACCTATATAATTTTGTAAACATGCCAATACAAAATAAGCAAGTGCTGCTATGGTTGTAACAGCTCTATATGAGATCTCATCATCGCGCATTCGTATTTCCGTAGATACTCGTATTATTCCCGAAGCCCATACTTTTCGTTGGAAAGCTATATTCTATCATAAAATTTGTACTAATAAAAATTAAAAAGATATTTTTAATATGGTGGTTTTCTACAGGTGGTGGTTCAGTCCATTGAGAAGAGTGACGATGATTCAGCCCTGAAAGTGCTTATTGAACTCGCAGAATCTGCTCCGAAATTCTTGCGCCCACAATTGGAGCCCATCTTCCAAGTCTGCATAAAGGTTAGTACTTAATTGTTTTTAAAGATCAGTCTGATGAATGCAAGCTACGAAAAAGCTAGAAGCCTTTTGTAACATTTATAATACTTTATGGGACGCAAAAAATAAATGAATATGAATATAAGCTTTGTAGGGTAATAGTCTCGCCCACCTTTCCGCCTGGGTAGTCACCGTGAATACGATCGCGCGACTTCCCACAATAGGAATAGATATAGATAGGTCGCGTCGCGTCTGTGTGGGAGGAGCCTTAATGTTTCGATAAATTTTTGTCGATTTTCATCCATGACGCAAATAATTCGGCCTTGAGATTCAGTTGACTTATTGTAATTACACAGTAATGCCGAATTTGGGTTATTGTTCAATAATTTCAACGCAATTTATTCAATAATTAAATATTAGTTTACTATAATAAACATACAAAATATTCGTTTATTACAATGCCATTTTCTCATATTTACGTAAATCACTTGTTTTATTTTATCAACTTTCATGGTAAATAGGCTGTTTGGAAGCTTGAGTGCAAAACTTTAAGGGAGTGATAGTTGACACCACTTACAGCATTTTGAGCCATACATGTCTTAGACGAAGTATTTTTTTTCCCAGATATATGTAGTTGGTATTGGTTGACTAAAAGTTTGCAGTTAAAAAAAAACATCGTATAAGACACAATGCTCTAAATGGTGTCAACTATCACCCACTTAAGACTTTGCATCCAGCTTCCAAAAACCTATACAGTAATACCCCGCTTTACGCGGATACGTTCCGGAAAAAATCGCGTTAGGTGAAATTCGCGTATATCGGGGTTTATGATTAAAAAAAATACGAATCATATGAATCACTTTAATTCTAAGAACACTTTATGCAGTATTACATGTTATTTTTACTGAAAAATACATCTATTGTCTTTTGGGTAGCGTTTCTTCTACGTTCTTGTAAAATACGTTCATAACACCCAACGCTGTTTTTGATTGTTTGACATACGGTTATCATCATTGTCTTTACTCTGCAATATGTCCTGAATAAATTTTTGAAAGAGCATTTTGTATTTTGTAAATTTTAAATTCGCGTTATAGTGAAACCGCGCATAACGGGGTCGCGTAAAGCGGGGTATTACTGTATAATCAAGATTCGCGTGCCATTCCGATAATGTTTTAATATTAGTTTGTAAGATTCTCCTTACTGGCTATATTAATATGATGCAGCTATAGAGAATCTTACTAGAGTAAATAACAAGATAATTAGCACTCGGTGTTCCTTATACATTTGAGTGTCAGTCCCTTGATAACATTCTTTTATTCAAATTGGCTCATGTGCGACATACACACGCGCAGAATCAGACAATGTACAGGACGCGTGTCGCTAAATTTGTTTATTATTTATGTTCTTTTCTTTTGTCTTTGAGATGTGATAACTGCCACTTTCGTCCATTAGCCGTATCTGCTGAGCAATAGGATCTTGGGATCATATATAATAATAATAATATAATCCCTACATCAGGCAAAGTGTATGGGATTTGCCCTCAGGAATTTCTCAATAGCAGCCTGGATTCGTGTCTCAGTCAATCAACTCAGCCTATCACACTCGTTGAAGACCTTAGCCTTCAAACATTGCGGGATTGGATCCTTCTTTCGGCTTCTTTCTCAAAGTTGCGTCTACCAAGCACGATTTATGCTTGATTGATGACTTGCTCTTTATTAAATGGGGCTAAAACATAAACGGACGCAATGCAACACCTGTGCCTGTCCACCGTTGAATACAGGCGTGTTGTTATATTATAATAATAATAAATATTTTATACAATGCTGCGTTTTGTTAGGTGGTAGGCGACAAAGACGCAGAGGATAACTGGCGCCAGTTGTCTCTCGAAGCAATGGTGACGCTGTGCGAGACAGCGCCCGCCATGGTGCGCAAGCAGGTGCCCAACGGAGTCAGCATGCTCACACCGCTGGTGCTGGAGATGATGTGCGAGCTGGACGACGAGCCCGACTGGTCCATGCAGGACGACGCCGCTGAAGACGACAATGAACAGTCAGTATTCGAACATATCACTTAAGGGGGAAGCTCTAAGGTGGCCCGCGAAATTCAAATTTTTTTACGTTTTTTGCAATTTGCTGGTCAGTATTAAGTTGTACGTTGATTTAAATATGATTCGCGGTCGTAACAAATATGTATTTACAGAATTATAATCATTAAAGTCATCAACACAACTCTCTAAGACCATGTAATCCCCAAATGTCAAGATTTCATGAAATAGTCATTCTTGGGGATTACATGGTCTTAGAGAGTTGTGTTGATGACTTTAATGATTATAATTCTGTAAATACATATTTGTTACGGCCGCGAATCATATTTTAATCAACATACAACTTAATACTGGCCAGCAAATTGCAAAAAATTGAATTTCGCGGGCTACCCTGCCGCTTTCGCCTTAATGAAAACTACTTTATGCTTCTGCCTCACCTGCGTCGTTTAGCGTATATTAATGGCTCAAACCGCGTTGGCTACACGAGCATTGCCTCATTCCATGCGCTTTCACGCGCGGACTAAGGACCTCAAAGTGCCGCAGCAGCTTCACCCTGCATTTTGAGTGGTTAACGCACTAACTTAGTAGCAAAGTCTTTTGGAGCTGACCACGTAATGTAGCCAATCGTTTAGTGGGCTATTTTTTAACGGCATAATTAAGGCGCAGTTTTGCTCAGATGTTAACCTTACCGTAGGTATCACAGGAGCATTAGAAATATTCCAACTTGTAACTTATATCAACAAGTTTATCCAATGCGTATTAGCGTCTAACTTACAGGTCAAAAGATATTTCTGACCTAACCTTTGTATTCAGTTGAATGCTCTTCCCAAAAATTTTACAGTAAAATATCGTATAGGTAGTACAGCGCCGTGTGAACGGTCGCTCCGTAAACAGTAGTAATCTTATAATCTCAGCTACAGTATTTCATTACATGTAACACTCTAATAATATTGTAAGATTCTTTCTTCACAGCTCAGTCTTAATGATTTAGCTATAGAGAATCTTACTAGAGTAAATAACAAGATAATTAGCACTCGGGTGTTCCTTATACATTTGAGTGTCAGTCCCTTGATAACATTCCGACCAAGATACCCCAATATTCGTGCTGAACACGGGCCGTGAGTTCATGCCGATGTTGAACATAACATTCTCCGGTTCACAGCTTTTAGCGCTGCTGCTTAAAACACACTACAGGATACGATTATCAATATTTTCCTAAATTAAAATGCTAAAATTCTTTACAGAAACTACGTAGCTGCCGAGTCAGCTTTGGACCGCATGTGCTGCGGTCTCGGCGGCAAGATAATGCTGAGCTTGATCGTTGGCCAGGTGCCCGAGATGCTGCACCACGAGGACTGGCGCCGCCGCCACGCCGCGCTCATGGCCGTGTCGTCCGCCGGCGAGGGCTGCCACAAACAGATGGAGCAGATGCTCGACCAAGTTGTCACTGCAGTACTCAACTATCTTACTGATCCGGTAAGATCTATGAGTTTTTGTAGTACACTTGTATGGATTTTCACAGAGATATATAGCTTTGGCATGTTTTAATTGTGTTCATTGTTCTATTGTTCGATAAGGATAGTATCTTCTGTCCGACTTGTATAGCTTCACCTCTCTCATTACACCAGAACAACAATAATACTTGTAGCATGTCATAATTCCATTCCTAGGATTGACCTATATGTAGATGTCCTGCAAATACCAGCTGTTTGCTGTCTACTATGTTTTATTATCCAATGTTCGTTAGTGATATAACCATACCTAAGGTTACATCACTTCCATAGCATTGGAAGATTAAATGTGGCATTTGCTCCATTTCTCTCTAGTTCATAGAAAGTTACGGATCTCAGTTCACAAACATTGCAACATTATAACAAACTGAGCGTCGCCATGCAGTGAAAACCTATCGTAAAGAATTATTTATTGTTTTTCTTTTTATTTATTTGTTATGTAGAAAACCTTGTAATACATATTTAGAACAAACATGCACAGTTCTAAGATTTCTAATGCCTTCTATTTATTATATTCCCTGTTATTCATGTGTTATTTTTGTCATTGGCACCAAGAAGAATGATGATACAGAACCTCGGAGAACGGTAATGATAATCTTCACCTGGAAATTAACGTTTATTGCAATCACGAGGTTTTCTCTGCATCGCAACGTAAGATGATATGCCTACTACTAGAAGAAGCCAACTATAGGTTTCGCCTCTAGTCAACTGCAGGGTTCTTTAAACTGAAATGAATACTACAACAAGTATGTCATTGTTCCAGCACCCTCGCGTACGTTACGCCGCATGTAACGCCGTGGGTCAGATGTCGACGGACTTCGCGCCCGTGTTCGAGAAGAAGTTCCACGACAAGGTGGTGCCTGGCCTGCTCATGGTGCTCGATGACAATGCCAATCCCCGCGTGCAGGTAACACTATTTTTTACCTGTGGTTTCGCTCCCGTTGGTCTACCCCCATAGGAAACGCGTTTTTTTTTTTTTTTTCGAGATAGAAAATTAGTCTATTCTCTGTTGCTGCGTGAGAATCGAACCAACACACTTTCGCATTTAGAAGTTATTGTGTGTGGGTCCTTAAGGATAAACAATTTATTGTTCATTCAATGTATATGAATTGCCAATTATATACGACTAGTTTTATCTTTCTAACGAATCCATACTGGGACTTAGTGCCCAACTAAAAGAGACTCGCAAAACCGAAAAAGCTAGCTGGCCAATATGCGTCGTACATTTAAAATACTGTACTGTAAAATTCTGTGTATTTACTAGTTGTAGTATTTTAAATCTTTACTTTTTCACAGGCTCACGCGGCTGCTGCATTAGTAAACTTCAGTGAAGATTGCCCCAAACCAATTCTGACTCAGTACCTTGACCCCTTGATGTGCAAGCTTGAAGTAATCTTGACTACTAAATTCAAAGAGGTAAAGTTAATTATTGTTTATATTGTCTCTTTACCCAATGTTCGTTAGTGATATAACCATTTCTAAGGTTAAATCGCTTCCATAGCATTGGCAGATTAAATGTGGCATTTGCTCCGTTTCTGTCTTCATAGACAGTCATGGATCTCAGTTCACAGACATTAAAACTTTTATAATTTGCACATAACGGGTGTAAAGACGCCCAACGAAGCCGATAGTCACTTGTACTCCTGGTCATTGTGATCACTACTGGTCTACACCCGGGACCCCCTGGTTACCCCCTGTATCTGCTATATATTTTCGTGTCCATTTCGCCAAGGTCGTATGTTTACGACCAAATGCCACAGCTCTTTTATTTAATTAGGCTGTATTCTATCAGGTATTTATGTTTCGATTTACTGTGCCGGGCGCTGGGGGCACGACAACTGATATGAAGTCGGGCGGTTAACAGGTTAATCAATATGTTAACTAACAAATTCCTTTTATAGCTAGTGGAACGCGGCACAAAGCTGGTGCTAGAACAGATAGTGACGACGATCGCGTCGGTCGCCGACACTGTAGAGAAAGACTTCGTGGTGTACTACGACCGCCTGATGCCCTGCCTCAAATACATCATCGCCAACGCCACCACTGAGGAGCTCAAGATGCTCCGCGGGAAGACTATCGAATGCGTCAGTCTTATAGGTCAGTTTTAACTTTTCACTAAAGGCGAAAGCGCCAGGTTAGCCTTAGAAATTCATTAAAAAAATATATAATCATTAGAATCAAGATTTTATTGACTATATTTCTGTAAATACATACATGTTGCGAATAATAATTTGATCAACATGCAACCTAATTCTGACCTGCAAATTACAAAAAATTTGAATCTCGCAGGCTACCTTGGCGCATCCCCCATTAATTGGACAAAAATTCGAACTTGAATGTTATAAAATTGCGCCGTGATCAACGACACGTCTTTTGAAGTTCTTAAAGGCTCTTGGTGGATAGTTGTAATGTTTCGGCAAATCGAAGAGTTACCGGACGCCGAGCGACACAACGCCGAATATTATATAAATTTTATTGAATCTGTCCTAATTAATGGATATTTTGCATTTTATAAAATTGTCTTTGATGTCTGATAGAAATAATAAACAAATGTATTCATGTGTTCCTAGGCCTGGCCGTAGGTGAAGAGAAGTTCACGGCGGACGCGTCAGAGATCATGGACCTGCTGCTAAAGACTCACACAGAAGGCGAACAACTGCCTGCCGACGACCCGCAGACCTCTTACCTTATCTCCGCCTGGTCGCGCATCTGTAGAATTATGGGTATGTACACATTACACAATGAACTTCTTAGTGTGTAATGGTTTTTTTAGTCGATTATTTTGTACTATTGACGAAATGGTATTACTATACGTACACCTCTGCCTGACCCTTCAGGGATTACAAGCGTGATGTTATTGACAAAATTGAAAAATAAACCGGCAGCTTCACTCGCACAATCTGATAAAAAGTGTCCTAGGAATAGTGAAGCTATCTTTCAGTGAAAAGAAATTACAATCATCAGTATTTCCAGAGATTACTTTTTGCAAACTGACAAATAGTTTAGGATTACATTCTGAATTAGAAGCTGCGAAAATGCGTACTAACAAGATACCAACTTTCTGGTTTGGGGCTCACTGGCAACTAACACTAATGTAACCTAGCTAGGTAATATTTTATTATGGCATTTTAATTTGTGATTAACCTGTGAACCTGCTTATGTTTTGTTATCTGGGTAATAAACGATTTCTTTCTATTTACCATAGCTAGAATGTTTCAGTAGAACTATTAATTTATGCATAATGGATTGTATTTTATTTTACAGGCAAGAAATTTGCTCAATACTTGCCCATGGTGATGGAACCGGTGATGCGCACAGCTGCTATGAAGCCCGAGGTGGCGCTGCTCGACAATGATGACCTGGAGACTATCGAGGGCGACCTCGACTGGCACTTCGTGACCCTCGGGGAACAACAGAACTTCGGCATCAAGACTGCCGGTAAAACATAATTTTATCATAGTTGCTAAAAACAAAAGTACAGAACTGAGCAATAGTAACCAGCAGTAGCGAAGGGTCAATTTTTGTAAGAGGTAAGCTGGAGCAGATATCTTAAATATGATTATATTATTTGTCTATAGAATACTGACTGCCATTTTTTAAAGGGAAGCCGGTACGAATCGATTTGTATGGAACCTTCGCCAGTGCCTGGTAACCAGCGTCTGCTTGGCAAGCAAACAACAACAACAACTCAGTCCAAAGATTCCATTCTGAAAACCTAGTTCAAAGGGATCAGATTGCAGATTTAACATTTGGACTTGTGTTTGGACACTATTTATTGACCAATAACATTATTCCCAGGTCTCGAAGATAAGGCATCCGCGTGTGACATGCTCGTATGTTACGCTCGCGAGCTTAAAGAGGAATTCGCTGAATATGCCGAAGATGTAGTTAAACTAATGGTGCCTATGCTGAAGTTCTACTTCCACGACAACGTGCGCACGGCGGCGGCGGAGTCTCTGCCTTACCTGCTGGAGTGCGCGCGCATCCGCGGCCCGCAGTACATCCAGGGCATGTGGGCCTACATCCTGCCAGAGCTACTGAAGGCCATCGACTCTGAACCAGAGCAGGAGGTGCAAGTTGAGCTGCTCAACAGCCTCGCTAAGGTATGTACTGTCGTATTTCGAAGCTGACTGATATAGACTTGACATTTATGGAAAATACGTGTGCTTAAGACTGTAATTATTTCGGAATAGGCTAGTTGACAGTTTTTGAGAAACAATTAGTAATGTTCTTTGCGGTTTATACGTCTTTATTGAAATATTAACAGAACAAATTTTTTATTTTATTGTCCAAATGGGCATATTATGTTAGGGCGGCTCTAGCGACTTCAATTGTTTATTTCTGTTAACTCAAGACAATACTGTAATCATTGTTTCCAGTGTATTGAGCTGTTGGGTGGCGGTTGTCTCCCAGACGAGATGATGGCAGAGGTGCTGCGCATACTAAACAAGCTACTCACAGAACATTTTGAACGTGCCACTGAGCGCCGTCAAAAGCGTGCTGACGAAGATTACGATGAGGTGAGTACATTTTACCGAATTAGGATGAAAAATGGATTGGCGAGCGTGCGGGGTTCCGAGTTCAATTTCCAGACCAACCAGTGTTATTGGCGATTTAAAAAATAAAAATAGCTGACAAAATTTAGGTGTAAAAGACACCACACCATTCTGGGAATACAGACTTAATAATAATCGTAATCTTAATAATCGTAATTCTTCATAACTTATTTCTTCTTTTAGGTGGTAGAGGAGCAGCTAGCGGACGAGGACAACGAGGATGTGTACGGATTGTCGCGCGTGGCCGACGTGCTGCACGCGCTCATGTCAGCCTACCGCGAGTCCTTCTTCCCGCACCTCGACACTCTGCTACCGCACCTCGTGCAGCTACTGGCTCCCGGCCGCCCCTACTCAGACCACCAATGGGCTATATGCATTTTTGACGACGTTATTGAATTTGGAGGTGAGGATGGCTCAAACATAAAAGAAACTTCAGTTTCAAATTTCATTATGGCTTGGGAATTTGTTGCTATTTACCAAGTATCGACGTTTCTGCTTTTAGTCGCAGATTAATAAATTGGTTCTCGGATAAGTAAATTAATCAGTTAATTTATCCGAGCTCGAGAGGGCACCGACCATGTCCAACATAGATATACCGATCCACGCTGTCCCCAGGCCCCTCGTGCATAAAGTACCAAGACATATTCCTGGAGCCCATGCTGGGCGGGCTGCGCTCGGGCGAGGCGGAGGTGCGGCAGGCGGCCGCGTACGGCTGCGGCGTGCTGGCGCAGTTCGGCGGCGCCGCCTTCGCGCCCGCCGCCGCCCGCGCCGCGCCGCTGCTGGCCGCGCTCGTCAGCGAGCCCAACGCGCGCGCGCTCGAGAACCTCAACGCCACAGAGAACGCCATCTCCGCCGTCGCCAAGATCATCAAGTATAACCACTCTCAGATCGACAGGGACGAAATTATTAGGCATTGGTGAGTCTACATTGATGGCCGTAAACTGAACGCATGGTTGTGTCGGGGTGGTATGTTGTACGTACAACACGACGCAACACAGCATTACGAATCTGAACATACTAATATGTAACTGTATATACTAATATGTGAAGATAAAGATCATTTATTTGTCTTTTAGTTTTGAAAAAGCTGTGTTCTGGCCCGTTGCGACACTCCGACATTATAATAAACCCAGCTATATTAAATTCCAAACCGTTATCACCGAATCTAATTCGCTAAAACTAATTTTCCATTCTACAGGCTCACATGGTTGCCAGTAACAGAAGACACGGAAGAAGCACCACATGTATATTCTCTGCTGTGTGAACTAGCGGCGAGCGGGCACGCGGCACTCGCGTCACCCGATGCGCCTAAACACGTCATCGCCACACTTGCAGAGGCATTCCTTAGAGACGCCGTACCGTCAGACAACCCTGTTTATGCGCAGATGGTAGCTCTCGTCAGGCAGATACAGGTAGGCATCTCCAACAACAAAAACAAAACATTTAGGTTTCTATAGCAACCAGTATATAAAGCCACGTGTTGTTGCAGAGCAATGCAGAGCTATTCAATGCCGTGCTGATGCAGCTGAGCAGCGAGCACAAGGAAGCGCTGCAGCTGGCTCTGTCCACCTAGTGGCGGGCACGCGAGCTACATATTTATTACCCGCCACTCGTCACTCTCTCGGCACCCTGCGCTCCTCCGTTGCCAGTCACGCTCTCCTCATCACGCCCACTTCTCGCGCATCACTAAACATTGACCGCCTTAAAGCCAACTATTACTATGTGTATAAAGTTGTATGTTGTAATGATTGAAAATAAATCTCTTTTTGTCATTTGGACGAGTTTCAACACAGTTTCATAAAATGACTGATATCAGATAAATTATAATATTGTAACTGTATTTAACGAGTTGTTCTTTCCTTTCGAGGATTATTTTTCTTCGATCTCACTCACCAAAATATCAGTTGGGCTAACTTAAATTGCTGTGATATATTTTTATACTAATTTTTGAAGTTACTTCATGCTTGAGCCATAAAAGTGTTAGTACCTCTTTGAGCATATTCATTGTCTTTATATGTAGTTGTTTTTCTTAAATGTCGGTATTTTGTAAGCAACTATAATGGGGATGGTCCAATTTTTTATGAAATGAAAAAGTATTCGAGTGGTTATCGACGTTATTTAAAAAAAAATGTTAAGCGTATACGCATTATAAAATATTATAACAGCTTTATAATATGTTGTATTATGTACCGACAGTGAAACATACTGATATATTGTTTCACTCACGTATATTCGCTATTTTTATAACCATAGTTATTTCTTATTAGAAAGTTAACACTTGCGTTAATCGTTTTCTTAATGGAAAAATGTTCGTGCAAATTGAGAGGGCTCTTGTATGGAAGCAAAGACTGTATTGGGCCTAAAGGCAAAGCTGCTAGGTTAACATTTTAGTTGACATTTTTCACGTGTTCTTCGTGACTTTTTATTATATGGATATAAATGTTTTGGAATCAATTGGGCCGTCTGCATTTACGTTTTATTATATAGTTTGCCATATTTCGGCTATGATGGGAACTTGGTGGCTGTTTCTCGCAATGGACGAGGCGTCATGTCTGTTTATAAGATATAATTTTATTCAATAAATATATATAATATTATATATACATTTCTTTGTTTAACTAAAATAAAAGTTATTTGACATTAATTTGCTTGTTTTTGTAGAAAACATTTCACAGACGCAATAGTCCATCTAACTAGACTGGTCGAAGTCGCCAGTCCTGACAGTCCTGAAGAAGTAGGTCATCAATGCGAATAAAAAAAAACCAAGGCCCTACGCAAATAACACTATCAGCAAAACACTATTTTAACTTAATAGATTAGCCCTTTTAGTAGATACTGTTTATAATATACTAGCTGTTCCCCGCGGTGTCACACGCTGCGCGGCTCCTAAGGGTCGCAGCGTGATGTATCCAACACAAAAATATTTTTTCAATTCGAACCAGCAGTTCCTGAGATTAGCGCGTTCAAACAAACAAACTCTTCAGCTTTATAATATTAGTATAGATTAAAACATGTCCGTTGTTCAGAACCACAAACTAGTCTTGAAACGTCCCATCGTAATTTTATTTATCATAAAGTTGTATTACTGATTGTAATGATTAGGCTCAACACACACCAAAAGAGCGTCGAAGCGCTGCGAAGCGGATCGCAGTTTCAGTGTCATATGAATTTTAACTTTATTTTCATTACTATAATACTTATTATCGCATGAGAAATCGAACGAGTCGCGCGGATGCCAGCGGCGCCGCTGGAATTCCAGCGAACTAGCCGTGCGACTGCGCGAGAAGGCGCGGGAAGTCCCGAGAATGCTCGAGCAATCGCGAGCGGCCGCTGGCAATATCTCGCGCCCGCTCCCCGCGCGCGTCTGTTGCGCGCTAGCATTCGCATTCATTCCTTGCAGTGCAACGAAATACAAAAGTGATGGAAATGGATGAAGAAAAGTTTATTTGTTGCAAATGTACGACTGCCTATACAATATCAAATCAAGGCATTACAGCGATAAACACATGAAAGAAGAAGAGAAGGAGCGCGGATTCCCGCGACTTCTCGAGCATTCCAGCGACTTCTCGGGCAGTCGCTGGAATCCGCGCGCCTTCTCTACAGGGCGCTTCGCCGCTCTTTTGGTGTGAGTTGAGCCTTATCAATTCAGTAAATACTGATTTGTTACGGCCGCGAATCATGTTTATTTAATCAACGTACAACAAAAAACGTAAAAAGAATTGACTCTGTGGCAGAGACCACTACCATTATAGACATTAATTTTGATAACACCACAATTCTTATTTCGTTCCGTCAGGCTAAGAACTCACGGAGCGATTTTCGCCCGCGTCCGCTGCGGTTGCGGGCCCGCAGCTTCTGTAGAATGCAAATATTTATATAAAAAATTAAAGCACATTTCACGACGCGTTTTACGCCCGCGGTGTTCGCGGTTGTATGCGGCTCCCGCTGTACCGGCGGGCAACTAGTAGAATCGCGCGGGCCGCGGTTACCCGCAGCCTCGGCGGGTGGCGCCCGCGCGCTTTGCGATCGGTTGGTGGCTCGTTTCTGGTGTGTGTCCATGGCGGTCTGGACCTCAACTGATCGTTAACCGCCCGTCTTGCAATCTTGCGATCATCGCCCGCCACGTTTGCGGGCGATGATCGCAACCGCGGCGGCCGCGTAACCGCGCGAATAACCGGTCTCGTGAGTTTTGAAATAAAACCGCGGATCCACGACCGCGGCGGTTGCGGGCGAAAATCGCTCCGTGAGTTCTTAGCCTAAGGGTTCAAAAAATAGGCCCTCAATCCAGATGCACTTAACTTTGATGTAGAAGCTCTTTCGAGGGGCAAGCAACCTTTCTAACATCGTTTACAGAGAATTATTTTTTTAGTTATGACTACTTTCAAGTTTTTTGTCGACCTTACCTAATTTGCCATAACTCTTTAGCACAGTCGGGCAGTTGATTTATTGAGTAGATACGGCAGTTGCACACCCAAGTAGCACTGTACGATTTAAGAGTGACACCATTGATGTATTCTTCCTTTTATCCTCTAGATATCTCGACGCTTTATAAGGCATAATAATGATTTGTAAGATATCTACAATATCAAGTTATGACTGCAGTCGAAAGGGCTGTGGTAGAGAACCCCAGGTAAGGGAAGCTTCACCAGGCAAGATCGGAAGATTCTTTAGGAAAGGTGTAAACTCCTTCATTAAAAATGAAGAAGTTTACACCTTTCCTAAAGGTACACGAGGGCAATAATTGCTCGGCGACACGAATGGACCGATCTGGAGCAATTTCAATAAATTGCGGCAATTATTTCGGCGATATTGCTTCTAATTGCTCCAGATATTTCATATCGCTCAATGTCGCAGATACGAATTGACGAATATCCAATGGGCTTGGAAATTCCAGGCAATTTTTGTATGTATCTCGTTCGCACTTGTTTGTTTTGCGGCTTGCCGTCTTGCTTCCGCGGGGAGAGCGAGAGGTCGGGTGGAAGTAGGGTAACGCGCGGCAAGGCACATTGCCGCATTGCCTTCTAGTAAAGTTTTTGAATAATATATCATCTAATTCTTTACACAATGAAAATTGCGGCCTCTTTGCTAAAAACGATCGCACCCAGATACGCCTATTCCTTTTCTTTCTTTTTGACGTGACAACGTCTTAAATTAGGTTGCGACTGGGAGTCACTTATGAAAAAGTGTAACGCTCGGTAACGTTACGATGAGTCACCGAACGAGAGAGAGGCCCGCCGAATGCCTTGCGTCTCTCTCCCACTCAACTATGATCGGATGATCGGTCGTTGTCACGTAAAATCTTCGCCCGTAAAACCGACTTTACAGGCAACCATTTTTTGTTTTTGATTAATAATAAAAAAAGCGCTACAAGCCGCCGCAGCAAGAACAATGTCGTCCATAGCGAGCGAATACTGAAATGCTCGTGTAGGGACAGTATTGCCTAGTTGATGAAGTTGCGCCATATCGCTCAATATTGTATTGCGCGATATTGATGCTTGTTGCCGTTGCCGTAAATTGCTTTATGTAGTCGTGACGTCATAGTTGGCGAGTATTGACTGGAATTGAGCAATTTTAGTTGCCCGTGTAAGAGCACCTTAAGCGACACGTCATTATTGTTTTCCGACATCCACGTGAACGAAGTCGCGGCCACAGCTAGTCCATATAAAAAAGTACTCTGTGATAACATGCAGTTTTAAATATCCCTATTTTATCGGAGGTGCGCGTTAGATTCTGTGAAAAGGCGAAATGAGTGAAGCGATGGGCGCCACTGTCGCCAAGGTACTGCCTGTATTTTATTTTATTTATTGTAATGTTATGAACACACGCAGTGACTTGTGACTTATATCACCGCCCTGCGACCACTGGTGATTCAAATCTCTCGTCTGTATGGTATGTAATATTATTATTCAGTCCGGAGGGAGTTTGATTTTGCAACACTGAAATTAATGTCAGTGTCACAGTACAATACGAATTCAATCGTTTTGACTTGTCAAAGTCGAGTGTCGTAACATCAAATTCTCTATTTACTTTATTTTGTATTTGATTATTATATTAAGCTTGAACTTCTATTTCAAACTTACTGTATTGAAGATTAAAAACAGATCAACACTTTTGAGTGCTTTAATTAAAAAATCAAGACTTCAGCGTTTTGAGTTTAATTTTTGTTAGTCTGCGATTCGTAACCGTAAATCAAATAGGTGGCTTGCCGCTTGCACGTTGTCAGAGCTCTATGCTTGGGCAGTCGAGTCGTCATAAACAGTTACAAGGAAGATCACAGTCAATTTCTGCCCAAAAAGTGGTCAAAAAATTGCACCATATTGTCAAGTTCTCAAGTACAAAATAAGAAGGAGTCAGTTACGCCGGCAGGCAATGTGACAATGTCCCGCAAGAGGTCCCGGCTCAACAGCGAAGAAGAAATGAGCTCCAAACTATCTGAAGGTGGATGTAGTGAGGGGCAGAATGGCAGTGAGACCAGTATAGTCAGCGGCACCAGTCAGACGCCGATAGACGCATTGCAGGTTAGTACCATAAACCACTTTAATAGGGGTTAACTTTACTGTGATTCCGTGATGACAATGGTCAAAATCACATGTTTTCATAAGAATAATAATAACTTAAGAAGTGAGTACATACAGCTGCAACCGCAGTACAGAGGGTGAGCAACAAACCATTTGAATTAAATTGCCATAAATTGTTCTTCATGCCATATCATTGCTGTGTATGAAAGTGGTGAGTAACTCCATTACCAATGTGTTGTTCAAATCTGCACTGTCTGTTTATATGCAATATGGTTCAAATTTGTACAGCCTGAAATGTTCTAAGCAACCTTCACATTGTATTTTAATGTTCTAGGTACATATCTTCATTGAGAGAGTGATGATGATTCATTATTTTATCTGTTGTATGAGTAACAGATATTCACAAGAACTTCTTCTTCTTTATTATGATGGTTGTGATATCAATAATAGACACTCTATTGCCATCAGTCAATGAATCAATCATTTTTGCTTTATTGTCATCATCATTCAAATCGAAATACTTAATAATTAACTGCTGTGAATTGTGATTATTCTTACAATAGGTACTGTAAAGTTATTTTGTAAAGCAAGTATTAGTGCAAATTTTAACTGCCTGCCAAGAAAAATCAATACAATAGTAGAATTCCAGTGAAACTGCAAGCCATTATGCATTCTGTGTGTTGCATAGTTAAGTGGATCAGTGCCTAGTTCATTGCTCCAGTAACCCTATGACATTAACAGTCAGTGGACATAAGCAGGCTGAGGTTAATCCAATACAAATACACTTTAACACATGGAAGACTTTGCTCCATAGTTTTAAAGAGTTTCCCTATAGCTAAAACCTATGATTTTTCAAATCTCACGTGAATAGGTTACTTCTACGCAAGCAGGCATCATTGGCATATATTATCATCTACCATCAGTTGAGATTGTGGTCAAACATCACCTTATCAAACTAAAAACAAGAACAGCCTTGAAACTAGCCACTCCTTAAAATAATATCATGTATATTGGCCATTTCCTTAGAGACCAATAAACATATTTATTTATGTGTATTTGTCCCCTTATTTGGGGTATAACTGCAATTTAAAAATAAAAAATTGAGTCAAAATAACTTTATCAGATGACTAACTAAAGCCTAATCAAATTATCATGTTAAGTGTAAACTTTAGCTTTTAATTATAGCCTCTTTATCATGCAAGATATCTTATATAGATACATGTACTATTATCAGCATCTTTTTGAATGGCTCTTAAAATATCATTAAGATTTATGATATCAAAAACACAAGAACACAAAAACAAAAAAAAATAAGTGTTATTTACTAAGCTGCTAAATAATCTGATGAGACAATTCTGCTGTGTCCTAAAACTATTAAGTTTTGCTTGCATACGCGCGGTGATTTGCGGTTGAAGAATTACTCAACGTCTGCCAACATGGCACTATTAGCAGCCTCCCAGCAGCCCCAACCTATAATTTAAAACTTTATTTCCTTATAAAAATCACAACTGCTATTATCGACGTGCACAATGTTCCAGGAAAACATTATAATTTGTGTAATTGCAGTAATAGCGTTACATGCCGTCAATGTGGCGCACTGTGTGAATTATTATACACGTAAGTGGTGGACACACTGGCGACTACGTACTACGTTACGTGCTACGTTATAAGTATTGTGTTTTCATTCTGCAGGGATATGAAAACGAAAGCTAAATGAATCAATAGTTGGGCTCGTCGCCAACTATGTGGCGTGGCGTGATTACTGACCGCGCCACTCATATGAGTACCTTACCTACACCGCTCTACGCTGCACGTACTAATACGCTAGTGGACTCGCTAACTAGCCAACTAGCTATACTAATCAACAACCCAACTGCCAATTATAATTTATAGTACCTATGCATGAACATAAATAACCATGAATTAGCTACCAATCCAAATCCGACTGCCTACGAAATATTCTTTCTTGGATTTCCCATCAGCGCGTGACGGAAGCAGATTGTAGTTTGTTATTTTTATTTAAAAACCCACGCTTTGTCGATTGCCAAATCCAGTTCATAGGGTAACAAACAAAGTCAGTTGGCCAGTTATCTGTGTCAAGTCTGGTCTTCTGAGAAATGTGAGCACGAATTTTTACACTCGTGAATTCGTGGTACTCTCAAGTAGGTCTGTGAGACTTTACTGTGGCTGTATCAAACGTTTTCTGCCGTTTAGTCTACGAATTGCAGTTACGTCACTAGCGCAATAATGAGACGGAATAGCGGTTCACCTGAGTATGCTCTAATGAATACAACATTGATAAGACGTAATAACATTCTTTAAACGAGTAAAATAAACTGGGTAAGGTACTGTACCACCTATCTGCTTGTCTTACACATATAACCCTAAGCACTAAACTAAATAGCTAATCAGTAACGCCAAGGAAGCAAATCAAATCATAATAAGAGTTGCGTAACGCGCTTGACGAAATGATTCCCACTTTATCGTCAGTCATCACGTCATGGAAGTGTGTCGAGGGGCATGCCATGAACAAATTGACGCACCCTTGAACTATTATGAGCTCATTAAGAAGCGCATTCCACAAACACCCGGTTTTTAAAAAGCTCGTGTAAAAGCGACAAGTTCTTTCTTAATGTATTGCAAATTTACAAGCCTACCTAAGACCTATTGCTGGGCACATTCAGTTATCCTTGATTATTTCTGATTGCTTCCTCATCTACTAAGAAGAACGAAACGAGATATCTTCGTTGATGGCTTGCATCCTGCGAGTAACAACACTTCCACAGTTCCACTTAGTCTTTTGTGGTCCCCTTCGGTAGGATTTGAACGTGGGATAGCAATTTTATGTGTCTTTGCACAATCGTATAGTTTCGCACCTGAACTCGGTTCAAACGGTAGAGCTGCGAGTATTATTGGCTTCTAGCTATCTGTAATGAAATCATTTGAGTGTATCATGTCACGATAGTGTTGGCACGCCAGCCCACTGCTGTCCTCACTTCTCCGAGACATTCGCTTGGCGCCCACCACTCGGTTAGTGGGTCGGTCGTTGCCTCCGAGTGTAACTAGTGAGGGCAACCTATATTCTAAATATAGATAACAGATGATAAACCAGTGAGATTATCTTTAGTAAATCCATTAATACTACATTCGCCTAAATGTGACTTTGATCTCATCACACGTGGCATTGTTTATTTACATGATTGTTGTCAACAGCTGAAGTAAACTGAAGTTTGGACTGCCAAAATAGATAGATTTTGAGTCACATTTTATCAACTGAGACAGCATGACTAATATCAGTAATATAATTTCAATGATCCACGTACATCTTATCCATACTAATATTATAAATTCGAAAGTAACTCTGTCTGTCTGTATGTCACCTTGTCACGCCTAAACCTTTGAACGGATTTCGAAAAAAATTGGCAGAGAGATAGATTGCATCCCGGGGACGGACATAGGATGGTTCTTATCGACATACCTCGCGGGCGAAGCCGCGGGCGGAAGCTAGTCTTAAATACATGTACAGTCAACACAAGAGATAAGTATGCAGGATCGTCGGGTATAGTTGAAGTTTAGTAAGAAACCGATGGATGTTGTCTACTGAAATTTAATTTGATAAATGAGCTGTCTGTTTTCTATTAATAAAATAAAATTTTATTCGAGGACGAGAACATCCATCGGTTTCTTACTAAACTTCAACTATATCCGACGATCCTGCATACATAACTCTTTTGTTGACTGTACAAGAGTAGTTAAGATTGGTGGTAGGAGAGATAGGTTTGTTGGCATTTATTTTTAGCCATTACGTAAAGAAGGTTAATTTAAAGACATTATTTTTAAAACGATTGTGACCATATAAAACAACAAACAAATCGTAGGTAAACTTCACATTTTTACTGAGGTGAGCACGTACTTTGTGGATGATGATTAGAGAAAATATAAGTTTTAAACGACTGAAAATAAAATGCAAACAATTGAAAAAGTTGCGTAAAACGTCGATACAATACTTGAGAAATATGACGCCCACTGAATTACTGAAACAAAGCTGTCGATATGTAAAAGCTTTGCTTTGGTAACGTCAGCTACGCAGCTGTCTATAGATTTAAAGGAATTTGAAAGGTCCACTCCTTCAAGGTTGCTAACTTTTAAAACAGGCGAGGAGGAGGTTGTACGTCAGTAATCTTGATCTGACAGCACGCGCATGACACATGCAAATTCAAATGAGAAATACTGAGATTCGTGTAGTCCAAACTTGAAGCGATAATAAGCGCCAACTGACGTAGGCGAGCCAGTACAATGGTGCTTACTGTGCTTAGTAATATCACAGTATAAAAACATAATAGACTGTGGTAATATGCTTAGTAGAATTGGCTATTATCGCCAAATCGCAATAGTAGTACCTACTTGTACGTTTCTGACCAAATAACATACATTCTTGCAAAACATAAATAGAAATTGAATGTACAGTAAGATTAACGCTCGCTACTCGCTCTCCTAGTAAATTATTTGCGAGCAATTGAAAAATCACAATCTGCAATAATTGATACGAGGAAGTAAATTTTTCATCCAAGTCACGTACTTCAAAAGCGACTCGTTATAGAGAACTTAACTTACTAAGTAAAGTACAAGGCCTCCTTCAAAAACAGCTCTTACTTTTCCAATAAGTACAGTCATTATGCGCAGGATGTATGTGTTTTAAAATAGACGGGAGAATTTGGCTGGCCGTCTGTTTGTCAATTTGTCAGAAGTATTTCAAAATTGTATGTGCAAGCGCAGTATTTATGTTGGTCAAGTATTGCTTTGCTCTCATTGGTGCCGAGCAGGTGATGGAAAATACCAATTCGGTGAACGATGCACTCGCAGGTAATGTGCTCAGTGCTCGAAAATAAGAGGAATGCTGGAATGTAGAGCAAGGACACGTTGTCACACTATTGTCATAGTATGACATGTTGAACACATAATACAGAGTGGTATAGAGAGTATTTCATAACAAGAAATCGTATAACAATCATTTTATAAAACATGCACAAATAGAATTCCGTAAAATTAAGAACAGATTTAGTCGCTTACCATCTTTGAAATTGTTTACGTTTGGCTTACTGGGATATAAAACATCATGTAACATTATCCATTTAATGTTATCAGACACACATTCCTAGCTGTATTAGGGCAGTCAACATTCCTGGAACCTGGTACTACCGTGCCCTCAGCATTAATAAATTCAAATGTGTCATCACATCACCGGCTGTTGTGACGGCGGGTGTTGATATCGTTTTATAATTATGTACTTACATGTTATCAACATCGTACGATGTTGTGATAAATGTATTTGCACGTCGTATATTGAATTTGTAATTACGTGTTACGCAAACCATTTGTGCCCATTTTTTTTAATTCTGGGCTTATCAGGTACTTATCTTTAGTTCTCAGCAATGTCATCTTATCAGGTATCTTTAGTTCTCATCAATGTCATCTGGTTGCAGTGAATCGGCTTATGAAATCTTGTCTGTCTTGTCTTGCCCACTTTGTGATGCAAAATAGCGTCTGCAAGTGGCGTTATTCCCCCAAGCGCCCCCCCCCCCCCCCCCCAGCTAGCACTTTTGAGACAGTCTCTTGAGTCAGTATTTTGCTTGCTCATATGCATAGGTTTCATAAAACAGACTGCACTTTTAGCTGTATCGTGCGAGTTCGATTAGGTATGTCTGTCTGGTTTGGGTGCATTGCATACAGCGATTATTTGCTTGTGTCGTCCGTGGGCGAAGCGACGTCGTCGCTCGTCGGCTTGTAAAGTGAAGTAAAGTCCTCTGCTTCGGGGCGACTCGTGGAGCGTCGCGTGTCTGCCGAGCCTCCACGTCGTCGGCGTCGCGCCACCCGGCATCGACCGCCCCGCGCCCGCCGCTCACCCGCTCACACCCGCCTCTCGCACCAGAAAACATTCCTCACGCCGACTCCGTGCTTCATATCGCTTTAGTTAGTCACTCGTATAGTTCCGTGGAGTTCGCGTGTTCCGTTGTTTACCTAAAATACCGGTTATCAAATACGTAGCCCGTATTTATTATTATACTCTTTGCATAGCCCGAAACATACGAGTACTGAAAAAAATCATTGCAACCTGTCAATCTTTACTTCACTCACATTTGAAGTTAGTTTATTTTGGAAAAAAAAAACGTTTTTTTTTAAAGAAAATTTATCAAAAATAATAATGCAAGTTCCTATTTTATAACTTTAATATTTTTATATCACGTTCAGAAAAGTTATTTAGTTTAAGTTGAAAGACAATATAAAACAGTTGATGATGTCAGCGTTAACGATAACCACGACGCTCACGAACGGGCATGGGCATGTCAACGGTCAGTTGGAGACTTCCCTCAATGGATACAGAAAAAATGGATTTGTTAAACAGGAAATAAAAGATCACACTGTAAGTACCTCTGCTAACTGCTTAATCCTAGCCTTCCTTGTTTGCCGGCGTAACACAGCTTTCTTTACTCACGGACCATTCGCAGGCTACGTTCAGATCAATGTTTACATTATCAATATCACACAGTCTGACATTATAATATTTTGCATCAGAGATAAACAAGGTGACAAATATAACAGTTAGTAATACCATGAAATGGAAATCTTGTGAACGGTAACTTGCAGACTAGAAGACAACTCATTGTTTGTTCAAGTATGAGTGAAAGTTAGAGCTACCCACTGAACCACAGAAGGTTGTCTATGTTTGACTACTCCATAGAAAGTTCGTACATAAATTCTCGCACATAAATATGGTTAAGTGGATAGCAAAATTTACTTTAGGTACCTATACACAGAACTTTTGTACAAAATACAAACATCTTAAATTGCTAAAAAAGAGTACCAGCATAATCAACGACAATATACTTTTACTTTTTATGAGAATGTAAATAAATGACTTGTCTCATTAGCATCTATTAGTTACTCGAGAAATAAAAAAATAAAAATACATTCTTCAAAAACCAAGGCTTTTGTTATACTTTCTAAATTCAGCAGCTTGCCCACAATTTTTTGACAAGGTGAAGATTATGCATCTTCTTATAATTTGAACACAAGCTATTGAACCACAAGTAAAATTGACCCAGAGCCAAGTTCAGCTTTATTAATCTTTGTGGCTTATCCTTGGCATTTGACATTTGGCATTTGGGGTTTGACTCTGTTAAAAAGATCCGAGTCCTACATCACTCGCAATTGGAAGGAATTCGACGAAGTTGATTAAAATATGACTATACATATATCTGACAAAATTTAAGATGGTAACCAGTAAGTGAATGGAATGCATTTGGTAGCATAAGTTAGTGGGACTTTGAAAAGCAACACCGGTGACAGAAAAGTCAAGTACCAATCGGTGGCCATAGTACGGAGAAGTGATGCAGAGGAATATGCAGCATGTTACGAGAATATACATAAGTAAGAATTTGGATGCCTGGAAGAAAAGACCATACCTGAGAAAAAAATATTGCTTCCATTCATCTAGGCAGCGAAATAAAACTAAGCATTATCAAAGGAAGGTAGCGAAAGCTGAGATCACAGCTGGAACAGATTTATGAAAGAAAAAGATACCTACTCTAAGCAGATACTGCATTAAAGCAAAGGATGCGATAATGAAATAAATATACAGTAATATCTGACGCACCAAACCATCTATTGGGGTTTAGTAAACATAACGACCATGATGATGATGTAACCTATACTTATGGTCCATTGCTGTTAACTTACAACTGTAATTATAGTAGTTGAATAGATCATTGGTACACAACTATACAATTACGTAGGAGAACGTAGGTGTTTTGATGTTGAGCGATTATTGGCTAGCCGTTAATGCGGAACACCGTTTTCCGGATATAGACAACAGATTCAGGACTAGTTTCCAACTTCAGGATCCAAAACGACATTCACGTGAAGTCTTGGTATAGTTTACTTAGAGTTTATTTACACCTGCGAGCTGCGTCACTCACCACCAGCGAAACAAGCATTTTCAACTGCAAATAACATCATTGGGATTAGTTATCTCCTCGTAGGCGAATGTTTCACTGAAAATTAAATAAAGTTTGGCCACAATGTATTCACAAAGATGATTTGCATGAACCAGCTTGACGTAAATCGTCGAATACTCATTTAAATGAACAAAAAAAATATGACAAGTTAAGCAATTGGTGTTTCCGAGAGCATTCGCCGTGTGCCTTGTAGTTGCTGACATGCTAAGTTGGGTGCATTTACTAAACCGAGTTACATTATGTTGAATATCTTTAGAACAGGTTCTTGCCTTGCTGCCCAAGGTTGCTGTTTCTCAAGTGATGTGATTGGATTACGTATGCAGTTGATTTCTTCACGCTAAAAATAACCAGGTTCAAGTTCGATGTCACGGGATGTGGATGTCGAAGTTCTTCGTTTATTTTAGGCCTGTGTTTAATGTTACTGCATCTTGCATCTACTATTCTCGTGAAACCTTGGCGACTAGCTTATGAGTTTGTGACGCGTAAAACACCTTTGTATTCGGTTGTCGTTTATGCTGAAGGTTACGAAATCTTTTGACGTCAATCAGACAGCATTCTCCTCCAACCACAGTATTCGTAACGGTAACATTTCTCACAGCAAATGTCAAATATATCAGTTGGTAAATTATTTGTATTTGTTCGAGATAGGCCAAAGCGGCTTTCACATCTTGTTCATGTTTATAGCTAAGACTTGGCTTATCAACAATCTTCACTTGGTGTTGTTTGTCTATGCAATCCATACTAACTTAATATTATAAATGCGAAAGTGTGTCTGTCTGTCTGTTACCTCTTCACGCTTAAACCACTGACCCGATTTAGATGAAATTTGGTATAGAGATAGTTTGAGTCCCGGGAAAGGACATAGGATAGTTTTTATCCCGATATTCGCACGGGATCGACACTTATGCGGGTGAATCCGCGGGGCCAATTAAGTAATACATACATATTTTAAACTAGCAGCAGTTTAAAATATGTATGTATTACTTAATTGGTCATTGTTCGAGTCGTATATTTTTGGAAACCACTTTTCGTGATTTGTGAGAATCATAAAGCTTCCTAGTTTATGGCGAGGCTAACGAATGATATAACAGTTATTTTTTGTAAGGCCTTAGAAAAAATAACTGTTGTTTTTCAGAATCAAATAGCGTGACTGCAGTGCCTATGAGTCCAATATTCATTAATTCAATGGATGGTAGGTATTTAATTAACTTTGCGGCCCGTAGTAGTGGCATCCTCACATAAGTAGTATTTGAGAATAGGTACTTCATTTAGGAAACAGAAGCAACTCCGATTCATTCATTAAGTTTTACATAATACTTCTCCGTCTTCTAATGGATGTTGTTTATTAGTGCAGATGATGTGTAGTTTTCCCCGAGCGAGCAACACCATTTACCATAAACGTTTTCCTCGAAGACTAAAAGAGGTGACCTATGTTATTGGTTTGGTTTCCGCAGTTATTCCTTCAAGTGGACCATTGTGCGTAAAGAAAAGTTACTCTTTTTCTTTTAGATAGATACACGTAATTTATATGGAGTGTAAATTAAGACATCAAATACTACAGGATTTAAAATGCTTCATTATTTATTCCAATCATAAAGTAAGGTATCTCTTCTCTAAACAAAAGACTACGTCGAGCTTGCAATTTTGCACGTTTTTGTGCGTCCCGCATTCAGTCCTTCCACACTTATTTTCTAGCGGTTGCACCATGTTCTGCTTCCCAGATAGAGGTCTCTAATCAAAAACCTACGCCAATACATTCCTGACTTCCATAAATTCAATCATCATTGTATTGCTAACTAGTCGTGTCACCTGAATGCCAAAACTAATGAATCACTTCGCGCAATGTTTCAACCGGAGGTTTGAGCTAAATACAGTACTGACTGCTGCCTAAACTGTACGCCATTGAATAATAGAACATTATACAATAGGTAGCTAAGTAATCGATTAAGTTTTCACGCTTCTCTGACTTTCAATGACTTTACTTATCGAGGTCTAAACTTACAGAATATTCTCGTATCGAGTAACAGGTTGATAGCCGTTATCTCTATAATTATTATGTGGAAATGACACCAGTGTGCAGTGGGATAATGGACGATTGCCTAGGTAGACAAAATAAACGTTCAGTAAAGAATGTTATAATAGTATAACTGCTATAATTATCTTCTAGTTTATCAATTAATAAGTTTTAGGAGTCAGGAACTTAATATACCAAAGTATGTATATACCTGTTTCTAATAACTATTTATTACAGTTCAAGTAGATGAACCATTAAAGTTTTGAATGATTTCAACATTAGTGACCCCGTTAGTGGTCGGGCTATCAGTGGGTTTATTCCTTGTTTATATTATTCCTTCTTTATATCATCTTCATCGTATATCCGGCTCATTTAGAGGAATGTTCAGACAGTTCAACTTAACATAATCCTATGTTTACAAAATAATCACAAAATTACTGTTGATGACCTGTCAATCTAAACTTCAAGTAATTATGCTTTAAGTAAAATAGTATTTGTAATGGTAATTATTTTTGAACTAGGTACAGACGCCAGCACATCAAGCTACTAAGATCTGTCAAATTTATTTAATAGATTTTCAACTTTATCGCTGAACTATAAAGTTAAAAGTTGATTGGGAAAATTTTACAGTTTCGGGTAGCTTGATGTGCTGGTCTGTACCTAATTTGTGACATTGAGTATCGTGGTGTTGACGCAACAGTTATTTAATAAGTAAGTACAGTATAATCAAATACATTTTATTATTGCTATAGGTAGGTATACTTACCGTATATGACTAATAAATAAAATAAAATTTTCCCTAACGCCATGTGAAAACATGGAATCGTTTATATCTTTTCAATAAAATATTGGATGGATCACATCTTTCTCAAATAGGATGTTCGTTAAAATTACTATTCATCCCAACTAATATTATAAATGCGAAAATGAGTTTGTTTGTTTGTTTGCTACGCTTTCACGCTAAAACGGCTGAACGGATTTGGATGAAATTTGGCGCATAGATAAACTATGACCTGGGTAAGGACATAGGATACTTCTCATCCAGGATCGCAGACGAAGTCGCTGGCAACAGCTAGTTTTATGATAATTTTAATTAATGGCAAACTAAAATTGGTCATAAATATTAGTAAGTATGACCAATTAAAATTTTTAAACGCTTGATAACAGAATGTTTAAAAATACAAGTTTCAGCGTGTTCAGTTAACGAACAAGCAACTGTTCGTAGGTATTACTTATTAATGAATATCGATTTGATAGCTATTGCAGCTGCTATTTCCTCATAGACCCGCTCGAAAGGCAAGGTCGTCATTACCACCAATCATCAACATATTTGTAGAATAGAATAGATTATTTTATTCATCTTCTTAATTATAAATGGTATGTGCTTGATTTATTAATTTATTATTGTAATGAAGTAATCATGCTTATTGCAAAGTTAATTAACTGCAATAATAACAATATGAATGTTTAATCTAATGAGACAGTTTCAGCCGTTAATAAATACACAATGTCTGTGACTAAACATTAAGCACGATACACACGGTTTGAAACAGTGGTTTCAAACCTAAGTTTAAAACAGTGTAGACAGTGGTTTGAAACCAAATTTCGTATGACCTTTAATTAAACGTCCTTGGTACACCAACATCTTCTTCTGCCACTGATTTGCAACGCAGGCCTTTCGCCTGCGTTGCAAATCAGTGGCAGAAGAAGATGTTGGTTTTAAACCGTGTAGCAGGCATCTCGCAACAACAACAACTTCAAAGTCACCTTGGTTTGTAGACTGGTTTCAAACCGTGTATATCGTGCTTAATTTGCCGTAATGATAGTGTTATTCCGCGGTACTGAATTTATTAGAAAATAATTTCAAAATTAATCAATATGGACAATAAATAAACTTTGTCTAACCTGCGGGGTAATTGTTTAACACACAAAAAATGGAAACTGATTGCAATTGGTTTCAATTTCAGCTACAATCATTACGTTATTTGCGTTGTTGAGCTGACGAATTTATTAATCCTATGACGCAGTGGATTAGAAATATCGTTGAAAACTCTGGGATTGTGATTAAAACTTTTACACAATTTAGGGTGCTGTTTGCTGCAATGTTGCAGTAGTGTAGTAGCTGGATAGGAATAATAATATGAAAATTACTATTTTATGTAACTGTAAATAAATAAATTATGTACGCAGGAAAGTCTAACCTGAATTAAGGGAACTACAGGACCTAAACGCAAAAAACGCGAGTTTTAAAATGCCTAACACCTAAAAGTATATGATCGACTAACGTAAACAAAATCAGAAAAATATATGATATTCTTCAGGGTAATGCTAGTTAGATAGTGTGTTAAAACATAATGCAATAAATTTGATACGATAGAAAAAAATTAAGATACCTTTAAAAACTTTCTTTTCACAATAAAAACTATACTAATAATACCTACTAATATACATACAATCATTCTGATTTTTTGTCAGATTATTCTACAAGCAACATACTAAAGCAGTAGTGTTTTAATTTTTTTGTCCAAACAAAAGATTTTTTGTAAATCGATAATTCTTCATATTTTGCAATAAATTACCAGCAGCGTTGTGTCATCGCGCTTCTCTTTCTTTTATATGTAGTCCGACAGTCCCCTTAAATGAAGTGTTGATTATAGTAACGGCTGTAATACTGTTATCAAACGCCAGTATTTACTTAAGTAAGCTATCATCTTTTTCACCTCCACATGTGACATTGAGTTCAGAGGATTTCACACCTTATGAACCTAAATAAATAAATAAAGTCCTCCAGACCGTATTTCGGCCACGGCGGCCAATCTCAACGGACTAGCTCTAGACTAGCCTTCGGCGCGGGACATATTTTAGTGCACAAGTATGCGCGCAGACACAGGTGCACTCCCTCTTCCCTCACTCTCATAGTCCGATGGGACGACAATCCGACACGACCGGAGAGAGATCAGGCGCAACCTATCAAGCAAGCGATACCTAACTCATAGATTATTTAAAAAATATTACTATAAATTCAGGTAGACACATCAGCTGATGATAAAGATGTTAATCATTTTAGATAGTCTTCTGATTATTTTGTAAAATTGATAATATTTATTAATTGTGTAATGACTAATGACAATCGATCAGGCTAATAATTTTGGCCATGTGTGATTTCAGCGTTATCACTGTTATCAGGCACGTAATTTGTTATTTTTTTAAAGTCTTTATTTTATAAAAGAGCAAATTAGCAACCTGTTTGGACTGTGGGGTTGGCCTGAATATCATAAATATAATAAAGTTTAAAACTTTACATAATAATCATCATCAGCCTTTATAAAATATTATCTAACCGCAGGCGGAATTAAAACTTCCTGTAACGTTTCCATATTAGCATACCTAATACACTACACGATAACATGTTTAATATCCTCTCAGACAGTTGTACTAAACGGCTAAGTACAACGGGCCGCACCAACGCAACGGGCCGCATTGTGACACGACCCGTTGGCATTCCCATGCGGCCTGAGCCAAACAACGTGTTGCTTTAAAAAATAATTTGAATTAATTTGAAAATTAAAGAACCTTTTTGTTTAAATATTTCATAATTTCTTCGCAACGTTTGGCTGCGTTTACTTCCTTATTATCTTCGTCTCAAAGTTATGTTAAGTTTGCTGAAGAGCTTTCTGAGTTTCAGTCTGGTACGGGTATTTTAGATTTGTCATGTCGGTCGCTTATGTGTAAACGCCATACATATTGATCTTTCCTCATAATGTTTCCGCGTGTAGAAAGTCTTCTTGAGTGGAAAACAATATTATTTGTATCATAGTGAATACTCGGCGTTATGAAGTAATGACTTACTTGCGTCTCAGTACTACTTCAATAAAAATGTAATAAAATTTAACAAGCATTGTTTTATCACCTGATTGTATTGTTCGATTGGGCGTATTGTCTAATGCATTGCGACCACCTGCAACTTCTTATAAACAGTTAATACCTACGTAACTTTTACATTAAGAAAATGTATATAGAGAACCTACTTACTGAGATGATGTTGAATGACCAACCAATAATCAACTAATTACCGCCAGCATAGCTAAAGTCTAACTAAGTTTTTAATCATTTCTCAATGTTTTGCATCGTTAAAACTTTTATTTCCGGTTTCTGCTTAATTCTGGTTGGTTACCCTTGAATTAAGACTGAGCTAAAAAAAAAAAAAATCAACTTAGTAATCAGTGTCATTTGCATGAATATGTCCGCTGATAGGGGCACCGACACACTCATGCGCGTTTAGATAACAGCCCATGAATCGTTGTTGTTAATCTATGCCGGCCACTAGCTCGACGTCACATCACGCCACTTCATTATCATTAACGGCTGACATCGAGCACCGCTTGAACCTTGACGCCTGAACAATACAGCGTAATCTGGTTTATTCATACTTACACAACTCGTTTCACTCTTATTTAATTATTTTATAAAGACTGTGAAATGAGATCCCAATTAAATACTATCAATTTCTATCTATTATAATCATATTTGTCGGCTCATCAATTTCATTTGTAACATTAAATTCATAATCTGATATTGAATAGGTAACTAAATTGGTTTCTAAGAATGTAATTTCAGCGGCCTTTCGTTAATTTATCTCAAGTGTTGCTTTGAACATTCTGACATGCAGTAAAATACAACTGGCTAATATTAATGCATCCCGCATTAAATGATTGTCGATCGAGTCTCGCAATTTGCATTCGCTGTATTTCGTTTAGTGTGGGCGGCATTCATGCCTACAACTACGCTACAACTTAGTTATAAAGAACATTCACCCCATAGGAGTTTATCGTAACCAATTTGTTTTTAGTTACCTACCACTTGAAATTCAGGTAATTAAACTTTTTCTTTTTTTGTTACAGTCACTAAGGCAAGCGGCGCCATTCAGTACAGACCCAGATGCAATAACGGAACGGGAAAAATGTCACTATGGCCGCATCCCCCGCGCAGCCGCCGTGGCGGGAACAGCACACCGCAAGGTGCGCGTCTACTCAGACGGCATCTACGACATGTTCCATCAAGGACATGCCAGGCAACTGCAACAGGCTAAGACAGTCTTCCATAATGTCTACCTCATTGTTGGTGGTGAGTGCATCCTTATCTTCTCCTTGCCCGTTGTAGTTATTGCATCAAAACATTCAAGTCACTGACTCATTGAGTCCTTTGGCTTCGTATGACTCCGGTCTGCGATGCGTAATGTCAGTTTAGTAATATAGGCTATGTACATTCATGCAAGATTAATAGGAACTAATAATGGCGGAAATATACTTACGTGTCGTGGCGTGTCGTGACGCCTTCTGACGCAGTGTTAGCCAATGAAAACTCGTTGTAATTTGACGTAGTCGATTCGTTTGATTGGTGTATCCCGAGTCACGACACAACACGACACAGTAATGTGTCTCTGGCTTAACTGGGGATAAAGCCCATCACAGACGTAGCTATATAATATATTAATGTGCTGTGATATAATATATACCACACAAGGATACGATGATTGTATTTTGCCTTCATATCGTTGATGGTCGGCCTAGTTATAATATAAATTACAATATTTATGTAGGTTAGTGACATCATATAAATATATAAGTATTATAGTTGTGTGTGCGGACACTTTAATATAGTATTGAAAATTATCGTAATATTCCTAGCTATAATTTATATTAATATATATTATAGCTAGCTACGTCTGTTATGGACTTGACGCTTTTCCCTTGAGTAAGCAATTACTTGGGAAAACAATGCGAGTATGAAGAAAACTAGTAGGTACACGTAAACATCGTCACGCCACCGACCCACAAGCTACAAATAACGATGTAAATAAATAATTGTTACGTTAACGTAACTGCCTGACCGAGTTCCACTTAAATTTAATGGTAGCTCTGTGTTCGCAGTTTAGATAGAGTGCCCTTGGACTTGTATTCTTAAAATTAAATAGCCATTAGTAAAGTACCGGAATACAATAGATCGATGTTAATAAGGCGATCATTCAACCCAATTCAATTATCAATGCCGCTTGGAACAAAACAATCATCATACTTTTTAGGATACCAGTAGGTACCACACGCAATGAAGTACCTACCTGCTTTAATTGAATAGAGAAACATTAAAAAATGCGATGTAATAACTAATTGAGATAACTGTTACATAATCTGGCAATAAATGGCGAGTGCCAGTCTTATTTTTAATGTAAACACCAAGGTACCGTGCCGTGCGGCCTACCTGGCATATTGCCGCGTGGCTCCACTGATGATAATAAAAATAAAACGGTTCTATTGGTCGATTTGTCGTACGATACATGACATGACCAATCACACGTGTAAAGCGTAAACAATGCGATTCTGATAATAAATAAATAAAATACCGCAGTCCCTAAAACTAACTAATTAACATTAGCGATAATACTGTAGGTATTATTAAGAATAGTCTGTCATGTTAAATTACCGATAAATGGATTAGTGTAATCAATTCTACGTGTCCTTGAAAGCGGCCACTGGCACTGTTTCGCGCAATAATTAGGTAATCGCGACTGTCATTCTCAACCTTACCCTTATTCATTTTTTGACCGTTGGCTCAAAAAAGATTCCTTTTTTGGAATAGGTCTACTCGGCCACATATCAAGGGTATAACATTTCCAATTTTAGCTGACATCTAGTTGTAGTTAGTACCGTGCTGCATTACAATTTCAATAATTTACCCACCTGTAGCTACTCCACCCGAACCTTTTAGTCAGCGGGCCGCACGTAAAGGCCTTGCAGGCCGCATGTTGAGAATCGCTGACCCTATAAAAACAAAACTCCAATATGTGTAAATTAATTTTATTATCAGGAAGGAAAAAAATGGGGAATTTTATCAGATACGAGATACTTCATTAAGGTTGATAACGTAATACACGTAATTGTAGGCCTACTTATACGTTTAGCTAGATCACTAATATAGATTTATTTGTTGTTTCCAGTATGTAGCGACAATCTGACACACAGTCGCAAGGGTCGCACAGTAATGACGGAGGACGAGAGGTATGAGGCTGTCAGGCATTGCAGATACGTCGATGAGGTAATTGTTATTTGTGATTCACTATTCACTTCATGTCCCGGTATGCGAATGCGCTTCTGCAAGTAGGGACTTCCCATCTCAAATAAAAGGCATGATAAAAACACATCCCACAGGCCGAAAGGGTGTCAAGAGTATTGAACTCAATTTCATTTTCATCTCAAGTATGATTCCTTGATGCACGTGTTTAAATGGTGGCGCTTGGACTAAAAACAATGAAACCAATATCATCATTAATCATCATTGCTCTCAATTATATCTTTGACCTAATGTCCTCAACTCTATTCTATGAATGATCGTACGATTGATGCTTTAATTTGTTTACACAGTACAATACTTGAAAAAGAGTTTATAATAAATAACAGGGCTATAATGTCCAAGTTTGCTTGGCAAATTATAATTATTAAGATTTAGATAATTAATCATTAGACAGAGACACGTTTCTCCTATCGGGTGAGATTTATATGGTTCATTTCACTGCGTCATGTCAGTTAGATTTGACCTCCAAGTCACATGTACCAACAGTTATGATGCTGGGTCAAAGAGCTCTATTGTGCAACTAAATGGGAGGATAAAAACTAAAAATAAACTTACGGAATATCCTCAAGCTTAAAACGGTTTTTTTACTTCAAGAACACGTCTATTGTTGTCATACGACTGTCTATAATTATCTGCACGGGATGTGTTGCTGTTGGATATGCGCTTGCGCAGTTGCGCTAAAATAAGATACAAGAGTTTCGTAGTTAGATTGAACCCTAAATCTGAGGTGATAAGATGTGGGTTTTGCAATGCTTGGTAAAGTAATTCACTGTTTAAAGATGATTTCCGCCAGTGAACTCCGCCAGACCGTATAATCTTAATTTAAATAATTTATTAATATAAGAGGGGCTTTTCCACTTTGCACTCCGTAAAGTCTAACAACCGGTTGAAAATGACAAACGTCAAGGTCATCACTCCTATGCATGTTTGACTGCAGAACAAGATTCCAACATGATGAATTAAGGAATAATATAAATCGAAATTTGCATACCCACGTAATGCCTTTATAGTTTCAAGTTTCAGCTGTTTATAGCAATAGAATTTAAAAAGACCCTGTTTTTTTTTCTTCAGTAGTTCAGAGTAAGTACGGGTTTATGGCCTAAGCGGATAAATAAAAAAGATAAAGATTTATTATGATAATTTGTGCTCCAATCACGTTCAATAAAGAGCAATTTGACCCGCGCAGCGCTGGCAAGGGGATTCATGTACCTGACTTCAAAGAAAAGATTGCTTTTAGAGGCTGGTGAACTGAATTGGAATTATTCAGTTCTTTTTGTTCGCCTTGAAGTATACGTGAAACCTCTAGAATGAATATGCATAATTTTGTTGAGTTATTGTGCTCTTTCACCGTCACGGTTACGTTCAAATATTTACTTGCCTTTCAACTGCTTACATTCATATTCCTAAACAGAAATGAGAAATACACCTAAATAAGATACTTTTTGATTTAAAAAAAACAAGTATTGTCCTCATTTGACTTACAAAATAATGAATGCACCGTTAACTAACAGCATTTGAAAGTAAAGATGCGTCCCTTTGATGATTTGATGATTTCACAACCTCAAAAAAAAAAATAGAGGCGTCCCTCATTCATTACTGTTTGTTGAATATGCATAATTACCCTATCACGTTACTACTGCTGGACACAGACACAGGTCTCCTCTCTTCGAGGGGAGTAAGCTGTAGTCTACCACGCGGGCCCAGTGCGGGTCGGTAGATGTCAGATGTCTTCGAACTTTTGGCACAGATTATCTGTGCTTTAGTTTCTAGGGACATGTTCACTCACGATGTTTTCCTTTACCGTTATGAGAGCTGAATATGTGTTATACTAAATCTATGTGCTATTCATATGATTTTAATTGAGCTTCACTTTTTTGGGGCGCCAATCTTGTCTCTTTTTTGCACTAAGTAGTAAAAAACGTACTTACTTACTCAAGTTTTTTATAAGCAGTCTGTCAGCTATAATCACAACATGAAGCGCCGATCCCATACTAATTACAGTACTTGCGTCATAGCAACTTGATAACTATTCCTTTATAACTCCATGAGTAAGCATTAAACGTAAGGTTGCTTGACAATGGCGGGCAATTTAGTTTAACAGATGGATTCGAATAACTTCCGTAAATGCAAATAAGTTGAACTTTGACACCCAACACGCCATATTATTTAAATCATCTTCAACATTTATTCATTTTATTTTACTTCACGTAAAGTAAATTTAAGACTTACAATAATTTCCATAATATCATGGTAGGTAATTAATAATATTAGCCTAAAAAAACAAAAATGTCTATCAACACCATAAAGGTCAGGGCCTTCCTGATTTCGGGTAGTCCGGGCTCAGTGACCCATCAGGGACAATAAAAAGAAGGCCGACTTATATTTGTATTAGGTAATTGTTCGGTTCACGGGCGGGACTCGGGCAACCGGGCCCTCAGTCAGTGTACCAGAGCATGCTCTAACGTATATCTATACTATAATAATATATCTATACTTATAATATTATAAAGCTGAAGAGTTTGTTTGTTTGAACGCGCTAATCTCAGGAACTGCTGGTTCGAATTGAAAAATTATTTTTGTGTTGGATAGTCCATTTATCGAGGAAGGCTATAGGCTATATAACATCACGCTACGACCCTTAGGAGCCGCGCAGCGTGTGACCGCGGGGAACAGTTAGTATATTATATAACCCTGACCTAGAACAGTAGATTTAAATTAAATAGGGATTTAAAACAACAAACAAAAATTTTCCTACAAATATTTTCTCGCCTTTTACATTCTATTTCTAAAAAGAAATGTGAAATGCACCTAATATTCTTAAAAAAAAAAAAATTTTTTTTTTTTTTTTTTTTATATTTTATGAAAATAAAACTGAAGTATTGTCCTCATTTGACTTACAAAATAATGAATGCACCGTTAACTAACAGCATTAGACAGTAAAGAGGCGTCCCTCATTCATTACTGCTTAAATAATATGTGCTATTTCTAAATCTGTGTGCCATATTAATTCTGCTTATCTCTCTTGTTAAAATGTGTATAATAAATTGAAGGAAGAGTGATGGGACTTGTTTATGAAAGAATCAGATCATCCTTAAGTATTTTAGTTTCCCTCTTGCCTTCAGACAGTTGTACTAGTTTGTTTTAATTTTTCCTCATCTTGTTTGCAGGTCGTAACGGACGCGCCGTGGGAGTACGACGAACAGTTCCTAGAGAAGCACAAGATAGACTTCGTGGCACACGACGACATTCCCTACACGACGGAAGACTGCGAGGACACGTACGCGCTCGTTAAGGCCAAAGACATGTTTGTTGCTACCGAGCGGACGGAAGGTACGTGGTGCTCATTCTTCATTATTTTGTACCTATGAATACCTTTTTACCTGACTACGGCTACGCCAAATAAAGATTGGTAAAGAGTATTTATTTTGGGCTCTAGACATTTGGTTGAAAATAACACCTTAAGTAGAAATTTAAAATAAAAAAAATAAAATAGATGGTTATGCACCCAACTGCTAACAGAGAAATAAGAGTCACTAGCGACACTGCTATCGGTATAGACTGGGAATAGCATAATAATCAGCATATAGTGTTTCCACTGCTTTGACACAGGCCTCCATTCTGAGAGAGGTAGTGGGCTTTAATTCACCACGCGGGCCCAGTGCGGGTTGGTAGATGTCACATGTCTTCGAATTTTTGGTTCTAGGACATGTCGGTTTCCTCACGATGTTTTCCTTCACCGTTTTGAGAGCAGTGGTGATGATATACTCTTAATTTACACAAAGTATGGGCATGGCGATGATCATAAAAATATGCTTTGACATTGATAGTCTAGAATAGGTTAACAAAAACCTACCGGTTACGTAACAGTATTTCTACGATATTAGCTACATACACATTATTTTTAGTATAATGCGAAACCCGAAACACGTGTCTAGTATTTTTATGTAAAGAATCTATGTACAAAATTTCAAAACTGTATCATGAAAATCACAAAGTTATAAGCTTGTTAAGTAAGTTACCTGTTTGTCCGTACAAAAACATGATCACCCGCGCCGCGCCGTCTTGCGCTCATTGATAATAATACTAGGTACCTAACCGTTCGTTGCGGAGATTGGATAGTTAGACTTAGATTAGATAGACTTAGTGTCGCTCGGTGTCCAATTTTTAACCTTATTTAAATATTTTTGGGACAAAATATAACATGGGGTAAAATTTATTTGAATCGATTCAGTTAGGTACTTATTCTCAACAAACTATATTCAGGTTTCGCATATACTAGAAATAACGTTGCATATCAATTTATGCGTAGATTTTATTTTGGATTTAATTTGATCTGAAAAATCATACTTGCCTACATAATCGACTTTACAGTATCGACTCACGTCATTCAAATTCTTATTTGAAAACATAACCCTTCTTCTGACGCACTCGACTTTAAAAAGCTGCACTCGCTGTTTTAGAAATTCTATCGATGTTTATAAAACATCACAGAAGGCAATGTTCTAAATATTTGTTTGCGAGTCAAACATTTCCTATCTTTAGAAATCGCTGACCGCTTTTATGGTATGTGTACTAATGGAGTATTTAGTATTTTATGGTCAAAAAGTCTTTGCATAAGTATCAATCTACGTGACACAGTTATATTAATTAGCGAAACGCCGCAGACTTGATGGGAATCGATATCTAAACACGATAAAATATAAATAAATGATTTGATGTTTGTTTTTTTTGGGGGTCAACGAACGCTGGTGGTGTTATTACTAAGTATGAGTTGAGAAAATCTGTTTTCTTTTGTTTTATCGTGTTTAGATATCGATTCCCATCAAGTCTGCGGAGCTTCCGCCATTTGCCTAGCCTTTTTCCCAACGTATGTTGGGGTCGGCCTCCAGTCTAACCGGATGCAGCTGAACGTCTGCGGAGTTTCGCTAGCTGATTCAATTTGACCCTGTATAGTAGGGCCGCCGTTTGAGCATCACTGGTCGCTGTGTGCATGCATGATTGATAACCGTCAAGGTGGCAATCTTCTAAGGTTAGCTAGAGGTCCAACATCCATATCTTTCTAAAAACAGAGTACGCTTTCCAGGCTTGGCTTGTCAAACCAGTGAAGGCTGAGGAGCATACTTTAATTATACTGTATTGCGATAATTGATGAATATTTTTTGTATACGAATCTGTATAATGGTACGTGGATAGAGTAGTTTTACAGAAATATAAATCTTTGTAAAGTAGTCAAACTAGGCGTATCATACGCCAGTAAAAGTTTGTAGGGTAATTAGCGATATTAAACGCGATCAGAGCGAGAGTTGTATTTATACTACCTATTTCAGGGCACTGTTATTCCATCCTTTTCCCTAACCAACAACATTAATTGTTCCAGGCGTATCAACTTCAGACATAGTGGCGCGAATAGTGCGGGACTACGACATCTACGTGCGACGGAACCTCGCCCGGGGCTACTCGGCCAAAGAGCTCAACGTTGGCTTCCTCAACGAGAAGAAGTTCCGCTTACAGAACAAGATGGATGACCTCAAGGAGAAGGGCAAAAAAGTGAGTCTCACAAACATATCTTTCTGTATAAATAGTTCTGTAACTGACAATTCGAGCAGTCTAAACTACTAATGAAAAGAAACTTGAGGTTTCGAAGCGAGGTTCCATGAGGGATGTAGAAGTGCAATACGGCAGCAATTTTCGAAATTCTTCAAGATTTTCCTCTTAAATCTGCGTCGCGAACCGAAAGACTTATTCTATGATCTTTTGTCATATCGTATATTTATATTAAAGTGCGCCTATTCTCAAAATATACCTATTCAATCAATTCTCAAGTTAGGTAATAATAGCGATAGCAAACTAGCGATTACAAGTTCGAGACATTTAACCTTGTATTATCACTTTGAACAAAAGCTTTACGTGTACAACGTTCTCTCCACAAAAATAGCAAGATATCGCCGATAGAATGGCGTACGACCTTGCGTCGTTACCAACAGGAACCTGTTGCCGATTCAACGAACTTTTTCAGTAAACAACCGAATCACGGGTGCCGTGGAAATGTCAGTGAACTTGATCAAGTTGATCAAGGTTCAAACGATAGGGTGAATTGCTAAGTAATTTTAACCGGTTGAATGCCGTAATTACAGAAACAATTAAAAAGCCATTGTGTCTCGTGTAGATCTAGAAAAGGTTTCTGTAGCCTTGAGAGAGATAGGAAAAGATGAAGTTTTAGTAAAAAAAAAAAACTTGATTTACCCAAATAATCATAACAACCTTGTACAATCCATCTAAGTAACAAATAAGCAGTAAAAGTAGTTAACATTTTTGTTTGATATGTATCAGTAGCTTCGGTAGCCTGTTAGTTGGATGATCTGCGAGTAAAATGCTTTCACGAGTCATCATTTGACTTATGTTGAATCACCTTACTTTTAATAATGAATCAGTTGTCATTGATCTATTATTATTTATAGCTGTAAAAAGAAGTTCAGAAATAGAATGAACTCGCTTTTTACAGACTGGTTCAGGTCGACATGGTTCGGCACAGCCAAAGAGAATATACCTAACCACTAGAGAGCGCATGAGCCGATTTCTTCGAAGCACACAACTCACTACCGCGGGCCGCGGGACGAGGAAGAACGCGCGGCTGCAATTGGTCAGTTCTTGTAGGTATGCCTATCGTTAGGGCTGCTCTACTTCATTACGGGAAAATATTCGATATAGATAAAATCGATTTTAATATTATGAAAAATACTCAATTAAAATCTAATTCCATCCAATCTCGGAACATACATACAAAAAATATCGACAAACTGAGCACCTCCTCCTTTTTTGAAGTCGGTTAAAAGTAGATAGGTATTTTATTACAGTAAGTGAATTGAATAAACATTGTTTTCATTTTAATTTTATTATTTTCGATATCAACTTTCAGCTATTAAAGGTAACAAATTCTATTTTTTACGATAAACATACAAAGGGAAAGAAAGGGATAGAAGCATTAGAATTGTCTAATACAAGAACGAGACTTTTCCAAAAGACATCAACGTGGGTCTAGAAAAATGTGCTCGTTTACCCAGCGACCGTTTTAGATAGACCCCTGCGGTGGCTCATAATCTGATTAAATCAAAAATAATTTTTCGTACTGTTTACTTGCGGATGAAAAGTTATGCCATTATTTTTGTAACTAGATGTCTTGGAATGTTTTTCATACCACTTCACCGCGCATGAAGGCATTTTGATGCGTTATAATTGCATAAAAAGTTATAAAAAATTGTGTTAATTTAGCGTGCACAGGTCTAAGACTTGGACACAACTAAAATGGTTACTACTAGTACCGTAGCCTATATATATGCGACCAAAAGCCAATAGTTTTCGAGCGTCGGGGGACTGTATGCGCACTCAAGTGGTTATATAGTCTTTGGGCACAGTTGAGCAGCAAAATTGAATAAATCTGGGAAAAAGCCGTTCGGCTTAACTCGAATTATACCGAACTGACACTGGCACGAAGATGTTTCAGCAAGGGTAGATGATGAACGAAGTTTGCCGATCGGCACGAGCCTAATTTATGTAGTAAAAGCTTCGAGTTGTCTTAGTTTTTCAACAAATACTTCCTTCATGCCCTGAAGTAGGACAAACACAAAGTAATCAATTCTATAACCAAACCACTCTCTTCCAGGTTATGACAAACATAGGCGAGAAGCGAGTAGACATCCTAACGAAATGGGAGGAGAAGTCCCGAGAGCTGATCGATGCCTTCCTCCTGCTGTTTGGCCCCGACGGGCGCCTGTCCAACATCTGGAACGAGTCCAAGGGCCGCCTCATGCAGGCGCTCAGCCAGCCGCCCTCGCCGCGCGGCTCTCCGCCCCCCAGCGAGAACGGAGACGCGCAAGATCTTGATCACAGGTACTATATCTTGTTTCATCAGTTTAGCGTAGTTTTCTTTTATATGAGAGGCTTTTTTACCACTATTTTACCATGGTCGGTGGTGCACGCTTGTTTTTTTTTTATTGTAGTGTGTTTGGGTAAATTCAGCGCTGGGATAAGTCCGTACGACTCAATTTCCCGGATAATTTGGCAATAATTTTTAATGCTGACAACATTGTATCCTGCGCCATTTTAATCTGCCCCGACGACGATCAGGGTAATTTTTCTTTTGTAATAAATTGGCGCAGAATTTGACTCGTATGGTCGAGCGGTCTTATCTCAGCGGCGAAAATACTCCAACATACTCTATTTGTTATATATGATAGCTTGTGTTTGACCACTACATTACCATGGTCGATGGTGCACGCTCGTTGTATTTTTGGTTGGTCTAGCAACCTGTGCAAAGTATTTTTCGCCTGGTATTCTAGTAATGCGTATAGTGCGGTAAAAGGCAGGGTGAACTGGAGGCTACCTCTTGGTCTTTTTTGACTTGTGCTGTGTATTTATTTCTTTAAAAAATGCCCGAGATAATACGGGGAAATAGCGTATTAGATATTGGGAGTCAATTGAACAACAGGCCACGATTTTAACAACACAAGCCAAGCTTATCTTGATAAGGACCTGCCTCTTCTGAACTGAAACTAAAATATTCAAACTTGCCCATTTCTTCATACAGAAATGTCAAAGAGAAATAGAAAAAAATATAACTGAAATCTTTTCTATTGTAGCCGGAGTTCAGTGTCACCGCCCCCGCCAAAGTCCCGCCGCTACGAAACACTCTATGAGCTGCAAGCAGGTAACTGGGTAATTATTGCACCGCTTGTATTAGATACTGTAACGCGACAGTACACAGTACACACTCACACACGCTGCCGACCGATGTGCTCGGACATCGATTTTAAACATCGAGAGACACAATCCCTTTTATTAATCGAGTTTGTTGAATTTCACGATTAAAAAAGTTCAATTTGACCTATTACGAAGATAACGGCCCATTTCAAACCGTAATTTCATAAGCAGAATGGACAATACTTAAATAATTTAACATCGAGATCTTCTCTGATTATGATGATGTCATAATAAAAAATAAATGAGAACAATGTAAAATATTTCTGGAATTTATTTCTTATTATGTTGATAAACTAACTGTATATCTTGATTAGAAAAGTATGATGTTATATTATTGGAAACACGAGCAACTCTGTAGACATAATTTTGATTTATAGTAATATTTTATTTGCGTTCATTTGACACTTTAGTGTGTAACATAGAAAAAACATTGAGTAGGTACAATATTGACTTTAGAGTGACGATTGAGTAGTTTTAGCATAGCTTTAGAATGGACACAATACCTAGTACAGTTAGCATGCATGCAAGCATAAACTAAAGTAAACTTTTCGTTTTAAGTAGTGAGTGAGCGAGTAATATGCACATTGGATCGTTGTTGTCATCGATCTGCAGCCAATTGACTCTGAGGCTTATGTTTCGTTTGCGTTGACCACTTAGGGCGGGTTGTTTCACGCACGCGTATACGTCAAAAATGGCGCTAACTAACGTCAAACCGAAAAAAAAATACGTTTTTTCAAATTACAATTATGTACAGAATAAAATTATAGCCTTGAATTACGTCAAATCATTACGATTACCTAGGTACTCGTTAATATCTAACGTACGTATGTTACGTTAACCAACCGTCTAAAACAATAGGCCCTTACTAACGATTGTATATTCTTGGCCTCTAAATAAAAAAAATGCAAACTCCATAACGGAACTACTCCATGATTTGTAACACTGTTATGGATGAGTGAGAGTTACACAGGAGACTTATGTAAGTGCTTGTCAACAGATGCATCGAGCTCTGACTGTGCTGGCGACTCGGAAGCGGCCGCACAGCGACAGCTGACGGACGACGGCACCGACGAAAGCGATGACGAGTACCAAGACACCAGCCCCTACCTCTAGACCATAGACACGCGGCGGTGGCGCGGCCACACGCCCGTGTGCGCCGCCTACTAACCTAACAGTCAACAAGGAGATTCAATACGACGCCACGCGCGTCGCGGCCCTTTCTCGGTGTCCTCAAGAGATAAATTATAGTATGAATCACGTCGTTAAAAATTTGTATGCGCGTTGAGTACAAGAGCGAATGTATTTAATATTATGTGATCATAATATGAAACCTTAAAACCTTAATCTTATAGTTATTTATTTGTCTTGTTAAGAAATTTAGTTTCCTTCTCGCCCCAATATGATTGCAGGATGGCTGCATGTTGTTGGCACCCATAAATACCATTGTGTAAGATAACTGGTGCAAAATATAAATAAAAATATAAATTAGGTGACACTTTTTGACAGTCGATTAAAAAGGTGCTTATTAATTATTATTATTTGGTTTTATTTTTTAAATTACTATCGAAAGAAGGCAAGCCCGACATGCGACGCATAAAGTACGCTTACTGCGTCAATGGAATATTATAAATTCGAAAGTAACTCTGTATGTTACCTTTTTACGCATATACCTGAACGAATTTCAATAAAAAGCAAGGCATCCCATTTTTGTAACTGTGAGCGTATTGGTTTGCAGTGGATATTGGAATCAAACACTGGTGTAACATAAATGTCGTATAATCTAGGTAACAGGGGTAAAGGGTACACTAATATTGTAAAATTACGGTCACGGGAACTATTTAAATAATATAAACCGATATAAGAAAGCGCGGGCCGGTCAGAGCTCGGGCGCGCGCGGCGGTTCGTGACGTGGGGGGTGGACAACTGGACATAGTCTACTTTTTCTGGGAAATCCACGCGGGCGAACCCGCTTGTGACTCAGACATACATAACCCTCCATTCGCCCCGGACAGAGGTACAGACGCCAGCACATCAAGCTACCCGAAACTGTCAAATTTTCCCAATTAACTTTGAACCTTATGCATTAGCGACAAAGTTGAAAATCTATGAAATAAATTTGACAGATTGTAGTAGCTTGATGTGCTGACGTCTGTACTACAGACACACTTGCAATGGTTGTTATACACATAACACAGGTAATGTAGTAGAGAAAATTGGCATTTTCTAAATTCTAATCAGTTTTCGAGCATCAGGCTAGGAACTCACGGAGCGATTTTCGCCCGCAACCGCCGCGGTCGTGGATCTGCGGTTTTATTTCAAAACTCACGAGACCGGTTATTCGTGCGGTTACGCGGCCGCCGCCTCCCTACCTCCGTACCGGCCAGCCGGCCGTACCTCCCGCCGCGCCGCTCGCCGGCCCCCGCGGTCGCCCGCCAACCGATCGCAAAGCGCGCGGGCGCCACCCGCCGAGGCTGCGGGTAACCGCGGCCCGCGCGATTCTACTAGTTGCCCGCCGGTCAGCGGGAGCCGCATACAACCGCGAACACCGCGGGCGTAAAACGCGTCGTGAAATGTGCTTTAATTTTTTATATAAATATTTGCATTCTACAGAAGCTGCGGGCCCGCAACCGCGGCGGTTGCGGGCGAAAATCGCTCCGTGAGTTCCTAGCCTAACACTCAGCATTATATTGTAGTCTGATCACGCTCTGAAAAGCTCCGCTGGTGCCTGTCTGTCTGTTACCTCTTCACGCTTAAACCGCTGAACCGATTTAGATGAAATGTATAGTTTGAATCCCTGGAAAGGACATAGGATAGTTTTATCCCGATATTCCCACGGGAAACTTATGCGGGTGAAACCGCGGAGTGCTGCTAGTACATAGATAAAAGTTTCGATACTTAACTCAATGGCTGAACGGATTTTGATAAAATTTGGTAGGTACATAGATTAACATATGGGCTACTTTTTATTCCGAAATAACGCGAACGAAGTAGCAGGCAACAGCTAGTGATTGATGTCGTTTTCCGGAACGTGTAGTTCGAAAATGGGTAAGAATTCGAAAAAAGTGTGAGATAAAAGTAGTAGAAAATTTTGTAGCTTTCATTATGTAAAAAATATTTTTTCTCTACGATATGCACCATTTTAAAGATATTAGCGAAAAACTCAAAAGTGGGAACATTCACCCCCCACTCTGGCTCACCTCCTAGATGCAGGGACTTTTAGTATGTTTACCCCCTAAGCACCCTGAACAACTTTCTGAAGAAATTGCTTAGGGCCCAGCTCACACACTCTAAACTCCTTTGTTAAGTGGACTAAACAGAAATAATAGTGATTTTCAACCCACAAAGCTTATAACTGAATATTATTTTTTAATAAATTAATGAATGTGGTGAATGAGAAAAAAGTTCTTTTGAAGGAGAAAGTGCAAAATTAGGTTGGAAGTGTTAAATAAAAAAAAAATATATATATTATTAATTGTTCCAATTTTATTATAAAATTGTTTAGTTCAATAACATAAGAAGTTGAAGAACATGATAAAAGATCTGTTTCTAACTGTATTAAGTAAGCAGAAGCCAATTCCATATTTCTGGAAAGAGCTTTACCGAGACATTGCCCTTATGTATAAACATATATTTCAAAATTGACTATTTACAAAATGCTCTATAAAAGTGATTCTAATGGAAGAAAGTCTAATTCTTATTATTTTTACATTCTTGTCAACGGTGCAATAAGTATGTTTCTCACACAGAAAAGTTGAACTACATTAATACATTTATAACTTACTAGTAATTAAGGTAACTAACACTTATAATATGGTTGAAATGCCTCCATGTTATCACAAAGTTCATAAACACAGACTATTAGTGGAATACACATTGTTCTTTTTTCATTCTCTAATAAAACATTGACTCTCATAGTTCCGACTTGTCAGACTTGCCTCTCTCACCCTTAGAAGAGGTCAGCTGCTCAGTCAAGCATGAGTCATCAGCTCCCCTCAGTGCATGTTGGGTACACAAGTGTTTGGTTAGATCAATCTCTCCTTGGTGATTCCAATACCAATCCTCAACAGCCCCTTCATTCTCCTCCAAAAGACTCTCACATTGTGTCTTCATGTGAGTTATCTCAGCAGATGGCTTGTCCCACAACTCAAGTGGAATACCGAGGTCCACCTTCACACCCTTGTCAACCAACCCATGCAGAGTCTTGAACGTTTGACTCATGCCTTTTGCAAACCTTGTACTATCGTGACGTTCTTTGTGGATATTATATTCCAGAATTTTGTCACAAACGCCTTCTAACGATTCTATCAGTCTCAGCTCTGATTTCTGATACTTTGTCTTCTTCTTAGGTTGCACGTCGTCGAGCGAGTATCCAATTTCGATGACATCGTGAACTTTGCCGGTCTCCTCGAGCCTCCCTTGCAACTCGGTAGCTAAAATCTTGCATACCTCACACCGGTTTGCATATTTTACGCCTACATCTTCTTCAGACTTCACTTCTGTTTCACCACGACATAACAATTGAGTTGTAAATAAAAAGTATACGCAAATAACTTTGAAAAACATTATACAAATTCTTTCTACTGTGTAAAATGATAAAACAAGTCCAAAACTGACGCAACTCACGAAACAAAATATGAACCAATATTACTTTACTCTATGATATGAACAAATCTTGAGTTCTTGACAGTGACAGCTGTGAATTGTGTTTTTTTTTTTATAATTTTTGTTCATGACCATAGATACAAGTATTTCAGTGGGTTTGTGAATAATGTGATTGCATGGACGTATTAAATAGAAGAATATTACGTCCATGCTTCGATCAATAAATTATTGATCGAAGCGTCCATGTGTGATTGTGACCAGTGCTGCCAACTTTTTTTCCCCCGGGTCCACTAGTGGCGGTACTTCAAAGCTTCAAACCACAAGAAATGAACTAGATTAGTCGCAATTTTGACGTGACAACGTCTTAAATTAGGTTGCGACTGGGAGTCACTTATGAAAAAGTGTAACGCTCGGTAACGTTACGATGAGTCACCGAACGAGAGAGAGGCCCGCCGAATGCCTTGCGTCTCTCTCCCACTCAACTATGATCGGATGATCGGTCGTTGTCACGTAAAATCTTCGCCCGTAAAACCGACTTTACAGGCAACCATTTTTTTAATTATATTTTTATTAATGAAGTTCGGTGGCCGTTTTAGAGGTTCATTTGAAGATTTGATAATGCACATCATCCTACTAAGGCTTACTAAGAACAAAATATTAAGGTACTGAAACAGTTAGTGAAGATGTTTGTTGGATACACAATTTTTGACGTGACAACGTCTTAAATTAGGTTGCGACTGGGAGTCACTTATGAAAAAGTGTAACGCTCGGTAACGTTACGATGAGTCACCGAACGAGAGAGAGGCCCGCCGAATGCCTTGCGTCTCTCTCCCACTCAACTATGATCGGATGATCGGTCGTTGTCACGTAAAATCTTCGCCCGTAAAACCGACTTTACAGGCAACCATTTTTTATCTTGGTTTATTTTTTCTTTTTTTTAGATTGATATGTTTTTGGAAATTATGTTATTTTTCGATCTCCCCACAGACATAGCCTCTGTCTGACTTCAATATATTCGTTATGCTGAACATTATTTCCAAATTAGCGTTCAATTCTGCATCAATCTTCACCATTTGAAACCCTCTCGTTAGAGAGTAGTATTTATTCCTTGATTTGAAAGAAATAAACGTAAAATTACTGATACAAGTTTTTTTTTTTTTTAATTAGCCTGCGCTGTTCCTCTCCTGGGCAAAGGCCAAATACAAGTTTTTAGTTTTTTTTAATGTAAGTAGCTGTTAACCAACACTAATTTGTGAACCTGTTTTGGTTCCAATAAAATATTTGATTTGATTTGAGGTTTTAGATAAACAATATAATATGCCATCGTGCTATTATAATATTTTGTCGAGTTGAAGTTATAGTTGTTGATTGTATTGTTTTCTGCGAATCCACTAGCCACTTAAAGCAAAATTTTGTGTCTAACTAAACCCCCTGGTTTAGTGGAAATCCCACTAAGTTGACAACACTGATTGTGACAATTCCAAAATCTTCTTTCTTTTCATGTCCTCAATACGTGTCTTTTGACACTTTTTTCTCTACACCCACCCAGCCATAAATATAAATGCACCCAACAGTGGGTGATTTCGGGCTGAAGCGACGATTGGCGAAGATGATGGGCTGGCGTGATAATAAGACTGGTTAGGTAGAACAACTATACTGTAGGAAATGTTTGAAGAAACAGTATTAGGATAATAAAAGAAATATTTTGAAGAGGCCAACCAATGCCCTTTTTGTTTGTTGTTCTCTGCAAAACTCCTATTTTCACTTAGCTATTGCAATTCAGAAAAAGAACCCGACTTGGTTGTCCATTGTAATATTAATTTAGGAATAGGAAATCAAATAGATTAACTTTTTTTAAGTAGTTTTAATTAAGTGACAGTAACAAAACACAAAATTTCTATCAACAGTTATCAACATGTTTGTATTTCATATTGTGCTTCTTTATTCAACCATTTTATCCATTCATCATTCACTTTCTTCTCTAAAGTTACTTCTTGGAACACTTCACTTACGGACTTTTCCTGAAAGCCTAATTTGTTAAACATTTTGATACTGACATCATTAGTCAGAGCAATTTTTGCTTCAATTAACTTTAGGTTTATATGTTCAATTCCATAGAGGAACATTAGGATTACAGCTTCCCATCCAAACTTTTTGCCTCGTGCTGATTCCTCTGCTATCATGATTTCTATTTCACCAGCTGCAAATTCATTATCTGTTATGAATATGTTTGTGTCTCCAATCATTGCATCTATAAGTAAGACGTTTGGTTAAAAAAATGATTAGTTAGATGAGTGACCATTGTTATTAGCTAGACTGGTCTGGTCTGCCTACCTGTTTCTTCATTGTGTTTATCATACATGTGTTTGTCTAATATTATGAAAGTGCACTCTGAAAATAAAATGCTGTTTTTATTTGCATGCTACCACTCGACTCAAGAAAACCATATAGCATCAGGATTTAGTAGCTATAAGGCTAGTAGCAGCAAAAACTATGAATAAAAAAAACACACTATCTTCATCTTCGCGCCATGACTTTTGCATATCATACTCCTCTTCCAATGTCAATGGTTCTGATGCGGTCAGTTTCTGAAGTTCTACAGACTTCATCCATTCATGGTACCTGCAGAAAGTAATGGAGGTTAACGTATCACAGTACTCAGAACAGCAGATAACTGAAAAGGAATACTTACCTACCTTGGGACATGATATTCTCTGTATGGTACTAATATTATGTTCTGCCCGACAATACGAGTATTACTGTTCAATTTCATCTTGAATTTTAATTTATTGATTATTTATTTATCATGGTTTTAAGCACAAGTTTATTTTTCGAATTTTGATAATTCACATAAATCAGCTGCTGTCTCTCCTGTCAACGTTTTTTTTTTTCTGTGATTGTTTTGTGCTTGGCAAAGATATTGCAAAAAAAAATCTTGTATGTTCATCATTCTTCACACGAGCACGAGCCGTTAGGGTATATGTGTTCTGTGTCTGTGACGAGCTTTGATTGGACCACATTTTATGACCGTAAAAATCTGAAAATAATATTTTCCCCTTCAACCGTAGACAGAGTAATATAGACTCATGGTATCCGTGTCACCGAAAGGGACAACAAATTCCGGCAATCTTCATCATCATCATCATCTGCCTAGCCTTTTCCCAACTATGTTGGGGTCGGCTTCCAGTCTAACCGGATGCAGCTGAATCTACAATCTGTCAGATTTATTTAATAGATTTTCGACTTTATTGCTAAAGCATAAGGTTCAAGGTTGATTGGGAAAATCTGACAGTTTCGGGTAGGTTGACCTGCTGGCGTCCGTACATACTATTATTATGCACGAAAAACACAAAAAAAAAAAAAAACATACCGTCGAATTGAGAACCTCCTCCTTTTTTGAAGTCTGTTAAAAAGATCTTATTTTCCGATTTTTATTTTTCGCGGTGTAGTTTTTATTATTTCATTCATAATTTTTATTAGTTCATTCATAAACGTCAAACTTGTTGAGCACATTGATGTGCTTAGCCGACACGCAGTAAGGGACAGTTATATTCTTACTCTGTCTCTTTTCTTTGCTAGTGACGTTAATATATTTCTCTTTTTCTTGTGCGAATGAAAAAGAAGATATGCAGCAGTCTATAGTTTACTCTGTCTACGCCTTCAACCCATGGACGTAATATATGTTACTTCTATATATTACGTCCATGCTTCAACCTATTAAACGAATTGCCAGTAAAAAAAAACAAGTGGACACTGTCAGTGTCACTCTCACCCTTAGACAAAGAAAAGCATAGACGGCGGTAGCGCCATTTCATTTCCACAAGAAAGGGATAAAGTATTGAGTTATTATAAGTAACAGAAAAGGATAAAGCTATACTATTTCCGTCTCTCAGTGCGTGCCCATTTTTACCATTTTAGTACGGAACCCTAAAAAATCAAAATCGGCCATCGTCGAAAGGTTATTTTTTTTTAGTTTTATATATTTGGCTCACCACTGACAAAGATATGAGATACATCATACATCCAATAGACTTCTAAACTAGTGTATTAATTTATTAAAAACTATAACCCTTAAGACCAGTCCATTGTATGTACCTGGCCCTCACCCATATCAACAACATTCTGTTATATGATGAGTCCATAGATGTCTTCGCGAGTGCTGAACTGAGATTCCTGGACACTGCTACTCGATACCTGGAGTCCATTGCCACTCCCAGTACAATCTCCTTGGAGTAAACAAATTAAATTACTTGTTATTAATAATTATATTCCAATTTATTCTAATTCTGTAATAATTGTGTATTCTGTTTTAATTTGTTTAATTTTATTTAATATTATCTAATTTTTATCTAATGTTGACCAACTTTGTTACATTTCATTTAATTTCATCTTTTGTCCAGTTTTTTATTATGTGATTTAGCCTAATTTTATGATTGTATGACATGTGGAATTACTAATATTGACTAATAACTTGTATGTGTGGTGCAAACTGTTAATATAAGTTGGTTATTAATAAATAAATAAATTAATTAATTAATTTCTTACAATAAGCGCCTACTTATAATTACTAATTTAGGTTACATGCTCTGTAGTCGACGAGTGCTCCATATTTCAATAGCCATGCTCTATAGTCTGTGGCCATACTCCATTGTTTTGTTGACTTGACGTATTTGACGTAATGACGTTGTCACTTGTCGACGGACGGAATGTTATCGTAGCAAATGTTTTATCTTGTTTTCGCGTTGCCCTATAAAATCGCTATCAACAAAAGTACCTGGCATATGGGCTGACCTAGTAATACATTTATCTCAGTGTAGATCAAATTAGTGAATGGTTTTTGTGTCAACATAAGCAACCTATAATTGAGTAAGTTATTGTTGTTATTCACGTCCATGTTTTATAGGAAGTGTTTATTAATAAGTATCAAACCATTGCATTATGTAAGTATTTATAATAAATTGATCGTCGTTTTCCAGGAATCTATTTACGATGAGTCAATATCAAACAGAACGTCGTCTTTGTTGGAGCTACTTATTTGTGGCGGTGTTTCTCGCTGTGTCAGTTCTGGGCGTTGGGATACCGTACAACCACTGGCGCACGACACTGGACGTCTGCCCGGGTGGCTACTTCGAGAACACCAACTGCGGCTGCGTACTGTATGGGGTCAGCACATTCCAGTACTTCAGTGGTGGTCACAACTCATACTGCTTGTATGCAGTGTTCGCGCCGCTGCCTGTCATTGTGTATGCAGTAGCCATGGCACTGTTTCATATGTACAGAGTGTGTATCAATAATGTTGGCCAGTATGAAGATGAGAAATCTACAACTATGGAAGAAATGTAAGTGTTCTAATACTAAGAACTAAACATGCAAAGAAAATTGACTAAACTCTAATCTCAGTAGTCACTATCAGTTGTTAACATTACGACTCAACATTTCAGAGAGGGTGAATCAATAGTTGTGAGTACAAGGACCAGGGTTAGTAGGAGTAATGACTCAGTGATCTACTGCTGGATCCCCACATCATGTATAGCAGCTCTGTTTGCTGTGTATTCTCTAGTTCATGCTGCCATTCTGACTGATGGCTTCATCAGGACTTGCACACAGTATAGAGGATACTTAGTCAGGGTATGAATAGTTTATTTTTTGTAGTTTTATTGATTAAATTCACAGTAAAAGCCCAGGCAACAAAAACCACTCTTTATTTTTATAAAGATGATGTTCAAATCCTTAGCAGTTGGATGGAAACTGGGATTATTGATTGATTTTGCTGCCATCCAGTATTGTAGGCATTCTCTATTGGTTTTGTGTCCAGGATCCTATGCTTATTGTTTAGAATGTGAATGCAGTATAACTATTTAAACATTCCTACCTGTTTAAATCTTACCACTACCATTGAGATAAGTAATGCGAAGTTCATATAATCCTATTGATTGATATTTCATGAAATAGTCATTCAGTAGGGTTGTATTGATGATTTTAATGATTATAATTCTGTGCATATACAGGGTGATTGGAAGATGGGTGCAAAGCTTTAAGGCGATGATAGTACAGGCAATTCAGAACCATTTAAGCCATGGTTGTCTTAGACGAAGTCTTACCACTTTTTTTTTACCAATTTCTTAAGATTTTTTTCGAAAATTCCCAAAGTTTTAACTAAACTACTTATTTATGGCCAAATTGAATGATAAACGAATTCATTTTTATTGTATTTAATTAAAGTAATGTGTAAGCAATCTAGCAAAACATGTTTTAGGCCTCTGTGTCGTTAGACATTTTTTTTACAGATATTTAAAGTTCATAACAAATTTTAAAATTTATAAATACTTTTTGTAAACCTTATTTTAAAAATCACGGAGCGTGCTTTTTTTGTTCAAACCTTTTTGAAAACATGCTTGATAATCGCTCTTTCTTTTGAGGTAACATTTACGCAGATATCTTACAAATTATTGAAATTAGGACCTAAAAACCAATTTAAGGAAGAAATTTTAAATTTTAGGCAGTCTAAATAAAACAACATTTGAATTAAATTTATTTATGTTTCATGGTCAAAATGTTGTCCGTGATTCCTAATACAAGCACGGCTCCGTCTTCTCACTTCTGTTGTTGTTATTTTCAACATCATCTCCAGCTTCATTGTTTCAAACTCTGAATTCATTCTCTCTATCAGTTCTTCTCTCGTGTTTATTTCAACATTCGTATACACTAGCTCCTTGGCCCGGCCCCACACGAAAAAGTCCAGCAGGGCCAGATCTGGTGAGCGAGCGGGCCAAGGGATGGGTCCATCTCTGCCAATCCAGCTGTCAGGAAAACAATTATTTAAGTGTTCCCTTACATTTAACATCCAATGCGTTGGACAGCCGTCTTGCTGAAAGATGACTGTACTGTCTCTTGCGAATATCGGGACACCGGTTTCCTCTATCAGCTCTGGTAAATCCACTTGTAGAAAGTGCAAATCATTTTCACCATTGAAAGTCTCCGGTAAGAAGTGGGGCCCAATCAACGTCCTGCAAATTACTCCAGCCTCCAGAATTTCCTCTGAAACGACACCTGCTTCTTAAAATGTGGATTGTTGTCTTTGGCGGCCCATTCATGAAGGTTATGAAAGTTTTTAATGCCCTCCCTAGAAAACTTTAATTTGAAATCAATCTTGTGGACGGATGAAAGCAAATTTTCTAGGGCATTACAAACTTTCATAACCCACACAACACATAGGGAACATTTAAATAATTGCTTTCCTGACAGCTGGATTGGCAGAGATGGACCCATCCCTTGGCCCGCTCGCTCACCAGATCTGACCCTGCTGGACTTTTTCGTGTGGGGCCGGGCCAAGGAGCTGGTGTATACGAATGTTGAAATAAACACGAGAGAAGAACTGACAGAGAGAATGAATTCAGAGTTTGAAACAATGAAGCTGGAGATATGATGTTGAAAATAACAACAATAGAAGTGAGAAGACGGAGCCGTGCTTGTATTAGGAATCACGGACAACATTTTGACCATGAAACATAAATAAATTTAATTCAAATGTTGTTTTATTTAGACTGCCTAAAATTTAAAATTTCTCCCTTAAATTGGTTTTTAGGTCCTAATTTCAATAATTTGTAAGATATCTGCGTAAATGTTACCTCAAAAGAAAGAGCGATTATCAAGCATGTTTTCAAAAAGGTTTGAACAAAAAAAGCACGCTCCGTGATTTTTAAAATAAGGTTTACAAAAAGTATTTATAAATTTTAAAATTTGTTATGAACTTTAAATATCTGTAAAAAAAATGTCTAACGACACAGAGGCCTAAAACATGTTTTGCTAGATTGCTTACACATTACTTTAATTAAATACAATAAAAATGAATTCGTTTATCATTCAATTTGGCCATAAATAAATAGTTTAGTTAAAACTTTAGGAATTTTTGAAAAAAATCTTAAGAAATTGGTAAAAAAAAAGTAGTAAGACTTCGTCTAAGACAACCATGGCTTAAATAGTTCTAAATTGTCTGTACTATCTTCGCCTTAAAGCTTTGCACCCATCTTCCAATCACCCTGTATATTTGTTACACTCGCGAATCATATTTTAATCAACATACAACCTGACACTAAATCTATATAAATAAAAATGAATCGCCGAAATGTATGTACGCCCATAACTTCCGAATGACTGCACCAAATTGGATAATTATTTTTTTGTTGTTGCCAGGACAAAGTTTGTATGAAAATAAAATTCGGAAATTCGAAAAAAAAATGCACCCGTGCGAATCTGGGGTGGGCCGCTAGTTAACACTAAATTTCGCCGGCTCCTAAAAAAAACAATTAGTCATTCTTTCATGAGAAAGCAGTCTTGGAATTAGTGCAAGGTGAACAAACATGACCTTTATATCCTTCATAATTGCACAGTGGGAATTATCATTATAATGTGTTGCAGGAGCTCCGTGCCACTGGGGACCACGCGACCGCGATACACTTTCGTCTGTCGTGCCAAGCGATTTACGACTTTATGGATTACCTCCAAAAGGACGCGCCGAACAGCCGCCGAGGTGACTTCATTAATACTGGTGTCGCCTTACACATAGCTGTTATCACCGCCTGGGCGGCTGTAGTTGTATGGGTAGCAATTGTTGTTTATACAGCCTTGAGAGCGTTTAAAGAGCGGCATGTACTCACATGCTGTGGCAACTGAATAAAAAAATATTTCTCAGTAATTATATTCAGCTTGATCATGCTGGTAACACACATTAAAAGCTTAGTAAGCAGCTGATGTGACATTTCAAAAACGAGGCAGCTGCTTTTTTAGGTACAGTCAGCAACAAAAGTCGATTAACACTTCAGTTTTTTAATCTTATTATTGAGCAAAATATTTGTTCAAAATTGCATTGTACTTCTGCTGCAATTTTGAACAAATATTTTGCTCAACACCACAAAATATTTTTCTAATATTTGTGTTTTATGACTATGAATCTTCGATTAACAATTATAGTAATAGATTTCAGAGGAGCGCCTCAAAAACGGCGGTGAAAGAAAGACCACAAATAATGTTCTGGTCTTACTTGGCAACTTAGTTTTTTCAACCTTATTGCTTAGAAATTATGATATATTTTTCCTTGTTCTGAAAAATACGTTTTCTTTTCAATTAAAGTAGTAAATATATTGCAAACGATAATAAACTTTATATTTGAGTGTTAAGGTTTATAATCAAGTTATTATGCAATCGCGGCCACTTGAGCGATGTGTTTTTGTTGCTAATCCATAATCTAGTGCTATTATTGATCGAAGCCACGAATGAACAATTAAGAGACTTGCGTCGGGCCTTGAAATACGAATATTTCCGAACAACGAACTTATGATGGACTTAACTTTCCACAGTGTAACTTCCAATTTATATTGTAGGCGTAACAAGATATTTTACTTTATTACCAGATAAGCCATAGATTTACGAGTCAAGTAGCGAAGACTGAGCTTTAAATCGTAATGTTGTATATTAGCTTTATTAGTGTCGGAACAAATTAACATTCCACCGAAAATGTGACCAACTTATTTACACAACTAGTTTTAATTACAGAAATCACAATTTTTATATTATTCTTATTACCACGTTTTTTTGGTATTGTGACAATTTTAGTATTGTATTTGTAGGTTGAAATGTTCGTCCACTTGTCTAGATTTTAAGCTATGCATTCCTTTGTATTAATGTTTTTGTACTTTATAAAATGAATATTATGTCGTCCATGTGCCGTCCAATTATTGTACTTATTATGTAAGTTATATTTTATATTAATGTATTTTACTAAGAGCTGATTTAGTTAACTTTTATCTAAAGAATAATTATGTCAGTGTGACATAAATTCTATAGAAAAACTTTTGAACCACAATTTAATATTGTCTCCGATTTATTCCTCAGTTAAAAGTTATCTGACTATTGAAAAATCAGCCCTAAATTAATAATTTTACAAAAATAAATTAAGTACCTATACAATTTTTTATTTTACTTCTCTTGTAACTTTTTGGCGTTGCTAAGGTTTTTTTTTATATAGGTTTTGTTTTAGAGACAAGAAAACACCAAAATATCACATAAAACATTTAATAAGTAGTAAACATTACAAAAACAACAACATTATAAGTTACGATTAATTAAACTCTAACATTTATTCTCAACGAATAATAAAGTACCTAGTTTAGGGATTTCCTGTGTAATATCAAAGACAACATGATCCTAACTTCTTTCAATTCAATAAAATCACTTGGTAGCGGCTGCTTGCGCCATAATAATTACAAAGAATAATGGTTCATTTACACGGGAGTTTGTCGCTCCGAAAAAGCGTGGCGTAAAAATCGCCCCGTGTTATTAGGGCTGATCTCCCACTACAACGAGGCGCGGGAAACGGCGCCGATTGCCTCGCACGGAAACGCGGTTTTGTTGAATTTGAAGTAGAAATCACGCACGGGGGCGCGAGTCCCGCGCACCTGAGAGTGGTGCGTGGTAGTGTGAGATCCGTCTAAGGCCCGGCGCCCACTATCGGCATCGGCACGGCTGAGGATTTTTATGCGACGAATAAAAATGTAACTTAATTGTATGACGATAAAATTTAAATTTCAATGACACGGTATGTCGGATACCCCTATCTTTATTTTGCACCTACGATGACTATTATCATTGAAATTTCAATTTTATCGTCATACAATTAAGTTACATTTTTATTCGTCGCATAAAAATCCTCAGCCGTGCCTATGCCGATAGTGGGCGCCGGGCCTAAGTCTTAAATTTTAACACATATAGCTGCGATTATTGCATTATGCACACCTGCAATAAACCAAATAAGAAACTCCTTCCAAGTAAATGAGCCTTAAATATTTCGATTATACTTTCCGCAGGAACATGGCTCATCATCAAATACAACATCAATATTATCTACATTTGTGTAAAACAATTGAAATAGTATTTGTGACGTATTTACAGGCTAAACATTTTGTAAAATACATTTTTATGTGGTGAAACATCCTGCTGATTATCAATTTCATGCAGCTTATGAGATAAATACCTTGTGTGAAGAAGATTACAGTATAATATTCGTAAAATACTTAGATTTACACAAATATGTAAGATAGGCCTTCTCTACCTTATTTATGGTCATACAAAACTTGGGTTTTAGCTATATCAAGATGGAAAAGAATATGAGTGTATCTTTAGATCTGTGCATCATATAATTTGTCAGTGTAGAGATAAAGAATCTTAGTTTTATATTAATGTTAACATTGATTAAATATTCACCTATGCCTATTGATTGGGCATATCAAAATATTGCTATTTTTCAACATGTCTCTTAAATATTAACTAATTCTTTACAACAACAATTTAATACTTTATCAAATTTTCATAAGATGTATAGGCATCTTCTTAAAAAATAATCTCTTTAAAGGAGTCTAAGAAAAATATCAATCACCGCTAAAATCAATAAAACATGTCCAATACAGTCTTGACAAAAATTGTGTAGATCTAAAAGTGGACAGATACATGTAAATACTTCAGAAATCACAGAGTGTTCACACACTATACTATGGAATGCATCTGGTACACACCCTGTGTAACAATAAAATTGCTAAATGGTAGTAAGCATTACCGATTTCTATCGATTATTTATTTCAATAAAATGTTCGCTATTTTAAATTCGAATGCACCTTAAGGCCGCGCGTATATAGAACGGTTTAGACGCAAGACGAACTTGCTCATACATTCACTATAAGTACCGTTGAGCAGCTCACCCTTGGATCGTTAATAGCGAAGACAATGAATTAAAGTGTTCATCAATTTATTAGTGTAGTGTAGACAATATAAATACCTATTCATTAAATGCAGATATAAATACGTATAATATCAACGTTAGTAATACAAATATTCTAATACATAAATTGAGTAAATAGCATACCTTAGTTACATTAAGAACCATAGATTTATCTAGGTATGTCTAGAACCATGCAGCCCGTTTAGCTGTCCTAACATATTAAGTCGTCACACAAGAGGCTCAATTTTGGCATATCATTATTCCTATATAGTATATTTGAGTCTTACAAAATAAGCTTGTGATGACAAATTGCGATAAAAGAAGTGTCTTCTTAGAAAACACTTCGGTACTAAGATTTTGGCAAGTATGATAACTATGGCATTGTGACTTAAAACAATTGTGTTTAAAAACTAAAAAATAATCTTATTCTATTGAGTAGGTACAGTGCTAGTTTATGTGAAGATTCATTACTGTTTCTGGCAGATCTATAGCTATCTATTTAACATTAAAAAACAATTAAATAATCACAAATTCATTCAAAAGAGCGAGTGACGGCACAATTTCGAACCCAATCTACAGTCTCTGGTTGCTTCCGATTGGTAGGATCCAAGGTACGAGAAGTACTACAATTCGCGCACGTTCTCTCTCTCACAGACGTCTCATGTCACCATTTGTTTCTTAAAAAATGTTATGTGGTAGCATAATCAGCCTATAATGTTCCCACTGCTGGGACTCGGGCCTCCTCTCTACGAATGGGAGTGGGCTGTAATTTACCACGCGGGCTCAGTGCGGGTTGGTAGATGTCACATATCTTCAAAATGTTGGTTCTAGGACCTGCCGGTTTCCTCACGATGTTTTCCTTCACCGTTTTGAGAGCAGTGGTGATGAAATTATTTACACTAAGTAAAGCGCCTGTCTGTCTGACTACACGCACAATGGTCCACTGAAGGACTAAGTGCGGAAACCAAACCCCTTAACATAGAACTCGTAATTCGGAGCCGTTACCACTGAGCCATCACTGCCGCAAAGTTCGGACCGGCCATATTATGCTTATGAAAGAAATTGGACATTAGCATTACCGATCATTTCTGCAGATGTGGGTAACGAAACGACCATCATGTAGCTTTTTTCCATTCCAACTATGTTGGGGCAAATCTTACTAAACTATACTACGCACATAATAAAAGACAATAACGACACTTTAGGACTTCACTTACACTAGCAACTGTTGGCGCACTTCTTACACGGAAATAATAAGGACCTATAGTTGTTGCATTGCACAAGCGCGCGTCAACCATTGCAATTGAAACCTTATGTCAATGACATAGAAGTCTCATGATGCGCGCTCATGATTTGCAACGACTTGAGTTTACTTGTCTGTGTTGCCGCACTCCGCCTCCCAGTCGTCAGATATAAACTTACTCATGTGTCGGCTAAATTGACTGTACGTACATGGATCATCACAGAATGGTAACTTCAGCTCCAAGGGAACTTCCACCTTTGTGTTGTTACGGTAGAATGTCTGGAATTTTGAAAAATACGACTTGATAGCAGTTCCAGTAAAATTTTATGAGAATTAGCGCCCTTGTTTTTCGCACAGTCGCACTTGCTTTTCTTTTAAAGAGTACATCTCTACGTATGTTTTCCAGAAATGTAAGCACGATAATATTATGCTATAGCTTGTCCATTCTTAAATGACGCGCCCCACTATTTTAGTATACGTACACTACCGACGGTAAATGCGGTAGTAGGGCGCGTCATTTCAGAGTGGACAAGCTCTACATCGGAAATAATTTTGGTAGATTTTTACATTCGGGGTATATGTACCTATGTCTGTGCTAATATTATAAATGCGAAAGTAAATGTCAGTCTATTACCTTTTCACGCCCTATTGGTTAAACGGATTTAGATGAAATTTGGCACACGGGAAAATCTTGACCTTGGACAGTTTTATTCCGGAAGAACCTACGATTCCGTGGGATAAATTCCGACCTCCACGCGGGCGAAACCTCGGGCAAAAGGTAGTATTATATAAATTACTTGATATTATGATGGCATGAACTTTTTGGGCATACCTTGACAAAGAACGTCTCCTGTTCAACATCTTCGTGCAACTCGATCACGATGCTGGCTCCATACTCGGGCTCCAGCAGGTCGTTGAACCCGAAGGCGCGCCAGACTGACACGACTGTGACGTCATGTCCAGAATACACGTACAGAGAGCGGTCCACGTTCTCGTGCGCGACGGACTCGTCTAGGTACTGCTTTATCTCTTTTAGAAGGGGACCTAAAATTACACAGAAAATTTCATTTGGTAACAATGGCCAATCGATATTGGCCGCGTCGAATGGCATTATAATTGCGAAGATTTTTCTGATAAGGACCAGCTGGGTAATTGCGTAACACACTAACATTAGGAATGGCTTTCATTTTGACAGTTCAACAACATTCATTGCGTTATTTACGTTGTTTTTCGAACTTATGAAGCAATGGATCCTTTAGATAATAAGAATATCCTTCAAAATGATTCAGATTGTGATTGTTAGTGTTACGCATTTAGGGTGCTGATTTTATGTATGCATTAATATTAATTAAAACTTATGTTCGTATGTTTTGACAATACCTTAATAATTATGTTAAAAACTCACCAACTTGTAGTCTCTGCAAGGTCTCATTATAAGACAGCAAAGCTAAACTCAGCATGAATGGCGTACGCATTTTACTGGGAAACACAGTCCTCGTCCACTCAGGTAGCTTGAGCCCCGCCTCCTGCTCAGCTAAGAGTGTGCTGTACAAAAAGTCCACAGGCAGGACACTGCGCATGCTCTGATTTGTATGTTTACTCAAATAATCGAATAACTCTGTGAACTTCGGGTCGGCGTTCTTTTCAGCCAGTTGCTCTTCATACATGGCCTTCCAGACTTTGCAGGGTTTTGTTGCTGCAACTATCTGAAATAGAAAGTAAATTGAGTTTCTATTATAAACTTATTCATATATTAAGGCTTCATATTTTGAGGTTGTGGGATATAGGGCAGCGTGAAAATGCGTTCAACGATCCCTGCTTGCCACTTTTGCTCATCTCACGAACCGACGTGCGCTTTACTTATGGTTAACAAGTGTACAAACACGCTGTGAATGTGTGTGAAAGCGCAGGAGCTCTCAGTACCCTCTGAGATAATGATGATGTAGGAAATGTGAGTGTGTGAGTGTTATGTGCTCACGCTTCTCTTCTTCACGCAATACATTCACAGCGTGTTTGTACACTTGGTTAACACAAGTAAAGCGCGAGTCGCTTCGTGGGATAAAAATACTATACTTGATAAGGCAGTATGGTAATATTTTATTTTGACTACTAATTATTTTAATATTATTCATTATGGTCATGACTTACATTGTCTAGTTTCTTTGGCAGTGAGTGTACAGGTACCGGCTGCCACGGCAGCTCTGGATGCCACATCTGCCTCTCCGTGGGCGGGTACAGGCCCGCAAGGAATGTGTACGCGCTCATGAGACTGCGGGACTTATCGCTGCTGCGTATAAACACGTCCTTTTCGAAGTACTCTTCAGGGATAAAGTTTGCATAGTAACTTCTGTATTTCTTGCCTAATTCATACAGCTGAAGCTTGCCCGCCTAGAAAAACAATGATATTAATTATTTAATTTTAAAATCTACATAATACGTTTGACTAATTATAGCTAAAATCATCATCTGTTTGCTGGTCGGCTTCCAGTCTAACCGGATGCAGCTGAATACTAGGCAGTAGTATATAGTATAGTAGGCAGATGATGATGATTTTACAAAAATCTTGATCCAAAAACCCATGAGAAGTTGGCGGGATGAGCTTGATGCCTACAGACAGGATTGGTCCACACTAGATCAAGACGGAGAGGACTTAAAAGAACAAATGGAGGCCTTTACTCTGCAGTGAGACAACATAAGCTAAAATAAAATAATTTGATAAAGATAAACTTACATTAGTGAGTCCACCAAGTCCATCAGGCCATTGATAGTTTCTATATGGATCACTGCTGTAGGTCTCAACCGGGGTCCTGGCTCCATGGCGGAACAACTGGGAAAATAAATAAATTATAATGGATGATGAGAGCAGGAGAAACATCCTATAATATAATATACCAGTCCGAACCACTAATAATCTTATCTCTTAATGTTGGTGTCATTCGAAAATAAAAAATAGTTTAGTTTTCAATAAATTGATCAATCATCCCCACCCCCAAATAATAGGGCTCAAATAAAAAATAATACTATTGTATAGAATAAAGTTTTTTTTTAACATAACAGCTTTTTGCAGCACTTCTTCTTCCCAGCTAAAGCACTAGGAAGTGGTGCTACACAGGCGTTTTGGGGGACTGCCTTATGTAATTTTGATGTTCAACTGCTGATTCTCAGCCTAGTTTAAATAAATTACTTCTGATTTTGAATAAAAATGTCTGTATAAGAAAATTAATTTAGAATATCAAAGGAAGGATGGAAAATTACTAAATCAATACAATCCATGATAGTACATAAGTATTGAAAACAATTGACTTTGATTCAGTCAGTGATAAGCAGATTACTTAACTTGGTTTAATTTAAAAAAATCTGTAATAAATGGTTTCAGTGAAATCCTGAAACAACATGTTGCTGTCTCTTTACAAAAAAATGTGGTGGCAAATTATAAATTGAATACTTACAATAATAACAAGACGCAGGGTCTTTGACTCATAGGGAAGCGTCTCGCTGAGCACACAATAACCAAGCAAGCAGCTAAGTACAGCTAGTCCAAGTACCACAACAGCCACAGTTGATGACCGCTTGGGGATCTGACCGCATGCTGAGCGCTCCACCTTAGGCGTCGAAGGCCTACGCCACGTATTCTCATCGTTATCATACTCCATTGGCACTGAGTCGCGAATAATTGAGTACATAAATAACTTAAACAAGGCTATCCAAAAAAATAGACAAAGGTTTTACAAGAAATAAACGATTTATTATTATTATTAGGTGACAATAAAACGTGATAAAGGAAAGATAATGTTAAACTGTTAATTATAATGGCACTTATCTCATACTACAATACATGTTTGTTTTAAGTTTTAGCTTTCACATTATCGTAACGTAACACATTACGAAGAAATACGAGTATCATTGAATGTTTAGACACTTTGTGTTTGTGACTACAACAATTACACTGCACGATATCTGGTAGTTCGATTGGTTTCAAATAAAGATTAAGTTAAATAACCCTACAATGATGAAGTACGCAACCAGCAGTAATGAGATAAAATTAAATTAATTAACAAATTCACAATTCAGTTTCTTGTGACTGTGACGTTTGGTCTTTGGTCGTCGACTCGTCGTTTGACAATTTTTGGCAGACAGATTGACACTAGTGGTGGTTAATATATCATATAGCAAAATAAAGCACCTTGCTTAATACACACATCATAAAGCAAACGCTATCGGGGCTCTCACAAGTTGCTATTTGCTTATTGCTTTTTTACATCGCACTCTGTCTCTGTCATCGCGCGAAACGCATTAAGCAATGAATATAATAATAAATCGTTATAAGCAAGCACCGCGTGCGATTTGTGATCTCGGGCGGCTCACGTAAATACGTAATATAATTAATGATATGCTATTTGGTTCGTGTTTTTTACTTTTGTGATTATTTTGCTTCGTACTTTTTTAGTGTAAATAAATAAATATATATTAATAAATATCGTATGAGGTATATGAGGATATGTATAAGTATGAAGGAAAGTTGATGTTGTTGTTGTTGAGTTGATGATGTTGTTGTTGAGTTGTTGTTGTTGATGTTGTTGTTGAGTTGTTGTTGATGTTGTTGTTGTTGATGTTGTTGTTGAGTTGTTGTTGTTGATGCTGTTGTTGTTGTTGAGTTGTTGTTGTTCATTTTGTTGTTGATGTTGTTGTTGTTGAGTTAATATTGTTGTTGTTGAGTTGTTGTTGTTGATAATGTTGTTGTTGTTGATTTGGTTGTTGTTGATTTTGTTGTTGATTTTGTTGTTGATGTTGTTGTTGAGTTGTTGTTGATGTTGTTATTGAGTTGTTGTTGTTGATGCTGTTGTTGTTGTTGATGTTGTTATTGTTGATTTGGTTGTTGTTGATTTTGTTGTTGATGTTGTTGTCGAGTTGTTGTTGATGTTGTTATTGAGTTGTTGTTGTTGATGCTGTTGTTGTTGTTGATGTTGTTGTTATTGTTGTTGTTGTTGTTGTTGATTTTGTTGTTGATGTTGTTGTTGTTGAGTTGTTGTTGTTGTTGAGTTGTTGTTGATTTTGTTGTTGATGTTGTTGTTGAGTTGTTGTTGTTGATTTTGTTGTTGAGTTGTTGTTGATGTTGTTGATGTTGTTGAGTTGATGTTGTTGTTGTTGTTGATGTTGTTGAGTTGTTGTTGATTTTGTTGTTGATGTTGTTGTTGAGTTGTTGTTGTTGATTTTGTTGTTGAGTTGTTGTTGAGTTTGTTGTTGTTGTTGTTGATGTTGTTGTTGAGTTGTTGTTGTTGATGTTGTTGTTGTTGTTGAGTTGTTGTTGTTGTCGGTTGAGTTGATTGTATCTGTTTTATCGTAATTCATAAACGCGATGTAATATTCTTTAGCATGCTGTCAGTCACCGCGCTTGCTTTATTCGCGCCCGCCCGTAACATAACAAGTCAAGTATCAGGTACCTACGCGTATAAAAAAAGCATGATTTAATAAAGCATATAAAAAATCATGATTAAAATATAAAGCATTAAGCATTAAGCAAGTGATTGCCTTATAGCAACTTTGAACACCACTAATTGACACATTGACATCATGATTGACTTCATTGATTGACTTGACATGACATGCATGACACACACAAGGACTTGAAAACGAAATGAATTTCGTTCCGTTACCACTAATAATAATAATAAAAATAATAATCGTTTATTACAATACGTTGGTCCCAAACTAGGCACGGTCTGTGTCTTGGGCACCATTACATAGGTATAACATTTTGATAATTTTCATAATTTTGGACAAAATAAGTAGTTAGTCTATTTGTTTGTATACATGAGTCTTGTAGCATCGGGAGTTCGGGACTACAAGACTAAATGATACGTAGACAGAGTCCGTCTAAGCGTCCGTACAAACAAATAGACTAACTAATTAAGGGAAAGCTAAGAATAAATATTAAAAAAAAGAGATTTAGAAGATAAAATAATAGTTGGTATGATTAATCGTACATACAACGTGCCAACATTTGTAACGATACTAAAACCTAAAAATATGAATAACATTACAAATAAAAAATGGTTGCCTGTAAAGTCGGTTTTACGGGCGAAGATTTTACGTGACAACGACCGATCATCCGATCATAGTTGAGTGGGAGAGAGACGCAAGGCATTCGGCGGGCCTCTCTCTCGTTCGGTGACTCATCGTAACGTTACCGAGCGTTACACTTTTTCATAAGTGACTCCCAGTCGCAACCTAATTTAAGACGTTGTCACGTCAAAAATGTTCTAGAATATCATTTTCGTAGAACAATATTTTAGGTAACGTTATAGGTATCAGTAACATCAAGCTTATCCGCTTGTAATAACGTTACAGGTGAAACGTTACAGATTCATTTGTCTGGGGGCATAACGTTATTCTTCATACTTTTGACGTGACAACGTCTTAAATTAGGTTGCGACTGGGAGTCACTTATGAAAAAGTGTAACGCTCGGTAACGTTACGATGAGTCACCGAACGAGAGAGAGGCCCGCCGAATGCCTTGCGTCTCTCTCCCACTCAACTATGATCGGATGATCGGTCGTTGTCACGTAAAATCTTCGCCCGTAAAACCGACTTTACAGGCAACCATTTTTTTCGTCATCTTATAAAATATGTCATGGAGCTAGCAAAGTTAAATATTGTTAATATTGTTGAACAGTTTAAGATTTCGTTCCATTTGTCAGTATCGTTATAGCCAATGAATTAATTTTGTTACGATCCTGGTGGAACGGTATAAATTATCGGTACCGCAACTACGCGTAACGTTTCAAATCCCTGCATTGACACTAGGCATACTGTGGTGATAAAATGATATTTCAGATGTATGAACATGATGATTATTAAATAAAGTTAGGGGCAAGCAAGCAGTCAATAAAAAAATGGTTGCCTGTAAAGTCGGTTTTACGGGCGAAGATTTTACGTGACAACGACCGATCATCCGATCATAGTTGAGTGGGAGAGAGACGCAAGGCATTCGGCGGGCCTCTCTCTCGTTCGGTGACTCATCGTAACGTTACCGAGCGTTACACTTTTTCATAAGTGACTCCCAGTCGCAACCTAATTTAAGACGTTGTCACGTCAATATATATAATATACCATTACGCAGCCAACCACAAGTTCTGTGTACAAAGTTGGTTTTCTGTTCTAATCTACCGAAGTCAAGAATGTATATTTTTTTTTACTGGTAACATATGCAATGACTTATCATGATGACAGCTGAAGGACATGATTGTATCCATGGTCAGCGTAAAACGTAGACAGAGTAATCTATAGCAAAGACTACAATATGATGCTGTATAAATCTATAGACTCAATGCCAATGGTATCCGTGTCACCGAAAGGGACAAAAAATTCCGGCAATCTTCATTATACTCATTTTTACAGCTTATTACACTGCACCTAACCATTGTCATAGTTGCTCAAATGTCCTATTATTTAATTATGCACGAAAAAGATCTTATTTTCCGTTTAATTGCGATCTAGTTTTTATTAATTCATTCATAATTTTTAATATTTCATGCATAAACGTCAAACTTGTTGTGCACATTGATGTGCTTAGCCGACACGCAGTAAGGGACAGAAATATTCTTACTCTGTCTCTTTTCTTTGCTAGTGACGATAGTATATTTCTCTTTTTCTTGTGCGAATGAAAAAGAAGATATGCAGCAGTCTATAGTTTACTCTGTCTACGTCAGTCTATAGTTTACTCTGTCTGCGGCGTAAAAAAAAAAATATTCACGTCAATGACATGTCAAATATATGTCATTGTCAAATAATTTGACAGATATTCCACAAAATCGCACAGAACACTATTACTACTGCAAAATCGGTTAGAAGTGCGCGCGCAAGTTGTGTTACGGAGAGGGATTTATTTTACTTTTCGGTTCCTTAAGTTTACGGAATAGAAATCGTAACTTTTATAAGACAAAACAGGGTAAAGGTGAGTACTCCCATAATAATTAAAAGAATTCGGGGTCAGTGGGTCGTCTTACGGCAACGGCAACAAATTATGTAGTCCGCGATCGGCGAAGTAGAGCAACTACTTGCTGTAAAAGTTTTCTAAGTAAAAAAGAGATTGAGTTCAATGTAACTAATGAAATGAATACAACTTTGATTAATTTATAGTTAGAGTCAAAGACGGTTAGTACTGATTAAAAAAACACAAAATTAAATATCACCTCGTAACTTGAAACAATTTATGATAAGTAATGATAAGTTCCGTTAAGTCCGTATCCATCGCGTAAAAGTAGGTGCGTATCTATAAAGTTTCTGAGAAAAATTTAATGATACATTTTTGTAAAAATTTTTTTTTTTAAATAGGTCAGTGGCGTGCCATACTAAAACTTATGACCACCATAATGACCCGTTTCTTTCTTTCACCACAACTTCTTAAAAAAATACTGCAAATATTGTAAATTGTAATAATTTGCAGGAGAATTTTTCTGAAGAAATTGGAAGATTATTTAAATATTACTACTGTAGAATAGGACGCTAATTTCACAACTGTAACAAAAATCTATTCATTTACATAAATAATAGCAGCGTTTTACCTTACAATAAAACGCATATTAAATACTTACCTTATTTGAAGCTTACTAGTTTGAGATAGGCCCCTCTCCGTTTTCCGCTTTGTTTACCTCTCTTTCTATATCCGCTACATCTATCTCGCTCGCACATCCCACCACCCCCACCAGGTGCCTCGAGTCATGGGAGCTCGGAGGCGTTCGTCATTGTGTCGAAAACACCAGGCAGAAATTAAATGTAAGCTTCAAATAAGGTAAGTATTTAATATGCGTTTTATTGTAAGGTAAAACGCTGCTATTAAATTCTTGACCGTTATTTGAAGCTTACTAGTTTGAGACGTGTTTGTTATCGCCTGGTGGGGTGGACGCCAATGTGAAGAATTTAGTAGCTGTGTAAATCGATCAAAATCCCTGTATACCTTAGCGGATTTTACCTAAATAGTTAAATACCATAAGATATAATAATAGGTATATAGGTAGCTAGATAAAGATGTACCTAATTACTGATTAGGTATGGGTAATTTAGAAAAGAATTTGAACTACTTAGACTAGTTTAAGCAGGTAAGTAGGTATGTAATTGTGTAAGTATGGGATGTGCGAATAGAAACATGTTATATTTCTCCTTATCATCACATGTAAGGAGTATCTATAGGAAAAGCATAAGTAAGTACCTGTGTACTACGGGTTGTATGAAAAGGTAAATACCAATAAAACATATCTTTATAGGCTACAAAAGAGTAAGTATATTATAATCAAGCAAATAGTCATACAATATTGTGACAAAATACATAGGAATGTAAATATTACGGTACCATTATTAATGCATATTGTAATATGACATAAATAAAGCAGAAAAAAAATATCATCAAAGAAACAACGATGACAGAATGGACTATATAATCAAATAATTTTATAGCACAAATAGATAATTAGCAGATTTCTAAGAGTGCTACTATGGGTACTTATCAATTAATTGGATTAAACAACCTTGTAATGCTATTCCTGACGGAAGCTGGCATAACTTCACGTTTATAAAATCGCGAAAAGGTGTTGCTGGAACGCCAATTACCTCTGGCTAAAATCTCGTCTAAAGGATAGTTATTGTCCCAATTTTTTGAGGCTACTGCAGAACGTAAACTGCCGGCCGAAGAAAAAATACCAGCTTCTGACAGGACAGCCTTGACCCATCCAGCAATTACCGTGCGTGACGCGGCCTTGTTCTGACCTCTTATGTTTACAAACAAATTATTACATTTGGCTAATTTGCGTCTAGAATCTAAAACTGAAATCGTCTGTCGTATCCAGTAAACCGGGTCCAGATTCTTATTATTATTGGAAAGTAATTTCCACCCAGACTGCCTATACGTAGCACTATCTGTTTTCGAACCAAAGATAGGCCATAAAACAATAGAATCATTAGAGTCAGTAAGGTGGTCTCGATCTATGGCTAATAGTGTCAAGTCATGCACTCTTCTTCCAGAACACAAGAGCAAAAGTGTTGCTGTATGACTACACGTTGCAAAACTATTATTCTCGTTAACGTTTCTTTGCTCCAAGAAAGATGACAAAACATCTATATTCCAAATAGGAGGTTTAAGAGCTACAGGATTTTTTATGGAAATAGATTTCAATACGTTTTTAACCAGCGTATGTGCGCTTAACAGTCCAGCGTTCTCAACATTAGCTAAGGTGGCAACTACCGACTTATGTAGTAAAACTGTGTTGTATGACAATTTGTACACCAAGTGTAAGTCTGCAAGAAACCTAGCTACTATTGAGCCGGTAGGCTTACATGGATCAATGTTATGCTTTCGGGACCAATGGAGCCACCTATTCCAAGCTACTTTATACACCTTACGGGTAGATGGCCGCCATGCAGATCGTAACAACTCTAGCTGAGCTTCATTCCATCCCATTAAACTCCCTGACCACCCCCAACTCTCCATACTTCCAGTGTCATTTCTTGAACACGAGGTGGTGGGTGGCCCGTCGCTAGATCGATCAGGTTGCGGTTCAGTTTGTGGAGAGTGAAAGGAGCTGCTATCGCTCGAGTTTTCAGATCTGCGCGCCAGAATACGCGATCCCATCTGGGAACTACTACCAGGTAAACTCCGATCGCACAGTTGAGGTGGGAGAGCACCTTGGGAATTAGATAAGGTGGAGGAAAAACCCATGCCAGTGGGTAGTTCCACACTCGGGAGAACGCATTGTGATACAGAGCTTGATGGTCGTTCAGATCCAACGACACATAGTTGTGAACTACATGCGCTCTTTCTGATGCGAAGAGGTCGATCATGGGAGTTCCGAACTTCCTGAAAACCTTCTCTGTACACGCTGGTAGCAAATGCCACTCTGGTGGAATATTGTGACGCGACAGATGGTCTGCGTGGCTGTTGTATTTGCCGGGCATGTAAAAGGGAGCCAGGTGTATCTGATGTCTGTACAGGAGATCGAAAATTTGGCTTGTTATGTCCAGCAAAGGGAGAGACCTGGTTCCGCCCTCGTTTCTCAGGTAAGCCACGGCCGTGCGATTGTCGCACTGTACTAGTACTGTGGATCGATGCATGAGATCGCCATGAATCTGGAGAACCTTCAAGACGGCTATCATTTCTTTGGCATTGCAATGTAGGCTCTTTTCGTGATTGTCCCAAGTTCCAGACATCGACTTGCCGTCTAGCTGAGCACCCCAGGCTATATCGGACGCATCCGTGGTCAGAAAATGAGTTGGTGGCGCAAGGTGGATCGGCGAGCACAGGTGACAATTTTGCTGCCACCATGCCAGCTCCTCGTGGGCCTTTTTCGGGAGACAAAATTCCTTTATCGGGGGCGCATCGAGAAGAGAGTTTAGAAATAAAAGAAGATTTCGAAAATGGAGCCTGCCCTGGGGTATCACAAAACTCGCAAAGTTCATAAGACCAACCAGACTCTGTAGTTCTTTCAGGCAGGTCTTGCCTTTCTGGGCCATTGACGTTATTTTGTCCATCAGTCGGACAATTTTCTCGTCTGGTAAAGACTTTTTGTTTGTCCACGGGTCCCAATGAATCCCCAAAAAAATTATAGTCTTTTGAGGAATCACTACAGACTTTTCGTGGTTGACTTGCCAACCCAGATGTTGCAACCGGTCTAATAAAATTTGGACATGAGTCTGCAGAATGCGTCGATCCTGGTGTACAATCAGAAAATCGTCCAGATAAACAATTATCCGTATGCCTTGTTCCCTTAGTGTGCGAGCCACCCAATTGGTCAACGACGCAAAGACTCTCGGTGCTGTGCTGAGGCCAAAGGGAAGACAAGTCATTTGGAGTAATTCTCCGTCGTATACCAGACGCAAAAACCGCCTGTGACCTTGAGCTATTGGCAGGTTGAAGTAAGCCTGCGAGAGGTCCACTTTGCAGAGCCAATCGTTTAGTTGCAGGAATTCTGGCACTCTGAATACATTTATTAGCTTGAACGGTTCGGTTATGACATATTCGTTTAGTGCTCTTAGATTGAATATGGGCCGGTTCGAGCCATCGTTTTTGGGCACAAGGAACATTTTTGACAGAAAGCTTGGAGACCGCGGGGCATCCTCCAAGACTCCCTGCTCCTTCATTTGCGCGACTATTGCAGCCATGGATGTGGATTTCTCCGTGTGAAACATATTTGCCATCGCCAAGTTGGGGATGACTAGAGGGGGCTTTTGTCGAAAAGGTATGCGATACCCCTTTATTATTTTCAACAAAAATCTTGGAGCTCCCATTTTTCTCCAGCGCAAAAGGAATTCTGCTAACCGGCCCGCTTTGAAAGTCTTCGAGTCAATATTTGCGTTTTTTGTTGGAATTGTTTTCCAATGCATTTCCTGGGCGTTTTCGGTTTCCTTTACCTTGGTCAGAGGGTCTGTTGCCCTGACGACCACCTCGGGAACGAAAAGTTCCTCTTGAATTGTGAACCGTGCGACGGTCCGAGTTGTTCTGACCGTAACCCTGCGAGGGCCGGTTATTGTGACAGCAACCCTGCGAGGGTTGATAGTTTTGCTGACGAGAATGATGAGGCACTTGCGCGCAACATCCATGATTAGGACCCTGCGAGGGACCAGGATAAATGGCCGACCCCTGCGGGGGGTGGCGCGAAGTCTTGTAAGATCCTGTTTGCGAAACAGGTCCACTGTTAGACTTCAGGGGCAAAAAGGCTTTTTTGACCCCTCCTGCTTTCTCCAAAGCCGTGGTGAAAGCCTCTTGACTAAACAGATGTCTACTAGAAGGCGGCACTTTTCTCAAGGCAGATTTGACGAGAGGGTCACGCACCATGTTGGTAATGCCATCCCGACGCATTTGAATCACTTCGGCGCGGTGGCCGCAGACCATTTGCAATAAATCAGACGAAACTTTTGAATACTCACCTTTAGCAAACAAATCTAATAATTTTTCGTGCATACCTTCAACATTCAGCTGGTTCTGATCACGGGCCCAAGTCAACAACTCTCGCAGACTGCTCTGGAGTGCATCCCTTTGTTTTAATACACAAAAGGTTAGGGCAGCATAAGCCTTGTCTGCATAAGAGAGGTGTCGTAATGAGTCATAGGCTTTGACCTCTTCGTTGACCTCTAGATCCACGAAGCCAGGTGTATGGTTGTAAGATTTCTGAACCTCGGCGTAACGCACCTCACACCACTCGCTTTTCTCAAAGTATTGAATATCCTGAAGGGTTTTCAGGATATTTTCTGGTGCCTTGGGCACTGCTGGTTCTTTGAGTTTTGTTTCTATGCCAAAATCAAAGCTAAGTTGTGACTCACCATCTTCGTTATACAAAATACCACTGACACTGTCATCGATAATATCACCATCTAACAGGGCACTGATCAATAGGGCCACAATTAACGTTAGAGCAATGACCGTTAAGTGCATCAACGTTGTCAGCGGAATTTTCATAACAAGTAATTTGTTTTCGCAAATCACTAACCTGTCGAGACAATTTATCCAATTGCTCATAATTTCGGCGGGTGCGCTTGCCTTTTTTGTTGCGATGCCGGCGTGAGCGCTTCCTCTTTTTGGACCTGGAGTCTGAAGAACTCGTGGAGGAGCTGCTGCTGGTACTCGAGCTGCTACTCCTGGACGAGCTGGGAGCTCGTGCCCGCCGTTGCCGAGTATACGAGGGCGCGGGCGGCGGCGGTGCGGATGCTGGGCCCGCACCGTCTTCCTCACCCACTTGTTTTTCGGAATTTGTTTTGTTAGGATCCATCGTGTACAGGATCTTATCAGTTCTTTGTTACTGATAAATTACCACACTTTTAAATTTATAAACCGTTATTTGTAAAAACTTATGTAAGTACACAATTTTTGTTCCACTTTTTAATAAGAATATTTTAACGGAAATTCAAAAATGATCACACTTTTCGAAAGTTGACTGTTCGCGGCGGAAAACAAGACGCCAATGACGAACGCCTCCGAGCTCCCATGACTCGAGGCACCTGGTGGGGGTGGTGGGATGTGCGAGCGAGATAGATGTAGCGGATATAGAAAGAGAGGTAAACAAAGCGGAAAACGGAGAGGGGCCTATCTCAAACTAGTAAGCTTCAAATAACGGTCAAGAATTTAATACTTAATTAAAATTAAAGAAATATTTATGAAATACCAAGACAAGTCCATGTATTATTATTACAGACTAGCAGAACACACAATGCCCCTCTTCAGTGGAAGATGTCTGAGCAAAGCCAAGTTGGTGGGCAAGACTGCCCTAGTGACTGGCTGTAACACCGGGATAGGGAAAGAAACTGTCCTGGATTTTTATAAGAGAGGTAATTCAGACATAATTTCTAAATACATCCACTGCTGGACATCCATTTATAAAATCAGTAAGTTCTGAAACATAAATCACTAAAAGTAAAAAAAGTAATGATCATAATTTATTAACTTAAATTGAATGGCAACAGTAGATTTTAATAAAAACTTTTTGCAAAAAAAAACCGACTTCCAAAAAAAACACTACAAAGTGAAAAATAACTTTAATTTTGGAAGTCTGATTCGAATTAAGTTTGATTTTGATTGTGTGTTCCATAGTATTTAATGTGTTCAAATAGAGATGAGGCACTAACGGCTTTGGCTTTGATGATTGACCTCAGATTCATTATGTAGGACCTCCATGAAATTTTATGAGCAGTAAAAATAATTCTCTCTTATTTTTACATGATTTTTACTAGTATCTAAAGTTATACTCATAATTATGTAAGTACAGAAAAAAGTAATGAAAAATACAATAATACATTTTGTACTATTTATAATTCTGATTTCATGTCTTAATAAATTCAAGAAAGCTATACACATGAATTTAATTCCATTTTCGACCATAAAATGTTAAAGGTTTAAATTCCACAGGTGCCAAGGTGATAATGGCGTGTCGCAGTATGGAAAGGGCGGAAGAGGCGAAAACCGACATAGAGAAAGTCTGCAAGGATTTGCCAGATACTGGCAACATAGTCCTAGCGAAATGCGACCTCACCTCTTTGAAATCAGTTCGAGAATTTGCACAGAGTATACTAGATACGGAACCACAGATAAATATTCTCGTGAACAATGCTGGGGTCATGATGTGTCCTAAGAGCGAGACGGACGATGGGTTTGAGATGCAGTTTGGAACAAATCACTTGGCGCATTTTTTGCTAACCATGCTTCTACTGCCACGTATCAAGAATAGCACGCCAGCACGGATTGTAACTGTTTCGTCTAGAGCACATATTAGTAAGTGCACACTATTATTAATAGAAGAGTAAAAAGTTGTTCAGCTTCGACTTTGTCTCTGTCCCTCATACCTGTGTGACAGTCTCTTTTTAACGCCGGATATCTCATATAAATGATCAGTTAACTTATTGACCGCTTGGCCCCCCACTTATAAACCAACAATTAATTATCTGCGACAAATATGGTTGTGCGAGTAAATAAAAAACAAAACACTAACCCTATGTATCCCCGTGTCCCTATGTATTTTACTGTGTGTACACAAATAATAAAATAAATAACATATTAATCTGACTCAGTGGGGCAGTCAGTAGGTTAATAAGATTGTGTAATATGAAGTGCCCACTTCTTATTGCAGGGTATGGCATCAATTTCGACGACTTGAACTACAAGAAGCGACCTTACAACGCAGCAGAAGCATACTCGCAGAGCAAGCTGGCTAACATACTGTTCTCCCGAGAATTAGCAGCGAAACTGAAGGTATACCGAGACGAATTGATTTCTTCCAATCATATTTTAGTTTTTTCGCGTAATATGTAGCTAGTAGCTAGCTAGCTACTACCTACAGCTACAGCCCATTCACAGTTATTTGACCTCTGATTTTGCATCACTGTCCAAATCACAGTGATCTTTATTCTCATTCTAATAAGGTTGTTGTTGGGTTGCTGCCACTAACAAGTCTGTCAAAGTCATTGTGATCTTTATTCTCGTTACAATAAGGTAACTGTTAGGTTGCTGCTGTCAGAGGTAAAATAACTTTGAACGGACTGTATCACGTACAACAACACAATCTCTCATAGTAACTTTAAAAAAGTAAAAATGTCGCTCAAATGCTGCACTTACTAACTTTTCTGAAAATTGCCACCAAAAACCGTTAAAATCGACTACCGGTTTCAACAAACTTCTTACAAGAGTTTTTGTATATCCTAGTCGTAATTATCTTAACACTAGCTTTTCTCCGCGGCTTCACCCGCGTGGCCATCGGAAATTATACCACGGGAAGTTACAACTGGGACAAAATGTATCCTACATTCTAACCCAGGTCATGGTCTACCTCTGTGCCAAACATTGGTCTCTAGAAACCGACCGACAATGGTAATTTTATTTCGGGCGAAAACGCAAGATTTTTTCTTTATTTTGTCGATAGGTTTTTCTTTAGAAAAAGAAATGCAGATGATGAGATGAAATGCCTTTTAATAATTTTATTTAACTATTTAAAATTATATGAAACTTTATACTGTTCTCAAGGACTATTTATTCATAATTAATCAATCAAAAACTTGTGCTAGAAAATATTATATTTTTCTGTGAATTGTGCTTTTAGTAGGTAGTTGTAAATATCGATTTTCGATCGATTTCGATAAGCAGTCGCTCCATGTAAAATACTGGTATTCAGCTGCATCCGGTTAGACTGGAAGCCGACCCCAACATAGTTGGGAAAAGGCTAGGCAGATGATGAACTATCGATTTTCTCTGCATAGATGTATTGATTTGCCGACAACTAACCCAGGTTCGCACGGCCGATTTTGTCCCGTGGCGATTTTTTTTCGCGCATTTTAATTTCTGTGTGTGCTTGGGGGAGGCCTATGTCCAGCAGTGGACGTGTTTCGGCTGAAATGATGATGATGATGATTTTAATTTCAACACTGCTTAGCGCCGATATGGTTGAAAATCCAACAGAGGGTTTTTGACGCGATGGGATGCTTTCTGTTGGATTCTCAATGCTCGGCTCTACACCAAGATTCCCAAGAGAATCCAGTGCGCGATAAAGTCCCGACGCGATATTTTTATGCCCGTGCGAACGCCGAAATTATTTGTTCTTTTCGCCCTAAAATGAATATTTCGGCCGAAAATTGCCGAAAACCGACACCGAAATTCGGTTGGACTCTATTGATTTCTAAACAAACAGTGCTATTTTCCACTGCAGGAGCACAACATCCAAGGCATAACCACATACAGCCTGCACCCGGGCGTGATCAAGACGGAACTGGGGCGGCACCTCAACGAGACGCTGTTCTGGGGCGCGCGCAAGCTCATCGGCTTCGTAATGGCGCCCTTCATGAAGTCACCGGAGTTGGGCGCGCAGACAACCATATACTGCGCGGTGGATGAGAAATGTGCGGATAAGACTGGCTTGTATTACAGGTAATAAGATTGTGTAGTCGTTGCGAGTTTTTATGTGCATTGCCATAAGTGATCGATGCGGGCTCGTGAAAAGTAAATTCAAATTCAAATCTATTTATTTGCGAGAATGTAGGTTTACATGATGATCTTAAACTATAATGGTCCCATTACATCCTACCATTACACATGGTGTGCAAATAATTAACATGCACAATACTATAATTTTAAATTTAAAAAAATGTCAACATTAATCAATTATTATAAGGTCATATTAATTCAAATCATTACAATTCCAATTATCACCAATACCAATATTATTTATTATATTTCCTTCTCCGCGATCTGACATGTATTCCTTAAGATTATAAAAGCATTTTTCTTTTAACCATTGCGTTACCTTTTTTTTAAACATGGTCAAAGGTAAATCTTTAAAAACGTCGGGTAATTTATTATATACCTTTACAGCATTTACGAACGAGTTCCTCTTATACAATTCAAGATTGCAATTGCAAGAGCTTCACTTATTTCTAAATAATCCATACTTCCATACTAATGTATAAATATAAATAAATAAATTATTCGTAAGTAACTCTGTCTGTAACTTGCCTGTTCACGCCTAAACCACTGAACGGATTTCGATGAATATTGGCAAGGAGACACATGGGGGAAGGATATAGGCTACTCTTTGGCCTGGTAGCACATTCCCGTGGAATAATTTTCGACGTTCATAATATAGGGAAAATCAGTTTTATAACTTATCAATCCATGTGTCAGATGCGCTTGTGGCTAAGTAATAACAGTCGCACGGGTCGATCGATCAGGTTAAGCTACGCTTGCCGCGGTTGGTCCGTGGATGAGTGACTATCTTCACATACCAAGACCTCCGTGGCACGGAAAGCACGTTAAGCCTTAACCGAAAGGAGTTAAATAGGGGATGAAATTTTGTATGGAAGTTTGTCCTTTTTGCCGATGAGACACTCCATCGGACATCATCTGTCTAGCCTTTTTCCCAACTATGTTAGGGTCGGCTTCCAGTCTAACCGGCGGGGTAATTAATTGCGTAACACACTATCAGTAGCAATGGGTTTCATTTTGACAGTTCAACAACATTCATTGCGTTATTTACGTTGTTGAATAGACAGATTTTTCTAACGTATGAAGCAATTGGATTAGCAATATCCTTCAAAATGATTCAGATTGATAGTGTGTGCTGTTTCTAGTACCTACTTACCTCAAAAGCCCTTCCTACATTGCATTTTGTTACACGATATTTAATGTCTGGACTTTACAGAAACCGATTTACAGATAGTGTACATAACATACAACATAATCAGCCTATAATGTTCCCACTGCTGGGACACAGGCCTCTCGTAAGAGGGAGGGAGGATTAAACAGTGTAATATGTTTATTCTGTAAATTGGATATCGGAATCACGTCTTAATCAATTAATCAGAGTGAAATTTCTTGTTCCCCTGACCCACCCCATCGTATCGCATTGTTTGCCCGCGCTATTACTTCGTTTCCACTAAGGGTCAGTTCACACCGAGACGCGACGCGATGCGCAGTTTTGAAGATAGAAATACAATTACAGACCTTATCTACTACACAAAAAGGTACACGATTCAGTGAGCTACGCCGCGCGGCGCCGGCGCTGCGTAGCTCGACGTAGTAGACACTGAATTGTGTACCTTTTACTGTAGTAAATAAGGTCTGTAATTGTATTTCTATCTGCGCAAACTGCGCTTCGCGTCGCGTCTCGGTGTGAACTGACCCTAAGCATTCTTTCTGACTTTTTTTCTTTTTGCTCGGCTCTTAATGGTGTTAAGAAGCCTAGCCTTCCTAAAAAATTGGGCTATCAAGTACAAAAAAATAATTTCAAATCCGACTGGTAGTTCCAGAGATTAGGGCGTTCAAACAAACTAAAAAAAAACAAACAAACTCTTCAGCATTATTATTCGTAGGTAGATCTAGATTCATAAGTGGAAACAAACATGAGTAAATAAGATAAAATAATAATGTTTTTTTTTATGTTTTTGTTTAAAAAAATATTTAAAACTGTTATTTATAAGTTTCAAAGGGCAGATTTTTCAATCATCTGGTAACTTTATTTGAGGAATAATTTTGAAATGTTGCCAGTTATTTCGATGGAAAAATCAGCCCTAAGTGAAATAAATGAGATAATAACGATAATTGACAGCAATCACGTAAACTTACCTCCTTTTTCAGTGATTGTGCAGTAACTGCTCCTGCGTCGAAGGGCGCAAACGACGAACATGCGAAGAAGCTGTGGGACATGTCCGTCGAGCTGGTGAAGTTAGGAGACTACGACCCTTTCACAGCCAATGATCCGGGAGTCAAAACTGTTTAACTTACGATTAACCTTAGTTAGGCGTTAAGTTACTTACCGTCTTATTACAACATGAGATCTAACTTTACCCCGAGCTACGTTAGGCTTAACTTAGCTCGGGGTAAAGTAAAGATGGCCTGTCCCACCTAACTTTACCCCGAGCTTCTTCAGCGCAGCCTTCTGCGCAAAGTTCAGGCCCGCCAAGTTACGTCGGTCGTATTGTACAAGTGACACATCTAAAAGCAATCGGTCCATAGGGATACGCGCCATTTGCCTATTACCAATTGTTCTTAAATTCATTTACTGTGATTCGTTGTAGCAATATTGACATCTATGGTCTCGTGGCAGTGTATCCAACATTATGACGTAAATTTTTGACCGATTTCAAAGCACCTAACCAAAATAAGTCACCAAAACGAATCCGTCCAATCTGTATGAGGCTTCTTCTTTTCGAGTCGATGGTAAATTAATATATATTATGATAAGGAGGAAGCGCCAGGGTAGCCCGCGAAATTCAAATTATCTCGGGTTTTTATTAAAATTCTGTAAATTACATACTTGTTACTCACGCGTATCATATATTGTTCAACATACAACCTGACACTGACCTGCAAATTGAAAAAAACGTAAGAAAATTTGAATTTCGCGGGCTAGCTAGAGCATCCCCCTTAAGGTGAATGGATAGTGGTAGACCGCGAAATTCAAATTTTCTTACGTTTTTTGCATTTTGCAGGTCAGTGTCAGATTGTATCTTGATCAAAATATGATTCGCGACCTTCGATCAATAATAGTACTAGATGAATGATTAGGAACAAAAATAAGTCGCTAAAGTGGCCACGTTTGCACACAGATAAACATTTATACTTCTTACTACGAACTATAGAAAAAAGTTTAATAATATTAACAACATCAGACTATTATAAACCTTAACACTCTAACATAAAGTTTAATTACGATTGCAAATGATTCATATTTAAGTCTTGAGTTGAGCTGCACGATTTTTGACAAATGCGTGCACTGACTGGACAGGTCCTCTCAATCTGTGTGGTTCTTTCCTCAAAAGACCACCTCAGACATCGATCTACATGGTCTTCATATAACCTGACCAAGATTATGTCTGGACTTTAAAAGAGACTGTGACCTCTGAGTTTGTTTCGGCCTTTCTTCTCAGAGTAGTCAGATAGGAAACGCCGACTTCATCTAGTTTAAAAAAAAAAACATGATTGACGTGTAAAAGTGTTTGTACAAACCTACTTACAAAAATAAATCATTTCATTTCATTTCATTTCATAAGTCCTTCTGTCATCGAAGCAATAAATTTAAAATGTCACTTGAAAATAAAAAGTCATTTTTATAATAAGTACAAAAATATTTATTCTAAAATGAAACTTAACGTCTAAGCAATACGGTTAAAAACATTTTGTTGTCAATTTCGTACTTACTCGAATTTGGAATTAGACGTAGTTCTTGGAATCACATTTCAATGCTTCAATGTTTGTTAGAATAGTTGGCGCGTTGTCGCAAACATTGGCCAACACTCATAATATTTGCTAATTGATTTATATTTACTATTTAACTGTGTTACTATTTTATGAAAAACATTTAATGATAAAGACTTACCGAAAAAAAGATATTCCTTCCAAAATCTTGGTGTTACGGTGGTTATTTACACAACTTTTGAACGCGCACTGAGCCATTTTGACGTTTTAACATTGGCTATGATTGGACCATACTAATTTGAAATAATAGCACAAAAGTATTCGTGCTCGTATTTTTCGGGCCGTTTTTGAAGCGCTTATCGGGCATCTAGTACTATTATTGATCGAAGTTCGCGACAATAACAGGTACGGACGCCAGCAGGTCAACCTACCCGAAACTGTCAGATTTTCCCAATCAACCTTGAACCTTATGTTTTAGCAATAAAGTCGAAAATCTATTAAAGAAATCTGACAGATTGTAGTAACTTGATGTGCTGGCGTCTGTACATATTTATAGAATTATAATCATTACTATCTTTCTAAATTAGATTTCTACCACCAACCACCAATCTCTTATGGAAAAGTGTTAGGGGTAGAAATCTTACTTAGAAAGATGTTTAATGATTGTAATGATTATAATTCTATAAATATGTACCTGTTATTGTCGCGAATCATATTTTGATCAAGATACAATCTGACACTGACCTGCAAATTGCAAAAAACGTCAGAAAATTGTGCGATTTAAATAACATTTTTGTATGATGTATAAAATTGTATTCACGGGCCAACTGTGTCGACTAGTTAGTATTTTTAATAAGGACTATACATAGTTTCTAAGTACACAAAAAACAATTTAGTAATAATTATGGTAACCATCATGTTGTTAACATAATCGGTGGTTGGGTTTAAATGGTTTCTAGGTTATAAGTAAGAAAGTATAGGTAGTAGGATTTTTTTAATATTTGGCCTTATCTGTGATGACGCTCCTCTATTTGGCAGTATTTATTGACTTTCATATACTCATTTTCACAACCTATTTAATGCTATTTACCTACTTTTTTTAAAACTAAGGCTAAAAATAATTATTGCAATTAAAATTGATGTTGGTATAGATTTTTTTTGCATTTATAAAATATGTATTTTTACAATTTTACACTTTTAAATATATTTGATGTTTTTGAAGCATTATTACTTTGTATTATTTAGATGCTACCTTAATTGAGTTTTGCCTAAGAGCTGAGCTAAGCTGAGCTTGCACTAGTGTTGCTCTACTATCGATTGACTCTTGATAGTATTTGAATACTATCGTGACCTCGAAAACTGATAACAATATCGATAGGGCTATCGAAGTATCGATACTATCAATCGACAGGCATGATTAATACTATTGATGAAGAGCAATAGTATCGATAGTATTGAGTTGTGATACTATTGATACTATCACTATAAAAGTGTGTTTCACAACAATTCATAGCGATACTATCAATAATATTAGAACGATCGATATTTTTACCCCATCGATATTCTATTCTAGGTAATGATGACTTATATCCGAATGCAATACTATTAAATTTTCGTCAAATATCGATGGGTTAAAAATATCGATAGTTCTAATACTATCGATAGTATCGCTATAGTTGTAAAACACACTTTTATAGCGATAGTATCAGAACTCAATACTATCGATACTATTGAGAGGCTTGTGGCTAAGTAATAACAGCCGCACGGGTTGATTGATCAAGTTAAGCTACGCTTGCCGCGGTTGGTCCGTGGACGGGTGACCATTTTACATATCAAGACCTCTCCGTGCCTCGGAAAGCACGTTAAGACGTTGGTCCCGGCTGCCATTCGTAGATCTTTGACAGTCGTTACGGGTCGTCAGAAGCCCGAAAGTAGGACAACCAGTCTTAATTGCCAAGGGGTATGGTATTACCTAGTAATTGGGTTGTGGAGGTCAGATAGGCGGTCGCTCCATGTAAAATACTGGTATTCAGCTGCATCCGGTTAGACTGGAAGCTGACGCCAACATAGTTGGGAAAAGGCTAGGCAGATGATGATGACTAACGATACTATTGCTCTTCATCAATAGTATTACTCAATACTCATGTCTGACGATTGATACTATCGATAGGATTCTAAAATTCCAATACTATCGATAGCCCTATCGATATTGTTACTAGTTTTCAAGGTCAACTATCAATAGATCAACTATCGATAGTTATGCAATACTAGCTTGCACATGACTTTTGATATAATTATGAACACATTACAGTGTCAGGTATTATAACTTCATAATGTCAGGCCATTGTATTTGTTTACGTTGATTTTATTATTAAAAATACCTTTTTAAAAACAAGCTTAAAAAAATATATATAGGTACACATCAAAAGTGTCTAGGGATCAAGGTATTTTTTTTAAATATTTTATTAAATAAAAATGTCTAAATATTTGCGATTTCTGCTTAAGCTGGATTTTTCACCTTAGTTAATACTGTCATTAAAATGTGATACAAATTAAAGTTTAAAGGTTTAGTAGTCGGGACAAGGCCAGTTCCAAATGTATAGTCGCAATCCACTGACCTCTATCATACAACTTGTACGATAGAGCTCCATTTATAGACCATGACCTGTCTGCTGACCCAGGATTGGCTTCATACGAGAGATCTCAGAGCAAAGGCACGTAATTTTATAAACGCATTTAATTATGATAGCCCCGTTCTAAAGAATGTCATGACTTGGACAGTGCAACTCGGTTTCTAAGATTTACCGCAGTTCGGGCTTTTACATTAAATATTATATAGATTTAAGATTAGATGCATAGGTAACATTACAGAATAGAATACCAAGGTCCGTCTCGTTGACAGATTAAATTAATACGTCTTAGCTTAATGAGCCCTCACCCATCCACCTCATATAAATACCTTTTACAAACCAGTCATTTAATCACTACAGAAAACAATGTTAAGTAATCAACAACTAATTGACATCGCGTGGAGAAATATAAAAGTGATTAGTTCAAGCATCAATAATGGATTACTTGAGCGGTTGGTGTAAAAGTGAGAGAAGGCTAGAGGGGTTCACTATCATAGTGACGGGTAGCAACACGGGGATAGGCAGAGAGACTGCTGCCGATTTATACAGAAGAGGTAAGTGAAGTTGTGAAGCGTAATTAAGTAGGTAAGCAATTGTCTTTAGTGCTGTTATAGTGGCACTTAAAATAGGCACTTAATGTGATGCATAACTCGCACTCTCGCAGAATGCAGCTTTTGATGATTTAGGTCTAATCACACTGGTACCCAACTTAGTTTAGGACTCAATCGGAGCCCTTATTTCCAAAAGTAATTTTGTCTTGCAGGCGCTAGCGTGATAATGGCGTGTCGTAACATCGTAACAGCGAAAGAAGCTAAAGAAGATATAGAGCAATCTACACGACGGCTGCAGGGAACGGGGCAGTTAGTGGTGCAGAAGTTGGACCTGTGCAGCGTGGAGAGCGTGCGTGCGTTCTGTGCGCGCGTGACGTCTCGCTCCATACGCCTGCGCGGCGTGGTGTGCAACGCCGGCGTCATGATGTGTCCCGCGGGCCGCTCGCAGGACGGTTTTGAGACGCACCTCGCTTCCAACCACCTCGGACATGCGCTGCTCACGTTACTGCTGCTGCCGCTACTCATTCATAGTGCCCCTTCGAGGATTGTGTTCGTATCGTCCCGGATTCACCAGTGTAAGTGAATACGTTCGGGCGTGTCCCGGCGGCTGTACCGCCCGCCGCTTATGCCGCTGGCACACTGAGTAGAATCCAGGCAACATCATTTCTCCCGCGGCACTGCCACTGGTATAGTGTGCGCCTAAGTACTAGTTTGGTTTTTTAAAGTGTCTTGTAGGTGAACCTGCAAGTACTTACTTGTCCCTTTTGCGGTATGTTTTATAAGAACCTGACTTGTTGCTTGTCATAATAACTTGACTTGTAAATGTATTTCAGTTTACAAACTGGACCTAGACGACATCAACTTTACGAAGACACAGTACACCCCACTGCAAGCTTATTCAAACAGTAAAATTGCCAACATTCTGTTTGCCAAGGCTCTGGATCTCAAACTTAAGGTACCTATGTACATTATTGAGTAGCAATAGGTATTTAAGTAAAATTTTGAATATACAAGTCTGTGTGTAGTAGTCTATACTTACTGGCTCACTGCAGTGCAGATACCCACGGACATCCTGTCTATTTTGCCACTTTTTCCGGTTATGATTATTTTGAGATTATCCTTCAGCTCCAGTTCCAAAAACATAAATAGGTATAATATTAATGCGAAATATAAGATACTCTACCCACGGATCTAAAACTGTTTATCGGTCAAAAAGTACCACAAGGACAGATGCATAGACTGGCTCACTGCGATACTTTTGCAGGGCGAGTATCAATGTTGATTTTAATGTGTTATTTATAGGAGGTTACGGTAATTGTCGTGAGGCTTACTACATAATAATTATGTGTTTATGTCAAGGCAGAGAGTACCTACAGTTGATGCGAAAATACGTGACCGAACTCCGTAAGTAGTAGTAAAGAGTCATGATGATCTGATGAGCCATGCACTACGGCCTACGCTACGCACTCATTTGTATTCTATTTGCGTATAAGAACTGCATACTTATTGGTTCATGTCCAATAGAATTTATTGTAATAAATGCGAAATTGCCTTTGTTTGTATATGGAAGTCTATTTATGAACATAATTATTTGTTTAGGAAACAGAGCCCAAGCGCGACCATATGGAGCGAAGTCAGCACCCCGTAACAGATTATAGTGTGTTACGAAATTAGGGTGCTGATTTCTGAATCACAATCTGAATCATTTTAAAGGATATTGGTACTTAAATCCATGGCATCATCATGTTCGAAAAATTTGGCTGCTCATCAACGTAATAACGCAATGAATGTTGTGGACTTATCAAAATGGAAGCCATTCCTACTGTTATAAGTGTGTTACGCAATAACCCCGCTGAATACGGCGCCGCTTAGTCCCAAAAACACACTAAAATGCGAACTCTTTGTATTGGTGCCGGCAGGACTATTCTCAGGCAGTGCCGGCAGGACTATTCTCAGGTAGGTGCATCTGATGCACCTACACATAATGCCGTTCACGGACTCCGTTTAGCTCTAGCTATGGGCTCCCACACACATGCCTGTAACTATCACAAAAGTATGCAAATATCTGGCATGCCAGTATGGTATTCACCAATCAGAAGTCCACACGGTATGCAAGCTGATTGGCGAATGTCATGATGACGTGCAGGCTACTTGCGTACCTACTTTTGTGCCAGCTACTGGCATGTGTATCCTTAGCATATTACAAAGAAGCAAGATGCAAGAGCGAGCCTAACGAGCTCGAAAATGTGCCTTTTGCAGATTTTCTTTTGGCTATTAGAAACGCCAGAGTAGGTACCTAGCCTATGAACATAAAAGGTTAGATCTACTGATGATTTTAATTGTTGCAATTCTGTAAATACGCTTCTTACGCTCGCGAATCATATTTTGTCCAACATACAACCAAAGACAGACCTGCAAATTGCAATAAACGTAAGAAAATTTGAATTTCGCGGGCTACCTAGCTCATCCCTTTCATACTCGGGGTCACCAGTAGGTATGTATGAGGAACAGGGTGTAAAGTTCACTCAACATCCATAGAAAAGGGAGGATCCTCTGACCAGACAGGTGTTGTGTCAGGCGGGCAACTGCCCGATGATTCATGTCGGGCCGTTGTATCTATGCTAGTTGCGCGGTAAACTCTGCTTGCGCGATGCAGAATTTGCGTGACGTCAGTATGACGCGTTGTTCGCATGTGGCGTTGTAGATACCGCTACATACCTACCTACCTACCAGACATTTAGATTATGAATTTAATTATGGTACCTATTTACCAATTTCAGGAGCACAACATACAAGGTGTGTCGACGTACAGCCTTCACCCGGGTATCGTGAAGACCAGTATCGGGCGCCACTTCCCGCAGACAGCATGGGGCATCGTCACGTACGGCTTCCAGAACTTTCTGCTCAATTGGTGCTGGAAGACGCCCCGGTGTGGTGCACAGACCAGCATATACTGTGCTGTTGACGAGAAGTGTGAGAACGAGAGCGGGTTCTATTACAGGTCTGTGTTCCTAACTTGTATTGGAGTAGTGCTATGTTCAGTCCGTTCACAGTGACTTTACCTCTGACAGCAGCAACTTGACAGCAACCTTATTGTAACGAGAACAAAGATCACAATGATTTTGACAGATTTAATGTCAGTGGCAGCAACCTTATTGGAATGAGAATAAAGATCACTGTGATTTGGGCAGTGATGCCAAATCAGAGGTAAAATAACTGTGCTCGGCTGGGTAACACACTTACAGAAGAAATGGCTTTCATTTTGACAGTTCAACAACATTAATTGCGTTGTTCACGTTGTTGAGCAGAAAAGTTTTTCGAACATAGGAAGCAATGGATTAGCAATATCCTTCAAAATGAATCAGACTGTGATAGATAGTGTGTTACGCAGCGTTGGGTGCGAACCATAGAAATGTAAAAAACTTTCATATATCTATGGTGCGGACTACCTAAACTTTCATATATCTATGGTGCGGACTACCTAAACTTTCATATATCTATGGTGCGGACTACCTACAAGGAAATGTAAGTGGACGTACCTACACTATTTGTTATCTTTTTTTTCCAGCGACTGTGAGAAGAATACTCCTTCAACACAATGCCAGACTGAGAGCGAAGCGGAGAAACTGTGGGACGTGACCATTGAACTGCTGAACCTGCAGGACTACGACTCTTTCAGACAATACTCATCGAAAGCATTGGAGAATTAGATAGGCTGTAGTGCTGCACTAAAGATATTAAATAGGGTTTTTGTAGGATCCGGATACGTGTGGCCTTTTCCAAAAGTATCTGATTGAAATCATTTGTAATGTTAACAATTGGAACAGAAAACGCACATGTGGAAGCCAATCTGTGGTGCCACTTAATTTTAATTCAGTCCTTTGCTTTGATTTTATCTGAACACTTTAAACCACCAATCAGTAGCGAACTATAGGGGTAAAATGCCACGGGCCCCCAGCCAGAGGGGGCCCTCGCCTCGGCCCGAAAGGGCCATAAGCACAGGAGGATCCTAACATAAGTTTATAAATGCAATTTTTTTTTAATTTGCAGCAAAATACATCATTCAGGTTTCGAACATTTTGTACCTTTTTCCCATTGTTTGTCTAATTTTTTGGACCCTCATGCTCAGCAGTAGCGTTTGCGACCACTAGACCAACGAAGCAGTCAGGTATTCAATGTTGTAGGGGAAAATATAAAATCTACGCGGAAGAAGTCGCAGAAAAGTGCTAGTAAAAAATAATATAACGTTCGTTGAGCTTCTTTACATTGAGGAAGGGCCCCATCCCTTGAATTTGCCACGGGACCCCAACGGTATAGTTACGCCACTGCCCCGAATCCTAATTATAAAAAGAAGTTGAGGACAATTTTATAAACCCAATTTATGTCGCTGATTTTAAAATTACATAAATAATAATAATAATTATGTTATTCATATAATAATTGTTGGAAAAATGGTGATACAAAGTTGAACCTTCTGAATACAGATAGATGTGTTACTAATTCCCATTAGTGAGTATTACTCAGTTTGTAAATTCTTACGCAATTAATCACTGAGTAATTGCGTGTAAGAATTTACAAACTACTCAAAAGAAAATAGGGTCCATCCAGTTTTTAGGCTGTTATTTAAAAATACCTATGAATGATTACTTAAGTGATTTTGATGAGTAGATGTTTGGTGTAGGAATTTAAAAATTGTTTAAACATGGTCTGAACTCTTCCGAATTCCGAAATTAAAGTTATTTTTCAGTTCGTTGTTTTTTTTTTTGGAAGTCGGTTGTGAAAAACATACCTACCTAACCTTTTTTTTTTACAAAAAAAAACTTTTTTGTAAAAAAGGTTTTGTTTTTCACTTTTAGTTGTAGGTACCTACCCCACACAAATCATATAACACTACTTGTTATGTAAATATCAGTGACAGGAAGTTATTAAAACCCTTTATTTTGATATCCTACTCGATGGTATTAGAAGAAAAATAAAATTCGAACTCCACAATATGGCACCCCAAATCCGCCATTTTACTTTGTTTTTTTATTTTAATGTGACACTCGCGCTACCAAGACAAATCTAACGACGTATAATTGATCCAAATCCGTTCATTCGTTTAGGAGTTACGAGGGATTAAAGAAACGGGTATACATACATACATACATACAGGTCAAACACATAACCCTCCTTTTTTGCTTCGCCGCAGTCGGGTAAAAACTGGTAAAGCAAAGTTAATACAATTTATATGGGACCACCCCTGAGGCATACCTTATCCATTAAAAAAAGAATTTTGCAAATCTGCTTTTAAATAACGGAGTTCTGAGGTAAAAAACATCACAAAAAAAAAATATTCAACCGAATAGAGAACCTCCTCCATTTTTTGAAGTCTGTTAATAATTGCTAATAAGCGACTAACACTAAACTCGAGTACCTACCTACCTAAGCTTGAATGACATAGGACGGCCCACAAAAAAATCCAAAGTAATATAATTATATCTAATGTTAAAAGAATGGTAAATCGGTAAGCATACAAAAGAGGGGTCGAGGAGACGGTTCGTTCTGACGTCATCTCGGAGGCAGCATCCTGTGTAGAGCTTGACTTGAGCGGACTTACTGAAGGCGGCGATTAGACAGATATAAGGGAATTGACCTTATTTACTACCTTTGTTTACTGTAACCCTTGTACTCCCACATCCCGGGGTATACCACCAACTTAGGCTACCTTGGTGGAACTGGTTTCCCTCGAAACGGCTGACCCCGATCCGATGTTAAAGGTCATGGGTCGGGTTTGTATGCAAAGTCGCGTGAAAATGTTGATTGCGCGATTCAGGAACCCATTATATCGCGAATGGCGTTATGTTGTTGGGGTGATGAGGTGCCTTGTCAAAGGGGGATCTGAATGTGTGACATATAAAGTGTAAATTTGATATTTCAGAGTGATTTGAAAAAAATGTTTTGTTATTGGAGCTTTATAACTTAGAATTTGATTTTACTTAAACGTTCTAGGTATACGGGGTTCGAACCTGCGACCGCCCCCTGCGCCTACCGGAGAATGGAGGTGTGTATGTACGCGAGATTACTAACTATGGAAAAATTGTGAACTGCAACGAACCATTTACAATTTAACGCATTATTTTTCTATAATTTATAATCTGTCCATGGCTAACCGACAAATTGTGAATGGCGCGATTACTACAAGCACTTCTGGTCTTTTTACCCTATATCTGGTTTTTTACCCGACTTAAAAAAAAGGATAGGTTCTCAATTCGGTAGTTTTATTTTTGTTACCTCAGAACTCCGTTATTTATAAACCGATTTACAACATTTTTTATTTGAAAGGATATACTTTCAGATTGGTCCCATAAAATTATCGTCTAAATCTGTTTAGTAGTTTGGTTTTTAAACCAAAATTACCTAGCTACTGGTAAAAATTCAAGTAAACGAAATTGCGTAGTTTGCTTTCCTATGACTTTTCATTGGTGGGCGATGGCGATCGCTTAGTGGAATTGTCATGAGATGCATTGCGGCTTTATGTGCCGTAGCTTTACATAATTAACCGACTTCAAAAAGGAGGAGGTTCTCAATTCGACTGGATTTGTTGATAGTATGTTACGCGATATCTCCGGCAATTGTAAATTGATTTCAATTTTTTAATGGATAGGGTATGCCTCAAGGGAGCTCCCTTGAGGCATACCCTATCCATTAAAAAAAAAAAATTGAAATAGGTCCCATATAAATTTTATTAACTTTGCTTGGGTAGTTTTTGAGTTAGCTTGAATAAGACGTATTTTTGTCACTTAGTTTATATTGATGATGTTATAATAACTTCCTGTCATTGATATTTACATAGCACGTAGTGTTTTAGGAATTTGTGTGGGTTAAGTACCTACAACTTAATACTTCGCCCCCCTCGACGTAATACCTAACTATAAAACTTCTATTGTGTTTTACCTAACAATAAAACTTCTATTGTGTTTCGTTCAGTGTCCTTCAATGTGTTAACCACAATAAAAAAAAAAAATTAAAAAAAAACCGACTTCCGACATTAAAGTTATTTTTAGGGGTCCGTACCTACCTCAAAAGGAAAAACGGAACTTTTATAAGATCATTTCGTTGTCCGTCGGTCAAGACCCTTTTCTCAGGAACGCGTGGAGTTATCATGTTGAAATCCAATACTCAGGGCTGCAATCCCTTGAAGCAGTGAAAAAATCAAACTTTTAAGTCAACGCAATCAAAAGATACGGGCGTTTATGTCCCGGAATCAAAACATAGGGTACTCCCCGTTGACCTAGTATCATAAAATTTTGCAAGAAGCAATATCATGTAGCACAATTATAGGAAAACATCCGAAAACCGTAAATTTGAAAAAAAAAATCCCGTGGTAAGGTAAACTACATATTTACATACATAAGTAGGTACCTACAAATTTGTACGGAACCCTTGGTGCGCGAGTCCCACTCGCACTTGACCGGTTTTTTTTTTACACAACTTTATTTCCTTGGGAAAGTTTCTCAATCCATTCTTCACATAATATTGTGTGTAATCTGTTTAATGCGAACGGTCTTTACCTACTTAGCTTCAATTGTTGCGGAGTAATTCTGCAGAGTGGTTTTAAAGGTAAGTACTAGTTAGTAACTTAAAGTTAAATTGATATAACAACTTATTTAATTATATTCGCATATATAGCTTTGTTACTAACTTAATTTAAGCATAATCAGCCTATAATGTTCCCACTGCTGGGTCACAGGCCTCCTTTCAGTGAGAGGGAGTGGGCCGCCCGGCCGGCCCGTAACTCACCACGCGGCGGGCTCAGTGCGAGTTGGTATGTACCTAGACGTCACAATCATGTCGATTTTTTTTTTGGTTCTAGGACATGCCAGTTTCCTCACGATGTTTTCCTTCACTGTTTCTTAAAGCGCCTGTCTGGGTACGTCTTTGTAGCTACGACCTACCAATTCGTAAGTCGCAACTCGCAACTTACGAACACAGAGCATGTAACACTCTTACGAATGATTAAGTCATAATTTAATTGTAGGCTTAACTAGAAGGACCTAGGTGCTTTGTTGTTCTACCAATGTGACATTGACCTAGTACGACTACGTACATTGTTAGTCGACATGTCCTCAGCCCGCGACAGACCTACCGTACCAGTTTACCGACAGGTCGCCGCGCCCGCCGTCCGCGTGCCGGCCGTCGCGTCATGACCTCGCCGTTTGATCAAATAATTTGGAGAGGGGAACAATTTCGCAATACTTTACGTAGAGTAGATATTAAACTATTAGCACATATTCTACTAACAGATTTAATCTACAAAGCTGTGTTCTAGGTGACGGTTTTATCTCAGTATTTTATTATCTATTAAAGCCGCGGTACGCTACGCTAGCTAGCCCTACGGTTAATATCGCGTGTGTATCTACAATGTGTAATTTGCGCTTCAGTCCAGCAGGGCATGGCCTGCTGCGCAGTGAATTGTAATTGTGTTTACTAAGTAATCATTCATTGTAGGTAATAAATATTGGTATTTTGTGCTTGAATTTATCCTGTATGAATGATTTTGCTATATTTTGTTTACGTTTCGCTGTTTCACATTGTTATAGATAAACAAATCTATAATATTGTATCATGGATTACCTAAGCGGCTGGTGCAAGAGTCAGCAGCGCCTGGATGGTTGTACGGTCATCGTGACGGGCAGTAACACCGGCATCGGCAAAGAAACTGCTTTGGATCTGTACAAGAGAGGTAAGGCGACCTTTACATACCTAAATTACATTTTTAAGAGAAGGGGGTTTACTTAGATTCTGAAATATTAAGATTAACTAGAACATTGGTTAAATTTTATTATTTCTGAGTAGGCAGTTCCCTAACCCCGTTCCGATAGGAATCACCACATAGTATGGTATATAGGCAGTGGAGGCAGGACTATTTTGTCCCCAAAGACAAATTAAAACGATGATATTCTTTTTTCTCATCTATTTAAAAATGTTTTTAATACAGTTGCTCAAAAAGTGGTGTATTGCAGGGACGTCATGCTCTTGAGTATTAATGTTCTGTGAGGGACGTATAGCGTTCGGGATGTGGGCTGTTATATACTAGTGCTTTTTTTACCTTTCCCGAACTCGTGCCTCTTTCCCAACTGTCAAAATAATGTCTATTAAAAAGAAAAACCAACCATGAAGTTTTTGTGATTCATACAAATACGTATATTTCTAAAAAGAAGCTACTAATTTATTTCAGTATCAGATTTAATGATTTAATTGAATGAGTTAGGTTAGGTTTCATTTCATTTCATCTCATTAAATTTCATTTCCATTTCATATCAATTTAAAAAATATACTGAAGACTAAGATGTATGGATAGTTCCCTTTGCCTACCAAAATGGGTGAAGAAAAAAAAACTCTGCTTATATTCTACGGTTGGCGCCATTTTCCAGAAAAAATGACTAGTTAGTTGAGTTTATTGTGTTTTTATTATTTTATTAAATTGCTTCATTTTTTCGCAACTGTATTAAAAATAGTCGTTCAGTACACCTGCGGAACCGTCATTGATGAGAGAGAGCCTTTCCGCACTTGTAATGAAATATACTATTTCAACACACTTGCTCGTAAAGTGGCTCTAATTGAACCGCTTTTAGGTCCATAATGGAGTGTATTACGAACGCGTGTGCTGTAATACCACAGATAACTATTTACTAGTCGGAGACGCGCGCTTTTTCAATCTCATCCCTGCGTTCTGAATTGGGAAATAATCGATGTGTTCCGAATTGGGAAATAACCGAATTAGCGTGAGCGCGATAACGATAACGATGTCCCGTGAATCGTCATAGATGACGTCATGACATTCGCCATCTTGCGATAATGCCGACCATGCCCTAGAATAACATCACCGTGAGCGCTGTCAAAAATGACAGTGTGTGTATGAGGTTTTGTCAGTGTGTGTTTTGTTTTGAGTTGCATCATCTTTAAATTAAACTAACGTGGCATTTTTGAAATTGTGCTTCTGGCTGACAGTCACCACCTAACCAAAGAAGAAGAAATGTGGTGTATAAACAAAGAAATACTGTAATAATATCTTTTTTACATTGTGAAAGCACTGTCATGTGAGCGCGTTCACGAGTGTTCCGAATTGTTGCCAGCTCTCAGCAGTCATAATAGTAATATCTAAATCGGAACGCATGTGAGATGATGCATGGACGTAATATTACGTCCATGGAGATGATGTGAGCGCTGTGACGTGAGCGATTATAGCTAATTCGGAAAGCGCCCAAAGAGACTTCACGCCAAAAGAAAAAATCCGCGGGCTATATTTCATTTTTTTTTTAATAGTCTGTATTGTTCTTGGTCGCAAAATGAACTAACAGGGGACCACAGACAATTTAAGGTGAATGCGCAATGGTAGACCGCGAAATTCTTAGGTTTTTTGTAATTTTCAGGTCGGTGTCAGGTTGTATCTTGATCAAAATATGATTTGCGGCTATAACAGGTACCTCTTTACAGGATTATAATCATTAGAAACATTAATACATCTTTCTAAGTTAGATTTTGTTCCTTATGAAAAAATCTCTTATGGAAAAGTTCTTAAGGAACAAATCTAACTTAAGGATTAAATTCTAATGACTATAATTCTGTAAATACATATACATTATAGGTAGTCGTGAATCATATTTGATCAAGATACAACCTGATATATAATAAGGTGAATACCTTAAATTGACCGGGGTTCCTTCCGAAACCAAACGGAAAAGACCCTGACTGGCGTTCTATTATTGCGGATTCTCACTGAAAGAATGTATATTTCTCTATGCCAATTTATAGTACTTTCTAATTCCATAAATAAAACTACAATTTGACGTACAACACTACGATTAGTCTAAACATTAGCTAGTTTGTGTTTATTATATTTTTTCTATAGGCTGTTTAGCGGTTTTGTCTGTGCCATAGATTAATATATTTAAAATGAGTCAATGTTGCGCGCGCATCGCTAGTGCTGGCTAGCACAGCGCGCGGGAAAACAAAACCAGCGCGCCATTTTCCATACAAGTTAATATTTTTAACAATACAAGTCTGTTTTTTTTCCTCGCAAGTGTGTTGAAAAACGTCGTATGAAACGCGTGTGCATTAATCAATATACACTCGGCTTTCTTATCGCTCTCGCCTGCGGCTCGCGCGAATAATAATATCGCCTCGTGCATAATGATCAACATAGCACACATGTATCATAATGTACTATTTCAGGAGGGCGCGTAATTATGGCTTGCCGAAACATGGAAAAAGCTAAAGCAGCTAAAGAGGGTATAGAAAAACTTACAAAGACTGAACAGGACACGGGGGAGTTACTGGTGGAGGAGTTGGATTTGAGCAGCCTGGATAGCGTGCGTGCGTTCTGTGCGCGCGTGACGTCACACACGGGGCGCCTCCGCGGTGTGGTGTGCAATGCGGGCGTCATGATGTGTCCCGCGGGCCGCTCGCGCGACGGCTTCGAGACGCACCTCGCCTCCAACCACCTCGGACATGCGCTGCTCACGCTACTGCTTCTGCCGTTACTCATTCAAAGCGGCCCGTCGAGGGTAGTGTTCGTTTCATCAATGGTTCATGCGAGTGAGTTTTAAAATAATGGTTTTATTTTATCAGCCCGTAATTTCGATTTAACGACAGTGGCGCCCTTACTTTTTTCTAAATTATGATACAAGACTTACGTAGGTACTTCCCGATGTTCCCGATAATTTCTGCTTTACTTAATATTTATAATCTGAATGGTTTCAGAACATGAACTAGACTTGGATGATCTGAATTTTGAACGGAAACCATACAACGCCTTCGAAGCGTATTGCAGGACTAAGGCTGCCAATATACTTTTCGCTAGAGCTCTTGCCGATAAACTAAAGGTAAAGTATGATTAGAGTTGATTAGACGGACAATGTATGACAACAGTAAAATACAGATAAAAAGATAGACAAACAACTAACTAGAACTACCCCCTTTCAACAGAGCTCTCAGTACCCCCGAAATTCAAATATTCTAACGTTTTTCGCGGGTTATTTGAGATCAGCAAAGCAACTTTAAGATTTTTAGGCCCCCTGAATTTGCTGCAGAAATTGCTACAAAAGCTGTAACGTAGGTACCTGAGTGCTACAAGGAACTTTTGGCGACTGAATTACATTGAGGGGCGTCGTTGATTTGTGAAATTTCACAGAAATTGTTTTATCAAAACAAGATGGAGTATCTAGCGTTGTACGGGCAACAGTAGCCAAGGCCTCACCTCACCAGGGTATTTATTTATAGGCCAATAAAACCTACCGACAAAAAAAAAAGTATCCTACCTACTTCGTCTTTTTTCACAGGAACAAAACATAACAAACGTAACGACATACAGCCTGCACCCGGGCGTCATCCGCACGGAGATCAGCCGGCACTTCGACGAGACCGTTGTCTATGGCACGTCGTTTATGTTCAACAACGTGCTTGGTTACTTCCTCAAGTCGCCGCAGTGTGGCGCGCAGACTACCATCTACTGTGTGGTTGATGAGGGTTGTGCTGAGGAGAGCGGCCTTTATTACAGGTATCTTAAAGATTGTTAAAGTTATTTATGTATACATAACATTACGCCTGTAATCCCTGCAAGGTTAGGCAGAAATATACATATTTAGTAGATAGGTACACCCACATTTTGCCATTAAGTCCCATGTTAAGGGGCTATTACATCTTTCCTAACTATCGGATCCTATATTTAGGATCCGATTTAGGACAAGAAATTTAGTCGCCGGAGCTCCTGATTACACGTTCACGATTTAGGACACTAAATCAGTCGGTAAGGACGAGCGACGAGTGACGGACGTGTCGAGCTAAAAAGAAGTTTGTCGATATGACTAAACCCAATGTTTTGGTTTTTCGTTAATATTGGGGATATTAACGAAAAACCAAAAAAATTGTATTATCGTAGCCCTAGCGGTTGGCTCCACAGAAATTAAAAAGAGAAAAGAACGAGATGGGTGAAAAATTATTTATTATTGCGTTAAAAACTAGCAAGCATGAACAATAGGAGGGCTTTAGAACCAGATGACTTCAGAAATTATGTTCGAATGAATTCAAAAGAATTTGATAAACAGTATTTGATAATCGCGAAAAAAAAATCAGCTGTTCCCTACATTTATGTTCGTATAATTCGTCAAAATGTAAGGAACAGCTTTTTCGCCATTTCAGGTTTGGTCCCATAGTAAAAGTTGCTCATAATGATGAGTACAATGACCTCATAGGAGGTTCATAATGTTTTACCAATAACCCTGTATTATTAAATCTGGTGACACCTTTTATACAAAAAAAAGATACTTTTTACCTATGCATACAATCAATGAAAAACTCGTACCTACTTAATACCTATGCATACAATCAACGAAAAACATGCGCTCGCGACGGCAGTCGAGCGGCGACTGAGCGTCCTAAATGTAATTACACCGTTCCGATTTAGGATGCGATTTAGATTTAGGACGTCGGACGCCATTCTTGTCCTAAATCGCATCCTAAATCGGATCCTTCCTTCCTAAATGCAATTACACTATCCTGAATTTAGGAACGACTTCATATCGGATCCGATATTTAGGAAGATGTAATTGCCCCTTAAATCAAACCAAAGATCCTGACTCCGGGCTGCTACTGAGAAATTCCTGTTGGAAAACCCCAATAACACTTTGCCCGACCTGGGAATCGAACATAGGACCTCGTGATCAGCAGTAGCACTTGCGATCCCTAGCCAACGAGGCAGTCACTATTTTTAACTGACTTCCAAAAAGGAGGAGGTTATATGTTCGACTTTTATTTGTTATCTTATAACGTTGGCTAATGCAGAGGGGTAATTGCGAAACACACTCAACAGTAGGAATGGCTTTCATTTTGACAGTTCAACAACATTCATTGCGTTATTTACGTTGTTGAGCACATAAAGTTTTCGAACATTATGAAGAAATGGATTAGCAATATCCTTTAAAATGATTCAGATTGTGATTGATAGTGTGTTACGCAATTAGGGTGCAGTTCAGTGGGAACCATGTAGCCCTACATCCTACTATAGGCTAAAAAAAGGGCAGCACATTTCTTGGGACTTTGTTCGGGGCCAAAACTGAAACTATGATAATGCACTTTACGCAGTCATGAATGAACTCGCGTTTCAGAGGCAACCAAAACCGTTTTTGTGGATATTATGAAAAAAACTGGCCAAGTGCGAGTCGGACTCGCACACGATGGGTTCCGTACCACAAGGCAAAAACACAGAAAAAAAAACACGTTTGTTGTATGGGAGCCCCCCCTTAAATATTTATTTTAGTATTTGTTGTTATAGCGGCAACAGAAATACATAATTTGTGAAAATTTCAACTGTTATAGCTATCACGGTTATTGAGATATACAGCCTGGTGACAGACAGACGGACGGACAGACAGCGAAGTCTTAGTAATAGGGCCCCGTTTCCCGTTTTTACCCTTTTTTTTTGTGGATGGGAAATCATCAAATGACCCCTCCCGCTCTGGGTGGAGCGGAATCCCTTCCGCTCCCGTGTCAGACTCTTACTGACTAAAACCCACCCGTGTTCCTTCCTTAGCCCTTTATGTTCCGGGCCAGCGGTAAACCTTTCGGACAATCCCTCTGACCCGGCAGGCTTCGGCCCCATGGGGCCCCTCCTCGATGCTGACATCTCTTTGAGGCGCGCGTGGAACACGTGCGCGCCGTCCGGCACGGGCCTGGTCCTGATCGGACGGTGAGCTACCCCCGTTTTTACCCTTTGGGTACGGAACCCTAAAAAAGAACATGATTTGCCAGCCAGACGAAATAGACATTAATGGGCGAGGGCGAAGTATCAGCCTCAAAGGAATGTAAAATAAGGACATGGTAATTTATATATTAGGTACTTAAGTGACGTGAGCCCGCGAACCCTACTGTTATAGTTCAATACCCAAGGTACCAACTTACTTATTTCTGTCTGTTTTAGTGACTGTGCGGTGACCAAGCCATCTAAACAATGCCAGGACGGTGCCCAAGCTGCCAAGCTGTGGGATATCACAATTCAGGCGTTGAAACTAAACCTAGAAAAATATAATCCTTTTGGTGAACAAAATCCTGCTGATGACGCATTTTTATAGGTTTTTACGATTGTGAATTGTACCTTATTAAATAAAATTAGGTAGTGCTAAAAGTTAGCTGCTACAAATAATTTTGCATAATTTTATAACGTACCTATTAACTACTAATCTAAGCATTTACTTATTATACGTGTACCTACATACTTTTTATAAATGTTTTATTCGAATATTTCAGAAGCTCCGAGTTCCTAATAAGTTCCATGGTGTGTTCCATGGTAGATAGGTAATTCTATTTACCTAGGTAGGTATTGGATTTGGTTTATTTATTTTTATCCAATGTGTCAATATACCAATATTTGCTTTTCCTATTCTATCCGTAAATACAATCCACGATACCTTCTGGCCGCTCCGCTTATCTGGCCTCGGCTTTATGACTTTATCTATTAGCTGTTAAGTAGCCAGGCTTATCGCAATTGGATTAAAGCATTTTTTATGGTTACCTACCATTGGGATAAACGTTCTACTACAAAGGCACCTATATCCACAGAATAACTAATACCTACTACTGACTGACGCATAGACGAGTATGTATCTACTAAAATTTGTAATAGTAATGACTAATAGTTCCAAAACTGAATGTAGGAAAAGAGGCTCAAATGGGATTGGGCGGGTCACATCAGCCGCATGCACACGCATGACCGCTGGGCAAGTCTCCACACAATATGTGCTTGCACATGGACGGCGCGGCGCCGCCGCCGCCGCCGAGGGCGACCCAGAAAAGATTGCGAGATGACCCTGTGGTGCGGGAAAAGAGTTCCTGGAAGGATTTGGGGGGAGATCTTTGCCGGTTTTGCCCAGCAGTGGGACAGAATAGGCTAACAAAAAAAAAAAAAATGCCTTATAAGTACGTAGTTAGGTACATAACGTAACGGCTTCGCAGAAACTGATACCTATGTCGAGAAATTGCATCATAGAAATTTTCATTACTGACTCGTAGTCATACCAGATTGTAACACCAATGTGACTTTTAACTGAGATAGAGTTGGTTTGTGTATAGATATGTACCCACTTGTTATAATTTATTCACACATTTCAATAAAGTTGCGTGATGAACCGAGTTTTGTTTAGAATAGTTAACATACATAACTGCTTACTCGCTGAATACTTAATTTCGAACAAGGACATAATCGTCATCTTCAAGGTAGAAATGATTTGATCATAAGGTTAAATTATGTTAAACACGCTGTTCTAATACAAAAGGTGAGAAATAATTCGACAGGTAAATATTCAAATCGAATATTATTAGTTACTAGCTTCTGCCCGCGACTTCGTCCGCGTGAAATTTCTTGTACCCCCACCCCGTCGCGTCGCAACACTTCGTATTCGCTTACCGTTCACTCTGAGTTTTTTTCTTTTTGCTCGGCTCCTAAGAGTCATAGCGTGATGTTAAATAGCCTAAAGCCTTCCTCAAGAATTGGGCTATCAAATGCAAAAAGATTTTTTTCAAATTTGACCGGTAGTTCCAGAGATTATCGCGTTCAATCAAACAAACTCTTCAGCTTTATTATTAGTAAGTATACATAAAAAACTCTATGGCCCATAACTCCTTAATAGGTACCAACTCTTAACATCTTACACACGTGATAACTTTTAAACGAAATATCCGATTGAGATGAAACAAAAAGTATTTTACATCTTCATAAATACTCTTGATAACATAATGCTTAATTTCGATAAAGATTAATATTACGATACATATTTAACGTAGTTTTTTTTTTCTTCAGACGATTTAATAATTATTTTGAACACAAAATCGGTTATTGTGATTAAACCATGATAGCTAGATATATGTTCTCGCGGACTTTTTTGTAGGTCTTAATGGGCTCTACAAACCCGTAGTACATCATTTTGTTCTATTGTCAATAGTTTTTGCAGCGCACGCAAAAATAGGTTTTCGATTTTACACCTTGTGTTACAAAATAGCAATTTTATTACGGATCCCTAATTTTGATAAAAAAAAATATAGCCTATAGCCTTCCTCGATAAATGGACTACCCAACACTAAAAGAATCATTCAAATCGGACCAGCAGTTCCAGAGATTAGCGCGTTCAAACAAACAAACAAACAAACTCTGCAGCTTTATAATATTAGTATAGATGATAAGAAAATTGTACCGATGACTGATGATTTGCTTTTCCTTTACCTACGTTTTAGTGATTTTTCCTCACTACGCCTATACCTGGATACCTACTTGCTTACTGGTGTGAAGGATGACTTCATGGCCTCGTGTCAGTTATTCCTATTCAAAACATTAATAAAGGTACCTACTTACTTAAATTTATTTGTTATTATTATTTTGCTAATTTTAATTTATTATAAAAAAATATTTTAAATAAAATTTAATAGGTAAGTAGGTAGTTAATTTTTTATATTATTTATAAAAATAAAAAAATAAATGATTAAAACTTGATATAAGTAATACTTAATAAAATTAGTATAAAAAATTAATTAAGAATATTTTTAATTAAATAAATTACTTAATTAAAAGGAATTCGGCAAAAATTTATATTCACTTGTTTAGACATGTCTTTTGAAAATAACATAGGTACTTAGTCTAATTTGCCCACAGGGCTGCAGTATATTTACTGTACAAAGGTAGTATACCTAATCATTAGTCATTTAATTGATGAATTTATGATAGATTGGATGAAATATTAAATTGTCTCCTATTTAAACGTAAAATTCAATTTTTTTATTATAAAAAGTTAAAATAAATTAAAAAGACGAGAAGACCCTATAGCCACCTATACATGCCTTTTGTAACATACATTATTATCTGTGTTATTATGTTCCAGAAGTAGAATATTGTTGACGTTACATCGCGTTACGTAGGATCGCGCTTCTCGAAATAACAAAAACCAAATTGTTTCATTGCATTTATTTCATTTAGAATAACTTGCGCAGATAGGTGGGAACCTACATTAATTAATTCAGCTATTTATATAACACAGATCAATATACTGTTATGTATTTAGGTTTTGCTATAGACACATAAAAAATACTGCAAAATGTAATAAATAGGCTTTAATGCACTACAAGCATCGACGGAACTATTGTCAAAACATCCGGTATTTAGTCGCAGAGCCACACTAACACAATATCAATATCATACACGAGCGATCACAAATAACCGATCAAAAGCTAATCAGATAATTGTAACAATTATAATAACATTCATGTAAATGCTTCCAAATGTATAAATAATCATTGTCTACTTAAACATAACATAATTATACAGTAAATAAACTATAACGGCACTTAACAGATTTACCCCTTGGTTTTGCCAAATAAGCTCACAAATAAATAACTTATATATTATAGAGATGGAATATTATACAACTCGAATATCGATTTTCGTTTCAGAATTTCATAATTAGGTAAATAAATGTATACAGTTAACTGATTGAGGACTGAATGTATTAGAACATTTACATGGATTAGTAGTGAAATATTTAGTAAACTGCATGTCAACGGAGTCATAAGTTCATATCAGTGTCCACTCAGTGTATCATTCAGTGTTCACTTTCAGTATTTTCATTCTGTGTTTTCATATAGGAACAAAACAAGGTTCACGCTGACATGATATAGCAGAAAACAGACTCTTCTGTTTGTCATTTCTGTGCTCGGATGGCATACTGAATATTACACATGTATTCCCAAGAAATATAAATATTTCGAAACAAAATAAAAACATTTTGATTCAACAATATTTGAAACACTGGTAAATAAATATCTGTACCTACAAGATAAAACAACTTGACTAGGCATATAAAATTTTGCTTAAAACTTCGTAAGAAGCATTTATGATACCCCAACTTAGAAAAGCGCGGGAGATGTTCAATAACGCGCCGTGGTAGAAGTTGGTGAACTTTGAGCCTCTCTTGCGTAAAATATATTTAAATTCATATAGAATTGTCCTGTGAGGTCCACCAAGTTCACACTGCATTGCAATTTTAATAACGTTCAAAGGATAAAAAAGTGTGCTGAGAAGTGCACCAATTGAAGCTCCGGCCAAGAAGTTTTGTAGGCCTTGATAGAGTGCCTTCTCTTGCTCCGGTAACCTTAGCCGCACTTCATCACGAATTATGAAAAACATTGCATTAGATGGGCCATTCCTAAATAATATTGGTACTAATCCTCTGTAGAATTCTTTGATACCGTAGTGCTTGGCAACATGAACGGCTGCATCTGCAGTGTTCTTGAATTCATTATGGTACTTTGGATGTATGAGTAATGTTTGTAACCTCTCGAAAGGCATGAGTGTTGCTTCAAAGACCCCGGCCACCATTCCTGCACATGTTTTTGCTATGTAGGGATTGACTTGTCTTTCTAACAATGGTTGAAGGCATTCATCATACACTCCAAACATTACGGACATTGACAGTGATCTTTGCATCAGTGGTGGCAGCATGCCACGGTAGAGGTAAGTCAGGCCTTCTTTCCGCAACTGGTGTAATGCAAATGTTGTTTCAACTCCATGCATCATCTAAAACATGTATCACAAACTATTGTAGCCATGTTTGTGTCTTTCATTTACACATAAAAGGACACACTTTCATAATGATGAAAATTTTTATATTTATTATCTGATTAAGGGGGAAGCACCATTTTCTGCAATTTTCAGGTAAATGTCACCCTATTGAGTGAATATTTCATGAAATATTAATGAATACGGCTATATGAACTTAGAGGGTTGTATTGATGATTTTAATGATTATAATTCTGTAAATACATATCTCGAAAATCATATTTTGTTCAACATACAACCTGACACTGACCTGCAAATTGCAAAAAACCTAAGGAAATTTGAATTTCGCAGTCTCAACTACCCATTCACCTTAAAACGCTTTAAACTCAAACTCAAAGCATTTATTTCAATTAAACCATTACAGGCACTTTTGAATTGTCAAATAGTCTGTCAGTTAGCATGTTCCAAAACGTAGATCTCTATGGAGAAGAACGGTCAAGAAACTCCCAAGGGCTCTATTTTAAATCAAGATATTACAAAATCCTTTTTGTAACATCTTGATTTAACCTTTTGACTGCCACACGTCAAAAAATCAAAAACATGCCCTCGGGTCAAAGTCTGTCATGTAGTCAGACCGTGGCGTGCTGGGCACATATTGGTTTGTCATCTATAGATGACTGTGGCTGTCAAAAGGTTAAAAGATACTTAAAATTATAATGTAAGAAGTCTAAGTGTTCTTTAACAACTAAAATTATAAGCATACATACATTTTGATAAGATAACCTTATCATCATTATAATGATAAGATGTGCCCCCAGAGGTTTTAATTAATGAATACCTGTCATGTGTCTTGATTGTTCATGAAAGAAGTTTTCCCATAACTTATGGGAAAACTTCCAATTCACAATAAGTTTTTCCTTATTATGTATGATTATTAACTCGTTGACTGCCAGTTAACAGACACAATAGAAAATCTCACAATAGATTTCTTTGCTAAGCAATCTATCCAGACCGGTTCTATGTCTTTCTCTAACATTCTGGCTCGGGACGTTCGCTGCCTGGCTAAACAACTTCTCATGAAGTCTTGGGATGTGTGGCAAAGATCTAGGGTAATTAAGGGCAAATATTATGGCAATATTCAACCCAACATCCCAGCTAAACCCTGGTTCGTCAAAAATAAGAAATGTAATAAATTAACCACTATCCGTCTCATAATCTATCATTATCCGTCTCAGATTAGGACATGTTTGCTCCCCAGTGTTTTTGGATAAACTACGCATTCGGAATCATTCCCTTTGTGAGTGTGGTGTAGAAGAGGGTACTCTTGAGCACATATTTTTCTCTTGTTGTAATCTTTTAGTCCCGCTATAAGATATTCTCCCCCCTAATTTCCCCAGACCTATTAATATCCCATTCCTTTTAACACTTGTTAATTCCCCATTAATTAAAACACTTAAAAAAATTATATTATTAAATATAACATAACTCATAGTGGTAGTTCATTGTGTTCGTCAAAATTAATTTGTGTTGTCTGGTTATTAACAATTTATCCTAATATATATATTGTGTTGTCCTTACAGGCTACTCAAACAGATCCAGTTATAATCAAACCGTTCTTAAGGCGAAAGCGCCAGGGTAGCCCGCGAAATTCAATTTTTTTTACGTTTTTTGCAATTTGCTGGTCAGTTTTAAGTTGTACGTTGATTAAAATATGATTCGCGGCCGTAACAAATATGTATTTACAGAATTATAATCATTAAAGTCACAAAGACAACTCTCTAAGACCATGTAATCCCCAAGAATGACTATTTCAGGAAATCTTGACATTTGGGGATTATACTAACTTAACAAGTTGTATTACTGATTGTAATGATTATAATTCTGTAAATACATATTTGTTACCGCAAATCAAATTTTAATCAACGTGCAACTTAATACTGACCAGCAAATTGCAAACAACGTAAGAAAATTTAAATTTCGCGGTCTACCTTAGCGCTTCCCCCTTAAGACAGTATAACTGGTCAATCTCAGCGAATACACTTTGTTTCCTTCAACCTTGACATTGGCAGAATCATCGATATAACGATGGAGCCATTATTATAAAAATTGGAATTGGCAATAGAAAATCTAGTGACCGCAGTGGCAGTCAACAAGTTAATGTTGTGATTGTTTAGTTTTTATCTGTATTATGAAAATAAGTAGGTATTGGGCTAGGTATATCAGCCTTAGAGTTACCTGTCTAAATATGAGTTTATTCAGTGGATAGCTGAAGAGTATGTTGCAGAATGCAGATCCCCCACCGCACACGAACTCCTCCCAGTGATGCGACAGGTGGTGGTGGTGGTGGTGGTGGTGGTGCACCGTAGGCATAACGACGCTATCATCCCCGAGACACGCGCGCTCCAGGAGACGCCGTTCAGGCATTTCCTGCTCTTTCCCTTCATATGGCATTATTTTTTGTCTTCCATGATCTGAAAAGAACAACGCTGTTATTTCACTGTCATTTTTATCCATCAAATACAACGTCTATCAAGAAAGCCATTAGCAGGACTAATAGATGGATTCGGTGATAAAGATTGAAACTACGAACAGTGCATCTTTACTACAACTTCAGTGCACCTACCTCCAAGTATACAAGGCATATACATATACAGACACTAATTTAGGCAATTAAGTTACATAATGAATACTTTACCTTTCACGAACTACAAATAATAAATAAATTGTTACGTGTGAGATGAAGAGCTAATAATGGCTTCATCCTTATTTCTTAATACGCGGCATCTACACTTATTGTTTATCAAAACATTGTAATGTTAGTGTTAATGTGAAAGTAATATTATTGCTTATTTTAAATTTAATAAATAAAAAATGTTTTTCACTGAGTAATATCGAGCCTCCCGACTGCTCCCGACCATATGCAACTTGACAAAATGACAAGTGACTGTGACAGTGACAGACAATTGACAAATGGCATGCTTCTAACTTATACTTTGATGTGGCTGAACGCGCTTGATGGTGGCGCCTCACATTGGGTATATTGGCTACAAGTTGTAGTCTTGGATCCAATACACCAATGTGTATATCGGTCTTGGACAGATATTGGACATAAACTGATTGGCCATTCAATTCGTAGCCAAGCTTGGGCCGAAATCATAATCCAATGTGAGGCGCCGGCATTAACTGCGGACAAACAATAAAAGAAAGACCCACTTCCCACAGCACAGAGTACTTTTTGATAGACTGAGCCCACAGGCATAGGGAGCGTAGCTACCGCTATCAAGTAAAATATTATCCAATACCTCTAATTCTTATTATTAAAGGGCCCGTGATGAATGAATATTGTATAAAAATTAACGTATTTTGTTTATAGCTTACAATGGCTTGAAGTTTCAAGCAAACCAGTAATTCGCAAGCATTTGCATTAATTTAGTATAATCACACTGAAGACAGGGCGATATGGCGGGGAGGGGAGGCCTATGTCCAGCAGTGGACTGCTATAGGCTGATGATGATGACACTGAAAATTTAACACTGAGTCAAGATCTTTAATTTTCGAGCTCACTTCGCTATAGTCCGCACGGAACTAGTTGGCCACGCCTTTAGGTATGTGAGCGGTGGGACGGAGGGCGGGGGCGCTTTGTCATTACTCAGTACGTGTGTTGCGAACACTAGGCAACCCCGCCGCCCTCACCCCCGACCTTACCTAAGGCGCGGTCAACTACTTCCGCGCGCACTATAGCTCTCAAATCAAAACTGGAAAGCTGTAAAAATAATATTTTATTGATAGGCAAGTCCAATTTATCTCAACATACTTTCCTGGGGAACTTTAAAAACAGTTTTGGCATAATTTTTCAAACAATAGTCTTGTTTAAATTAGCTTAAATTCAATAAAATCAACTTAAAAGGCTACGTTTACTGCTGCGGTGCTGCCACTGCTGGTAAGTGAATTATAAAACGAAACGTAAAATGGCGTGTGGTCTGTGATTTTGCAATGCAAACAGAGGAGCACAGATTACTTCATAGGAGTACATAGACACAGATTACTAATATGTAGCCAGCTATACATAGACTACTATACTACTATTAAGGAGTATATGTGTTCTGTGCTGATGCAAACTAGGGATGTGACAGTATACATAAAAAATCGATTATTAAATAATCTATTGTTTTGCCTAGTGATAAAATCGATAAGAAAATCATAGATTTTTTTAATAAAAATAATCGATTTTATTAAAATAATAGATTTTTTTCCTTTTTTTTTTGATAGATTAAATTAAACGCCTGAAATATCGATTAATCACTATCACAGCACTCAGTTTTATCTATACTTAATATTATAAAGCTGCAGAGTTTGTTTGTTTGTTTGTTTGAACGCGCTAATCTCTGGAACTACTGGTCCGATTTGAATGATTATTTTAGTGTTGGGTAGTCCATTTATCGAGGAAGGCTATAGGCTATTTTTTTTTCTTCAAAATTAATATATTTTGTAACACAAGGTGTAAAATCGTAAACCTATTTTTGCGTGCGCTGCAAAAACTATTGACAATAGAACAAATTAATGTACGGACGCCAGCACATCAAGTTACTACAATCTGTCAGATTTCTTTAATAGATTTTCGACTTTATTGCTAAAGCATAAGGTTCAAGGTTGATTGGGAAAATCTGACAGTTTCGGGTAGGTTGACCTGCTGGCGTCTGTACAGACGCCAGCACATCAAGTTACTACAATCTGTCAGATTTCTTTAATAGATTTTTGACTTTATTGCTAAAACATAAGGTTCAAGGTTGATTGGGAAAATCTGACAGTTTCGGGTAGGTTGACCTGCTGGCGTCCGTACTACGGGCTTGTAGAGCCTATTAAGACCTACAAAAAAGTCCGCGAGAACATATATCTAGCTATCATGGTTTAATCACAATAACCGATTTTGTGTTCAAAATAATTATTAAATCGTCTGAAGAAAAAAAACTACGTTAAATATGTATCGTAATATTAATCTTTATCGAAATTAAGCATTATGTTATCAAGAGTATTTATGAAGAAGTAAAATACTTTTTGTTTCATCTCAATCGGATATTTCGTTTAAAAGTTATCAAGTGTGTAAGATGTTAAGAGTTGGTATTAAGGAGTTATGGGCCATAGAGTTTTTTATCTATACTAATAATAAAGCTGAAGAGTTTGTTTGTTTGAACGCGATAATCTCTTTAACTACCGGTCAGATTTGAATTCTTTTTGCATTTGATAGCCCAATTCTTGAGGAATGCTATAGGCTATTTAACATCACGCTATGACCCTAAGGAGCCGAGCAAAAAGAAAAAAACTCAGAGTGAACGGTAAGCGAATACGAAGTGTTGCGACGCGACGGAGTGGGGGTACAAGAAATTTCACGCGGACGAAGTCGCGGGCAGAAGCTAGTTAATAATAATAATATTAACAAGCTAAACATTATTTTACACAAAAAAGATTTTTTTTTTTAAATTTCTCCTTTCGCAGGAAGAAATTTCTTAAGGGGGAAGCTCTAAGGTGGCCCGCGAAATTCAAATTTTCTTATGTTTTTTGCAATTTGCTGGTCAGTATTAAGTTGTATGTTGATTAAAATCTGATTCGCGGTCGTAACAAATATGTATTTACAGAATTATAATCATTAACGTCATCAACACAACTCTCTAAGACCATGTAATCCCCAAATGTCAAGATTTCATGAAATAGTCATTCTTGGGGATTACATGGTCTTAGAGAGTTGTGTTGATGACTTTAATGATTATAATTCTGTAAATACATATTTGTTACGGCCGCGAATCATATTTTAATCAACGTAAAACTTAATACTGACCAGCAAATTGCAAAAAACGTAAGAAAATTTGAATTTCGCGGGCTACCCTGGCGCTTTCGCCTTAAGGTGAATGGATAGTAGTAGACCGCGAAATTCAAATTTTTCTTACGTTTTTTGCAGGTCAATGATTATAATTCTCTAAATATGTACCTGTTATTGTCGCGAATCATATTTTGATCAAGATACAACCTGACACTGACCTGCAAATTGCAAAAAACGTAAGAAAATTTGAATTTCGCGGGCTAATCTGGCCCTTTCGCCTTAAGATACAATATCACTCGCCATACAATTCAATGGACACACGACGAAGATAATATTTATTTCATATTTAAGGGGATTACAAAGATAAAATATTATAGTATCTTAGCCGTGTGTAGCGCCCTTTAGCGTCATTCATTTATTAGTTACTGGTACACTTCGCGGTACTTTGTGGCTTCGCGCTCCTGACTAAAAAGCTGTGTTGCGGCCGTTCTAATTTCTAGGTGAAAAAAATCGACAGTGAATAAGAAATCGATTTTTGTAATATGAAAATCGATTTAAAAAAACGGTTTTTATTGAAAAAAAAATCGATTATTAATCATGTTTTTTCTATAATCGATTATTTTTTAACGTCCCTAATGCAGTGTTGCCAACTTTGGGGTTTTCCCCCTAAATTTAGGGGGAAGAAGTCTTAAAAGGGGTATTTTTAGGGACAGATTTTTTTTGGGGTTATTTTTAGGGGCTTGTTAAAAGTTTGCTGTGGCGTTATTGGCGCTGCTCGTATCTATGGGTATGAATATGGGTCTTGCGTTAAGTTTGAACCTACGGCAAATATGTATGTTAAAAGCCTTTAGCGTACGAATGTATGATTTAAAAAATACAAGGACCTTGAACAGTAGCACCGCTGGCGATGATGATGAAACTGATTAACAATATTACAATTTAGTTAGTAGTTTAGCAATAGGTATTTAGGTACCTAGTCTTTTTTATTACAAACTATGTACCTATGCGTTTTATTTGGTGAGTTACGAACGACTTAGGGAGTTGGGAACTGCATCAAAGAAATTTACCCTATGTGAACCTATACTTAGGGTTTTTTTTTTAGGAGGATTTTTAAAAAATCTTGGGGGCAAATTTAGTTATGGGTTGGTAACACTGCCCTAATGCAAACATCAAATCGGCTGAAGGACATGTATCCATGGCCAAGAATAAAGATTATTAAAAAAAAAAAAGCAAACATCAAATGTATGTACTAAAATATAAACATGAGATAAACTGGGGGCCTAAAAAGGCCACTTTTGCAGAATCATAAAAGGAATTCATCAAATCATTATAAATCATAATAGACAGTTAACTGTTAAGTTAATCGTATCAAATCCCATTGGTGAAGGATTTTTCAGTTATTTTTTTTTTGTCTGTGCTTAAATACTAATCCAAATCCAATCCCAATCTCTTGCAACGAAAAAAAGCAAAATACGTTTATGATTCTGCCAAAGTGGCCTTTTTAGGCCCCCTGTTCAAAAATCAGTTTTCCTATTATATTAACGAACTAAACAACTTACGAAGGAGCTAAAAGTATAAAATGGCAGCAGTACTAAAAAAGAGAGCATTGGCGGAGTACAACAAATCCTTTCAAGTAAGCACCTAACCTTAGCTTGCGGCAGTGGTTACTAACTTACTCTGGATAATTGAGATTATTTAACTAACGACTTGTTTTCAGGATGGTCCTCCTACGAAGAAGTTGCACCTCGTTAAAAAGCCCCTTATAGGCAGCTCGGCCGCTGCTTTTGTTGGCCTCTTAGAAAAATGCAAGTCTAGTGACGAGGCACTGCAACTCTTACTGCGCATCTCAGATTGCCTTCAGTTCCAAGAGTCTGATGTTGAAGAGGCCATAAAAAAGCTGTCGGAACATTTCCAGTCTGAAGAAGAAGCTGTAGTGCGAGTGAAAATACTGTGGCTGTTCTGTGACATTGGTCTGGAGTGCCCTGGGGCCAACCTGAGTAATCTGATAGATGAAACAGCTCACTTGATTAAAAATGAAACTTCTCATAAGGTAAGAATTTCTGATTCTTTTCTAAATTAGGTCAAAACCTTTGCAATATAAAAAAAATATGAGTTACTTAAACATTGAGAAGTTTTAGACTTTAAGTTTTATACATCTCAAATATGAAAAATATGCTTAAAACATTGTATGTCTATGAACAGGTTATAGCGCAAGGCATAGCTACTCTATTAAAACTTGGCAATAAGCTTAGTGATGACAAGATCCTCATGATGCGTCTTGTAGCTGTAGCCAAGGACAACCTGAAGGATACCAGCCATCAGGTGAAGTGCAGGTGCCTGCAGCTCATCAGTGAACTGTACCCAATACACCCAGAATCTGAGAGAACTACTGAAATGGCCAGTGAAGCTGATGCCATTGTGAAACTGCTTGGGGACTATTCACATGCTGAGGTATGGAATAAATATTATTCTTTAAAATTGCTAATTAGATAATGGTAGGAACTTTTGACAGAAGGGGTCTAAAGTCTATAAATAAAACGGAACGTCTTTACACTACGAAGTATTTAATCAGACTGAAGAACACACTACAAGTAACTACTATTTATCTTAATTTTTCATTTGTTTATAATAAGCTTAACCTACAGGGCTACACGTAACTACATGACATCACAATTTTTTTTTATTTTATCACAATTAAACATAGGTCTTGTTTCTGAATTCACTGACGTGAATGATATGGTTGATACTTTAAATCACTGCATAATATCACTGTTTGATGTTCACGCGCCAATAAAGACTTGTCGTATTAGGGAGTTATCGTATCCCTGGATTACGGACACTATCCAGCTCATGATGCGGTTGCGGGACAATGCATTAGCCAAATATAGGAACAATAAATCGGGAACAAAAAGGGACTACTATATACAGTTAAAATCGTTGGTAGAAAGTTCCTTGTATCATGAAAAAATTGCTTATTTTAAGCACAATATAAATAATAAAATAAATAATCCAAAATTACTATGGAAGAACATTAAATCGACGTTTGCACCGTCAAAGCAAGGACAAGACCTTCCCCCACATTTTAGAAACCCAGACCTCATAAATAACACTTTTTTGAACGTCCCTGGCAACCCTGTAGCTAGCACGTCACTTATATCATTCTATGAGAACCACAGATATAGTGAAGCAATATTCACAATTGCTCCGGTGGACCAAGATGATATCTCTCGCATTATTTCGGACCTAAAGTCAAATGCTGAAGGCTACGATAATATAACCTTAAGCATGCTTTCTCTAACTTTGCCCCACACTTTAGAAACTATTACCTACATTATTAATTATTCCATATGGTCATCAAAGTTTCCTCAACATTGGAAAATAGCCACAGTTAGACCCCTACCTAAGAGTCCAAACCCTGTAGAAGTTAAAGACTTGCGGCCGATCAGTATTCTTCCCTGTCTTTCAAAAGTAATGGAGAGGGTAGTGTGCCGTCAATTAACTCGGTTTTTAGAAGAAAACGAAGTGTTACCTGATCTACAATCCGGTTTTAGGAAACAGCGCAGCACTGCTACGGCGTTACTGGATGTTACGGACAACATTCTATCAGCCCAAGATAAGGGCATGTGTTCACTGATGGTGCTACTTGATTTTTCCCGTGCGTTTGATTGCATTAACGTCTCGCTATTACTGTCAAAGTTACAATACTACGGTTTTGACGACAATGCCATTCAATGGTTCCACAGCTACCTCAGTAACAGAAAACAACTGGTAGAATTGCGTTTATCGGATGGTACTACTTTAACTTCGGCCCTTACTTCCATAGATAGAGGCGTTCCTCAGGGATCAATTTTAGGTCCGATTCTTTTTATTCTCTACTGTGCAGACTTAATAAAGTGCCTTCAGAAATGCAAGTATCATATTTACGCCGATGACGTACAACTGTATTTATCTTTCAGTCCAGACGATTATGAGTCGGCCATTAGAGACCTAAACGACGACCTAGAAAGAATCGCCGTCTGGTCAGATGAGAATTGTCTGGCATTAAACCCATTGAAAACCAAGTATATGTTGTTTGGTACCAGGCAGCAGTTGAAGAAGATACCTTTAAACCTTAATTTGAATCTAATGGGTGAGCCTATTGACCGTGTGGAGGAGGCGCGGAACCTTGGGTTATATATGGACAGCAGCCTCAGATTTGAGAAACACGTTGCTGACTCCGTAAGAAACTGCTTCTATCGTCTGAAACTGCTTTACAAGATGAGGCCGTTCTTATCTGAAAAGCTTCGCGAGCAGCTAGTCGAAACCCTTGTTCTGTCTAAATTAAACTACGCTGATACGGTTTACGGCCCACGCTTGCTGGCTCGTACCGATCGACTAATACAAAGAGTCCAGAATGCATGTGCGCGCTTCTGTTACTCTGTTCCTCCTAGAAGTCATGTCACCCCCTTTCTTAACAAACACTTTATTCTCAAGATGAAGTCGAGACGAAAGTTACACCTAGCGTGCCTGCTGTTTGGTGTCGTTAAGTCTAGGGAACCAAAGTATTTATATGACAAGCTTAGTTGGATGGCTAGTAGACGAGATTGCGCGCCCAGGCAATGTGCGCAACAACTCTCAACACAGGCTCATAGGACAGCAGCTTTCAGAGGCACTTTCCGATACGCTGCATCTAAGGTGTGGAATAATATCCCACCACCATTACGGTTACTGGGCACTATCCACACGTTCAGAACACGTTTACGGCAGTATCTGATAGATTCGCAACAGAAATTAGATATGGTCGCCCTAAATGTGTCACTTATATGAAATGCCTACAGTACCTTAAAACATAATTCCTGTTGTGTTACAAATGTACAGAATGGGGTATGCGCGTGGTGGCACGCTCTGTGTTTTCCCGTCCTTTTGCTGCCTCAAATGTCCCTTACTCGATGGCGATGCTGTGCCATCCACAGCGCCTAGCTGCCGCCGCAGTGGTGAGACCTGTGGGAAACATAAACGGACACATTATTTATTTGTGTCACCACAATCCCGTACTCTTTGTTTTTCATACTTACACATTGTGCCTTGCCTACTTGCGACTGTGACGCACAGTTGGGGTCGAGATCGCATCACGCATCCACCTTTTTTGTTTTAATTATTGTTCTGTGGAACCTTGGCCGAACACGGTATTTTTGTTGTGTGAGCACAGGGTGTGGCATCATTCGAAAATGCACAACTAAAACAAAAGAGGGTAGAAATAAATTGTTTACACTAACACTAAACTCAAATAGCAATGCTGATCTTTATAAGTAAATTATCGTAAATAGTAGTATCGTAGTAAATAACGCTTACCTTCTTCTATTGCCATTTGTACCTACTTCATCTATTGATAAAGGTAGGTACTTCACTTTCTTCGAATGGCATTGAATTAACTATTTGTGAGTCATTTTATTTTTTTGTATTATTATTACGACTATTCATGCTTTTAGTCGAACAGCCCAGTTTTCTTATAACGTAGGTGTCCGTCGTGCTCGGCGGCCTGTTGCGCTTTGAGTGCATCGTGTACGGAGCATTATGTATTTGTCTCATCTAGATTTATCGCGAACAACAGGTTTTGATGAGACTTTGTTGTTTTTCGTTGTTCTTTTTTGTTTTTGTAATGATAATTATGTTCTGGATTACTATTTTATTTACTATTTTATTTATTTATTTATATGTATAAAAAGTATGTATTAGGTATGTTGAAACTGTGTGTACTCCCCGTCACTTTCCACAGGTTCATTAGAAAACCAGCGTCAGACATTAATGTCTGGCATTAATGCTGAAATGAACCTTTTTGGCGCAGCCGTGAGGCACACACTATCTTTTGTTGTTGAAACATAATCTTTTATTTTGTTAATTTTGTATTTCACGAACTGTGGCCAAATAAACATTTTTCTTTCTTTTTCTTTCTTTCTTTCTTTACATATAAATGTGGCTTTCACAGCCATTTTGGTTTTTAGAGTATTTAATTTATCAATACTAGTATCTGCCTACTGGATTTGCTGCTGACTTTAAGCCCTTAGTTCTTATTTTTTCAATGTTGACAGATTTAACACTGCGGGACACTTAACGCCTCTCGACGTAATAACAATAAAACTTCTATTGTGTCTCGGTCAGTGTCCTTCAATGTGTTAACTACTATGGGAAACAAAATATTGTATAGTTTAGTTGAATTTTTATTATAATTTGAATCTGAAAATGAAAAACCATAAAACAAGTATTATAATTTTCTTCATTTATATTGTAACCTTCCAGGACGCCAGAGTGCGCTCTGGAGCATTTCAGTCTCTGCTTACAATGCATGAGAGAGGACAGACACTGAGTGCAGCACTATATGACCTCGTGTGCATCGCTTTGTCTGATGACTATGAGATTGTGAGGGAGGTCGCTCTGAAGCTTGTGTGGGTGCTGGGCAACAAGTACCCTGAGAAGTAAGTATTACACCTATTTTTTTGTCACGCCTTAGCCACTGAACAGATTTCGATAAAATTAGGCAAGGAGATAGATGGACATAGGCTACTTTTCGGCCCGGTGGCACGTTCCTGTGTGATGATTTCCGACATCCATGCGGAATTCTTTATCAGTCAGGAACTTGTTTGTTGAGTAATAGCATTTATTCAGTAACAAATCAAAATGAACTCTGTCACATTTTGTTTATGGCATTTTTGTACATTATGGCGTTATTATGGCATCTTTACATAATTCAATGGTCTTAAATACAAATGAGTTTGGTAGACAACATAACAGGAGAAGTATAATTTGCTGTGTTACAATGTTTCTTGGGCTAATCAGCTAATGTCCAAATGGGTTCAGTTTAAACATAGCAACACACTTGGCAACAATTACACGACGGCAATTCGGCGTGCTTATGCAAGAAAATGCTTTTTAAATTACCTACACATTATGTCCTACTCTTTATGGGATTCTAATTTACCATTACTTGGAAACCTGCGTATGACACACAAGCTATTCATTTGTCTTATTTGAGGATTGTGTTTGTTCGTATGTAGGCATGGCACGGTTGTCAGTGTTGTATGGATCACAATAGAAGCTTGTTGACAGACACGTTATTTCTTCGGCGCGGTTCATACGCCGTACCGTAAAGAAACCGAAACTAAGGGCCTTAGGGGCTGCCTCCACGAGCGAGAGAATCGCGGCGATATTATCTTCGTGCCACGTATTTCTATACACTCTCTTAGAACGTATCTCCACACGGCGATTTCATCGCCGCGGAAATTTGATGGCGCGGCGAGACTATCGCCGCGATTCTCTCGCTCGTGGAGGCAGCCCCTAAGGTTTACTACAGCCAGCACCCATCATTATCCACATGCCTATTTATCCTTTCAGCACCATTACCCTCTGTGACGACGAGACCACAATGCGCCTGGTGGACGACGCGTTTGTGCGCATCTGTTCGGCGGTGAACGACCTTTGCATGCAGGTCCGTGCGCTCGCATGCACGCTGCTCGGTACTACGCGCGGTGTGTCTGATCGTTTCCTGCTGCAGACCTTAGATAAGCAGCTTATGAGTAATATGAAGGTATGTGCTGTTAATATTAAAGAATAAAAGTATGATTTCTAATATGTCAACCCAGTATTAAGTTTCATTGCGAAAGGTGAATTAAGAGGGCAAATTATTCTCGTTTTAAAAAAATTGCAATGTCTGCATTTGTCAATTTAGTTTCGATCAAACTCAAAGAATTTATTTCAAGTAAACAGGCACAAATTGAGTTGTCAAGGAGTATTGAATACATCTTGGCAACTCAAAAGTGCCTGTTTGCCAGATTTGGTTTGGCAACTTTGGACATAGTCAAAATTGACCACTGGATGTTTTACCAACTTGACTGACCTGGTAAATTCTACCCATCAGCATTGATTTCATTTATTTTTGTTTTGTCTATTATAGGTAACAGATACATACATTGCTCGATTACGAATAAATACGTTTATTAACTATTATGCTAAAGTGTATATACAGGGTTATTTGTAAAACACCAGCAACCTCTTAAGAGGTCATTGTACTCATCATTATGAACAACTTTTACTATGGGACCAAACCTGAAATCGCGAAAAAAAAATCAGCTGTTCCCTACATTTTGACGAGCTAAACGAACATAAATGTAGGGAACAGCTGATTTTTTTTTCGCGATTTCAGGTTTGGTCCCATAGTAAAAGTTGTTCATAATGATGAGTACAATGACCTCTTAAGAGGTTGCTGGTGTTTTACAAATAACCCTGTATAAAAGTGTATATAGCTATATAGTTTTATTTTTAGTGTAGGTACTATTTTGACCTTTCTTGCGTTAATTACGATTCTTAAGTCTATGATTTATATTTCTTTTCTGATTATAATAGTCCTCCAGACCGTATTTCGGCCATGGTGATGGCGGCAATCTCAACGGAGACTAGCCGCGCGGCAACGGAGACTAACGCGGGAGATATTATAATGCACAAGTGTGCACTCGGACCTGCATAGTCAGATTGAACGGCAATTCGTCACTCAATCTATCTATTCTAAATAGTTTTTCCATGGTTTCAATATGCCAATACTCTTACAGAAAAAGCGCACAGCCCACGAGCGCGGCGCGGAGTTAGTCCGCAGCGGCGCGTGGGCGTCCGGGCGGCGCTGGGCGGACGACGCGCCGGGACAGCTGCTGCACAGCGCCACCGTGCAGCTGCTGCCCGGGGGGGCCGCCGGGGCCTTCGTGCACGGCCTGGAGGACGAGCTCATGGGTATGTCACTGAATTTATTTTTATATCTGCGTCGCATCTTGAGCAGTCAGCTGTGTTACCAACATTCTTATTTATTTACTTTCATTAAAATGGTTAAAATTTTAGTGGATTACCATACTTTGTCTACCAGACACGGAACTACTCAATGTAATGATAAAAATACTTTCTTATCTCCCCATCCAGAGGTCCGCACAGCGGCCGTAGACGCAGTCTGCCAGCTCTCGATGGAGAACTCAGTGTTCGCGACCACGTCACTGGACTTCTTGGTGGACATGTTCAACGACGAGATCGAGGACGTGCGCCTGCGCGCCATCGACAGTCTCACGCGCATCGCGCATCACATCGTGCTCAGGGAAGATCAGCTCGAGACTATTCTGGGAGCTTTAGAGGTGAAATATTACACACACAAACTGATGGTATTAAACATAAACACAGAGAACTGTTTGAGATAAATTTTGTCACCCACTACATAAAATTATGTTGCTGCAACGACGCTGCGCAACTTATGTTTACTTTTTTATGAATACGGGGCTTTACATAATAGACTTTACCCTTGGAAGGTATTAAAAAAGCGGGACACTAGGGTCAATGTTTTTTACAACGTTTATCAATACTATACCTACCAACTACTGATGTTTGTATCTCCATCCCAAAGGTTGACTGGTGTAAAATGCCTATAGCATTAAGTACTTCTCTGTGCTTAAAGGACAAATGAATAGAGCTCTAACCCCGCGTCCTATACAAAAGTGATTAGTCATTTTTTGTTCGGTGAACTTTTACGCGTGATCGCGCCTACAGGAGGTGCTTTCCAGATGATCGCTTTTAAATAGGACGTGGCCTAAGATTGGGAGTCTTTTCCGACCACTTGCCTGGCATTTAAAGTTCAGCGTAATATGAAACTAATCCAAGTATAATATCGTTTTTAGGACTATTCAATGGACGTGAGAGAAGGCCTCCATCGCATGCTCGGCTCGTGTACCGTCGCGTCTAAGACCTGCCTCGAAATGTGCATCGACAAGATATTGGAGAATCTCAAGAGGTATCCCCAAGTAAGTACTACAAAATATTGTGATTATTATTTCAATGCTGAAACTTTATGAAGATGCTTCTAGAAGGCGGTCTCCCCGATTTTTTGCGTATAGCAGATAGCCAATTTTTAAGAATATTTAGAGATGATGTAAAGAAATGTCTTTTGTGGAGATTATGTGTGGTCGCATACTAACAACACGACGAAGATACAAGGCAAGACGCGTGTACTATCTAATTAAACTTTTTCAAAATCAAAAATCATTTATTCAAGTTACGCAATATTAAGAGAATCAGCACTTTTTGAACGTCCAAATGACGTAAGACAGTCCCCTAAAATGCCAGCTCTTCATCCTTTTCAAGGGAAGAAGAATGGCGCAACAAACTTCACAGCAAACACATTATGTCAAAAACATTAATATTATCAAATAGCAAATAAGACGTAATTCTCCATATTTTTATGAGGTGATGGCCTTGAAACAAATCCCTATCCAAATTCTGTCTCAGAATATTCTGATGATCGAAAGAGTAAACACACTAGAACCTTTGTGACTTAGCCTTACAAAGCTGACTATTAACTTTTATAATGTTTATAGGACAAACGTTCAACATTCCGCTGCGTGCAGCGCCTGGGCAGCTCGCACGCGTCACTAGTCCTGCCGCTCACGACGCGCCTGCTCGCCGTGCATCCCTTCTTCGACATGCCAGAGCCTGATGTGGAAGATCCAGCCTGTATCCTTTATAATAATCGTACTAGTAGCCTACGAATCCCGTGAAGTATAAATAACTTTGTTTACACTGCATAACGTTTACATTTTTATTTTGCAGTATTTTGTGGTTTATTCGACATCGCAATATTACCTTACCACTTCTGACGAGGCACTTTCAGTAAATAAAAACGTCGGTAATTTTGAACTATCTATCACATTGGTCGTGAAAACAAAACAGACCTTGTCGTTGTATGAAGTGCAAGTGGCTTTCAACTTTAGGGAGATAATGCAATACGAGGTTAACTATACATACAAGCCTATAAGAAAACATACTGCTAATTAAAGATGTCCTGGAATACTTGGAATTAAATTTTAAAATCGTTGTCGCTGAAAAAAAAACGTCTAATAAATATTTCTGTAAAAACATTAAACTTTCGTCAGGATTCATCCATATATAGTATAAAACAAAGTCGCCGAACTGTCTGTATGCGCATAACTTCCGAATGACTGCACCAAATTGGATAATTCTTTTTTTGTTGTGTTCGGTATTGCCAGGTTGTCTAAGACTCCAAACCTTGTGGTTGGTATGAAAGAAATTTAGGAAATTCGAAAAAAAAAATTGCACTCGTGAGAAGCTGGGGCGGGCCGCTAGTTTAATATAAACGAAAATCACAGACAACATTGGGAAAATATAGTGTTTATTTCAGATCAACAATAATTTAAACCTATAATACCTTGACCACCACACCAGACATGTGCGTACTGATCCTGGTACTGAACGCGGCGCAGCACTGCACCACCATGTTACCTCTGTTTGAAGAGCACACCATCAAACACTACACGTACCTCCGAGACACCATGCCGCACCTCGTGCCCTACCTACCCATAGGTAAGTTACATTATAGCAGTAGATAAGGGAAGGTGAACTCCGTAGATGTTTGGAAAAAGGAGGAATAGAGGTATCGGGCTCCTACTGAGTAAAACCAAATTATGGTGACTTTCAGAACACAATAACGGGATACAAATGAAGACGAATCTGCGGGGCAATTGCGTAACACATATAAAGTGACAATTGATCGCAATTCCTTTCCTTTCACCAATTTAGCCACGTTCATTGCGTTATGCACGTTGTTGCCCGGCGATTTTTTCAAACTTATGAAACAAGTGTTACGCAATTACAGTTCTGTCCCCTCCAGGGTCTCCTTACCTCGTTTTAATAAAAAGGAAGCAGTCACCAAACCCTTTGTAATTTTTTTCTCCATTATCTCAAAACTATTAGTCAGAACACCCCTATATCTATTCTAATAAAGTTCAATTTGTATTAGGTAGCGAAATAACGCGAATATTTGTACAAAAACGCCAATTTTTGTCCCCTCATAACGTTCACACATCGTTGCCTTAGGCGACGCCCAACAATCGAGTGCTGAGAAGATCGAGTCTGCGATGGACGACAGCGCAGTGCGGCGGTTCTTCGACTCGGTGCTGCAACACATCGACAACGTGACCCTGTCCACCAACGTGAGACTCAACATGCTGCAGTCGGCTGAAGAACAACTTAACAAGTTAGTTTGTGACATCACATTGTTTGATTGATTCATCCCCAATTCGGAATCGGTTGGAAAGTTGTCCAAAAGTTTGACTGATTGTTTAATGTTGTGTTTATTTTTGTAGCGATCACTACTGGGCGACTAGTTGCAATATTTTATCGAAACGTCCGATCGATAATCTGTAATAATTATGTAATCAAAAAAGTAACTTTGTTATAGCGGCAACAGAAATACATAATTTGTGAAAATTTCAACTGTCTAGCTATCGCGGTTCTTGAGATACAGCCTGGTGACAGACAGACGGACGGACAGACAGCGAAGTCTTAGTAATAGGGTCCCGTTTTTACCCTTTGGGTACGGAACCCTAAAAAGGAAAAAACATTGTTTCGGTTTTGACTATCGCCTTAAATTGTTTGTAAATTCAAATCGTATATTTCCTTAGACTAGCGGAGATGGAACCAGCGGTATCAGGCGCAGCACAGTTCACTTCAGTGTTTGCTCGATGCGTTCTGGCACTGAACTCGGCGCTACACAGCTCCAACGGACCACCGTCGCATGCCCTTGCACATTTGACTACTGACTGTCTCAGGTAAAATCTTTTTCTGAATCATTATAATTTATGAATAGGTCTCGTTGACTGAAGTGATGTAGCTTTTAGAATCTATTTTACAGTAATAATATGTGGAAGAGTTGTTTTTGTCACAATATACTAGTGTATCGGGAATTTTATGCAAAATAATGACGGTAACGTAATTTGCGTTCACGATTTAGTTGCCAAACATGTAAACAAATATGAGTTTTTGGAAACATAATTTTAATTCCTAGACAATAAAGTTCAGTTTACGCCATTTATTTTTATGACTTTTTCAATAGTGTTTTTCACGTTGAAATCAACTTAATTACCACTGAAATAGAGTTGATATTTTTTTAATTTGAAATTACATCAATTGGTAATTTGAATAGGCCTTAGTATTTTATTTTGACACTCAACAAGTTGTAATGAGCCACACACAACAACAAGTAGGTGTCAGAACAATTTAATATCGTCTTTTTGCCTTATTATTTAAAATAGAAAGAGTGATTCCGTTTCATCAGGCTACAGCACCAGTTCAGCGGTGTATCCGAACAGGAAAGCGCTTGCGTATGGCAGCTAGCCTTACGTGTGAGTGCGGCCCGTCTGTACGCGGCGGCGTCGCCCGCGCAAGTGTCCGCGGGCGCGGCGCCGGCCGGGCTGGCCGCGCAGCTGTCGGCCGCGGCAGCGCTCACGCACCATGCTGAGCTGCTGGATCGACTGCTGGCGTCTGCAGGTATGCAACAAGTTTGATACCTCGTTATTTTATTCAGGAGATAATAATATTATGTCGGCCACGAAAGGGAGCAACTGACTTTAGCACAGGATGTTAAAATCATCAAAATAACAAATTTCTTCGATACCAAAAATTTCATAATTCGTTTTCGAAAAAAAAATTGAGGCTATTTGGTTTTGCCGACCCTATGCCAAAAATATTTTTCCCATTTGTTAATCACTTAAGTCTTTGTATCTGCAACTTGTATAACCTCTAAAAGGGCACCACTTTATGATCATCGTCCCGATCTTCATTGTCTTTTCAGGAGTGGAACCCGACCCGTTCACGATTGCCGTGTTCCGCCAGCTGTCGATGAACGCGGACCACAAGCCGGCCGCGCTCGCCCGCGCCGTCATGCCGCTGTTGCAGTCCGCGCCACTGCCTGTCATACCTAAACCTAATATCAAGGTATGTTAATGTTGTGGTGACGTTGTGAAAGGCTTTAAAAAAAACACATTAATCAGTTTCAAGTTACTGTCTACTATATAGGTTTCACACACAATATACGAATGTGAGTAGGTACGCGACAACAAGTCTATTTGCTTGTAACATTTTTCATAGCTAAACTACTAAACTGATTTCAAACATTTCGGCCAGAAAAGTAACTAGTTATCTATCTAAGATACTTTTCTGCCTAAGATTTACCGCGTTGACAAAGATCTTTTTAATACAGTTGCTCAAAAAGTGGTGTATTGCAGGGACGTATAGCGTTCGGGAAGTGGGCTATTACATACTAGTGCTTTTTTTTACCTTTCCCGAACTCGTGCGTGTCTCTTTCCCAACTGTCAAAATAATGTCTATTAAAAAGAAAAACCAACCATGAAGTTTTTTCCTAAAGAGTTTTTGTGATTCATACAAATACGTATATTTCTAAAAAGAAGCTACTAATTTATTTCAATATCAGATTTAATGATTTAATTGAATGAGTTAGGTTAGGTTTCATTTCATTTCATCTCATTAAATTTCATTTTCATTTCATATCAATAAAAAAAAATACTGAAGACTAAGCTGTATGGATAGTTCCTTTTGCCTACCAAAATGGGTGAAGAAAAAAAAACTCTGCTTATATTCTACGGTTGGCGCCATTTTCCAGAAATTTTCTATGCGAGTTTAGTTGTTTGTTGCACAAAATGAGTAATTTCGACCCTATTTTTTTTTAATTAACACCACCGGAACTCGGTATAATTGCACAAAATGCTTCGGAGAACATTTTACCGGAAAAGTCAAAAAGTCGTTACATATCCACATACGACTAATTTTTTGCGTGGAGAGAAGAGAAAAAGCAATATTGTGTTTTTATTATTTTATTAAATTGCTTCATTTTTTCGCAACTGTATTAAAAATAGTCGTTCAGTACACCTGCGGAACCGTCATTTCAACTTGTTCCGACTGTCAACCCTCGCCTTCGGCTGCGCCTCGGCTCGGGTAGACATTTGTCGGAACTCTTTGCAATGACAGCCTTTCCGCACTTGTAATGAAATATATACTATGGGCGCTTTCCGAATTAGCTATAATCGCTCACAGCGCTCACATCATCTCACATGGCGTTCCGATTTAGATATCACGATTATGACAGCTGAGAGCTGTCAACAATTCGGAACGCCCGTGAGCGCGCTCACAGTGCTTACTCAATGTAAAAACGATATTATTACAGTATTTCTTTGTATAAACACCACATTTCTTCTTCTTTGGTTAGGTGGCGACTATCAGCCAGAAGCACAATTTCGAAAATGCCACGTTAGTTTAATTTTATGATAAGGTGCAAATCAAAACAAAACACACACTGACACATCCTCACACACACACTGTCATTTTTGACAGCGCTCACGGTGATATTATTCTAGGGCATGGTCGGCGTTATCGCAAGATGGCGCATGTCATGACGTCATCTATGACGATTCACGGAACGTCGTTATCGCGCTCACGCTAATTCGGTACGGGTTTAAGCACGCTCACATCGATTATTTCCCAACACGGAACGCAGGGTATTTTGCGCTTGAATGACATTGACAGCTGTTGGTAAAGGAAAATTTGAGCGTTAGTTCCGACTTTGGCCAAATTTAATAATGTAAAGGATACTTGTACAAATATATGTAGTATGTAAAGTTCACAATCATTGTATTGAAATAGTTGCTGCTGGCACAGCTAGTTTTCACATGGAGCGAAAATTACGCAAACTTAAATTCCACCGTCACGGAATTTTGTCGTTAGGATTCTGACATAGCCTTCCTTTCTTTTCAAGCACAGGGTATTAATCTTATCATAGATCTATGGCATTAATCAAAGAGGTTTTGCCAACGAAAAAATATGGTTTTTGGTATTTCGTGCGTACAGATCCGCATGTGCACAGCGAGCATCCTCGAGCCAGCCGCCGACAACGACACCGTGGTGCGCTTCAGTGCCGGCCTCGTCGCCGGCGTCGCGCTGGAGGCCGAGGTGCTGCGCGTGCGCAACCCGGGCCAGCTGCGCGTGCGCGTGGCCTACCCGGACACCAGGGTGCATGCGCTCGTGCCGCACAAGGACCATCTGAGGCCGCTCGACCATCAGAATACTAGTAAGTTGGTTTTTCTAATTATCATCATGGATCATCACAGGAACACGATATTGTGCTCCAAAACACAAGTCGCCGTCTTCACCCAAAAGCAAGCAGTGTGGGACCGGACACGTATGGCACATTTTTTCATAAGTATATACTGGGTCCAAGTAAAAGGAATGCAGAACGTCGAACCCTTTGCCTTGACACTTGCAACAAAAAAAAATCAAAAGATCCCAGTATCTTCAACCAATTCCTTACTGATGGTGCCAATCATGCCAAAAACTAATAGTTCTGTAATTTTTTAAAATTACTTTGGCTAGATTTTCATGTGTATCAAAACAATTCATAATTAATTGACGTTTTCACAGATGACGACGGCACCCAGAACGTGCGCCTCCTAACCAAAGTATTGATATCGCACGGCGTGTGGACGGAGCCCTGCGGCGTGGACATCTCCGTGTGCCTCGCGGTGGAAGAGGGCGGCGGCCGAGAGCCAGCGCAACTCATCGAGTTGTGTCGGCCAGTGCGAGTCACTGTCGCGCCCAAGCCTATCAAACGAGGCATATAGACCATAGGAGGGAAATCAGGGATTGACAAGTTCCTCGTCACGGAACTCAGGTTAAATGAAACAATATTAGGAATGACCTATTGGTGAGTTTCTTAGAGGAATAAAGAGTTGTGGAAAATATGATTATTTGCAAATAAACTAAGATTCCATTTTGCGAAAACGATAATTCAGTAAAGTATAGAGAAGAATCAAGTACATCTCATATAATTACTTTTTGATAAGTGACTGTGAAAATGTGCAGGATCACGAATATTACGTTATGGACTACTTAGAAATAAGAACAAATAAAGTATTGATATATATTATATAGTATTTTTATTTTATTTACAACTTTTACAACACAACACAGCTTTTATTGTACCTCATATTTCACATGGCAAACTTAGAAGTTTAATTAATAAAAAAAATCACAATACTTTCCTTAAAAATATTATAGGTAATTAAAATACCAATTTTTTTTAAATATTTCTTTTTTTTAAGTAATTATGGACTGTGGCTAATAAGGGAGAAACTAAGTTTACTCGTATCTTACTAAAAAAAGTTCTATAAAAAGTATCCTTCATTGTGCTGCTTTTTGTTTCAGTATCCTGTTTTTAGGATAAGATCTAGCATGCCGCTATCATAGACACAATGGTCCATCCATGGCATACCTGGTGTCCAACATTTTGTTTTTTTTTTCTAAATTGAACTTGTAACCTATTAAATCCATAGCCTGACATCAATGCAAACAGAAAACATAATAAAACCATTTGGTCTTATAATGTTTTCTAAAAGTTTCGTAGTGTCACGTTTCCAAGATATCAAAGTTGGTAAAAAAATTAAAAAAATGGCGCGCCGGTAGGTATGCCAGGTTCCATATAAAAATCTTCAATCCATTGTGTTTCATGCGCATCCTCGTTTTGGCATACAATGAGTTAAGCAAGAATGGAAGCAACTATAGTAATTTTTAATGTGTGAAGGAAAATAGCAGCTGGAAATGACTTCTTATGTCTATTCTATTCCTTGTCGATAGAGAGCAGTTCTGAGCGAGCTATACAGTTGTGTATAAGCTGCTTGATGCCTGGCATCCATGTGCCGACAGCACTCACATGGTCAATCATCAGTGCTCTGTGTATGTCATCCGCTATCCTTGGAGTGTCATCCCGGAGTGCTGAACAAAAAAAAAAAATTATTTACATAGAACTGTTAAGGTTTGCAGAGCCAACATGGCCAGAGATTGTACAAGATGGAGGTTTGTAAGGAAAAATGGAAGGCCGTTGCCCAGCAGTGGGATGATGATGATTATAGGACTCCCTTTTCCGCATTTAGACTCTCATTCGGTCCGTTGTGTGTGGGGATACTGGCAAACAGAGCCAACCTAGTTCCGCCCAAAAGCACAGAAGCTTCCTGGTAGCCTCACAGGCTTCGCGGAGCGACCTCATTGTTCCGGGGATTTCCGCACATTGAGAAGCCACTGCCTCGCATTCCAGGATGACGTGGACGGCTGATTCCTTGGCGTCAAGGAAGCCCCTGCAAAGGGGGCTGACTCGCCCAGCAGTGGGACACAATATAGGACAAAATGTTAGATGTATTACAAAATATTACATTATAATAATGCCATTTATGTGCACTGTTTGATAAAAGTCTTTTATAGAAAACAGTTGGCAGCAATACAATACCAGTATTATTGTTACTTTTTTGTTACAAGGGCTCTTTCAATTCAAGTAAGGAACTGAAAAAGCTAAACTAATTTGTATTCTATTTAAATATTGTTAGAGCATTGTTTACAATGAGTGCTTATGAATATTTACAAAACTTGAAAGGGAAAGTAATGGAACATTATATAAATGGTTACTGCTTTATGCTCTAATTGCTGTGTGCATGTAGGTCTCAGCTGTATCAATAACAGTATGACTCAATTACAGGCCTGTGAGTAATCTCACAAATACATTTAGATTTACAGTCAGCAATTTAGGTTATAAACAAAATAAAGGATGATAAAGTATTCATAAAAAGTTCCAAAGATTTGTTTATAAAATCATAAATGAATAGGAACTCACCATATGTCAGGGTCTTCATTTGCACAAATATTCTACTATCTAATTTCCCAGAAGACCACATCTCCTCCATCACCCCTATCCTTCTTCTGATATCATTTGCTTTGGCACCAAGCTCACTGCTGTTATCCAACAGCTCTAGAAGTATTCCCTTCACTTCCTTTAGAGTATTCTCACTGTCCACATCTATTTCTTGTGGTTGTATGCTTGGAATCTGAACAGGTGGTCCAGGAGGGAATGCTGCAGGCATTGGTGGTATGTTCATAGGGGGCATGGCAACAGGACTAGACGTGGCGCTTGATAAGGGAAATGCCACTCTTTTATTCAAAATATTTCGCGGCTTATTCGGAGTAGTCTGCGGATTGTAACAAAATTTCGGAGGGTCGTTCCAGCCGGGGTCGATTGGCGCTGGAAAATAAATATTACAGTTTGTAAGTAAGATGACCCTCTGACCAATTTTCGCTATTCAAACAGAAGGATATTTTTTATTATCAATAACGTATTGTTTTGGTTACGCACCTGTGACCCCTGTATTGGGAGTATAACCGCTGCTATTCATTTTTAGGTAACAATGAAATCACAATCACTGAATAATGATTTAATTTCGATCAATTTTATCTTTACAATATGGTAGAAACTGAAAGATATTGCAAAATGTTACCTACACACAGCACACAGGTTTAATTTTCAGTAAACTTTGCAAGATTTTGACAATTGAATTGATTGGTATTGGTAAGAAATTGAATGACAGACTGACAGATGACATGACAGTCTCACCTGTCTCATTCATCAGAGATAATGAACCTTTTCAGATTGGTTTCTTCGTGTGTAACTTGGAGAAGATCTCCATGGTGTATAAGACGAGAGCGGACGATACATATAAAAATAAAACTTTTATGCAAAAAATATTCTACCGAATTGATAACCTCCTTTTTTTGAAGTCGGTTACAAAAAACCACCGACTTCCAAAAAAGACACTACAAAATGAAAAATAACTTTAATTTCGGAAGTCGGTGGCAAGTAAACAACGAAAATGCGAACCCTACGGCACCGACTTTCGAAATTAAAGTTATTTTTCATTTTGTAGTGTCTTTTTTATTTTGTAGTGTCTGTTATTTTGAAGACGGTGGTTTTTTTTTTGTAAAAAAGTTTTTATTTTTCATTTGACGCCAGCACATCAAGCTACCCGAAACTGTCAAATTTTCCCAATCAACCTAGAACCTAAGGCATGGACGTAATATTATATAGAAGTAACTCTAGGTGACTGACTGACTTAGTGATCTATCAACGCACAGCCCAAACCACTGGAGGGATCGGGCTGAAATTTGGCATATAGGTAGATGTTATGACGTAGGCATCCGCTAAGAAAGGATTTTTCGAAATTCCACCCCTAAGAGGGTGAATGGGGGGAGGGTGAAATTTCACGCGGACGAAGTCGCGGGCGGAAGCTAGTGTATTGATAAAGTTGAAAATCTATTAGAGAATTTTGACAGATTGTAGTAGCTTGATATGCTGGCATCTGTACTTACCCCACACACATTCGTATACCACTACTTGCTATGTAAATATCAGTGGCAGTCCACGAAGTCATTTTCATCACTTTATACTATGTGGCAAAAATACGTACCTATTAACAAAGCTAACTCAAGCAAAATTCATAATATGGGACCACCCCTGATTCATCCCCCCAATACAAACCCTTTTTAAAGTCGGTTAAAAATGGTCGAAGTTAGCCGCTTCACCGCTTGGCTAGACGAGGCTAGTTTGTTTGGGTTAATTCAGTATTATTCAGTAAGCCGCGAGATTTCAGACTTGTATTCAAACACGAGGCAAGTAAAAGGCTTGAAAATGGCAACATCGGGGGTCATTTGTCAATGTCATTTTGACATTATCTAAAGTCAAGCTGCGGTGCTACGGTGTGTGGATGTGAGAACTATTTAGGCGAAAAAATGGCTTTTTCAACAAATTCCTACGTATTTCACAGTGTTTTATCTATTGTATTGCTCACCCTTTTGTCAGTACAAAACTCACAAGGTATTGTTGATTACCAATAATTTTGTTACCTATTTCTAAAATACAGCGATAGGTTGTAAAAAATTACGTGGCCTTTTGTTATGGGAGGATACGAGATTTAGATTAAATACCAAGGTGTTATGAATTAAAACTTACATAATTAATAGTTCTAACGTAGCTAAATCGTGTTTTCCAGGATCAAAAGCAGAATTTGTGACATGCGGCTCTATCTTGAAAATGATAAACACAGACCTGAGATTACGACTTCACTCACACGACGTCAAGTATGGCTCGGGCTCCGGTCAGCAGTCAGTGACAGCAGTGGATGTGGCTGATGATTACAATAGCCACTGGTTGGTGCGGGCGCCCATGGCTGAGTCATGCAAACGCGGGTAAGGTGCTGCCATAATACCTTTGTGTATTAAATAATGGAATTAAATGGAAAATACAGCTGGTTTCGGTTAATAAATTGGCTGCACCTAATTTACTAAGGCACAAGTTCTTTCTCGGTTTTACTACTAGTTGCTTCTTCATCAATGAGACTGAGTAGAAGGTAATACGTGGTGTTGTCCGCAACTCCACGTCAATGCGCGTATTTTGCGTACGTGAGTCATCATCATCATTTCGGCCGAAAGACGTCCACTGCTGGACATAGGCCTCCCCCAAGCACCTCCACTTCGACCGGTTCTGTGCTTCTCGCATCCAGCGGGTACCTGCGGCCTTCACTTTATGTATGTGAGTAACATGCATTAATAAAATTGCCAAAATTCCAATATTCCAGGGTTCCCATAAAATGCAACAGCAACATCCGTATGCAGCATGTATCAACTAAGAAGAACCTTCACTCCCACTACTTCTCATCCCCGCTGTCGGGCAACCAGGAGGTTTCATGTTATGGTGATGAGGAGGGTGAAGGTGACAGCGGTGATCACTGGACTGTGGTGTGCAATAATGATTTCTGGAGGAGAGACACTCCTGTCAAGTTTAAACACGTTGATACTGGGGTGTAAGTATCTTACCTTCTGACTTTAAACTTAAAACTTGATTTGATCTCAAGTTTTAATAGTAGTAGTAGTTTTTTTTTGTTCAATATCAATAGGTATTGTTGCATTTTATAAGACAGGTGAAGCTAGACAAAACAGCAAATATCAAACTGGGGACTCCTTGTAAGATGTTTGGTAACAAAACCTCCAACATGCAAGTTGCAAAATGTGATTTGTCTTGTAGCTCCATTCCACTCATAGAAAATCAATAATCCATTTTGCTGTACATAACTATTGACAACATTGATGCTCTACGACACTTTGCAACTTTGTTGCAAAACTTGTTTGAGAACTCCGGTGTGTGCTGAGAATATTTGCTGGTGTGATTGAAGAGCCTAAACTCTGGAACTTCTCCCTTTATCAGAATTTCGCAAATATCTAAAAAAATTATGAAATATTCAACTCCCATTTGTATAACACCCCCAAGGATCTTGTGTACCTAACCTACATATTATTGGAGGACTTTTGACCTTAACCATTGAAAAACTCGAAAAGAGTATAAGTACCAGTATTAAGATCAGAGTTTCAATTATAGAGGTATGAGGAACAGGCTGTAAAGTTCACTCATTCTCTTTAGAAAAGGGAGGATACTCCGACCGGACGGTTGTTGTCTGGCGGGCAACTGCCCGATGATTCATTTCGGGCCGTTGTATCTATGCTAGTTGCGCGGTAAACTCTGCTTGCGCGATGCAGGATTGGCGTGACGTCAGTATGACGCGTTGTTCGCATGTGGCGTTGTAGATACCGCTACACAATAAAAGTTGGAATCGCTTTTTATTTATTAATTTTTCACAAATATCTCAAAAACTAGATGTCCTGGGTAATTCCACTTTGCCCCACCAAGCCCGCCACCCTGGTGTGGCAAAGTGGACTGCCTAAAATTTTGCAGTGGAATATGCCCCACTATTCTGATTTGATGGGGCGGATAACACTAGCATAAATACGAGGTTAATTATTTAAAAAAAAATGCTTAGGTTAGGTTAGGTTAAAACTGTGACCTCCTACGCACGAGCCGAGCGAGCGAAGCGAGCGGTGCCGCGGCAGCGGCCGGCGAGTGCCAGAAACGACTAAATTATATAGAAAAAAAATATGGAAAAAAGAGATTATTTTTAACAGGCTATCGAGAACCGAATTAGTTAGACGAGGATAATTATTTAAAAAAAATGCTTAGGTTAGGTTAGTGTTATCCGCCCCATCAAATCAGAATAGTGGGGCATATTCCACTGCAAAATTTTAGGCAGTCCACTTTGCCACACCAGGGTGGCGGGCTTGGTGGGGCAAAGTGGAATTACTCGATGTCCTAGGTCAAAAATAATGAACCTCCCCCTTGTATAGTACTCCTGGGAATAATTGTTTGTCTGTAATCTATGCTCAAGGGGGGTAAATAATCACTCACCTGTTCAAAGAAGACATAATTATCGAGACCTTACTAAAGTACTTTTACTTCTCTTACAGGTTCCTTGCAGGCTCTGGGCGTACATTCGGGCGACCGATCAGTGGGCAGGGCGAGATCGTCGGCATCAACTCGCAGTACGGCGCATACACAGACTGGCAAGCCAAAGAGGGGCTGTTCATCCACCCTGGCGAACTACTACCCCACCAGCACGCAATACATTCTGAATTATAATTGTAACTTATTATTTAATGTATATTTATTAGGTTGTATTCGAGGTTTGTTTCATCATTATTTGTGTACATAATTAGACATTAATGTCTACATGACTGTACTTATCTCAAGTCACTAATTCAGTTTTTTTTAGTTTGATTTTTGCTGGTCAAAATGCAAAGAATGATATAATTCTTCAACAAACAAACCCTCAGTGATAATGTAGCTGTGAGAGGCACAAGGACATTCTGCCAAGTCATTGTTTGTGGTATATCTGGTATTGTCTTTTCTCATTTCTGAGTAATCATGACAGCAACCAAGTTCCTAAAGTTACAACATCAATACATTCCAAACTTTTGGCAAGACTATGATATCGTACAAACGCTTGAAATCAAATGGTTATTGATGCTGAATTTAACACATATATTGTTAAAAGCGATAAATTGATATTTGACATTATGATAACATCAAAAAGGCTGGAATGAATTAAAATATTAAAAAAATACAAACCAGTTTCATTTTCCTAATAACTTTATTGTCAAATAGTTTAATTATATTATACAATCAGTGAGGTAACAGACCCCTGAGAACTCGTTTACAAATTAGAATTAGTGCTTCAACAACATCGAATTTGTAATAATACTGACGCTTCACATCTTCAGCTTGTAAGATTTGTTGAATTTGGAAATAAATGGTGTAGTGTCATCGTCTTCTCGATGGTGCATGTTACTATGTAAATCAACTAACGGTACGGCCATACCTACGCGTTCGACCTGCGTCCGCGATAGCGAGCACGGTCGCGCTCGGTTGATTCATTATGAACTTTTAGGTACTGGTTCACACACGTCCTGTGTTCGCGGACGCATGTTGAACTGTTGCCGCACCATACCATGTTTTATCCGATGTTACTGAAGCACGGAAACAAGTTATAAAAATATAGCTATAAAACTAAATAAAAAAAACTCCAAACGCAACCCTGCTCGCACCGCAGCCCTCAGTCATGGTGCTCTCAATCTACCACACGTCAAGAGGTTCTACTAAAATTTAACTTATCTAATGCAATCACGAACGCTACGAGGTGTCCATAAGAATGTCATGTTACGAATTAGATCCATATGAAGCTCAGCCCTACATACAATACGACCAACGTAACTTGGCGGGCCTGAACTTTGCGCAGAAGGCTGCGCAGTAAGATTTTTTAGGAACCAAATGATGACATGAGGCGAGTGCGAGTGAGAGAACATGCGCGAAAGTTCTTAGTGCCTATGTTCAGGCCGCCAAGTTACGCCGGTCGTATTATAAGTATAACCAAGCACGGTGAGGCGCGGCGCGGTTTGTATAGTATTTCCTACAAAATGGGAGGTACGGTCATGTAAAATTAAAAGAAAACAAACGGCGACTCGTCGCACAGCATCGCGCCTGGTGTGGAGCTCCTAAGGTAACAGGACAGACGGGAATAGTGAAGTTGAATACATATTCACTATTTTTACATCTACTTAGATATTAAATACAAAATCTAAGATGGCAGATAATGGACTCTATATTGTCCAAAGTTTGAGCAGCAGCGCTCTAGTAGAGAAAGTAAAATAAAGTACCATTAATGTTGACCAGTGCCTAGTGCGAGTTTTTCTACCTATTCTATTGCATTTTCATTAACTTCAATTTAAATAAAATCAAAATAGTGCCGTCATGCGACTTAATGGGAAACAATTATTCCACTCCAATTTACTAGGTAAACACTCACTAGGCACTCTGTGACTAACATATCTAAGTTTATGATATGAAAGAATAAATAACAAGAGAAAAAATGGGTGGGCGTAAAAGTAATTCTTTAGAAAAAATAAAACCTACTGAAATTGATTTTTAGAGACGAAATAAACTATAACAAAATCATGTATGTTGCTATTAAACTAACAATTGAAACAATGGGCGTAGAATCACCTCTAGTGTGTACCCTATACGTAGAACATGAATCTGCTAATTAAGTATAGGCAATATTAAATTCATTTAATTAATTATTATACCAGGTGGGCAGTCCAGTGGCGACTAGCAGAGCTTGTTGGCTAGTACACTGTTGAGTTTCTCTAGTGCGTACGTGAGGTTTGTGTAAAGTTTCTTATCACAGCCGTGCTCTTCGATCGTGCTGAAGCGGAACGTTCGGAAGTTCTTCTCCACGTCTATGTATGTGACAGCTTGCATGAGCGGACACAGGATTATCTTTGTGTGGTCTTGGAAGTTTATCTGTTGGGGAAAACGGATTATTAGTATTGTTGTGAAACGAGACCACTCAATAAAATTAAAGTGTCTATTTGTAAAGTAGAAATAACAGCTTTTGACTAAATGTGTATGAAAGTATAGACGGTACTAATAAAAAAAAAAAAAAAAAAATATATTTCTCTGTCCGTTTGTCCCCGCTGATCTCCGAAGCACCTGTACCGATCTTGATGAAATTTGGTATGGGGTTACTTTGGGCAGTGGGGACGGACATACTTTTTATCGAAATCACGCGGGCGGAAGCTAGTTTTTAAACAATAAAACAAATTTGAATGGCGGTAAAATTATGCAGGTTGTTAATAAGCGGTATAAATTTACCTGTAGAGTTCCATTGGTCAGGTACATGATGACTGCCAGCGTGGTTCTGAACCACTGGTGCAGATGCGGTAGTCGAGACAGTCCGTCACTCTCTCTCACTGGTACTGATGCACCTGGGATTAACAGACAAAACATTACTAATGCATTCACAACAACTAGGTAATCAGAAGTCCTAGGATGAAGTAAACTTGTTAAATGTCTAGTCGAAATTTAAAGTTGTATAATGCATTTATGCATAGTGGTGATGATAGCTTACCAGCTTTCATAAGGTGCTCAGTCATATATCTCCTGAAGTAAGTGAGGAGTTTCATCTTCTTGTCGAGCTCTTGCGGGTATTCGCGCATCGTCATGTACTGCTCTTGGCCCTGCCGGTTGATATAGTGCACGTTCCTGTACGAAAGAAAAGTCATTTGATTGCATATTTTATATAAACATTAAAAAACGCGAATGCATCATGAATTTATTCACTCATAAGCCGTTTCGTACAGAGGAACTGGCTAAAAAGTGCATACTAAATTAAGAGGTAGAAATTGGCCACTAACCACTATTCTTGGCGTAACTGTCGACAAATAACGGTAGTCTTCTAGCCTAAGACATCAATGCAAAGTACAATGACTTGCCATAAATTCTTTATATTCTCATTTTATCTCCAGCTTCAAATGATAAAATTCATGAAACTATAGTATGTACATGTCGCAGCTAATTGGTTTAATTAGCCGTTTAGTTAACCGCCTAGCCTTTTAACTAAACGGCGGCCGTTCAACTAACGGACTGAATGATATTCAATTAAAGTTTAGGTTGGGAATCTGTAACTGCAAGGCGAATTCGTCGCAGTAACTAAGCCAGGGGCATCCCGAACAAATGGGTTAGGTTAGAACTGTGATCAACCGCGTGTGAGCCGAGAGACCGAAGCGAGACGAGCACTACTTCCAAACGCCAGGCGGTTAAAACTAAACAACTAATTTAAACAGTTAGCTGTGACATACATACAGCTTCATCAACTAGGATCAGTTCACGTTGAGTAATGCGTTGGTTCGAATCCCCGTCACGCCATTCTCTTTTGAAAGTATTCCTTAGGATAGTCGTAACAAATTCAGTAAGTATATTTTTTAAATTTGAGGGGACACAGTGATGATGTCTGTACAATCAACAGCAAAAGTAGATGATCAAAATCAGAAATTCAATACTAATGAACGGAGTTCGCGTCAGAACTGTGTGGCATCGACATGATTCAAAAGTATGCGATTGTAAATTATACCAAACATTTACAACTAGTACATTTGCCATATATTCGTGATCAGTTCTGATACTTTTGCTGTTGACTGTACACAGGTATACTCACAGTCCGTTTGCCAGCATGATAAGCTTGGTGGTATCATTAAACATGACGCCAACGCTCTCGTCGCAGAGCTGATATCCGAAGCCATATTTGTCGCTGTAGTCCACCCACTTGCCCACCCAAACCAGTGGCTGGGCAGCGGGGTCGCTCAGCTCGTCTGTCAGACATTCTGGACGGCATTTCAGCTATAAAAAGAATGTTTCTTAAATATTGCTATTGTCAACAAACATATAGGCGCAGTGTTTTCATGATTAAATAGCAGTAACTGCGATCTTCAGTTTTCAATGTAAATACTAAATCGGAAATATTTCCATAAATATTGATTTAAGTTTTTGGGTCAAACAAGAATATGTTACGTGAGATGATTGTTCTCAATTACAATTTAAAATGCAACTATCGCGAATTTAAAATGTAAATAAATGAGCCCAAAATTCAGTCATGGCACTCATAACATCAATGAAGTTACGGGTCCGTCCGAAATTCGGCGGATCCGAAATCGGAGTGTTATTCATTCTGAGTTTAGGTCCCAAAGTAATCTTATATCCGTAGGTCAGACGGAGTAGCAAACGCCTGTAATTTCGACCGAAACTACGGATTTTACGCTTAGAGTCCCCCTGGCCTTTTGAGGAATACGGACATGATGTTAGGTTCAGCAAACAACTTGTGATGTGTCCAGCCAGGTTGGTTCCATGTTCTTACCTTGCTAACGAGCAGCGAGTTGAGTTGATCGCGCAGTGCGATAAGGTTCTGTCGGTGTGAGGTAGGCTCGACGGCTCGTGGCTCTGCAGCTATCACATTGCACTTCACTGGTGAGTCCACTGCCATCGCCACGTGATCTAAACCTTGAAATGTTTTGTATGTGTTCTTTTTAATTGGAAATATAAAAGTTGATGAACTTCTGCATAGACTAATGAATGATGATGGGAGGGGCCTATGTCTAGCAGTGACTTGCTGTCTTTATTGATTGAATGAAATATTATGCTTATACGGCGGTTTTATCGCTAATAATAGCGTCTGCCAGGCATAGGTACTTGAAAAGTTTATTACTAACACTATGAAGAACTTGACCATTACCTATATGTTCAACAATTTTTGTATCCTTACCATTACTATTAACTTCGTTGAGAGGTCTGCGGTGCAGCGCGATGCCCTCGAGCTGATCGGTCCTGGGCGCGGTGGTGAGACACGAGAGCGGTAGCGCGGCAGGCATGATACCGGCCGCGAAGAACTCGTGCTGCAGGAGTTTGTCAACAGACGGCCGCCGCGCGGGGTTTGACTGCAGTTGCAGTACTATCATTGATGCTGCCGGTTTGCGCAACGATGACGGGATCCTGTGTGACGAGTTAGGTTTTCATTAATGTTTGTTTCAATTTTGTGTGCAGTTTTAATTCTGTGTATTAGTAATTTGATTAACCATTTAAGAGATGTCAAGTTGACAAAAATTATAAACATTTAAAATTAGACACGCAATTCACAAAAGCTTATTAACAACAGTGATGAAATGAACTCACACAGTTTTAGATGCACAACATCAATAAAGCAAGAATAGTAATTTGCCTTTCTCGCCAATTAGCAACAATATGAGTCTATGGTTGTTACACGTTACAAACGAGGCGCGTCACCATCACCATAAGTTCTGTAACCACCTGTAGCGCTGGTTGACGGTATTATCGTTGACTAACGCGAGCGCGTACCGACTACCCAACGAATGCCAGGGTCCCGTGCAACATACGCTCATCGCTAGGTGCACTCCCTCGCTATTTGACAATACAAAGTATTCCTTTATTATTTTACAAGCATTTTGTACGGTGGGTTTTTCAATAGCTAACTGGGCTGATAAACTTATTTGTTTGTAAGTCATTAATAGCGGTATTTCTTTGTAAGCTGTTGGTTCAGTCAGTCATGCAAAAGTTCAACAAAATTAATTGATGATTTTGATTTTGATTGAAATTGAAAGAGCAGAAAAAATATTGGTAAGACTAGAAGCCTACCCCAACATAGCTGGGAAAAGGCTAGGCAGATTGATTTAGTGAAGAGCAATCTCCACTACCACAACATTGGTAGACATTTCAAAAGGGTAATTATTTAAAAGAATACATCATGAGCTTTATTAAACTTAATTGTACTTACAAATTTATGATTAATGCTACTTACATTAATAAAAAATTATAGCTTGTTCATGTTCAAATACGTCATGAAGTGTGATACTGGTTTTGCCAAACCGCAATAATAAAATTAACAGCGTAAACGCCGCCACAGCGTTTTCCGTTATTTTGTGGTAACCTGTTCGAATTGGCGCCAATAAAAGTAATATCGTAACGCCTTTAAAATAAGGGTTTTTGAACATTATCGAAGAATAGCTGAGTAATTATTATTTGAAGTTTAATTTGTCATAATTATGGGCATTGGCAGTTAATTGGATTTACCTTCATGATAGAATGGGCTAAATATACAGGGTGGATGGGACTTCGACACGCGATCAGTTACAAAGGATTTAGTGCATGATTCTGACATCGCGTTGAAAATTTCGAAGGTTATTAAAAAAAAAAAACTGACCAAGTGCGAGTCGTACTCGCACACGAAGGGTTCCGTACCAAAAGGCCAAAACGCCAAAAAAAACGCGTTTGTTGTATGGGAGCCCCCCTTAAATATTTATTTTATTCTGTTTTTAGTATTTTTATAGCAGCAACAGAAATACATCATCTGTGAAAATTTCAACTGTCTAGTTATCACGGTTCATGAGATACAGCCTGGCGACAGACAGACAGACAGACAGTGGAGTCTTAATAATAGGGTCCCGTTTTTGCCGTTTGGGTAGGGAACCCTAAAAATTGCTGTTCCTTAAAATCTGACCGCGTAGGTTGGCGAACTTTTTTGCTTCTAGAAGACAGCTGACGAAAAATTTATATGCTAGGGTCTAGAATCATGTAGGTACTGAATTCATGGTTACAGTTTGCGTGTGGATGGGCGGGCCAGCCACCCTGTATAGTATGTAGACTTATGAAATAATTATAAGTATCAAATAAACATATTTTCTTTTTCTTTAACCTTAGTTTAAAGTATTAGTTAGTAGTAGTGTGTGTACCTATATTCACATTGCTTGATTCTCTTGTAGGTGTCCTTGAGCGTAGACGTCTCAAACGGCGGCTTGCCAACGAGCAGCGTGTACATGATGCAGCCCAGGCTCCAGATGTCCACTTCGAAGGAATGCCCCTTCTTCGTCAGTATCTCCGGCGCTATGTAGTTGGGTGTGCCGCATAGTGTCTGTTTTCTCTCTCCTGGAATGTAAATAAGCATTAATACGATATAATTTTTCCCTGTAAACTGTAATAATATCACATATGCAAGGTGTAACGTTAAATGCGCAAAACCTCTTATGGGGTCATTCTACTCATCATTATGGACAGCTTTTAATAAATGGGACCCCAAGCTGAAATCGCGAAAAAAAATCAGTTGTTCCCTACATAAATTTATGCTTGCATAACTCGCCAAAATGTACTAAAGAGCTGATTTTTTTTTTTGCGATTTCGAATTTGGCTCCATAGTAAAAGTTGTGCATAATGATGAGTACAATGACCTCTTAAGAGGTTTTGCGCATTTAACGTTACACATTGTATAGTTTTAAAAGAAATAGTAAGTGTGCACAAACTAAGCCTTATATCCCTTACTAGCTGCGCCCCGCGCTTTCTCCCGCATAAGTATAATTCCATGGGAATATCAGGATAAAAAGTTTTGTATGTCTCAATCCAGGTCATGGTCTATCCATGTGCCAAATTTCATCCAAAATATCCAAATCCGTTTAGCCGTTTTAGCATGAAAGTGTAACAAACAAACATACAAAAAAATCAATTCTCTTTATAATATTAGTTTAGATGATAGGTAATTGTATAGGTTTAAGTTTACAGTCATATTTGTTTTCCAAAATGAGGTGGAACAACAAATAGGGTCATATTATAAAACACTAAAGCCTAAACACAACATACATGGTAATTTATGTTCAGGTCAATGAACCATGAATGAAGGCAAAGTTGATTAGAATATCAACAGTATGTAAATTATTAACCCAAGCCCCAAGATACAGATTGTCTAGTTTGTTGCTCACCGGCAAATAATATGTTCTACCTACAGCTAGGTAGGTAATATTTCAAGCTACTTATGTCTACTCAACTTGATGTTAACCTGTGAACCTGCTTACTGTATTACCTGGACAATAAAATATTTTCTATTAAGTCAATGAACACAAACCTTCATATTCAATCCTGGCAGCAAGTCCAAAGTCTCCAATTTTGACATGGAGGTCATCGTCGAGGAACAGGTTGCCGAGCTTCAAGTCCCTGTGGATGATGCGCTTGCTGTGCAAGTACTGCACCCCCATGAGTATCTGGTGCATGTAGAACCGTGTCTCTGGCTCGGTGATTGCTTTTCTTCTTTTGTGCAACTCCATCATTGACTGCAAGAGAAATAAACTGCATAATTAGCCTATAACATTCTTACTGCTGGGACGCCTCCCCTCTGTGATTGGGAATGGGCCTTATGGGCAGTCCGCAATGCGGGCCCAGAGCGGGTTGGTAGAAGTCACATGTTTAAGAATTTTTGTTTCTAGGACAGGTTTCCTCATGATATTTTCCTTCACCGTTTCGAGTAAATAAACATAAGTATGATTAATTACCTGATGTGATGAATAAATTAGTATGTATCAGTTGAAAATGGCAAAGACAGACACAAGTACAAAAGGTAATACGAAAAAGAAAAGTTTAAGATTAGGAATAAATCTATGAAAAGATAAAGCTGGGAATCAATTGATTCACTTCACCTCTCCCATCAGGTGATGCAAATATAGAAAACATGATAATAAGATTTAAGTTAGACAGACAAAATGAAAAATATTGATGTTTTAAGTTCAATGACTTACCCGTCTCTTACACAGCTCAAGTATGATGTAGATATTGAGCGAGTCTTCAAAGAAGCTGTGGAAGCCGACCACATGCTTGTGCTGCAGAGAGCGGTGGATGGAGATCTCCTGAGCCATCTTCTCCTTCTGGCTTGACTTCACCATCAGTTTCTTGGAAACTATCTTCCCCGCCCATATCTGGTTTGTCTGGATGTCTTGGATCTCGTAGCATTTTGCAAAGCCACCCTAGAAATGCATGAAATAGAAATATGAGACAGTTTGTAGTTAGACATTTTGGTATTGCAGAGAATTTTATGAATGAATGCAACTCGGAATAGTATGATTGATGTGTAATTCATATTTGAATAACAATATGATATTACAGCTGATTGTTATAGATTTTAATCTACATGGTATGATAGTGAATCAAATATAATTTATGCAACTGTCAGACAGAAGACTTGTAATTATTTTGTCCTAACTATCATTGATAGAATTTTTAATTGAGGCAATTTCTAGAGCCTTGAGATACAAGAACGGTTCAGTTTACCTGAGATTATCAACATTATGTTTGGGTTTAAAAAAAAAGGTGTAAAGTTTGCAGTTTGTCATTTACTAAAACTTACAGTAAACACACAAGATATGATAAGCTTGTGATGAAGCCCCAAAGCGTGTAATTATTAAACATTCGTGTTGTATATCAAAGTTTAACAGGGTTGCACCTGTTGCCTGTTGCCCAACTTGTGATGAATTTTGAAATGTAACCGACAATTATTACGGTTTTTCTCACTATTTGTATGATAAGAACATAATTACAATCACCGTCTAGACACACAATTGACCGTTAGGGCTAATGAGAAACCAATTAAATAAATTTTAATGTTTAACGGTTACATACTGATTTTTCTAACGTAACAGGTGCGACACACCGTTGCAAGTGTGATAGCTTTTGAGTATTCAAATCGCACAAATTGTTCATTTAGACTGTTTTACTTCAAATGTACACACAAAAACAAATGCCAATGATAATATTGGAAGAAATAGAGGAAAATTTACCTTCCCAAAAAATCGTAACCTCTGATAGGTGCAGGTCGTTTGAGGATCATGTATAATTTCCGGAATTTCCTTCTTTTCGTCTTCTTTTATGGACGCCATTTTAAACTAGCTTAAAATATAAAATTACAAGTCAAATAAAGTTAAGATTAACAATAAACTATTGATGATTGTTGACAAATTCACAAAGGAGATTTCAAACGGCCATACGTTTGAACTTTGAAGCAACTTTGAAGGCTATTTGAACGGTTTGCAATGTTCGTCCAATAACAGAAAAGCATTTTCTACCAAAATTGCTACTGGTAATTTTATGTTTTCTACTAAAATAATTTCCCTGTTTATTTCCTGTGCTGTGACTAAAGTAAAGAAAGACATAAATAATTAACTGTATGAAAGGAATCTATTTAAAAATTGCATTTAATTTTCTCATTGTATTTTTGTTTCCGAATTATATGAATGCATGGAAATAAAATAAGAAACTAAAAAACTTCACAAACAAGAAATTATTGCTGTAGGTAGATATGTACCAGGCACTGGTTCTAAGGCAACCGTATATCGTTGGTTTATCGAATTCAAGTGCGGTCGACTAACTTTGGGCGACGAAAAAAAAGTGGTCGCCCTTTGACGGCTGTTAGGGAAGAAAACGTGCTATAGCAGTGAAAAATTTAATCCAAGACAATAGGCGAGTTACGTATCAAGAGATTCAGCACATACTGCAGATTGGATCAGCACCCTAATTGCGTAACACAATATCAATCGGAATCTGAATCATTTTGAAGCAAATTGCTAATCCATTGCTTCATAAGTTCGAAAAAAAAAAATCTGCTCTACACGTAAATAACGCAATGTATGTTGTTGAATTGTCAAAATGAAACTGATTCCGATTGATAATGTGTTACGCAATTGCCCCGCTGGACAGCACGCCAGTCAAACTCCTGGGTTACCCACACCTTCCTTACAGCCCTGACCTAGCACCGTGTGACTTCTTTTAATTCCCGAAAATAAAAATCTGCTCAAAGAGATACAATTTTCGTCGCCGGAAGATGCGCTGTCAGCGTTCGAGCAGGCTGTAAACAGGTGTCTGCGGCGGACTGGAAAAGTGTTTAGAAAACTGGTTCAGGCGCATGAAACCTTGTTTAGAGGCTAGTGGAGAGTACTTTGAAAAGATTTAATAAAAAAATATTTACCTATAAACCTTTTTTTTTATTTTCGCAAAATTTTTAGCACGCTGCACAGTGTTTTATGAAGCCCGATTTTCGGACATCCCATTTTTATTGACAAACCTGACAGAAATAATCATTTAAATGCAAGATTTCGTATTCCCATTTAGCTGCCAAGTCTAGTTTCGGAGTTATAATTTTTTGAAAATCGTAATTTTTCCATCCGGATATTAAGAAAAAAATTAATTAAGCTTAAACTAAGCGTGATACGAAAAAATTATGTGAGGTACAGAAAGCGTCACTATGTCCTAACCCCTCAAGTTTTAAAATGTTACACTGCTACAACATTGAATTCCTTACGAATAATCTAAAGAATACTTCAAAAAGAGTCCATTGTGTTGACTCGGATTCGAACCATCGCATCACCGAACGTCGTCATACTCATACCGGCAGTTTGACGAACTAGCCAGCGAGCCCATACGAATTGCGATGAAATTGTTATCTACTATCGGCTGAGTCATTATATCTTTAGGACCCTGTCTAATCGAAAGATGTTATAATTTGAGGGTATCCATTAATTTTACTTACTTACGTTGTCTTTATAAAATTAATCCATACCTTCAAGTTAGAACTTTGTATACGTTCACTTAAAACGGCGAAGAGTAAACGACTACTATTTATCAATTATTTTTTTTAATGATTTCTGATTTTATGAGAACTAAAATAGTTGTTCTGTTTGTTGTAAAATAAGATCATAGTTTTGTTAAATAATAGCAATAATATAATAAATATTAATAAATGATTAATAAAGTATTTTATTTTTCTTGATTTTTTAATTCTTTATAAATAATTACTACTTAAAACAAAATAGAAAAATATATCAAAATAATATAATGAACAAAAAGCACATTTCGTGCCTATATAGGATTTGAACTTCCAATCTTATGCACGGTAAGCGGTCTTGAAACCTCCAGTCTATTTAGACGATGAATAAGTTGTCGTAAATGTTAACCCTATTATTGTTGCTTGTCGTCGCAAAAGTATTGTTTTATTGAAAAAAACAATAATAAAAACAGAATTAAAAAATAAAATACTTACTTAAACTTATTTATTCACTAAAACAATACATTATTTAAAATAAAATGTTTTTGCAAAATACAAAAACCAACTTGGGCCTATCACGGATTTGAACGCACATGTCTTTTGGTGGGGTAACTATTTAATGCAGCTGTGTGTACATTGATGGCGTATCTTATGCAGAGTATTTTAGTCCATAAATGAACCTCGCACCATTGTTAGATCCAGATTTATGCGAGTATTTCGGTTTTTAGTTTTTCTTCATTTTCTCGGAAATTCCGCCCTTTCGGGAAAAGTTATTTATACAGAAGTAATTCTATTTACGTCCCCAATACACCACATAATTATTACATCCCGAATCCATGGAACTCAGAAGTTATTCCAATTTAACTATTTTTGTTAGGGTTGTCAATTTTTTTATCCTTATTTTGTGAATGAAATTTTTCGCAAAAGTAAAAGTTTCGTAGTCAGAATGCGAAAAAGAACGTGCACCAGTTTACTAGTATCCTACCGAGGCTTTTCGAAAATATTTATTTATTTATTATTATTTACTAAAAACTCTATGCACAAGTAAAAAACATTGTACAAAGGCGGACTTAATGCATTAGGCATTTTCTACCAGTTGACCTTAGGGTGGTCTAGAAACAACATGGCGGATGCAATTTATAAGAGAGAAACGGAAACGAATTCCTATATAATACAGGCTGAATTTTCCAAGTGGGCGTGGATGGCCAAATCCGAAACTATGAGGAATAGCGAAAAGTACTCAAAGGAGTCGCGGGCTCGATTTTGATGAAAACTAAAACTGCATCATTGGATTTTTGAAAAATCAACATTTCTAGCCAGGAATCGTACCCGTTGATTTTGAAAAAAAAAAACACACTGTATTATTACCCCATTCGATAGTGTCGCTGATAAGGATCGCATTCTGGGAAGTAATGACATACGGGAAACTAAAGAAAAGAGCTAATTTTTAACAAAATACTTTTTTATTTATCTTATGTTACCTACCTATTAAACCTTAACTGTTTAATTGTTCAAAATGTGATGACCATTGTTTTCAATACATAGCTGGATTCAACGTCTGAAGGATTGTACTGCATTTAACATTTGAATTTAGATCATAATGTTGTGAAGGTGACTGCGCTGCGGGTGTATTGAGCATCATTTCGAACAAGGTACAGGTAATGTCGGTATGAATACCTACTCTAAAATAAGAAGCAGTTTATTAAAATCCAAAATTTTCCTTAAGTTTGCCTTATGTCATTACTTCCCAGAATTTGATCCTTATTAGGGACACTATCGAGTGGCGTAATAATACAGTGTGTGTTTTTTAAATTAAAATCAACGGGTTCGATTTCTGGCTAAAAATATTAATTTTTCAAAAATCCAATGATGCAGTTTTAGTTTTCATCAAAATCGAGCCCGCGACTTCTTTAAGCACTTTTCGCTATTCCTCATAGTTTCGGATTTGGCAATCCACACCCACTTGAAAAAATCACCCTGTGTAAACATATATTGATAAATACATAGATACATATATGAACAATATTGTTAAGAAAAAAGTATTTGGTACGTACTACAAAAATACTTAAATAACACAAAATGCCTGAATCTGCCTTTTAACATACATCGGTAAACAATATTGTATTTAGGTACCAAGCTGGTATCCTGGCGTCTTCACGTCGGATAATCCAAACCACCGATTTTACTACAAGGTAGATATATTTTTTGACAAAGTTATATAAAATCCGGATATAAATAATTATCTGAGATTTTGACAACCCTGACGACGTAAAATCCGGATAAAACTTAAAATCGTTGTGGTTTCTAAGTTCCATGGAATTGGGATGTGAAATTTTTGTGGTGTGTAGAAAAAGTTATTAAGATCATTTCAGTATAAATAACTTTTCCCGAAATGGCGGAATTTTCGAGAAAATTAAGAAAACTAAAAACCGAAAAAGTCGTATATTTCTGGATCTAGCAAAGTTACGAGGTTCATTTGTGCACTAAAATACTCGGCATAAAATACACCATCAATGTACTTAGCATCAATATTTCTATCACGCGTAGTAAAAATGTAATATTTTTTTTTCTGAATACCGAGATAGAATTTGGTCGATTTTCAAAAAATTATAACTCCGAAACTAGACTTGGTAGCTAAATGGGGATACGAAATCATGCATTCAAATGATTATTTCTGTCAAGTTTTTCAATAAAAATGGGATGTCCGAAAATCGGGCTTCATAAAACACTGTGCGCTGGTAAGAAAAGGTTAGGTTTTCTTTTGACCATTCTTAAAGAAATTATAGGAGATACTTTGTCGACTTATACTGAAAGAGCTTTTGACGAATTTGGGATGCTAGAGTGAGCGACACGAGCTCGAAAATTCTTGCATCCTGCCCGGATAAGTAAGATGTTCTTTTGATTATAATATAATGCAAATAGGAGTTACTTTGTCGACGTATGCAGAAAATTCCGAGAAAAAGAGAATATTGAATGAAAGAACCAGCGAAGTGAGCTCGAAAATTTTAGCACCCTTTATATTTAGCATGTACGCACGGCTACACATCAAGCTATACATAACCGGTATAAGCTGACTTTTCTTCGTACGAAAAACCTATACAATGCGAGGTCAGCTAAAACTGGAAAAATGTATAGCTTGATATGTCTTGACGTTTTTTTTCCACCTGTACTTTCATTTTAAGATTTCTTATTCTGATTACAGGCCAACCTGCATGTATACTAGGTGCACATGCAGCGACACTCAGTGGCCGGCGACTAGAAGGCGATTTTTCAATCTCACGTCCACACACAGAAACTAATAAAATAAAGAGTAATGTCGCTGCGTGTGTATCCCGCATTATTTCGGGAAAAAAATACCAAATTAGTAGTAATTTTTATCTTGCAACACTTTTTTCAACTGTTTCATATTCAATATCTCTCTCTCATTTTTTCTTATTGAAAATGAATGAGACGGATATTTAACATTTTACTGAGCGGCAAAGATAATGTATTCGAAAATTCCGTTATTTTATTTTTTGTGATGTTACAAGTCTTGTAGTCTAGAGCAAAATGTTTTGAATAATCTGTAGTATTGGTTTAACTAAAGTTCAAAAAAAATATATCAGAATTTTATTGAAATATGAATGTAACTCGGTAAAGCTAGTAGCTCGAAAAAAAAATAAGATCCACTAATATAATAATACGAATATAATGTCCTCCAGACCGTATTTCTTCCACGGCGGCCATCTCAACGGAGACTAGCCTTCGGCGCGGGAGATATTATAGTGCACAAGTGTAGGTATGTGCAGACACAGGTGCACCTCTTCCCTCACTCTCATAGTCCGATGGGACGGCAATTAACGACAGGAGAGAGATCAGGCGCAGGACCAACGGCTTAACGTGCTTTCCGAGACACGGGGGTATCACACCGCCAACTTCCAAACTCCGGGCTGTTACTATAAAATTCCTAATGGAAAAACTCAATAACACTTTGCCCGACCCGGGAATCGAACCCAGGACCCCACGCTCAGCAGTCGCGCTTGCGACCACGAGACCAACGGGGCAGGCATCCACTATATGCCCTGGTACCAAATGGGCCATGCCCACTGACCTGTATAATTATACAAGTAGGTACTGTATGATAGAGGTCAGTGGCCATGCCCTTGCCCTATGACCAACTACTACTACTATCTAACCAAGTCTAACTATCAGGTAACTCTATGACACATAATCTATACATATAATTATAATAAAACAGTAACGAAAGAAAAGTGTACATTGAAAATTTTCGAGAAAAAATAGGTGGCTTTTGTTAGAAAAACGTAACTTATGACAAAAAGTGACTTTTTAGAATTTTTGTCTGTGTGTATGGTACGGCTTCACGCCAAAACTACTGGATAAATTGAATTGAGCAAAAATGTTATTTGTAAACCAAGGAAGGCTTTAGGCTACATAATAAAGAGGTCAGTGTAGTGCTAGGCAATAACCACAGAGCATTGTAACACTTTAGCAATAACTGTGCTAGTTTTGTCGGCAATAATGTAAAGAGGATCAGTCAAAATAAAAGTGAAGAAATCGTAACGTTGTTTGATTTCATAAAAGGGCTCATCAACATTCACATTAAATTGCTTCTAAACTCTTCAAGAAGTAGGTCATAGATCATACATATATAGGTATAGGTAGCTGGTTTAAAAAAGTCTTGCGTCACCATTGTTTACATATTAATTATTTGTATTTGCGAATGTGGTGTGATAAGTTATTATAATTAGTTTATCAGGCCATATCCGCTGTGGGTGTGGTGGGCTCACTTCCTGTTAATTCATAACGACGTATTATTATATCTAGGGGCTGGATTGAACTTATCCCGAAGTACCTACCTAATCCTATGTTAGCTGGGAAACTTCCACTGGTAAATCGGAAAATATGGCTTTATTTTACAATCGCTTTGGAAATAATTAATGCTTCTAAGCACTATACAGTGTGAGTCTTCATAATGTGCACATAACGAAATGAGGGAATTTTATCGACGGAAAAAATATTTGAAAAAATATTTAAAAGGATCTTTACCTGCTTAAAGTACGGTGATTTCAAGGCCTTTCTTTAACAGTTGATAGGAAATGTTGTGATTGAGTTATAAACATGGTATTTTTACGTTTAGAAATCTGATACGATGGAGAATAATTTAAAGTAATCAGAAAGGTTAGGTAATCGGGGTTTTTATTGAGTAATTTTACAATTATTGTAAAAATTGATGAAAAAATATCAGATTTTTGTTAAAAAAAAACCATAATTCTCAATTGAGGGGCGATTGTTTACACAGGGTTCACAGCAGCGAAAAAGAATTTAAAAAATGCATTTTTTTTTATTTTTTTTTCCCTCGTTTCGATATGTGCACATTATGAAGACTCACACTGTCTAGGTAGGTTTTGGTAAACGGATTGTGATCGGAGCAGATAGGTGGGTACCGTGTTCTGATCATTTTAAACGTTATATCTACTCATCATCGCTGGTCCAGTCTCCTGTCCCTCGCACGCTCTGCGCTCAACGCTGTCTTGGACTAGCGTCTATGACACGTCACAGTCAGCTTGCCAAGGCTGACTGTCATGTTCGCAGATGAAGAAGAAGAAGAAGATGAGGAAGAAGACCTTGTCAGTATGTCTGGAGTATTAAGAGATGAGCGAATGACTTTTGAGCGAGGCATTATCGTCTCCTAGCCTTTTCCTAACTCAGTTGAGGTCGGCTGGCAGTCTAACCGGATGCAGCTGTAATTTTACATGCAGCGACTGCCATCTGACCTCTACAACCAAGTTACTGGGTAACACTGTCCTTCCTTATCTGTTAATTAATACTGTATCTTCCATAAGTATAGGTAATCAGCCTATAATGTTCCCACTGCTGGGTTACAGGCCACCTCTCTGTGAGAGGGAGTGGGCAGTTATCTAATACGTGGGCCCAGTGCGGGTTGGCGTTGGCGGGTTGTCACATGGCTTCGAATTTGTGGTAGAACCAAAAATTTACATGAATTCCGGTTTAAACTCGAAAAAAAATTGTAACTTAGAAAACATTGTAAAAGCGAATTATTTTTAAAAGAGTAACCATGGAGTTTCTTGCCGGCTCTTCTCCATAGGAAACGAGCAATTGGAACCCTGTACCTAGCTTCTAAGGTTAATATTTTGGTTTTGATATCCCTTGGAAAGATTTAAATAGGTAGTCTTATACACCTACGGAAATATAGGCACGAGCTACCTATTTATTGTCCTTGACATCATAGACGCTTTGCTTCTACAATATCTTGCCATAGAAAAAAATCTATGAGGTTCAAACCTAGTGATCGTGGAGACCATGCAATATCACCAAAGCGGGAAGGTCAGTTTTTGAGGAAACTCAGTGATTTTTGCAGAGTGGACAATTTATAGCTTTATCATGTTGGAACTTGTGTTACCTGGATCGAATATTCAAGTCACGATTTAAAATCCGTTATGTGGCACTTGGAAAGGCCCTGAATCGGTCCTTACGAGGATGCACCCTATTGCTTATCGTTTACTTCTACCTTGTGCACATTTAACCTTTTAAGCATAGTTTTTGAAAAATTGTGACCTTTCTATTGCACTACTTTGTTTACTTGAAATAGTTTTCTTTTGTAGGTACATACTCAATTTTAAAATCCTGCTGGGCCGTGGGACACCCTGTTAACCCAAGCATAGGTAATTTTAAACAAATAAAAGCTAAGTCTATGACTTGTAAGAATATTCTGACTAATAACCACTATCTTTTTATTTTAATAAGAAGTAGGGCTAGATTTCAGTCATTCACATTAGTGATTCATAAACCGCTTTATCTCGCGTTAACTTCCTGTCAGAACTACTATGGAACTTTTCGCCACAAATCGCACGAAATTTAATACGAAATGTATGCGGCCTAGGGGTTTCCCTTAAGGTCTCGGCTGACGTTGTTATTAATTAGACAATATTTGCTGAGTAATTATCGAGCCAATACCTCGATGTCCTGAAGGACGCAGATATTGAGAGTCTTAAATACCCAGATGTCTCATGCAAATCACTGTATAAAAGCGTTTGTCTGCCGTAGTCAATGTCAAAGGCAGGCAGCGCCGTACTCGTGCCCGAGTTTGTGCAATAGTTAGTTATTAAATTTAAAAAATAAATACAGTTTTGTACGAACAGTCACGCCAGTACTGGTGAGCTGCCCTAAGTAACTAATTAAAAAAAAAGTAGCTTTTCAAAAATGGAACTTTCTTGTCGTTGCCGCGTTTTGTTGATTATTGTTTTGTTTTTGTTAAATGTCGAAGAAAGTTTTCAACGTGCGTGGGTGACTACCGATGAACGTAAGTTTTAGATATTAAATAATTAATGTTATTGACCACAATACCTCATTAGTCGTCCTTGACATGAACATTGGTGGGGCGACTGATTATTATTTGTTTTACCTGCATCTATTGAACACTTGAACACGATAGGAATGTTATTCTACCGTAATTTGGAGGTAACGTCTGAATGCGTACGTGTTTCGTTTCGTGTAGATAATTTTTAACTTCTTAGTCTATGTGCTAAGAAGAACATGCATACAACAATCGCATTAATTTAGTTTCACATAATATTAAAGGCAGTGCAGGGTTAATCACAAGAGTTTTAAGTCGTGTCCGTGTAGGTGTGTAGTTTTAGTGAATTTAAGCAAAATATAAGTAGTTATTTTAAGTGAATGAGGAACCAAGGTGAAGATTCACGTTATGACACCGAGTTGGGGTGTTAGTTAGCTGTAATTATGTGAAATTATCACGGATATCGATGACAATTTCAAGTTGTGACTGCAATCATTTTGCTTTGTCCTGTCATCCTGTGTTTTGTTTTCGACAGGGTAAGCAGTTTAGCTGTCGGCTCTTCAGGCCACACAATATTTATATATTTTTGGAATTTTTCAAAAGATTTTCCGAAAAAATACCGCGAGTGTTCTATGTGACCAATATGTGACCTACGCCATGATTTCCCTCGTTCTATGCGTTTAAGTGCACACATCAGCAAAAGTACTTAGCTAAATTAATCAAACTTTGGTCTACGATTTTAGACATTGCGATACTGGAAATACTAAACCGGTTGTCACGGTTAACCTACTGTGCATTATGGTTGAGTAACCTTTTTTGGGTAGGTTAGTCAAAAAGTGGGTAGGTACTAACCAAGTTATCTAACAAAGACATTAATCAGACAGTCTTAATTTTATCTGCAAACAAAAAAACATGAGTCACAATACCGTTTTCAGTACTAATAAAAACTATAAACAAAAAGAGTGTCTGCTAATAAGCCATGTCGTAGTGACGTAGCCTATAGTCAGGGTATTGTAAGACACTAATTTTATTCATGGCATGTCCCGGTCTCTGATGCGGTACCGATAGTTGTTGATTGTGTGAGTCGAACACATAAATATTAATATCTACTTACAAACAGACCATATATAAAATACTGAAGTTGTAAAAATTTTAATAACACAGATGTTCACATTTTGAATTTGCACAGAGACACGGGTTTAGGAGCAGTGTCTCGCTTGGTAAATGGACATATTTTCTTTCAAAATTTTATTATACTGGCAAAACTATTTGCCATAGTCCTGCTGGGCAATTGCGTAACACATTATCAATCGGAATCGGTTTCATTTTGACAGTTCAACAACATTCATTGCGTTATTTACGTGTTGAGCAGACAAATTTTTCGAACTTATGAAGCAATGGATTAGCAATTTGCTTCAAAATGATTCAGATTCCGATTGATAGTGTGTTACGCAATTAGGGTGCTGGTTCGATTTTGCGAGGGTCGCGGCAACGCAAACTGTCTATTGAAGACAAACTTGTAGGTACCTACGAGCGCATCGCGTGCGTGGCTGGCGTGCAGCGTGCTACTTCGCGGGAAACTGTCCTTATTCAATACGTCTTCACAGCATTACTTGGTCGAGGTCAGGAAAATGTCGAGCCGTTGTCTTGGAAACTGCGCTCGTTTTGATCCAAGGACGCACAGAAATAAAACGCCAACGCAACGATGGTCCGCGGTGGCAGTGACTTCCTCAAACGATGGCTGCGTGTCGAATGCTTTCACATACCTACTCAGCTATTCGTTGGCCACACTTGACACCCCGCTCGAACAAACAGTGTGGACAAATTGACCCATTTTCGTAATGTGGGCCAAGCAAGGATGATAATAATATCATCCTTTTCATCCTTCATTCGGAATCATCTATGGATATTGCTAATTTATCACACTAATATTATAAAGGCGAAAGTTTGTGAGTGTGTTTATATGTTTGTTACTTCTTCACGCACAAACGGCTGGACCAATTTTGATAAAATTTGGCATGGAGGTAGCTGACACCCTGGATTAACACATAGGCTACTTTTTATCCCGATATTCTTACGGGATCGACACTTATGCGGGTGAAACCGCGGAGTGTAGCTTGTTGTTTCATATGTTCGAAAAATTTGTTTCTGAACAACGTAAATAACGTAATGAATGTTGTTGAACTGTCAAAATGAAAGCCATTCCTACTGTTAGTGTATAACGTGGTACCAGACGCTGGCAGAATAGTTGACATCGGCTCAGATGCCAAAGGGGAGAGAAAAAAAAAAAAAAACGTGGTACCTATTACGTAGTATCTACCCCGCATAGGATAAAGGTCTCTTCAATTTTCGAAATACGATTTCCCTGCCAAACAAAAGTTTAAGATGATAATCGTTTCAGTTTAGTCTGTGATCTTCCTGTACGAGTCGCAATTACTTTTTCTTTTAAATCTAGTTTGTATGTGAATCATTGTATGATATACTAGCGACTTTCGTCCGTTCCCCTTGGAAATCAACATTAAAACAAAACATAGACGTATCTATTCTAAGGCACTCTGTGTAGCTTTCTATCAAAGAAAGATTTTTGAAATCCGATCAGTATATGACATATATATTTGTTTAATACTCCAAGCCTCAGATTATCTGTTTCATTTTCAAACAATGAATACAGTGCAAAGTGCTATGTTTTTGTGTAATAAATACGTTATTATTATTATTATCTGAGCTTCTAACACACACTAAATGTTCAGGCGGGCTTAAGTAATGCTATAGGGATTTTCTACCAACTAACCCTAGTTTCCATTTTTCCAGGGAATAACTATATTATAGACTAGCTTCTGCCCGCGACTCCGTCCGCGTGAAATTTCACCCTCTTAGGGGTGGAATTTCGAAAAACCCTTTCTTACTGAATACTTACTCTTCACAAAGAACACACCCTCCAAATTTCATGTCTCTAGGACCCGCGGTTTAGGCTGTGCGTTGATATATCACTCAGTCAGTCAGGACTTTGAATTATATAAATCTACATATAGATACTTTTCCGGGATAAAAAGTACCCAGTGTGGTGCCCAGGATATTAAAGAATAATTATACCAAGTTTCATCGTAATCGAAGTGGTAGTTTTTGCGTGATGCCTGAACAAACAGACAGACAGACAAAAAATTTTTTAATCACATTTTTGGGGTTACATTTTCCTTTCTTTCCGACGCGGTGACCGACGATGAAACGCTGATGCAAGATAATTTTATAAAATATGTATTTACCTATAAATCGTCTAATTTAAAATTATTCGCCACGTTTGAAATATTTGAAAACAAAATAACACTGTTCTGTGGAAAATATAACCAAGCGATGCGCGCAATTTAAAAATACAATACCTACTTTGAAGACACTTTTAAAAATAGTAGATCTAGGCATACCTACTTTGAATACTAACTATTAACCTTAACATTGTTTATACAGTGGAGAATCACATTAACCCAGAAGATCTGCTTGAGTTTATGAACATGCAGCCGTACACCAGCACCACTAAAGATGACCTCAACGATCCATTATTGTTTGCTGACTCTGTGGTATGATGTTTTACCTTTTTTATTACAAAACATAAAAGTACTTATGTACTGTTTAAAAATATTCAAAGTCTTTTCGAATAACTTTTTACATTAGTAAGAAAAATACGACAGCTAACCAGCAGAATCTAGATACTTTCATTGACTATTATTAAGGCGCTAAGCCGACGATGTATAATGTGTCCGTCGCCGTCGATAGAACTTAGACTGCTGTTCTATACGTTCTCTTTCGTCGCGGACAAATTGTCGATCGTCTGCTTAGCGCCTTAGAAAACAATATTTCCATCTCTAAGTTCGTTAACGATGTAATTTTCTTAGTGTTAATGATCCATTATTTAAGCTGAAATCAAATTATTCAGGAAACCACGACCAACCTTCCAGTACCCGACATTGTGGACTGTTTTGGGCTAGGCTCACTTTCGCGGCATGTTATGAGTATCTTCAATATGAAGCCCGACTCATCCAGCTCCGTTAACACGCACTTCTACTTCTTTTCACGCAATATGACTACCAGGGTACAGGTAAGGATAATATGATTTCTCATTTTTCGTTTGTTTTCTACAAGAATATACGGCACTTTGACGACATCATTTTGTTTAGATCATCATATTCATCTCCCAAGCCTTTTCCCAACTATGTTGAGGTTGGCTTCCAGTCTAACGGGGTGCAGTTAAATACCAGTATTTTACATATATGGAGCGACTGCCTATCTGACTTCCACAACCCAGTTACTAGGAAACAGGACACCCCTTGTCAAGACTGGTTGTTAGACTTTCGGGCTTCTGACGACCCGTAACGACTGCCACTGCAACGGACCATTTTTTATGGATATTGGCAAAAAAAAAATCCGAAGGTTAAAATTTCTGTTTGACATTCTTTACGTTGTCACTTTTGGAGATCGGGGATTTACCTGCCAAGGGACAGGAACGCACGCTCTATGATGAATTGTTTGCAGGTTTACCCTGGCCCACAGTTCGGCCTCGAATGGGTTGACTTCAAACCGAACAGGAAGACGGTGATGATAGTCCACGGGTTCATGAGTCACAGCAACGCATCTTGGGTCAATGATATGGCCCGGGCATTTTTGGCATGGGTAAGTTTAACTTCCACCATTCATATGCACATGTTTCATCTGCCTTGAAGAAAGATAATCCTGACGTCGATCATTCTACGCTTCGAATAGTTTCACCATTGTGAATATTGTTTTTCGTTTCAGGCGGATGTTAATGTCATTGCAGTAGATTGGAGCGGAGGTGGGAACACTTGGAAGTATTGGCGAGCAGTGGCAAATACGCGAAGAGTTGGATCCGATATTGTCGGGTAAGGAATTCAAATGGTACTAATTAAATTGAAAGAATATGCTGACTGATGAAATGAAGTAGCGCAAAAATAGGCCCACCCATTTACTGGTTTTTCATGAGATTTTTGACGTTTTCTAGGTTCATGCGCCAGCTGATAGCGGCGACAGGGGTAAGGACTAAAGACATGCATTTCGTCGGGCACAGCTTGGGAGCTCATATCGCATCGTACGTGTCCTATCATGTGGGAAAAGTTGCAAGAATTACAGGTTAGCATGTCTCTGTACTATGTAAGTCTCCTACAATTTAGCTGTTTTTTTCTTAAAATTGTTGGATTTCACAGTCTTTCGCCACATAATTTGTTTAATGATTAGGTAATCAATCTCCCATATTATAATTGTTACTTCAGGTTTAGATCCCGCTCAGCCTTGCTTTAGGACAACCGACCATACAGAGCGCCTGGATGCCACTGACGCTGACTATGTGGACATCATCCACACAAACGGACGATTGCTGTCAAGGATCGGCTTCGGCTTTCCTGACCGTAACGGTAACGATTTGTCCATTATAACCTACTTAACAGTAGCCAATGCTTTTCTTAAAGTAAATAAGTGCTACTGCTCGGGTAAGCGATTTCAAGTTTTTTGACTCATTTATAAATAATCTGGTATCTATTTGAACTACATAACGATCAGTTTTCTTTGTTTATGTTTCAGGTCATGCTGATTTCTATCCAAATGGCGGCATGAAGCAGCCGGGCTGCTACAACGAGTCCAACTCCTTGTGGTCACATATTGTGCCATTTTCTCCAGCCAGTAAGTTGGTCGAGTTTAGATTATTTTAAGTCTATGTTTTCCTTTACAGCTTTCCTCTAAGATGCATGTCTTATGTCATAACATAAGACTGCATCTTAGAGGAAAGCTGAAATCTGAAGCTTCGATCTTAGCTATTGGGATGCGGTATGCCGCATCCCAATAGCTAAGATCGAAGCTTCAGATTTCATATAGGAGCTTGGTCATTACAGCGCAAAAGTGTTTTTGAACCAACTTACAGAAATGAATAATCACTTTCCGACTAGTTACTTACTGTAATTTTTCGTGAGTTAGTTCTTGACCAAATTCGTTTTATTTCAGAACTGCAGCAGGCCATATGCAGTCATGGACGTGCGTATCTACTGTTCACTGAATCCTTGATAACTAGTAACTGCTCTTTCAGGGGACACCAATGGGACTTGACATACGCAGGGTTAGTCTGCATATATTATATGTATTTTTTATTTATTTTTGATGACGGTCCCAAATAATCATCTTTTGCCATATTCTTGTTGAGATCTTCTAACTATGTTTTTCCTTCCAGCGTTAACGCAAGTTTAGAAGCGGCTTGTGACAGAGTTGGTTCATGTTCGGAGATGGGCATCAAGGCTATCGGGACGGGCGGAATGCCGCGCGCGAATGGACCCTACTTCGTGCTGACCACGGATAAGGAGCCGTACTGTCGTAAGTCACCATGATAGGTATTTCTATGACAGATATTTCTGTGATAGATATTACTATGATAGAGATTGCCATGAAAGATATTACTTTGATAGATATTACCATGATTTAAAAATCAACATAGCAGTGTAGGTCCAAAATGTATCGAACACCTAGTGAAGGACACGGGAATCGGTTGGATGTGAGAAGCACACCGGTCATTGTGATTGATGCTTTTGTCCTGTAGACGCCAATCTTCAAAAAAATTAAGTGTTGATTTAATACCTATTGTATTTAATTAAACTTTTTGTAAAGGATAGTAACTGTACTAGTGATGAGACTCCGGGTTATGTGCGTGGGATGATGAAAGGGTGTTCATTTCAGTGCCAAAATACTTATTAGGTACAGTAGATTTTACACTTAATAACAAATTCATTCGCGTTAAAAACAACTTATACAGTATTTATGATCGATACAAAAAAGGAACAGTAATTATATGTGAGTTATTTTTATTTAATTGCTACTGTATATACGTATATAATATTATCTCTGTTATATTCATCAAGGGCATGTAATGATTTCCGCTACGTACGAGTAGGTAAGCATCATGCGGAGTACTCGGTAACGTTCGCTTCTGCATTTTTATGAGAGGCGGAATTGATAAGATTTATATGATGGGTATTGAGCCACTTGTCTGATATGATAAATAATGACTTGCTTAACTCTTCATATTGGAACGTGGATCCACGCGAGACAATGAATAGATTAGAAATGGCTTTTTCAATGTTTCTGTAATTAAAAAACTGCCTAGCCTTTTCCCAACTATGTTGGGGTTGGCTTCCAGTCAAACCAGATGCAGCTGAATACCAGTATTTTGTATGGAGCTACTGACCTCCACCTTCATCTACTAATAATTCAGTTACTGGTTAATTATGATACCCCTTGGTAAAACTGGTTGTCAGACTTTTGGGCTGCTGACTAACCGTAACGACTGTAGTTGTAACCTCTACGACCACTTTTTATTATTAAATTGGTCCGACCTCGATCTCGCCTGGTCGAAAGCGATGGATAAGGTCTACGATAGAGCGAGCGTATACCCAGAAGATGCGTGTTCACCAGGGCTCTGAACCGGTTTAAAAAGAGCGGTTAATTTCGATTAAGTACCGGTAAATATATCGTTCCTTCATTAACCAGTTAAACAAGTGAACTGTTCTTATGAAACCCAAATGATAAAGGTTACCGGTTACTTAAGCACAAACGGTTTTGGCACCCAAATTAACCGGTTAATTCCTTAATTCCGTAATAAAATTTTGTAACTAAATGATATCGCAACGTCCAGAACGTGCTCGCGACAGTGGCGGGGGCCGGGGGGGGGGTTCAAACTTGGTTTTAACCGGTTAATTTCCACTATCAAAACCAAAATTCTTGAAAAACCGGTTTCCCGCATAAACCGGTAAAAACCGATAAAGTGCATACCTTAACCTAAATCGATTTCGGTTTGGGTCAATGACCGTAACCGGTTAAGAATTTTAACCGGTTTCCGAGCCCTGGTGTTCACTCTTTCTTTGAAAGTTGGTCGGTTATGAGCAGGGAGTTCCACAATGTCTACACTTAGCCCCAAACAGTTTATTAATAATCATAAGTTTAAAATCTTTGTCTTTCAAGCAACGGAATGGGAGCGTCGTCACCCGCAGCCTGATTTACTGATAGACCTTCAAAAGGGGTTCCGTTTGGACAGATTGACGAAGAGGAATACATCGAAGGCTCCTCCTACCACGGACTCGTCGTTTTACGCGGACCCTATGGGGAAGAGCATTGTGCTGGATACTTTGACCACCACCACACAGAGGAGCTGGTTCCAGAGGTGGTTCGGATAAATATACGGAAGTCTTATAAAAACAAAACTTGACATACCTTTGGGACGGACTGAAAACTAATGTTATATGCATGTAATTAAGTATTTTTAAGTTATTACTTACGATTATGAAGCCAGCCAAAGCCAAATATTTTTATGAATACTTACAAAATTATTATTTTTGTGTTATTTGATAATGGAAAGGGGGACCAAGATGACGGTAGCCACTGGAAACTTGCTAGAGGGTGGGTATAGGAGACTGTATAGTTGTATACGGAACTAGTTCATCCTTCTAGAAATTCTCCGAAAAATATGCTATAGGTGTAGCAGACTGGTCTGATTCTTAGGTCCTGGTCTGTATATTTCTGTTTCATTTTCCTTTTGTTACTTTTTTTTTATATATCTAACTTGGATTTTTATTTGACTGTGTTTAGTTTAGTTTGTGATCTTCCTGTACGAGTCGCAATAAATACTTTTTCTTTCTTGTTTTAAGTATAAGTAATTTTAATGGGTTAAAAGGATCTCGAATGTTTTAAATAACAAATTGAACAAATCTCGTCGCTTGCCTGTAGTTTAGTTTACTGAAAATCTAGTTTTGTATGTACATATATGTGTGTCCCCATAGATATAGATACACCTAGATAACGCAAGAGCAACTACTTCGCGTGCCAAAAATCGCACCAGCTTACGATAAAAAATCATAAGCCGCCACTTTCGCGCTCAGTCCTATGTACTGCTGGCTGGGTAAGCGTGAGCGAGAGCGCGAGCTTTTGACGTCATAGCTTCGATCAATAGTACTATTATTGATCGAAGCGTCATAGTAGGTAGTCAAAAAATGGCACGCTTGGTTTTCATACAGTTCGTGATACTTGCGTTATCTAGGTCTATCTATATCTGTGTGTGTCCCTATATTAATTGATTTTGTATATTTGTTGATACTCATAGAAATATTGATTTTATTAGTCTTGTATTACGGTTTTAATAAAAGAATTGCCTTAGATTTATGTATGTAAGCGATCGTTTTTTTCATTTCTGGCTTTAGAGTTTAGTACCTATGTCATGAAACGGCATTTATCTAGCCCGCATTAGGCACCGGTCCCACCGCCAGCGATTAACGAAAAGCGAGTAGAACTAGCAACTAAGAGTAACGAGTGCGCGACGGAAGAGATTACTCGCTGGTATGCGTATGTCCCAAGCGTGAGGTTCTCAGCGAGTGTTCTGCCCGCCAAGCGAACGTCGCTAAGCAAGTACTCTCTTTGATAGTTCTTGTCGCTGCAACAAACGAGTAATCGCCGCCGGTCAGAACAGTCAGCGAGGAACTATTCACATTTGTATATCTTCTACTTACACGGGACTAATATTTCGCCCGTTTCTTGCGCGAGAAAATCGTTGATAGCGAGTCGCTCCCTCGTCGGTAGTGGGACAGGTGCCTTATAGGGTTATTTAAGTACTTAATTATTTTTAATTACCTACAAGTACAACTGAATTATTTATTTACACGCCACATAATCGTTACCTATTAAAGCTTTTAAACTTATTGCAGAGCTTTTTAATCATACCCGTAGTGGGCACGCAATAGTTTAGTACAAGTTGTAGCAATAAATCACACAAGTTAGCAAGTTTAGTGTTTCTACAGTCGTGTAGTAAACTGTTTGGAGTAGCGCGTTGTCACGAGAATGCGGGGTGCTGAAGTTGTTCAACGTCTCAAGAAGAGATTTATATTCTTCGGACGCAACAGTAGCGTACACGGCCTGGGTTATGTGTTTGAGGCCGATAGAAGTCTGCTGTCCAGGTATAGCGACCCTTTATCTCTCTAACGTCTATCGCGCGCGGCCCCCGACCTGCGGTGGACGCGGGAGCGCGGAGTTTTATGGTTAAGGGGGAAGCTCTAAGGTGGCCCGTGAAATTAAAATTTTCTTACGTTTTTTGCAATTTGCTGGTCAGTATTAAGTTGTACGTTGATTAAAATATGATTCGCGGTCGTAACAAATATGTATTTACATAATTATAATCATTAAAGTCATCAACACAACTCTCTAAGACCATGTAATCCCCAAATGTCAAAATTTCATGAAATAGTCATTCTTGGGGATTACATGGTCTTAGAGAGTTGTGTTGATGACTTTAATGATTATAATTCTGTAAATACATATTTGTTACGGCCGCGAATCATATTTTAATCAACGTACAACTTAATACTGACCAGAAAATTGCAAAAAACCTAAAAAAAATAAATTTCGCGGGCTACCCTGGCGCTTTCGCCTTAAATAGCTATAGAGGTATTCCTCTACAGCTATTTAACCATAAAAGCTAGAGTAAAGAAAAAACTACGAAAAACATTATAGAAGAATACAGATCAAAGTTATCTTTTTTCTAAAAGCATTATTTTATAATCTTTGATACCGAAAATGGGGTTAAACTGTGTAATTAAGATAAAAAAAAACTTATATTTTTATCAATTTAAAATGCAAGGAACAAATATTGCATTTTTAGCAATAAAATAATTTCTTAACAAACAAGACGTAGGGGGAATGGTATAGTTATTGGCCCCTACATAGTTATTAGCCATTTCAACATCAGTATTGAAAAACTAGCAACCCACATTACTACATGGTAAATGTAAAATGCACCATGGCAACACAATTGTTGACTCTCAAAATGTTTCGATAAAACACCGCTAGGTGGATTCATTCTTTTTTAATCTGTGATTTTTTCGCGCCGGTATCAAAAATGGGTAAGTTTGTTTAATAAATGTTAAGATCATAAAATTTTAGGATGTGATATTTTGAAATTAATTTACATAGTTTAGTGATTGAAAATCTGTAAAATATATAGAGTGATATGCATAGTACGCGTATTTGAAGTATAAAACGACAAAATCAAAACATAAATTTAAAAAAATGTAGTGGCCAATTACTGCACCAATAATTTAAATAACATTACAGTTATTGGCCCCCTATGCCAATTACTATATTCATTTCATCCAAAACAAAATGCGTTTATAGTGAAAAAAACTCTACCGTCTGTTATACTATGCATTATATTCGTTTGTCACTAATTTTAGGGCTGTGTAAACAGTTATTGGCCTAGGCCAAGTACTATGAAGCCTGGAATAATTTTCAATACAAAAAAGGAGGCCAATAACTATAATATTTTTTATTTTTCGTTTGAACAAGATCAATCATGCTTATTTTTCTGTTCTATCATGTTAAATTAAAAATAATCATACCAAAAAGACCTCGGTACACCAAAGAAGCCCTAGGATGAGGCGTTAGAAAACATTCAGAACAAAACAATGTCTTTGAGAGCAGTTGCAAAAAAATATAATATTCCCAGGGCAACTTTACAATTTAAACTTAAAAATCCCACATCTAAATCTGAGTTTGGACCTACGCCGTATTTGACTCATAAGGTAGAAGATTCCATCAAGCAATGGCTGTATAAAATGGTCCGGAAAGGCTTTCCAAGAAAACCAGTTGATAGTCTTGATACTGTACAAAAATTTCATATGCTACAAATGTTACGTAATTAACGATGATTCCGAACCTTCTGATGATGAGAACATTTTTTAATTAGTGAGGGCTATTGATTTTTGTTAAAGTTTCTTTTTTTAATGTTAATTATTATTTTGTTTTCTATGGCCAATAACTGTAAGATTACATGGCCAATTATTGTGATTATGGTGGCCAATAACCGATAATTTAATATTTGTATCTCGAAGTAGATTTTATTAAAAAAGTGTATGGAAAAAGAGTATGTAAGCCATACCATTGAATAAATACGTTAATGTTATATATTTAAAAAAATATTTCATTTACATCTACCCATTTTATATTTTTGTGCATTATAAATAGTGTCATGAGGTAGCTTAACTGGCCAATAACTATACCGTTTACCCTATTACCCTTTTATATGATACTAGCAGTGCCCTGCGGCACATGAGCAGACATACCGTTTGTCTACTCATGTGCCTGCGGTTTCACCTGCATTAGTTTCGATCCTGTGGGAATATCGTGATAAAAACTATCCTATGTCCTTTACCGGGGCTCAAACTATCTCTATACCCAATTTCATCTAAATCGGTTCAGCGGTTTAAGCGTGAAGAGGTAACAAACAGACAGACATACACTTTCGCATTTATAATATTAGTATGGATATAGAGGTATGTCGATAAAAACTATCTATCCTATGTCCTTCCCCAGGATGCAATCTATCTCTCTGCCAAATTTTATCCAAATCTGTTCAGTGGTTTAGACGTGAAAAGGTAACATACAGACAGACAGAGAGTTACTTTCGAATTTATAATATTAGTATGGATTATGTATAATTAACTATGTGGTGTTTTGTTTCAATCAAGGTAATAGACACTACCTAGATCGAAACAAAACACCCACTACTTGTAATTTCAAACGAAATTATTCCGGGAGAAATAAGTGCACTTCACAACACTCACGTCACACGAGTCAACTAAAGATAAAAAATTCTCATTCAGTTGTGTAAACATCTTACACTGGCATCTCGTGTTTTTTTAGTCCGATTATTTCATCGGCTATCTGTCGCAGCCGTTTAGTTAACCGCCTAGCCTTTTAACTAAACGGCACGGCGGCCGTTCAACTAACGGCCTGAATGATATTCAATTATAGTTTAGGCTGGAACTGTAACCAATCACGCGCGAGCCGAATTGGTCGCAGTAACTAAGCCAGGGGACCCCGACCAAATAGGTTAGGTAAGGTTAGAACTGTGATCAACCGCGTGCGAACCGAGAGAGTGAAGCTAGGCGAGCACTCCTTCCAAGGGCCAGGCGGATGGCTGCGACATAGATAAGACTGGGCAGAAGAGAGCTCAACGGTGTAATAACAATTTCGGGCTCAATATTTCCAGTGAAATTAAATTGTTTATTCTGCAATTAGGATAATCGAATCATTTTTATTTTTCATTTAAAAAAAAATTGCTAGATGGAGTCGACATTTCCTATCTGACTACCCCTGAGAAGAAATGGCGAAATTAGCTCACCAGTCAGAAGTCCAGACATGTTATGCATATCTTGGTCAGATCATGTTGAGGACCATGTAGATCCGTGTCTGATATGGTATTTTGAGAAAAAAAAACACACTTTGAGTGGAGCTATCCAGTCTCGTATCTCTCAGTCTCGTATAGTATCGAAAAATACCAAAGAAAGGACATTTGGATAGGCCGCATAAACTACTACTACATACTCAAAATGCCAGACCATCCCTAAAAAACTAAAAGGAAAGAAAAAAAATAAAATTAAAAAGATAACCTAACCTAACCTAAACCGCTGGGTCTAGAAGCATGATTTGACAAGGTAACGATGGTGAGTACTAAGGAAGGATTTTTGAAAATAAAATCTTAAATGGGTACAATAGGGGATGAAAGTTTGTATTGTTCTTCATTTTTATCCACTTCAAAAGGAGGAGGTTCTCAATTCGGTTGAATATTTTTTTTTTTTTTTTATGTTTGTTACCTCGTAACTCCGTTATTTCTAAGCCGTTTTTTTATTATTTTTTATTTGAAAGGATTTACTTTCAGATTGGTGCCAAAGATATTTCATCAAAATCGGTTCAGTAGTTCGGTTTTTAAACCAAAATAACTGGTAAAAATTCAAGTAAACGAAATTGCGTCGACTTTTGGTGGGCGGTGGCTTAGTGGAATTGTCATGCATGAGATGCATTGCGGCTATAAGTGCCGTATCTTTACATAATTAACCGACTTTAAAAAGGAGGAGGTTCTCAAATCGACTGTTTTTTTTGTATGTATGTTACGCGATATCTCCGGCAATTGTAAATCGATTTCTTAAAATATTTTTAATTTATAATACTTAGATAGGGTATGCCTCAAGGGCGGTCCTACATAAATTATATTTACTTTGCTTGGGTAGTTTTTGTTTTAGGTTCAATAATACGTATTTTTGCCATTTAGAATAGAATAGAATACAATAGAAATACTCTTTATTATGTACACCAAATAAATTACAGACATAAAAATAGAAACTGTACTGTACTGGGTTAGATTAGGGTTTAGTTTTATTTATGATGTTATAATAACTTCCTGTCACTGATTATTATTATTATATTACACAGCAAGTAGTGTTATACGAATTTGTGTGGGCTAAGTACAAATTAAAAGTGAAAAAATAAAAACATTTTTACAAAAAAAAAAAAAACAACCGACTTCCAAAAAAAGACTACAAAGTGAAAACGGAAGTCGGTGGCAAACCACGAAAATGCGAACCCAACGACACCGACTTCCGAAATTAAAGTTATTTTTGTGTCTTTTTTGGAAGTCGGTTGGGTTTTTTTTATGTAAAAAAGTTTTTAAGTACCTACCTAACTAAAACATATTCCATCGGGCGTACGGTTTGTTGTATCGAATTCGTCATTGGTGTCTTTCTCACGGCTTCTCAGCTTAGGCGTTCAATAGCAAACTTTCCTTGATCCAGGCTTTTCTGGCTGTTGACTCTGATAGCGTCTTCGGGTTGCCTCTACCTGATAATGCAACATGAAGACGATCTCGGCGTGGAAGTGAACTTCACACCTGACACCTGCTACCTGAACTGGACCACTACGTTCCCAGGGGTGACGCTGTGTGAAGAGCATGCCACTAAGTTTGCCTTACGGAGATTTGCTGCAATGTATCGTAAGTATGTAGCTTCTTTCATATATCTATGGTATTTACAAACCCTAAGCCAGAAGTAAGTGGTTGTAGGTACAGACGCCAGCACATCAAGCTACTACAATCTGTCAAATTTCTTTTTTTATAGATTTTCAACTTTGTGGCTACAGCATTAGGTTCAAAGTTGATTGGGAAAAATTTACAGTTTCGGGTAGCTTGATATGCTGGCGTCTGTACTTCAGATAGTATCGAGGGGAAATTATAAAGGATTAGTCATTAATTATGTTCTAATGATTGCATCGCTGTTAAGTGGCCTTGACCATGAAGAAGACGGATCTGATAAAATATTATATATAAGATGGCATATACCTAGCTTTCGTCCAGCAGTCAGTAGACAATATTATAATGTAGTTTTTACAATAATATTTAACACAACTAGCTATTTACACTAGCTGACTAGTACTCTAAATTAAATGACTAACCAACTATACAATTAAATACAAGAACAAAAAGAAATAGGTTTCGAAGTACTCTTCCGCATCGCTAGGCTGTGATCTGGAAACGTGCCCAGAAGACTGGTAGTATTGCCTCGTTAAATGGCAATGCTAATTCTTTGGCCAAAGAACAACTCATCCCTCTGGTCACGTACAAGATTTCTTTAAAAAGGAGACGTGCACTCGGGCCCCATGACCCGAGCGTTTCTATCCCAAAAGAGCTGCACTCGAGCCCTATGACCCGAGCGTTTCTACCCCAAATTATAGTTAGATTATATTTTTAGAAATTACTATGTTTACTTAAAAATGTCAGGATTCTACGCATTAAAACATATTTAGTACCAACTAATTAAAACTGGTTGAATGGGTGCAGGGGGAAATCGGGACAAAACTTTTGAAAAGAATTAGTAACAAGGATGCTAAAACGTTAATTTTATTGCAGTCAAACATTTTATCTGTCATGAAACCACCACTTAGTCACTGATTGCGGTTAATGCAAGCCCATAAAAGCAATATTTCCTTTAGGGGGACCTTCGTATTGACAGCTGTACTTATGGGCAATCTTGACACAAATACGTCATTAATTAGATTTTGCGGTTTCTGTGTTAATTATTCGCATTGCTGCGGTTCTAATTAGGTACCTACTGTTCAAACAGGACGAATTGTTGATTCATAAGTAGGTGATTGTTGCTCATTATGATACCTTAATGAGATAATGACTAGGTATGCAAACTGCACGTAACATAAGTACTTACGTTTTGATTTGAATAGTGTTTCATTTGTATTCTTATCCTTATGGCTAGTTGCTATAGTCGGACTTTTAATTAGCTGCAGTAAAAGGACAGCTTATGTGTTAGTTAAATGATTGAAATTGGCGTCTTTTTGTTTTTTCGCGGCCATCAATCAAATCATGTTTTTCTAGTACAGAATAGTGTAACAAACGAAACTTATTTGACATGCATATCTCTAAACTCAGTCCGAAACAATGATATTATATTAATATCATTGATGGTCCGAAATGAGTTATTATAAAGTGTCATTTGTGTTGTACTTCGTAGCACGACCATGAACGCATTCATTATAACTTTTGATGGTAATAAAATTCTTTTAATTTATACTATATTATACCACTAATTAGAAATTATATACCTCTCAATTATCCTAGATATACTGGTCGTGCTGGAAAGATTCCTTCCCAGCAGATTCTAGCTGGCATTATAGCTTTAGATGGTAATAAAATCCTTTTAATTTTTACTATTTTATACCACTAATTAGAAATTGTATACCTCTCAATTTATTATCCTAGATAGACATGGCGTGCTGGGAAGATTCCTTCCTAGCACAACCACGCTAAAATTCCAGCTGGCATAAAAGTGGATGAAACGGGAGCATGCCTAAAAATTTTTACTCTTTATTTACTCCTATTTCATTACTGGTAAATTGTCGTAAATTGTTAGAAAAGCAAAAAAAACATTTTCTGACTATAAGCCTGTATATGATTTTTGTACTTGACACTAGATGGCGTTAAATGTAAAAATTAAGAATATACGAATATCTAAGATAATTGAGAGGTATACAATTTCTAATTAGTGGTATAAAATAGTACAAATTAAAAGGATTTTATTACCATCTAAAGCTTTAATGCCAGCTAGAATTTTAGCGTGGTCGTGCTTGGAAGGAATCTTTTCAGCACGACCAGTATATCTAGGATAATTGAGAGGTATAAAATTTCTAATTAGTGGTATAAAATAGTATAAATTATAAGGATTTTATTACCATCAAAAGTTATAATGAATGCGTTTATGGTCGTGCTACGAAACGTACAACACTGTCATTTTACTGCAGCTAATTAAAAGTCGGACTATAAGTAGTGGTTTTTCGTGATTATTTTATTAAATTTAAACCAACCAAATTACTATTTTTTACAGCCAAGCTCTAGATCGTTGCTACTCGTATTTATAATTATTTTTAACATTTACCTACTCATAAATAAACATATTTAGTCGTAATAACTACTGCAAATAGAAAATAATTGACAATATGCCAATTTTTAAGAGTAAATACCAAAATAACTGTAAAAAATAGCATACAAACTTATAAATACCAACGATCTAGTACTTGCTGTAAAAATATTTACTTTGGTTTTTTAATAAAATAATTAGGAAAAGCCACTAGAATAATGCGACGCCAGCCCGCGCGGGATGAACGCTCTTCAGGCATAAACCCCTTTATTTTTAAACGTTGCTTCAAGTAGTACCTACCTAATGATTAACATCTGCTTACCCATAATTTTATTGACGTCTTAACTTTAAGCACCGTTTTAAAATAAAGGGGTAGTTTAATACTAAATTGCGAGGTGGTTATTGACCTTTAACTTCGTTGTCATTGGTTGTCATACTTTAGCAGACCTACTTGATCCCCTGAACTACGATCACCGACGGTATCTGACGGACGTACTGTTTGCACGTGGAGAGTGCAGCAGCACGCAATGTGCGCCCTGTGGCACGACTGTAGCTTGCGACGTACCATGGAGGAGTATCATTGAACACGTAAGTGACCCAATCCAAATACCTAATAGAATACGTAGTTTTTTGTTTTTAGTGTTCATCAGTGGAAATTTGTAAATGACCTTCATCAACTTCATATTGTATAATTAACACTGTATTAATATATAGATAAGTTAGCTGTAAGTTTTCCGAATAGAATAAAACAATAAAATAAAAATCCTTAGTATTTTGTTTCCTGAGACGACCGAAGTCCATTTATAAGAGTAAGTAAATCGTCTTTTTCCCATGTTATTCGCTAGATGATGCTACTTCGTCACTTAGGTCGACCTCCGACCTCAGCGCCACCCGTGGATATATGTGGAACTAAGGAAACAGCACAGAGAAAGCTGCCATTCGTTTGTCATTGTTCGGCTCATAATAGTAATGATGTTGATGGTATACACCAGGAGGAAATGATTTAACGGAAAAATAAACATAGTACTTACCTTTTTACTTTAATATCGAATGTTAAAATGAATGGCTGACTGCTTGCTCTGTGCTGTTTAGTTAGTTTCAGATACGGCCACAGGTGGCGCTGAGGTCGACTTACTACGAGAAAATCTATTGTTTGGACTAAAAAATTAAAACACTAATCTATAGTATGTTACTTGTAGAATAAATCTGACAAAAAATGAGAATGATTGTATACAGTATATTAGTATGGTTTTTATTGTATAAAGAAAACTTTTAGAGGTTTCTTCATGATTTTTTCCAATCATATCAAATTAGTTGTATTGTGTTTTCAACACACTCTACATTATATCCTAAAGAATATAGAATAGAATAGAAATACTCTTTATTATGTACACCATATAAATTACAGACATAATAAAAATAAAAACTGTACATAGGGTGACACAATGGGCGGTGATATCGCTAAAAGCGATCTTTTAAAGACAACCTCAATATCATATATTATATTTTTCTGATTTTGTTTACGTAGTCGTAACTTATACTTTTATTGTTTCTAAAACTTGCGTTTGTTGTGTTTGGTCCTGATCTAAAAAGTAGGCTCCCTTTTTTTTTTGGGATGGGAAATCATCGAATTACCCCTTCCGCTCCACCCAGACTCTTACTGACTAAAACCCACCCGTGTTCCTTCCTTAGCCCTTTATATTCCGGGCCAGCGGTAACCCTTTCGGACAATTCCGCTGACCCGGCAACAATCCCGCTGACCCGACCAAAGTAGGGTCCCTGGTCTTGCACAAAGATTACCACGACGCGGCAAGAAGATACAGAACCGTTTCATACTAATCCTACTTGATTGTTGCTGGTTCATAAGAATATTCTATTTGAGTAAGCTTAGCCAAGAAGAGCACGTCTTTCTTGGCCAGTTTAGTCTAAAACGATAATGCATCTGGCACAGTCGCTGGATTGGATTGGTTAAATGTTAGACATTTAACTAGGTTCTTAATATTATTGCTGTATTAAGCAAGGTATATTTTGCTATATTTAGCTATTGCTATTATATTATTGTTATTGTTGCAGACCGATAAGGGAAATTACGTTCTATGACCTCCAGTAGAGGTTGTGTCATTGTGTAAAGTAAAATAAACAACTGATTCAAGTTTGTAAATTCTACTTATTAGTAGAAAGAGATCGGAAACATGTGGATAACCTTAGTACCTATTACCTATCTAGGTAAACACAAGTTAAGTAGCTCAATCAGGACAGGAAATAAAATTTATTTTTACCAATTTTGAATTCATAGAAATTCTATAGGTATTTGTGAATTTATTTATTACATAACCGATATTGATTTTAACACTACAGATTTTTTTCGGTTAAATGGTAAAAGGGCTTTTTAACTCTCAAACAAAAGTTTGTTTATTTTTATGTTACATAAATAATTGTGTCGTCGTTAAATGCCGTTCTTAAATGGGTCGTTATTAAATGACTTACTTCTATAAAATACTGCACATGCAAAATCCTCAAAAATGTCACAACAATCGAAAATAGTTTAGAAAATAAAAATAACATTAAGTATAACTATTACGCACCTTCACATTCTCAAGGAAGTTATTCACCATCATCCCACCAGGTACACAAAAGCTGCTTAGAAATGGTATCCGACTGCAGTTACAACGATGTTCCATTTCCATGTTGCGAGTATTTTCGTCTAGTGGACTCTGAGTACGGGCCTTGCTTCTCCTTCAACACATTACAGCACAAGTGAGCAATCTAATCTGTGTACAATGATAAGATCATCGTGCAACTGATACGGACGCCTAATTGCGGAATATTGTTTGTTGACTGTTTCAGGGGAGAAGACAGTTTGTTTGTTGTGAACATGACTACTGGACCTGGGGTCCTGATGTTTCGTTTGCTGTCTAATTCTGAAGTAAGTTATTTGTTAGGGTAGAATAGTATGGCAGCCTGGCAGGAACATCGACGCGCCAATTGAAACCATGAATTCATCACATGATTGTAGATCCCCCCCTAGCGTTAAAATCATCTTTATTTAAAAATGAATGATCTTCCATACTTTTGGACCGCTTAGACATTGCACTTTATCATGAGGCAGCATTTTTTAGGGTTCCGTACATAATATTTACTAAGACTCCACTGTCCGTCTGTCCGTCTGTCACCAGGCTGTATCTCATGAACCGTGATAGCTAGACAGTTGAAATTTTCACAGATGATGTATTTCTGTTGCCGCTTTAACAACAAATACTAAAAACAGAATAAAATAAATATTAAAAGGGGCTCCCATACAACAAACGTGTTTTTTTTCGGCGTTTTTGCCTTGTGGTACGGAACCCTTCGTGTGCGAGTCCGACTCGCACTTGGCCAGTTTTTTTTTAATAACCGGCGTAAAATTTCATGGTTATAGTTTGCGCGTTGCTGCTGCTGTTTCATAGAAAGGTGGACCTACGCAGTCAAAACTGCCAGCCTGTATATCGAAGAACGACTAAACTATGAAGTGGCTTTTTGATCAATAGGTTTTCTTTCTAGCTATCCATCCACAGTCCAGAAGAGTTATCAACAAACAACTTGGACGTGAAGCTAAAGCACATCATTCACACGTACAGTGAGAACAGAGTGGGAGTACTGTTCTCTGTGGTGGAGATCGTGAACGATGTCCAGCTGCAGCGAGATACTATTGAGGATAGAGGGTGTCGGTACCTGCATGAAGTGCCGGATGATTCGTTCCATACCTACCCGGTAATAAGACATTATCTAGGAATGGTTGTAATTTTATTCTGAACATGAAACGAATACAACTCAGTTTAATGGGACCAACAATTTTAAAGATTGACGTCTCTTCATGGCAAGATTTCAACGAGCGACACGCGTCGATGACGGACGCAGCCGTCGAAGAATTTTTTTTTAATGGCATCTCGCAGTTCTTCAGTTCAGTTTCTTAACCGGGCTTGCCTGTGGATGCCTAAATAAATTAAGGCCTCCAGCCAGCGCTTCAGCCGTCGACGACATGCCGCTCATGTATTTGAGCACCGTACTCAAATACACGAGCGACACGTTGTCGATGGCTGCAGTCGCCTCTGTCGTCGATGCATGTCGCTCGTGTGTATATGAGTACTTAAGGAACTATCACTATTCAGAGGATCATGGGTTTCTCAGCAATCTATTGACTAAACTGAACCGTAAATTCACATAAACTTTAGCCTTTCCGTTGAAATCTACCAATCAGTTGTCACATCTCTAAATGAATGACCATCCACCATACAGTCTAGTTCCTCTACCAACGGATATTCTATGTTCATAATTATTATCACTTCCCAGGTATACTCCTACGGAGCCTGTCGTTTAGCTCAAGCCACTAAGGAGTTCTATCACCAATGTGAATGCGTACACCCTGCACGAGATCTTACCTGTAAGTATGGCAGCGCCTATATTAGACTTTCTTACATACAGCGACGCATTGATAACGCCAAGGCTTAGGCGCTGAAGCATCGATAAAATTAGTAAGGTAATTTATAGTTTGTTAGATCAACGACAGCGCAATGTACCACTTAATAAGTTTATATACCGTGTGTGTGGTGGGACCCGTGTTGCGCCGACCCCAAGTAACATGGGATAAGGGCAGGAAGATGATGATAATGTGTGTGGTGGGACCCTGTCACCCTGGTGATCTGCTATACAGGTCTTCCTAGTAGGTACAGACACCAGTCTCTCACAAAGTAATGTTACGTAGTATATAAGCTTGTCTAAATAAAGTGACAATTTGACTTATGGAGAAGTAATTTTTACTGACTGTGGTTTTAGTTTTTAAAATGGCTCCTGATAGTTTCCCTGTGTTTATTTTTACAGACGAGAAGATGTTCTGCAATTACACTGGCATTAACTGTTGGAATACATATGAAGGTAGACGAAAAATTAAAGCATATTTAATAAAGTCCCTAAATAAGTTCTTAATCTCTAAACTATACGTTAAATTTTCAGCTCACAAAATTAAAGTAGGTGTAGATAAGAATGCTAAAGAAGACTGTGTTCCTTCGTGCGTCGAAAGTGAACTCAAAATTATACATCATACTAAGTACACATTTATTTATTACATATTCCTAATTCCTAGACCAATAGCTAGTCAGTCAGATACACTTTCGCATTTATAATATTAATATAGATTATAGACTAAGTTAACTTTACTAAAAGATTCCAAATCGTCGGAACGCTATTAATCCCAATGTTTCGTTGGAAGAGTATTCCAAAAAGATCTTGTTTCATGAGTTTTAAACTTTTAATTTTTACAGGAGATGGGTAAAGGATCAACCAGGTGTAGGTACTCTCGTGGAGGTCAAAATGGTCTCACTGCCTACACTACGGTACCAGAGGAACTTGTTAGGTGACAATTTAGGTTTAGTTGGTCAGTTTGTTTCTTTGCTTTCGTTTTTGCACATTCATGTGAAAGTCATGAACCTATCCTAACATAACCATTTCAACTTTCAACTTATGACTCATTATTTTATTAAATTCTCTTATCGCATTTGTTAATTGCAGTGGCAGTTGGGGGTACCGTTGGACTGTTCTTCAGTGCTTCCATCTTGAGCTTACTGGAAGTATTCTATCTTATTCTTCGACCACCGAGCAATTTATAAAATAAAAATTATTACATTTTATAACCAACTATTCAAACTAATAACTAACTACAGTCTTACATATCTATACATTTGTGAATACCTATATAGTTTACACATTTTGTGCTGTATTTAATTTTAAAGTATGTAAATCAATAAATGCTTACTAATATATCGTTATCATTTTATACATACCATAACACACCGGTTGCTATCATATCCAAGACTCTATCGTTATAGCAACGGCTAATGTTTTTTCGATACGTAAAGTGTTGTTAGCGATTACTTCCCATTCATAATCTTAAGTGAGTAAATAAGGAGAAGGAATCATAAAAGTGCTTTTACATAGAATCAGTTAGTAGCCATGGGTAATACTGAAAGTAATGTTACTAGTGGTGTTAAGAAGCAAGCGGGCACATCGCTGCAGAAGTTATACAAACTTGTCGATATCAAAGGTAAGACAGCATTCATGTAAAATGTATGATCTTATAAATGTTGAGTTATTATTTGGTAGAAACATTGATGAATTTAAGATATCGAATCGCTTATGGTCCGAAGAGAAATGAAGAGTGGTTAACATGACCTATGTGACAAAAAAGAGAAAAATAAACCAATGCAAAGTATTGAGGAGCTTGATGACACTTTACATTCGAAATCCGCAGGTGGTGGTCTTCTAGTAGACATGATGAAGCGAGCTCTACAGAACAAGCAGTACGCAGAGATAGACCACGCAATAAAGACAAAGGTGGAGCCCTTTCTGTACAACAAGGGCAGAGGCCGGTATATACCCGTGTCGCATCTCGTACTGCTCAGGAACAAGGAGAGGTCAAGACATAAGTTGGTAGGTTGTAGGTATTGTAGGTACAAATAAAACTATGATCTTAGATCGTTAACTTTTGATTGACATAGCATAGCACGTAAGCAAAAAGCAGGATCGTGAAGGACTGTACTTAGCGGTATCTTTTTTTTAATTTTTGGTGGTTCTGTTTATCAATAATCTGGGTTATGTTTCCGTTAGGATAGGACAGGGCGCTATAATCTAAATTCGACAAAAACAGTCAATCGTTCTGGGCCTAAAAAGGCCACTTTTGCAGAATCATAAAAGGAATTCATCAAATCATTATAAATCATAATAGACAGTTAACTGTTAAGTTAATCGTATCAAATCCCATTGGTGAAGGATTTTTCAGTTATTTTTTTTTTGTCTGTGCTTAAATACCAATCCAAATCCAATCCCAATCTCTTGCAACGAAAAAAAGCAAAATACGTTTATGATTCTGCCAAAGTGGCCTTTTTAGGCCCCAGATGAAAAAACAATCTAAACAAACGAGTACGAAAATATACTCTCGTAAAGCTTTTAATAATCCACTGAGGAGCCAAATGTTGGTCATCCATGTTATAAATCACGACATAAAGTGACCCTTGGGGAATAATCCTGTATTAACACATTTGGCATATGTATGATGACGGCAGTACCGATTACTACTGATCATTAAGCGACATAAATGGTTTGCTATGAGTTAGTATAATAATATGTAGTCATAGGTACTATTTTGCTCTAGGTACATGTTATAGGTAAGTCACTTCTATTTGGATATTAGCGAACTAGTAAGAGATTATTTCACGTTTTCAGTTGCCTCCCTTACGGAGTATGGAGAACCCAGATGATGAGTTTGATGTGGAGAAGGACTGGCCCTTCGTCAGTCAGGAGGAGTATGATGCCAACCCATCTGGCTTCAGGGAACTCTGCTGGGATCTTAAGGTAATGAGCAACTAAATTTTATCACAGGAAAATACCAATATATAACGAAGGTATTATAAACCATTATCAATTTATCTACCGCCTTTTGAGGCAAACTAACTTTTTAATAAGTACTTGAACCTTTTCATGTCCTATTGATCAACAAAAAAATAAATAACAGTTTTAAGATTCATCCTACTTCGTGCAACGCCTGACTCTCTGTACTCGTCATTCAATGCAGGAGCGAGGAGCCGTGGGAGAGACCATCCTTCACCTATGTCTGCTAAACGCCTCTTCGCTATTGGCTAACTTGGCTAAAAGACTGTTGCGGTTCTATCCTAAGCTGATTAACGATGTCTACATGGGTGACGAGTATTATGGTAAGCAAAGCAATTTATTCTCATCGTATACTGCACCGGTTGACGTCATTACGTCAACGCCGGCTGTCACTGAAAACCAGCGCTGGCGCTCTGTCTTGCAAAGAGTCGTAGAATTATGCTGAGCGTTTTGTGTTCTATCTCTGCGTCATGTAACAAATAAACGTATTTTTGTTCTTAATGCGGTTATCATAGTATATTATCCAAAAACATTTGATTGAAACTCATATTACAAAACTAGATAGAGCTAGGAAATGGTACCTATTATGCTCATAAATAAAATGAGTAAAATATTATTATGATGTCCTACTGAAATATTTGCGAGATTGGCGCCGAGGCGTCTGTGCAAGGTCCAATCAATACAAATCCAACAATATAGGATTCATTACTTTTGGATCACGTAAGAAGTCACGTACGAAATCGATTTGTACTCAAACACTGCTTACACGACATTATTGTGCTCGTTTGTGCTTCACTGCTGGTAATAACGACTGGATCTTAATAATTCCTGTCTTTTTCTGACATTTGCCTTATTAAAGCTTTGTTTTTCCATAAGCTGTTTTCTTTTGTCCTAATGATCTGAGCCGACAAAAATACATCATTTGGGAAGATATTGTTTATTTTTGGACAAAATTAATGAGATTATAGGTACCGTTTTAGGATCATTACAAGTACTTACTGAAACGCTATATTTTACCTCAATATCATGTTACATGTAGTCAATCTGATAGAGCGCCTGATAATGTCTATCAAAGCCCAAAATTTATCTGACAGTGATTAAATGCTTCTAGCCTGTACATTAATCACTTTAGAAGGTTCCTATCTAAACTATTTTTCACATAGTAATGAAAATGATGGGGGATTTATATCAAAAATTGTCAAGGTCTTCTACATCAAGATGATTTAAAAGCTATTTTATCTTTCTTTTTCCCTAGGAGAGAGTGTACTCCACATAACAATAGTAAATGAAGATCCAACGATGGTGAAGTTCCTCCTAGACGCCGGGGCGAATTATCATGAACGTTGCTATGGCAACTTCATGTGCCCTGAAGACCAGAAAGCTTCGCGGAATGATTCTTTTGATCATGAGTGGGTCAATGTTCAGCCGGAGACTAATTATAGCGGGTAAGACGTTCTGGTAGAGACTAATTAGCTTAGCTTTAAGATAAGGTTCAGATCGGGCAGACCAACGAAAACATGGATGGATAGCGCAACGGTGATAAATTATGGCTAAAAAGGAAGTCAATACTCAGATGACGGCTGATAGAGATGTAGGTATATAGGGCAGACAGTCATTTATATTTGTACGCCACTAAGGCAAAACATGATTGTGATAATTTTTATTGTAACATCTTGCATGCCATGTGTGTATAAATGCAGAAACACACTTGTAACACCCGACGCCATCTCACGCTTGCTCAGTGTATCTATGTCGTTTCAGTTACGTATACTGGGGCGAGTACCCACTCAGCTTCGCGGCGTGTCTGGGTCAGGAGGAGTGCTACCGACTGATCCTAGCGCGCGGCGCCGATCCCGACAAACAAGACACGAATGGCAACACCGTGCTGCACATGCTCGTCATTTATGAGAAGATGGCAAGTTTGAATATCTTTGGTGTTAACGTTCTTTCTGGTTAGCGGTTTGAGACAATTTATTTTGCTACAACACAATAATTAAGATAAGCGACGGTTTCACTGGGTTTGTGTCTTTACGACTTTTGTCCTAGTGAGCTAGAACCCAACCCAGATGATGTTAAGCTAACATGCAAAGTTATATAAATCCTGAATTTGCGAAAGTTGCTGCGTTGATAACAAGAAATCTATATTTTAGTAGGAGAAAACCAAGGAAATCATAAAATTATAGTTAATGTTGGTTTCCGAAAGTAGATTTAGCAGCAAATAGCATGATATGTACAAATACATAGTCTTCCCTACCGATTTCGATAAAGGCGCAAAGGGTACAATTCTTTCTCCGTTAACAGGAAACATTCGACATGGCATTTGAAGTGGGAGCCTCTCTGAACATCAAAAACGTGCTGAACCTAACGCCCCTGACCCTGGCTGCGAAGCTGGCTCGCACGGACATGTTCTTCCATATCCTAAACATCGAGCGCGAAATCTACTGGCAGATTGGCGCTACCACTTGTGCTGCCTACCCGCTGGGGCAGGTCGATACTATTGATACGGAGACTGGGTGCATTTGCAAGGATTCTGCGCTGAATTTGGTGACGTTTGGGGTAAGTGTGCAAGGATTTTCATAGAAGCCTGTTTCAGTGTTCTGATAGGCCATTTTTACTAGGTAACAGAATTTGTACAAAATTATTTGCCTGGTCATTCTGAGCTTTTCCAGAGGTGGTGAAATAGACCATGAATGTTAAAATCATATCATAATTTGAATGACTTCACGAGTTTTCACATTATTCAACAAAATTTCTTTCATCTAAACTTTTGCAGGAGAAGGACGAACATTTGGGTCTCCTAGAAGGAATGTTGATTGACCTTCTGAAGACTAAATGGAACACATTCGTGAAGTTCCGGTTCTACCGGCAGTTCATACTGTTCACGTGTTACTTCTTGATCTCTCTGGTGTGTTTCACGTTAAGACCGGGACCACCTGATAGGGCACTGAATGCCACTGCACTGAACGCTACTGTTGGACCTGTTAATGATACGGATCTGGTTTTGGAAGTTGGTAAGTCACTATCAGCATCATTTTTGGTTCTTTCCTTATCGATTTTCAGATTCATATGAATTAAGTTAACTTATAATAGTCATATAGGAACAAGTAACATGGTATCTAAATTTCTAAAAAACATTTTTAATAACCGATGAAAAGTTTCAACGCGGCGGAGGGGATCAGAATCATGTAGGTACTGAATCCATTGTTGCGCGTTGATGTCCCTGCCAGCCTGTAGGTGTATATACTCTTTTCATAAAAATATAGACCATTTTTTATAACACAGCTTGATTTATGGTACCTATGTCCTTCATGTTACCACTGATTCACTATCCCAAAGACTACAATATGATATGTATTACATAATCATCGCCATGTTTACAATATGTACCATTGCCATGTTTACCATTTGACGAAGGTTTAGGTTTATTGCTGTAATAATTTGTTGGACCTCTGACATTTCATTTTCGAAAACCACAAAACACAATCATTTTGTTGTCACTTTCACCTTTCGATGCTTTATATTTGAGGTTTAAGCTTAGCTGTATGTATATAATGCCCTTACTGAATTAATTTAATAGTTAATGGTCAAGTTGAGTCATTGGATAAAGTCGCCGGAAATCGATCTTGTTAACTCGGAATCATGAGAACCTTGTTTCAACATGGGTTGTACAAAATACAGTGTTGCGAAATCTCCAACATAATATTTTGTGTCGTTTTCCTTCCTGCCCAGGTTCGCACAGGCGATTTTAAAACTCTCGATGTTAAGCCGAGCATTGGGAATCCAACAGAGTGCATTCTACAGCGCATCAAAAAACATACTGTTGGATTTTCAACTCTCGGCGCTAAGCAATGCGTTAAAAATCAAGTGCGCGAAAAACAAAATCGCCTGTGGTTACGAGTACGACGACTTTTAATTCTTATAATCTTTTTACTATTGTAGAGAATAATTGCACAATACCTCTGAATGGCTCGGAGTTTGATCCTGGGGCTGTTGAGATTATGAACGGGAGTAAAGCCGATGGGCCGCAGTGTGCGCGCTTCAAGAGTCACTCTAAGGATAAAGATAAGGATAAGGATAAACGTAAGCATTTCTTTATTATTTCACTTAAGAACCATAATGCTATAAAGATTAATACCATCGATGATCATCTCTGGATTAGACTATCGATTGGTTTTTATACTATTCGTAAGTATATTATCGTTATTAAATCATTGGCAGTAATATCTTTCCTAAATACTATTGTAAACCACTGTTGATGATGTTGGTGTTCTTTATTAAATAAATAAATAATTAATCAGTGCTACTTACTTTCAGGGCCGAGAGAATCCGATATGGAAGGTTGGTGGGAGGATCTCACTGAAGACTGTAGACTGATGAATTTTGAGTCTTGGCAAGCAAAAGTAAGTCCTTTCGATATCGCTTCAACAAATAGGAGTTGTCCAATTTTGTTTGACTTTAATATGAACAGCTTTTGCGCGTTATTGTCTATTATTTGGAATAAGATGATTTTTGTTTCAGATAAGAATATCAGCCGAGCTCTTGCTGTGGGTAGGTGCATTAGCGTATGTAGGAGCCGCGCTAAGAGAAGCTCGATTCTTGGGAATTAAAATGTTTATAGAGAACCTAAGCACAGTACCGTCACGGTAAGAAAAGTTAACTTGCTTTAAGTAAAGCAAAATACCTGTTTTAGGGGTACAAAACTGCTACTTTTACAAATCATCTAAATTTACACAAAATTATTCGATATTTCTACATCTCATGAAGATAATAGTTATGAATTAAATTATTATTCTTTTAATTTTACTTTTGTAGGTATTGATTTTAGTTATACAGGGTGATTGGAAGATGGGTGCAAAGCTTTAAGGCGAAGATAGTACAGACAATTTAGAACCATTTAAGCCATGGTTGTCTTAGACGAAGTCTTACTACTTTTTTTTTACCAATTTCTTAAGATTTTTTTCAAAAATTCCTAAAGTTTTAACTAAACTATTTATTTATGGCCAAATTGAATGATAAACGAATTCATTTTTATTGTATTTAATTAAAGTAATGTGTAAGCAATCTAGCACAACATGTTTTAGGCCTCTGTGTCGCTATACATTTTTTTTACAGATATTTAAAATTCATAACCAATTTTAAAATTTATAAATACTTTTTGTAAACCTTATTTTAAAAATCACGGAGCGTGCTTTTTTTGTTCAAACCTTTTTGAAAACATGCTTGATAATCGCTCTTTCTTTTGAGGTAACATTTACGCAGATATCTTACAAATTATTGAAATTAGGACCTAAAAACCAATTTAAGGGAGAAATTTTAAATTTTAGGCAGTCTAAATAAAACAACATTTGAATTAAATTGATTTATGTTTCATGGTCAAAATGTTGTCCGTGATTCCTAATACAATTTACATTTACAATTTACACCCTTACGTGTGGAGCATGCGACGAGCCACTATCCGACGGAGCCCACTGCACAGTTTGCAATCGGGAGCTGCACTTTCATTGTGCGGGCATAACTGAAGCCGGTCACAGGAAACTGGGCGATAGAAAACTAACATGGCGCTGCAGCAAGTGCAAATTATCAAACTCCACCCAAGCCCCAGCGTCTCCGAGGCTTGAGACAGAATCCCTTATACTGAAGGAAATAAGATCTCTGGCGGACAAACTAGCCCCGTTGGAATGCTTAAAAGATGAGATTGCTGAACTGCGCACTGAGTTAGCTGGTTTCAGGTCGTCCCTCTGTGACACTAACCGGGAGCTGAAGGAGTTTAATGGAAGAATTAAAGACATAGAAACTCGCCTTGTGCGCGTGGAGAAGGTACAGGAGCAAGTAGATCACATCCAGGCTCGGTTAGAAAAATTAGAAGCGGAGTCTAACGCTAAGGAGCAGTGGACTAGATTAAACAACATCGAAATTAAAGGCATCCCTCAAACCGACCACGAGAACCTGTTCGAGCTCATTGGAAAAATCGGCACAAAAGTTGATTACCCAGTCTCGAAAGCTCAGATTAACTTTATTACGAGAGTTCCAACACGAGAAAAAGACCACGCGAAGCCCATAATTGTGTCTTTCTTGAACCGCTACGTTAAGGAGGACTTTATTGCAGCTGCTAGACTGGCGTTTAAAGCTTCTGCTCTTTTCACAGGACATATCAATCTGCCAGGAAATCAACGTATTTACGTAAACGACCACCTAACAATGCAAAATAAAGCTTTATTGGCTAAAGTTAAAAAGGCAGCAGCTGAAGCTAATTTTCAATATACCTGGGTGAAGCACTCGAAAATTCATGTGAGGAAAACCGATACGTCTCCGCCAATGGTGTTGAAAACAGAAAAGGACCTCATAAAAATAAAATAAATAGTGTTCCTAACATCAATAAGTCAGTTTCGGTTCGCGCTAAATCAAATTGTGTGAAAAAGTTTGAGAACCATAACATCGGGAGTGCTACTAGTGTATTCCAACAGTTAATGTGTCGCTCCGTGTTAAACTTAATATTCATTCGTAAATGGTATAATGATGTGGTCGTTTACAGGTTTGCCGTTACAAATCTTATTGCATTCACCATAAGATACATTTTTAAGCGCCTTGCTTGTATACATAAGCCTATTCGGCAACTCAACGTTCCTATTATTCCTTATCGCAACTCATTAGTCTCAGTCTATTCAAACTTGTGTGTCATAAGTCGCTGTGCACTGCTGTGTTTAAAACATTACTATACTTTTTTACTTACTACCTGCGTTCTATTATGTTATTATTGTTTTCTTCTGAATTTATTCGTCATATTTAGACTTATTAAAATAATCAGTTATGTAGTTATTGTACGGTTCAAAAATGGTTAAAATATATTACCAAAATGTACGAGGCCTGCGCACGAAGACAAATAGTTTGTATCGTAACATTTCATTAAATTCTTACGACGTTATTGTACTTACGGAGACCTGGTTAACAGACAATATTAACGATAGTGAGTTTATTGATGACCGGTATCTTGTATGGCGGCGTGACCGCGATTATTGTAGAACAGCACAAACACGGGGTGGTGGGGTGTTAATAGCAGTGAGGAATGATTTGACCGTTATCGAAAGATACGGCTGGCGCACTACAGCGGAAGATTTATGGGTAACCATCACATTTAAGAGGTCCAGACCTACTGTAAGTTATAATATTCATATCTGCTCGCTGTATTTATGTAAAGAAAATACGGGCAACTCATACACAACCCAATTAAAAAATTTTCATCAAAATCTAAATAACTTGATAACCACTCACCCAATGGACATTTTTATTATAATTGGTGATTTCAACTTCGGTAAGGATGTACTATGGCCTAGCCGGAGTGACAGTGCTGAATTGAACCCAACAGGTATAACTTCCCAACACATTATACATTTCTTTGATACTATAAACACTTGTAACTTGTCTCAATATAATAGTGTGCGTAACATCAATGGAAGATTATTAGATCTTGTTTTTTCAAATGGATTACTAAAAGTAAATGAATGTTATGACCCACTTGCCATTCCAGTGGATTCGCACCACACACCGTTAGTTATACACGCTGACTTTATTGAGATACACAAATGTTTTGAAAAACACAGCTCAAAGTACCTTTACTACCAAGCCGATTATCCTGCTATAATTACTGCACTAGATCGGGTAGATTGGAGTGAGTTTTTATCTGCTGAATCTCTTGACGAAGCTGTTTGCCTCTTTTATAATAAACTTTACGAACTCAGGGACTTACACATTCCGGTTAAAACAATTAAAAAAGCGGCTCATCCCCCCTGGTTCACTCGTGCATTGATTAAAGTACTAAATGAAAAATATAAACATCATCACAAATATAAAATATACGGTAACATATCGGATTATCACTCCTTTGTTCTCTTGCGATGCCGCGCCAAGCAGCTAGAGAAAGAATGTTTTTCTGCTTATATGGCAAAAATAGAAGCCTCAATCGTCACTAACCCTAAATTATTCTGGTCGTACGTGAAGGGTAGAAGGCGTAATAACACTTTGCCTAAAGTATTTCACTATATGGATAGGACCGCGGACACGGGTGAGAGTGTCACTGAACTTTTTGCTTCCTACTTTCAGTCAACCTTTCAGGACGCTCCTTCAAGTGATTTGAATGTCAATCTTGATACTCATTCTGCTACATCAGTCTGTCTGAGCTCTGTTACAGTTTGTCCAGATCGAGTATTAAAACTACTTAAAAATCTGGATCCGTCGAAATCGGGTGGACCAGACATGATCCCTCCTATTTTCATAACAAACTGTGCAAAGAGCCTAGTGGCACCTATCTGTTTTTTGTTTGACCGGTCGTTGAAATGTGGTGTTGTACCTAATATATGGAAGTCTGCCTTTGTCACACCTATCTTCAAAAAAGGAGACAAATCCGACGTACAAAACTATCGACCTATATCTAAATTATGTCTTTTTTCAAAAGTTTTAGAGAGGCTAGTGTATACAGAAATCTACTCGGCTATGAAAAACCACTTTAGTGAGGAGCAGCATGGATTTCTCAGAAAACGGTCTACTACCACCAACTTAGTATTGTCCAACGATATCATAACAGATGGAATGGAGGGAGGTCATCAGGTGGACGTAATTTACACTGACTACAGTAAATGTTTCGACAGAATAGATCATCGTGTGCTTCAACAGAAGTTATTGTCTGTGGGAATACACGGTGATTTGTTTCGATGGTTTTCATCGTATATAGAAAATAGATCACAGGCAGTCGTGTTACGGGGATATACGTCTCGATGGAATTCTATCCCTTCAGGAGTCCCTCAAGGTTCGATCTTGGGTCCATTATTATTTATTATATTTATTTCAGACATTAAAACCTGTTTTAAAAACACACACATCCTTTTATACGCGGACGATATGAAGATCCTTAAATTGGTGCGTACATTATCTGACGCGGAGCAACTGCAGTCCGATCTGGACAGGTTTGTGGTATATTGCAGGGATAATAACCTGCAGCTTAATGTGTCTAAATGTTTTCATGTGCCGTTTACACGGCAAAGACGTTTAATTGATTTTGCGTATAAATTAGATGGTCAGTACATAAATAAACTGGATAGTGTTAGAGATCTTGGCGTGATACACGACAGTAAACTAATTTTTGACGAGCATATGGAATCCATCGTAAAGAAAGCCTCCAGAGCCATGGGATTCATAATACGAAGTTGTTCTGACTTTCATTCTCTGAAACCAGTAAAGGTACTTTACTGTTCTTACGTGCGCAGTACCCTTGAGTATGCTTCCCAAGTATGGAACCCCCAGTATGAGACGTATAAATCTCGTATTGAACTAGTTCAGAGGAAATTCATGAGATATCTAGATTTCAAGGCGCAGCAGTTTTCAGACGACTATGCACACCGGTGTAAGCGTTATCACTTTTTACCATTAGAATTAAGGCGTAATATTAATGATATTTGTTTTCTTGTCAACATTGCTAATGGATCAATCGATTGTCCTGATTTACTTAGTAAAATTTATCTTCGCACCAATCAAAATAACCTAAGATTACGACCATTATTACAAGTACCGTTTACAATGACAAATTATAGGCGTAACGGTTTTTGTATACGCAGTGTAATATTATTCAACAACCTGCCATCACATTTAGAAATAGATTTGTTTTGTACGAGTGCGTTAAGAATCAGGAAAATCTTGAGTAAGGAATATTTCAATGGGTGAATGTTTGTGGTTTGTCACGGCATGCCTGCCTGTTTTCCGTACGTTTTTTTCTCTTTTATTTTCTTTAATCTTCTTCTATTAACATTGTAATTTATATGTGGAAGCTTGTAATTAGCAACTGTCAGTTGTTTACTATTTCGTTACCATTTACGTGTATTAGTCTGTAAGCTTTCTTAAAATTGTAAAAATAAAAATAAAAAAAAATAAAATAAAATAAAAATAAAACAAGCACGGCTCCGTCTTCTCACTTCTGTTGTTGTTATTTTCAACACCATATCTCCAGCTTCAAACTCTGAATTCATTCTCTCTGTCAGTTCTTCTCTCGTGTTTATTTCAACATTCGTATACACCAGCTCCTTGGCCCGGCCCCACACGAAAAAGTCCAGCAGGGTCAGATCTGGTGAGCGAGCGGGCCAAGGGATGGGTCCATCTCTGCCAATCCAGCTGTCAGGAAAGCAATTATTTAAGTGGTCCCCATGTGTTGTGTGGGTTATGAAAGTTTGTAATGCCCTCCCTAGAAAATTTGCTTTCATCCGTCCACAAGATTGATTTCAAATTAAAGTTTTCTAGGGAGGGCATTAAAAACTTTCATAACCTTCATGAATGGGCCGCCAAAGACAACAATCCACATTTTAAAAAGCAGGTGTCGTTTCAGGGGAAGTTCTGGAGGCTGGAGTAATTTGCAGGACGTTGATTGGGCCCCACTTCTTACCGGAGACTTTCAATGGTGAAAATGATTTGCACTTTCTACAAGTGGATTTACCAGAGCTGATAGAGGAAACCGGTGTCCCGATATTCGCAAGAGACAGTACAGTCATCTTTCAGCAAGACGGCTGTCCAACGCATTGGATGTTAAATGTAAGGGAACACTTAAATAATTGTTTTCCTGACAGCTGGATTGGCAGAGATGGACCCATCCCTTGGCCCGCTCGCTCACCAGATCTGACCCTGCTGGACTTTTTCGCGTGGGGCCGGGCCAAGGAGCTAGTGTATACGAATGTTGAAATAAACACGAGAGAAGAACTGATAGAGAGAATGAATTCAGAGTTTGAAACAATGAAGCTGGAGATGATGTTGAAAATAACAACAACAGAAGTGAGAAGACGGAGCCGTGCTTGTATTAGGAATCACGGACAACATTTTGACCATGAAACATAAATAAATTTAATTCAAATGTTGTTTTATTTAGACTGCCTAAAATTTAAAATTTCTCCCTTAAATTGGTTTTTAGGTCCTAATTTCAATAATTTGTAAGATATCTGCGTAAATGTTACCTAAAAGAAAGAGCGATTATCAAGCATGTTTTCAAAAAGGTTTGAACAAAAAAAGCACGCTCCGTGATTTTTAAAATAAGGTTTACAAAAAGTATTTATAAATTTTAAAATTTGTTATGAACTTTAAATATCTGTAAAAAAAATGTCTAACGACACAGAGGCCTAAAACATGTTTTGCTAGATTGCTTACACATTACTTTAATTAAATACAATAAAAATGAATTCGTTTATCATTCAATTTGGCCATAAATAAGTAGTTTAGTTAAAACTTTGGGAATTTTCGAAAAAAATCTTAAGAAATTGGTAAAAAAAAAAGTGGTAAGACTTCGTCTAAGACAACCATGGCTTAAATGGTTCTGAATTGCCTGTACTATCATCGCCTTAAAGCTTTGCACCCATCTTCCAATCACCCTGTATATTCAGCTCACTACGTAAGATTAAAAAAACTGAAGTGCTTTTAAGTGCACCACGGTACAGTCAGCGACAGAATAATCAACATGTCCTACAGACAAGAAACTTATCTTGTTCAATTTGTGCAACTAATGGTCCCTACTTTTCGTCTGTTGGTTGCTGTGTCCCCAGAGTAATGTTCCTGCTATCCTGTATTCTGATGCTGGTACTTCCAACGCTACGCCTGTGGTGCGCCGAGGAGGAAGAAGACCATCTAGCCGTAATCATCATGCTCACTACTGCACCGTACTTCTTGTTCTTTTGCAGGTTCAATTTTCTATAGTACCGGTTCTAACCATAAATTGTTTTTTTGTTGTTTCTAAACTCAACTCAAACTATACAAAAAATATAGATATTGAATGGTACGTTTCATTCACTAAATCACAGTGTTATTGTTTAGTTTTTGTATTTATTGATATTTCACAGAGGCTTCAAGACTGTGGGTCCATTCGTGGTGATGATCTATAGAATGGTGATGGGTGATCTACTTCGATTCGTCTGCATTTATCTAGTGTTCGTCATGGGGTTCTCACAAGGTACGATTTCTGAGACCCAGTAAAAATGCAGCTATTAGATGTAAGCGATCCGAAGCCTTTAATTTAACTGATCCCTATATAATTTACTAGCTTCTGCTTGCTAGTTCATCCGCGTGAAAAGTCTTGTTCCCCCGACCCATCATCATCACATCGCATCGCCTGCCCGCGCTATTATTTCGTTTTCGCTTAGCGTACTTTCTTACTTTTTGCTCGGTTCCCAAGAGTCCTGGCGTAATGTTAAGTAGCCTTCCTCAAGAATTGGGCTATCACATGCATAATGCTAGAATTTTTCAAATCCGACTGGTAGTTCTAGCGCTTAGCGCGTTCAAACAAAAAAACAAACAAAGCTTTATTATTAGTATACAGATACATAATAATATGAGAGGGCTTCATGCAGCTTGATTTGTTTTCTAGTTATGAAGATTATAATCAGGAATCCTCAATTTAACCGATTTCATCAAAATATTTTATTTCACATAAGCCTACATGGGCACGTATGAAACGTCAGAAGCTAGGTGCACGGTTCCAATTGGTCGTTTCCTATGGAGAAGAACCGGCAAGAAACTCCACGGTTACTCTTTTTAAAAATAATTGGCTTTTACAATATTTTCAAATTACAGTAGGTATGGGAGGATAGCGTAGGCCTGTCAACAAGTATCAGGTACTTGATAAAACAAAAAATGGTCTACAGATCTAAAGTCTACAAGGCCTACAAAGTCCTCACATCTATACATATAATAAAACAGTAGAAAAACTGTGTCTGTACATTGAAAATATTAAAAAAAAAAAAATGGGGTGGGGTTTAGAAACAGTAATAGGGTACGAATCCGAAAAAAAAATTCTGTCTGTTTGTCTGTTTGTCTGTTTGTTTGTACACGCTAATCTTCGGAACTACTGGAAGGATTTGAATGATTTTTGTTTTGTTGTATAGGTATAATGTCTGGGCAACATATAGGCTATAATTTATCTTGGAAACTTGAACACCTGATGCAGAACCGCAACAGACCAGCTAAACTATAAGAGATACAAAAATGGTACCATAGCAAAAATGGTTCCACGTGATGAGCATTTTCTGCCGAGAGAATAAATTTGAAGATCTGGAACACCTTATGTGGAACTCCAAGAGCCCAGCTACACCATAACATATATAGGAATGACGTCTTAGCAAAAGTTGTCCGATCTGATGGGCATTTCCTGTTGACTTATAAAAAAACTGGCCAACACGAAGGGTTCCGTACCACAATGCAAAAACGCCGAAAAAATCACGTTTGTTGTATGGGAGCCCCCCTTAAATATTTATTTTATTTTGTTTTTAGTATTTGTTGTTATAGCGGCAACAGAAATACATCATCTGTGAAAATTTCAACTGTCTAGCTACCGCGGTTCTTGAGATACAGCCTGGTGACAGACAGACGGCAAAAACGCCGAAAAAAACACGTTTGTTGTATGGGAGCCCCCCTTAAATATTTATTTTATTTTATATTTAGTATCTGTTGTTATAGCGGCAACAGAAATACATCATCTGTGAAAATTTCAACTGTCTAGCTACCGCGGTTCTTGAGATACAGCCTGGCGACAGACGGCAAAAACGTCGAAAAAAACACGTTTTTTTGTACGGGAGCCCCCCCCCTTAAATATTTATTTTATTTTGTTTTTAGTATTTGTTGTTATAGCGGCAACAGAAATACACCATCTGTGAAAATTTCAACTGTCTAGCTACCGCGGTTCTTGAGATACAGCCTGGCGACAGAAAGACGGCAAAAACGCCGAAAAAAACACGTTTTTTTGTACTGGAGTCCCCCTTAAATATTTATTTTATTTTGTTTTTAGTATTTGTTGTTATAGCGGCAACAGAAATACACTATCTGTGAAAATTTCAACTGTCTAGCTACCGCGGTTCTTGAGATACAGCCTGGCGACAGACAGACGGCAAAAACGCCGAAAAAAACACGTTTTTTTGTATGGGAGCCCCCTTAAATATTTATTTTATTTTGTTTTTAGTATTTGTTATTATAGCGGCAACAGAAATACATCATCTGTGAAAATTTCAACTGTCTAGCTACCGCGGTTCTTGAGATACAGCCTGGTGACAGACAGACGGCAAAAACGCCGAAAAAATCACGTTTTTTTGTACGGGAGCCCCCCTTAAATATTTATTTTATTTTGTTTTTAGTATTTGTTGTTATAGCGGCAACCGAAATACACCATCTGTGAAAATTTCAACTGTCTAGCTACCGCGGTTCTTGAGATACAGCCTGGCGACAGACAGACGGCAAAAACGCCGAAAAAAACACGTTTTTTTGTATGGGAGCCCCCTTAAATATTTATTTTATTTTGTTTTTAGTATTTTTTGTTATAGCGCAACAGAAATACATCATCTGTGAAAATTTCAACTGTCTAGCTACCGCGGTTCTTGAGATACAGCCTGGTGACAGACAGACGGACGGACAGCGAAGTCTTAGTAATAGGGTTCCGTTTTTACCCTTTGGATACGGAACCCTAAAAATCGAAGATCAGAAACATCTGATGTGAAAATCAAAACTATCACTAATTTCACCTCCACGCGGTGAAGGCGGTAACAGTTTAGGACTGATTTTCGATGACGATGGTATATCATTGAAAATTTGACTCTACTGGCCAAAACTCCCATTTTTTTTTTAACGTGAATAAATGCTCATGCGTTCTGCACTACCACGGGGAGATAGTACAGTTATGTGGGACTCTAACCCACTAAAACTCCACGGTGTCCTCCTCTGCCGCTTACAGCGGGAATATGGGCACGCGTTAGCACTCATCCGTGAACCCGCCGCGGCTGTCCGTCACCGGACCCTCCTCTGGGGAGTACTCCCCATCACCGGCGCACCAGAACACATAGCACGCCGTGACGACCCCAGGGACCAAACCAGCACATGGGCACCAGACGACCCCGTGTCTGGGCACCCTTGGTAGGGGATCAGTCACTTAGATTTTAATTGATCAGGTATCTTCTCTTCACAATAAAACTATAACCATGCCTAGAAAAAGGTCAAATCTTTTCCAATGTTCCAAAGGAGCTAAAAGATTGCGGATCATAAGATCCCAAGAATCTACCGAAGAGCGTCAGGAGAGACTTGATGCTGTTCGAGAACATCAGGCTGCAACTCGCTCCGTGGAAACCTCTTCGGATCGCGAAGCGCGCCTGCATTCTCAGCGTATTTACGCATCTACATCCAGGTCTCTAGAGACCAGTGAAGAATATGATGTGCGACTGACCACTGATCGTGAACGTCATGCATTGTCTCGCGAGTCGGAGACGTTCACGGATAGAGAATTGCGCTTGAGTTCTCAGCATATCTACGCATCTGCTTCTAGGTCTCTAGAGACACGTGCGGAACGTGATGCGCGACTGTCCGCTGATCGTGAGCGACATGCATTGTCTCGCGAATCGGAAACGTTTACCGATACAGAATCACGCTTGAGTTCTCAGCGTATTCGCACATCTACTAACAGGTCTTTTGAAACAAGTGATGAACTTGAGATTATCATACATTGTCCCGAACACGCACACAACAAAATACTCATAATCAGTTAGAAAGTGAGAAAGAAAGAATTGCTGGAGTACGGCATGAAGAGACAGATTAAGAAGAGCGCAACGAACGTTTGAATTCTGAACGACTTCGACATTCTCTGAACAGAATGTCGATATCATCTGAAGAATCGGATGTGTCTCAAGATATAGCCATAGAGTAAGTAAACCTGTAAACATATATAAGAGACGGAACTCCCATAGAAAAAGTTGAAAAACGTCGCTTGTATGAAACGTGCACTAAATTTTTAGTATTTTATCTATGATTAGCGCACGTTTCATAGTTTATTTTTTTATTAGACAGTTGCGATAGTTTCTTTTTTTATTAGAGAGTTGCGTCACACTGGATATAGCCGTAGGGCATGGCGACCTTCCTTGGGTTGATAAGGAACGGAGTGCATTTACGTATACTCCTATGATTGACTACGCCACATATTCCGCCATCGGAGGTATGGTTCAAAATTGTACTTTTTGTGAAGCTGTTAAATGGCAAAAAGAAACAAACGGTATGTGTTGCTCAGGTGGGAAAGTACATATTAAAATTAAAATATTACTAAATCCTCCAGAAATATTAAGATCACTGCTAATCGGTGACCATCCACAGTCAAAACATTTCTTGGATAACATACGTTCGTACAATAATGCCTTTCAAATGACATCTTTTGGTGCAGAACAGATTTCAGAAGGCCCATTTATGCCAACATTAAAAGTGCAAGGCCAAGTTTACCACCTTATTGGTTCATTATTGCCTGAAAATGACGTCTCGAATCGTCTCGCGCATCCCGTTGTTTTTCAGTCCCTGGGCTCTTAGAATTCGACATCAGACGTTTCAGATCTCCGATTTTGACGACCCCGTTGTCGCTGGCATAAGCAACAGCATCCGCGTACGAAGTCGCGGGCAGAAGCTAGTTTACAAAATAAGAATCTATCAAAAGGATAAATAAAAAATAAAAACTTAATAAAACCTAGTGATATGATTCCCATTACAACCACTAATAAAGAGATGAAAAATTTGAATTGTCTGTATATAATGTCAAGTAATAAAGAGATTATGTCAAAAAAGTATGTAAAAAAAGTAAATAAAGTAAAGTAAATAAAAAATTAACATCGTAATTTGAGAGCAGTTAATAGACATTTAAATAGTTAAGCCGTTAATGAGGAGCCAGGGAAGCCACATGTGCAGAAGGAATTATTGCCTAACTACCTTGTCTTCAACATAGTCTTTAATCTTATAATATGCTTTTCATCATTAAACTTACGACAGTTCTTAATAATTTAAGGATAATCCAATTTTTCTTTTTCTTTCACAGCATACTACATAATATTCCTATCATTCGACAACCCGAACACTCCCGAAGGCGTGGACGACTCCGTGTCGAACCCCATGCCCTCGCCTATGGAGAGCATCATGGCCATGTTCCTCATGTCACTCACCTCGTTCTCCGACTACTACGGAGCCTTCGACCGCACTGACCATGAGATTGAGGCGAAGGTACGTATGTGTCTATTCGAAATAGCAGCATATGGCAGCAAAATCACCAACTTTCATCTCCTTAGCCTTTCTATGGATGAAAATTCTTGAGTTCATTACCTAGTTTGTTATCAGAAGCATGTCAATAAATATAAAAATCCTGACCTGCTTCCATGTCTGCGCAGGGTAGCATACGGGGTCCTAAATTGATTTGTGATTTTGTTACGATGCGGAAATTGTAAAGTCTAGACTAAATCGACGCAGGAAATAGAAACGGACCCACCTCAGACATTCATATATTTCTTTTACCTACACACGTATGTTACGCATCTAGTTCCATAAATAAATAACCAAAACAGTCGAGAGGCATTTACCACGTTCCAGTAACATTGAATTTTGTGTCGAAATGTGACACGTTCCAAACAGAAGCTGTAATCATCCTTGATCCCTTTCCTTATTTCGGTAGAATACTTATTTCTGCGCAATGTATGATTTTCACACATTTCGTAATGGACATGAACCCTAAGACATGGTAAATACATTACGTCTTACTGTTGCTACTACCAAACAGTAGCTATAACCTTATGCCATAGTTTTGTTCTAAGACTGTATTATAATTTAAAATTTATAATTTTCCATAAAAAAATCAATATTCCGTGAACATTTATTAGCATTCAAGGCGCGATTTCTTAATCGATATTAGGCTAAATGATAAACGATTTATTTTCTGTAAGTAATTTTGTACAAACACTTTTACACGTCAATCATATTTTTTTAAACTAGACGAGGTCGGCGTTTCCTATCTGACTATTCTGAGAAGAAAGGCCGAAACAAACTCAGAGGTCACAGTCTATTTTAAAGTCCAGACAAAATCTTGGTCAGATCGTGTGAAGACCATGTAGATTGGTGTCTGAGATGGTCTTTTAAGGAAAGAACCACACAGATTGAGCGGACCTGTCCAATCAGTGCATGCATTTGTCAAAAATCGTGCAGCTCAACTCAGAACTTGAGAAGCTCAACGACTTGTTGACGAACAATAACAAAGAAAGGACATTTGGGTAGGCCGCGTAAATTACTCAAACTGCCAGATCATGATTAAAACTAAGGAAAACAGAAAAAAGAAATGACCCACATAGTCCTCACATTCACAATAATTAAATAAATAAAAAAACTTTACAAAGTAAATCTTCATGTCATTGTCTAAATAAAATTCATCAATGTCAATGTGTTTATAAAAACTCCGGACATAATCTTTGAGGACCATGTAGATTAGTGTCTGAAATGGTCTTTTGACTGCGATCATTTTTGACGCTCTAGCGAACGGTCAAACACAATCAGAAAGGTATTTATTTATTTTATTATTTACGTACACACAGTAAAATACATAGGGATACGGCATAATTATAATTTCTTAATGCTGTTTGTTTTTATTGCTAATAAACTTCCATCTTACAAATCGAATGCATTGTTAGAGTACCTCAGAATGATCATCGCTGTCAAATTGTAATGTGTTTGCACATACAAATCTTTAGCTTTCCCTTTCGGAGGACCGCAGCAGCACATCTATGGATATGTCACACGACGTCACAGCCATAAATCCAAACCACACTCTCGTCAACTGCTAATCTGCGTCATCCGGTTCACTTATCGAGATTACACTGCTCACAGATATTTCTTCCGTAGCGTTATCTATATACATATAATAAAGTCGTAGCGAAGTCAAAACTGTACATGGATTATTTTTATAAAGTAACTAGCTGCGCCCCGCGGTTTCATCCGCGTTAATGTCGATCCCGTAGGAATATCGGGATAAAAAATGCCTATAATGTTAAGCCAGGGTGTCCAGCTACGTCCATACAAAATTTTATCAAAATTGCTCCAGCCGTTTGAGCGTGAAGAAGTAACAAACATATAAACACACCCCCCCCCCCACACACACACACCCCCACAAACTTTCGCCTTTATAATATTAGTGTAATTTTTGAGAGATTTGGGGACGATTTTATTGCCAAAAATATTTTTTATAAAATTTTTGTCTGTTTGTGTGAATGTGTTCTAGCATCACGCAAAGACTACTAAAATAGATTTTGTTAAAATTTTGCATACCTATATATTCCCTATAAATCTGATCAGTCTGTAAGCTATAAATTATCACGATATTTGCTATGGGGGACGAGCAATATTGCAATATATATTCGTGTTCTTCTAAAGTTTACCGCAAATTGTAAAAAGAAGAGCCAAATATTGCAGATTGTATAATTACAATAGTTACTGATTTAACCTTTTAAATGATTATCATCACGCTATAACTTTATGGAGATAAGCAGTCAATCATGACGTATACAAGGTGGATTTTTGAGATGGGGTAATAAGGGCAGGTACCTTACTCGTTGTCGCAACAATGAAAAGTTATTAATTAGGAGACTTCTTAGGAAAACATTTTGATGGGCATTCACAAATTTGGAAAAAAAAATCAGCTAGATAATGGCCAATTCTGACAAAAAATAAATTGATGCCGATCTATCCTGTTTCTTATAAAGACCAAAAATCTACATCGGGCTAACTGAGGTTTGAGTAGTAGAAAAGGCAGAAATCGCAAAAAACTTCCCATAAATATCGTAGGTAATGAGACTGAGATGAGAGAGAACACAATATACCAGTGTATGTTAATTTCAGTAGGTATAATGTGTTGTCTTACGACTTCTACGCGAACGAAGTCGCGCGCAGAAGCTAGTGTCAAGTATAGGTTACTCTTCTAAGCGACGCTTGACGACCCATCGTATTTGGTTAACACCGAGAGTGACAAGTTATGACACTGTGCTAATTTCTGCTCCCATAGCGACCATAGGTTAGTCACAATTATTTAGTTAGTATTAGAGATTTCGAAGAATATTAATGAGGCGAAGCGACTAGCCTATTTGTCACATTACGTGTAGGTAGGTAATCTATTCATCACACATGTTCTTTAGACAGTAAAGTCATTAGTAAAAGATCTGAAATGAAATTTTAGTTCATTTCCTATATGAACTAATAACAGACATTAAAAACTTTTTACAAAAAAAAAAAACAACCGACTTAAAAACAAAACAATACAAAGACAAAAATAACTTTAGTTTCGGAAGTCGGTGTCGTTCGATCTGTATTTAAGTTTTTTGAATATGTAATAACTTTAATTTCGGAAGGGACTCCGAAATTAGTTATTATAATACACTTTGTAGAATTTTCGAAATCGATCCACAATTGACGGAGATATGGCGTAACAAATATACAAAAAATTGAGAACCTCCTCCTTTTTGAAGTCGGTTAAAAAGAAGATTATAGAGTCAAAGGTTTGATTTGCAATTCAAGAGAAAATCGAGAACTTGTACGACACCTGTTTCAGCTATTCACTTAAAATTCTGTATAAACTAATCAGATACTGAATTAATAGGTTTCTAATTACCTAAAACATATAATAACTAAAGCAAACCAGTTATCATGTTTTTAAAGATTTCGACTCGATTGCAGCTCCTCTTCGTAGTATACATGATTATAGTGGCGATACTGTTGGTGAACATGTTGATCGCTATGATGGGGAACACGTATCAGAAGATAGCGGAGACTAGGAATGAGTGGCAGCGCCAGTGGGCTAGGATAGTGCTGGTGGTGGAGCGAGGGGTGCCGCCAGCGCAGCGGCTCAAGAACCTGTTGGCTTATAGCCAGCCGATGGCCAATGGGAAGAGGGCTCTTGTGCTGCGGATTAACCAGAAGGTAATACATGTTATTTGAAAGATGATCACAAAGAGCGAAGAGTAAGCGTGGATGTGATGACAGGTGAGATTATTCTCAGATAATTATTCCAGCAAGGATCTTATAAATAAAAGTGGTCTAGGACCCGAGTGCCGTTTATGCACTTATGCAGTGCCGAATTAGCTGCAAAATTTTAAGATACTCAAAGAAAAAAAGAATTGGTGTTAATTGAACAAGAGATTTTGTAACTTTCATTCATACAGTTTTTTATTTTAGCCTTGTGGTCAAAAAGTTCCTCAACACATTGTATTGTATGAAAAATCGAAAAATTATACTGCTACTTGACACCTTCACTCTCACTGTCTATTTACATTTACATACTTATTATTTTTTATTTTAGATAGTGAGTAGGTAATATACATATCAGGTAAAATATTTTTATGCCGTTTTTTGCATCCGAGAAATATTATTTTCTAACAACCACAATAATAAAATGACAATTAGAAACTGATGATCGCAGAAAGCGATAAGGCCGCCAATTGTATATTTTTAGTTTTCGATAAAATTTGTTATGTGTTTTTGTCGTGTATAATAAAGTATATAAATATAAACAAAAACATGTAAATTAACTTTAACATATATTTTTCCAAAGGGTGAAGACAAGGAAGAGATGAAGGAGATCCTAGAAATGAAGCGCACACACGAGCGCATAGTGGCGAAGCGCAATCAACGCGAGGCGCACCTGGCGGCCGGCAAGGGACAGTTCCTACCGCCAACGCCACCTAGGGACTACCCTATTAGGAAGTAAACAGAGACCAACACACTATAGACAAATATATGTATATTAGATATAACTTGGAAATAAAGACCATAATTAAGGCTAATTTATTCACTACCCTAGTACCCTACACCTAGCCTATAGGTACCTACTAAAAGCAAAGATGTCGCTTTTCCTTTATACAAAAGGGATGATTTTAAAGTAAGGATAGGTCTTGTACTATACAGTGTGAGTCTTCATAATGTGCACATAACGAAATGAGGGAAACATAGCTTAATTTTATCGACGAAAAAAATATTTGAAAAAATAAAAAAATATTTAAAAGGATCTTTACCTGCTAAAGTATGGTGATTGCAAGGCCTTTCTTTAACAGTTGATAGGAAATGTTGTGATTGAGTTATAAACATGGTATTTTACGTTTAGAAACGATGGAGAATAATTTAAAGTAATAAAAAAGAGTAGGTAATCGGGGCTTTTATTGAGTAATTTTACAATTATTGTAAAAATTGATGAAAAAATATCAGATTTTTGTTAGAAAAAAACCATAATTTTCAATTGAGGGCGATTGTTTACACAGGGGTCACAGCAGCGAACAAGAATTTTGATAAAAATTCTACAATTATTTTATTTTTTTTAATATTTTTTCCGTCGATAAAATTAAGCTTAGTTACCCTCATTTCGATAGGTGCACATTATGAAGACTCACACTGTATAGTATAATGTGCAGTCTCTTGAGAGACTGAAAACTATTAGTACCTATGACTTAAGTATTGTAAAAAGTTAAATTAAGTACTAATAAAACAACAATTCCAATGATGATTACATTTTCAACTAAAGACTTACTCAGTAACGTCGTTAAATCCACATTGGTTACTGGAAAATTATGATGGATCTGCGAAGCAGAGTTGGAAAGCGAATACATAAGTTATTTTTTCCGTAAAGGCATCATAAGGTTGTGACTGATAAAGCGAAAATTCTGCGGGAGTAAACCGTATAGGGAAAACCACAAAATTATTTAAGCAGGAGAACCCGAAGAAACTGAGGCCCTTTGTCAATCGTATGTTTAGCAAGACATTTGCAAGTAGTGTCGGTGATGATCACAGAACAATACATGACAGCGTAGGTAATACAGCCAGAGGGCAAACAAGGCCTATCAACCATGCGACGGCCGTAACACATTGTGATTCAAATGTTACAAGAGTTTCAATTATAAAGAGAGATATGTGTGTCATTTTCTATAGGTCAGGTCGGGTCACTCGCCATGTCCTCGTAGAGGCGATCGGCAGCGGCGGCGACCTCTCCCGTCCGGCCCTGGTGCAAGCCATGGTCCGAAGCGAGAGGGAGTGGGAGGTAGCAGTCATGCTAGTGAAGGAGGTGGCGGGATGGCTGAGGGAGAGAGCCTCCCGTCCCAGCCACCGCGGGAGAAGCTCCAGGCGATGCATCAACGAAGGGGCCCGTTATGGCCGAAGTCTGCCGGGTCAGCGGGATTGTCCGAAAGGGTACCGCTGGCCCGGAACATAAAGGGCTAAGGAAGGAACACGGGTGGGTTATAGTCAGTAAGAGTCTGACACTCCCTTCCGCTCCACCCAGAGCTTTTTGATGATTTCCCATCCGAAAAAAAAAATGTCGGGTCACTTGTATCCGTCTTGTATCAGAACGACAAGAAGTTAATGTGTTATTAATTAACATAACACAATGCATATTTTAAATTCGGTTCTTTAATTAATCGAGTACATAAATGATAAATGATGATGATAAATGATTAATAATTGATTAAATGCCACCTAGATTACGTTGATATCAAATTACCCTGTCTAAGCCTCGGGCATTTTTCTCACAGCCTAGAGTTGACAAAGCTATCGAAATGATGTGCTTTTCTGCAACGCACTGTTCAAGACCTCGCGTTAAAATATACGAAGATTGCGTAATGGATGTTTGTATTCAAATTAAATTGACCTTTGTTATCGAAAAAGTTTCATCCATAACTCGAAGAAAAACTGATGTGCCGATTTCTAACGATAAGAGTCGTCTTGCCACGGCTCAACTCATTGGAAATCTATTAGTTAAAGAGACAGTGCTTAGCTTTTAGTAGATCTCCGTTCCCAACAGGTTAACCGCAAAGAAAACACTAGCTTTACGGTCAGTCGACAGCCAATGAAATCCACCTCCACGCCTTTACCTCTATTATCAAAATCCGCAGTTAACTGATAACGTCTAACGATTGATAACGTCAAATTATGAACGATTTGTATTCATAAAAATGCTTATGACGCGGGGGAGGAGGCAAATAGGCAGGCAGAAAGGTTTATTTTCATTAAGAAAAAAAAAATTTGCTTTCGCATGTTTCAAATGCCATCTTACGCTTGCTATTATCTAAGAAAGAGGTGTACCTATTGTGGAGATGTACTGATGTACCAAATTGTTAGATAAAACAGAGGTGCGAACTTGTGAAGTGACGGAGTTGACCACTTTTCTCTCTTACCTCATTGTTTGTGCACGGAACCTCTAAGTAAATAGGCTAGGCACCGCACGAGACTGCCTTATTACCTTAATTTTGTTTACTTCCAATCCGTTATGAAATAAGGCTTATAGTTACTCAAATTATGGAAAATTCAGAAATAAGTAAGTTGTTAATTAAATATTTACCAAAGCCAAACATGGTTGTTTATTTATCGACTCAAGAATAGGTAAAGCATGCACTCACTTATGTAATGAAAAATTTCAAGACGGATGTTTTCAGAAATGTAACTAATGAAATCTAGCTGTAAAATATTTAAGTAAATATTGCATGTCGCTTTAACAATGTATTTTGTTACAAACCGTAAAAATGAAATGGGGACACTACTCTTAGAATAGAGCATTTTATTTTAGTGTTAGACTATCGCGAGGATTTTATTAAACACCTTTTTTACGCGGCAATATAGTTTCTGAAAAGTAGGTACAGACACCAGCACATCAAGCTACTACAATCTGTCAAATTTCTTTAATAGATTTTCAACTTTATAGCTAAAGCATAAGGCTTAAAGTTGATTGGGAAAATTTGACAATTTCGGATAGCTTTACTTGCTGGCGTCTGTAGATACAGCGCTAGAGCTTTTATGTGAAATAATACCAGCCTATTAATGTCCCACTGCAGGGCAAAGGCCTCTCCTCATACTGAGAAGGCACGAGCATTCATCACCACGCTAAAATTCTTTAATTAGTTGGCATGACAATTAACGAAAAGTTCAACTACAGTCCGCGCGGAACTAGTTGGCCGCGCCTTAGGTATGTGAGCGGGTGGGACGGAGGGGCCGGTGCTTGCTGTCATTAATCTCATGTGCGTTGCGAACACTAGGCAACCCGCCGCCTCACCCCCGTCCTCACCTAAGGCGCGGCCAACTAGTTCCGCGCGGACTATAACTACCTACCTATTGTTGTGAGACCACTTCAAGCTACCTGCATCTATTTGGGTATCAGATCATCCTCATTTGCCTAGCCCTTTCCCAACTATGTTGGGGTCGGCTTCCAGTCTAATCGGATGCAGCTGAATACCAGTATTTTACATGGAGCGACGTGATTTGGTTAACAGATCTAAACATGAATTATATTCTGCATGGTAGGGATCCCATACCACTTATTTAGGTACTATTCATATTACGGTCATAGTCATCCACCGTTTGAAAAACCTTCTAGGCTTCGACATTTTGACAAAAGTTGCATTATTATAGGTACAGTCTGTTCACAGTAATTTTACCTCCGAGTTTGCATCACTGTCAAATCAGTGATACTTATTGTCGTAGCAATAAGGTTGCTGTTGGTTTGATGTCATTGATAAGTTTTTCAAATTCACACTGGGTTGCCGCTGTCAGAGGTAAAATAATTGTGAAAAGACTACACAAGTGTGAGTAAACACCATGTTTGTGATATCTTTCCTCACTTCGCCGACAGTAGTCCATTGACAAACGCTAAGTAAAGAGCCGAGGTCTCAAATGAAGGTCATTACTATTTAACCGCGTAATTGGAAGATCTTCGATAATTATTCCGACATTTAATCTGGGTGCGGTTTGATCCATTGATAGATAGATACGATAAAACTTAGATACTACTACTGGATACTATACTATCATTTCGAAAGTTTGAAGAAAATTTGTTCAATCGTCGGGTTTGCTTTTGCTGAAAGACCCGGAATGTTTTTACGTGGTTCTAATAAACTCTAATTCTATCTTGAACGCCTTTGCCTTCTTCTGTTTTATGATTTTTGCGTTATTATAATAAAATTGGTTTAGCACTTAGAACCCTTTTACCAGACTTCGGCAAAAGGAGGAGTTGTAAAAAGTAATTTCATGCTTTTGCAACCCTTTGTATTGAACAAAGGGTTGTAAAAGCCTGTAATCACTTTACTTTACATTGACTGAAGAAGGCAACTGTCAAATGGCGCTGTCGTAGCTAGTTCCCAAAGCAAGCTACAAATGCTAACGTCATTATTTACTTAAATAAGTATTCCTTCCAAGTTTCATGTTTATTAACTAACTCAAGGATATACAAGGAGTGAGGTGGATTTATTTTATTTTTGGGAAAATGTTGTTGTTGTGTTCTATATTCCGAAATTGGAGTCCACTCTTTTCCGAAAGACCCTTAAATTGGAGGATTTTGGCTTCAAGCTATTGGTTAGATAAAAAAGAAAAATGGTTGCCTGTAAAGTCGGTTTTACGGGCGAAGATTTTACGTGACAACGACCGATCATCCGATCATAGTTGAGTGGGAGAGAGACGCAAGGCATTCGGCGGGCCTCTCTCTCGTTCGGTGACTCATCGTAACGTTACCGAGCGTTACACTTTTTCATAAGTGACTCCCAGTCGCAACCTAATTTAAGACGTTGTCACGTCAAATATATAAGTTGAATAATACTATTCACAATCTGACATGTTGTCATAGAGACAAATTATTGTTTTTTGACACTAACAAGTTTGTTAGTGGTATTAAGTTAACTCAGAGAACTATATCTCTGTCTGGGGAATGTAGACATATGATTGCTATGTTGATAGCATATAATATTAACGAGGTTATAGCTAATATAACGAGTTCTAGTATTAGTGACGAGTCCGTGTTGCCTAGTTATACTAACAACATGGTGATTAATTATGGATCGTCATGTTGTACGAAGGAGGATCCACCACCACCACCACCACCACCACCACCACCTATAATACCAACATCCTTGGAGACTACTACCAGTCAGATAGGATATTCTCCTCCCGCTGGAACATACTCGGGCAATCCAGACTCTCCAGTTGTAGTTGTGGAGGTCACTCCGGATAACTATTTAAACTAGTCAGTGAGACAACAGAAGTTACCCCTTCAAATACCAAATTATTATTACAGAATAATAAAAAGGTATCTTCTGGCAATATAATTAATAATAATAAAAAACCAAAGGGAGTGCAACATATTTTAAAATTATTTAATCAGAATATCCAAGGTTGCGCTTCCAAATTATTGGAAATAGAATTGTTTTTGGAAAACACCAAGTTTGATGTCATTTGTTTAACAGAGCATTGGTTGAAAGATCATCAAGTAAAGTCAATTAATTATGAAAATTATTGTGTAGTTAGCCATTTCAGCCGAAAACGTATGATACATGGCGGATCATTAATATTAATTAAAAATTCTATTAAATCAAAAGAACGAAAAGACATAATCGGACTGTCTGTTGAACACACCATTGAATTGTCCTGTGTTGAGCTTGATAAGCATGTTATAGTATGTGTATACAGACCTCCAAGTTACCAGAATCTATCGGTGTTTGATTCTGTAATGGAAGATGTGTTAAAGAAACTTAGTACTAGTAGTAAGTCAATAATAGTATGTGGAGATTTTAATATTAATTTATTGGAAAATAACTCGAATACTGTCAGATTGTTAAGTCTTTTTAGGTCATTTGATTTGTCAAATGTTTTTATTGAACCAACCCGAGTGACAGCTTCTTCTGCCACTTGTATTGATAATGTTTTTTGTAATTGTGATTACTTACACAAAGAAATTGTAAATAAGTTGCCATCTGATCACAGTGGACAAAAAATAACATTTAGCTCCTACATGCCTTTACAAAAAATTCAAATAAGGTTTAGGACAATTACATGTAAAAAGTTAGAGAAATTAAATAATTCTTTGGCCAGTAAGTTATGTGATCAGAATTTTAATAATATAGGTGACCCAAATGAATTCTACGCCGAGTTCTTTTCAATATTAAACGCGCAGTTTAATGACACTTTTCCACTAAAAACTAAAAATATTCACACAAAGTTTTTATTTAGTGACTGGGCGACTCCAGGTATTCGTAAAAGCAGGGAAAAACTTTTTGAACTCTATGGCTTAAAGCAACATATATGAATAATACAAACTTTCATCAGTATGTTGCAAAATATTCAAAAACTTTTAAAAGTGTGTGCCAAAAAGCTAAAGCTCTTTATATTAGCAATAAAATAAAATCAGCTGATGATAAAATAAAAACTACCTGGCAAATAATAAATAATGAAACAGGTAGGAAAAAACAGCCTAACACTGAATTTAATTTAGAGACTGCACATGGCCCCATCAACTCAGATGTAGAAATAGCTCAGGAATTTGAAAACTTTTTTTCTAATATTCCCCTTAAAACTACTGAAGCTTTAAATTCATCCCCCACGCTTTCTGCTGCCTTACTTAAAAAGAATGTAAAGGCATGCCCTTTGGAGTTTAGGTTTCAGCATACAAGCCCCCAGGCTGTTATAAAAGCTTTTAGAGATCTTAACATTAAATCAACAGAAGATCTCTGGGGAATGTCTGTAAAAGTATGTAGATCTTTTATCGAAACTATTGCGCCCTATTTAGCTTTCATATTTAACACCAGTGTTGACCAAGGAGTCTTTCCGGATCTTATGAAACATAGTAAAGTAGTACCATTGTTCAAATCCGGTGATAGTAAAGATCCTAACAATTATAGACCTGTGTCAATTCTACCAGTTCTCAGTAAGGTGTTTGAAAAGTTGATGCTCAATCAAATGTTACGTCACTTTAATAAAAATTCCATCTTTCATGAACACCAGTACGGTTTCACCAAAGGGCGTTGCACTACTGACGCCGGTGTTACCCTAATAAAGAACATTTTTAACGCCTGGGAAGAAGCACAAGATGCCATTGGAATCTTTTGCGACCTCTCTAAGGCGTTCGATTGCGTAAACCACGAGACACTTCTGATGAAACTGGAGCACTATGGAATTAGAAAAGCAGCACTTGACTTGCTAAGATCATACCTGAAAGATAGAAAGGTTAAAGTTCAAGTAAACGGCGTAAACTCATTAGGGTCTGAAATGACAATGGGTGTTCCTCAAGGTTCGATATTGGGTCCATTCCTCTTTTTAGTTTACATTAATGATTTACCCCAATTACTTCAAAATCAACCGAAGATGGTGTTATTTGCAGATGACACATCGTTAATCTTTAAAATAGACCGACGGTCACAAAATCTTGACGACGTGAATAACTCTATTCTTCAGGTCCAAGATTGGTTTACGGTAAATAATTTAGTACTTAATGAAAAAAAAACCAAATGCATTAGATTTAAATTACCGAATGTTAGAAGTAGCGAATGTGAAATCATATTGAATGGCCAAAAACTAGAATTTATTGATCAGACAGTTTTCCTAGGAATCACGCTAGACGAGAAATTACAATGGGGACCTCATATAACATCTATTGCGGGGCGGCTAAGCTCCGCCGCTTATGCTGTTAGAAAGATAAGACAGTTAACAGATGTAGAAACCGCGCGTTTGGTCTATTTTAGTTACTTCCACAGTATTATGTCATATGGCATTTTACTATGGGGTCGGGCTGCTGACATTGAATCCATTTTTATTTTACAAAAGAGAGCTGTCAGAGCCATTTACAATCTACGTCGTCGCGAATCTCTTAGGGAACTATTTAAAAAGGTTAATATCATGACGGTACCTTGCCAATTCATTTATGAAAATATTATGTATGTAAGAAAAAATCAACACCTTTTTAATAAAATAAGTGATAGGCATAATTTTAATACTAGAAATAAAGATAAATTAGATCAACCTTTTTTTAGATTATCTAAAGTACATACATCTTTTATGGGGTACTGTGTTAAATGCTACAACAAAATACCTTGTGACATATTGCAATTAAATGAAAGAAAATTTAAAACTCATATTAAAAGTACACTTTGTAAACAAGGATATTACAAATTAGAGGATTATATCCAAGATAAGAATGTTTGGAAACATGCTGGTCCTGCTCCATAGGACAATTTATATATATATTTTTAATTATGACATCTTATTCTAATTCATTTTTACAATCTGCGACTACAGTGGCTCACACACTTGTTAAAGTTCAACTACTTTTGCATTTTTTTTTTTTTAAATAACTTGTAAATATGTGAGCACCATGTATCTATCACTTATTTGATTTACCTGTCATTGCTTAATTTTTAATTCTTTTTACCTTTTGTGGTAGACTAATTTTATTATGGGTGCATCGTGTTCACATATAATTTTTATTATGTATACAAGACTTTGTAAAACATTTTTAAAAGAGTAACGGTGGAGTTTCTTGCCCATTCTTCTCCATACGAAAACTACCTTTTCGAATGGGCGACTAGAATCATTTCTATTTAGTTTTTTTTTGACGTTCAAAAGTGCCTTTAATGTGCCTATTTGAAATAAATGATTTGACTTTGACAAAAAAAACAAAAAAAAAATCCTCGTAGGAAATATTTACGGTTGAAAATTCTGGCTTTGAATGAATGAATGAATGAATGATTAATATTTTATATTTATTTGCAAGAATTTATGTAGCTAACATAAGTTCTTAAGATCTCTGGGTTTCACTATATTCGGCATTTCAGCCGTGCAAATATTTAGATTTTACATCTTGGTTATACTTTATTTTTTTATTTCAACAACTTGAAGCATGCAGTCTTCGATCATACTAACTGTTGATCGAAGCATGCAGTACACACTAAAGTAATTAGCAATAACATAAAAATACTAATAATAATTTCATAATTTAAATTTGGACTACAATGCAATCAATAAAATTAAATCATAATAATTTACAGGCCAAATACTTGATTTAAACTATTGAAATCACCGAAAATAACGAAATAGTGTATTATAACCAAAGAGATTTAAGATAGGTACCTTTGATTATAACCAAATTCATGAATAAACACAAAATGTATCGAATCAACGAACTGTCAAATTCAAATTGTCTGTTTATTGTAAGCTGCAGGGTTCTAGCTAAGGTGACATCTACAAATTAGCTTTGATCAACCTTCCACATTAGAACCTAAGCTTTCAATTTTCATAGACTTTAGATCATGAATCAAGAATTCCTGGATGTCTATTTCAAGAACTACGCATGGAGGCAAAGACTACAATATAATGCTGTATAACATGGAGGATTTAAGGATTTAACTTAATAATAGTGACATATTTCAGGCCAATTGAATAGGTAATCGTTAAAGAAGCTGACACCCTTTGCGAGAGCAAAATGCTTAAAATGAAAGCAGTGCAATATGGCCGTTATATAACGCAACGATTGTGCAGAATGTGGCTATCTATGAGCTTCAGCCATCCATTTGCGACGGTAAACCATTGTACTATCGGACATTACGTACAGACGCCAGCACATCAAGCTACCCGAAACTGTCAAATTTTCCCAACCAACCTTGAACCTTATACTTTAGTGATAAAGTTGAAAATCTATTAAAGAAATTTGTCAGATTTTAGTAACTTGATGTGCTGGCGTCTGTGTACATTCGGTAATTAGGCAAGAATTTGTGTCTCAACATGTCTTAAACACCACTGTATTTTCTTTCCTTACGTTTCAATGTAAAGTAGTCTAAGGCAGACCTTTGACATGGGAATTTATTATACGTTACAAGTCGGAGAATTACGACTTCTTCATTGTATGCGTCCGTTTGGCGAGGGTCCAGTTCTAGATAAAGTGACGAAGTCATATATAAAACGCCGTCAGGAGGAATTTAAGTTATTGCCTAGTATTTAGGCTAGATAAGCTACCTCAAGTGTTATTACTCATCAAACGAATAAGCTAGTCGAATCATACTTTAGGTACTAATTTCCTTTGAACAGATAGATGTGCTGCTGGGGAGGTTGCTGCACTACTTTTTATTTCCAGTCAAAGCACTCGGAAGTGGTGAAGGGCGGGCATTTTGGGGGACTGTCTTATGTAATGTTATGGCGTTAAAAAAGTGCTGACTCTCAGCCTAGTTTGAATAATTGACTATTGACTTCTTCTGAAGACTTTCCAACGTCCCGAGGCCCATTTAATAAAAACCGACAGGCGACAGGTGACAAACCGATAATTATGTAACCAACACCAACCGGTAATTATGTATTGTGTTTTGTGTATGTCTTTCATAGTTTTCTGATTTCATCTGTAGTAAAATCTGTTTCATTTTTCAGTTTTTGAAAAATATGTTCATTTCAGTTATGTATATTAAATTAGGCCCAGGATGAAACTCTAGGAGCAACAGCTACGTACTTTGTCAACACATCCTTATTTTGCAAAAGTTCTAGATTTGCAACACGTCATTTGGGTTTTTCCCAGTGGTTAGATTGATGGTCAGACTAGTCTTTCCAAAGGGATTTTTTTCCCGTTGGTCAGATCAGCTCGTAATTTAGTAAAGTACTGTTGCATACGAAGAGGTTATAAAAAAAACCTATTAAATAGGTTTTATTTGTGACATTTATGGAGTTGTTGACACTGGTTGAAATTCTTTGCAAGTTGTTTCATGGCTGCATATTCTCGTACATACATCCATTGACCTTTCATTTCACCTTCCGTCTGAAAAGTCCCGCAGGCTATGCCCGTAGGTATTTTAGATTTGAGTTGAGATTGGTATTCAATTTCAGATATATTCCGATATTTATGATAGCAATCGTTAATGTGCAAATATTTCCCTAAACATTTCGTTGTCACATCAATCAACATTGTTGAGGTCATATTTGTCCCTCTTCAGTCATCGTCAACCTTTGACTGATTAGTTTCTAAGCATCAGTCACCACTTTCAATTTCATAATTATTTTGTTTAATTGTAAAGTATGTCAATTAATCACATTACTTTTAGCATGATACGGACAATAATAGCTCAGGCAGCCATTCAACACTGTTCTGTCTTAGTTCAAGGGACATTCTGCAATCAAATGAGATGAATAGGCCTAAGTCAATCTGTAATAGGATTAGGTAATAATTAGGATACATTTTAGTAGTAAATGAATGCATTTACTAGTAAAATGTACCTATAACTAGACTTAGGTACATATAGAGTTGTATGCTTTAATTAGGTCATTGTAGGCTGTCTCCTACTACATAGGCCTTATAACTGGCGAAATTGATATTTGCCTCTGCTAAGTGTAAAGTTATGGAAATGGGTTACGTTAAAAAATCTATTATAATCAATTGATAAAAAAAATGCTAAACATGTTTAACATTCTCGTTTTTAAGATTACTTATAAGGGTGTTAACAGAATTAGTTGCTCAGCATAGCATAGGCCGTGAGTGAGACTTAAGTGATTGCGATAACTTAGCGGTAACTTTGCCAATTGTTATCCCAAAAATTATATCTGCAAACGAATGTACGCATTTGTGTAATAGAAGGTGCGTTGATGATAGTATGAACGTTACTCTACTTTGCTTATTTAACTCACCAAACTACTTTTTTTTTTGTTCTGTTAATTTATAGATTGACAATTGAACAAAGAAAAAAATAGTGATCAATAATTGCAGAAATAAAACCTAAGTTCAATTAATTTTATACCTAAATAAAAGTTATTAGTATTTTTACGTAAAATTTAGGTATTAATTTACAAAGTTTTAATTAAGTTTATCACTGTCGTATACCTAATGTAAGGCACAAAAATAAGTAATGCCAAAACCGCAAAGAGAATAAACGTGTGCATTTCGAAATCATAAACGGACAATAGATACTGTTTTGTTTAAGTGTTAAGATCAGAGACGCTCCCCCATTTTTCGGCGAAGTGGTGGCGAGTATAAAACCATATGCGACCCACACAGAGCACCACACAGCCGCACGCACCTGCAGCCATGAGGACCGCGGTGAGTTGACACAGACACACGACACAAGACACACAACGCACCCAGTGAAACTGTGTACCTACAATTTGCATATTCAACTTAATTCATTAATGCGGACACCGTGGATTTCTACTTAAATAAATGTTTGTTGTTCCAGTTAGTGATACTGTCGATGGTGGCGGCCATAGCGGGCGAGGCGCCCTACCACCTGCCGCGGCCGGAGGCGCACGCGCCTGTGTTTAACTACCCTTCCGCGCCTGCACCCCAGGCGCCGCAGTTCCAGCCACAGCAGCAGTTCAACCCTAGCTCCGGCTACAACTACCAGGCGCCGCAACCAGTCCCGCAGTACATCCAGCACGCGCCCCAGCACCACTCCCACCCTCCCCCACCTCCCCCTGCTCATCACCACCATCACCACCACCATCCCGCACCTGCACCAGTGTACATCCCCTCGCTACCAGCTCCTCAACCGCTGCCTCGTCCCCAACCACTGCCGCAGCCACAACCTAGTTACCAACAACCCAGTGCGTCCTATGGCTCACCACAGCCAATAGCACACGCACCAGTGTTTGCTCCCCAACCGGCCCCACAACTGATACTAGCGCAGCCTCAACCCCAACCTCAAGTGAACTTCCAACCTATTGCATACCAGCAACAGCCACAACAACAACAATACTCACAGCAAGGAGGTTACAACTACCAGCAGCCTCAGGTTCAGTACCAGCAGCCTCAGGTTCAGTACCAGCAGCCCCAGGTGCAGTACCAACAACCCCAAGTACAGTATCAACAACCCCAAGTGCAGTACCAACAACCCCAAGTACAGTACCAACAACCCCAAGTGCAATACCAGCCACAAGCTCAAGCTCAGCCGCAGTTCCAGCAGTCCGCCGTGCTGTCCAGCTACCAGGCTGACTCCAACCAGTACGACACAGCTCAGGAGCAGACACACAAAGACGCTTTGGATTCAGTTGTTGTCGGCCGTGTGCAGAATATCATCAAAGACGATGAGCACAGTGTAGCACGTAATGCAGGCTACCAGTCTTTAGTGTCAGGAGTGTCCCTTGGGCAAGCCAAGCCCAGTGTGGAGGTTACCTCCTTTGTTCAAACGTCACCTTTAGCTACAAGCTCTGCATCTAGTTCGGGAGCGTCATCTCAACTGTCGATTCCTTCAACGGACTACGGTTTGCCATCTGCGCCAGCTCTAGCCAGCTCCGAATCAGCCGGGTCAGCTTCCAGTTTCAATTTCTTGCCACAGGACAAGCCTGCCACATCTTACGGTTCACCAAACTAATTTAGATTAAGTCTAGTTTTTGTTATTGTACAAAGTGTTTTGTAAATAGAAGTTTTTTTAGACGTTTGTAAATAAAATACGAAGTAAACATTATATTATATTTTATTGTTTGTTTTAATTGTTAATTATGAATCTAACAGTAACATTTTATGTCTTAGAAATTTTCCGTAGAAGTTTGATATATCTTATTTACATCATTCATTCTTCGATACGTCAGTACAGATTATTTTGAAATAGAGCGGATATTGACAGCAGGCATCTTTTTCCTACAAAGTAATTTAATAAGTTTGTAATAATTACGTAACGCTCTATGGACATAGTGACACGTGCCGAGGGTACATAAGAGGTGATAAAAAACTTACGAAGCGTATGGAATGGTCCGATGTTTGCGCAGCATCGTTCGAGGCATAGGTCACGGAGTGAGTGAACTTATTCACTACTGATACTTCCTTCACTATACTATATTCACCTTTTTCTTCATTTATTGCAACAGTGGAGTAGGATTGACGTCGTATAGGTATTGGACCAAACACTTGGTTAACTTCGTGACAATTATTCTAAAAATAATTATAAAAATAATAATAATTCAGGCGTGATCGGGGTCAAGAGCGGGCCCTTAAAGTAATAATAATAATAAAAAAAATTAAATTATACTACTTGCTATTACCTAATTCACTTAAAAAAAAAATAATTTCTCTGACAGACAACGCCCAGCCAAACTAGCTGGGTCTCTAGCTAGAAACATGGAAGTTTGCGCAATATTTGCTTCTTTAAAGAAAGTGAGCAGTGTGAGCACTAAAAAATTAGAATTTATAGGAAATAAAGAACAATGCTCAAAACGTCCCCACCCTTGTAGCACTTTGTTTTTAAACTTGTGCAGGCTCTTATTATAATTAATTCTTTGGACCGTGAACTTGTTTTGAATTAAAAAATCTTACCAGAATCTGACGTCATTATAATTTTATTGTAGTAAGTGTTTTTAGGTTTCATCATGTCAAAAAAGAACATTAAACGGCAACATAATTGTGACTGATTCCGTTTTCTTCATGTCGATATAACTTTTTTCGGATGGACATTTCAGTTTCGCTGTCATACAATAAAATGATAAGATGGCTGTGGCCCTTCGATTTACTCAGGTTTTAAAGTGCTACAAGGGTGGGGAGGGTGCCCATACATTTTTGAGCATTGTTCTTTTTAATTAAGATAGGAAATCCTATTATCCTATCATAAAATAACGTACGTCACACTTATATTGTATGTACATAGGTCAAAATTACTATAAACTTTACCTGGCTGGAGGCGGTATCTTTGCAAGATGCAGACGGTTCTGGCTGATGACCAACTTTTGATTTATTGCCTTCACCAGATTGACATGATACGCTTAATCGTCTCGCTTTTTGTTTCATGGGCGCATCGATTTGCGCAGGCGCAATTGTAAGACACATCTCAGGATTCGCTATTTTGTTGCATTGTACCTAAAAGCATTTGATTCATAATAAACTTCGCTCGGTAGACCGCGAAATTCAAATTATCTTACGTTTTTTGCAATTTGCAGGTCAGTGTCAGGTTGTATGTTGAACAAAATATGATCCGCGAGCTTAAGTATGTATTTACAGAATTGTACTTAATCATTAAAATCATCAATACAGCCAGGGGGGCTGTATTGATGATTTTAATGATTAAGATTTTTTTTAAAATTAATTTTATTGATATTTCATGAAATAGTCATTCAGTTGGATTTATATATTATATGAACTTAGAGGGTTGTTCTCATATTGATGACTAGCTGCGCCCCGCGGTTTCACCCGCATAAGTTTTGATCCCGTGGGAATATCGGGATAAAAAGTAGCCTATACGTTAATCCAGGGTGCCAGCTACCTCCATACTAAATTTTATCAAAATTGGTAAAGCCGTTTCAGCGTGAAGAAGTAACAAACATAGAAACACACACACACACTCACAAACTTTCGCCTTTATAATGTTAGTGTGAAGTGTGATTTAAATGATTATAATGCTGTAAAGTCATATATTATTTGTTAGGTACGCTCACGAATCATATTTTAATCAACATACAACCTGACACTGACCTGCAAATTGGAAAAACGTAAGAAAATTTGAATTTCGCGGGTTACCCTTAATGATCAAGGTTATTAGTATTTCTAAGTTTAAATAATTACCTTAACAGGTATGCAAAGCAACTGGGGCGGCGGCGGTGGCGGGGTTCGCTGGTTGCAAATTTTGCAGCAGCACGGTCCGAGGTTCTGTTTACTGCGTGGTGCTTCAGGTGTCGGCTCATATTGAGTTTCTTCATGTACTGGAACTATTTTTTCTTCTGGATACTGGCTTGACTCCTCCACCGCTCGTGATTGTGACGGTACTTGCACTACTTTCGGCAAATTTTCCAGTTTGCACTTACAACACCGTCCCAGCTGATTCGTTGGATCTTGTACTTTTGACGGTACTTTTATTATTTGTTCCTGAAGCGGTTTCAGCTGATTCGTTGGATCTTGTTCTTTTGACAGTACTTTCACTACTTTCGGTACTTCTTCTTGATGCGGTTTCGGCTGATTCGTTGGAACTTGTTCCTTTGTTGGTACTTTCACTACTTCCGCTACTTTTTCCGGTCCCGCCTGATTCGTTTCATCATGTTCTTTTGACGGTCCTTTCACTACTTCCGCTACTTTTTCTTGTAGGCACTTACACAGCGGTCCCGGCTGATTCGACGCATTTGGTTCATTTGTCGGTACTTTTACTACTTCCGCTACTTTTTCCTGTAGACACTTACAAAGCGGTCCCGGCTGATTCGATGCATTTGATTCATTTGACGGTACTTTCACTACTTGATCCTGAGGCCACTTACAAAGCGTTGTCGGCTGATTCGATGCATTTGGTTCATTTGACGGTACTTTCACTACTTGATCCTGGGGGCACAGTTTACAAAGCGTTGTCGGTTGATTTGTTGCATCTTGATTTTTTGGCGGACATTGTTCCTGAGGGCACATACACATTGATTTCGGCAGTTTCGTTCGTGCTTGTTTCGGATGACATGCACAAATCGTTGTCGTCAGCTTCTTCGGTGCTTGGTCTTGGCAATTTGGACATTCTTGTACGGCGGGAGGTACCGTGTCACCATGCTTGAGCACACTCTTCTCGCGACCCACATCACTAAGGCTCTGGGATCTCCCGGAGCATTTCGTATTGCATGGCATGTTTGCCGACGTCACAGTAGAGTTGGATTTGTCCCCGGATGTTGGAGTACTGAAACGAAATTTAATAAAAAGGAGTTGAGTAAAATTTATTATTTGATACAGAATAGGCTTTGGTTGGAGCAGTGGTGGCCCAGTGGAGCAGTGGTGGCCCAGTGGTCACGGATACGACTTACGAGTTGTAGGTCGTAGGTTCGAACCCAGACAGGCGCTTTACTTTGTGTAAGTTATTTCATCACCACTGCTCTCAAAACGGTGAAGGAAAACATCGTGAGGAAACCGGCATGTCCTAGAACCAAAAATTCGAAGACATGTGACATCCACCAACCCGCACTGGGCCCGCGTGGTGGATTACGGCCCACTCCCTCTCATTGAGAGGAGGCCAGTGTCCCAGTAGTGGGAACATTATAGGCTGATGATGAGGCTTTGGTTAAATATAGTGATATAAGTATATTATACTACTTACTGATAACAAGTGTCAGATGCAGCTCTCGTTACTTCCTTAGGCTTTAGAAGAAATTTACAGCTCCCATTAGGACATCTGTTAACAAATAGTTGTTAATTGATGGACATACTATACGTATACACTGTCAAAAGCGGTATATAAACTATATACTAACTTTTCAGGCACATCACCTGAATCATTTCCTGGACGTCTTCGTTTTCTCCATGGACTGAAAAATATGATTATGATTAATATATCAGCGAATGATCAGGGGGCCTAAAAAGGCCACTTTGGAGAATCATAAAAGGATAACATTATGAATCGTAATACGTATGGCGATGACAGTCCGTGTTTTTCTTTTTTTCGCTGCACTACGTAGGTATAAACAAAGAGATTGGGATTGGATTTGGATTGGATTGATTGGTATTTTATCACAGACAAAAAAAAAATTACTGAAAAATAAAGCTTCACCAATGGGATTTGATACGATTCTTAATGGTTAACTGTCCATTATGTTATCCTTTTATGATTTTGACAAAGTGGCCTTTGTAGGCCCCCTGATTCATTGTACCCGTATGTACCAGAAAATTTGGATAAGCCTAGAGTCTCTTCTTACAATGGCTCTTCCAATAGGCTCAAGAGATGTACCTACTGTTTCATAGCAGTGTTCATAAACTCAGATAATTTACATTTTATCGCCACTTAATCAGTTATCTACTTTAGTGAAGTGTACCTATTCTAAGTTGATAAAGTGACCATTTATTACAAAAAGGTCCTAATAAGTTTTTGGTTACAATGAAATTTGAACTTTGTTAAGTATGATATTGAGTTTGTTGTTCCATAACTTGAAAATTATCTCAAATTTATAATATTATATTATATTATTTATAATAAAATATTAAGGTTTTTAGAACGACGCAATGGCCGGTTCAGCAGCCTCGAGTGGTAGTTAGTAGGAACAGATAGACTATGGTCACACAAACCGCACGCTTTTTACGGGAAAAAAATATAAGACAACTAAACTAACCTTTTGAATCGTCCAAATTTTTTTGTGGTTCCTGGACTGAAATATACAAAAAATATATTAGTGGGCGTTAGTTTAAATACAGTAGTTAACCAGAATGAAATCCAAAGAATAATGACTTTTTCCTAAGGTCAGGTTGCTTAAAGGGGCTAAAATTTACTGGTGTAATGCGGGTGGATTGTAAGTGCATTCCCCGAAGGAGAGCAAGAAATGCTTCTAGTGACATTTTCTGAAAATGAGGAGTGTAGGCGTTATGTTATGCTTATAGTTACAGCGTGCCGCTTTAATTTAAAACACATCGGTTTCGCGTTTTCGTTTTAGGAACTTAGTTTAATTTCATTAAACTTTATTGTTTATTCATTTACAATTTTCTAAAGTAGCATCTTGGAGCAACCTGTGCTTAAAGAACTGTTGTGCAGGGGTCTTTTGCCAGGGTTACGGATCATAAGTAATCATAACATCGCATCAATGAAATTAAAACGAATAACGTGCGAAGAGTAGGCGAATTGTAGGAAAGAGAGAGAGCTCTATGTCGGCGAGCTTTTTTTTGTTTTCAAAATATTACGATATTTTATGGTGTTATAATTTTTATGATGACTGGCTACTGGGCCCACCCGTGTGTTAAAATAATGTGTAATAAAATAAAACATCTGAATAGTTCCCTTTGCAGTAGGGATTATTGGCGTCGCAGTGGTAATGTATAGGTATCATCGGCACCAAATATAAGTGTGCAAGGGTATTGTTCTTCTGGTTGCAACTTAAGCGGGCCTCTAATACTTTTTTTAGCCGTTAATGTCCCACTGCTGGGCAAAGGCCTCCGTGCTCTATTTCCACCTCTCTCTGTCCAGAGCTGCCAAGGACCAATCTTTATCAATAATATAAAATAATAATAATAATAAAAAATATATATCTAATAATCTTGTGCAATAATTTTACTGAAGATCTTCAATAGCAGCCCCTAACGATCTAAAACAGTGCGCAATTCCTGCTATAGCGCAATAAAATTATTTGACTAGGGTCCGCCTTAGGCCTTGTCCACACTTGTATAATTTTGGTAAGTAAATCAGATCTCCTTTGTGTGGCACCGCTTAGCATCATTATCGCTAGTTTGTAGGCAAAGTTATACGCGATCATACACTGATTTTACAATGTGGACAAAGACTTAGAGAGATACTACGGAGTTTAATATACCAAGGAGGACATGAATCGGCGATGGTCCTTGGCGTCCGGGACTCGTGTGACGATGGAGGTTCCTTCGTTTGTTGTCCACTCTCACGCAGATACTCGACATATTTGGTGTCCAGCCAATCCGCGAATCCGCTTCTTTCCGGGGCAGTGTCATTTTTATTCCACAACGTACGCTCCTAGATGAGAATACTCGTGATTATTTGGAATATTTATAAAGTCGTCAAAGAGAACGAGCTAGGAAATTAATGGCACGTAACATAGACTATGCTGTGGATATTTTTTATTATAATTGAGATAAAACTTTGAAAAGGATTTAAACGTTGAAATAAAATATAAAAAAAAAATGTAGTCCCACACAAACCACATTCTATGTAGGTAACGTAAAAATTCCTTGAAGTTTTTTCATACCATTTAACAGTGCTTACTTTTTTCAAAAATTTATAACATATATTTAATTAATAAATTAATTAAGCAGGGAATGCCAGCTATGGATTGTTATGACAGACGACAATTACGTGTTACTTTGAAATCAACACTAATGTGTTGATTATAAAATAAAATAAACGTCCATAAAAGTGTTTAATATCAGATAGATACTTAAATCTTTACCTGTGTGTACCACTTGAAAGCTTTCTTAAATGGATTGTCCTTCCTTGGCTGGTCGCAGGCTTGCCTCCTGTTTACAGGCGGCTGCTAAAATTACAACAATAAGATGTCATGCACATTTAATTGACTTGCAACCTGCGAACGTTTGAGAAGCAAAAAGTTCAGCAGAACTTGTACTGAATGGGAGAAAAGAGAGTGTCCCATCCGTTTTGCATGGGTGTCGATAGAACAAGGAACTAAACCACAGTCTAGTGGTGTGGATCCTAAGGTAGAAACATGCTTGTACGGTACGACTACATACAGAAACCACAGCTAATAGAAGTCTCTATTCCTAGACAGCATGTTTCGCCAAAAACTTTGTTGATAGAAAACATTGTTTGTAGATATCTCGGTTCATAGGAAGCACTGTTGACAGAGATCTCTGTTCATAGATAGCACTTCTTGCCGTAAACTTTGTTCATAGAAACCACTGTTTCCATATACCTTGGTTCACAAAAGCGCAACGTAGGATGCAAGAGCGAGGAAGGGCATCCCGAGGTTAGGTTTGGTTACTTTAAACCCTTTACACAGAAATAGGAGCCCCGCTATGGGCTCTGTCGACATAGGATGCAAGAGGGAGCGAATGGGAATACAGCTTACTTAAAAATAATGATCTAATTGGTTTCCGTGAACCAAAGGCGCTTTCTGTGAACCAAAGTGAAACAGTGGTTTCTGTGATTTGTTCACAGAAACCGCTGTTGCGGGGCTCCTATTTCTGTGTAAAGGGTTTAAAGTAACCATAACCAAACCTAACCTCGGGATGCCCTTCGCTCGCTCTTGCATCCTACGTTGCGTTTTTGTGAACCAAGGTATATGGATACAGTGGTTTCTATGAACAAAGTTTACGACAAGAAGTGCTATCTATGAACAGAGATCTCTGTCAACAGTGCTTCCTATGAACCGAGTTATATACAAACAATGTTTTCCATCAACAAAGTTTTCGGCGAAACGTGCTGTCTAGGAAAAGAGATTTCTATTAGCTTTGCTTTCTATGTAGTCGTATCGTACAAGCGTGTTTCTATCTTAGGATCCACACTCCAGTCTAGCGGACAGACAGAAGCTTCTACATTGTGCAAATATTAACGTTCATAGCCTGGCAATGGTGGTGGATGGCTGTCAGTTCATTCTACAAGTTATCCTCGGGAATATCGACCACTGTTTTTATTTGGCCTGTGTGTGGAACACTAAGATGGAACATTAAGTCATCATTCTCTTGCCCTTGCATAATCAACCTATAATGTTCCCACACTTCCCACTGCTGGGACACAGGCCTCCTCTCTTTGAGAGGGAAGGAGCCGTAATCCACAACGCGGGCCCAGTGCGGGTTGGTAGATGTCTTTGAATTTTTGGTTCTAGGATTCCGGTTTCCTCACGATGATTGCTTGGCCAGACTGACAGCGCGGGCGCGGCCCAAACATAAGAACTTCATTTGAGTGTCCATAGTGGGCACGCGGGCGCGGTGAGCGGCGCGGGGAGCGCGCGGGCAAGTACGCCATAGCTCGTTCATGCAAGTGGCTGCAGTGGGTGCGCGGTTCTCAAACTAGTTCGAGCTTTTTTCTAGTAAAAATAAGTCTTCTTCATCCATATCATATTATGACAAACACTGAACACGACAGCACGCAGAACGCAGCCGCGCTCGAATGCGGACAGGCAGACCGCGCGCGTTGAGCACCCGCACCGATCCCCGCCCCACGCTGCCAGTCTGGCCAAGCACTCACTGTTTTTAGAGTAGTGGTAATGAAATTAATACAGAAAGTAAAGCGCCTGCCTGGGTTCGACCACGACTACAACTCGTAAGTCGGGGCCACCATTGCTCTGCTCTCTTGCCCATATATCCCAATTTATTTGGCGTGTGCGCAACATGTCTTTATCTTCCATACATCTTTCACACACACAGTCCATAAATCGTTTCTTTGGTCGGTCAATAATATACCTATAGTGTGGAACAATGAATTCAGCAGAAAAAAAAAGCTGTTCCATACATTTTAACCGCGTAGGACACTTTCATGAAACAGCAGATTTTTTTTTTTATAACCGACGATAATTTCAACTCGGGGCTTCAGAATCATGTACTGAATTCATGGTTACAGTCTGCGCGTCGATGTGCCAGCCTGTATATTGAGGACTCAGTCATTGGCCTTTACCTACATAAACCAAATGCCTGCACTTACAATTTCAGCGTAGTATATGAGAGGGTGTGCCATCGTCGCGTACATCGGGATGTGTCGACTGTTCAGCAAAAGTTTTCCGTAGTCATTATGATTATTTTCAAACGAATAGGTGCATTGCGAACAATCGCAACTTTCACAGTCACTGGAGGTTGTTGAAGACATAGGAAAGTGTTATAAAACTCATTTGATTTAAAAAATGTTTATCTATATGTTGGATATGCCAAAGAGTAACATGACTTTCTTGGTTCCTGTCAAGTTTGCTGTCACAATTTTTAACAGGCTGCTCACAGAGTACTTTTTGATAGACTGAAAAGGCTGCTCTAGAAGCAGGAGCCTATACCTACTCCTGCTTCAAATACTCTTTGCGTAACTATTCACGCAAAGAGATTTTTTGAGACGTAAAAGTTGGTAGACGGCATTCTCCACCTATGGTAATGCCAAAGTGCGTATGACACATCTTTTATACAGCGTGTCTCAGAAAGGTGTCTATCAAAAAGTACTCTGTGGGTGTGGTCAAAGGGGGTTGCACAGTTTTATATGGAACCTGGCTGTGTAGCGCTAATTTGTTTTTTTTTCCTAATGGCGGCCAAGCATAAACCTTTATAGATCGATAGCTGATATCAATGCCAGCGGAAAATATAATAGGACCAAACCCCGTAGTGTCACGTTTCCGAGATATTAACGTTCAAAGTTGATCGATTTGTGGATATAAGTAGGTTACATGAGTGGCCGCCATTTTGAAAAAAACAAAAACAAAATGGTCTGCTAGCTGAGCTGTTTTCCCTATGGTGAGGGCAGTTTACAGCCCAATCGATTGGTTTTTAATGAACCTCAGTGTTTCTGTTGTACCTACCTGTTTTATAGATTTCCATTTCAGAGCCTCCCTGAATTATGTTTGTCAACTAATGTCAGATGATATGAAACGAAGGAAACATGTTGATTTGCTACCTAGCACTATTTTCCATTTGCGTAAATGTTGTGTTTAGTTATAACAATAGAATGTTCACGTTGCTCAGCTATGAGAACATGAGTGGTAAGTTAATCTGGAGATACTCGGTCGAGCCCCTTCGCACTAGAACTAGCGTTAGCGTCCAGGGTAGAAGCTGCGCATGCGTTTATCGAATGCCTTCGTTGGCGAAAGGCGTGTGTAAAGAGCCCATGTTTATTTATTGATAAGTAATACCAAAAACAGTACAGTCCTTTCACAATTTTTTACCTCTAATTTTACATCACTGACAAAATCGACTTCGTCCGCGTGAAACTTTTTATTCCCCCGACCCACCCCGTCGCATCGCATCGCCTCTGCCCTCGCTTCGTTTTCGCTTAGCGTTCTTTCGGACTTTTTTTTGCTTGGCTCCTAAGGATCCTAGCGTGATGTTACATAGCCTTCCCCAAGTATTGGGCTATCAAGTGCAAAAAGTTTTTTTTTTCGACTGGAAGTTCCAGAGATCAGCGCTTTCAAACAATAAAACAAACAAACTCTTCAGCATTACAGGCGAATGCTGGTGAGGGAGCACTTTTATAATAAGGTGGCTGTTGGGTTGCTGTTGTCACAGGTAACCAGTTTCTGCTTTATGTTCTAAAGAGTCACAATGCGGCGTCAACAACAACGTCGCTGTTCAAGATGTGGTCAAAGTGAAGGTCAAAAAAGACAAGACCGGCGGCGGCAACAGCAGTGGTGTCTCTCTTGCACCGGGGGCAACGGGGTTCAGCTTCATCAGTATTGCCACCACCAAGGCGACAGGTGTGCGTGGTTCAGAATGGAACAGGGACGGGGACCCCCCGTCCGTGTCGGATAGATGTGAACAGCTTCATACATAGTTTTGCCACTAGAGTACCCGACATTTTGCCGGGCCCGACACGGCCGACACCTGATGTCCCGGCAAGTAGGAACGGGGTCACGTACGTTCTAACTGTCATGATAATATAAGCATTGAGAAACTTTACATCTGCACATTGCTAAGTACAGGCAACAAGTTAGTCGCAGTTTAGGACTCTATTGTCTTGAGAGTTTTTGTTTTTTTCTTCTCGGTAAATATGCAATAAGAGGCCTTTATCCAGCAGTGAGCGAAGTCAGGCTGCGGATAGTGACTATGATGATGATGTGTCTAAGCGATTTATATCTCTACATACACACAAATATTATGTACAACGATTTTGTTCACATGTCTCCACATGTAAACAAAATTGTTGTACTAGTTTAATATTTATAAATGCGAAAGTGTGTCTGTCTGTCTGTCTGTTACCTCTTCACGCTGAACCGATTTAAATCAAATCAAATTTGGTATAGAAATAGTTTGAATCCCGGGAAAGGACTTATGATAGTTTTTATCGCGATATTCCCACGGGATCACCCCTTCTGCGGGTGAAATCGCGGGGCGCTGCTAGTAATCATATAAAAGCTCTTGTTATGCTAATAGCACGTGATGAACGAAGTTCTTAATCATACTATAATTTTTCCCACTGCTGGGACACAGGCCTCCTCGCAGTGAGAGGGAGTGGCGTAATCCACCGTAATCGATGAATAAAGAACGTGAAAAAAATATCAATCTATGTTTTTAAGTGCAAGCTATATAATTATTATTTCATTTATTCCATAATCTTTGGATTCATTTTATTTCTTTAATCTCTTCCTCAGATCCTTTGATCGGATTTGAAAAGATTTTTCATGAAGTTTTATATGGACAGAAAATCGGTACGTTTTTTATGTTAAACTTACAATTATTACAAAATGATAAAGATTTGATGTTGTTTTCTGGGAGGTCAACGACCGCCGTTAGTGTTATTTACTTGAAACAACGACGATAAACCACTTGAAATAAGAGTTGAGGAAAACTGTTTTTAACTGACTTCAAAAAAGGAGAAGTTTGAACTCAATTCCAGTCGGATTTTTATACATATTTCTGTATGGTTGTTTAGGCATAACTCCGTCATAGTTATATAGACGAATTTGCAAAATTATTTTTTAATGGATGAGGTCAGGGTTAGTTCCATATAAATTTTATTAACTTTGCTATAGTTTTATAATAAGTACAAAAATATTTATTCTAAAATGAAACTTAACGTCTAAGTTAACTAAAACTATACAGAAACTAAAAAATAGCGTCGAAAAATTCATCCGCATCGCTGTCGACTGGTAATGTACCCAAGAGACTGGCGGCATTACCACGTTGTATGGCGATGCTTAGCCTCTGGCCAAGATAAAAGCCAGCCCTGGGGTCACGGGAAGTGTCAACCAGCCGTTTTGAAATTTCTTTAAAAAGACCATGAGCACTCGGACCCCACGGCCCGAGAGTTTCAACCCCAAACGGCTCGAAAATATAGTTTCCGATGAGGTTATTATATTTTCGCTGCTTGAGGTTTTCCGCAGCCACAGCAGCAGCGCCAGCACAGCATGCCGAGCCAGGAAGATGGGATGGCGCAAGAGTATCGACACACGTAGCGTCCCACACTAAAGGCCTACCCACCTTCCATGGAAATAAAGACATACCGTCCGGTCTCTTGCCATCGTCGCGTGCCAAGCCATTGGGTTCTTTGCTATAATAGTTTTTGAGTTAGCTTCAATTATACGAATTTATTCTACTTAGTTTATAAGGATGATGTTTAATAACTTCCTGTCACTGACATTTACATAGCAAGTAGTGATAGAGAAAAATAACTTTAATTTCGAAAGTCGGTGTCAAAAAACGATAATGAGGAACCAACGACACCGAATTCCGAAATTAAAGTTATTTTTCACTTTCTACTTTTTTTTGTAAAAATATTTTTTCTTATATTTTATTGTGTTTAGATATCTATACCAATCACGTCAGGTCTGTGAAGTTTATTTTAATTTTTTTTTTTTAACATAATTATTTCAAGAGTGACCGCAATAACGGGGGCGGTCACAAAAAAAAAACATCCAATTAATTTATTTTTTGTTTTAACATCATTGTTTTAACATATCGATCGATACCCATGGCGTCTGCAGAGTTTAGCTAGCCAATATAAAATCATCTGTATGTTATGTTCTTCTTTTTTTCGTTTCCTCGATGTTTTCTTTTTTTTATATTTGAGCCTAGTAGGTGGCCATGTTGATTGCAGCATCAGTAGTATGTTATGTTAATATTAGATTACTTCGAAACTGCAATCTCATTTGTGTGTAAGTAGGTGTTTACAACTACATACACGAAAATGCGCCAGTCAAGTCTACACCAGATATCTGGTAGGATTGTTGGTAGACAAATATAAATAAGTGCAATACAAAATACACGTAGTGAAAATTCGGAATAAAAATTGACCAAAGTTTAAAAAAATCGTCATAGTAATTATGTGAATGACACAACGTTACGTAATACTATGGACCTGTTGGCGAAAGCTTTCGGTGACCCAGTGAAGGCAGCTATGTAACTTTTATATTCAGGGCAACTGACCGTTATCGCCCGATAGCTGATAGCGAAGCTGAGGTTATAGAACATTTTTGGATAGAGCACACTGGCATACACTGGGGTCAATCTTTTTGGGTTCAGCCTATGGCCCTTTTCACGTGTTTCTTGTCTTGAAAAACTACATTTTTTTCGCCGTGTATGACTGCCAAGAGAACGAACATATCTATCCTTGATCAGCTTCGCAAAAAAGATAGACTATCCACGATCTGTTACCAAAGGATTCTCGGTTACCAACGAAGATCACTCTCTTTGTCGGTTACTTTAGTCACATTGCCCGTCGGGAAGCAGATAATCTAGAAAAGTTGGTGGGTGGTGATGGGCAAGGTAGATGGGAAAAGACCTCGCGGACGGTCACCTAACCTCTGGTCAGACCAAGTAACCGCCCCTCACTGGACTCTCTGTTACGATTGGCCTGAGAGAAGCTGAGACCCGAACGAAGTGGAAGAACATCGTGCATAAAGCCACGAAGGCCTTTAAGGGACACGAACTTCAGTAATGAAGTACGCGACCAAGAAGAAGAAGAAGCTTATTCTGTGTCCGTCTGTCACGAAGCTGTATCTCTAAAACCTTAATAGCTTGCCAGCTGATTATTTCTGCGAATGCATGTAGCCAATATCCTTAAAAATTATTCAAATTGACAGTGTGTTACGCATTTAGGGTGCAGGAATGTCTGCGTAACGGCTGCGCCAAATAGGCATAGTTCAGCAAATATATAAGAAAACTAGGCACCCCGCACCTGTTCCTCCGCCGTGAGCTAACAACTCAAAACGAGTTGGCGAGCAATGATCAACGAGTTCACGACGGCGGCGAGCGATAACTCGCTGGTATGCATATGTACAGACGCCAGGACATCAAGCTACTACAATCTGTCAAATTACTTTAATAGATTTTCAACTTAATCGCTAAAACATAAGGTTCAAAGTTGATTGGGAAAATTTGACAGTTTCGGGTAGCTTGATGTGCTGGCGCCGGCGGCGGTGCGAACAGTGAGCGATCAACTATTCAACAAAACAAACGAACTATTATTTATCAAACTATTATTTTTTTCGGGGTGATACCTTTAAAAGGCGCCTGGGATATAGGGTTTTTGGTAAGACCAGGGAGTGTGGGATTTACTACCCGGTGGTAGCCATCTGCACATTGAACGGGCACCGTTACCTCTTAAAAGTCCGATCCCTCTATTCGACGCCTGTTATGGCACATCTCTGGGGAGACTGTAAAGGGGTCTCTCCGAAACCTAACTGTACAAGTGTACAAGGCAGCACGTGACCACTGTGTGCCGTGTACCCTGAGGTCATTCAGTGGGCGGACAGAGTCCCCACTCTGAGCGCCCGCGACCCCATATTTCCGCCTGGGCAGGGTTCCAGCGTGTTAAGCGTCGAGGCGGCTGCCTCCCCGACGCCTTCTTCTCTGAGCGGGATCAGCCCTCTCACGATCCCGCCCAGCAGCCTTCTTCTGGACCATTACATTCTCACAGAAGGAGGACATTTCCCTCTAGTTCTCTGACTCCGCCAGCACAGGCCCAAATACTGCTGGTAGAGACAAATCTCGCCCGATCCTGGCGAAGGGAAGCTCTCAGAAGGGCAGTTCTCGTAATTTTAAGAACGAAGTCTGATCTCAGTCTCAATCTGTCAAAAATGCCTCTAATTTCCCTACATTTTTGACAAGTATTTGACATTGATTGTCGCTGAGATTAGCTAGATTTTGAACGTTTTTATTTACGGGAATTGACCTTCTGGACACTTACAATCTTTCTCTCTCTTTTATTTAATCTTCAAGAGCTGCAAACCGTCCCGATTTGTTCCAGATAGACGTTAGAAAGGTAAAGCCAAAAGATATTGTAGAAGGTGAAGACTTCTTGGCGCACTGGCCCACGGGACAAGTGATGCGGTAAGTTACGTCTGATCTTTAACTGCAAACCTTTTGAAAATAACGTTGATATGTTATATTACTTCAACGGTTGATTAGGAGTAGCAAGCCCATTGTGAGCTTAATTTATTTTATTAACTATTTACTCGCCATTACTTCACACGGGTGCAGTGGCAACAAGTCAAAACATCGAGATTTAAGTGCTAAATCTATATTAAACACCTTCCAGCGGGTCGATTATGTAAAAATCTCACCGTGAAAACTTAGGCGAAGTGAGTTTGTTTTTGCTAGGAATTGACACTATTGACAGCTCACTCCACGCTCACTTCACCTAAGTTTTCACGGGGAGATAGTTACAGAATCGCACTGCTGAATAAATGCTCCGGCTGGTTTATACTATGTATGTATAGATAGATTACGAATGGCTTAGATGTTATGTTTACGTACAAACGAATATATGACCGTAAATGAAGCAACAAACGTGCCGCGTATGTAGCGTTCAGTAATTTCTGCCTAGTACATAGCACGGAATAGCCACGCTGGCACGAGGTGTCTTCGTCCTCTGAATGCCTATCCCTTGAGAATAAAAGGCGTGACTTTCGTTACGTCAACCCCGGCTGTCCCTGAAAACTTCTTTTCTTCTTTTCTTTCTTTAGTTTACGTTATTCCTCAGAGCGGAGACGTTTCAAGACAAGTGTAGCGTCCACCTGCCTTTCTTGGAGTACATGCACCGTGGACACTGCAAGCTGAAGATCACCAAGGATTACATGCAGACGGCCGTGAATGCCTTCGCCATATTCATCTCTGGGGATCTCGCAGATGTGGAGCGGTTACCAGGGTCTTACGTGCTGCAGTCTGTTAGTTACTTTCAATATCTCGGTGTCCATCAAGATCTCTGGCACCGCTTATCAGTGTGGCAGTGACACGGACGCGCAAACTGTAACCATGAATTCTGTACAATATACTAGACCCCCTAGCGTAGAAATTGTTCGTAAGTTCTACGTATCTCAATGCTGCTACCTCTGACACTGCAAGGCATAGACAAGTAATGAGGTTACGCCTGGCGCATAGTGTAAAATGAATTTATTTTATTTATTTACTTTTTGTTTTTATTTGCTATTTATATCTGTAACTGCCTTTGACATCACAGCGGGCCCTATCAGAATACCAGCGCTGCGACCTTTATTTTTTTTAAATGTCGCAGCATCATGCTGAGATAGGAGCCTTTTGGCCTCGTATAGGACTTTGTTTCATTTTCCTTTTGTTACTTTTTTTTTATAACTTGGTTTTTTATTTGACTGTGTTTAGTTTAGTTTGTGATCTTCCTGTACGAGTCGCAATAAATACTTTTTCTTTCTTTCTTTCTAGTTATCAAAAAAAGGTTTCTCAATAGCAGCCCTAAGTACGGTCAGCAGCATATTAAGTCGATTAACACTTCAGTTTATTAAATCTCAGTTATTGAGCAAAATATTTGTTCAAAATTGCAGCAGAAGTACAATGCAATTTTGAACAAATATTTTGCTCAATTACAGAGATTAAAAAAACTGAAGTGTTAGGTAATATTTTGCTCAATAACTGAGATTTAAAAAAACTGAAATGTTAATCGACTTTTGTTGCTGACTGTACCTAAGGGAGTCGGCGGCGCGGGCGGCGGTGTGACAGTCCGGTACAGTCACAAGCACTATGTATGCACTTCATTAAGAATGGGTAAAAAAATATTATATTCGTGACAACAATACAGTAGAAGATGCTCAGTGAGTTAGTGCATTTAGCGCTCGTGATTGTACAGACGCCAGCACATCAAGCTACCCGAAACTGTCAAATTTTCGCAATCAAGTTTGAACCTTATGTTTTAGACATAAAGTTGAAAATGTATTAATAGTTGACTATAGTCTCCGTTGAGAGTTCAGATTGGCGGCCGACGAAATTCAGTCAGGAGGTTCAGCCTGGTAAGAAATCACATTCTTCCAGGCAAGGACAATTGCCATGATGCGGGTAGCGCGCGAGAAGCTTGCAGCGACGTGGACAGTCGTCAAGGGCTCAACACCCACGTACAATGTGACATTCGATATGCTGGAGAAGTACCGCCCCCTGTTCAAGTATATCAACGGTAGGGAGATGGCCAGACTGAACCTCTCTGATAACAAGATACTGTCGTTTATCGGCACACATCCCGATCTTAATAGGCATCAGGTAAATGAGTAATGTTTAATCATCCTCATAGGGCTGGCGGTAAATATGGCACATCGCGTCTAATTTAATTAAAATCACCCTTCATACCTGGCGCTTTACTTTGTGTAACTTATTTCATCTGCTCTCAAAATGGTGAAGGAAAAAACATCGTGAGAAAACCGGTATGTCCTAGAACCAAACAGTCGAAGACATGTGGCATACAACACGCACTAGGTCCGCGTGGTGGATTACGGCCCACTCGTTCTCCCAGAGAAGAGGCCTGTGTCCCAGCAGTGGGAACATTAAAGGCTGATTATGCATTTAGAAAACATCGGCTTTGTAGAGTGTTTTCTCTGATGTGTGTCATAATAACGCTCGGCCTGGGGTAGGTACTAATAATCTTTAACGGTATTTTTTGAAGTAACTAAACGTTAAGGCGAGTGTGTTAAGGTAGACAGCGAAATTCAAATTTACTTACGTTTTTCGCAATTTGCAGGTCAGTGTCAGGTTGTATGTTGAACAAATATGATTCGCGACCGTAACATGTATTACAAAATTATAAAAATCATCAATACAACCGACGAATAAGTTCATATGTGTCGGCGGCGTTGCCGTGCCGTGCCGTGCTCTAAGCCGATCACGCCATCGACAAGTACGTCACTCCACTTCTCCGACCGCCCCGCTTCTCGACTTGTTTTGCTACCAGTATAAAGGAGCGAGTGGCGCAGCGGCGGGGGGACTTGACCAATGGACGAGGTAGCGGGACGAGCTCGACTCTTTCCAGAAGGATTAGCGTTTAACAGCACTGGATAGGGATAAGTGGAAGGAGGGAAGGGAGGCCTTTGCCCTGCAGTGGGACAGAAATGGCTGATAATAATAATATACTTGTGCTCAGAAACTGTCTCGCGTTCCGTATCTGGTTGTATCGTGTATCTCCAGTGTGTGATTTGCTAGTGTGATTAAATTGTTCATGAAATTATAATCTGATTTGAACTGCAAACCGTTTTTCTATTGCGCAATAACCAACACTACCCACTTAGTACGCCCACAGTAATTAAAATATGCCTGATAATTAATGAGACACACTTTACCTTTTCCTACATACCTATGTAGGTATAATCCTGTTGATTAATATTTCAGAAATAGTCATTCAATAGGGTAAGAAAATTTGAATTTCGCGGGCTACCCAGGGGTTTCCCCTTAATACCTATTGTTTTTAACCTACGTATCATCTCTCTCACTTCCTTTCTGTTGCTCAGTACCTAGAATTGTGTTTAAATCACCAATGGGGTATATACTGTCTAAAATTGTATTGTAAAGGTAGGAGTGGTGGCAAACAAGTACATACAACTGAACCCTCATTGGACGGACGCTAAGTACCTGAATATGATGAACAACTTGCTGTGTGGAGTACCAATGATCTTCATGAGGAGGATACCGGAGAAGACATACCTTCAGCTGACGCACCAGGTTAGTTGTAACATGAATATGAGAATTATGATCACTGTTGGACAAGAGCGCCTCCAAAGAAAGCTATAGCAGTGCTGATAATATCGGATAATTTACATTTACATTTCATCGCCATCGCCATTTAATCAGTTATCTACTATATCCACTCAGCTGTCCGCCGCCAAAAATAGGTTTGTGGTTCTATCAGGGAGGGCGCCCACGAGTAACTTAGTTGCCCGGCAACTTTTTTATCTCTGTCGCGGTCGCCGTCTCCTCGCTGTCTCCTCGCCGAGATTTGCACGATGCGCACACGGGAGCGACATCACCGCTACTTTTTCGTAAAATTTTGCCGCATTCATCAACCTATTTTGTCGCCGTGCGCGCACTTGCATTGCAAACTATAGACACTATAGACGTGCGACAGTTGCGTCGCCGACCCGTGGACAAAAAAGTCTCCCAAATGTCGCGTCGCTACATTCGCGCGTTTTCATACAAACCCGTAGACTTGATGTGATCACATGTGATATATAGACAAATTAGTTGCCCTCCCTAACTTTATAGGTACATTGCTTATTCTCTTGTTTCTCATATAATTTCTAACGTGACGATATTATCGTGGAAGTCCACGTCCTCGTCCATAAAATGTATGGAAATACGTGCACGTTATAACGTTGTCGTCGACGTAAATTTAACAGCGTCTTCTTATATTTCCATACATTTTAATTCTCTGTGTTATCGTGATGCCGTGACGTGGACGTGGATATCTACGATAAAATGTTATCGTCACTTTAGAATTCTTTTCTTTTCTTTTTCTTTTTTTTTTTAAACATTGCCCCACACTAGGAATTTCTCCTGTATTGTGGGTGCGCTTACAAACATTTAAACTCACATACACAAACAGCCAGACCCGGAACAACTACTTGTAGGTCATACAAATATTTGTTCCGTGTGGGAATCGAACCCGCGACACGCAGCGCAGCAGTCAATCGCTTAACCACTGCGCCAACCGTGCCAATACAAGCCGCCGCCGCGTGCCGTGCAATTTATACAAGCGCACAATACAAAAACATTAGCCACACACGTACGTGCACAATAACCTAAAAACATTTCCAGGATAAGCTGACTTCTCATTGTACGAAAAGATACATACAGTGCGAGGTCAGCTAAAACTTCAAATGTATAGCTTGACAGGTAGTCGTGTGATAGATGTTTTCGAATAGAAAACAAACAGTTCATTTATCAAATTAAATTACAATCAAAAATATATCCGACGACCCTGGTTACTTATCTCTTTTTGTGACTTTATACATTAATAAATATATAATTTCCAGATTTTTTACCATATACGAGCATGTGATCCACTACAGCGCAGGTTTTATTTAGCCATGATGATGAGAACCCAGGTTAGTTCAAAGTCAATGCATGTAAGCCTAAACCTGTTATTTTGGGTCGGATTTTTTTTAGTATTGCAACCAATTGGTTTGGCAATGGTCAGACAATTGCCTGCTGATAAAAGAGGTCAGGAAATAAAAGGCTTGCTAAATTACTGAAGCTGTTTTTTCTCAGGTGTTTGTAAGCGCTTTAAATATATTTTAGTGTTAGCTTGTAAATTGTAATTTAGTAGTGTTGTTAATGAGTAAAATTAGGGAAATTTAAGTGTCCGCTATAATAAAACATAAATATAATACTGTTTGTTCCGTTCCCACAGACAAACCGTGAAAACGGTTTTGCGGGGCATACCTACCTAGTTCATAAGTTAAGATTATTTTATAAACTTGTAAAAATAAGTAATAAATAAATAATAAAATAACTGTCTGGTAAGTACCTATTTAAAATAATCTAGAAAATTTACTTGAAACTAACTAATAACATGTTGCCGTGACATTTTCTCCAGGCGTTAGGCAAGTCATACAGTTGGAGCGCGCGAGAAGTCTCCCGGCTAGGATTACTTCTAGCCGAGGTCAGTGGCCGCGACCTGAGTGCCATCAACCCTGAAGCAATGTCTGGCATTACAACCCAAGTAAGACCATATTATTACTTAGAAAATAACATTAGCAATATGTTGCACGTATGCGTAAGATAAGTAGGTATGTGATAACTCGCAGAGTTAAAGTGCCGTTTGAGTCCGTTGAAACTAATGAGCGTGTGTTGGTTCTTTTTGACTGGACCAAACGTTGACAAATAAAGTAAGATGTTTCAGTAAGTCATTCGAATGAAGCCATTGATGGGAGCTGATCAGACTTTAAAGTATCACTGACATCGCCCATATACGGTTAAATTACCAACCAGTCATTACAGTCACAGATATTATAATACTCTACGCTACAGTCAAATTAATTAATGTAGGTTAACATAACCTGGAACTATTACAGGTGATGCTAGAAATGCCGATACATAGTCTAACGTCGATCACAGAGATGCAGCTGCGCTACCTGGAGCCGAAGCCGCTTAATATCCTGGCACGTAAGCTGATTGCTTACCGAGCACAACAGCTTGCAGTTTCTAATCCTGCAGCCAGGCCGCGAGGATTCCCAGTAGTTTTATTGTATATTTCGTTTATAATTACATTAGAAACAAAATAAATAATAGTTTTTAGCACTATTGGACTTTATTTTAGGTGTCCTTAAGTTAGTTTTCGGGGTGTAAATTGCTAGATTGCCAAACGGTTGACGGTTTGCCAAGACGTGGTAAGAATATGATTAGAAGTATCCAGAATGTGTACTCTAGTAAGAGATATCTTAACCCCCTTAAGCTCCGCTAATGAGACACAATTGATTTTCTATTGTTTCGTGACTCATCGCTCACGCGCGGAGCTTTACCGGTTAAAGGTAGTTTTGAAGGGAGCAAGGTCTCCCTTCAAAACTACCTTTAACCGGTAAAGCTAGCGGTAAAACAAGGGAAAAACAAAATAGTAAAAAACACTTTACTTGGCATGTTGTATAAATTGTTAAAATTGTTAACTATTCAACACATTCAACGGCGGAAGATGGAACGAGTATCGGCCATCAGGGTGAAGCCGTGCCTGTAACTAAAAAAAATATATTAAAAATATCAAACTGGTGAAGGCATTAATAGTAAATGATGACGATGATGAGTCAAACTACTACAACTTTTTACTTACTATAATACTGCTCCACTGAGTCTGCGTCTGCGCATCAGAAACTTGTGGCACTTGCGGATATACTTGCGTTTGTACTTGTACACACATTAGTGGTTTAGGGCCACATGGCGAGCATTTTGGTGATACTGACATGCATCCTTGTGAATGAAATTGAAGAATTGTCTGTTGGCACCCTTTTGACTGTACTTGTGGACACCCCTCAGAGCTTACTTGCGAGCATACTGACTGTACTTTTTGACATGACGATACTGGCGGGAAAAACTCTAAGTACAGTTGTGAATCTTCATGTTCGCATTTTTGTGGGCATAGTTTTCTGCAGCTGTGCTTTGTCTTAACATTATCAACCTGTGTCGTTACAGATATCGAAGAGCAACTCTCTTTTTGGTAGCCGCACCTCGTACCCGAATCTTCTGAAATGCTCACTTTACGTTTGGTCATACATTCGCCTTGTGGCTCTTCATTTTGACATGCCGTGTCTGTTATCTTCACCAGTTCTCGCCTCTGTAATGGCACTCCTGATACCGCAACAGTAGTCATAGTATCTACAGTGATTTCTGACGAAGTCTGTTTTAATGGGACGCTAATGCTTGGTTTTCTTAACTGTGACTGCCTTAGGTCGCTTGACTGACATGGTGGATTGAAAGTACAACTGAAAATGATTGGATCATGAAAAACGTGAGTACTATATTAGCATATTAGTCTTCTAATCTATCATATTTAACTAAATCGACTACACTAATATGTACATACCTATTAGTGTAGTCGAATCAGTTAAATGTGATCCTGATCACTCTCTTTTTGTGTTTGTGTTCTTCCTTTGCGTCATGTTTGCCACAAATAAAGGTACCTATTTTCTTTCTTTCTTTCTTTTATGTTGTTAGCAATATTTTAAGTATCCTAACCAGACAAGAAATGTAGCAAGGCTGCCACCTGAAGCACGCATTCGGTCAGTCTGGAGATGCTTTACGGTGGGCAAGACTGCTTAATGTTTTGTCATAGTTTTTATTTGCAAGATATCATGGTATCATAATATCGCAGGCACCTGATACATGAGCCGTTCAGTTTGTTGGTTAAAATGATTGGCATTAATTTCAATAAACCGTTCAATTTGTTGGTTAAAATGATTGGCATTCATTTCAATACAATAAAATATGAATTCAAGATCGTCAAATAGGAGATAATATAAAAACTCTTACGATAAAAATACATATATCCCACAAGAAATATTCATGTAGAATAAATAACTTACCAATCATCCATATCTTCATTCATTGAGTTGGCCAACAATATGAAATACTGTTTGTTATTATCACAGCACGGAGGTTGATCACACCGCGGCGGGTAGTTTAGCCTCCCACAACCAGCACACTGGACAACCATCACATTAGGAGAATCCTCGAACCCGTAACCTCTAGACTGCTGGTGGTTTATAGCCTGCATCGAACTTTTGCGCCGCACAATCTTACCATCGGCATCGTCAATAGATACCTGAGATTGTTTTTCTGATCTCGCAAAGTTTGTTAACGACCGCGACCTCAGAACGTCCTTCTGAGAAGGATTGACTGACCTCACAATGTTCCGAACCTCTATATTCAGTTTTATGTTGATAATGTCTCCTTTATTTTGGATTGATATAATATTTTCGTCGGGATCTACGGTAGCGAGTCCATGGTGTCGTTTACAATAGAGAGCGCACGTGCATGTGCAAGAGTTGACTTTTGCTTTACTACTTGCGGACACTTCTTGGCCTTCCCCTTCTTGGTTCTTGGTTTCTTGTTCTACTGGTTCTGTATTAGTTTGGACACCTTCGCTAACAGTAATATCTGCCATGCTCTTTTCGACATAAACCAGTTCTGTTTGTGTTTCTTCCGGGGAATTTTTAGTGACATCAACAACTTGTTTGACTGAATCAAACCTCATAGACCTTGTCTCGCTTTCTGATTCCCTGAACAAATGTGTTGATGCTACAATTATTTCGTTTTCATCGATAATAATTTCAAGAGGAGCTTTATTTGTTGCTAAATTCACTAGGTTTGTGACAGATGATGGTGGTGGGAGGGCAGGTGGAGTGATGGGTTTGTATGGATCCTTGGGCATTACTTTTGATTGTCCAACGTCGTTAGAAGCTGGAACAGGAAAAGAACTAACTTTACCAGTCATTTTCTGTAGGAGAATTTCTTTGTTTGTTTTTATAGGTTGTTTGTCTTCTGAATTACGAAGTACAGAGGAAATTGGAGCGGGTTTCTTTAGCAGTGACAAATTTTGCCCGATTGACAAACGTTTTTTTTCAATAGATGCTCTTCCCGCAGATAAACTAGTTCTTCTTGCATGTTGCTGGGCTTCAGATATGTGTGAAGCCCCTGCTGCTCCGGTTCCTCCAACGTTATTTTGTCTAGCCCCAGGGTAACCCACTCTGCTTTTAATTTCTGACTCACCTAACTTGGCTGCTGATTCGTCTACTCTGGTACCAGGTGTTCCCAATTTGGGTTGACCCAAATTACTAGTTTTTGCGATAGAACTCGCCCTGTTTCTAGGACTTGCTCTAGATCCAGATACAGCTGTTCTGGTACCAGTATCAGCTACCTTAGAGCCAGGGTTTACTAATCCGGCATCATTATTATTAGATCTGAATTCTAAATCACCAGCTCTAGTTTCATGATCACCCACTCTGCTTTCGCGACCACCCAATCTAGCTAAATGATCGCTCTGTTTGTTTCTTTGTTCACTCAGTCTAGCTGCGTTTACTCCGGCTCTGCTTGCAGGATTAATTTCCTTGCCTTTTTGCTCGCTCAATCTACCACCATATTCAAATTCTCTGCTTAGTTCACCTGTTTTGCCCCTCTGCTCCATTTCTGCGCCTGCTTGCCTACTTAGTCTGGTCGTGTGTTCAATTTCTCCTCTCTGTTGGATTGGTCTACGCTTATTTTCAATTCCCGAGGGTTTCAGTACGCTCGGTCTGTGCGCATTTTCAATTTCTATGGATCTTGGTTTACTAATTCTGTTAACAGTGTTGTTTTCGCTGCTACTTTGTTCGCCGCCACTTATTCTACGTGCATTACCTCTTCCTCTATTCCCGCTCGCACTGATTTTGGGATCAATTTGTTTGTTCCTTTGATCACTTTCTGTAACTCCATATTTACCCTTCTTTTCAAGTTCGCTTTCGCTTTGTTCTGCATCTTTATCTACTTTATCTTTATCCAGTCTGTCTACATTGTCATCTAAACTTGTTTCATTGTTACGCAACACAATCTTATATGCTTCTTTTTTGGACTCAATTTCATTCGAACATGGCCCATCATTCCCTGGTATAGCTTCATATACAGTCGGTCTGACTCGATCTTCATCAGAAAAAGCTCCACCTTTGACCAGTCTGGGTCCATATTCATCTGGTCGGTTTCTTTTATCAGCAAATTCATCCGTTCTAGGTCCATGTTCACGTGGCTTAGCTCCATTTACACTCCGTCTAGCCCTGCGTTCACCTGGCATAAGTCCATTTACAGTCGGTCTAAATTCATATTCACCTGGTTTAGCACCAGATTCACCTGGCTTAGTTACATTTAGATTCTGCCTAGCTTCATTTACACTATGCCTAGCACCATTTACACTCGGTTTGGTTTTATATTCACCCGGTCTGGCTCCATACTCATCTGGCTTAGCTCCATTAATGTTTGGTCTAGCTCCATAACCACCTGACTTACCACCATTTACACTCGGTCTAGTTTCATTTTCACCCGGTCTAGCCCTGTGTTCACCTGGCATAGTTCCATTTACAGTCGGTCTAGTTTCATATTCACCCGGTCTAGCTCTATATTCACCTGGCTTAACTCCATTAATGCTCGATCTAGCTCCATAATTACCGGACTCAGCACCGTTTACACGCGGTCTGGTTTCATTTTCGTCCGGTATAGCTTTATATTCACTTGGGTTAGCTCTATTTTCACCCGATTTAGTTTTATATTCACTTGGTGTAGCTTTATATTCAATAGGTTTAACTTCATTTACAGTCGGCCTGGTTTTATATTCACCTGGTGTAGCTTCATATTCGCTTGTTTTATCTCCATTAACACCCGGTTTAGTTTCATATTTAGCTGTTTTAGCACTATATTCATTTGGTTTAACTCCAGTAATACTAGAGCTGGTTTCATTTTCAACCGGTCTAGCTTTATAGTCACCTGGCATAGCTCCATTTACACTCGATCTACCTTTATATTCACCTGGCATAGTTCCATTTATAGTCGGTCTAGTTTCATATTCACCCGGTCTAGCTCTATATTCACCTGGCTTAACTCCATTAATGCTCGATCTAGCTCCATAATTACCGGACTCAGCACCGTTTACACTCGGTCTGGTTTCATTTTCGTCCGGTATAGCTTTATATTCACTTGGTTTAGCTCTATTTTCACCCGGTCTAGTATCATATTCACTTGGTGTAGCTATATATTCAATAGGTTTAACTTCACTTACAGTCGGCCTAGTTTTATATTCACCTGGTGTAGCTTGATATTCACCTGGTGTAGCTTGATATTCACCTGGTGTAGCTTGATATTCGCTTGGTTTAGCTCCTTTAACACCCGGTTTAGTTTCATATTTAGCTGTTTTAGCACTATATTCATTTGGTTTAACTTCACTAATACTCGAGTTGGTTTCATTTTCAACCGGTCTATCTTTATAGTCACCTGGCATAGCTCCATTTACACTCCATCTACCTTTATATTCACCTGGCATAGTTCCATTTATAGTCGGTCTAGTTTCATATTCACCCGGTCTAGCTCTATATTCACCTGGCTTAACTCCATTAATGCTCGGTCTAGCTCCATAATTACCGGACTCAGCACCGTTTACACTCGGTCTGGTTTCATTTTCGTCCGGTATAGCTTTATATTCACTTGGTTTAGCTTTATTTTCAGCCGGTCTAGTTTTATATTCACTTGGTCTAGCTATATATTCAATAGGTTTGACTTCATTTACAGTCGGCCTAGTTTTATATTCACCTGGTGTAGCTTCATATTCGCTTGGTTTAGCTCCATTAACACCCGGTTTAGTTTCATATTTAGCCGTTTTAGCACTATATCCAATTGGTTTAACTCCAATAATACTCGAGTTGGTTTCATTTTCAACCGGTCTAGCTTTATATTCACCTGGTATAGCTCCATTTACACTCGATCTACCGTTATATTCACCTGGCATAGTTCCATTTATACTCAGTCTGGTTTCATTTTCCTTCGGTCTAGCTTTATATTCACTTTGTTTAGCTCCATTTACAGTCGATTGAGTTTGACATTCATCTAGTCTAGCTTCATATGCACTTGGGTTAGCTCCATTACCACCCAGTTTAGTTTCATATTCAGCCGATTTAGCACCATAATCATTTGGCTTAACGCCATTAATATTTAATCTGGCTTCATTTTCAACCGGTCTAGCTTTATATTCACTTGGTCGAACTCCATTTACAGTCGATCTAGTTTCATATTCACTCGGTCGAGCTCCTTGTTCACATGGTGTAGCTTCATATTCACCTGGTCTAACCGCATTTAAACTCGGCCTAGCTCCATTAATACTCGATCTTGTTTCATATTTACCCGGCTTAACTCCACACTCACTTGGCTTACCTCCGTTAATACTCGGTCTAGGTTTATATTCACCCGGTTTTGCTCTATATTCACCTGGTTTTGCTCTATTTACACTGGGTCTAGTTTCATATTCACCCGGTATAGCCTCATTTTCACCTTGTTTAGTTCCGTATTCTCTCAGCCTAGCTCCATCTTTACTAAATCTTGGTCCGTTTTCACTCAAGCTAACTACATATTCACCTGGACTAGCTCCATTTTCATTTAATCTAGCTCCATATTCGACCGGTTCAACTGCATTTTTACTCACTATGGGTACATTTTCATCTGGTTTAGTTCCAAATTCACCCGGATTAACTCCATATTCATCTGTTCTAGCCCTAAATTCCAGTCTAGATCCATTTTCATTGACTCTAAGTGCATGTTCACTTGAATTTGCTGCATTTTTAACTAACCTAGCTCCAGATTCGTCCGGTTCAGCTGGAGATTCAACGGGTGAATATCCAAATTCACCCGGGCTAGGTCCATATTCACCTAGTCTAACTGAATGTTCATCCGCCGTAGATGCAATTTTGCCTGACCTGGTTCTGTAATCATCTGCTGCGGCTGGTTTTGAAGGTGCCTGTAAAAAGACAAATCTTAATCTGGTATAAACTTAGTACTTAGTCGGTAAGTCAGTTTCCAAAATTTTTGAAGTGAAAACTTCTATAGGCGCGTTGGGCATTTTTTGAGATGGGAATAAACCATTGAACTCGCGATACTGTTACCGTAACCGACACCGCGCTACTTTCGGATGTGTTCGGCTGTCCTCGGGATGTAGTCGGTTTTAATGTAAATCCGTAATGTCAGTGAGTGATGGCAAAGTATTCTGTTTGTGTTTTGTTTTCACTTCTGTCGGCACTCCCGGGGTGCCACTGTTTTTTTTATATGTATGCTTTTATAGAATGAAATGAAATGAAATTTATTAGCTAGTATTGTTTTACATTACAGATGGTTGGGTTTCTTAACAGTTTCTAAAACAATTCGCTAAAAGTAGCATGCAAATTTATTAATTGGTACTGGTGAAGCGGGTGAATATTAGCGGGTGGTTTAATTTTTAAATTGGGCGAAGGCGGAGAGAATCAATTCTAGAACTTGCGGAGATTAATGGATATCGCGAATCCTATAACAAATGGGTATGAGCAGAGGACACGCAGCCGAGAAATCTCACCAACATGAAGAAATCAAGATAAGCACTAACCTTTGACTCTGGCTGGCGGCGGATGACTTCTGGGGCGCCCCGAAGATGCTCTGTTCTAGAAGCTTCTTTTGGATCACGGCTCAGCAAAACCAATAGACCGGTCTATGTTCTGGCTGCGAGCTGGTTACTTGCGGATTACGAAAATTAGTTATGGCGGCGTATTGTTAACGCGGGGCGCGGCTCCAGCCTGAACTGACTAAGGTGGTCGAGTTGGCGAGCATTTGTTAGATGCGGTGCGGCAGTTCTTAATTGACTGCTTGGTATTTATAATTGGCGAAATGACCGTTTTAAATGCGCGAACGCGGCTTTTTATAAGCTCGCGTCCTACCACTTCCACTTAAGACAAAAGTCGGGCCTCTCTTTCCTTCCACACGTTGGTGATAGGTAAACGGCGTAAACATCCTCCCCCCTTTGAAACTCCGTAGGGGTTTCGAAAGAAAAACATAAAGGAACTCTAAGGGCGATGACAAGCGAGAGGAGGTCCAACTAGCTAGAAGTAGAATCATGGTTATGTTAAACTAAGGGTAACTAGCGGGAATGATACAATATAATAATAAATATTTAAATACTACAGGTGCGACCGTGACTAGGTCAGTGACCGGTGGAATTATTGCGAGGGCAGCGGGCATAGTTTTACGACGGGACGTTTAAAAACTCCCAACGCGGTACGTACTAGAGCCACCCTTACAACCCCGTCTTTACCAGGGTATACTTGTTCAATAACGCCAGTGGGCCAACGAAGCGGTGATGAGTCATCCTGGTGTACTAGGACAAGTGTGCCAGCTTGTATGGGTGTGTCAGGAGAATTCCATTTTTGACGTAATTGAAGGGTGTGTAGGTAATCCACATGCCATCGTTTCCCGTAGCTTTGCACTAAGCTATCTAACAATTTCTTCCTGTTAGGGAGGCTTACGGATGCGTCAACCTCGCAGGCAGGTAAGGACTGTAGTGGTGTTGTATTTAAGAAGGGTGCGGGCGTCAGAATCGAATGTGGCTCGTCAGCTAGTAAGCACAGTGGACGTGGGTTTAGCACACACTCAATCTGAGTTGAAACGGTCAGCAGCTCCTCATAGCATAGCAGCTGTTGACCGATGCAACGGTATAGATGTGTTTTTATACATTTTATGTTACTTATTTTGTTTTCAACGCATTCCTCTTGCAATTTGTGAAGGATCGCCGTTTCAGCGGCTTCTAGATCTGTCGCTTGAATTACTTCCGAGGTCGGTAACTTGCGAATAAAGCGCAAACCGTATATCATTATTCGTGATAGTTTCTTCCACGAAGAAACCCGCATGGCTAGTTCGACAAATGCCGACGCTTCCATATTGGAAACGACGGTCAGTGTGACAGGACCCCTTGTCTTAGGTATAGGACCTTCAACTCGGGACGGCTCAAATGGCACAGTTGGCCATTCGGTTATGGTGCGATAGACCCAGGGCGGACCCTTCCACCACAAGGGGTGATCAATTATTTGCGATGGCAATAAGCCTCTAGACCGACAATCGCTAGGATTATCTGTCCCATTTATGTGGAAAAAGCGTTCAGGAGATAAGTTTCCCTGGATCTCAGTCACTCGACAGGCAACGAAGGTGTGCCCTCGGTGAGGCGATGAATGAATCCATGATAAAGCAATCGTTGAATCGCTAAAGGCAAATATATCCTGTATTGGATAGCGGGTATGGAAAATACTACGTACCTGCTGGACAAGTTTAGCTAGAAGTAATGCGGCGCATAGTTCTAGTCTTGCCAACGATACTGTCTTTAACGGAGCCACTTTAGACTTAGCGCATACTAGCTGAGCGAATATAACCCCGTTAGGGTTCACCACATGCACGTAGATGACGCAACCGTAAGCCTTCATATTAGCATCACCAAACGCGGTTAGGTTTGCTACGAAGCCGGCCGCGACACCCAAATGGCGCGGCACTTGTAAAGTGGGCAACAACGATAGTTCGTTTTTAAACTTAGAGAAGCATTTAACAATATTTTCAGGAGGTTTATCATCCCATCCTATTTTAGCGAGCCAGAGCTCTTGGATAAGCAGCTTGGCATAAAGAATGACAGGCGCGACAAGTCCGAGCACATCAAAGAGGCGAGCAATAGTGGACAGTATAGTACGTTTAGTTATACCTGCCGTTTCCGAAGATGCGACGAACGAGAACACATCCGATACAGGTATCCATTTTAAACCTAAGACCTTCAGGTTTTCGTCATCATCTGTGAACTCGATCTCCGCACGGTAGGACTCAGGCAAATGTTTCAGTAAAGTTTGCGAGTTACTCGCCCATTTGACAAGCTCAAATCCGCCCCGACGGAATAGCTCCAGCAACTCGTCGGCTAACCGAGTTCCATCCTCTACCGAAGGTACGGACGTAGTCAAATCGTCCATGTACAGCTCTCTTGTGGCCACCTCCGCAGCGAGAGGGAGGCTTTCGGCATGGTCTGCGGCTAACTGGTGAATAGTACGCATTGCTAGGAATGGACTGGACCGGAGGCCAAAGGCCACCGAGTTAAACTGGAATATGCGAACCTGCTCGGAGTCGCTAAAGCGGTATAATATTTTCTGATACTTGCGATCATTTTCTGACAGCAAAATCCTAAGATACATTTGACGTATATCAGCGGTTATTGCCACTTTAAAATATCTAAAGTTAAGCAGAAGCGAAAAAAGGTCAGCCTGTAAATTAGGCCCGGTATGCAGTATGTCATTGAGTGACTTACCGGAGTCAGTTTTGGCACTGGCGTCCAATACTACTCGGGTTTTCGTCGTTGACTTATCAGGCCGAACGACAGCGTGATGGGGTATGAAGTACCCTTCGGTTATAGCGGAGGAGGAATAAGGTATTTCCAATAAATAGCCTTTCTCTAAATAATCATTAATGACGTCATTATAGGCGTGACGTAAAGCGGGGAGCGAATTAAATTTGCGCTCTAAAGCAGTTAACCGGCGTTGAGCGTGTATGAATGAGTTACCTAATGAGGTAGGTTCGACCTTGAAAGGCAAAGACACGACATACCTACCCCCGGGATGTCTTAATACCGTGGATTTATAAAATTCTTCACAGACTTGATGTTCTGTGTTTGTTATCTTTGTAGGCAGCACCTCCTCTATTTCCCAAAATTTCAATAGCGTAGCATTTAATCCACTCACAAGAGGGCCGAAGGACCAGGCGACATTGTTGGAGGTAACCGCAGGTAATTCTCCCATTACAATGTAACCAAGCGTGGTTTCTATAGCGTGAGGTGCCGAGCCCGCGGGAACGCTAACATCAGCTGATTCCATTAATGGAGGGGGTATTATTTTACCACCTAGCAAAATGAACGCGAACATTTGCGTTCCTAATATGGCGTCGATATTGCCTGGTAAATTCCAGCAATCATCCGCGAATGGTAAGTTTTTGAAATAATCCATAGCCGACGCCTGTATTACCCTACTAGGCAATGGGTCGGCGATGTGGTCGATTACCAGCATGGTTAAACTATACTGCGCGTCACTGACTCGAGATTGTATAGTGACGGTTACATAACCTCGTATAGGTGCCGAAATGGCGCCAACTGATTTTAGCGACGAATTAACTAGCGGTTTAACTTTCAATTTCAATCGGCTGCAACACTCAAGCGTGATAATATTGTTTTGAGACCCGCTGTCAACCAGACATCTCATTATAAAACGATGCCCGTCTATTGGCACATAAACTTGTGCAGTTGGCAATATTATAGTACTGTCCAGTTGTGTGCAAGATAGAATGTTATTATTTTCCGCGTAAAAGGCGGTCGAGTTTACCACATGTGGGCTATTTACCGGCGCATCTGGCAATGAGGCGGCCGATTGCGTCATCAAACATAACGGTTGCGAATCAACAGGTGGCTTAGTGCTAATTACCGCCGCTTCACTGTTATCGAAATGTAGTAATGAGTGATGTGTTTTATTACACCGATTGCAGGTATGTTTTGACGCACATCGTAACGTTGTATGTTTGTCACTAAAACAATTAACGCACAACCTTTTATCCTTGACATACCTAAAGCGATCTCTAACGGCAAGTTTCTTGAACTCTGAACATTCGTACAAATGAGTATGCCTGGCATCTTTACAGAATATGCAGGTAGACGAAAAACTCGTTTTGTTGTCCGTTATCGCGAAACTATGCGTAGTTCGCGGCGTATTCCGATTACGTGACTTATCGTAGCTTCTCGTTTTATTCTCTGTCGCACTAATTTGATGTACCGCGGCTGTTCTTTCGATTATTTTGATGTGGTTCCGTATGTAATTTATTAATTCTTCACTTGACGGTAATTCACTAGCGCGGGCTGTAAACTCAAAGGTCTGTACTAGTTGAGCATCCAGCTTTTTTAGCATCAAATGCGTAAAAATAAAATCAGGCAAGTCCGGAATATTTAAACCTGTTAACGCCGACCACGACGAATTCATTCGTTCGATAAAATCGTTTAATTGATCTGACGCGGCGGTGGACGCTTTTATGTCGAGTATATTGTTTAAATACATGGACCCTAATAATCGTTTGTCTTGATACTTCGACACTAATGAGTTCCATATTGACGCATAATTTTTCTCATTTGGTATAATTCCAGCGAATATATTCAGTGCATTTCCACTAAGTTTACCTACCAAATATTGTACTCTTTGACTGTCTGTTAACATCTTACTGTCATGTACGTTAGCTTTAAAACACTCGTAGAACAGCGGCCAGTTTTCTGGATTACCCGAAAAACTTAATAATTCTAAAGCGGGCAGTCTTGGCGAGTACGTTTCTTTGGGAGGTACCTCGGGATTTTTTATGCGTTGAGTTTCAATCAAGTTGTTTCTTATGTACTTGACCTGGGAATAAAGTGACTCAAATGCACTCCAGTCACTGAAGCTGATTTTATACTCTGGATCCACCTTTAAAACAACTTCATTGTGCTCATCGCATAGCGTATTAAAACTACGGTATAATTCTTCTACATTCGTAGTTGCAGCAAGAAATTCCTGTACGCTTCTTGTGCTTGTAGTGACTGGAACCACTTTTTTTCCCGACTCGTATAACTCATTTATTTTTGCGAATACGGCTTGCTTCTTAGCCGCCAGTATTTTTATTTTTGCTTCGTAACTCATTGTTACTTTGGGGTTACCTACACTCCGTTATCGAACAAGTTTTCACTAACGGTTTTTATTTAAAATATGCCTGTCACCTTGCGCAAGGTCAACAGTCGCGGACAGTCACAATCGCAACCTATGTAGGTAATTTGTTTTTTATTGATTACGGGAATTTATTTTCCTTTGATTACTGTATATTACACATATAATATTTTTATGATTATGTTGGACTTATAAGGTACTGGTTTTTATATAAATATGGCTCGAAGTGACCAAAAATGGTGAAGCGGGTGAATATTAGCGGGTGGTTTAATTTTTAAATTGGGCGAAGGCGGAGAGAATCAATTCTAGAACTTGCGGAGATTAATGGATATCGCGAATCCTATAACAAATGGGTATGAGCAGAGGACACGCAGCCGAGAAATCTCACCAACATGAAGAAATCAAGATAAGCACTAACCTTTGACTCTGGCTGGCGGCGGATGACTTCTGGGGCGCCCCGAAGATGCTCTGTTCTAGAAGCTTCTTTTGGATCACGGCTCAGCAAAACCAATAGACCGGTCTATGTTCTGGCTGCGAGCTGGTTACTTGCGGATTACGAAAATTAGTTATGGCGGCGTATTGTTAACGCGGGGCGCGGCTCCAGCCTGAACTGACTAAGGTGGTCGAGTTGGCGAGCATTTGTTAGATGCGGTGCGGCAGTTCTTAATTGACTGCTTGGTATTTATAATTGGCGAAATGACCGTTTTAAATGCGCGAACGCGGCTTTTTATAAGCTCGCGTCCTACCACTTCCACTTAAGACAAAAGTCGGGCCTCTCTTTCCTTCCACACGTTGGTGATAGGTAAACGGCGTAAACAGGTACATAAATTATAGTTAGTATTTTTGTCAAATTATAATAGTAATATGTCAGTGTACTCATGCACAGAATATAATGATTTTCTATGCCATCTGAATAACGCCATTTGAAATCGATGAAGACTTTTCTTTTGAGTTGAGTTCGTGTAACATAGTTAGCAAAACTCCATCGACGTGATGGGGAGAATTATCTGCAAATTATTTACGTATTTTTTGTTTTAATGTGTTTAGATATCGATACTCATTACGTCTACGCAGTTTCGCTAGTTATTTCATTTATCCTTGCATTACGATTTTAAACTTGCTTTCTACCAGACACAACAACAGTACCAATGGTTTTCATTTTGACAGTTCAACAAAACAAAAACCAATTTTTCAAACATATTATATCATATAATTATCATCATCATCATTTCAGCCGAAAGACTTCCACTGCTGGACATACGCCTCCTCCAAGCACCTCCACTTCGACCAGTTTTGTGCTTCTCGCATCCAACGAGTTCCTGCGGCCTTCACAAGGTCATCGGTCCATCTTGTCTTTCGGTACGCGGTCGTCACTCCAGAAACTTTCGGCCCCATCAGCCATCTGTTCTGCGAGCAATGTGCCCTGCCCACTGCCACTTAAGTTTGGCAATTCTTCGGGTTATGTCGGTTACCTTGGTTCTCCTGCGGATCTCTTCATTTCTGATTGGATCACGCAGGGAAACTCCACGCATAGCCCTCTCCATTGTTCTTTGGGTGACTTTCAGCCAATCGTTTGCAATCTGAATCATTTTGAAGGATATTGCTAATCCATTGCTTAATACGTTTGAAAAATTTGTCTGCTCATCAACGTAAATAACGCAGATGTTGAACTGTCAAAATGAAACCCATTGCTACTGATAGTGTGTTACGCAATTACCCTGCGGGACTCTCTTTTGACGCATTAGCGGTTCAGCACTACATCCGATCCGAATCCGAATTAAAGATTCGACTTCAATCCAAATTGGGAATGTTCTAAATTCGAAAGGATAGAGTTGGGATGTAGTGCACAACCTCTCATACAAATAGGACTATGGTCACTTCAGTTCGGACCGGCATTTCTCGAATTCGGATCGGATGTAGTGCAGAACCGCTCTTAGGGCGTGTCTAACGATTTAATTCTTTGCCGCTGTCATCATTTTCAAGACAGCCGTCACGTCGTTAGGTGCCGCTTCTTTAGGAAACTGTATCCTAGGGAATATAATGAGTATTGAAATAACACTCACTGAGCTCATAAAGTTTCCACCTGCCGGCCTCAATTCCGGGTGTTCAGCTGCACAATATAATGACTCCTGAGCTTCTTCATCTGGAACAATGCAAAGAAAGAAAATACATTTATTTAGCACAGACTAAAAGACACACAATACACCAGATAGATAATAATCGTACATCAGTTAAAAAACAAAAAAGATATAAAAAATAAAAAGTGCAAAGTCCGATGTAAGAAATTAGCAGGAATGTGTGCCTCACGGCTGCGTCAAAAAGGCCCAGTTCAGCAAAAATGCCAGAAAACTAGTGCCTGACGCTGGTTTTCAACTAGACCTGTGAATGCAAGGACACTTTTAACGCGCTCAGCAACGGGATGGCACGGCATGGCGCAGGAAAGCATATTTGTAAGCACGCACTAGGAACATGACTGGTTTGACGACTACCTAAATACAAACTATTAACACACACACACGCACACCTCTAAACTAATTATTATTACTATTTATAGTACCTACTTAGATAAATTATTTACTATTTCTTTTAGGAATTTTAAATAATACTTATGTTTAAGCACTTGAGTGAGAGATACCTGAGATACGGTTTATTCTTAGTTCAGGTAGAATCCATTTTTTTTATCTACCTTTACTTTAAGGCCCTATTTTGTAAATATTTATGTAGCACAATAATTTCAATAAACAATAAACCAAACTAAATGTGCCTTTAAGTACGTATAATTGTATTAATTAACAATAATCTTGGTCTTTGTTCACTAACCTTCTTTTTCGGGGCATAAGCAACACTTTTGGAGAGGGCAACACCCTAAAAAGTAGGCATAATAATTAATTATATTACTAAATTAGTATTCCCACAAAAACACCCTTGGGAGAAACAGGCGTGATTCCTACAATAACACTAAGTACCTACCTAGCAATAGGTAAAATCATAAGCATTAGCATAATCAGCCTATATCGCGAACGTTCCCACTGCTGGGCCACAAGCCTCCTCTATTTTAGAGGGAGTGGGCCATAATCCATCACGCGGGCCCAGCACAGGTTGGCGGATGTCACATGTCTTTGACTTTGACATTCTAGCCTTCAGCTAATAAAGATCAAATTCGCAAAACACGGATTCGTTTGTATGAAATTGACAGTTGTTGACAGTTGGCCGAACTGTAGCTACAGTCTAATTATTAATTCACTGGAGTAAACTGACAGATGCTAAGCCATGCGTTGATGCGATGCGATGTTTGTTGATGCGTTGTGATTCAGTTCATTCATACAAAGTCTATAGAAACATTGACTTTGTGTGATGAACTGAATCACAACGAACGGAACTCATCACTATTACAATAAATATGGTTTAGCATCTGTCAGTTGACTCCAGTGAATTAATAATTACACTATAGTGTACTTTAACTAGATAGCCTTTTTGGAGACGTGGACTTCTTTTGACGAAAGAGAACAGTTAAATTAAAGCTATTTCAATAAATGACTTACACTCTTTTTCGTGGCATAAGCAACACAGCTCTTGGGTTACACATTCTACAAAGTAAAAACAGTTAACTAATGTAGATTAGATAATTATACAAATTATGAAAAATGTAAAAAGGTTTATTATTAGTAAATAGCCTGTGGTGGGAGACTCCGTTCTTTCTGATCTTAAATAAGTGTTATTTACTTAATATATTTTTTTTAATTCCATTCTGTCGAAGAGACTAAAGAAATTAATAAAAAAACTGGCCAAGTGCGAGTCGGACTCGCACACGAAGGGTTCCGTCCGTACCACAAGGCAAAAACGCCGAAAAAAACACGTTTGTTGTATGGGAGCCCCCTTAAGTATTTATTTTATTTTGCTTTTAGTATTTGTGGTTATAGCAGCAACAGAAATAAATAATTTGTGAAAATTTCACCTGTCTAGCTAACGGGGTTCTTGAGATACAGCCAGGTGACAGACAGACGGACGGACGGACAGACAGACGGACGGACAGACAGCGAAGTCTTAGTAATAGGGTCCCGTTTTTACCCTTTGCGTACGGAAAAAAACCATAGAAAGAAAATTAAAACTAAACACGCAGCACAAATGCAGGCATACGAGTGTGTGCGTGAGAGTTAGTGTGTGTGCGTGAGAGTTAGTGTGTGTGCGTGAGAGTTAGTGTGTGTGAATATGAATGCATCAGAGATCGAAGCATCAGAGTGTATCCATGAGGTTATGAACGGAACATCGAATGCCTTCACCATTCGGTGTAGGATTATATTATTAGCTGCGCCCCACGGTTTCACCCGCGTAAATGTCGATCCCGTGGGAATATCGGGATAAAAAGTAGCCTATATGTTAATCCAGGGTGTCAGCTATCTCCATATAAAACTATCAAAATTGGCCCAACCGTTTGAGCGTGAAGAAGTAAAAACATATAAACACACACACACACTTTCGGATTTATAATATTAGAGTGATTCCAGCAGCGGCTCCATATTGTCAAAGGTTTTACCCATACATATACCTATGAAAGAAGGTTTTATCCCTTCATGTGTGCCTGTGCCCGTCAGTGGTCACGTCAAATTCCTTTGGATCATAATAATATGCTATGGATCTACGTCAATTCTCTACTCTACCAAAAGATACTGTGTAAAATTCTGGCTAGATGATCAACCAATAGGTTTATACAGAGTGGTTTATTGAGAAGGGTCATTCGATTATAGTTTTTTTTTATTTACAGTTTATTTTGAGTATTAAATGAGCGACGTAGTTCCTTTAAGCTGCCTCTGCATCTAAGGGGTTCAGATATTTTCTTACTGATCCATCAGAATTAATTAATAAATTAGGGCGTAAAATTGCGTCCTACTAGTAAATTAACATCATGTCAATAACTAACCTGGAATTTTCTTCCTTGCTTGTCGCTTCTCCCAGGACCTTCAAACATTATATTTTTTTGTTAATTATGCTCATTACGTTTTTGATGATAAAAAAGGCCAAAAGAAGGTTTAAAGTGATTCGTTTTTTTATTACAGCTGACTAGGAACGCGCCCCTGCTTCGCACTATTTATACAACTTGACAAAACATTAAGATTTCTTATACAGGGTTATTGGTAAAACAATAACAACCTCTTAAGAGGTCATTGTACTCATCATTATGAACAACTTTTACTATGGGACAAAACCTCAAAACGCGAAAAAAAAAATCTGCTGTTCCCTACATTTTGACGAGTTATACGAACATAAATGTAGAGAACAGTTGATTTTTTTTCGGGATCTCCTATATCTCCCTATTTCGTTTGACCCACAACTTTTTGACCACCCTGTATAGCTGATTTCGATTATAAATAATTGTCAATAGGTACTCTGCTTACCTAGAAGCTCTTATCAGATATTTCTGATAGCCAGCGTCTATGAATGTGTCTGGTGGAGTAACGGCCACATATGCCAGACCATCTCTAAGTTCCAGCGGCCCTTCCACCAGCTGGCCATCGATAGTGTACAGATCTATTAGAAGACTCCTGTAAGCATTTCATTAGAATGAAAATACACAAATCAATTTCAATTAAACTCCTTTTTAGGGCTCCGTACTCACAGAGTGCCCACATGGGTGGAGCCTTAGTAATAGGACCCTATTACTAAGGCTCCACTGTTCTTCCGTGCGTCTGTCACAAAGCTGTATTTTTTATACGTAATAAGTAGGCACTTGAATCACAGAGCCGCTACTACTAAGGCCGCTGTGATAACAAATAATAAAAATAAAATAAAGTTAAAAATTAAATGGGATACAAAGACGTGTTAAAGAAATATGTAGTGTTCAATATTGTATGGTGGAACGCAATCCTTCGTTAACACTTTTTAATTTATTTATGGAAATTGCTGATAAAAAAGTGTTATTAGTAGATTCAAACGAATTTTTACACGAAACGGGTGAATCGTCTCTTAAAATGAATATTATTTTTTCTTTAGGCGACTCGCACGTAACATTTTAAATGTTATGCAAAAAGGACACTAAGCCATAAAAAAGCATTTTCAAGACTCAAAATCAACGGATAATTTTATTACTCACTGGGGTCCATAATGTAACTGTGCTAATAGGTGTAGTGTGTCGTCCCACAAGTTAAGGTCGTCAGCTTGTAGGTGATACTTTCTTGGCGGGGTGTTTTGCTGACCGTTTGAAAACAAAAATATCTCGATGGATTGCCAGTTACCCTCGACTTCAGGGACTTTGGCTTCTTCTGCATTCATACTTCTTCGCGTTCCACGAGTAATTTGATTCCCCGAATCTTCCTAAAATATCAGGAGCCATAGAAAAGTAATAATTTGTTGCACTGGTTTTAGTAAACAAACTGTTGTTTTGTAAACAATTTTATTATCATCAATTCCTGTGGATAGATAAATTTATTAAAATATAAAAAAAACGTCGCAAGTCGTCTAGGTAATCATTTAATATAAAACGTTTTCCTTAGTTTGCTACGGTAAAATTTTAATTTATTTTCATATTATTTTTGAAAACACCGCGACACTTCTCGTATTTCAGATCTGACACTACAACTTACTGAGAGTTGCCATTATTTATTATAATGTTCTCCCATGTTATTAGAAAATTATTATTAAAAAAACACAGAAAATACTTATTACTTATTTAAATAAATGGATTTTGAATTAAATAATAATATTAATATTGTTACTATTCCTTGGATAGGTAATATTCATTAAAATTTTGTACTGTTATTTTAATTTAAGTAGTTGCTATACCGGAGCCGATCCGATTGGGTAATGCCATGGAATTAGATTAAAATAATATTTAAAAAAAAACATGGAATTACTATACAATATTATGTAATACCTAATAATAGGGTTAAAAACTGAAAGCACGTCCGTGCAATGGAAGAACTGTCGTAATAATACCTACTGCCATTATAGCGTTTCTGTTGTTGTTTAGATAATTATAATCAAAATTAAACGATAAAATGTGTGCGACTTGTAGACTGACCGATTAGAAGATGGGTTAAGGAAAACAAATGTGTCATTGGTAAAATGCAAATTTAGTGAAAAATTACTGGCTTTGCAATTTTGTCCTTGCAGAGCTCACTCCCATAGTTTTTTTTTATAAAATTCAAGTTAAATAAATGGATCCCCGTATTTACGCAATTATTATAATTATATTATTCGCAAAAGGAGTAGCTTGTTTACAAAAACCTACGGATAGTGACAGGTAGCTGTCAAATTCATGGAATGTTGATAGTAGGGACATCTGCAGAGAGCAAGTGGAACTTTTTAAACCTATTAGTTTATTTAGGAACAGTAAACTAAAAATTATTCCTTTATACTGAGAAGATGTCAAAAACTGGCAATACACTTTGTTTTTTATAAATGTGGATACTTGTCTTTCAGCACAGTTCATTCTCAGAATTAATTAAAAACTTGAAACTTATTTTCAAATCATTAACAATTAGTAGGTAACAAGTATAAGTCTTTCTTGATGATATTTTATTTTCAGTAAGTTTACGGGCCATATGGTATTATGACAATTTAATGGCATCCTGATTCCAGTGTAAGAGAGAGACGGAGCTATACATTACCGATAGCACCATCCTTTTTTCACACTGGAATCATGAAGGATTACTTCGTAATACGGCCACAGGACCTCATAACAGAATGCAGGCGCCCGCTAACCCGCTGGGGACTGGGTTTTCTTGTCTCCGGGGACTGGGGTTCCTCATCAGTTACTTAGGTAAGTGATTAGTGTCTTGCTAGAATCGATCTTGACCGATGCAAAGAAACAATTGATTCCCGTGCGCTGACGTTTTGGAAGACAATAATTTCTATTCAGGTTCTAGTACCTAATATACAAGTCAATGTTCAGGTTATATAAAAGGTTTTAAGTAGGTAGGTAGGTACTGAGCATAAGATTGGAGAAAAATAATACTTGCAAAGGTCACACGAAGGAAAATGTCCAAAATTGGTTGTCCCCGTTCGAAAATGTGGGTAACATTTTCGGTGCACCTCAGAGACCTTGCGTCAGCCCTTCAACTACAGGACACAAACTATAATCTTATGGCAGGTACATCATGGTGTTTTCCAAAGAAGCAGCAGAAATCAAAATCGTCATAATACCATATGGCCCGTAAACTTACTGAAAATAAAATATCATCAAGAAAAATTGTGAAAGATAACCCAATTTTTAAAACAACACCAACCCAACCCCGCCTGATTTAGTTAAAGTTACTTTACTTCGTTCAACTTGAGGGTCAACGGTCGCCGCACCCCGCGAGGGTGGTTGGTGGTCGCACAACTTGACATTTCATTACCGTAGCTGTAGTAACCGTACCGTAGCCGTTTACGTCGTGCCGTTTTACGTTTCCCTCCGTTTTCTGTAGATAAAAGTTGCTTCGTCTTTAGACAGTTAATTATTAGGAGGAACTGCGGTTTGGCTGTGTGAGCTGTGATTTTTGGGAGGAACTTTGTAGGTTGGCTTAGTGACCAAGTTTAATTGTAGAGGATTTGAACGATTCGGACAGAATGACGTAGTAATGAATGTATTAAGAGGTGTGGAGATTTGTGTGAAGTCTTTAGTATTCAGGGTGATAGGAACATCGACGCGGAAACTGTAACCATTATTTTAGCACATGATTTTAGACCACCAGGTGCAAACATTTTTAGACTGACGAATTAGTGAAACTGGCTAATCAACGAAACTGGCGAATTAAATAAACTGACGACTGAGAGAAACTGACCAGTGATACGCGGACCTACACGGTCAAATTGTTATATGGAAAAGCAATATTTTTTTTTTGACAACTGAATAAAAAAAATCAACTCAGGGGTGTTCAGAATCATGTAAGTACCTACTGAATCCATGGTAACAGGTTGCGTGTCGATGTCCCTGCCATCCCCCTGTATTTAAATGTCATCATCACGCCTGTAGCCCGAAGAGTAGGTAGAGCAGTAGGTACTTAAATAGTACATTTCGCTAGTTTTATGTCCCATGTAATAAGGAGCGAGCCTATTGCCATCAACCGGTCACTTCTCCACACTCCGAGGTACTATTTGGTATGAAATCTTTTTCCAGCGCGAGCGGTGGAGTAACTTTTTACTATAACTCCCATACTAATAAACGTAATATATCAGATGAATAGTTACATACCGATTTCTCTCTTTCAGTCGTCAGTAATTTGACTTTCGAAAAAAGAAGATAAAGCGTTGTGTAACTATACAGACGCTATAATTTAATAGTAAGGAGGCTAGTAATGAAAACTATACTTACCTTGGTTAACTATTTTGCAATGATTCGAGGGTGTCAACGCCCTTTTAAATAGCGTTGCCTTTATTATAGGGCAAATCGTGCGGGTGACTCGGTAACAATAGGGTACCACGACATTCTAACCGTGTTCTAGTCCCTAATGATTCATAATTTGCAATATTCACAAAAAATATGATGTCCCTGAGAAGTGAGCTTATTGGCTTGGTACATTTTTGGTTAGTTTTTACCCGACTACGCGAAGCAAAAAGGAGGGAAACAAAACAATACATTCTAACAGTAGGTAGTAAGCGATCATGTCATAAGCTTTAGGGCAAGGTGGCTTTATGACCACGGCTCTCCTCTGAACATCACTATGAATATGTATTAAACACATTGAGGTTAGCAATATCCTTCTACACCCCTCCCCCTCCCTCCCTCCCTCTCTCCTCTCCTTCTTGAAAAACTTCATGCACCCTATTGAACCCATTGGGTGCATGAAGTTTTCTTAAGAAATTGTTTTACTAGAGTCTGCGTCAATCGTAATTGCAGCAAATTCCTGCACTTATTCCAAGTTTTGGGGTCGGCGCGGCGTAGCGTTAGAACTTCTTTTGCTCTAATACACATTTTATAAGCCATAATCTCAGTATTCACTTTCATTCTAGAGCCATACCGATAGAATTTCAGTTTTTATATTTCTACAGCCATAATAGATCTATATTTTCTTAAGTCATAGTTTTCAGGTAAAATGTTAACCACACAAAGAGTGCTACCAACTGTTATGTCCAAAATGATACCTACAATATTCTATTAAAAATATTCTGTGACTGCATTTAGTTGCGCCTGCGCGTGTCACTCTCGCGCCGCTCATTTGCATTCGGTTTCACTTTTCTCTTGCCATATTAGTTATGGCAGAGTCATCCGCAACAATATTAAGAGTAGGTACTTACCATGTTTTTAGAAATCTGTTCGTTCACCTCGACGACATATTGCGAAGAAATACAGAACCATAAGCTTACACACATAGTATTAAAAGACGCGTTTAAATCTAAAGATGTGACATTTTTCCAGGAATTACATAGTGGTATGCCCAAGTGATTATTTAAATTTATCTTCAATTATCCTGTCAAATTAATCAGCGCCTGACGTAAATTGACGTAATTTTAGTAGGCAAGTTTATAATCACTTCTAAACTTGTATGGAGTAGTGTTAGGCGCTGATCCATTTGTCAGGACTAAACTAAAATTTATCTTCTGTCCTTTTCTTAATGAAATAGAAAGAAAAATATGCACTGATCTGAAATTTAGTTTAGTTTGTGAACAAAATCTGCACCAATTACTATTATAACTGACTAGGTTCTGCACGCGACTTCGTCCGCGTGAAATTTCTTGTTTTACCACAAAATATATCCTATTACACTCGGCAATACTGTGGCTTCCTATTAGTGAAAGAATTTTGGAATCGGATCAGTAGTTCGCAAGATTCCCAGACATACAAACTCACAGATTTAGACTCTTTATAATATTGGTATAGATAGTATAGAAAAGCTACACAACTCTTTAAGTTCTAGATCTAAGATCCTAAAATTAGCTGCATGGTAATTGCGTAACATACATCAGCGTAAGAGTAGCAATGGCTGTCATTTTGACAGTTCAACAACATTCATTGCGTTATTTACGTTGTTGAGCTGACAATTTTTTCGAACTTAAGAAGCAATGGATTAGCAATATCCTTCAAAATTATTCACTGATAAAGTGTTACGCAGTTAGGGTGGACGAACCAGTAAAGTCCTTTGAAACGGTTACATCATTGTTATGAAAGCCCACGGGCTATGTAACGTTAGGAGAACGTATAGAAATGTTTTGTCTTCGTCAAATGGCCCTCGGCCCACATTATTTCACCCACTCTGGCTATATGCTTGGTATAATCGAGTGTTATTTTATGCTTCGTCTCTACCTCTAGCTACGCTGCCTTATTCGGTGGTAGTGTAGAAATCTTCTCATTTCCACGTGGTTGTGATCTATGGTCAAATCAAGTACGTATTTAAAATGTAGTTTAATCTGTCCTAAATGTAATAATATATTATATACAGGGTGACATTTTCAAAGCGTACCTGGAGGAAAAGTACTCTAAATACTGAAGACAGGTAATTTTACTCAAAGGAAACATTCCTTTATTTTTAAAAAGAAACAAAACTGCCTTTAAAGATTTTTGAAAATACGCTTGCCACACCCTAGCGCTTGCTGGCGCTTGCGCTTGCCTTGCTTGACCCTATCGATTGGTGTCATAAAAGTACAGGATGCTATTTTTTCGGATTTTAGTCGGTTCGATTCCCGGGTGTGGCAAGCGTATTTTCAAAAATCTTTAAATGCAGATTTGCTTCTTTTTAAAAATAAAGGAATGTTTCCTTTGAGTAATATATGCTGTCTCCAGTATTTAGAGTACTTTTCCTTCAGGTTTATATATAATATTAGTATGGATGTTTAAACTAGAATAGTTTTGCTTCAACACTGTTGTTAATATTAATGCTGGCATCATTTATAGTACCTAAAGGTGCGTCATTAATAAAAGTCCAGGGATCTACCACCATATCGATTTTTGCACCTCCAAGTAGTATTAGGTTAGTTCGGCTAGTTCCAGATAGAAGAGAATCTGGAACTTACCTAATGCTACCATACTGGTGGGTGCTGATGAAATTACAGGAACATGAAAAGTTCCAACTACGTTTTTAGGGTTCCGTACCCAAAGGGTAAAAATAGGACCCTATTACTAAGACTTCACTGTCCGTCTGTCCATCTGTCACCAGGCTGTATCTCATGAACCGTGATAGCTAGACAGTTGAAATTTTCACAGATGATGTGTTTCTGTTGCCGCTATAACAACAAATAGGTACTAAAAACAGAATCAAATTAATATTTAAGGGGGGCTCCCATACAACAAACGTGTTTTTTTACGGCGTTTTTGCCTTGTGGTACGGAACCCCGTGTGCGAGTCCGACTCGCACTTGGCCAGTTTTTTTTGTTGAAAACGCACCCTAAGCTGATTCCGACGATTACAACATTTCATATCAAGGTTATGAGGTAGGTACTAGGTACCTACTGTAACTTCTAATAACCCGGAAACGGAATCTAGGTGAAGTAAACCGGAATTAATTTTCATTATCTAGTTCATCTCATGAGCGTGTATATTTGCGTTATTAATAGCGTTTTGGCGTGTTTTTTAACTATATTTAGCTGCAGAACGCAGCCAAGTATAGCACGGACTCGTTACACAAGCTTACATAACACAAGCAGTGGTTACATTCAGTTAATCTTATTAAGAGCCGTATCAAATGGCTGCGCTACGCAGAACCGTGATGTTTCGGTAAATTCGCGTTTCAATTTTGTACTGGTTTGTAATTGAGCTCTAATGTAGGTATAGTTCATAGGGGGGCCCGTGGCTAAATAATACCAGCCGCACGGGTCGATCGATCAGGTTAAGCTACGCTTGCCTCGGTTGATCCGTGGATGGGTGACCATTTTTACATACCAAGACCCCTCCGTGCCTCGGAGAGCACGTTAAGCCGTTGGTTCCGGCTGTCATTCGTGGATCTTTGACAGTCGTTACGGGTCGACAGAAGCCCGAAAATCTGACAACTCGTATTACCCAGTAACTGGGTTATGGAGGTCAGATAGGCAGTCGCTCCATGTAAAATACTGGTATTCAGCTGCATTCGGTTAGATTGGAAGGCGACCCCAACATAGGAAAAGGCTAGGCAGATGATGATGGGTATATCAAAGGATTTCAGACCCCAACAGAAAAACTTGATGCAGACGTAGTCAGTTCTTTTTAGATGAACATTTTATGCCAAATTTTTTTTTATTAGTCTGCCTGGATTTTATTCACGTATGAATCAGAAGGCTAATTCCCGTAATCAATCTCATCTCAGCGACGATCTATGTCAAAAACTGGTCAACAACAAAAATATATGGAAATTATAGGTACCTACATATTTTTGACAGATTGAGACTGAGATGACTGTGAACGTTCTTAAAATTACAAGAGTGTCCCTCTGGTTTTAGGTGACTGGGTGCCCTGGGTGTTTGGGTTTTTGTAAATATCTTGATTTAAAAGAGTGTCCTTCGAGCTTCTTGCCCGTTCTTCTTCATGAGATCTTTCTTTTGGAATAGGCAACTAGCTCCAACTTTCTGACTTAATTAAAAACCATTTACGAGCACTTTTGAATTGTCAAAGAGTCTCTTTGACAATTCAAAAGTGCTCGAATGCTTTGAGTTTGAGTTAACTTTTCGTTGTTCGTTAGAAGTCTAAACGAAATACTGAACTAATTTGTGTTTATCAGTTCGTCGATCTTAGAATTCAATAGTGTGAATGTGATCTTACATTAACTTTATATATTATTCTATAGCCTTCGATAAAATGTTAATTATTCTATTTATTGATACTTATCACAAAACGCTCGTGAAATGATCGCGAGCGAAAGCATTTACTGCTTCGATTAAGATATCAACCATTTCTATTTCCAATTGTAAATAGTACCAGCCGTTCGCATTTTTAAAAAATGATTTCATTGTTTATATTTAAAATGAATAAAATTAGTTTCGTGTTGAATATCCGATCCGCACCTATATCTTCCCGGGTGTTCTGAGGCAGGCCGGGTGCAGTGTCGTTGCTTCGTTCAACGAAGCAACGACACTGCACCCGGCCTGATACAAAAAAATAAAAAAGTAGGGAGTGTGTAAATAAATACAAGGCGCGCGTGCTATTTGTAGCAGCGACGCGCGTGCGCGACGCATTGCCCGACGACGCCACAGATTCGCTCGTCACAGATAAGACATCACTGGAATAGTGACGCATGCCGCACACCACGAAATAGTTCTAAAAAAAAACATGATTAAATAGAGCGTTCTATAGATTTGACAGAAATAGACTTTGTGAATTCTTATTAGCTGTATAAAAAGCTTATTGCTGTAAAAGCTCTTCTTTGTCACGTAAAAGTTCTATAAAAGTAGTAGTTCATAATGTTAAGAGAGTTTAAGCCGGTCAAAAACATTAATTGGTGATACCACCTTCCATTTTATGTTCATACCGTCCTGTCTGGAATTTTACAATCTTTGTGGACCTGTGGTATTGTCCTTGTCATCGCCCTGCAGCTAAACGCCCAAATGCATTCCGCCTGATTCTGCCCAAAAAAACTGAGCCTAAGGTCGGAATTTGTAACAAACTCAAATACTAAATCTATCACCGGGATCATAGTTTCAGAACAAATAGTACATACCTAGATATATCCCAAATACCTTAGTTACAATGAAGCATGTCCTTAAATGATTATCTGCTTACTTCCGGTTTCAGGAAAACTGTGTATTGTAAGCTGAAAACGGCATGCCTAATAATTAGTGTCAGTGAATGACCAAGGAGGCCGGAGGACGGGAATGGGAACCAGGAGGCGGGGAGGCGAGAGGGCGGCGGCGCGGGGTACCAGCGCCGCGCCGCAGTCCGCGCGCCGTCCCTCTGCCGGCTCGTCGTGTGCTGCCGCTGCACACCCGACGCACGCGATCGTCGCCTTTGTTTATTGTTGGACGCGCGCTCTTACAGCTGTTCCCAGTGCTGCACCGCGACTTGCCGCAGTGCTGTTCTTTTCAGTGATTTCGGTTAAATAAGTGCACTTCTTGTGGTGTTTCTGTGAGCTGTGAGTGTAGATGGGGCAAACGGGGCGGCCCTAGAGCTGCCGGTGCGGTACGTACCAACACCTCTGCCTACCTCGCAGGCTGTGAGTGGCTTGGTCATGGCGGCCACGGCTCGCCGCGAGATAGACACGGGTGAGGAGGACATAGCCGCTATTGCTAAACAGATTTCTGACCATGCTGAAGCCATATATCAGACTTGGAAGGCGCGTGGCCTCGCGCCCACGGAAATATTATCGTGCAGGCCCACGCCTGGCCTCAAATTGGCAGACAGTCTGAGGACTAAACCTAGGCCGGAACCTAAACCCGAAATAAAACAGAGACCCGATATTAGACAGGTTCATCGTCCGGACGCGCCTAGGGAACAAAGACCAGACATCCGAAGAGAACAGAGACCCGACACACGCCGCGAGAGTTTTGAGCCCGAGGGAGAGACCATAGAGGTTATGCTTCCTCCAGACTTGGTACCGGAGCGGAATGGTACAGGAGGCGCAGGCGCAGGCGCGAGGCGGGCCGACCCCGCTGCTATGCGGCTCGAGGTCGCCCGCGAGGAGGAGCGCCTGCTGCGGGCGCTGCGTACGGGTGGTGTGGTAGCTGAACGCACTGCAGAGCGACCGGACGTGGTTCCACCGCTGTCACTGGTTGACTACGCCAAGAGTAGATACCAGGACAGACTGGAGACAGGAGCGAGAAAGCCGGCTGCCGGCGCCAGCGGCGAGCGCCGGGCGTCGCTGGGCTCCCATGTCACGGAGGCGCGCTCTAAATTCGAGGCGCGAGCTCGGCGCGCGTCCAGCGCCGGCGCCGGTGAGCCCGCCAACGCAGCAGGAGGAGTGACGCCCGTGCGCCCGTTCCTCACGCGTGGCTCAGTTGCAGAACGTGTGCTTATGTTTGAACGTTGTCCAAGTGAAGCTACACTTGAGCTAGCCAAAAGGAAATCTCCAGCAGCCACCACTTGGCGGGGACCACACGATGTCATCAATAGAGCACAGGTGAGTTGAAGCCAATGTCCTCTAAATGATAGTGGTGTGTTTTTATTTAGCACGGGGTCGACTCTCCTTGGTAAACATAACAAAATGACGAAAGGATAATGACCAGCCAAGCGAGAACTAAACCCAGGGGCAGGAGCAAAGCAAACAGTAATTATTTGTGCGCTGCTTGACGTTTGTTGTCGCACCACAGACGCAGCGGACGCGGCTGTGAGCGCGAGGTTAGCTAGACATACGTGCGCAGGTTAGCCGGTGTTGTTTGTGTACATATCGCGATTATTTTGTGATTCAAGTACACAGTGACACCAGCTGCTCTGTTTCATGAAGACACTTGTAAAATATATTATGTTGACGATATATTGTTTGGTGCAAACATCTAAGCAAAATGTTTGACACGGTTTGCACAAAAACGTGTTTGTTGTTAAGTGTAAATGAGGTAGAATGTATTACGAGGCACTCGAATAGGATTGTAAACGTTCGACTTCGTCCATAATGAGCATCAAGAGAAGGTCACAAGCAAATACCGTTCATATCTGCCCACTTTTAATATTCGTTCTAAGTTTTATTTGTACAGTTCAAACGGTTGCTTCATACGCCTTCGTAGTTTAAGTAGCTTCTTCTTTAAGTTTAGAGGTGACTAAATTGAAAGTTGAACAATGAATGCCATGTGTCGGTTGCATTGATAGCGCTATATCGATTGATATAATGACAAATCCGAAGAGCTTGTCGAATAGAGTGAGTCCAATGAACCAGTCCAGTTCGGTGTTATTCAATCATCGAGCGCAGCGTGCGCTCTGATTTGCTATCTGTACATATGTGAGTGTGTACATTGTACGAGTCGGTTCGTTGCATTTTTGTCAAATTGCCAATTTGTTCTTCGTTGAACAGGGTCCCGCATGCACGACGCCGTAAAACGTGCTCCATAAGGCTCAGCTTTTAGAACAATATTGTGTATTTGTCAAATGAACACAATGTCCAGTCATCTTCTGTGTAAATAAGATTCATCACAGTTGTTTATTATCCTTTAGTTTGTGTCATCGAGGCTAAACGTGTGCTTTTCTAGGGATGTTATTTTTAATGCTTACTTTTAACTATACGGCTTTTATAGAACCTAATGCAGTAGTAGGCTGTCTAGTGTCTATGACCTCTGTGATTTTTAACCTAAAAATACCTTTTATGTCCTCCGTGGCAGTGGTTTGTTTACTATTCGCAGTGATTTGTACATATATAAATCGCTGCGAATAGTAAACAAAACAATATGTCTAATATAATATTTTCCTCAATCAGAAATAATTTGAAAATATTGATATAACAGGAAAATCGAGCAAAAGCACTGATCTATTATGTAGTTCAGTTATCCTCATAGGTAGCTATATTAACCTCATAGAAGCAGGCCAATATAAAAATGCATGAAACAATACGCCGAAAGTATATAATTCGTGAGGTGTTGTCTAAACACGCGTTTTCGTATAACCGTTACATTTACGCACGTGGAATCATAAACAACGACAAGCAGGATACGAATTCGAGGTATTCGTGTCACAGAGTAAGGTGCAGCACCCAGTACTTACATTTATGTTACTATGTACAGAAATTGAGACATCTCTTTCCTACAACCATCTATTATAGCAAATGTCCATAACACATGTGATTTGTATATTTCTAAACGGGTAGAGATTGTTCACCTCGTCAAACTACTACTGCCACAAAAAAAAAGTAGTGTTCCAAATTTAAATCCGTCGAAACGGCGGGAATGGCTTGGCTGACGCCCAGCAGCGTTAGCCGATTAGAGCCGACCGACATCCGAATGCATCCGAATGATGCCGGGCCAGTAGGAATATAGATTCATCAGTATAAATCTCCACAGCTTCATCTCATTCGGTTTGTAAACGCTTTTCCATTGTATGTAGGTTATGAGAATTACGTGAATATAAACACAGGAAACCAAAACTGCAGTATCACCTACATATAATCGGTCGGAAGTGGCCGACAAATTGGGCGGAAGTGATTGTTCACAATCATATCAGTTGCGTATGACATAGGTGTCGTGCGAGACCATTCGTGCAATCGTCGGTAATTGGGACGTCGTGTTATGCAACATGTTACGAGAATGAGAGCAGTTCCAAATGTCATGAATCCAGAACAATTGCGTTTTAACTCGCACGTGTCGTGTCGAGCACTTCGATAAATTGTCTCCCACTGACGTTTTCTTTGAAGACTCCACTGAAAATATTGGTCGATAAACTAGAAGAGATTTCTGAATCAAGTTTACAATTAAAAAAATACAACCACTATCCAACAGCTGCTGTACCGTACGGACATATTCGATACTATCTCTCTCCTCATTACCATTCATGTAAATAATTACCGCAAAATTGTGGCTCTGCCAACTCTGTACTTACGTTAAAGCCATTCTGAGAAACCAATGCCTTTTTTAAATAAAAGAGTTGGTCCTTCCGCATACATTTTGTCTTTCCATCAGTTGGCAACTGTCTAGAGAGAGGGTTATAAATAAACATAAAGCGAGTAGCTCCCTATATAGTGGGTATGGAGTAGAAACTTGTCCGGAGCGATAGTATAGTAATAAAAGTTGATTTGAAGTAGTTAGGCTAGGCAGCGAAGGACTCAAGGCCGGTGGCCGGTGGTCGCATGTTCTCACGCGATGCTGGGCCAGCGGAAACAGTAATAGTGCGATATGTTCGGACAACTCTAGTTAGTGTCGTTAACTTTCTTTATTTATTGCATTCTGAGGCACATGTCGAGTTCAGGAATCAGATCATCGGTATGAGGTTGACATATTCATTTTTGGCATAAGCTTTGGTTCTTATCCTCGCTAAAACTGTTCTACCGCACAGGAAAGCTTTGTTCCACGAGATAGCGGTTCCAGACCCTCACGCCCTGGTTTCCTCAAGATATTTTAAGTCACCTAAAAGCCAACACTATCAAAGAAAGTTTTTGATGGCGCCGCGTTTCCAAACGAATATCGTCAAAACCACCGCCACTATACGAATTTGAAGAGAAAGTGTTTTGTAAAGCGATAATGATCTTATAGCAGTGATTATGTAGTGATAATATTATGTTAATTAGTATTACGTATAACTTTACCGACATTACCATAAGTATTTTAATCGTTATCTTGGACGGTAACGTTGAAGGTAACGTTCTAATTAGCTGGCTATGAACCTCACGGGCTTGTAGGCTCACAACGTTCTGTTGAAGTTGCTACTTTATCGCCTATGAATTTTATTGCAGTTGCTTTAATAATAGTTTCATGCTTGAAACGTTTATTAATATTGTTCATTATTATATACATTGTGTGTTTTGCATGGATGCGTTGTGTTTTGGTTTTTGAGTAATATTGTTGTCTATATAATCGCTCTATGCATACAGTTTTGTATCAGAATTGTAACTGTCTTGTTCGTTAGCCTAAGTTAATTCGGGTAGAGAGAGACGGCCTTTAAAACTTACAAAGCTGTCTTATCACTTGTGAAGTTCTCAGGGACCTTTTATTGTCGAGCCATGAAATCAAGCTAAACTATGTAAGTGCACAAGTTTCACTATTCACGATTGTGTGGCGGATTTACAACTTGGCGTCACGTAACATTTTGTTAACTTTGTCTCTAAGCCGACAGTCCGACACTTGTATGCAAACGAAAGTTTCGTGTAGAAACTAACCTCTTTCAAATCTTAGATAAGGTCTGGCTGGTATGATACAATTTTTACTATTCCTCATATTTATTTGTAACACATTGCAAGGTTACATTTAGTTGATACAACTTTTACTTCTTCATCATCCCGTTTACCGCTCGCTTCGTCGCCTATACAAAAAACATCCCATAATTATTTATTACCAAATTCATCATCTGCCTAGCCTTTTCCCAACTATGTTGGGGTCGGCTTCCAGTCTAACCGGATGCAGCATATTTATTACCAAATTATGGGTAATTATATCCATTCCTTTTGCATAATTTTGAGAAGCTTAGAAATCTATTACAATTAACCCATAATTTGGTAATAAATAATTATGGGTTAATTTTAATAGATTTCTAAGCTTCTCAAAATTATGCAAAAGGAACGGATATAATTACTGCAGTAGTCAAATTACTAGTTAAACTAGTTGGTCACATAACTGCACCTAGTACAGCCATTTAATCCTATAATAGTTTTAATAAAGTGCTATAGTGATTTATGAAAATAATGCTCTTTATTCTTTAGTGTGTAGTGTAAAGGTGATATGAAACTAACGACCGTGACGTTAATAACAATACATTCTGTTTCTGGTTATACCATATTTAATTAAACGGCCTCAAAGCGATATTGTTTTAACCATTTGCGTAAAAATTCAAAGAAAAAGCCTTTGAAGCAATTCTTGTCTAACCGAGTTGTAACAGCAAGGAATTGGCTCCCGGAAAATGTTGTAACTGCTCCCATACGGAATCGACAAGACAGATTAAATATCTCCAAGCTATTTGATGCACACGCATCAAATTAATCTTCTGCTGGCGCAGGTGCTAGTATGTCTAACTAAATAATAATTTTAATAATTCTTGAAAGCTTATTGATTTAAATAATATTTACAACGTCTTCAATGTCAAAAGGCTTTCTTTTCCGCAGTTTTCTTGAAGAACCTGCGTTCATTGAGTTCACAAGGGCAATGCTATTATTTATATAAAACAACTAGTCATTACTAAAGAAAAAACTAATTCGTTTCAGCAGAATTATGATAGAGTTAAGTCACGCAATTCCGACTTATAGTAACTGAAGCTTTCATATTATAATTTATAGGTCGTTACACTGTTGGGAGGTGGAATAATAATTAATGAAAACAGTCAACAAATAATATTTTATATGAATAAGTATAATTTAGACTGTATTTTAGGCACTGTCTTAAATGTAAGTACTGTACTATCACACTAATATTATAAAGGCGAAAGTTTGTGAGTGGGGGTGTGGGGGTGTGTTTATATGTTTGTTGTTCACGCATAAACGGCTGGACCAATTTTGATAAAATTTTGTATGGAGGTAGCTGACTCCCTGGATTAACATAGGCTACTTTTTATCCCGATATTAACACGGGATCGACATTTACGCTGGTGAAACCGCGGGGCGCAGCTAGTAATTAATATAATAATAAATATGATTACTTAATTAATGTTACCTAATAACTATTATTATGAAAACAGTTAATTATTTCTTAATTTTTTTAAAACTTTTTGTTGGTTATTGTTTGATTCGCACGAATTTATTGCCCGAAATGGACGAATCTACACTCTAAAATAATATTATTTTTTCTGTAGGCGATTCGCACGAAGTTAATTTATATAAAGGTATACGTATTAGGCAGTTGGCAAGTTTTGGTATATGCAGTAAAGGTATGAAAAAAATACATTAGCGCGCAGAAGTGATAAGTATTGGATATACAAACTCTATGTGAACATGAAGTGCATAAAGTAAATTTTGAATTTAAAATGAATATGTTCTGATGTAGGTAGGTACTTTTGTCACTTACTAAGTTTCACGAATATATTTTGCTACGATCTATTTCTCCCAGTTGTACCCAGACACCCAGAAACCCAGACGGCCAAAGTACGAGACCCAGGGTGTATAGGAGGAGTAGCGTGGATCCAGTAAGAGGTCTGGAGAGTTAAGTAACCCTTCAGGGTCCGTAACCTTAACAACCTTGTAACATCTTAATAACATTATGGAATGCAATTATAGATATGAATACTAGGTAGAAAAGGCAAAAGCACTTGTGCTGCCATTGCCAGCATGAATTTTCTATGATAATAATTCAGCCTATTAAAGATAAGATAGTGTTATCAGTAACCTATATTTCGATAGCATATTACAAGATACATGTTTTACTAATATGCGTCAATGCCCGATATAGTCTAACAACAACGTAATTGACGCTTGTTGGCGGTTTCTCTTGGTGTAAGGACTTCAAACTGCTTATTAGACTACCTTCTAACCGGGACTTTGTCCGCGTGAAATATCTTTTTCCCCCGACCCATCCCGTCGCATCGCATCGCCTACCCGCGCTATAATAAGTTCGTTTTTTCGCGTTCTTTCTTCCTTTTTAATTTTTTGCTCGGTTTCTATGAGTCCTAGCGTGATGTTTGGCTATCAAATGCAAACATATTATAGAGGTGTGAGGAACAGGGAGTAAAGTTCACTTAACCTCCATAGAAAAGGCAGGATCCTCCGACCAGACGGCTGTTGTTTCCGGCGGGCAACTGCCCGATGATTCATGTCGGGCCGTTGATACTAGTTGCGCGGTGAACTCTGCTTGTGAGATGCAGGATTTTGCGTGACGTCAGTATTACGCGTTGTTCACATGTGGCGTTTTAGATACCGCTATAATATTTCTTCAAATCCGACTGATAGTTCCAGAGATTAGCTTTATTATGAGTATAGACATGAGTAATAATAGTGCTTGATACGTTGCAGTTTAAAAGAAGATGTAGGTAGTGACAAAAATTTAAAAGATTATGCTAATATGGTCATAAATGAGGATGAATGAAAACGACTAATAAAAGGTATTTACAAATAAACGAAACGATTATTTACACGGCAGATGTGAGTGGAAACGCAGAGAGGGACGCACAAGGACATAATAGGTATAGTGATGACCTTATTGGTGATACGTTCAAAATCTAGTCGCAATCTCATCTGGGCGATAATCAATGTCAAAAATGTAGGGAAATTAGAGGTATTTATAACAGATTGAGACTGAGATCAGACTGTGAACGTTCTTAAAATTACGAGAATTGCCCCTCAGATATATGAACGTAAATGAAAACCGAAAGGGGTATGTAAAAATCGTAGCAGGTGACGTTATATAGTTTCTGTCTACTCCCAGGGTTATGTGTAAAGCGTTTGATTTTATTGCAACCTTTTCATGCTATTTTTTTTTTAATTTTATTGCCCATTGTATGACGATATCGGGAATTATGTCATCGATGTATATATGCGTTACTCCTATGTCTACCTATATTTCATTTGACTTTTTCCTTATACTTTGTAAAGAATCGTCTACGAAGGTAACATATCAATGTGCGTCATCATCATCATCGTCACAGCCCGACTCCTATTGCTGAGCCTCTCTTTTCTCGTGCCAATCAAAGTCAAAGAATTTATTTCAAACTTGCAGCGCCCCGCGTTTTCACCCGCATAAGTGTCGATCCCGTGGGAATATCGGGATAAAAACTATCCTATGTCCTTCCCCGGGATGCAATCTATCTTTCTGGCAAATTTTATCGAAATCCGTTCATTGGTTTAGGCGTGAAAAGGCAAGCAAAAGGCACTTTTGAACGTCAATAAAACAAAATTAATTCTAGTCGCCTCTTCCAAAAGGTAGTTTTCGTATTTAGAAGAATGGGCAAGACACTCCACCGACACTCTTTTAAAATGTTTTACAATATTTTTTATGCATTAATGTGCAATTGTGCATATCTGCATTTAATTGAAGATGATGACGATTTCAGAACCGAATATGTACGGTCACCAAAGGAGATACCAGGGACGTCGCGTCGAATATAGTTGAAGTTTAGTAAGAAACCGATGGAGTTTTTTTTATTTAATATAATTTTATATGAGGCTCTGGTTACTTCTCTCTTTTGGTAACTGTACCTACATCAAAGTTCGTCTAACATACCTGAAACTTTGTTAGTAAAAAATCTGAAAACAAACAAAACGTCAGAAACTCAGAATGTGTAAATTGGAAAGTCACAAACAGTACAACATTATGATACTGTTTGCAAAACCATTTTCCTGTCCCATTTAATACTTACAATAGTTACAATGTATATGTAAAGTGGAGGTAGACTGCATTAAAATTAACTCATACTTAATTAAATCACGAATTACGCATCATTTGTATAGTATGCCAAAATTGCATAAGATTGCACTATTAGTGACAAGTTAGGTAGGTATTTAATATCATACTTAGAAAAGAGATACTGAGTGTAACTTAAATATGTCTCGAAAAAAAATTGCGTGATTTTTTATAAGTTTCAAGATATCTCATTATTTATTTTTTTAATTATTTTATTAATTGTTGCATAAACATTTTTGCATGTCACTTGTCACTTGGCATAAAACCATTGCGTACAATTATTAGCAAACTGATAAAATAAATAAATAAACGAAATCTTTATTTCTTTCAATGAGCAACTAACCAAAAATTATACATTCAATCAGTCGAACCACACTATCGTATATATAGGAGTTGTAAGTTCCTATAAATAGCTAATTCTCAATATCCGATTAGCATGGAAGAGAGATCAAACCAATGAGCAAAAACTTTCATCTACCTAATCAATATCATAAACGAACACATGTTCTGATTGCGTAACGGTAATCTGAGCGATTGTCCATCTTATTATGAATGATTAGATACGATTTATGGCTTGTCAAAATAAATTGAGCGGTGTATGTTACTTTCACTGACATCCATAGGTATTGGTTTTGGTGTGAGATTACTACCCGATGTAATTAGATACTCTCCGTAATAGTAAGTACTAATAGCAGTGAGCAGTTGTAGCCCAGTCGTAACAGCCGCGACAGGCTCTTAACTTTGTGTAAATTATTTCATCACCACTGCCCTCAAAATGGTGAAGGGAAGGAAAGTAAGGAAACCGGCATGTCCTACATGTGGCGGCATCTAAATTCGAACACCTCTAACAACCCGCACTGGGCCCGTTTTGTGGAATAAGGCCCTATGCCTCTAAAAGAGAGGAGCCTGTGTCAACATTATAGGCGGTCAGTAGAAACATTATAGGCTGACTCTACTCCTTTATTGGTTAAAACTACGCTCTTACATCTTTGGTCAATATCTTTAAGTGGTTTTATTGCTGCAGCTATAAAAAATAATTATAGCCTTGTAAAGTTTACGAGAGGATTTGCAACTAAACATGCACACATGCATACACTTGCGCCTTTCCCCCATGGAGGGTTAGGCGCTCCGCAGACGGCGGTCATTTTGTTCGCGGATGACCGTGAGCGACATCATCCGACAAACATCGGCGGTGGCGCGATCTTTTTGCCCTCTATGTGCGTTGGTAGTACCTATAGGATTCCCTTTGCACTATCGTTCGCGGTCAAATTAACCGGCCCGGCCCGCCCCGCTGTGTTTTCTTGCCGGCTCTTCTCCATAGAAAACGACCAATTGGAACCGTGCACCTAGCTTCTGACGTTTGATAAGTGATGGGCACTTATGAAAGGTAGGTTTATGTGAAATAAAATATTTTGGATTTTTAATACCGATGTTATGAGATTGTAACATAGACGAGACTGATTCTTTGTTTGCAAAACAAAGAATCAGTCTCGTCTACGTACGATCGCATTCAAAATCTTTTCAAAGGGCCAGCTTAAAAACTCACCGTGAAAACTTAGGTGAAGTTAGCTGTTGTTCCATCCGATGCCAGAAATTGACATTATTAACAGCTCCGTAGTTAAGCGTTTTGAAAATTGCGTTTGGTAAACAGTACCTAAGACTCTTTTACGTGCATAGTGCTTCTGTCGTGGTCACCATCCTGCTTGTCTACGTGATGAATAAACTTCTTCCTTTTTGGGAAGGCGCTGTGTCCTGCAGTGGCGATCAATCATGCATTGCAGCGTGTGACGGCTGATTGATTGCATGTACGACAGTAGCAGATGCTATACCTACCTATACCCGTACTGTATAACAATTTATGTTGTTTATATCAGCATCTGTTCCAACTTCAAACAAAGGTCTCTTTTTGTAAGGAAAAGACATTGATGTTTTAAATCATTCAATACTGCACTCTAATTCCATAACACACTATCAATTTTACTACAATCGGAATCATTTTGAAGGATATTGCTAATCCATTGCTTCAAATTCGAAAAATTTGTCTGTTCAACAATGTAAATTTATAACGCAATGAATGTTGTTGAACTGTCAAAATGAAAGCCATTCCTTCTGTTAGTGTGTTACGCTATTACCCCGTAGAGAAGCATGGCAGAAAGGGAAGGATGCCTATACTCGACAGTGAGTGGATCAAGGTTGCAAGTGAAGATGATGATGACGAGTCAGCATTAACCTTGCTAAGGTTGGTTATCTGCCTAAAGTACTCCACTAATTTATCGTCATTCTTGAAAGTATCCTAGGATTACATTGCAAAGGAACCCGTTGCAATAGTTTCAAATATTCAATTCGACCGTCGTGTCTAGGAGGAAGCGAGTCCGTAACTTCCAATTCGAGGCGCCACGAAGATTAAAATAGTGACGGTATTATAATGCTTTCACTTTCACATGTCTGTGTGGGCTCTTGCATAAGTGATTATTTTGACTTCGATTATGGGACTCTGGTAACATTAATGGTTCTTATTTAATTTTAATAACTGTGTGGGCAATGTGGAGGTTGCAATGTGTGTGGTTACTATAATAAATTACAATGAGCATTGAAACTATCATTGAATCTGTTTGTATAGGTAGTAAAAATTGGTGCTATTGTTTTTTATTTTTATAAATGATGGCAGCGGCAGTATCAATCTTGCTCTAATGCATCATTTTAGTGTATAATATTAAGGATATGGGTGAAAGAGATGGCGAGATGATCAGAAAGAGATGGCGAGATGACTTGGACGCGTACCGCAAGGATTGGTTCGAGGTGGCGCGGAAAAAGAGTTCCTGGAAGGATTTGGGGGAGGCCTTTGCCCAGCAGTGGGACAGTATAGCCTAGCAAAAAAAAAAACTGAAGGCACCAATACCGTCTCCGTACAGTGTCTTAGCAACTACCAAAGTTCCAAGGGAGAGTAATTTGATTGGAAGTCAGTGCCCCCGACTACTTGTAGTGTTCACTGTGTAAAACACGTGACTAAAATTCGGCGTTCTCCTTCCCCAAAAGATAGACGCCAAATCGTCTGTGGAGCACCTCTGGAGTTTTTAGGTATTGAATGATCTGCTGTAGCGATAGTTTTGCAGGGCAGCCATGTTGATTTTCATTTGTTTAGAATTTCGCAAATATACACTAATCTAGGTAATCTGTCAATGTTCCCCATTCTAACGTTCCAAAATCAAATCCTGCCGTTTCTAAGTTGCCTATAGCAAATACTGTATTTGTCCTAAAAAATTCCGCCACATCCCCGAAAAGCAAAGAGTTCCGAACATTATTTGCTGAGGCACAGGTAAGCAAGCGAATGCCTCCTTCAATCTCAATCGATCAATATTTTATTAGTGGCTACATTTTCTGTCGTCTTTGTAAACATGTTGAACATGTTAATGTGTCTCTTGAGTGCGACTTGGTTGACATGAATGAATATAGGTAGGTGTGCCGTATGCATACTTGTGGACTGTGTGGACAGTTCGATGTAAAAACTTAGTGCCACAAGGATTGCACAATTATTTACGTTTAATGTTTTTAATGTCATGCTATTTCTTCGATCATAATAATTAAGGTAGATATTGCAAAAAAAAAAGATTAGTTAGGTGTGTTGTTCATTATTTCAGCGTGAATTCAAAAAGGCATATATATAAACCATTAGGTACACTACGATTGTAACCATAGATATAAGGAAGAAGATTTCTATGGTTGTAACATTAATTTGTAACTAAGTAAAAGCTTGTTTTCTACTTTAATTACCACCTTTAGATTTCAATTATAATTACCACTGCGGAAAACAACAATTACCACGAATCTCCCTATAATTAATCTTTAATTACTAAGTAGTTGATTCATCAAACAAACAACCTTGATGGGCTTGATGCGAATTTAAAATTAGGAAACTTAAAAAATACCAGACAGTCCGTAAATAGCGTTTTTATTATGTTAATTACTGTCTAGCTTCCAAAATAATTGAATTATCATTTCCGTAATCACTTATTAGGCGAATCGTGGATCCTGAATCAATGACTTTGAAACGACTTTTTGCGAAGTTTTGCTCTATCATCTGATCCGGCATTGGTATGTGATGGTACAGACGCCAGCACATCAAGCTACCCGAAACTGTAAAATTTTCCCAATGAGCTTTGAACCTTATGCTTTAGCGATAAAGTTTGAAAATCTATTAAATAAAGACAGATTGTAGTAGCTTGGTGTGCCGTCTGTACGTTGATCATGCACACGATGGCTAATGTTGGTGATGTCACAATCCAAACCTCATCAACATTCTCCTGCCCTTATCCCAATTTATTTGGAGTCGGCGCAACATGTCTTTTTTTCTTGTTCAAAATCCAAACCTACTTAGATATTTTAAAGAAAGAAAAAAAAATGGCGCGTGCTGCAGGAGTGAAACTTCTAAAAAATATTGATTATGAGAGAATTAGTGTGAGAGACAGAGAGAGAGAGTTATATCTTTCTTCTCTTTCATGTAACGAAATGTGCCTAAACACGAAAAAAAATCAACTGTTCCCTACATTTATGTTCGTACCTACTCGTCAAAATGTAGGGAACAGCTGATTTTTTTTTCGCGTGTCAGGTTTGGTCCCATAGTAAAAGTTGTTCTTAATGATGAGTACAATAACCTCTTAAGAGGTTGTTAATGTTTTACCAATAACCCTGTATATCAAAGTTAAAAAAAAGAAATAAATTAGTAAATCAAAATTTTGTAACAGAAGTCGATTAAAAACTGGCCAAGTGCGAGTCGGACTCGCACACGAAGGGTTCCGTACGTACCACAAGGCAAAAACGCCAAAAAACACGTTTGTTGTATGGGAGCCCACCTTAAATATTTATTTTATTCGGTTTTAGTAGAAATAGGTATATCATCTGTGAAAATTTCAACTGTCTACCTAGCTATCACGGTTCATGAGATACAGCCTGGTAACAGATAGACAGACAGACGGACAGCGGGAGTCTTAGTAAGGTCCCGTTTTTACCCTTTGGGTACAGAAAACTAAAAAGTAGCCTGTTACCTACAGCCTCATTACCTTCGGCCGGAACTGGTAATTACGGTGTTTCTAGGTAAAACAACGTCATTTACCTTCCTCGGCCTCGACTCCTGAAATAAGAAGTTGCAGATCATCATTCCCAAACATAAATTAATGCCGAATCATTACCAGCAAATTATTTTTAAACGCGCGGCGGTAAAACACAGTTTTACGTAGTAACTAAGTATCATGTTTTTATCTTTCTGGCGGCCTCTTTATTTGAACAAGTGATTTGATGTCAGTAGGTAGTGATAATTGCGCATCGAAATAAGCTAAAGGCTCCCGCAAACAGGCGCGACGCGATTCTGGTGGAACAATTTCTATGAAAACTTTGTGGAAATTGTTCTACCGGAGTCGCGTCGTGTCTGTCTGCGGGAGCCTTTAGTCGTGGCGTGGCTATATACCTACTTTACTTATAAGTCGGTAGGTATAGGTCGTTGAGTTTCCCACTGTGATTACAAGGTTGCTAAAATAAATCAACATGGAATGTGTTCTTAACACAAAATATCGAATAAATTATTATTTTTATTGTGAGTCGTGTCACTCAAATGTCAGTTGTTTGTCAAAAACATCAGTTTGAATGAAGACGTCATAAATAAATACGGAGCAATGAACCATCTTGTCAAAAATAAAATATGGTGGGTCTTGAGAACAAAATATCTTCTTTACCCCAGCTAAGTATTAGGAAGTAGTAAAGGGCGCGCGTTTTGGGGGACTGGTAATTTTGACGTTCAAAAAGTACTGAATGAAAATTAGCACTTTCTATTTTGAATAAATCACTTGTGATTTTGATTATAGGTACAGTCAGCAACAAAAGTCGATTAACACTTCAGTTTTTTTAATCTCAGTTATTGAGCAAAATATCTGTCCAAATTGCATTGTACATACCTTTGCTGCAATTTTGAACAAATATTTTGCTCAATAACTGAGATTAAAAAATCTGAAGTGTTAATCGACGTTTGTTTCTGACCGTACCTAGTGTTTTTATTTTTATATTTGCCAATATAACTTTGATAAATATGTTTTCAATGAGCTTATAAGGGTCGGCACTTTAGCAGTAACCATATTATGCTTTTAACCTTTCTTTAATGGCAAGAGTTCGTGAAAGGTCGTATGAAAACGCAAAGCGGTGAAAAGAGGTTATGAAAAACCTCCATGTTCATTTAAAAAACATTAACACAAACAGATCAACAAAACGGAGAAAATAAAATAGTAGAGAAATAAGTCAGCATTTCACTGCAATCAAATAACTGCAGTAGTCTTGTGTAGTTCATGAACGATGAACGAATAGGAACCGTATCTTCGCACTGTACTAAAAGAAACGTTTCCGAACGCTGGCTTGTAACCGGTCTAATAGGTCTAATAGCTCTTTTCGTACTCGTACATCGCCCGAACGAGAAAATGAAATACAGTCTGAGCTGATTGTTTGACAGAAACGTTATACGTTTTCATTCGATGTCTGAATGAATGAGAACGAGAAAGAATAGCCGACGAATGATGATGCTATCCGAACCCGACCGACCGAATTCGCAAGAATGAGATGAGATGCGCGTTATTTCAATGCCTTAGTGTCTATTTTAGCTTATCGCCCAAACACGGGAGACGAGCTGTTTGAATGGTACAAAATAATTCAGTTAAAATTCTCTTAATATATCAGCTGTGTACTCTGTGGTAATAATAAATAAATAATTATGGATGTTGCATTTATATATTTTTTTATTTATACGTAGTGGTTTATGTATAATAATGTCTGGAGTGCGTATTTGCTCTGTGAGTGATCCGGATCCGCGCTAGCGCGCTATATAAGCTCTATGGGAATGCTTACCGAGAGCGAAGACCGAATAGAGCTATTAGAACTAATAGAATGAACTAGTTCACTGTCCGAAATGAACTAGTACGGAGCGATCTTTAAAATGACCGAGCAGGCACAAGACTAAACTGCACCATTCAATTACCGGTGTTGCCATAACTCATAAACAATATTCAGAGTATATTAAACTCTTGCAACACTGGCAGCTTGCCGCCATACATCGCATAAACTAATATCCATAAACACGGAGTTACACACGCCTATAATTTCCGCTGGGGTCTTAAACCCTTTCTAACTCGCTTTCTATAACGTAATCATTTGAAATTACAATTTTATTAGTCTAAGAGTGAATTAGGAAACAGAAGACACGTTCAAAATCTAGTCGCAATCTCATCTCAGCGACAATTAATGTCAAATACTTGTCAAAAATGTAGGGAAATTAGAGGCATTTTTGACAGATTGAGACAGATCCTGACTGTGAACTCTTCTTTCTCGTTCTTAAAATTAGGAGAATTGCCCCTCTGTTTACTATCATCGTTTGGTACCAGTTTCAGCGTCAGTTTGTCAATGCCCGACAGATTAACGTTGCGGTCACAATTATGTCTACCTATTTCTTAGAAAACTTTATTGGTTAAACAGTTGTTCATGAGCTCTTTAAGATGGGAGGGTAATTCCCTCGAAGACAAGGTCCTCTGACCGACTACGTGACCATGACCGATGACCCTAATAGCTGACCGATGACCAAAATTGCCCTGGCTAGTGCCAGCCAATAATTCGGTTGTTCATATTATAACATGCACATTGGTGATTTGGACATATACATATCTGGGAAAAACTCATTTGGGTAGTGGCACAGTTAAATGGTACAGTACAAACCACGTCAGTAGTAACAATTTGACATTTATAGCGCCTTCTTTGGTCACTTGGAGCTAGTTGAGACTGTCAATAGTTCATCGTAGCTGGTAAATTCGTTATTAAATCGCTTATTTACGTTATTATAGAGCTTACTTTCAGTTGCGTACCACGGTAGCACCTCGTTTATAAAGCCCGGTGGCGTCGAAAGCGCACTCATGCTGCAAACACTAGCGGAAAGTAATTGGGGACGTGTTATTATACGGAAAACGGTTTTATTATTTACTGTTATTTATGTTTGCCCGTTACGCTGATTTTATCCCTTAATCTGATATTCCACTGTATACTAAGTAAGTACCTACTATTAGTTATTCCGTGCTCTAGCTGAATGTGTTGTTCATTAACATCGAAATGGCTTCGTTGTGAAATGTGATGTGCTGTCATTATGTCATTGACTCACACAACCCGCGAAGAAAATAGCAAATATTTTTAAAACAAACATTTTGTGTTTCTATTTCGTAAAATATAGTGACATACAATTGATGCGTGTTGGTTTGGAATTTTATGAATATTTTAGGGACAATTTAACGGTTCATAAATTAATATCAATGCCCCATTATCTCCCATTGTGTACAGGAGTATTAATCCATTAATGGAGCCTTTGAATGTCACCATTCGGGTGCCACTTATCAATCATAAACGACCCACAAACTACATTAAAAAGTAACTAAGGCCGAGATAAGCGGGCGGCACACAATTCAAGCCATTAATATTAGTAAGAGATGAACGATATAGTGCTCAGACATATTGTAACAGTTTTTAGTCTGTGGTCTGCTGCAATGCTGCTCATTCATTCATTCATTTTGTATAAAAGTTAGAAAACTTCATGGCAGACGTAAAAGATTAATAGTTTGATATTAGAATGGAAAAGCACGATTTAATTAAGCATTAAATTAAGCATCTGTTTACTAGAAACGATCCGCGGAATGTATTTAAATTGTAAATTAACGAGCGAATAGTTCTGATACCAATGGATGTGTCTGTGTGGATTCTCATTTAATAACTTGTTTTCTAAATACATATTTGTCGATCTTGATCTTGATAAAAATAATTCAGAATCGATTTTAAATCTAAAGCAGGTTTTTTTTCGTGTTTGCAATGTTATTTAAATATATCGCGACTGAGCGAAATTGAAGCTTCAGAGAGATCAGCAAACACTTGAGATATTGGAAATTAACACATTCAGCAATTGGAAATCTTGGTTGATGGCAATAGGCTCACCTCCTATAACTGGCGAAACGTGGGTAATATAGGTACAACTCTGCCCACCCCAGGGATCTGCCTTACAGGCGTTGCACGGGGGGGTTCCGGAATTGGTATTTTAAGAGGAACCGGGACCACCCCTATGTGCTGATAGTGATCACCGAGGTGGTTTTAGTGAGGTAAAAATCTCACACTCCCCGACCTCCCTCCCCGGAGGTCGGGTGTCTTTTGAAGGTTTCCCAACGACAACAAAAAAAAAAAAGGTGCAACTCTGCCCAACCCCATAGAGTAAGTAAACATGTATAAACATATATATATAAGAGACGGAACTCCCATAGAAAAAGTTGAAAAACGTCGCTTGTATGAAACGTGCGCTAAATTTGTCATATTTTATCTGTGATTAGCGCACGTTTCATAGTTTATTTTTTTATTAGACAGTTGCGATAGTTTCTTTTTTTATTAGAGAGTTGCGTCACACCCCAACCCTTTGTGGAAACAAGGCGTGATGTTTATGATATTCAGAATATTTAAAAAGAGGGTTCTAAAAAAACATTTGACAATCGATTCCTTTTAGCGGTAAACAATGAACAAGAGTTCTGTGTGCTGGAAACACGAAATATTGCGGGTGACAAGTTACAAACTGAGTTAGGTACCGTATTTGACTTGTACACTCATACAATGCAATAATGCTTCTGTTTACTTGCAAAACAGTCATGTTTTACTTGAAAATGCTATAAAGATTATACAATTTATTGTCCATAAAAATATTTTACAGAACAGGCAAGCTGAAGTGTCAATGGGCCGGCCATATTGGCTTTAAAAGCTATAACCGTTGGAGTAGACGTCTTCTTGAGTGGAAACCGCGAATCGGTAAACGTAGGGAGGACGCCCTCAGGATGGGTGAAACTTCGTAGGGTAACTGGGACCAGCAGGATAAGGACAACCGAAGAGTGAGCTAAAGGGCGTGTGATTGAAGGATATCCAGTAGTCAAAATCAAAATATTTTATTTCACATAATCCTACACGGGCACTTATGAAACGTCAAAAGCTAGTACAGTGGACTGCTACCTGATGATGATTAAATCGTGTTGATGTAAAGACTAAAATAATGTAGTAAATACGTAGGTATATGATAAATACAGCTGTCTAAACAATGGAAGAGACGATGGTCGCTCCAATAATCGCATTGAGCTTCTTTATATCAGCAAAAAAAGTGTCGCAAGACAATTGCGGTCCAAATTGCTTTTGCAATGAACGAATGATATTGAAAACGGCCCAGAGTTTGGACCTAAATATATTAGGTAAAGGGATGAAATGAATGTTTTTCTATAGCTTTTTTTTTGACACATCTTTAATACAATATATAAGCTAAAAGCTAAGACTAAAATATACATATTATGACAAGTATTTATAAAGGGAACAGTTCATTGGGTATCAAAAAATTCTTTCACATCGCTGCCAATAGGAAAAGTGACCAAGAGATTGTTGATTCTTTGGCTTAAAAATAGGCCAGTCCAGCCTTTGGTCACGTCCTAATTTTAGGTAATATGCTCTGGAGACAAGATGATATTGAGCCTTTTGATCCCGGTTGCCATACTATTACCACAGTCTAATACTGTGCTATTACTAAATATGTATGTAAGTAGATCCCCGAAAACCTAGAAATTGTCGATGGTTTCGTCGCTCCCAAACGAGGTCTTCGTGTCTTTTACTTAAATTGTTGTTTTGACATTATCCTACGCCTTCATCCAAACTAACTTGCCTTGAAACCTCCACTTTATGTAGGTAACTTTCGAAGTTTGTTACCGCAGTCCATATTTTTTTAGTTACTTAAAACTTTCTCGACTAGACCCACAGTAATATTTATTTTTATAATCCCTTGAGAATTTGCCCTGTTTTGATGAAAAATACTCCGTATGTATTTGTTCGTCCATTTAATTTTCTTTACTATTAAGCAAAGAGGTTCCCTATGTAATTTAATATTTTTATTTGTGGTAATAAATTCAAAGCTCAGGATGGTAGAACATTTCATTTTTGAAGATAGCAAAGCTATTCTTGTTGTTAAGGTCGAGAGGTTATCGGTATGATATAATAAATTCAGAAACAGTGTGTATTCATTTTATTTCTTTTTTTATTCGTTTGAATAACTTGTTTAATCTTCTCACATGGGGTGGCACGGACATTGACGCATAGTTATTGCACTTTTCTAGGAAACCGCAGATTTTTTTTTACTAACCGACGAATATTTTCAACTCGGCACCCTAATTGCGTAACACACTATCAACCGGAATCTGAATCATTTTGAAGCAAATTGTTAATCCATTGCTTCATAAGTTCGTTTTTTTTTTCTGCTCAACACGTAATTAACGCAATGAATGTTGTTGAACTGTCAAAATGAAACCGATTCCGATTGATAATATGTTACGCAATTGCCCCGCAGGTTGGTCCAGAATCATGTACTGAATCCATTGTGTCCCTGCCAATCTGTTAAATATGATTTGCCCGACATGGGTACTCAATTTTAGATTGACTTTATCGGAATCTCGAGAACCCGGGTTTCGAGCAATGGCTTTAGCAAAATGATGACTTCGACGAAATACACTCAGCTAAGTTCCTCTCGGATCTTAAGTTTATCTCGCTTTCATCACAATCATATCATATTGTAAAAACCGATTGAATATAAATGTAATGAAAGCTAAACACGACGCGTGTCGACAATGGACATTCCTCTCTGCTGCGTCCATTCATGCAACAAAATTATGAATACCCATGCATAAAGTGGCTATATACTGGTATATTGTATTTACAACGCTTTCCATGTAAGTAGATATGTGGAGCGTGTGAAACTGTGCCGGTGGAGAACAATGCAGGACGCCGGGAAATGCCGCGTGAGTGTACGCCAAACATCATTTACGTAAGTCTTAATTGAGAGGTCATAGTTGGCTTGTCTCGGCTTGTTAGAGTAATGTAATTAAAGAGCTGTTTTCTCATTGCCTTTCTAGATAATTGTTCTTTGTAAATTATTATTTAGGTACTCTTAGAAGAGTTAAATGCATGGAAGAGATAGTTGGATCTTAGTCTTTCCTTTTCGTTACACATCATCATCTGCGTAGCCTTTTCCCAAGTATGTTAGGGTCGGCTTTCAGTTTAACCGGATGCAGCTGAATACCAATATTTTACATGGAGCGACTGCCTATCTGACCTCCACAACCCAGTTATAAAGATTTTCCTTTTCAGTACTGTTTGTCAGTATATTCAAATCTAGGGCTCTATAGTTACCTTAATCGGTATGATAGAGCAAAACAAATAACCCTTGTAAATTTTGGGGAAAATGGTTTCCAGTAGGTATCCATCTTTTGCAGACATTGATTTTTGATTTTTTTAGATATTTTTGCGTCGCAAAACAGAGCTTAATCATCATCAGCCTACAGCAGTCCACTGTTGGACATGGGAGTTTCCAATTGCACGCCATTCAACTCGATTTTCGGCAACTCTCATCCAGCTGCTTCCAATCACCCTTTAAAGATCTTCGCTCCACCTAGCCTAAGGGCGTCCTTCCTTACGTTTGCCGATTCGCCGTTTTCACTCAAGAACACGTCTACCCCAACGGTCATCGGTTCTACGGCTAATATGGCCGGCCCATTCCCACTTCAGCTTACAGTAAACAGTGCTTAGCTTCACATATCCTACCTAAACCATTATACTATTATAAATGCTGAATGGTCACGTTGGTCACAAATTAAAATAAACACACTACAATCAACAATTACAAGCTCTTACTATTTTCCGCTCTATTACAGCAGTATGCAAGTGCATAGCAATTAATAGATATTTGCTATCAATATGTAATTACGGACGCTTTCGCGATAGCTGCCTTTTCTTTCGTGGTATTTGTTCAGATGCAACAGTGTGAGGCGTTATTACGTGTGTTATTTAAATAAGAAGTATGTCAAAGTCAGTATGTTATGTGCAGTGCTATTGTACAAATGGTGAAGGTTAGGAATTTAGGATCGTCATTGTTTATAATCTGGTAGCTTAGGATAGGTCGGGACTTGTGGGTCTGTTTTCGGTAAACGGTCTGTGGACTTAGAAGTAAATTGCGGTTTGACTTTCAGCGGGGTAATTGCGTAACACACTATCAGTAGGAATGGCTTTCACTTTGACAGTTCAACAACATTCATTGCGTTGTTTACGTTGAATTTTTTCGAACATTTATGAAGCAATGGAATAGCAATATCCTTCAAAATGATTCAGATTGATAGTGTGTTGCGCAATTAGGGCGCTGTTTATAGTCGTTGAAATGTAAACAATTTCCATTTTTCTTGTCAGTCAGTAAGTGTCAATTTACCGCGAACTACATCGCAAGGCGTGAACGACTACGTACCGAAAGTTTTTTTTTTAAATAGTTTATTATTTCACATTTACGTAAATTATTCTCAGAATTTCATGCAGAAAGGTTATCAGATAAAAGTTGATTCTGCACAATATTTCTTCAGTTTTTATTATATGCACTCTTTTATCTTAATAAGCAAGAAATTGCCAGTTTACGCTCCGTAAAATATGAAACACCCGTTTAAAGGAGATTACGCTACGTTTTATTTAAACGAAAGGGCAAAAATCTTTTAAAGCACAATAAACCCCGTTTAGTCAAGAAGTAAAGAAGTTAATATATTTATTTGGCCAATAATGAAAGCTGTTGCAAAGTTATCATGCGATCTTGAACCCACGCACTGCGTATGCGACTCTAAGCGCGCAACAACTGAGTCAAGGTGGCCAGTGATAAAAAAAGAAAATGTCTCAATGTTGTGAAACTCCAGAATTTAAGTTTAAAAGATACTATCAAAATATTTTATTACAAATAAATCTTATGCACTTATGAAACGTCAGAAGCTAGGTGCACGGTTCCAATTGGTCGGTTCCTACGGAAGAGAGCCGGCGAGAAAAAAAAACCATTTCCACTTTTAAAAATAATTCGGAGTCAAGCAGCCTGCTGTGTTTCGTTGATTCGTGGGAGTTCCAGTGGTTCAGGCATCTTCTGGGCAAGCTCGTTCCATCATAGACCTTATCCATCGCTTTCCATCAGGCGTGATCGAGGTCAAGAGCGTGCCAATTCAGCAAAAAAAAAAAATGCATTTTACAATGTTTTCGAATTACAATGTTTTAAATAGGTATGGGAGGACAGTGTAGGCCTGTCAACAAGTACCAGGGCCCTAATTACGCAACACAGTTTCAGCCACAATCTGAGTCATTTTGAGGGATATTGCTAATCCATTGATTTATATGTTCAAAAAATTCGTTTGCACAACAACGTAAATAGCGCAATGAATGATGTTGAACTGTCAAAATTAAATCCATTCCTACTGTTAGTGTGTTACGCAATTACCCCGCAGGTACATAACAAAATAGAAAATGGTCAACAAATCCGTAGTCCACAATGTTTTATCTCCAATCTTGTAAACTCTTTGATATCGCTAGTTCAGTCAGATTGATTTGGTGCCGAAAGCTCTGCGAACGAACCAAACTTATTACTTAAGAAATAGATCGGTAACATTTTGTCTTCGGCGCGGAGTTGCCAACATAGAAGAAATTGAAAGTGGAAGCGATGTTGCTTGTTATTTATTGGGATGAGAAACGAAATAGGTAAATATTGATAAATCTTGTATGTTTTATTTTTTATGCCAAGTGGTTTTCGCTTTTAATTTAGATACCCACCTTTTTGTTTGGGGGTGGTCTCACAGTCGATTTAGGATAGGTGCAAAGATAGCACGAAACATATCCAGCTCTAGCCAGTATTTATGGAACGGAGAAAGTAGTTTTCTTAACCACCGGGATGTCCCCGCACCACGTGATTACGTCATAATATGTAGGTATTGTTCCCGAACATTTTTTATTTTGGGCCGCGGGGCGCCCTTGTCACTTATAGGTACTTAAGGGGAAACAGGTACGAAGACGATAACGAGGTGATGGATGCCGTGGAGAGCTTTTTGCAGGACCAAGACAAAACTTTTTTTTAAAGGGATTGAAGCCTTGGAAAAGCGCTGGACTCGGTGTGTAGAGACTCGGAGACTATGTAGAAAAATAAATTATTAAGTTATCAATAGTCATTATATTCTATCTTCGCTTCTCACTACTTTTTGATCCCTCCTCGTATAATTCATACCATTGTTGTTTTCAAAGTTTTGATAAACAATAACATTGACATCACGCGAGTATCGTATTGCGCATGCGTCATCGCCGTCATTTGTTTTTTTTTATGATTTTCAACTACCTACAGATAACATATTTCGTAATGCCGATATAACCACACGGCATTTGGCACAAATGTACTGCTAGTGCTAACCACTCGACAAAAGAACCTGGAACGCAAGCAATACTCCCATAGACAAAATTACAAAAAATAAAATACTGAGGGGTGTAACGAAGAACTGAAAGTTCCCGCTTTTTTTTTGCTTTTAGCTCAGAAATATAAATTACTAGCTGCGCCCCACGGTTTCACCTGCAAAAATGTCGATCCCGTGGGAATATCGGGATAAAAGTAGTCTATATGTTAATCCAGGGTGTCAGCTACCTCCATACAAAATTTTATCAAAATTGGTCGAAGTAAGGTAAGAAGTAACAAACATAAACACACACACACTCACAACCTTTCGCCTTTATAATATTAGTGTGAATGCGAATTATCTCTTGGTATTTAATTTTATTGTAACTTACATTTTGAGACCCCCATTTGTAACAATAAAATTAGCAATTACTCATCATTAACATTGCTTTAGGTACAGCTAATCAAATAGTCTACTGTCTACGCAATTTCCTTCACATTCGAAGTCTTACATGGAGCTATATTAAAGGTACGGACGGGTTCGACGGCATCGGCATACACAACCATAACGAATATCAAAGCGGTGAGAGTGGGCACTGTGGGCAGCGTAGATCGGAGCGTAAATTGACCATGACGATCACGTGACGTGAACGACACGACATCATGGCGCCCAACCATGCGTGAACTTAACTTTTGATGGCGAGTTTAGGTGAAATTGTTTACTATGCTTACAGAGCTAAGTAGGTAGTATTTGAACGTTTGAAAACGACGTGTGGAAAGTAAAAATGGAGGAGATAAATTGTTTAGGATTTATTTATTGGTCCTTTGTGTAAGCCTAATTAGTATAATGTACGTCTGATTAATATTATTCTATATATCCTGGAATTATTATACCTTTAGCAGGTGTTGTATTGACTGTATTAAGTAGCAACAGGTAGGCAGATGTTAAAGTTTAAACATTTTTAATTTATAGTGAAATATATGACATTGTAAATCTAAATGATAATAATTAAATGTATTATTAAATTATCAACGAATTGTAGATGATTAATCGTTTGTTAATAGCCATTATGTTAATATAAGATAGTGTGTGCTGGATGCGAGAAGCACCGAACCGGTCGAAGTGGAGGTGCTTGGGGGAGGCCTATGTCCAGCAGTGGACGTCTTTCGGCTGAAATGATGAAGATAGTGTATTCATAATTGAATCGTTGTAAACAAAAGGTGAATTTTGTGATTAAAGTGCTGTGGAGATATTATTATCTACTGGATTTTATTTCTGCAACATTTCTGAGGCTATCCCGATATTTGACTGTCTGATTGCGGGCTTTCTACAATTGTTGTTGTTGAAAGAAATTGAGCCTTTTATTTCAGTCTCTAAAGTTGTGTTTTGTGTGCCTTTTACCTTTGTGTGTGTGTGGGGTAGAGACCCCACACTTCCCCGTGTCTGAAAGGCGGAGAAATACAATGAAACTAATTGATCGATAAAAGACAAAATGTTTCTTTACTTTGCCTTCACTTATTTCGTTTCAACGTAATTTTGGCTAGCAACACAATACAGATGTAACATCGCCTTTGTCTCGCACGTAATCAAATATTACTCAGAACGTGAGCCCACGCTACCAGAGGACATAAGCATTCATTCATGCGATCTACATTATTTTCCTCTTACCGTACAATCATCTTTATATGGAGCTGGTGGCGTTTAGATTACGCCGCCATTAGTTTTTTTATGGAAGTCTATGTCTACATTCTTTATTTGAATCAGCAATGGAACTTTTTAATGGGTTTAAAAATCATTGGAATTTATGTGGCATCTTTTTTTTATGGTGTTCAAGCAATGATTTCAAAAGTAAGGATACGCCCGTCTGAACATTTTACATAGAAGTTCTTCGTTCGAAATTCGAAGTTCGCGCGCACCTCTGTCAACTGAGTCGCGTTGGCCCTAAAACCGTCATTTTAGGGCCAGCGCGTTGGTGCCATTTAGTCGCGCCGTTAGCCCGGTCCTTACGCTAGTAATATATATGTCAATGTGTTCAAGCTGTGGAGTTGGTTGTTTTTAGGGTTCCGAACCCAAAGGGTAAAAACGGGACCCTATTACTTAGACTCCGCTGTCCGTCAGTCTGTCTGTCTGTCACCAGGCTGTATCTCATGAACCGTGATAGCTAGACAGTTGAAATTTTCACAGATGATGTACCTATTTCTGTTGCCGCTATAACAACAAATACTAAAAACAGAATAAAATAGATATTTATGGGGGGCTCCCATACAACAAACGTGTTTTTTCAGCGTTTTTGCCTTGTGGTACGGAACCCTTCGTGTGCGAGTCCGACTCTCATTTGGCCAGTTTTTTACAAATGGCATCCTGGCTTTTGATTAAATATGTATGGTCTCATTTGTTATTAACGTTATTATGACTCAATACAATCGCTCTTATATGTAGAGGCGTGACCGACATTTGCTATTGTGTTCAAGAACCGTGAAAATACGCATTTATTAACAGGCAGCCAATTCATGAAGAAGTAAAACTATTTTTAAAAGATTTTTTTAGGTTCAAAAGGCCGTTCCACAGCAAAATATGAGCAGACCGCAATTCGTATTTTAGTGGCCTGATTCCAATGATGCGTCAGTAGCTGAAATACAAAAACACGTCATGCGATGCGTTATAATTAATAGCAGTATCGTGTTATGTAAAATGTAAACATTTTAAATACATGAGCTGTCTAACGTATAATACATAATAATACATAATGCCTTTGTGAAATTGGTCTGAAGAATCTGAAGTTGACCTTCCATTGTTTACCTAGGCTGAATTTAATCATGTAACTTACGTAATAGCTTCAGGGTAAAAGTTTACGTAATATTGATATGAGGGGTTTCGCGAAAAAAAAAAAAAAAAAAATCAAGAAAATTGACGTGGTAACTGAGTACGTAGTCTAGACTGCCTGGTGGATCTAGCGGTCGCAAGCGCTACTGCTGAGCTCGAGGTCCTGGGTTCGATTCCTGGTTTGGGCAGTGTTATTGAGTTTTTGTATCTGGAATTTCTCTGTAGCAGCTCGGAGAGATTTGTGCCCGGTTGATGGCAATAGGCTTGCCCCCTATTACATGTGTACACTTCTGCCTAACTCTTCGGGGATTACAGACGTGATTTTATGTATGTGCCTATGTAGAAACGAGTATGTAGGTAATCTGCATTCGCGATTTATTTGCCAAAAATGTAAACAAATATGAGTTTATGGAAAAATAACTTTAATTCCTACACAAGAAAGTTCAGTTTACGCTACAACTTCAAACATTTTTGTAACTTTTTCATTAGTGCTAGTCATTCTGAAATCAACTTAATTACCATTAAAATAAAGTTGCTACTTATTTGTTTAAATTGAAATAAAACCAATTTGAAACCAATTTGAATAGACTAAATAAACAGAGGTCGATGTACATCGACCTCTATACTTTAATTTAATCTGTAATTTTATTAAATAAATGAGTTGACTCTATTATTATTATATATTCTGTGGTTGAATTCAGGAACTTATTAACATGAGGAAGGTATTCAAGGTATGTAATTACTTGGTTTTCAATACTATTCCGTAATTATAGCTATGTATAATATAATAATGAGAACATAATGCGGGACATGATTAGCGATTCTTAGAATGTCATCGAACGTCATGAATTACAAAGCCTTTTAAGTATGTTAATGCCTTATAGAATCAGCAACGTAACATGAAAACTACGAAATAGAGATATAGGTTTTATTTGGAGCTGAAAAATACGCAATACTTAAATAGCGCAATATTGAGTTAAAACTGGGCAAGTTGGCAAACAGGATAGGCGTTGAATAATCAATTTATGTATTTATTTTAAAATAGATAGCAAATTGTAGATATAATGCGAGTATTTTAACGCTTTTATATTGATAAGATTCAAATCTACTTAATACTTCTAAATTCTAACGTGAAACAGTCAAAACTCACACTACAGTCAGAGCAATAATATTACACCTAATTTTAGTTACCAAACTTGTTATCAATTCCGTGAACGCTGACTAAAGTCAAAGTCTATTTTATACTGTGCTAAAGTGATGCTCAAAATCGAAGACGCAGAAATCTTCCAATGTAGGGAAGGCAACTTGACTCTTAAAGTTCGAGGGTGACAGACTCGTTCAGAAATTATTCAAAGGACTTGGTTATTGTTTTGAACGCAGCTGTTAACTGCTATAAGGAATTGTCAGTGCTTTGAGGTGGCTTGCTTGACTTTGTAAGTGTCAGTAGTTGTAAGTATATTTTGACAGGTGATGTAATTGGAAATCAGAATGAGTGTTTCAAAGTTAATAAGGCTACTATTTGTACATACGAATTTTTGGGCGTCTCGAATTTGAAGATTGTGTATGTTTGTCATAGAGACTCTATGACAAACCATTACGTAAATTGCTGAACATCGTTCTTTTTTAATTACTAACAGGGTACTGTATTTTATTTATTTAGCTAAATTGGCTATATGTAATCAACGTACAAAGTTACGTTAATCGACAAACCATAAAGTGCGCCAATGGATTTAGACCATAAAGTCTTTTTCAACACACTTGCTCGTAAAGTGGCTCTTATTGAACCGCTTTAAGGTCCATAATGGAGTGTATTACGAACGCGTGCTTTTTCTTTACTTTAATCCACATGTTCTGTAATACCACAGATAACTATTTACTAGTCAGAGACGCGCGCTTTTTTAATCTCATCAAACCCTGCGTTCCGAATTGGGAAATAATCGATGTGTTCCGAATTGGGAAATAACCGAATTAGCGTGAGCGCGATAACGATAACGATGTCCCGTGAATCGTCATAGATGACGTCATCACATTCGCCATCTTGCGATAATGCCGACCATGCCCTAGAATAATATCACCGTGAGCGCTGTCAAAAATTACAGTGTGTGTATGAGGTTGTGTCAGTGTGTGTTTTGTTTTGAGTTGCATCATCTTTAAATTAAACTAACGTGGCATTTTTGAAATTGAAGAAGAAATGTGGTGTTTATACAAAGAAATACTGTAATAATATCTTTTTTACATTGTGTAAGTACTGTCATGTGAGCGCGTTCACGAGTGTTCCGAATTGTTGCCAGCTCTCAGCAGTCATAATAGTAATATCTAAATCGGAACGCATGTGAGATGATGCATGGACGTAATATTACGTCCATGGAGATGATGTGAGCGCTGTGATGTGAGCGATTATAGCTAATTCGAAAAGCGCCCAAAGAGACTTCATGCCGAAAGAAAAAATCCGCGGGCTATATTTCAATTTTTTTTAAATAGTCTGTATTGTCCTTGGTCGCAAAATGAACTCGCAGGGGACCACAGACAATTTAAGGTGAATGCGCAGTGGTAGACCGCGAAATTCTTAGGTTTTTTGCAATTTTCAGGTTTGTGTTTATTATATTTTTTCTATAGGCTGTATCGGTGTTGTCTGTGCCATAGATTAATATATTTAAAATGAGTCAATGTTGCGCGCGCATAGCTAGTGCTGGCTAGCACGGCGCGCGGGAAAACAAAACCAGCGCGCCATTTTCCATACAAGTTAATATTTAACAATACAAGTCTGTTTTTTTTCCTCGCAAGTGTGTTGAAAAACGTCGTATGAAACGCGTGTGCATTAATCAATATACACTCGGCTTTCTTATCGCTCTCGCCTGCGGCTCGCGCGATAATATCGCCTCGTGCATAATGATCAACATAGCACACATGTATCATAATGTACTATTGTAGATAATTACACTTTTTATTGACCTATTCACTCAACGCCCTTTAAGTACATATTAATGACTTAATAATATTGCTGGACTGTTGAATATAACGGATTTCCATAATAATGTACCTGAGTATGTTGCAATGTAATGGTAGATAATTACTTTGTTCTTATGGTTGAGGTAAATATGGCTTTACCTATATAGTTAAAATAACAACTTGCCTTGAAGAAACACGTGCGAGAACTAACAATAAAATTGTTGTTTATTTATTTGTCATAACCAGAGCTAAAAAAAACTTATTTTGTAAGTGTTTGGATATGTTATGCAAGTTTAACTTTGCAATTGCGAACCAAGTCCCCAGAATAACCTTGTGCCATGAAAATAGAGTTCAAAACAAATATAATGCAACTATTTACGTCTATCTAGGAAGTTTTGCAATAAACGAAGGCATTGATCGATGTCCTATCTGAAGAATACCTAGCTACCTACACGCCTCCCACGTTAAGCTACGTCGCATATCCTCGTATGACACAAAGGATCTGCATCTAACACAGAAACCAGTTAGATCAACAATGTTCACCTGTTTTGACCTAAAGAGTTGCGAAATGAGTCCCAGGGCCAGTCAGGTTAGCTGAATAGAATGCAGTACCTACCGTACCTGTGCCTTATCCGCATAGAATGTAAAGCAGAAGTTTAGATTCGATTTTCGAACGGATTTAAATAAAATGATCGTCATTCGATGAATGGAAGAAAGGAATACGGGTAAATAGAGTTAGGTTTCATTAAACTTTTTTACGAAAGCCTGTGCTTTAAGGCCGGCCCTATAAGCATAATTATAACTCGTTTCATTTTGTGAATAATATTTTACGTAAATATAGAAACGAAAGTAAAAGTTGTGAGTGAATCAGTTGGTATTCATAATGAGTAATGTATACGTTCGATGTGAAAGCCAAATCCAATCTGCAGACGATTTGATAGGAATCAGAATCGATTGCATATTACGAACTTAGGAGATGTTCTACGACAATGTAATTTCAAGTTACACAGGTATATGCGGTATAAGTGCCTTAAATTAAAGGCTATCGAGATATACCGAGAGAGAGGGATACCGAGTACCGCTGTAGACATTAATAATTATGATTATATCTAATCTGCGACATAATTGCCAAAAATGTAAACAAATATGAGTTTATGGAAAAATTACCTACTTTGATTCTTACACAATAAAGTTCAGCTTAAAACATTTTTATAACTTTTTCAATAGAACACTCTGAAATCAACTTATGTACCATTAAAATAAAGTTGATATTTGTTTAATATGAAATAACATCAATTGAAAAGAAAGAATACGTAGTCTAGATCGGACCTTGCATAATATTATGTCACAGATCTACCAAAATCAAGAAGCGACAAAACCCTTCACTTGTCCACAGACCTACTGAACATTAAAATTAGTACATTTAACGACATTCCAGTTACCAAAGCTGAACTACTAAGTAACGAAGGACTTAGCGTTAGTGCAGTTGTGCAAGCGGCCTCGCACCCACGCCGCCGCCGCGCCGCCCCCGTCCTCTCGCTTGCATCATGTGTACCTGCAGCCAGTCGCTCGGAGCAAAGGTCAGCTGTGCCCAATTGGGGACAGGAATGAGGAAGTTGTGGGAAAATTGGCCTATTTCGTTGTGCAAGGTTTAAAGAGTTAAGTATACGGGTCAGTGGGAATCTATAATAGATAAGAGTGGTTTTGCAATAAATTCTACTTTGTAAAATTTTCTGGGATTCTTTTTCGCCCGTATTGTAGAAACAAGTTTCATAATTTAGTGCCCAATCAGAGGTAGGAATGAGGAAAATGTGGGGAAAATTGTCCTATTTAGTTGTGTAAGGTTTAATTAAAGAGTATGGTCAGTATCTTTAATAGGAGTGGTTCTAAATAGCATCTCGAGAAGATCCTCAAGGAAGAGTTCTGGCCGAAGGGTGTTGTGTATTGTATGTGTTTTTATGGGCCTTGATGCCTGAAATAAATGAATAAATAAAATAAAATAAATCTTTTTGCATTTGATCGCCCCAATCCTTGAGCAAGGATAAAAGGCTTTTATAGCCGAGTTGAAAGAAAAAATCAGAAAGAACGCTATAAGCAATGGCTATAAGTACTTAAGCGAAAATGAAGTAATATCGCGGGCTAGCGATGCGATGCTGTAGGATATAATATACCTATGAAATTTCTTGTTTTAACATAAAATAATATTTTATGTTAAAACAAGAAATTCCACAATGTCGAAGTCGCGGGCAGAACCCAGTTATACAGGGTTATTGGTAAAACATTAACAACCTCTTATGAGGTTATTGTACTCATCATTATGAACAACTTTTACTATGGGAACAACCCAGAAATCGCGAAAAAAAATCAGCTGTTTCCTAAATTTTGACGAGTTATAAAAACATAAATGTAGGGAACAGCTGATTTTTTTCTGTATATGTGTAAAGAAAGATAAGTCTACTTTAAGATACAGATTCGAGATACCTACATGGCAAGTAGGTATATTATAAAATATTATTTATTTTGCTACAAAAAAAAAAAAAATTGTTAAAATATTATTTATCTTTACAGTAGGTACCTATCTAATTAAATAAGAAACAATAATATCGTCGTCTAGAATTAGTGAATCAGTATTGACCTGTTGAAAGAGAAAACTTACAAGTTCTGCGGATTATTTGTTGCTCATTAGTCGACTGTCTGGCTGTCTCGTTAGACTCAACTGTTACGGTTTCAGTTACCTAACACAAAAAGGCTTTTAGGATATCATCCAATTATAATATCTTCTATACCTACATATTGTTAAACTAGCTGCGCCCCGCGGTTTCACCCGCATAAGTGTCGATCCCGTGGGAATATCGGGATGAAAAGTAGCCTATATGGTGTCAGCTACCTCCATACAAAATTTTATCAAAATTGGTCCAGCCGTTTGACCGTGAAGAGTAACAAACATATAAACACACACACCCCCCCACAAACTTTCGCCTTTATAATATTAGTGTGATATAAAAAGTCGCTTTTCGTATCTGAAGGTCTACTCCCTAAGCACGAAGTTCGCAATTCCGGCTGCAGTTCACTTATGGACATAAGATCTGGGGGCCTAAAAAGGCCACTTTGGCAGAATCATAAAACGATATTATTATGAATCATAATGGACAGTTAACTGTTAAGTTAATCGTATCAAATCCCACTGATGAAGGATTTTCAGTTATTTTTTTTTGTCTGTAATAAAATACCAATCAATCCAATCCAAATCCAATCCCAATCTCTTTGATTTATTCCCTACGTAGTGCAGCGAAAAAAAGAAAAACACGGACGGTCTCCGCCATACTACGATTCAAAATGTAATCCTTTTATGATGCTGCCAAAGTGACCTTTTTAGGCCCCCAGTTCGGGGCCCGAAGTAGGAATGACTGACAACACGATTTGACAGTTTGTCCCCTACTCCCGATGTGTTTTGTTCGTCTGAAAAAAATTAGGTATTTGACACACGTTTTGACTAATCTACTACTTTCTGACGGGCCCGTATCTTCTTTGACGGACTAAGAGAGTACACTCCCTGTCTGTAACCACGTTGGTCTTCTTAACTTCGAAACGGAATTTGATGCGTTTTTCGCCATCATTTAGAGAATGTATTCCTTCATTTATTAAACTTACAAACAATACAAAAATCTCGATGTTTTTTCAAGTCGTAAAAACCGTGCGAAGCAGGATCAGGTCGCTAGGATAATTAGTAAATAAAATCATAGCAAATGGGCCCTGTATCAAAGTAAGTGCTAAATTCACAGCTAAGCGATGCCCAAAAAGATTTAAACGATTTAATACTTTTTGGAGACAGCTAATTAAACTTTTAAAACGAGTTTTAGAATACTGGCCAGCGAGATTTAAAAAGTGAAATTAACTTTATGGCTCGCTTTTCGGTTGAGTAAGCATGCCTACGAGTTCTGACAAGCATCGCACGACTTGACAGTCAGCTGATCGGAGGCGATCACTTGAAATGTCAATGGTCTTATGAAACTGCCAAAAGCGAATTGTGTGGGCACGAAGCCGAATAAAAAAGAACATCAACAAATGTACGACTTCATAATCGAGTTATCTTTCAGTATTTCACGTGACAGACAGACGTTTGATAGACCTTATGTAATGTTTTACATTTATTTATTTTACCTTTAAAAAAAAACAATATTACCAACGGTTGTTCGCAGTCGCAGGTCCTGTACCAAATAATTCAACGAAATTGGTCTGTTTTTATTAGAGTCAAAAGTTTCAATAACACTTAAAGGTATTTAAGTGTTATTGAAACTTTTGACTTTAAACTCAGAATATCTAGCTGGCCTCAAACTTTTATTAGGTACCTACAGAAAGTTTAAGGCTAATTTCCTTAATGAACCTTGTATATTACCAGTGTTGTCCAAGTTGAAAAATAAGTACCTAAGTAAGTATATAAACTATTAGCCTCAGAATTCAGAATTAGATTTTCCTCGTTTTTCTAATTTTCATTTTTAGGGCTCCGTACCCAAAGGGTAAAACGGGACCCTATTACTAAGACTCCGCTGTCCGTCTGTCCGTCTGTCACCAGGCTGTGTACTCATGAACCGTGATAGTGAGACAGTTGAAATTTTAGCCGCTCTATCAACAAATAAAAACAGAATAAAATAAATATTTACAACAAACGTTTTTTTATTTTTGCGTTTTTGCCTTTTGGTTCGGAACCCTTCGTGTGCGAGTCCGACTCGCACTTGGCCAGTTTTTTTCATATCTGATAAAGGTCTAGCCCTTCTAGCTAGGAACAAATCTGAGCAGAGAATAGCAATGAAACGCGCGAACACGCTGCATTGCAGCACGTTAAACATAATAGGAATTCCGAAAATGCCAAAACTTGGCGAAAAAAGAGCGCTGCCAGGAATCTGTCGAATTCTCGCGCGAAAATGTGCCGCATTTTTCCTCCCAGATTTGACCTTAAAAATAAAAATATCATAGACAAGACAACATTCGAAATGGTTTTTATCTAAGGTTTTTATTGTTACTGGCACTTAAAATACGATGTTGGTCGTCAAATCGTCATGTTTATAAGTAGTTAGCACGGGTGATTCACGTTTGAGCTAAATAGCTGTTGCATTTAGATAATTACTGTTAAGACGTCACAAGTCTACAACAGACATAATTGATACCTTAATGAATTCTTTGTACCTACATTCTTGTCCAGTTTATAAAGCAACCAAATATAAACATAATGCTCTTGTCTGTCTATCATCTACTTTAAGCTTGTTACTGTGAAGTTTCTTTCATCAAAGGAGTTGCATTGTACTTATTTTATTTTTATGTTTGTTTACTATAATTATTATGCGTCTTACAAAATATTTAGTTTTTAGAGATACCTACTTACTTACATAAAATATTTAATTGTCTTCGCTGTTATTTACATTCTGTGAATCGACCTTTGATTGCCGTTGAGATTGTTGGTTAAGAAATAAGGATAAAAAAATAAAATGCAATATTCTGTTTTTTGTTATGCAAACTTGTAAAGAGGTTTATTATTTTCAGTGAGTTATTAATTTTATTATGATTGTAATGCCATTAAATTCCGTGAGAAAACAACAACATTCGAATTTTGAACACTCGCTCTATATTTTTTTAATTTACTGAATGCAGCGCAACGGATCGTGTCGTGCACAGGCATCAGGCATTCATACACGACGCCAGTTTACGACCGCGGTATCACATTTTATGTTGTGCGTGGCATACCTAAGCCCGAATAATACTCGAGTGGTCTAGTTATAGCCAATGAACGGAACGGCCGATAAATTGGTTGGAGAGTAAAAGGGCCGGTCAGCGGCGTGCCCGATAGGGGCACTAATGAAGATTTATACGGCTGAATGTACCTCAACCGAAGGACGTAGACCGCTGCGAGACGGAAGTTAGTGCTCGTCAATTGTTTCTTTTTTACCGACTTCAAAAAAGGAGGAGGTTTCTCAATTCGACCGTATATATTTTTTTTCTTTTTTATGTGTGTTCGCGGATAACTTCGTCGTTTTCCAAATTTTTTTTTGTCATGTCATCAAAGTGTTACTGCATAGAGTAGGTAATGATAGAATAATAAAAATTAATACTAATTACTTATTCTATGGTTGTAAATACTAATAATAAACCTCAAGAGTGTGTCTCTTTGTGTGAACGCGCTAATCTCTGAAACTACCGGTTGGATTTGAAAAAATCTTTTTGCATTTGGTAGCTCAATTCTTGAGGAAAGTTTTAGGCTATTCAACATCACGCTATGGCGGTTAGGAGCCGAGCAAAAATAACATAAAAAGCCAGAAAGGACGCTAACCGAAAACGAAGTGATAGCGTGGACAGGTGAGGCGATGCGACGGGGTTGTTCGGGGGAACGAGAAATTTCACGCGCACGAAGTCGCAGGTAGAAGCTAGGAGAATAATAAGAAAATATACTAATTATTCTACAGTTGTAAATTGTTTAGTCCTTGTATGACTTACAACGACCTATGCATTCAAAGAATTTGTTTACAGCTTATTAAAACAACACTCGTGATAAACGGGGCCAAAATAATTAACTAAATAGCGTGAGAACTCGTCATAGAAACAACACGTATCACAGTAATTTACTATAAAAATACTATCTTTATATCTACAAGGCGGCTATAAGAAAAGCTATGCGGATAACTTCACAGTGCTATTGTGAACGAAGCTATTGTATGGCTCATGTGGGCGAGGAGGGAATAATTGGGCGCTTATCTTACCTATTAGACAGACAATGCACATTAGGAAACAACAATGCTGAATAGCGAGGGGTGCAGTAAGGACACCCTCAGTGATTTGAACAAAATCGCGATTTTAGATGGGGCATACAATAGAACTATGAGGGGTTATTCGTACGTATAGGAATGCAGGATTGCATTTTCAAGGTCCTGATTTTTTTGACCTGGCCTGGCTTTTGGCATCATGTCATGTGCTTAAATAGTCACTAAACCATCGACTTACTCGTCCTCATCGTTGTCTAGCATAATATAATGACATGCTAAGAAGACTGGCAACACTGACACGTTGACTGGCACCGACAATCCGGCCACTGATTTTTTCCTGCTAGAACTTTAAGGATCACACCTACGTGGGCAACTATTAAAACTTTTATTGAAGTTGTCGAAGTTATAACTTAGTTCTACAATGTTGCCTTCCATATTATTCAGTTTACTACTCATAAAGTTCAAACTTGAGCGGTAATGGCTAATATGACTTTAATAGAAGAAAAAACTAGAGAACCTTGCTTTACAAACTTATATATACAAACCCATTCCACCTAAAGGAGCAGTGGTGCCCCATTGGTAACGACTGCGACTTACGAGTTGTAGGTTGGGTGTAAATTATTTCATTACCACTGCTCTCAAAACGTTGAATCAAAAATGCGAAGACATGTGACATCCACCAACCCGCACTGGGCCAGCGTGGTGGATTACGGCCCACTCCCTCTCACCGAGAGGAGGCCTGTGTCCCAGCAGTGGGAACATCATAGTGGGATTATGTGATTCCACTTACACTTGAAAATGTTCAGAGTTTAGAGATGTCTCTTCAACAGTATCCTTTTTACACACCATGCAGCTAGAGTGCCCTTGTATCTGTTCCCGCTTTTGTAAATGATAAAGGCCAAATGGTGAGTCAAACTCAAAACTCAAACTCAAAGCATTTATTTCAATTAAACCATTTTACAGGCACTTTTGAATTGTCAAGAAGTAGGTCAGTCAGAAAAATGTGAAGCTAGTTGCCCATTCCAAAGCGTAGGTACCTATGGAGAAGAACGGACAAGAAACTCCATGGACACTCTTTTTAAATTATATTTTACAAAAATATTAGTTACATCATTACTTTTGAATTTATAATTAAATAATGTGAGAACGATGTAAAAATAAACAAGACGTATGCGTTAAAAGCGTCCAGAGTACAACAAATAGTACTAAAACAACAATCCAAAAATAAAAATAAAATAATTAAAAATAAGCCGAGGCAGCTAAGTGATGACCAGCCCCAACTGACGGCGCCCGTTCACGAACATGACGCATAGATCAGCACCATTCAGCTCAACCATTTTGAAGGGAGCTAAATGATCCAACATACACGCCACCGTCAGCGAGACATTTGTGTGAGCATGACATACTATCAGCCGCCAGGGCACATCACATTCAAGTCAATGAAAGACATATTACCCGGTAAATGGTAAAATAAGGTATAGTACTTACATAGAACTCACATCTGTGCTATGCAATTATACAATACAAATGAAATTGAGTTTATACAATGCAAAGATAGTCTTACAATCTTCAGCAGCTCCAACAGTATTTTCAGGTGTTAATCAATTAGTTGTGGTTGTGGAGCAGGACCAGCATTGAGCCAGGCATTTTTATCCGCTATGTAATCCCCTAACTTATAATATGCCTGACTGCATAGTGTGCGTTTTATACAAGACTTGAATTTTGTCTCATTCAGTTGAAGAATGTGGGGAGGTATTTTATTATAACATTTTAAACAGTAGCCCATAAAAGATGAGTCTACTTTAGCCAGTCTGAAACCTGGTTGAACTAATAGGTCCCTATTTCTAGTACTATAATTATGTCTTTCACCTCTTTTACTAAAAAGATGTAAGTTTTTTCTTACATACATGATGTTTTCGTAGATATATTGACAAGGTACCGTCATGATGTTAATTTCCTTAAACAGTTCCCTCAGAGAATCGCGCCTGCGGAGGTTATATATGGCTCTGATGGCTCTTTTTTGCAGAATAAAAATAGAATCGATGTCTGCAGCCCGTCCCCAAAGTAAAATACCGTAAGACATGACACTATGAAAGTAACTAAAATAGACTAGTCTCGCGGTATCTACATCAGTAAATTGACGGATTTTTCTGACAGCATAGGCTGCTGAACTTAGCCGTCCTGCAAGAGATGTTAAATGAGGACCCCATTGTAGCCTTGAGTCGAGCGTGATCCCTAAGAAAACAGTTTTATCGACGACGAGTATTGGTGACAAATAAGTTATTGCAAAATCAATTGCCGTAAGAGGCTTTTTAGGAAGACAAACTCCTACTTGGGTCTTCTTCTAAAGATTGAACTTCTATCACGAACCAGATTTAAGTATATACCTACTAAACCAATCTCTCTGGTTTTAGAATCTTTCGGTTTTATTTGAACTTTTCCCTTTATTTTGGTTTACTCTGGTACCAAAGGTTAAAATAATTTGTTATCGATTTAATACTCAATCATTGTTTTTGGAAGGGGGCCTAGTAATCATGTGTGACAGGTTTTTCCCACAAAGGATTTATCAGATGTAGTGTCTTCATTATTTTTAAGGCGTCTTTGTGGAAGAGAAATAAATGTTTATTTATTACTATTAATATTGACATCTGTCCATGTAACTGCCATTCAGCTAAATGGTAGGCGCCGTGCTGCACCCTATCAAACACAAGCCGTTTCAGGGACGTCATTTGTTTCATTGTTCCTGCTTTGTGACATTCATGATTTATTTTATGAACACATGAAATATGATTTATTACGACTAAGTATATTTTAATCTTCTTATCGTGTGGCAACCTATGTGAGTCGGCCCAGACCCAAGCAACGAGTTTGGCGTCCATTAATTTGACGGCACGGTTGGCGCAGTGGTTAAGCGATTGACTGCTGCGCTGCGTGTCGCGGGTTCGATTCCCGCACGGAACAAATATTTGTATGTCCTATAAGTAGTTGTTCCGGGTCTGGCTGTTTGTGTATGTGAGTTTAAATGTTTGTAAACGCACCCACGATATAGGAGAAATTCCTAGTGTGGGGCAACGTTTAAAAAAAAAAAAAAAAAAAACGCTTGCTAGCAGGCATCAGGGTACGCAGGACACCATATCACAGGGGCACTTCTCGTAATATTAAGAACGTTCACAGTCTGATCTCAGTCTCAATTTGTTAAAAATACCTCTAATTTCCTTACATTTTTTACAAGTTTTTGACATTTATTGTCGCTGAGATGAGATTGCGACTATATCTTGAACCTTTTTGCTAACGGGAATTGGTCCTCTGATGTCCCATCGTTTGTGGAACAGCACCACATTATCACTCGAGGCTAAAATCATCTATTACAAAGCTAGTACCTACGTTATCGAAATCTACTTGCTATAGAAAGTTTCTGGTTAATATTTTTTAAGGACATGTGACGACAGAAAATAAAATATCTCTAAATAAACTTTCAATATCAGAGGTCACACATATCTCAGCAGGTTTAGGCAACATTGTCGTAACACGTCCCCAAACGCCCCCAGAGTTACAAAAATAAGTATAAATTTCCCTTTCCTTTGACATTTACTTTATTGGATTGTGAATACTTGTAAGTACTCCGTGAACATTGAAAAGATATTAACGCAAATTTAAGACATCAGGGCTCAGAGTAAAAAGGTTACGACCGAAATAGCAAAAATAATATTGTTTTTTAAAATCGACTAGCATAAAACGATCTAGGCCCTAATTCACTATGACCTACTTCGAAACCACGTCAATTGCTGCAAGGAATAATACAGAATTGGGGCCCTGAACCGAAACGATCAATTGCAATTGTCAATATAGGGTCAAATTTGATTAGCTAGCGAAACTCCACAGACGTTTTGGGGATCGATACCTAAACACAATACAACAAAGAAAAAATGTTTGATGTTTTTTATTTGGGGTCAATGACCACTGGTAGTATAGTTACTTGAAGTACCTAGTTGAGAAAATCTGTTTATTTTGTTTTATCGTGTTTAGATATCGATATACCCATCACGTCTGCGTAGTTTCGCTAACTAATTTAATTTGACCCTGTATTTACGCGATCGATACACATTGATGCCCAAATTGATCGTTTACCAAATGCAATTGAAGCGATTGACAATATTACTATTGATCCATTGCAATTGATCATTTCGGGGGGGTAATTAGTCTGAACGGCCCAAAGAGAATGGATCGCGGGCCATTCGACCGTAACCAAAAATAGTCTACGTTCCAAAGGACCTGTGATAAAATGATTTCAAAAATTCGTTCCATAAGCTGTGTAAAGTGATTTACAAGATTTATGTATAGGCACGCAAAATCCCCTGAAGAGGATCCCTCGAGAAATAAAGCTTTTAAAATACTCACAGATACCGGTGACAGTAGTGAATATACAGATAGATCTCTTTTATATCGATTTATATCCCTCGTCTTCTATTCTGGCGAAATAACGATAGAACAGGAGGGTTATATCCCCATTTTGAGAGGGTAGTTTAAGAGGCAGTTTAGACCTACATAACGGACACATTCCATTAGGTATAGAGATTCGATTATTCTTTGATCGGCCTTCAAATCGTAACCTAGATTCGTACAAAAAGGAAGCAATTTGGAGCTCCTTCAAAACCCAATTAAATAATTGATAATTGCCAGTTTCGCTCAACACAGAAACTAACTAAGCCTCTATAAACGTACAAGGTACAAATGATAAATTATTGTTTAAACAACAAATAAAACAAAGCGAGACACTGCATACGACTGTGGTTAGATCATAAATTTGACACTTGCAAAGCCGTAACGTACAAGGAAACTCCGACAGTAAATTCTCCTTGTATAGGTTTTGAGGTTACAACAATTAAGTATTGTTTACATACAAGCGAAAACAATTTATCTGAGACTGTTTGCGTCGATGCCTGCCTTAATACAGAGTATTGAACAAACAGAGGGAGATCCACAGAGCTGCGGGCTTTGTGCCAAGCCGCATAATCTACGTATATATCATGTATATATCATATATAGTTCGTGTTTATATCATATTCTGATAAACATTGTTGTAGCCGCCTACTTTGATTATCTTCTTCTCTAGCTTGTCTCTAATTCTCGTAAGTTAGAGATTTCCAGTCTGCATGCAGGTTGGTGGCGCGGCTGTCCAGAACGAAAATTCTCGTCATTTAAAACGTTCAAAATTTAGCCGCAGTCTCATCTCGGCGACAAACAAATGTCAAAAATGTAGGGAAATTAGAGGTCTTTTTGACAGATTGAGAATGAGATCAGACTGTGAACGTTCTTAAAACTACGAGAATTGCCCCTTGCGCCGGGCGATAATTTATGCTCGGTCCCTGTAAACAAAAACGAATCGTTTGCTTATCAATGGTAGCATTTTTTATTGCCAAACCGGGTATATAAGTAGACACGTAATATAACTTTACCTGTGTTAGCTACTTCCATATGGGAGAGTCTGCTGTGCAAAGCTATGAGGTCTTTGCTTCATTATTGGTAAAGAAAGATACAAGAGTCATAATTTGAACCAATAACGAAAAAAAAAGAGTAAAAAAGAAGAAAAAAAAGAGTATTCTATTCAATAACGGTTCGTAAATTATAGGAATCGGCAGTCGCTCCATGTAAAATACTGGTATTCAGCTGCATCCGGTTAGACTGGAAGCCGACCCCAACATGGTTGGGAAAAGGCTAGGCAGATGATGAAATTATAGGAATCGGCCACATAGTCATTCGAGAAGGGACTGTTGTTGCACTATGGTTGCACCACGATGCATCACTAGTAATGATACCATAAACGTAGGTATACAATGCAACACAAGATCTTTCTCGAAAGATTTCAACAAAACGTTATATTATTTATTTATAAATATAATAGCAATATGATTGCTTTGTAAGGAACGTAGCTATTTCTAACGATACACGTATGAATGATGACCGTTGACACCGATGATTATGTTCATTCTTAGAATTTACTTAGTAAGTAAGTAAAAGAGACATTGTTTTGATACAGCACTATGAGACTATACTTTGGAATATATTATGCATACTGGGGGCCGAATTTTGGCAGAATCATAAAAGGATAGCATAAAGGCGAAGACAGTCCGTGTTATTTTTTTTTCGCGGCACTACGTAGGTTTATTCAAAGAGATTGGGATTGGATTGATTAATATTTCAGCACAGACAAAAAAATAACTGAAATATCCTTCACCAATGGGATTTTATACTATTGACTTAACAGTTAACTGTCCATTATGATTCATAATGTTATCCTTTTATGATTCTGCAAAGTGGCCTGTTTAGGCCCCCCGTATAGCAATTAATTCATACTACGGTCGGGTATGTTGCCTCTTCGTCTTATCCGTTCTGCCCGCAACTTCGTCCGCGTGAATTTTTTTATTAACCTCCGATCTATGGATCTACCCCTCTTATTGTCTATAGCTTTTCTCAAGAATTGGGCTATCAAATGGAAAAATAATTTTTCAAATGCGACTGGCAGTTTCAGAGATAAGCGCGGTTAAACAAACAGGCAAACTCTCCAGCTTTATTATTAATAGATGTATAGATAACTCTAACATGCTTTGCATATATCTATAGCCTTGCAATAATGCTAGTGCCTTACGAAGTATGTTTTTCATGACACGTACCGTTGTGGTCCCATAATTCTATTTTCTGTACAATGTCTCCCACATTATCCACTGGACTACAAACCCAAACTCTAGAATTCAGTAACATAATCAGCCTATAATGTTCCCACTGCTGGGACACAGGCCTCCTTTCGGTAAGAGGTAGTGGGCCGTAATCCACTACGCGGACCCAGTGCGGGTTGGTAGATGTCACATGTATTTGATTTTTTGGTTCTAGGACAAGCCGGTTTCCTTCACCGTTTTGAGAGCAGTGGTGATCAAATAATTTACACAAAGTAAAGCGCCTGTCTGGGTTCGAAACTAGGACCTACAACTCGTATGTCGCGGTCATTACCACTAAGCCAGCACTGCTTAGTTCAATAAAGTCACCAAAAATTAAAGATACACCGTAGTGTGTCGTATCTTTAATTTATGGTTTACTTTGTTCTCAATTCAAAATTAATGTAACGTCGTCCGTTAATCCAGTCATTTATAGAAACAAAGAACAATCGGATGACAATCCGCGATGGAACAAAGGACAGCTCCAATGAAGCGAGCGGGAAGCTGCGTCTCCCGAGTACACCGAGAACCACGTGAGATAAACGGCTCGATCAATTTAAGTTTATATTTAGAAGCATTGAGATTTATGACTCGAGAGCTACTTTGAAGTACGGTGAATATTATTAATCCTGGATTGGAGATAACGATTCACTTTCGCGTCTTCATCTGTGTATGGAAAGTGAGAGTCGTAAACAACGATTGACGTATGTTTTTGGATATTATATATAGCGTTGCAACTTCATTTCCTGTATTTGCTGTCACAGACGGGTGTTCATTAAAATCAGCAGCATTTGCTTAATTAGCCTGTTTTGTCTTAATATTGTTAAACTCCTTTTTCTTTGTATGATTTTAATGTCCTGACTTTTGGTCGCGTTCTAAACATGTTCTATTTATTCAGCTTCAGTATTAATTTGCCTTTCAAACACAGTGATTATGACTTTGTGCTCAATTGTTTTGGGAGCGGTCTTAAATGACCCGTATTTAGTAGTTAGTGCTATTTATTAGAAGCAAATAATATTGAATAGACTCAAACGTCAAGCCCAGGTGATCTACGACGCCTTTGATGTTATTAGCAGATAATAATCGATAAACAAATAGGGAAGCAGTGAAGGCCATCGATTGACAATTATTATGATCAACTAGAATGAATGAGAACCGTTATTTAAACTAGCCTAAAAATTATAATATCAGACTAAAATTTTAGACGACATCATTTTTACATCAAAATCCAAACACAAATAAAAAGACTTTCAAATTTTTTTTAATAAAAATGTAGATATAAAGTATCAGTATAATTATCAAATATGAAAAAAAATACAGCATCTCCAGCCAGATCCATAGAGGCTCATATCGAGGCGCGGTGGAGCGTGTCACACACGCACGCGCAGGCTGCGCAGTAGAGCCGCGCCTGCGCCTGAGCAGCCCGGCGGAGCGCGACCGGCGCCGCCGAGCGCGCCTGTCAATATGATGTAATCACACAAGGTCGCCTGCTACCACGATATGCTTCGCTACAGAAGAGCCATACAATGCAAGAAGACAGTCACGTGCGCGTGACCAAACAAATGAAGGGCACGAATCTTCCGGTCGGAAAGAAATGGGATTTGTGTATTGTGTAGGCCAATTACCTACTTGTGCTGCAGGGTAACAAGAACTTCCAGCAAAATCAGCGTTATTGTATAGAGTTTGTAACAGGGGAGCTAATTGGATTTTAGAACGGAACAAGTATTTCGACTAGTGTATGGGAAATATGGGAATAGCTAGTGAGGAATACGACACTATATCTTTACTTCACAATCTATATGTTCTTGCTAAGAGAACAGATCCCAAAGAACAAGTACCATTTATAACTAGAACTTAAAAGTGTTGAATTCATTGTCAATGTATCAGTAGAAACACATCTTTTTTGTCCTCCTGGTTTTTTAGGGTCTACTTCGAAGCGGGTAACCACCGTATCGGCCGAATGTTCGGTCATTTTCTACTACCTTTCATTTCCTATATTGACTATAGGTCCCGACCAAACTGTGCCAATCCGAACCTTTTTAGAACCCTTACCTTTATACCCATACTTTTATTTTTTTTAATTCGTAGTAGGACAACAATATTCGAATCAGAAAATGACCGAACAATGGGCCGACACGACAATCAACCACTTCGGAGTAGACCCCCTGAATATTATCTGTCGTTAGGACTGAGTCTTCTGCACTTCTATATTGAGTGGCCTGCACTCTCGCGCTGTCACTGGAACCGGTTCATTTGTATACAGCCAAGTTTTTCCTACGACTTACCATTCAATCATGTTTCCTTTCATATTATTTGGATCCGGATTCGTCTTCGATAAATGTATTCGTTTGTTTCAGAATATGTCGTCTGAGATCTAATTCCCATAATTTGCAACTATTGTTTGAATGGTTGCAAATATTGAATTTATGAGTATTCTTCTCCTCCTTAGCGTGTCGATGGCAATCTATATTTTATTCAGCACAGAATTTTACTACGAGTTTAGCACCAAGTGTTATGAGTATTTATTTATTGCAGTTTTTTTACTTTTTAGCGTTAATAAAAAGTCAAATTAAACATTTCCCCAGTATATTCGTCTGAAACGAATTCATTTTCATCTCTTACTACAACCACTAAAGGATCTACGTCCATCTTGTTTTCTTTTTCGACACACTTCTCTCTCTTATTATGTGCTGTTATTAAAACAACTAGAAACACGCAGTAGTCGTCAGTAGTAGTCAGGAGCATAGAAAGAAAATGTTGGGATTATTTGCTCAACTGCGAGCTAATAACGCTATTTAAATGCATTATAGTGCTGCCAAGTTGAATGAAAGGAAGTGAAACCTCATAGGTTCTAAGCTAGCATTAAAGCAATGCATAATCTTTAAAAAGTTGGGTTAAACTAGTTTATTTACACGCTCGATTAAGCGCTATAAGCGCTGAGTGGACAAAATATATATTGCATTAGGTGCATGGATGTTAGATGTTATCTTTAATATTATGTACCGCTGTTCTGTGGTACAGACTGTTTGCATTATGAATTTATTCACATAATCTTTTAAATTCATAAGTTTACTTTTTTAAACTTTTAGCAAACCTTAGTAATAAATTAATTGTACGATATACGTACGATACATTATGGAAATAAAGCGAATAATACATATTATACACTTGAGAAATAATTTATTTCATTCACTCCTTTCGTCTTTAGAAATAATAATCTTATCTTATAAAATAAATAACGTAATACAATAACAACAACACGCGTTTATAAAACAAACATTTTGCACTACATGCCCTTTGTGATTTAGGGGTTCAGGGATGAATACCCCCCTCAGTAATGTCAGAAAGTACTAATTCTAAAAGGGCCTTAGTTATGGGTATTTTTGAAGCTAAATATGGTTTAGCTTGTGATAATGGGAGATCACTTGACGCATTGTCAGTTGGATCATCTGAAAAAAGAAATTCATTCGAGTCTTCAATTTCTATGTCATCGGTCCAATTGTAAGATTTGTCATTATCTTCTACCTCATCAGTCCAAATGTCCGATTTGACTTTATCTTCTACCTCATCAGTCCAAATGACCGATTTGTCTTTATCTTCTACCTCATCAGTCCAAATGTCCGATTTGACTTTATCTTCTACCTCATCAGTCCAAATGACCGATTTGTCTTTATCTTCTACGTCATCTGTCCAAATGACCGATTTGTCTTTATCTTCTACCTCATCAGTCCAAATGTCCGATTTGTCTTTATCTTCTACCTCATCAGTCCAAATGACCGATTTGTCTTTATCTTCTACCTCATCAGTCCAAATGTCCGATTTGTCTTTATCTTCTACCTCATCAGTCCAAATGTCCGATTTCTCTTTATCTTCTACCTCATCAGTCCAAATGTTCGATTTGACTTCATCTTCTACCTCATCAGTCCAAATGACCGATTTGTCTTTATCTTCTACCTCATCAGTCCAAATGTCCGATTTGTCTTTATCTTCTACCTCATCAGTCCAAATGTCCAATTTGTCTTTATCTTCTACCTCATCAGTCCAAATTTCCGATTTATCTTTATCTTCTACGTCATCTGTCAAAATGTTAGATTTGCCTTTATCTTCATCTTTTCCGTCATCGTTAAAATTGTCACATATGTCTCCATCTTCCACTTTATCGGTCAAATTGTCAGAATTGTCTCTATCTTCTACGTCATCGGTTAACATTTCAGAATTGTCTTTTTGTCCTACGTCATCGGCCAAAATGTCAGAATTGTGGATTTTGTCCATTAGTAACTTATCTGTGGAAATACCTAATATGGGATTGTCTGGAAGCGTTTTATCTGTTGGTAACGATTCAATATCCTCATTTATTACAGAGGATGGGAAATTATCAGTCGGGATAACAGAACTCCTTTCAGTTACATCAGAAAATGGGATCTCCAGAAAATAAAGCGTTTTATCTAACTGTGAGCGTGGTGCTACTGGAAGAGCTTGAGCTACTGGTAATGAGAAACTCCTTGTATTAATATCTGACAACACATTTTCTAGAAGTGCCTTAGTTATTGGTAGTTTTGAAGATGACGGTGTTTTATTATTTGGTAATGTTAGGTCACTTGGCGTATCTTCGGAAAGAGAAAGAATCCCTTCCAGTGGAGATGCTGATAAAAGATCATCTGTAAGGTTTTTGGAAGATTGATTTTCACTCTCATCTTGTTCTTTGTCATAGATTGAAATGTTCGGTATATCTGGGCGCATGTTATCTACTGGTGATGAAAATTCTGTAGGGATATCTAAGCATTGTAATTCTGAAAACGTTTTATCTATTGGTAATGGTAAAGTATCTTCGATAGAAATTGGTAGAATATCAGTCGAATGGTCAGAAAGTGATGTGATGGGTAGGGTTTTATCTACTGGCAGTGCACCACTATCTTCAGTGATGTGAGAAATTGGAGATTCTACGTAGTTAAGTGTCTTATCCAACACTGAGGGTGATGTAACTGGGAGAGATTGAGCTACTTGTACCGAGAAACCCCTTGTAGTTATATCTGACAGAACATTTTCTAGAAGTGCCTTAGTTATTGGTAATTTCGAAGAGGAAGGGGTTTTGGTGGTATCCTTAGAAGGAGATACCGTTTCTATGGGTACTGGTAGATCATGAGTAGGGTTGGCAAAAAATTGAGTTTCATTCTTGTCATGATCTTCTACGTTATCGGTCGGAATATAATTTTTGTGAATTTCATTCGTTGGCAATAGCAACTCTGAAGGAAGGTCTGTGATTGCAGTATCTAACGGTTTTTCATAAGATCTTACATAATCAATCAGATTGTCTGTATGTTCTGAATTAAGAAATATCTTTTCTAAAGGCCGCAGAGGATTTTTATTGGTCTCAGAAAGTGGAGCTTTTACATCTACGTAATGGAGCCTTTTATCCAATAACGCATGTGGTGTAACAGGTAGAGCTTTAGCTACTGATGATAAACCTCCCTTATTAATGTCAGAAAGTACATTTTTCAAGAGTGCCTTAGTAATTGGTAACTTCGAAGTTGTAGGTGTTTTATTATTTGGTAACGGAAGGTCAGTCAGTGTGCCGTCAGTGAGAGGTGACATTTTATGTACAGGTAATGTGAACTCGTCGCGAGTAATGTCAGATAGTGTAGACAGTGAGAGAACCTCGTCGCTAGTCTGGTCTAGATTAGTGGTTTGTAGCCCCTTATGTAAAGACGGTGAAACGGCGGTAGGAATGTCTATAACTACACTATCTGGGGTCACATAGTTTTCTGGCGATAGAAAATGCTCCACCTCTAGCGGTAGGTCTTTAGTGTCCACCGTGGAGTGTGGTAGAATTTGTATGTTTCTATTAATAATAAGTGAAGGTGATTCATCTTCCAATGACGGTTCATTCGCTAAAGCATTGGAAAGGCACAAATCCGGGATGAGTTTTTGCACTGATGAAGGTAAATGATCATTTTGCGATGGGCTTGTAGACAAAATTTCATTAAATTGACCATCTGGGAACGTTTCATGGATTGGCGATTTGAATACATCCAACGGTAGAGTTGGCAAGTCATCAGAAGGAACTTTAGAGGACAGAAAATCTTGTAGTATTTTGTCAGTAAACCCACTCATTAATGTCTTAATACTACCCGTCGGAACGTCAAGTGAGGCATCTTCTAATACTTCATCCACCGGCAATGACAGCACATCAGTCGGTTTTGCCAGAACACTAACAGGAACTTCAGAAACAGGAGTTCCACCCACTTGCGTTGGTAAATCATTCGTCGAAACACCAGGATTTGTTGTATGTTCTGGAAGTACCTTTGTTAGTAAGTGATCAACTGAAAGTGGTAGATCATCACTAGACGCTTCATAGATATTCGGAAACTTTAAATCCATTTTTAATGGTAAATCTTCCATCTTATGTGAAAAACCATTGTCAGAAGTATCCTTGGTACCCAATGTGATAGTTTCAGACACCGGTGTAACTAAGTTGTCTAAGAGATATGGTTTATTGTCAGCAGACGTCTCTAATTCTTGTGTAGGTGGGATGGTATCATCTATAGGCAGTGATGGAGTGTCTGTTTCTAAAAGTTTATTTGGAATAACCAGTTTATTTTCTGTGTCCATAGGGGTTTCATCGACTGAGATAGGTAGAAGCGTCTCATGCACTTGTCGTAAACTGTCAATTGGACTCTCGGTTGCTGGAAGGGGTAGGACCGTTTTATCTACTGCAGGCACAGGTAGACTTTCAGTAGGCGTCTCATTCATCGGCAGTAAGAGTCTGTCAGAGTCATAAATTGGTAACAGTGTATTATCTATAGGCGGTGGTTGACTATTAGTAGGGGTCTCAGCGGATAGCATCTTGTCAAGTATTTGTCTGATCTTGTAAAGTTCAGTTTTTAGCGTCATATCTGTCATCATTGGAGAACTATTGATTTCAGTTGAAGGCGTATTACCTATATGTTGTGACGTACTCTCCGTAGTGGTAACTGAAACTGGTGTAGTAGAGAGTACTGTATCCATTATTTCGGGTAATTTGTTAGAAAATGTCTCAGAAAATAGGGTGGGTGAAAGTAGCGACTCCTTTGGTTGTGGTAGTTCGGCAGATGGTGGCTCAATAACAGTAGTGGAAAGAAAGATTGTATCTATTGGTTGTGGTAGACTTTCAGTAAGTGTATCCACGGGCTCTTGCAAGTTTGAAATAGAGTCAGGAAGGAGCGTGTTTGTTTTAAGTTTATCTATACTCTCTGTACGAGTTACGGATGAAAAGTTCCTATCCAATGCCACTGGCAAAACGTCATTTGGAATCTCAGACAAAGAGTCTTCTGAAACACTATCCTTAGAAGTATTTTTATGCGAATGCTCTGACGTTACATTCTGTGTTGGAATAAACAAATCTTTAAAAGAAACATTTAAGATTTGCTGGTCTGAATCGATTTCACACGCTATTATTGGCAATTCATTGTTGAGGACGTTATTGTATGGTCCATGGCTTAGCGAAGTAAACTCAGTGCCAGAAAAGTCAAAGAGTGGATGTTCGAAATCTGTAATTGGTGGCAGAGTGTTAGTATTCACGTCTAAGTCACCAGTTTCAATATGTTGTTCAGACATTTTTCCATCGCGAGTTTTAGTGACAAAGGGCGTAACGTCTGTCAATGATTTATCTATTAAAATGTCTAAGACTGGTTTCTCTCTCATTGATGACGGACTGCTCTCATTATTGTAACACATTGAATTTGTTGGCAACGTTTCGTCTATTGGCAAAGATGACCCACTGTCTGAATTACTGTTTAGTAATTCACTAACGAGACCGGGAGAAAAAGGGTTATCATTCTGAAGTGGCGCCATATTAGAAAGAACATTGTATAGTTGACTGTTTGGCACGATGTAATCGAGTGACGAAGACAATGTTTGATTGAAAGATGGAGTTTGAGTGGATGGTAAGTAGACAAAAATTTGCGTATCTGATGTAGTCTCGAACATGTGTGACTTTGACTTACCAACATCGTTGTTGTTCATGGGGATTATAATTATAGATGTGGGACTTTTAACTGCAAAACCGTTTGATAAGGGTGCCATGTTAGTTAGGCCTGATTTTGGGGTATTTGTGAGTGCCTCAATTTCATGGAGAGGTTCAGAGAATGGCAGTGGCATTCTGACGTTTAAAAGGCCTGCAACTGTTGACATATTTTCTGGTATTGTCTCCTCTGGAACCGATGGCAAGTTGTTTTGCAAAATGCCGACTGGGGGCATATCATCAGAAACTTCTTGTGACGATTCTTTAGAAGAAGTAATAGTTATGTTTTTACCACAGTCCACCAGAGTGATTGGTATGTCTTTATTCTCCGGAACGTCAGAACAGTCGGATGTATTAATATTTTTTTCTAGTTCTTTGCTAAAGTTTCCAGGTGATACAGCCGAACTAGTGTCATCATTGAATAGTATTTCTTGAATAAGTTGTAGTGTTTGAGCAATGACACTATTATCCACATCCGCTAATTCTTCTGTGTTATATTTTAGCTCTAATGCCGGGGTAATGTTTTCATTGTTATTTTTAATAACTTTGTACGGAATTGGTACTGGATGGTATGGATATTCTGTGACTGGACAGGTATTTTCTGAACTTGCTGTTATTTTGGTAGATGATGTTAATGCATTTTTCATTTCTGTTGAGTTGCTACGAATATTCGATACTAATCCAGCAGTAATAAAATCTTCGGAAACTCTTTCACATGTCGCAGTTTTTGTGAAGTTTAATCCTGTCTGACCTGCGTTACTACGTTTGCAGTTTTCTGTTATAGTACGTATATGTTCTTCTTTTAATTTATCGTATGATTGAAGATATTTACTTGCTTTGGCTTTCGTTAGTCTTGTAAAAGGTTGGTTAACATCTTCTTTGGCTTTAGGGTTGAATTTAGGCTGTCCGAATCTTTGGAATGGTTTTTCCTGCTCAAATGGTAAATAATTCCAGTAGTTTGGCCCCCATGTATCCATTGTATTCAGGGGATATTGAACTTCTGGAAATGTATATGAATCGAGGAAACGTATGGAATCAGGGCTTGGGGCGAACTTTAGTGAAGACATGTGTGTTTTCAGCTGCCTATTTTCGTTGTTCACTTGTTTATTACTTAGAAGTTTACGTTTCATTTTCATTTCCTTTTTCAAATCCCTTATTGGTGAGCCTTGTAAATTACGGGCTTTTTGCAAAGTGTTCACATGATTATTTTCATTAAAGTTCATTCCAATACGAAAAGGATCTCTCGGAGAATTGTCCAGGGGATATTCATTTTCTGGAAAGTTATATGTCTTGTACAAAGATTTCTTTGGTAGAGAGTTCTGGCTAATTCTACCATTTTGAGCTGTCTTTCCAAATGTTTGCTTCGGTGTCTTGTTTACTCGTGCCGGCGAGTATGGTGTAGTGACGGGGTTGTTTTTGACGGGTTTCAAGTCGTTTAGGTAGTAACGTTTCAAAGAAGCCTTTCTTGGTGTTCTTGGCATGCAGTGTCTGCACGCTATCTGAAATAGACGTTGTTTTTGTAAAAGCAAAATGTTTATGTAAAACAAAAGAAACTGACAAAAACAGAACTGTGGAACGTTTTATATTTCATTTTTTATTCATAGCTTGCCTGAAGTGTGTCATCTTTATAAATAAAACATAGTCGGATTAGTTACTCCATTTGTAACTCAAGAACGGCTGGACCGATTTTTATGATCTTTGATTTGTTGGATTTCTTTCTCTACCCCGAATAGCAGAATAACTATTAAAACTTGGGAAAAATTCACGAAAGAAAAAGATAATTCATATTCTGAGGCGGAACGAAATTTATGGGGTCAGCTAGTTCGACATAATAAGTATTATAAGCATCAAGCATCACTTCAACATGATAACAAATAAAAAATCAATACACACTGTCAATAAATCCTACTTCGAAACTTTAAAACAAATGAACTCTCCACCAAATCGTGTCCGACCAGTCGAGAGGTGCGAATTGAACTTTACAGTATTATTTCCTTTGCTATATTTTAGAGCTAGGTTCATAATAAAAAAAAAAGTGAAAATTTTAAATAACATCGGCCTGTCTGTTACTAATAATAGGTTCTTAATTTTATACATATTAACTTCGATCAGTAAAAGTAACTTACTATTATTGATCGAAGCATATTAATTAAGAATTGTTCTTACCTGGATGAGCGCGATTATCACTAAGGTAATAGTCACCTTTTCCCGAAGTCCCATTTCATTGAAATGTTTCTAAGCTTACGCGTTTTTTATTTATACCTAATGCTTCAATTTATTTATCTTTGTAATGAATTGAAACGTGATCAATTCATATTATGCTCATAAAGACAAATTTTCAATCATTTACACGTCTTTGATATCACACTATTATCGATTACCTCATAATAACATGTAGGCACTTAGTATTTCTGTGATTTTCTAATGTTTATTTTGTTTATTTTTCAGGTAAATTCCATGACGTAGACTCAGTGATGTAAGCTATAAGAAATTGGTAAGTTTAAAAAAAAAAAATAAGACAGATTTCTGACGAACGTAATTTATTGGCAATACCTAGTAGTTATTTTACCTAAATTCTTAACATTAATTAAACAAATTTCTTTAATAAAACTTAAGAATGGAAATCCAGGATGACACTACCATACAACAAGTATTTGCTAAAATAGTTTTTACCAAGTAAAGTAAATAAATAACTTGACTATTTAGCTGTTTAACACAAAATTGGATTAAACTAAGCGCGGAATTTCTCAAAACGGTGAAGGAAAACGTTGTGAGGAAACCAACATGTCCTAGAACCTGAAATCCTGCGACCTGTAACATCTACCAACCCGTACTGGGCCCGCGTGATGGATTACGGCCCACTCCCTCTCTCCGAGAGGAGGCCTGGGTCCCAGCAGTGGGAACATTATAGGTGATTATGTAAAAGCGGAATTTAACCCAAAAATATAATACTGAAAGAATTTAACTATGTTTCCGCCATAACATCAAACAAGAACCGAAATATACAGCTTAACTTGCAATACAAGAAGTATTCGTTTCGCTGGCAACGATCCCAATGCTGCAAAAATCACTTTGCATATTCCTCAACAGACGTAACATTTGTGATATATTCATTTAATAATGAAGTTAAGCTCGTCAATGCATCGTTTGTATCTGAATCTTGAAATAATGGGTTTCTTATACGTTCAGGACGTTCCTCTTCAAGGAATGAATTTCCATTCAATTCGATAATGGAATCATTGTTATTAGGCGTCATGTCCGAACCAAATTTACATTCGTTTGAGCATTCACTTTCAAATGTATGCACTGTGCTATTGTTACCTTCATTACATTCTGGTGTTTCTGTACTGGTTAAGTTTTTCATAACTTTATCCAAGTCGTTAATTAAACCTACGACGTAAACCATATCTTTACATTCAGCAGATTGCTCTGTCGATGTCAAGTTTGGAATCTCCTCGTTTTCAATGTTCTCCTGAACATCTAACGTTGAAATATCATCATGAAGCGTTTCGATTGTTCCCTTATCAATAAAATTGATTTCATTTCCATTTGTGTCTACTTTTAGCGAAGTAGCTGGCTCCTTTTCTTTACTTTTTTCATTTTGGGTCCAAGAATAATCAGTGGCAGTCTTTGCTTTACCGTTACCTTTAGCGGAAAGTAAATTGAATGTTGATTTGACGTCATTAGGGAAAGGGCTTGCGCTGAGATAGAAAGGCTTCGATGAATCTACTACACTTTCTGGGTATTCGACCTCCGGGAAGTATTCTGCTGGAAAACTTTGTGTGGTAGTTGGATCTCCATACTTCGTCTTACTTGTAATTTTATATCTGGCAGGAATCACAGGGTCTGTGGTTTTTGATTTCAAATTATTGAAAGTACTCGATGATGTCGTTTGTGTATGGCGATTAGGGTTGTAGCAATTGATGTTCTGAAAAAATATTAAAATAACAATGAATACATGATTTTTTCGTATTTTAACGAATATCATAAAAAATATGATTGAAGAGAACCATTTACTGAATTATACCTTTAACGTAATAATTAAAAGAAGATATCCTAAATTCATTGTGATGCGTCGATGGTATAAGTAGATTTTTAACAAGTTGTTTATTTATTTTTTCGAATAAAATGTAAGTAGGTACTATGAGCACGATTATCCCTTCATTCTTTACAAAATATTATGAAGAAGTGCTTAGTTTTATATACAAATTCCTGGTTTTATTATGCTTATAAGTTCTAAACGAGTGTTGTGCAAAAATGCAATCATGAAGTTACACAGTTTTAGGCCGCGCTTTATCATATAAAAATCGTATCATAACAATATTATCTGTACTGCAATGTAACATCATATGGCAGCTTTGTTATTACTTAATTCGTTGATTACTCGAGTTATCAGAGTATGTTGGATTTTATTTGTTTTATTTTAGCTCACGTCGCATAACAGAACACTGGATTAAAATAAAACAATAGAATCATCAATTTCACTATGTAGGTTTTATTTATTTATTTTATTATTTTGAAAACAAAACGAAACTCCACTCTGTCTATATTACATTTCAAAATCAAATAGGCTGTGCTTTTTTTCTAAATTCAAATATTTCATCCATATTTCAATACTCTTATTTGCATCGTCAACTTGTCTTTCATGATTTGACCAATGTTATTAACACCGTCCACATCCGCATCCGCCCCCGCACCCGCATCCGCCTCTGCACCCTCCGCATCCGCATCCGCCCCCGCACCCGCTGCCAGAACTATAACCACCACCGCAGCCGCCAAAACCATTGCCATTTCTTCCAAACATGGCCAGAATCAGGATTGGAAGAATAGTATCCAGATCATTGTTGTCATTCTTCCTGTATATCTGCGGGCAGTAACTGGGGTACTCAAGGTACTGGCACTGGGCCCAGTGCATCTGTAAACGAACAAGACGGGACGTTATTAATCATATCTGACTGATTTATCATTACAATATGTTGACAATAGGCCAGGAGCTGAATGGTACAAGCTAACACTAATCATAATGTTGTTTGATCTGCTGTGAATATAACAGAAGCTTTTTATATTTAGCTACGAGTAAATGAGGATATTGTGTGTTTTGAAGTATACTCAGAATCGATTAGGGAGTGTATCATTAACTGTTCTCTTTAATTCTCGAAGATCGATGCTATTTTAAATCAAGCTACTGTTTGATGTTAGAATTCTTTGTTTTCTCTGCGTTTTGCAAAATATATTGATTGCTACACTGCTGAAAAGTTTACAGCGGTATTTTCTCCATAAAGTCCTTATGATACAATTATGATTGTGCTCCAACAAACTTTGGAGGTACAATTTTCTTCTAAATTATAGTAATCTTTAAACTTGTGCCGGCACCCACAGCGGCACATGTTCACAAATATGTAGGTTGCCTTTGAAGTTCTATTTACGTCAGCTGGGCTTAGATTTCGGTGTTTCAAGGAAACGTAAATTTAGCTCCCGGCGGAGGCATGGAAAGCAAAAGTTCCGGGAAGTTAAAGGTAAAAAAAAAAAATATTTTGACGGCTTATTAGTCAATTCGCATGAATTTATTCGCCCGGGACTGGCGAATCGTCACTTTTGAATATACTTTTTTCTATAGGCAATTCGCACAAGTTAATCTATTTGTGGGCGCGTCAACAACTCCAGAAATATTTTTGAATGTTATGCAAAAAAGTATAGAAATAAAGACACTAGCGCACAGAAGTGATAAGAGTATATGAAATGTGTATTTTTTTCATAACGTATTAAGCCAATTTTGGCGTGTGGGTTTTTGACAATTGAGAGAAAACCCCGTGGGTGTGGCAGGAAACATCGACGCGCAAACCGTTACCATGGATTCAGTACATGATTCTAAACACCCGGCGTCGTAATTTTCAGGCGGTAAATAAAAAAAAAGATGTAGGTCAAAATGTATGGAACTTTTATGAGCAGATTTTTTTTATGTCCAACTTAATCATTTTAATTAATAAAAAATACACTTACGTTCAGAACGAGCAGTAGAGCTGCGAGCGCGACAAACTTTACGGAAGCCATGGTGACTGTCTTACCATAAACAAGTTAAAACTACTTTTATACATTTCCTATTCCAATATCAAAGTAGAAATTAAGTATTAACCTTCTAGGATTTCGTAAATATAGGTATGTGTGCCATACCAAGCACGTAGGTTGCTGATTAAAAACTATTTCACAATTCTAATTAATAAATCATATTAATTGCAAAAAATGTGGTTGAGCCATTCCTTAGATAACATTAAAAGAATTCGTTAGAGCGTTTTTTTTTTTTTGTTTCTTATGTTAGGACGAAGTAACGACCTTCTGGACTTTTTTTTAATTTACCTTTTCGTCGTTTTACGGTCTTTGATTTTAATCACACATTTAATTAGTCCGACTGCGTTTCAGTTTCTTGGTCGTCGAAAAAATGAAACGCAGTATTATTTGTCAAACGGCAAAATATTATTTGTCATTGTGATAAATAAAAGGCATGGCAATTGAACCTCAAGTAATTCCTACTTTGGGGTCCTAAAAATACTAAATAGCCTTTTTTCTATTAACTGTCAACTAACCAACCGCGATACCGGACTGCGGTTGGTCACAGTTCCACCCTTTTTTTTTGTTCCGAGGTGGAAAATCCTCATGGACGTCCGCCGCCCTGGGGTGGGTGACGGAGTCTGCCAGACTCTTACTGACTAAAAACCACCCCGGTGTTCCGTTCTCACACTTGGACCGGGGATTTTGGGAACTTGTACGCCTTTCACGATCCCCGGCTGGTGTCGGCTCGCCTTCGCGGGCCACCTCAAGTTCACGGGGGAGTGAGGTGTAAAACGACGTCCTATAGGGGCGCGGATAGAACGCTACGCGCCGTCGCGTCGCCTCGTCGTAGATGGGGGGTGGCGGACGTCCCCAAGTCCACCGTCCCTCAGGACCAGTTTATGAGGGCTGGAAGAAGGTGTGGTCCGCCCTCCGCCGACGCCTGATACGTTTGCTGCGAGTCGGGAGAGTGGTCCCGACCTCCCTCAACCTTTCTGCAGCCTCCTTCTGGAGATCACCGCATCCCACGACTTGGCGCTCCCGACTATCGAACGAGTGACGACTACCAGGGCATGGCACGGCTCCTCCCATGCGACCCACTCTGCCAGCGTATGCCACGCCGTGTCCTCCGGACAGTTGACGCAGTGATGACACCGAGCGTCCGGCTCCCTGTTTATGCGACACGATACTTCCCGAAGCAAACCACAGTTCCACCCTAACCTAACTTTAGTCGGCGTACCCTAGCTTAGTTACTACGGATCATCTGAGAGAAAAGGCCAGAAAGTATTTAGAGGTTTATTAATTTAAGTAAGCGTACATCATATAATTATTATAAGGTCAATAAGTTTTTAGAGGATCAATTCAATATTTCCCTTCATAAAATGATGGATAGAGCTCCTTTTCTTTGTGAAATTGAAAACATTAGAATCTGTTACACAGCAAGTAATTGGAGGTTAAAAAAGGGGTAAAAAGGGGTTGTATTTCTATTAAAACAAGTAAATATTAACTTATTGCATCCATGTTTTTTTTTATGTTTCGGTATAATGTCTAATTCTAGAGTCTTTATAGCTTAATATTCTTTCGTATTCGTGTTATTTCTACATCAAAAACCTTTCATACGTACCAAACGTTATTTATATGTAGTTACTTACGCGAGAAATTTTAATATTTCTGTTTTTCAGATTTCCACATGTTTTGCAGGTCGGGTTGTCACATGGACTGCCGAACAGATTGCCATGGAAGTTTCCGTATGGCTTGTAGTTCTGGTTGCCGTACAGGTAGTCGTAATGGATTGTATGGATCTTGGGGCAGCCATTGACTTAGAGCTAAGTTAAGTTGAAACAAGGAAATTACAGCTAAAATTAATAATCACATAGATAGATTCAAATCCATTGTTCTAGGATTCTAAAATAGACCATCTGTAATATTATATTGATTCATTTATGTGAAATCTTCGAAAAACGTAGTAAATAACGCTTCAATGAAAATTGAATTATATAGACCAAGAATACCGTGAAAACTAGGTGCCGAAACTATCATAAACATTCGTTTTTTATCGTGACAGTATCATTTACAAAGAAAACAAGACTTTTCCAGTTACCGGTGGCTCCTATTTCATCGGACTCTCTAAACATAATGCGGCAGAGTTTTATGAGGAGCAATTGTTATATCACCATATAAAATGTATTGAGGAATAATGATTTCAAATGGGCCAACAATCGCTCACAGAAGAGCTCTTTGTGCCTCGAGTGCATCCATTATTTAAAGCTCGCGGTATCTACAAACGCCACATGCGAACTACGCGTCATACTGACGTCACGCAAAAATCCTGCATCTCGCAAGCAGAGTTTACCGCGCGTACTTATGTACAACGGCCCGACATGAATCATTGGGCAGTTGCCCGCCAGACACGACACCCGTCTGGTCGGAGGATCCTCCCTCGATATCCGTGTCCCTTTCCTATGGAGGATGAGCACAGGATGAGTGAACTTTACACCCTGTTCCTCATACCTCTATAAGCTGAATATCCACCCTGAATATGATTGCTGGTAAGCTTTACAGGCCACTGGTGTGGAATCCCACCCAGAGGACTAAGTCTCACTCATAGTTATTAAGTTCAAGATACTCTTAGATGCTCTCTTCAAGTTCTAATTAACAGTTTTATTTTATCAAACATTTATTTATTTTGTGAACTGAAACAAATACAATTTATTAATACCTAATTATATTAATATTTTTTAATTCAATATTTTTAGTACCTAATATGAGCTCATCTGTAACAGCAATGTTTTGAAAATAATTTTCTTTAGTCGAGTCATCTCGCCGTTTACACTATTCCATAATGTCGGTGGACTCATAGGGTTCCAAAATAATTACCAGAAATTTTATCGAGGACGTGGTCGAGTTGCTCAATTCAATAGTAGAATTATTTTAAACAATTGTTGCGTTGTAAAATGTTGTCTTACCTATTTATTTAGTTTTTAGTTTTGCCGATACTGTCCCACTGCTGGGCAGACAGAAGTCATCATCTGCCTAGTCTTTCCGTATGTTGGGGTCGGCTTCCAGTCTAACCGGGTGCAGTTTAAGGTGACAGAAGTGTACATGTAAAATTATTTTTAACCTAAACAGAAAGTTTTTTTTTCGGTAGTCATCATCGGCATCGTGATCAATCACCATTTCAGCCAAAAGACATCCTTTGACTTAGGCCTTGACCGACCGCCTTCGCGTTTTCTTGGACTTGCCCGTTTTGAAAATCCAAGATGTATTAAGATTTCTTTGAGGTCTTCTTAAAAACATTGATTAGTTAGTAGGTTGCCGCCGAATCCTTAATACATCACATAGGCAGATTTTTGGGAAAACAATCAAACAATGAAAATATTGAAAACACCATTTTATTTCAAACTGAATGCCAATTAACGAGTTAGTTACCGGATGAATCTGTTTTGATATAAAGGTAAATATCGTTGTTACCCTGTCCTGTTTGGTAGGGCTCCTCTATGCTGCCGTAAAAGTTATCTGGGTGACCTCCGAAACCAGGGAAGCTGTAGGGGTAGGGACCGTTCATGGGGTAAGGAATAGGGAAGGGAATACAGGAGCAACCGGATCCGAGGTTATTGTTGGAGTATCCACCGCAGTTACAGCAGCTGCCACCGCAGTTGCAACAGCAGCAGCCACCGCAGTTGCATCCGCAGCCACATCCTCCGTTGTATCCACCGCTGCAACCTCCGAAGTTTCCAGAGTCACAGTTTCTCTGGTTTCTCATCGCGAAAAGGAGGAAGTAGAGAATGTGATGCCAGTTGTCATCATCATCATCTTCAATGATGATCGGGGGCATAGCTTGAGGATAGCTGGGTGCATAGTTGGAGTAACCATTGAAGCCGTTGTAGCTGGGTACGGTAGGGACTGGCTCTTGGATGTAGGAGTCGTACGGTGAGACGACTGGCGTAAAGATGGCTGGGACAACAAGCTTAGAGCAGGTGGCTACTGATGAGGTGTAGGGCTGGTTGATGTACTCAACGCGGGCTGCTTGGCCGTACACACTGCATACCTAAAAAAATATGATAAAATTAATAATATATTCAAGACAGCAAGTCTTAGACCTTCCTTGTTATACTTCTGTTTTTTTTTCAAAAAGTTGCTTTGCTTTTCTGGGATATTTTCTAATATTCTAAATATTTGCATTGTTAAACTTACTTTCCAGACCATCAAGAGAGCGGTAAACACGAAAATGTTCTGGAAACCCATTTTGAAGGTTGAAATGTGATCAATAATACATATCGCATGCTCTATATATACTGTGTGTTTCTAAACTTTACTAGGTTATTATGTTAATGATGTAATTTAGAACCTTGCAACCTTTGACACGTATTCAAAAGATAAATAACACTTTATTGGTAATTACTGTTTCGCAGTAACTTAAAAGTTCTAAAAGCAATTTCTTCATTACTCTTACGCCCATACAATTTCATTTCAACTCGAAGCAAAAACGTTTTTTGAGCTTCACTTTAAATACACTTAAGTTTTTTGGAAACCCTAAAGATGATGATAAAAAATTGGAAAACAAACAAAAATAAAACAGCAATAAAATTATGAAAGTAAATATATATTTATTTAAGAAAAGAAAAAAAAAGATATATACTATAATCGTGAAAGGAAACTATGATAGTTACACAAACCAGCCCATGTAAATTAATATTCAAATTGAATTCACCACGACATCAAACCGCAAGATTTGTATTTGTCATCTCTCGATTGCGAATCAAACGATCGATTGAACTGTTGTCGCAGTTAAAAGTTTGTATATTTTTCCTTACAAGTCTTATGAGTAGCATCGATCAGTTTTTTTAGAGAGGATATCTTGAATTTTGTAATTGACGCAAGCAGTATGAATTGTAAATCAGAAATTGCTTTGAATTAACCACTTAAATAGTGGAGTATTGAAAAATACTTCATTCAGTTATACACAACAGGGCTGTTGATAGGGTAGGGAATGGGGTAAGGGACAATGACGTTCTGGCCAGAAAAGTTGCTGCCGCATCCGCCTCCGCAACCACCACAACAGCAGCCGCAACCGCCACCACCACCACTCCCGCCCCCAAATCCTCCAAAGCCCTTATTGTCACATAGCAGGAGGAGCAGGATCGGCAGAATGCTCTTCATACCATCATCATCGTTGCTCGACTTCACTATGATGGGGTACGGAGGAGGGGGCCCGTAGCCGGGGAATCCTTGCGATCCGAAGCCCGGCGGCGCATATTGGGCCTGGATCAGGAATACCTGGAAAAATAAAGGAAGATTATAAGCTGGGAATGGACTATAACACTTTTAGACAGATCTGTAAGACTATTCTTATAAACTCAACTCTGAATGGCTTTTGATGATTTAATGATTTATTCTGCATAAACCGAGTTAGATATTTCATAAATTCCGAATAAACAAGAGGATTTGAATTTACACTTTGAACTCTAGTCTTCACTGAAAATACTAAAAAGGAGTGCACGGGTCTTAGGCACCATACACTAAAACTTTTTTATGGTTAAGTATTCGGTAGAGTAATTGATTAACCTTATGGTATATTGGAAGGTAAATGTTATATAAAAATATGATATGATATAGTAGAATAAAAACAAAAAAGTAATTGTTTCTTACGGCGTTGGAGAACACAACAAAGCAAACAAGCCACGCTAGGGAAGCCATTGTTAACGATATAATATTTTGCGATACTAATCTACAACTTTTATACCACCATCTTTACATAATATCAGTGGTTTTAGCAATATTCTTCGGACAATACTAATATCCTTATCAGAGGCTACCAAAATTACTTAACATCGATTACATTGTCACGTAAAGTTATGTAAAATATCGATATGCGTTAAATCTATTTGTAGATGTCTTGTGATTCCGTACTGTTATATGTTGGTATAGTGTTTCTATTAGATCGTTCTATTACTCTAAGAACATTATTTTACCTCCATTAGTCGGTAATTGTAGACTCTTGCTAATTGCTGAAAATATCGTGAGGAAACCGGCACGGTCTAGAACAAAAAAAATCGAAGACATATGACATCTACCAACCCGCACTGGGCCCGCGTGGTGGTTTACGGCACATGGTTTCACCGAGAGAGAGCCTTATTCCCGGCATATAACATTATAGGCTGATTATATGTATATGTAAATCTGTGTATGCTTATAGGTTATTAAAATTGGGAAGTAACCAAGAAAAAACCAAATAAACAACGTTTATTTTTCATTGTTTATTTTAACAGTAAACAAAAAGTATTTATTATAAAACTTTACACTTTCAAACAATTTGTCGACTATTCACCCAAACATACATTATAAGATCCTTCCTAGGATCACAAAATCAGCTTGTGCTAAAGCTTCACTGTGTTAGCAGAATGAGTAATAACGGCCAAATCTTCTCTATGGCACTATCATTCTCCCTTATCACTATGGGCACGCCATAGGCTGGTGGTGGTTGACCATAAGGTACTGGATTGTTGTAGCCACTTCTGCAACCTCCAGGGTAGCCCTGCCCTGGGTAGCCGTAGGGGTTCGCCTCTGCTATCTGTAAGGAGAATTTTAACATAATTATAATTGTAGATTTGTTTATCTTAAAATATTTACATAATTTAAAGGCTTAAAATAATATATAATTTGTACAGCTATATAAAAACCGGTCAAGAGCGAGTCGGACTCGCGCATCGAGGGTTCCGTACAAATTTGTAGGTATGTAAATAGTTTATCATGGGTTGTTCTTTTTTTGTAATGTATCTAAAAATTTACGGTTTTCGGATTTTTCCTGTACTTGTGCTACATGATCTTGCTTCTTGCCAAATTTCATGATTCTAGGTCAACGGGAAGTACCCTATACATTTTGATGCCCTTGAGAGTGTCGAAATATAAGTTTTTTTGCGGCATAAACGGCCGTATCTTTTTTTTACGTTAACTTAGAAGTTTGATTTTTTCACAGCTTCAAGGAACCGCAGACCTGAGTATAGGGTAATTTCAACTTGATACCTCTACGCGTACCCGAAGTAAAGGGTCTTGACAGACAGATGGATGGACAGACAACAAACTGATCCTATAAGGGTTCCGTTTTTTGCTTTTGAGGTACGGAACCCTAAAAAGGAAAGCAACGTGGCAACGCTGTCGGCCTTTTGGGCACTTTTCCTTTTGACAACGATGCAGATGTATTTTTTATTATAATTGAAGATATACGAAGAAAGTATATAAAGAATCCCAATAATTAGAGCGTCGGTCGGACTAATGCGCTAGAAATCGTTGATGTGGTTGTGGTTGGTGTTGTCGATCTGTTTGCAGATGAATGGACAAACAATTTGTATATCAGAAGTACTGCGAGAGGTATTTATGAAAACTTGATGGTTTTATATTTTACTAGCTGCGCCCCGCGGTTTCACCCGCGTAAATGTCGATCCCGTGGGAATATCGGGATAAAAAGTAGCCTATCTAAGTTAATCCAGGGTGTCATAGCTGACACCCTGGATTAACATATTCTAGGCTACCTCCATACAAAATTTTATTCAAATTGGTCCAGCCGTTTGAGCGTGAAGAAGTAACAAACATATAAACACACACACACACTCACAAGCTTTCGCCTTTATAATATTAGTGTGATACTAGTTTTTTCACAAACTGTCTTTAATTTCTGTAATTGGTTTTAAACCGTTTTTAATAAAGAAAGAAAAAAATAAATGTTAAATTTTCTTGTAACATTCTGTAAACTAGATGGATCTTAGTGCGGGGAGTAATGGAGATAAAATAAAAATGCGTACCCAACTGTTATTTTTACAAAGCAACGGATTGAAACTGCTTCATAGTCAACTATCTTTACTAATGTTCGAGGTAACAAAATCCGAACATCTGATACATCATGTGTTTCATTGTTTCCAAAAGGTTTTGATACCACAAAACTAACGGCAAATCTTCATGAACCCAATCCTGTGACACTCAAGTTACCAAAACGAGACGGCTTAGAATTCAGCTGATCTTGCGCGTGACGGCCGTGACGATATAATATAATGTTCATATGTATCCGTCTGTCTCTAAAACAATGAGGACTGAGGTCAGAGGCCCAGGGGACACCTCGGTCACTGCGCCCGCTAAGCCGGTCTAAGCAGATTTCGCCTAATGTTATTAGATGATGCTTGTTACGACGTGTTCAAAGCCTTAGAGTGTTAAGGAGCTTGTGAATGACCTATTGAGAAACATGGCATTACCTTAATGCCTGAAAGAATTGCAAACAGGCAAAGGCGACTGAACCTTCTGAAACCGTTGAACAAACAAAGCTGTCCCAAATAACTCCTAGCCTTGGAATCTAATACTTGGGCCAAAATAGTAGTAATGACAATATGGAAAATCATATACCTAATTTAGTCTAACTTAATAATATTTATAGATTTCATTACGAAAGAGAGACGAAAGTTCCAATATTAGTCTGACTTTCTCACAAAATTTCACGCGGTCTTTCAAAATATTTAAGGATTTGCATTGTCTGGAATCCATTGAACAAAGCCTCTATACAGGTGTAGAATAGTAATGACACAGTCTAACATTCTCACAATGCATTCTCCAAAATAATTGTTACAAAAGCTTATAAAAAAAATTACAATTTCAAACCTGACTTTTATATGGCCTGGTGCACTTATAAGAGTCACGTTTTCGAATACACTTTTTCTGGTACTCGCAGTTTCAAATATACACATCTTGTCCTTTATATTTATACGTTTATAATTTATACTGAGAATTTAGTAGAAGTGTGAATAGCAATGACATCATGAAGTAGTAATATTTTATAGTCGGATTGTTTTTGCCTTGTCAACTAGATGCGTCGTCATGGTTCTTTGCAAAACCTTGCAGATATTATACATGTTGAAATGCAACCTCACAATAGATGTCCTCTGAGATGGTCAGAACCTAGTTGTTTCATGTCTATTGTCGTTAACTGAATAATTATGTCCTCTGGCATAGTCAGTCAGTATGTATACACTTGGTAAAAATAATCATGTTTAACTGAGTTCTAAAAAAGTTTGAAAAAGGTCTGTTCAGCTTCCAACCCGATTTTATCTGAAGAATAAAAAGAACTTTGCTGCTTCTGGTTAGACTTGAAGCCGACCCCAACTTATGTAGTTGCGCGAAGGCTAGGCAGATGGTAAAGCATGTCCATATAAATTGGAAGAAACTATATTTTTCAAGTCCGCGTATCACCGGTCAGTTTCCTTCAGTCGTCAGTTCGCCAGTTTCGTTGATTAGTCAGTTTCACTGATTTGTCAGTTTTACCGATTAGACAGTTGGGTTAACTCGACAGTTTCAGTGTCTATGGTATAGGTAGGATGCAGAGCTTCCAAACACCATAAAACGTTTCAAAGGGAGGAAGAATGATAAAGCCTATTGTGCAAATACTATTATTGCAATCGCCATCTTACTGGCGTAAACCCGCCAGCCACCCCAGTAACTTAACTTAAACTTAACTGATTTCTGTTAATTAACACTATCAATAAAACAACATTATTACCTAACCTAACCGCTATAAACTAAGCAAGAAAATTAGTATAATAAAGTTAGAAACTCACATTAAAAGCCGCGACAACTGTGAGAAGAATAATGAGACTTGTCGACGACATTGTAGTGATTACTAATATTATGCCAGTTGCAGTGCCCACAGATTTTATACAGAAAGATTAAGACGAATATGTCTTTGTGTTTTCAAAGGTCTTTGTTCAGCTGGTATTTGAGCAGGCGTCAGAGATAGAGGACAGGTGTGTGACGATGCTGAAATTAAATTTAAATTAGTCACCTGTGTGATGAGTAAATAGTTTATCATCTGCCCAAGTGGTTGGTATTATTGTTAGTTAGGCAGTTTGCTCTTATCGGGTCGTACATAGCTTACTGCGTCAGAGAACTTGGGAGCCTGAAGCCTAGTTTAAGTACAATTTGTTTGTAAGTAGTTTTGTGACCGGTCCTAAACTGTCGACCTACCGTCATATGGATAGATTTGTCAGCAAATAATACCAGCCTATAAGCCGATGTGCATGTGAGATTTTATAGTAAGTTCCAATGTGCAGGGATTGTCTCGACGTTTTTTCTTTACTTATTAATTACCTAACTAGTTTCTGCCCGCGACTTCGTCCCCGTAAAATTTCTTGCTCCCCGACCCACCCCATCGTCGCATCGCATCGCCCGTCCGCGCTATTGCTTCGTTTTCGCTCACAATGATATTATAAAGGAAAGATATTATGCTACGTTCATACTAAGCGACATTCGTTATTACAAAGACTTAAAACTCCAACTGCGATAGATAAATACGGAACGTGTGACACAGAAAGAGATAGCAACAATGAAATTACAACAATTGTCAATAATATATCATTGTTCGCTCAGCGTTCTTTCCGATTTTTGTTTGTTTTTGCTCGGCTCCTAAGGGTCCTACCGTTATGTTAAATAAAAAAAAGCCTATAGCCTTCCTCAAGAATTGGGCTATCAAATGCAAAAATATTTTTTCTAATCCGACTCGTAGTTCCAGAGATTAGCGCTTTCAATCAAACAAAAACACTCTTCAGCTTTATTATTAGTTTATAGATATTATTAGTCTAAAGATTAAATATTGTATTTCATTTGGTAAAGCCTCATAAAATGTTCATGTATTGAGAGACCCAGTTGGCCTCAAATAGCTCTATTCCAGTATTAACGTTCAGTGCTTACTCTAAATTCTACCACATGCAGAGGTCTGATTAACGGCCTGTAAACAGGTTTTGGATGACATTCATAATTCGTAACTGGCCCAATGTATATTATGCCACTTCATGTAGCTTTGGTAGTCCAGTACACTGTGGCTTATGCTGGTGCATATTCAACTGCCCAATAATTGGATACCAAGTAAGTACGGATTACTATAATAATGTCATAAATTATTATAAATGTCCAATACGAAATATTTCGATAGAACAGAAATCGGACGATGAAAATAATATAGACATAGACGAAGTATATGACGTATTGATGGTTTAAATGCTTAGGTAAATGAAGGGAACTAATGAAAGCCATTCAGAAGTTTAATCTTGTTTTTTGACCAAATCGTTCAGCAATAAAAACATAAATTACAATTTAGAAACAATGTCTTATTATAAAGTTCCAATAAATACTTAATTTTAAGTTTATATTTATATAGATTATTATTAATTATCACGTACAAAACATCTTATTTATAATCACCGTCAACATTTTAATACTATCTTGGGGGCCAAACCAGTGGCGATCGCTTTAAAGCGTTTCGTATTAATTCTACAACGATTTTCAACACGATTGACTGACAGTTTTTCGTTGGCATGTCAATCCGATACATTTTGACTTTTCCATCATCGTTATTGCTGATAGAATATGCTATTTTGCCATCCAGGGCCTCGGTTTTTATTTGTACGTATTAATATTTAATCTTCTTCACTGTAGTCCATTTCTTCTGAATCATTTTCTTCTGACCCTTCTGCACTGTCAACGTTAGCTACGTTCTTCTTCACATTGTTCTTTTCTTTATTATTACTTTTACTCTTGGTTTCTTCGACATTACTGGCCTTCGTAGTAGTTTCCACTGTTCCTTGATCATAATTCATCAGACTGGAATACCCACCGAATATTGTAGGTCCGGGAACATTATTGGAGCCGCTTCCGTTATTAGGACACCCACAATTCTGGCAACCACAGCTACTCTTCTCTTTTAACAAGTTAATTATCAACGGGATCAAAGATTTTAGACTTGATTTCGACTCCCTCTTTTGTACCGAGTAAGGAGGATACATGTTATACTGATAGTCAGAGCCCTGAAGTTCTGATAGAATTAGGTTTAACATTGACGGTTCTTCTACCAGTTGTGGTTGTTGATTCTGAAGGTAATTAGTGACTGGTTGAGCTTGCACTGTTATATAAGGTTGTTGACTGGCTACAGGAGTCACTATTGCTTGGGACTGCTGTGGTGACACTGGTGAAGCTTGAATGGTGATAGTTGGACCACTGTCTGGACCACCACCTACTCGAAATTGATTCTGTGCATAGTTGACACTAGGTTGGATTTGTCCAGAAGACTGGGACTGGATAGCACGAACCAAAAACTGCTTTTGTACGTCCGTTAATTGATTCTGCGAGGGATTAAAGTTTGCCATCTGTTGGTTCTGTTGGGGTTGGGCGATATTATTTTGAGATGCAAAAAGGGATAACAACGAAGGATGGCCCTTTAGAGCCGCTAATTCCGCAAGTGAATTAGATGAGTAAGGCGCGGTTTGTGTTTGTGTCGGGGATACATTTGGAGTCGGACCCATATTATTTTGTTGCTGATTCATTTGAGGAGAATTTTGTCTACAACCGTTATTAGTCTTAGTGGGGCAACTTTGTGATTTAGATTGATTGATAACGAATCCTGGAGGCAACTGAGCTGATCCTTGATTACTGAACTGTTTGTTACCGAGCGAGTTTGATCCACATTGAGGCTGCAAATTGGCTTGGAGACTCAATGATGGCTGCAAATTCCCCTGGAAATTCCCACTGATAGGTTGTTGCAAATTGCCTTGCTGCGGGAAATACTGCTGCGGCAAATTCATGTTTAATCCTCCATTTGGTGTCTGGTTCATGTTATTTGGTGTGTTCGTCCGCTGTAGCGCTTGTTGCTGAAACCCGATAGCGTTATTTACACCTACATTTTGATTGTTCGGTACACCTTGTTGAGCGTAATTTCCCTGGAAACACATATAACAATATTAATAACATAAAAACAGCAAATAACTTCAACAAAAAAGATAAACAATAAATTACCTGTAGATATAATAGCAGAACAAACGTACAACAAAGTATGGCTGACGCCATATTGAAAAGCTGTACAATATTCTTTTATTTCTTCTTTTATACGATTAATTATATCTCTCTTGAAGATGTGACGTAATCGCAAGTCAATTATCGCTGTATCTTTTATCTGTGCGTGAGATGTGGGTAGTTTTGTATTATCTCGGCACGTCTCTTCAATGGAAATCATACAAAATGCCTGATGGGAGATAACGTTAAGATAATGTGCCTTTAATTTTGATGAGCTTGAGCCTTTGTAGTGCCAATTATAGCCAATGACATCTTGTGACTTGTAATTATGAATCGGTCAACATAAGGTCGTAGGTATCGATTTTGAACCAACAAAGCAACAACGTTATGAAAGCGAGTGTTTTGTTCACGCCTCCTGAGTTTGAACGACATCTTGAGAAACAGCAAGAATGTTCAGGCTCTTTGGAGCGAGGAACTTAGCACTTATGCTTGAGGCTAAAACAATAGTATTTAAACGTCAAGTACACATGCTCATAGAAGTTTTTAAGATGGCTCTTTACCCTGACCGATATACTAAACGATCATTGAAGTAATGTGTAAGTTTACATTTATATTAATTTCCTTCTCAAGTTCTCATTTCGGAATTTCAGATTAATTGAATCAACAGAGTAATTTATTTACTTCAAATACAACCCTTAATCAAGGTAAATAATAATGTTAGTCTGCAGAAAGTTAAGACCAGCTACTAGGCGCAGAAATGAAAGGCAGTAGAGCATTAACAGATAATTGAACGATACATAATTGATACAAGATAGCTCGTGTTCTATCTATCGCTAAGTTATTAATTTGTTCTGTTTTGCTGCAGTACACATTATTAATACTTTTACTACTTTTTATTGAAGAGAAGAAAAGAAAATTAACTAGCTTCGTTTCACTGATTGGCCAGTTTTACCGATTAAACAGTTAGCCAGTGTTATTATTGCCGATATCAAAATGACATGATTGCGATAGCTAATTTTATAATCCTGTGGGTATAAATAGTTTGGTCGACTAATTTTAACATCAATCTGTAGGTAATAGAAACTGTCGATCTTAGTGGATAGTTAGTTGCCAGTAGTGTTGTTGCATTTTCAATAAAAATGCTTGCGATAGCTTATATTTTAAAGGCATGTATGCAAATACCAACTTGTGGACTAACTCATCAACATCAATTATGTACTGTAAGAAACTGTTGCTATAGAGGTTACTGTTATATATCACTGCGAGGAACAGTACCTACTACTGAAACAATTATTCGCTGAAAACGGCATGGACTACTAACAATTTCTAATATCCTTTTATTTCTCCACCATAAAGCACATTTATCCCGGAAACTCACTAAGCTAAACGTTTTCATTGGATTCAGCTCATAATTTAATTAATTTACTAGGAAGGCTGATTGTCGAAATGTTTAATATTATTGGGAGAATTAATTTTGTTGTTCTATTCTGTATTCTGTCTAAAGGCTTTGAAGTGAAATTTAAACGTACAAATATACAAAAAATACAGCATAGCATAATAGCATATTCAGCAACGATCCCACTGCTGGGACACAGGCCTCTTCTCTCTGACAGGGAATGGGCCGTAATCCACGCTGCAGTGCGGGTTGGTAGATGTCACATGTCATCGAGGGTTTTCTCACTATGTTTTCCTTCATCGTTTTTGAGAGCAATGGTGATGAAAAAAATTACACAAAGTAAAGCGCCGTCTGGGATCGAACCCATGACCGTTACCACTGGGCCACCACTGCTCTCATGAACGGTGTTTATTACAGAAGTTAAATAAAAATAATTTTATTGCAAGCATCGCCACAGGCAAAGACTATATATTCTCTATGGCACTATGGCCAAAGGCCAGCTAGATTCATCCAGATGTTCAATAAAAAAAAGGTTCAATGCTCAATCAAGATACGACGCTCACAAAGGAAAGAGATAATAATTCACAAAGCGTCAAAAACATTATGGTCTAATGACCATGAGACAGATTATATTGTGCTAGACAAGTGAAGTGTCAACATGCACTGTGATCGATTGTCATCTAATGTGTGTGTGTGTGTGGGGCCTAAAACGGCCACCTTGGAGAATCATAAAAGGATAACATTATGAATTATAATATGGCGAAGACAGTCCGTGTTTTTTCTTTTTTTTTGCTGCACTACGTAGGTACAATCAAAGAGATTGTGATTGCAGTTGGATAGAATTGATTGGTATTTTAGCACAGACAAAAATAAATAACTGAAAAATGCTTCAGCAACGGGATTTGATACGATTAACTTAACAGTTAACTGTTCATTATGTTATCCTTTTATGATTCTGCCAAATTGGAGGTCATTTGGAAGGCGTACGAGGGGCTGAAGCCAGCTCGCAGAGGCCCGTTAGACGCTTTTAATGAAATGAGGCACCGTGGTCCCCTAAGAAATCCTAGAAACTAAAATACAAGGCTTCTAGTAATCATACTATTCGTTTAAAATTAATTCCAGTCTAGTAGGTAATCCAGTAAATTATCTGTTACTAGCGGCCCGCCCCGGCTTCGCACGGGTAGAGATATTGGTATTTAACAAAAAAAGATAAAAGGATTTTTCGGCGTTACTATTGCATATTTTAACATAGAAAAGTAGTTATTGTGACATAACTGTAATAGTTGGACGTATAGTATCGCGGACTTTTTTGTAGATATTGATGGCCTCTATAAAACTGTAGTACATAACTTTGCTCTATTGTCAATTGTTTCCGCAGTACGCGATATAAGGATTTTTTTTTGTTTTTTTTTCACACCTTGGGTTACGTTATCAAAGTTTTCATACGGATCCCTAACTCTAAAAAAAATATTCTATCGCCTATGTTCATCAGAAATAATGTAGGATTCTAATGGTAAAAGAATTTTTCAAATCGGTCCAGTAGTGTCGGAGCCTATTCAATTCAAACAAACAAACAAATCATTCCTCTTTATAATCTATCTACACTAATATTATAAAGAGGAAAGATTTGTATTTTTGTGTGTATGTTTGTAATGAATAAACTCAAAAACACTAATATTATAAAGAGGAAAGATTTGTATTTTTGTGTGTATGTTTGTAATGAATAAACTCAAAAACTACTGTGCCGATTTAAAAAATTCTTTCACCATTAGAAAGCTACATTCACCCTGAGTAACATAGGCTATTTATTGTTGGAAAAGATTAGGGATCTTTACTAAAACTTTAGTAACGTAACCCAAGGTGTAAAAAAATGCCATAAAACATCTTTCGTCGCATGCGCTGCGGAAACTATTGATGATAGAACAAAAGTATGTTCTACAATATTAAAGAACATAATTATCAATAACTACAAAAAACTTCGCGATACTATATGTCCAACTATTATCGTTATGTCACAATAACCACTTTTTACATTTTAAAAGTTTATAGAAATACCGATCAAAATTAGACTATGTTAGTCATACTTCTGTTTAAATCCTTATCCAAATTAATCATATTGTTTTCAAGACTGTCTCAATTCATGTATATTAATTTTTGAATTATTCAAATTGGCTATTCCATTCAATAGATATTACAAATTTAATAAATCATAGAAATAGAAAAAATAAACACATCTATGAAATAGGTCCCTACGCAGCGGATATATCCGACATTGAACATTTTTTTGACTATTTTATTTCCAATTATTTTTTTTCAAGTTAAAAAGTTCTTCTCAGAACTAATTAAAAATTGTTTATTCACGCTTTACTGTTTATTTTTTATAGTATTCTCTCACTTTTTCAATAGTAAGTATTTATCAAAAGTTCTAAGTATTCTTATTTTATCAGATTTTTAAAAAAGTCAACAATATGTAATCCGGTTAAATTTTATATGGGTGTATACCTGAAATAAAATGATTTGATTTGATATGCCTAGGAAAAAAGGTCTCAACTATCTAAAAGTTGCTACCAAGCGAGATTAGCAAAAATACGACGTAGGTATTGGAGAATCATCTTCTGAAAATTCAGATCGTCTCGCAAATCAGAGAGCGTATACCTATATGCGTCGTAATCGCGGGCCACAGAATCTAGCGCCGAACGTTCACAACGCCTTGCTGAAAATAGTGAACGAATCTCACGAACACGTTCAAAATAGTGACAGAATGTCACGAGCACGTACAAGGGAATCTAACGCCGAACGTTCGCAACGCCTTGCTCAAAATAGTGACAGAATCTCACAAGCACGCACGAGGGAATCTAGCACCGAACGTTCGCTTCATCTTTCAGCACAAAATGTCCGATCATCACAACTACACGAACGACAATCGAGTGCTGAACGCTCGCAGCAACTTGCAGAAAATAGAGCTAGAAACTCGCAAGCACGCGCAGAATGTTCGCTTTGCCTTGCAGAACAAAATGCCAGATCATTCCAACTATACGAACGACAATCGAGTGCCGAACGCTCGCAGCGACTTATTGCACAGAGAGAAAGACAACAGTCGTTAACAACTAGGACGCGTAATAGAATTTTAGCTCATAGTTTAATTAGATCGGCATTCAGTTACGATCCACATATTGATTATGCTCATCAGAACAGCATCAAAAAATATAAATAAAAGGTAAAAATATAAAATAATCATGTCCACCCGTGCGAAGCCGGGACGGGCCGCTAGTAATACATAAATTATACAGTGTAGAAAACATTTTAGTCGAAGCAATTTCGATTTTCCTAAGATCCAAAGATTACGTAGAATAATGTGATGTTAATAATATGCTCTAGGGGGAGGGCGCAACGATCAAATTCTTCAAGTTTTGTACAAAAGGTTTTTTTTTACACACGCAATCATGTGAAAGCATTTTGAAAAATTACGAACATATTTTTCTCTGCTCTCATTTTTACCGACTTCAAAAAAAAGGAGGTTATAGTAGGTCATGTCAAGTCTTATTATGACTGTTGTTGAAGGTGATTTGAGGTACCTATAACCTGCTGTAACCACATAATTATGCTATATTGGGAAAAAAAATCATATCGTCTAGTTTTTCATAAGGGTAAAGAGTGTCTAAGCTAAACTATGTACAGATGTCAGCACATCAAGCTACCCAAACTGTCAAATTTTCCCGATCAACTTTGAACCTTATGATTTAGGGATAAAGTTGAAAATCTATTAAATATATCTGACAGATTGTAGTAGCTGAATGTGCTGGCGTCTGTACCTTGATCGATATAGATACTCGAATGATCATGGAAATTTTAAAATGTCAAATTACCTAAAGAAATATTACAAAAGCTTGATAAATACAACAAAGCAGTGCTGTATTTCGAATACTAGTTCCATTTTATTTGTTAGATGACCTGTGCCACCGTGAATATTGATTGCACGAAGAATCCTCTGCAATCCGTCGCAGCTGGCTAACTATAAAAAACTGGCCAAGTGCGAGTCGGACTCGCACACGAAGGGTTCCTTCCGTACCACAAGGCAAAACACCGAAAAAAAACACGTTTGTTGTATGGGAGCCCCCCTTAAATATTTATTTTATTTTGTTTTTAGTATTTGTTGTTATAGCGGCAACAGAAATACATCATCTGTGAAAATTTAAACTGTCTAGCTACCGCGGTTCTTGAGATACAGCCTGGTGACAGACAGACGGACGGACAGCGAAGTCTTAGTAATAGGGTTCCGTTTTTACCCTTTGGGTACGGAACCCTAAAAAACATCGGAGTATAAAGAGAAAACAATCCAAGCCGTGTTTTACTATGCAGAACGCTGTCGCCTGTTAGGACAAAATCCAGATTATTTTATACAAGGTGTAACGGAATAAACGCAAGTCCTGAAAGTCGTTTGTTTATAATTCATTACTGAATCGATTTCAGTACTTAACTTTTAATAAAAATAGGTCCGTAAATGGGTCCTAGCAATGTTATATAACTGAGTGGCTATGCTAAGCACAATACATTGAAACCCTGATCTCCAAACTAGGGGTGACCCTGTATCTTAGAGGTCAGTGTCCCTCCAAAGCAAAGTCACCAGCCAATATTTGTAACTCATTGGCACTTGACAAAGTATAAAATAAAACGAAATAAAATATTGACTTATATTTTTCTCATTTACAATTTTGTGTGAGTGTGGAGTAAGTGTGTTTGTGTTGTAGGTGTGTGTGTATGTATGCGCGTGCGTGCGTGTGCGTGAATGGTGAGTGGGTGTGATGTGTAAGTGCAACTTGTATGAAAAAAATAAAAAAATGTTAATGAAAAGCATTCAATTTTAAGGTAGATATGGGCTAAAAGAAGATCTTCAGTTTTTAGATGAGTCAGTTTTGACAATTGTATTTGTTTAATACGAGTTAATTGACTGACTTGGCTGCTTAAAGGTGTGTTTTTCACGTTTTCATCAAATGTGTCTAATTGCATAATGAAATAAAATACAGTATGATTAAAATTAGAACCAATTTTCCAATTTCCAATTTTAAATTTTTCCGTAAATTATACTATCGCTGCAATGTTTGTCAATGTTAGCGCTTTAGTTTGATGAGCGAAAATTGTGTCGCACTTTCGTTCATCGATCAAAAGTTTCGTCAGTAGCGGCCCTAGGGCGGTGCGAGCGGCGCGGCGGTGCCACGGCACCGGGCGCCGTCATGGGAGAGGCGCTGAAATCAACCGAAATGTGACCATCACTGGTGGTCGCATTTCGGTTGATTTCAGTGCCTCGTCGTGGACAGTCCACCAGGCACCAGTCATTGATGATAGTAACTTACTATAAAGCCGATCGTCCACAAGCAAGAAACTGCATATGCATGTATCATAGGAACATGGTACAAAGAGGGGCGCCACGTTAAGATTTTGCACCACCTAAAAAAATTTTAGGGCCGCCGCTGCAGCTTCGTCGAGTGCGGTTGAAATCAGAGCTCTGAGTGGAATACTTACCTCGTTTCGTCGTCCCATCGTTTGTCGTGAAAACAATCACTGATTCGCACTAACGCACATCGAGCTGATGTGCTGTCGCACCACTGATGGTTGAGATAATATCGTACTGTCGCTCTAAAATTTGTCGCGGATTTGTTTGTCACAACTTTGATGCGGCGTCAAAATAGCAAATAGCATTTGAAATTATTTTCAGTAACTTTTCAGTTTCCTATGTGGCTGAAGTCCTAAATAGCAGTTTATACAATAAGCGGAATAGTTATAAGGAAGTCGTGGTTGTAGGTTCATCCATTAATAACTATGATGGGAGAACGTTCTTGAGCCTTGACCTTTTCAAAAATAATCTAGGTCCCAGTCTCCCAGTCATGAACACTACAAGTTTACGACGCGACTGCTAGGATAAAGATAATAAATTCACTGAAACCCTTACTTAAGGCAATACACATTTTTACATCTCATAATGGCACAATAGAAATGCTAAGTGAGATTGCTGCAAATACTACTCTCTACAATAAAACAGTCTAACAGATTTAACATTATACAACTTCCATGATAAATAAATTGGAATGCTGCTAAACTGGGTTTGAGATGGGTAGTTAAGTAAACAGACAGACGGCCAGTAAAATTGTACTTGTATTTCACGTGAACAGCAAAGCAACCTAATTGCGTAACATAGTACTATCAATCTCAATCTGAATCATTTTGAAGGATATTGCTAATTCATTGCTTCTATGTTCAATAAATTTGGCTGCTCGAAAAGGTAAATAACGCAATGAATGTTGTTGAATTTTCAAAGTGAAACCCATTGCTACTGCTAGTGTGTTACGCAATTACCCCGCTGAGGACTTGTCTATTTTTGGCCAAAGTTGTATGGCAATGCTGATTGCTTTCAAAATCAAAATATTTTATTTCACATAAATCTATATAGGCACTATGAAACGTCAGATGCGATTGATTAGATTAGATTATTTCCACTTCTTTGTTATATACATGTGCACATACACAACCATGCTTTGTTATGTGCATGTGTGTATCCTGATCTCTCTCCGGTCGTGTCGGATTGCCATCCCATTGGACTATGAGAGTGAGGGAAGAGGGAGTACATCTGTGTCTGCGCACACACTTGTGCACTGAAATATCTCCCGCGCTGAAGGCTAAGTCCCTGTTGACATTGGCCGCCATGACCGAAATACGGTCTGGACTCTGGAGGACTATTGTATACATGTACAAATTATTATTTCTATCCTAAGACTGTTAGCTTATATATTTTGTAAATATCTGTATTGTATATCCTATTTTCGTAGTACCACCAAAATTTGATAAACGTTAATATCCTGAATTGGTTTATCATCAATCTAGTTTGGGCCTTGGATACTTAAAACAGGGGGAAATTGCCTGTCAATAAAAATTTATGATACAGCTTTCTCATCATGTTTTATTAATCGTTTTTAGAGTGATGTCATTCATTACATTAACTTAAAAATAAATATTTGTTTTTACTATCTTTCACTTTCTGCTGAGGATGCAGGACCAGCATCTGACTCGTCAGCGTCGACATTGTCATTGTTAGTGTTATTGGTTTTATGTGATGATTTAGGTTCAGCTTCAACATTCGAAATATTTTCGAACACGACATTGATTTCTTCTTTTGGTTCTGCGGCGCCTCCACTACTTCCTTCATCATCATTGTGTCTAGATATTGTGATGACAGGATTGTTGGTTGGTATCGGTATCGGATAGGGTATCGGTATGTTGTTGCCGCCGCAGTTGCAGCAGCCGCAGCAACCGCCGTTGCCTTTGTTTCTGGTTGCTAGTAATAGGACGGTGAGAAGGAGGCCGATGTCATCGTCATCGTGGCTGTCTGAGTATGCTATTGGGCCACTGCCATAAAATTGTTGAAGTCCTTGCGCTGATACTTCGGATTCCTGTAAAATAAATGTATATGTTGGTTAGTGATAGAGCAGCACAGAGCCGGTCGAAGTGGAGGTGCCTATGTCCAGCAGTGGACGTCTTTCTGCTGAAATGATAATGATGATGATGATGACAGACCACCATGTTATATTTTGGTCGACAACATTATAAACTAGTCAAAAAGCTTTCGTGGATCCTGAAGAAGGAAACTCGTAACCTCTATAAGTGATAGCCGTACAACATGTCAATAAACTTTAAAGAAATGCTGTTTTCCTATTAGGAAAGTTAAAGAGGTTCCAGAACTCTTTGTTTGCTTGCCAACTTGGATTCCGAGCGCGGAAATTTGTTTCTTCGGAAAACACGTATTTTCCGTAGTTTTAAAGAAATGTAAGTTCAGTAAAAGCTGCTTTGGTTTTCAGTGACAGATAATTCCAGCATTCTAAAAACTTTATTAGACAATGTAGACAGTCCCTTTATAAGGCACTGCGTACGGCGGCACGTGCCAAGTGCCAACCGGTGTTGGGCCACGTCATTTTTAGTTGTTTTAGTTTGTATATGTTTACTAACATAGTTTTTAGGTCATTGAGTACTTGTATACCGAAATAAAGAATATAATTATTATTATTATAATTTGTTTGTACACTAAAAACACTAAGTTTATTCACAGTTTGGTACAAAAAAAATCACTAAGTCTCAAATTAGGAGATTACATATATGTTGTAACTGATTGAACTGACTCACCTTATAACTAAACAAAATAACTGAAAAAATGGCACTGCAATATATTATTAATTTCATATTTAATTATAAAAATAATAAATAGTGACTCATTGGTGCGACTACTCTCGCTACCGATAAGACTTCTAAATAAACTTTCTCAATGAAAAGATATCTTATATTTATAAAGATTACATCAATGAATTTGTTCTCTTATCTTATCGAAAGATTATAAAATTGCGAACGTAAATTATCTCACGTGCTGTAGAAGATAGTATTGGCATTTTATCGCTCTTCCTTTGTTTTTCTTTTACTATTAGAAATCGATCTTCTCTTATTCTATTATTATAAATGCGAAAGAAAGTTTATTTGTTACCTTTTCATGCCTAAACCACTGAACCGATGCTTTAGGTAGGTAGCACAGAGCATGTAAATTTATAATAGGTAGATAGATACTTACTTGACGTGTTTCAAAAGAAGATGTAGGTAGTGACATAAATTGAAAAGAGCTTAGAGCATATACGTTGTCAGGTGTATAGAAACGGACATAGGGTACCTTTCATCCCGGTAAAAAAGTGCTGTTCCCGAGGAAAACAACAATAACGTTATTACGATAATAGAAGGTGCCACGTGTCTTTCGAATAAAAAACAGGATAACATCTGTCGGGTCAGCTAGTTACAGAACAAAGTTGGATTTATGCATTTGGAAATCGATTTTATTTGAATCGAATAATAATGGTAACTACCAGCCTATCATGGTCCCACTGCTGGGCAAAGGCTTCTTCTCATGCAGAAAAGGCACGAGCATTGATCACCAGTTCACCACGCTAGCTAGAGACGGGTTGGTGATTTCAGACTTATCACACTAAAGTTTGTGAGTGTGGGGGTGTGTTTATATGTTTGTTACTTAAACGGCTGAACCAATTTTGATAAAATTTGGTACGAAGCTAGCTGACACCCTGGATTAACATATAGGCTAGTTTCTATCCCGATATTCCTACGGGATCGAACCTTATGTGTGAAACCGCGGGGTGCAGTAGTATCAACTATGAGTCCAGGTTTGCTTCCGATGTTTTCCTTCACCGATTTAAGTAATTCTAATCGAATGCAGTAGGGATACATTTTATTGTTGCATTTTTCAAACAACTAAAAGGTTGGTCCATAAAACATTTCAGGCTGTTTGTTTCCTGAGTTTTAGAGCCAATCAGGAGGAAAACTGTGAAATACCCTTCTATGTGTTTCATAACAAAAGGATATTTTTCTCTGGTCTGGGAAGTTGTGACCACTGGAATGGAAGGTGAGAATCGATTAATTTCGCCGTTTATATTACCGGAAGTTTGATGGAAAATTGAAATGGAATATCTATTAATTCTTCACTCTGCTTCAATATTCAGGAAATGGAATGGAATCGAACTGGGATTTAATTAACTAAGTTCTATCAAAATGTAGTGCTAGTGTAATAGTTAAAATGGCTTTGACAATTTCTCTCAATTGTAAACTTTAGTTACCTAACCATTGAATTGAATTTGTATCAGACGAATGTAAGATTGTGTTATATCCGTACTTGCTAGTTAGTATCTAGCTATAGAGGGACTAGGGCGTGCGATTCTCCATACAAATGTATGTAATGTCCCTTTTTTCTTCCTGAATAATGCCTCTAGAGCAATTTTTTTTTTTTTTGCTTAAAATCTAGGTCTTCTGTAAACACGTCCCTGTCATTTTCTTTTTCTTTTTTTCGCAGCAACTAATTAGTACAGAAAATATGACCCTCTAAACTTACAAAAATGACAAAAATGCCCTATTTCTACCACCGCCGTGATTAGAGGACTACCAGACAAATTAGAAACGTTTTTGACATAAACATACCTACTCTTTCTTAAAATGTTAGTGTAAAAAATAATTAAATCGGCTGAGTTTTCGAGGAGAAAAAAAAGGGGAATACGAAACGTCGATCTCGACAACATTTTTGTGATAATTTCGATCTGAGCTGCAGCTGCCCTATCACTCACTACGGGGGCAGACTTGAGGTAAGACGACGGCAATAGTTTCTTCAAATACCTATTTTTCAAATTCCTCGCAGGCCCCGTTTGTAGACGCCAGCACATCAAGCTACCCGAAACTGTCAAATTTTCCCAATCAACTTTGAACCTTATCCTTTAGCGATAAAATTGAAAATCTATTAAAGAAATTTGACAGATTGTAGTAGCGTGATGTGCTGGCGTCTGTACCTTTTTTACCGACTTCACAAAAAGGAAGAGGTACTATGTTTGTATGTTTTTTTTTTTTTTTGTAGTGTTTTGTGTCCTTTGTTGTTTGTGCCAGGTTGATGGCAATAGGGTCGCCCTCTTTTATATGGGACGGCGAAATGTAGGTCATGTACTGTATGTGTACCTCTGCCTAACCCGCCGAGAATTACAGGGATGGTGTTATGTACAGACGAGACGCCAGCACATCAACCTACCCGACACTGTCAAATTTTCCCAATCAACCTTAAACCTTATGTTTTAGCGATAAAGTTGAATATCTAATAAAGAAATTTGACAGATTGTAGTAGGTTGATGTGCTGGTGTCTGTACCTTTGTCGTGAGTTAAAAGGTAAGGCATAATTATTGAAACTGTTATTATCTAAATTGTAAAATGGAAAACAATTAATTTAATTTTGCTTGTTATTGCTCTTTATGACATTATTTATTGTGTATTTTGTAAAAGAGAGTGCTTGTAAGTAGATACAAATAAGAAATTGGGAAGTAGGATAAATGGGTTTTTATTTATTTTGGGACGAACAATCAATAAGCTAATCATCAAAAAAAAGTTTACTAACAGACAAATGATATCACATCTAATGTCCGACATACAAGCTAGTATGACATGCCATCTTTTTCTTAGAAATTTTGGTAAGAAAAAAGAAAGGTTTTATCGTAATAGATTGTGGTACCCATTTCTCATGCGGGGGCGGTTTAGTACGAAATGTCACTGAGCACAGCATCCTTTGGGACAGATTCGAACGTGTGTCACAAAATGTACCCGTCTTATTGTTGAAAGGAGGTCGTTGGTCTGACAAATTGCTTTTAGCATTATATTCTATTAGCATAAATCTTTAAGGCGACTACCTACATGAGCTAAATTGAAATCGAAGGTGCCACGTGAAACTTTATTTTTATCATCATCATCATCATCATTTCAGCCAAAAGACGTCCACTGCTGGACATAGGCCTCCCAAGCACTTCCACTTCGACCGGTTCTGTGCTTCTCGCATCCAACGGGTTCCTTATTTATATCATACCTAAGCCAAATAGATTTCTGAAAAATGAAACCCACCAGAAACTTGCCCTTACAACTTGGTATTAACACAAAACCATTTAAATTGGAGCCTTTATCTGCAGACGACGCAACAGACGCGATTCTGCGATTTATATCCGTAGAACAATTTCTATGAAAACAGGGGGTCTACTCCGAAGCGGTTAACCACTGTATCGGCCGAATGTTCGGTCATTTTCTACTACCATTAATTTCCTATATTGACTATTGGTCCCGACCAAACTGTGCCAATCCGAACCTTTTTAAAACCCTTAACCCTTTTTTTAACTTTTTTTTTTTTAAATTCGTAGTCGGACAACAATATTCGAATCAGAAAATGACCGAACATTCGGCCGATACAGTGGTTAACCGCTTCGGAGTAGACCCCCAGAGTCGCAATGCGCCACGTCGTGCGACAAGTGCCCTGACAATAGTAGGTACTTAACTATAAAAACGTCAGCAAAGATTATATAGGCAGGCGACCGTACAATAAATTCTTCAAGAATATAAACTTCAGTAACGTCCACTTTGTCCCTTTACATCCTTCAAAATATTTCACCACAGACAGATTTTTTCCTCAAAGCCTAGTGGTCCCTGGTGATGAACGTGCACGTAACGTTAGGAATACATTACCAGCATATTAGACCTCAGCTACTTCGAAATTCATAGAATATAGTTTTATAGCATCATCCATCATTCTAATATTCAGTTAGGCGCAGAAGTAACAAATGTACAATACCCGGTTCTTCAGACATCTTGAAAATGGCGAACATTAAACCACTTAACTAAAGGTACAGCTTCCATTAATTTTAGATGAGCAGAGATTTCTAAGGAAGACCAATTAACACTAACGTTTCGAGATAATGTATAATTTGATAACTTTGCATATTATAGAGCCTTTGTTCCAATTTCCGAGATGCTAAAAGTAAGCTAGGGATTACTTTTTAAATATATTTTAGAGCAATATCTACTACCGATGCGAGAAGCACAGAACCGGTCGAAGTGGAAGTGCTTGGGGGAGGCCTATGTCCAGCAGTGGACGTCTTTTGGCTGAAACACGTCTTTTGGCACGTTTGGCGCAGTGGTTAAGCGATTGACTGCTGCGCTGCGTGTCGCGGGTTCGATTCCCGCACGGAACAAATATTTGTATGACCTACAAGTAGTTGTTCCGGGTCTGGCTGTTTGTGTACGTGAGATTAAATGTTTGTAAACGCACCCACGATACAGGAGAAATTCCTAGTGTGGGGCAAAGTTTTTTAAAAAAGAAAAGAAAGAAAAGAAAAGAAATGATGATGATGAATATCTACTACCGAGATGACGACTAATAGAGAAGTATGGAAGAAAAAGACATGTTGCGCCGACTCCGAATAAATTGGTTTTAGGGCAAGAGAAGAGAATGATGATTTTAGAACAATATCTTGCTTCTGTATAGTCTATTCGTTATTGTGCGCTTTTATCATTTCTAATGTGACGATATTATCGTCCACGTACATAAAGTGTGGAAATACATGCACGTGATAACGTTATCGTGGATGGAAATTGAAAAGCGTCTTCAAATTATATTGCCTTACATTTTACTTTCCTGTATTATCGTGATGCCGTGACGTGAACGTGGTCGTCCACAACAATATCGCTACGTTAGAAATGATAAAAGCGCACATTCTGTGGGTATAATTATATCAAAATAATATAGTATATTTTTACTGTTTTATATTGTTGACTGTTTATCTACACGAATCGTCGTAGCTGACTTTATGCAAAGCACTGTGTTTACGTCTGATAAAATACCTTCTTTTATATCGTTTACTATAACTTACTTTAAGATTGTATTTTTTAACATTGTATTTTTTATTTTATACTGTGCCGAGCGTTGAAAATTAAACAACGCACTTTTATTTAGACACTAGCTGCGCCCCGCGGTTTCACCCGCATAAGTTTCGATCCCTTGGGAATATCGGGAAAAAAGTAGCCTATATGTTAATCCAGGGTGTCAGCTACCTTCATACAAAATTTTATAAAAATTGGTCCAGCCGTTTGAGCGTGAAGAAGTAACAAACATATAAACACACACACTCACAAACTTTCGCCTTTATAATATTAGTGTGATTTATTTAGGTGCCATCTAGTATGAGTGTAAAGAGGCATAAGCCTATTCAAGTCGGAAGTGCTGCACGTGTAACCAACTGGGTCGGAAGGGCTCTAGGCCGACATAAACCAACACGTGTCTCATTTTCAAGGACAGGGAAATAAAAGGACATTGTAATGTAATGGAGTTTATTCAATAAATAATATAACATTTCATTTTCATCGTGTCTCATCATCTGCCGAGCCTTTTCCCTACTATGTTGGGGTCGGCTTCCGGTCTAACCGGATGCATCTGAATACCTGTATTTTACATGGAGCAACTGCCTATCTGACCACAGTACACAGTATTACACAGTAACTGGGTTGTGGACAACCCAGTTACTGTGTAATACGATACCCCTTGGTAAGACTGGTTGTCAGACTTTCGGGCTTCTGACGACCTGTAACGACTGTCAAAGATCCACGAATGACAGCCGGGACCAACGGCTTAACGTGCTTTCCGAGGCACGAAGCGAAGGGGTCTTGGTATATGAAGATGGTCACCCATCCACGGGCCAACCGCGGCAAGCGTAGCTTAACCTGAGCGATCGACCCGTGCGGCTGTTATTGCTTAGCCACAAGTCCCTCCATTTTCATCGTCCCTAAATATTGTATATTTTCGAAAGCTTTTGAAACATAAAAGGTTGGACTATGATGTATATAGTTTATTTGTTTAGTTTAATGTGTTTATTCAGTTTATACAGACATTTCGGCGCTTTGATATTCTCTGTTCCCATCAAATGACTGGTTTGATTATTAAAAATTCATAACAGAACCAATAATGTTGCTCTTTGCCTATTTCGTACTTTTACTGCTTCTTATAAATTCCACAAACCTTAATCATATTTCAGAATTATTATCTTCATTATAATAAACCTTAACTTTTGAAGTCCGTCTCAACTTTTTGCGTCTGTAGACGCTTTACCCTTCCGATAGATATCCGTGACCCTTCCCTTTACAGCGACACCGAGTGATGACAGGATTGTTAGTAGGGATTATTATGGGGAAAGGAACAGGTGTAGCACTGCATTGAGAGCAGCCGCAGCTCCCACCGCCACCACCACCACCACAGTTGTTCCCACACCCATCATCAATGAGGGTCAATAAAAGAATTGGAAGGATACTCTTCAACTTAGATTTAGACTTCTCTATCACAATTATTGGAGCCGGATGCATCGAAAATGAAGGGTCAAATGATGGAGGAGGGCTAGGAGCAGGAGCCGATTGCGATATAACAGCTCGTACAGGCTCATGACCCCACGAGGAAGCCGTATTAATTTTTAAAGCAACAGGCAACTGCTGACCACGGCATCCTATGTCGCTTGATGGAATATGTAAAGTTGTGGTTTCGACTGGCACTGAAGTTATACTTTCAATTGTCTGAGGATAGATTTGCGGCAGAACGTTTGGAGTATAAACCTCTTGTATTAAATTCTGTGATGGCAAAATCTCGGGAAGGGGAGAGGCAACACCAATAAACGGCGACAACTGAGGCATCGAAGGAATTTGTACGGTAATTGGTTTCTGATAGATTTCTGCTACGTTTGCGGTTGGCGCATAACCTTCGACTTTAATAGTCTGTGTTACGGGGGGATAATTTTCTACTATGGGTAAAGATTCAACGTTTGATGGGTAAGGCAACGATTCTGCTATAGTTTCAACTACCGGCAACAAATTTGAAGTTTCAAATGGAGAATATGTTGAATAGGTGTTAAAAGAATTAGGTTTTCTAACACCACAATTGGTGGTAGCTACAGTATCGATTGATAAACCTGGAGCATAGAAGCCAAACGAAAAGAAATCATTGAGTTGTTGGGTGGGGAACTTTTGTGAGACTTCTGGTAACACTCTATTACCAGGACCTGATGTGACTGGTAATAAAGAATTAACTAGCTGAGGAGGCGATCCTGTAGATGGATAGTACTCCGTCAAAACTGGTCCCACTGGTAATCCGGCAACGAAATCAAGGTCATTCTGCAAAAAAAGGTAATTAAATTAAGTTGAAAATTTTGGAGACCTTATCTTAATAGTAAGACAGTTTAATAATCTTAAAGGGACTTACGTTGAGAAATAACAATATAAGGACGAAACAGAGTGTCTGTCTGCGCGGAGACATTTCGAATAATTATGTTTACAGGGAATAAGTTTGCTTAATATACCGTGTTTTCATCGTGATATTACACACGAAAACATAGCTTAGCTATCTGTTACACAAAATTATTGCAGTCACTGTGTTTTTCGTACTAACTGTTCTTTTGTAACCTATGAATTGCTGCAAAACAGACGTACACTAGTGATTCAAATTATTAAAAAAGTTCGTATCGTATAATGGAAAATTACAGTATTTTATTTTATCTACGAAAATATTGTGGTCGCGAATGTTGTTCATTTAATCACGTCAATTATATTAATCTTTTAACTCCACTTGTTAAACCTTGCGGCCATTTTAAAATTGCTACAATTGCAATGTGTTCGTCAGATAACTATTGCAATTCTGTGTTGTGTTCCGCGACACTTTGTATTTATCAAGATTTTCTTTCTTGTTACAGGTGAGCCGAGGGCACAGCGCGATTTGCTACGTGGTTGGTATGTCCGTCATTCATAACTGTCTTGTTATCATAATGGATGAAACTATTTCAAACGTAGGTGTTCAAGCAATCATCTTGGCAATATAACACCGTAAATCTTTTAGACATCGCAGATTTTTGTACGTTTTAGGAAGACCGCGTATATAATGGGAGATTTATTGGGTGGCTACGCCCAATTTTCCGAAAACAGCAACCTTCGGTATACTTGACAATGAGGTTTTGCCGAAAACAGTTGTTTATTGCCAAAAAAACATTCTCCGTGGGTGGTTAACGAAATCTGTAAAGGGACATATCGCATAATCGTAAACATCGATTCAATTTCCCCTTAAAATTGGTCATTTTGTCCAATTTACGTTCGTCCGTAAGAATCGTTCGCGAGACATACCGAGTGACGAATGTTCCACTTTTACACACAATGAGTTTTTTTTATATAAATAAATCTTTTGCGGTCGACCTACGTCATTGTTTATAGTAGAATTTCTGCCGAAAAAATCGGAATGAAAAAGAGAGATTTATTCATCGTCTGGCTTGTGTTTTACCTCAGACTAGTCTTTAGCTTATGTAATACAGTATTTTTCAATCTAGACTTTGTTATCAGTTGCGCGTGTTTTCTGGAAAAAATCTGGATTCCATGCCTATCTAACAGCAATCAAACAGCGGGGTTATTGCGTAACACACTAACCGTTGGAATCGCTTTCAGTTTGTCAGTTCAACAACATAATAATAATAATAATAATAATAATAATAATTTATTTAATCACAAAAAAAAAAAAAGCTTTACATTCTGGTTTTGAGTAACACTGGACCCCACACTAGGATACCCTGTGTCGTGAGGTCCAGTCTCTCTCATCACAATGTTTGGATTAGCTGTAGTTTATTCAGACTAATAAATAAGTACATATAGGTAATAAGTAGATTCAGCTTACGGAAATAGTTGAGTGCATGTTATGAGAAAAAAAAAATGAAATGAAAGGGGTGTTTATGTTGAGTATAGTGAGTAGTGTAAGTGTAATGGGAGTGTTGTGAGAGAGTGAGTGTTATGATGTGTTTATGTGTGTTTTGATTCAGCCAATAGTGATTATACTTTCAGTTTTCAAATAATCCAAATCTAGCAGCCAATTAGTTACGATTTTCTTACACACATGTCTAGTCGAGTTTAAGATATTCAATTCTTTATTTATTTTTGGGTATAGGTGAGGGCCCATGAAAGCAAAAGATTTTTTTCCAAAGCTCAGCTTGCAGGTTGGTCTTTTCCATTTGCATCTTCTTAGTGAACGATTGTCGTTAAGAATAACAAGGTGCGAAGTTTTGTGAAATTTAAGGACAGTGGCCAGTATGTATAGTTTGCGCACCGTTAGAACTCTAGACTCTTGATAAAGTAAGTGTGTGGGGTGGCGAGTTCTCTTCTTATACATTACCTTTAAAATTGCTCTTTGTGCCCGCTCTGCAGTAATAAGATGACTTTTACTTGCTGATCCCCAGGTCAAGACACAGTATCCTAGGATTGACTGGCAAAGAGCATGGTAGATCATCTTAAGCGTCGAGATTTCTGCCAGTGATCTTAGTCATATTATTAAGCAATGGATTAGCAATATCCTTCAAAATTATTCAGATTGTGATTGACAGTGTGTTACGCAACGGTGCAGATTAGTTTGTGAAAACATTCATCACTTATTAACCGACTTAAAAAAAGAAGGAGGTTCTCAATTCGACGGTATGTTTTTTTTTTTGTGTGTGTGTTTGTTACGCGATTACTCCGCCAATTGTGGACCGATTTTCAAAATTCTTTTTTTTTTTGAATGGGTATGATCTCGAGGTGGTCCCATTGTCACTAACTCGGAATCTGATGAGGGAATCCCATGGAAATCGAGGGAAACCCTCAAATTTTATAGGCACACCTATAGCGATTTGGGTATTTTTAATAGTAACTCGTACATTTGCTTTCGGAAAGCACCATTTGGTGAAGTGGAACTGATGATGAAGACCACAGATGGCCACCGGAACTACTCAATAATAAGCATTTCACGGGTTACGATTCGATTACGTGCTTTAATGTGGTTGCTAAGCAATTTATGCTCGTCACAATGCTTATGGTGAAGTGGAGCTGAGGGTGACTTCTCAGCTCCAGTTCTCCTGGTTCTTACTAGGAGAGCTCCTCAACAATTAACGTCCCTGCATCGGGAAAAGCAATATTTTGTAAAAGCTATTGTAAATTAGATAAATAACAAACTGACCCACTAAAAAGTGAAAAATAAAAACTTTTTCACAAAAAAAAACAACCGACTTCCAAAAAACACTACAAAGTGAAAAATAACTTTAATTTCGGAAGTCGGTGCCAAAAAACTAAAATACAGATCCAAAGACACCGACTTCCGAAATTAAAGTTATTTTTCACTTTGTAGTGTTTTTTGGAAGTCGGTTGTTTTTTTTTTGTGAAAAAGTTTTTATTTTCTTAGTACATTTGATCAATCACCTTTAAAAAGAAAAAGCGAAAATCAAAACTGGAATCCCAAACTATTTTGAGTAAATCCTAAACTAGCAGTTCCTCATGTTCTTAATCTTTTCATTTCAACTTTACATTTTCTTTGATCATCATGGGGGTGTATTTTGTACGTCATCGTCTATTTGTAGCGGAAATGTATATCCGGCATTTGTAGTTTTTATAGTCCCCAGCGAGCCTTGTACGGCGGGGACACAGCTTGTTTGAAATATGGACTTTGTCGCAGACACTCGTGTCTCCTGCTTTTGATAGCTCTGTTACACGTTAGGAGGGCTTGGCACTTGATGTCTTTATTTTTTATTCCTTTGTAGCACTTTGCCGGCGTCAACTGTGTTTGTTTGGGGGCAGATCGAATTTTGGCTTTGTAATTCGACGCGTATTTTTCGGCCTTAAATTAAAAATCCTGTTCATTAAGTCTTGTTTTTGTTATACTATTTGCTTTATGCTTTAATGGCCTTTGTTATCATTATCGGCCTGTAGTGTCCTACACTGTTGACTAAAGACCGTCCTCTATTAAAGTCCTCCATCAATTACGTATAGCAATTTTGTGGCTATAAAAAATGTTAAGCAAAATCAAACTTTATCCAACGCAATGCAACTTTGACTGTTCGCTTTTTGGAGCAAGTCATCATCAGTGATACCGCTCCAACTCGACAACAATCCGTAAATAACCATTTGTTAGAAAGGAAGTCGATGCAAGGAAGTTTGTTATTCGTAGAGATACGAGACTTTAACGACGTCCGTCGGTTATCGGTCGCGGCGTGATTGATGTCAGTTTTTGTTCTATATGTGGGTAGTAGTTAGTGTAGAAATTATGCCTTCATTCCAGTAATGAGGTCTGTTGCCCGTGTGATGTGCAGCTAATAATATGTTAGGGAAATCGTAAATCAGCCAGTAACAAATAGAAATTACATTAGTGGTATATTTTTTCTAACTGGTCAATTTGGTAAAAAAAAATAATATTATATCCCGAGATGCGATTTTGAGACAATGAATGTGTCTTATTCCGAATCTATTCTTGAATACACACATTTTACGTTTGTAGGTATGTCTCACAAAGATCAAGACGGTCATACTTATTTTAAAGTGTGTGGTTAATGCAACAACTCGTGATTTTCTTACCGGGTTTTTTTTACCAAATATGGCAAGCGTTATAAACTAGCGGTAAGTGGTTGATGTCGTCGCTTCGTTCCTAGTTAAATACTCCAAAGTCTTTCGCGACAAACGTTCGAAATTCAAGCTGAAAACTGTTCCGAAATCTACCGGGAAACTTTTGGAACTACAGTATAAATGGTGTAGTTTTAAATAAACGCTATCGGGAACTTTGTTTAACTTTAAGCTTGATATTTAAGTTAGTGATATTTAAAATAACAATGGGTTCGTTAACGTGGTTCCTTCTTCATCAACTTGAATCCAGATGTAGAATGTAGCTCTCCTCCATTGCATTTTTTGATTATCATCTAGCTGCTAACAGTAAATAACGTAGGTTTAATGATATTTTATTTCTCCTAAGAAATTAAATAACACAGTTTACATAAAATAAAATACAAAGTGCTTACATCTAAATAATAATATTATTACATTTGCCTCTGGGGCGTTGCGCGTTGGCGACGTTATGTATTATTGCCTTAAATATGTTTATTTAAACTGTCACACTTCTTTAAATCATTAAACAGTTGTGCCCCCTCAACCAATATTGTTTTTTTTTGCCGTAATATTATCAGATTAATAATGTTCCACTGCTGGGACACAGTGACACACCACGCGGGCCCAGTGCATGTTGGTAGATGTCACATGTTTTCGAATTTTTGGTGCTAGGATATGCCGGTTTCCTCACGATGTTTTCCTTCACCGTTTTAAGGGCTGCTAACAGTCACTCAGCCTAGTATTCCATCTAGTTTAACCCAACCACATTTGAAGGATGTCGGTCCATTTTGCTAACATCTAAGTAAATCAAAAATAACAAAGAATTTACTAGCTGCACTCTAAATAATAAATAGAAAATTCACTTTATTTCAAACACTCTAAAATACTAACAATTTCTTATTAAACTTCAAACAAAATTCAACAATATAATTTCTAGACTTTCGAGTCCCGAATTATTTCAACAAGGTACCTCTAAAGTGAAACAATGAGGAGTATCTTAAAAAATAGAGCAGCGTGTTCTACAGAATCTGGTAAAGCTTTTAATAAGAGAGCTTGGACTTCGGCGCGGCGGCGGCGGCGAGATCAGAGGGCATCTGTGGCGGCGAATTGGTAGCACCACCAGGTCCACTATGTTACAGGAAAAGTGCAGCAGACCCACTTTGATTTGACCAAGTATACCTATAGATAGATATATAACTTTATATTTTTCACCAAGTGAGAGTACTGTGTTCAGTTTCTCACAGATCAGTGGTGTTTGTCTATTCTTCGACCATCGACTTGCATTTCAACTGAAAAACTGTGTTCGGTTATGTTCTATCATCTTTTGTCGGCAGGTCATCTTTGTAAGGGGTTTGTCAATATTTTTACCTTACGTCTTTTGTTGCTATAATACTAGTAAAGTAGCTACACCTTACCTCTTTTGTCGATATACTACTAGCAAAGTAGCTATACCTTACCTCTTTTGTTGATAAACTACTAGTAACTACTATATCTTACCTCTTTTGTTGCACTAGATAGATGGTTATGTTCTATTCGACTGCTTTTTTTGAACTCAGTGCTTATTAAATTCAGAACTATTGTCATTTGAACTCGCCTAGCCTACCGAATGCCGGCTACAAAACTGATACAGACGATCGGAGCTAGTTAGATTGTATATATGTCGCAGGTTTTTCATAAAATTAGATTTTTGATCAAAAACCTAGGTTTTTGATGAAAAACCGGAAGATGACACATTTTAAACTCAATTTCATCATAAACTTGTAACAATCCAGATTTTTGATCAAAAACCTGAACTAGTTTGGGTTTATGATAAAGTTCTTGTCAAAATCACGGGTTTGCTTTGTTTTATGACAAATAAATCAATTTAAATGATCATTTGCAACTTAGTAGAAAGAAAACAATTATTTATTTATCAAAATTTTACATCCATGATCCAATCAATATTATCTCCTCCTTCAATCCAATTATGAAATGAAATGTTTCAATTTCACGTACCTATAATAGTCTGATTTTGATAAGCCGCGAAAATGAAATTTCGTAACTATTAAATACGACATATTGATTGGATCATGGATGTAAAATTTTGATAAATAATTAATTGTTTTCTTTCTACTAAGTTGCAAATGCTGATGGATTGTTTTATTTATTTCATATAAATTGATTTATTTGTCATAAAACAAAGCAAACCCGTGATTTTGATAAGAACTTTATCATAAACCCAAACTAGTTCAGGTTTTTGATCAAAATCTGGATTGTTACAGGTTTATCATGAAATTGAGTTTAAAATGTGTCATCTTCCGGTTTTTCATCAAAAACCAAATTTTATGAAAAACCTGCGACATATACTCACCTATAATAATATATACATAGTTAAAATTCTGTACATAATATAGTCGTGTGGCAACTTGCCAGTCTAGACTAGCCTACGGACCACGAGTTAGTAGGTGTCAATCGACACTATAATTTCGATACCCGTTCTCGACATGTTCTCGCTTGCTCAATAATTCATACGGAAGTTTTTGAGAATATTCATTAGTTAGCCAGTTTATATTTTACAAGTGTAGGTACTAAATATAGGTACTACTTACAGTATAGTTGATTGACACGTTAGTGTATGGTGTGTGGTCATTTAAAAAAAACAGCAAGCGTTTGTAAACAGACGACGCGCGACGCCGTTTGTACAATAACGAATCCATACTAATATTATAAATTCGAAAGTAACTCTGTCTGTCTGTATGTTACCTTTTCACGCCTAAACCACTGAACGGATTTCGATAAAATTTGGCAGAGAGATAGATTGCAACCTGGGGAAGGACATAGAATTTTTTATCGACATACCTCGCGGGGGAAGCCGCGGGCGGAAGCTAGTCATATAATATGCCTACGACAAGTATACCATGTTTCTGCAGCTCAAGTAAAGCTTCTAAGCACAAAATTAAGTAGTTAAAATGGTAGGCATTTTTTTTTTACAATACAATTTGTTATAAATATTCTCCTATAATTCCAGCTTTATATCTTTCAGTAATCAAATCAGCCTTTCGGCTGCAGAAATGCAACACATTCTAAACTTCTGACTTCAGCTAAATGCTGACATTTGCGCTTTGCGCATACGCAGCCCTTAATTCTTATTTAATCTGAGAATACTGTGAGTCTGTGAACAGCTGTGCCGCAAAAAAATCCGAGTGTCGCAATTTGGTGTGAACGCAAAAAATGACGTCACGTGAACGAGAGGCCTTTTGTAAACGCCGCCTTTCATGCAGATTTGTATTTTTTTTCGCGACACGAGTGTCAGTAATTAGTGCGTGTTGATTGATGATTTTTGTATGAAAAGGCTGTGTCTCTTTATAGCCGTTTTTGAGGTTACAGTGAGAGGTAATTGACATGAAAACTCGGGTGCCATTTAGCAGCGTAGCCAGCCGCAGCGTATGTTTTGAAGTATGATTTCTCAAAGGGGAGTTCTTTAGCTTACCTACGCTTAGAAAATTCTGACGCGCTTTTATGTTTGCAACAAGAAAGGCTGCCGAGACAAATTAATAGATTAGTCCTGTCAGTCTTCATTACGATTAACATTAAAACATGACATCAATCAACTGGATAAAAGGTTAATGTACCGTCCAAACACAAAGCATGTTATTACGCTGATCTGAAGTTATTTGATGCGTCTGAAAGGCGTTACATTACTGTATTTCAAATATAATTTTATTCACAAAGTTAATCGAGTTTCTAATTCAATTACGGTCTTATTAAGTAACTAGCTTCTGTCCGCGACTTCGTTCGCGTGAAATTTCTTATTCCCTCGACCCATCTCGTCGCATTGCATCACCTGCCTGCGTCTATCACTTCGTTTTCGTATAGCGTTTTTGCTCGACTCGTAAGGGTCATAGCGTGACGTTAAATAGCCGATAGCCTTCCTCAAGAATTGGGCTACCAAATGCAACAAGAATTTTTCAAATCCGACTGGTAGTTCCAGACATTACCCCCTCCATACAAACATAAAAATTTTACCTCTTTATACTCTTAATATTAGTTATTCAATCTACCTAGCCTTTTAACAACTATTTTCGTGTTGAGCTTCCAGTCTAACCGGATGCAGCTGTTACCAGTATTTTACATGGAGCGACTGCCTATCTGATCTCCACAACCCAGTTACTGGGTGACATGATACCCCTTAGTAAGACTGGTTGTCAGACTTTTGGGCTTCTGACTACCCGTAACGACTGTCAAAGATCTACGAATGACAGCCGGGACCAACGGCTTAACGTGCTTTCCGAGCCACGAGGGTCTCGAATTCGAGGTAATGAATGGTCACCCATTCACGAACCGACCGCGGCAAGCGTCGAAACAAGACCAGAAAGGTCTTGTTTTTATCCTTATTAACAAGTAATTTCGTGTTTAATAGAATAATAAAATGTTGCCACTATCTTTTCAAATTGTTAAACTTTCATTGCAATTACAAGCTTTCGAATAAACGCTGTACTTGAACAATTTAGTTGTCGAAGCAACTTTTCTGCGTTGAATAGTAACTGATTAATGTTGTATAGAAACTCGAAGTGTGTGCTGTTGTCACAAGCGGTAGAGACTAGTGGATGGATAAGTTGGATTGAAAGCAGGCTTGACTTAAATCCTCTTTGCTCAAGTATATCTGAACGACGAAAGCGAACTTGAGAAATGGCTTCGAGGTGATATTGGATAAAGGTTATAGAAAAAATGAGGTATATAAGTTATAGATTTCACAATTTAGGTTCTTAGTTAAAGAGGATTGGCCAGTAGTAAGATGTTATTTGTTGCTATTAGTTCTGTTGGATTTTCAACTATCGACGCCGAGCCAAGTGTTGAAAATCCAACAGCCCGATTTTATTTAGGTATTCATTGAAATTTCACTAAGTGTTAGAGAAAACGAGCATAAAAGCTAGAATAGAATTAAAATAGTTGTTCTTAGCTGTAATTACAATGTACTGTAGTTGCAGTCGTGGCCTAGTGGCGACTTACACAAGTTCAAACCCTGACAGGCGCTTTACTTATTGTAAATTATTTAATCGCCACTGCTCTCAAAACGGTGAAGGAAATCATTATGAGGATGTGGATTCATGTAATAGAACCAAAAATTTACATGTGACATCTACCAAACTACACTGGGCCCGCGTGGTGGATTACGGCCCTCTCCCTCTCACCTAGAGGAGGCCTCTGTCCCAGCAGTGGGAACATAATAGGCTGATTAGATTATGCATAATGCTTATGCTAGCTGTAAATTACCAAGTTTATCTGGTTACTGTACAAATAATAATTGTTTAGCAAGTACACGGCCGCTGTAAATTACAAAGAAAAATAGCTTCTTACATTTATGAGTTGTCTTGTAAAACCTTCTGCTTTAAAATATCTACTTGCAAGTTAGCCGCTGTTGTAACAACACCCTTAAGATTTCACCATTTATTTTCCAGTCTAGCAATGTAAGTACTGCTTGGACATATTGAGATTTATTATAACCTAATGTGTGAACTTCGAGGTACATTGATTGATGACCAGCTATTCTATTGGACGTATTGTAAAAGAATGCAGCAATGGATGGCTCAGTGTGGTTGACGTAGGTCATTACGTGCACGATGCCTTTAAGACGATAAAGTTTACAGTCATTGCTATATTAAGAAATCTATTTAGGATTAGCGAGCTCTCTTTGCGTAACGGTTGTAGTTTCTAAATTCAAGAAATCGCCGAGTAACTCTCTAATTGTTTTATTTTTTTGTTGAGTTTGGTATTGTTTTCACGGTTATAAAATGTCATAATAGGCCGTGACAATTGTCAATTGACATTATAATCCGCAAAAAGCCGGAAAAGTTTGCTACTTATTCGACCAATTCGGAAACGCGTGCGTTGTAATATACAGGCTGGCAGGGACGCGCAACCTGTCTGCTACCATGGATGTAGTACATGATGCTGGACCAGAGGGGGCGTAACCGTCGGATAATAAAAAAAAGAAATAGCTGTTCCATATATTTTAACCGCGTAGGGATTACACTTTTCTACGAAACAGCATATTTTTTTTGATAATCGGCGAAAAATTTCTTCGCTATGGTGTATAGAATATGTGCTGAATACATAGCCACAGTTAGCACGTCTATGGTCCTGCTACCCTATATGTATTAGGTATGGGCAAGAGTTTATGCTTATGTATCTATAAATAACGTACTTGTGAGTTTTCAGTAGAGATACCAACTGCTGTCATACAAAAATAAAACCATCATCTCCCTGACCTTGTCCCATCTTACTTGGGGTCGGTGCTGTTGGAGTATAGCACAAATCCTATTTCAACACTATCGTCTTTCTCGAATTTATATCCTTAGAACGGCGTTTCCTTTGGTGTCCAATTTTTTTTTTTGGGTTGGAAGTTATCAAATGACTTCTCCCGTTCTGGGCGGAGCGGGAGGGCGTGTCAGACTTTCACTGACTGAAACCCATCCGTGTTCCTTCAGTTGCCTGTGCCAGGGCCACGGTAACTCTTTCGAACAACCCGCCACCCTGGCAGGTTGGTGTCGCCTTTAGCCCTAATATGTAGGTGCAACACGTTGTCTTCTTCCCTTCAACCGTCATGCTATCATTTACTCGTTTCTCCAGTATTCTTACCTTAAAAATAAAATAACACCTCTAATCACCTTTTTAAACAATGCATCACCACCAAGATAAACTCATACAGCCTCATTTAATTAATTAAAAGGCAACACGGAAGCATGGCAATTACCGCGAAGCGCATAATCTCGTCTAGTTGCCCAACGGCTGATAAGCTCTGCGATAGGACGTTGGCCTGCGCGCGAGTGGCGATGCCGCGTACCTGCGCGTGCGACGCTATCGGTGTACGCGCCTTATCTCTTGTTGGGAAACGTTCATTAACAAGGACGTTTATTGTGTTATGTAGAATTAAAACACGTGATTTCGGTGTGGTGTTGAAATTATGGTCTGTATTGCATTTATTGTTAAACATTTATAAACTTTTTCCATAGTGGTAGGCCAAACCAGCACAGGACGCCACGCACAAAAATGTTTATCACTTTCTTATTTATCGTTTATCGGCTAGATACCAACCAAATAAATTTGTAATCAAAATATGTTTTTGAAACTATTTCAGTACCTACTTTGACTTTTGCACTAGCAATTCTAATAACGGTGTCCTAACTCGATCCGATTCCTTAATTTTTGCCACCCCTGATAACGCCCTCGTCCAATTTGCTGTCGAGCTGACCTTGTTGCCGTAAAAGTATCGGGTGTGAAATTTCATCAAAACCGGTCGCAAATTGATGAGATTTCGACCTTGTAATCAGATGAGCGAACTGGTACAGTCAACAGCAAAAGTAGATGGTCAAAGTCAGAAATTCAATACTAATGAACGGAGTTCGCGTCAGAACTGTGTGGCGTCGAAGTGATTCGCATTCTACGTAGTAAGTATTCAAAGTAGTAGTTAATTCATCCATGATCTGTTAGATTTTTATTGCTGATATGTCATAAGACTCATAAGGCAAAAGCATAATCAGCCTATAATGTTCCCACTGCTGGGACACAGGCCTCCTTCCTGCGAGAGGGAGTGGGCTATAATCCACCACGCAGGTCCAAGTGGATAAGGTATATCGGTATATTTACGTCGGACTGTAGGTACTTCAAATTGTGGATTTCAGTGATGTCGAAAAGGGCTGTAATTTTTTTCGTCAAACACAATATCTTGTTTATTTTAGTTGCTTTATGGTAACCGATGAAAAGCCAAGAATATTGGATACTCGATGACGTAAATTGTACCGTCTACTATTCCCGCCTCGGGAGTATTGGAGTTGCGAACTGTAAGGTCAACAGGTTTCAGACTAGAGATTTGTTTGTAATTATTATCTAACGTCGTTTGCAATAACATCCCTCTCTCGACGTTTGTAATATTATCATCTCTTTTGTTTGTATTGGCTTGACGAATAGCAATGTAGTGCCCGAGCGTCTAATTAACACTGTATTTATTACCTAGGGACTTTAACAACACACAGTTTTGGTATGTTGTTTTAATTACCTACTAAGCTAGGAGGGCAAGGGGCCGCGGTTAGGACAGAGAGGGTATTTATGATCACAGAACGAATTAGGGCGCTTACAGACCAACGACACTCGATCGACGACGAGCGCTGCGGCGTAGTCGCCTTGCTGACGACCGTGGACGACGACGTCGTCGGTCGTCTAGTTGTGGCGTGTGTAGTAGTTGTCAAATAGTCTCGGAGACCAGACGTATTCTTGCTCTTGTTAAATATTACTCCGTATTAATATGTTGTTTGATGAAGAAGAAGAATTGTTGCTTTTTCTTTTGCTGCGTCGTCGTCAATAAAAAAGAAAAAAGCGTATTCTAGACTATTTGTTGCCGACTGCACGGACTTACTGCAACGGCACAACTGGGCGACGTCGCGTCGGACGGACGACGTCGTCGTCCACGGTCGTCAGCAAGGCGACCACGCGCGCCGCAGCGCTCGTCGTCGATCGAGTGTCGTTGGTCTATAAGCGCCCATAAGTATTTGGAATCAAAAGTAGAGCCACTGCATGTTGGTCACCTGTTCATATCCACCATACCATGTTTAAGATGACATGATAAGAAAGTTTTGCCTAATGCTCAGGTTCCTATGAACATCGAATTGTTTTGCTTAATATGGTAGCATTTTTCTATTGCCAAACTGGGCAACTAACTTTACCTGTGATAGCTACTTCCATATGGGAGGGTCTACTATGCAAAGCTATGAGGTCTTTGCTTCATTATTGGTAAAGATACAAGAGTCTTAATTTTAACCAATAACGGTCCGTAAATTATAGGAATCGGCCATTAAACAGTAGCTCTCAAAACTAATCGCAATAATAACCAAATTCCCATTATAAATCACAGTAACAGTACCTAAGTATTTACCAACAATGGTGTCACCTGTAGATTCCATTGAACTAAGCCGTACGTGGGTAGAGAGAGGTCGCGTGACCGCGGTGCGTAATGCCTTGAACAAAGCGCTGCCATTTGTATGCATCGGCTAACTGTGCCTGGCCCAGGTGTGTGGTCGGCAGGTCGGCTTCTGGTCCGTGCCTGGGTAATTTTAAATGAAGTCTATAGACACTTTGGTGACAAAGAAATGGGGACATTGTAGCATCTACGAGCCCTAACAAGGCTCGTCCTAAAAAAAAATAAAAAAGTCTCTCCACGGGTGCTGAGATTATCGAGTGTAGGGTAAAGGACATACTTCTTCTTACTTGATGTTACAGAAGAAGCTGCGTCTCTTTCGATAGATCGAAGGTATTGAAAGAACCGACCTAAAGAAAGGGAGAGTGTTGGCATAAATAAAAAAATCAGAGAGACCTTAAGTTTTACAGGTTTGGTACCTATGTAAAGCAAACAGTAATTTTTGCATAAGCTACAAATTGGGACTCTGAACTTAGTAAGGTTTTTATTGTTTTAACTAACGAATTCAGTCCATTATCTCAATTAGGTCTTCAACAAAAAGGGTTAGGTTTCCAAAGTAGCAATTTTATTTTATTTTTTTGTGCGCACTGTAACTCTACAAATAGAGGTTCTATTTTCAAATTACGTTTACCTATAGCTATGTGGATAAGCTTTTGTGTGGGTTCAGTCCCACAAAATGTTGGTCAATTCAGTCTGCGTGGTGTAATTTTATTTTGTTACAAAAAAAAAACCCACATAGTACAGTCAACAGCAGAAGTAGATGATCAAAGTCAGAAATTCAATACTAATGAACGGAGTTCGCGTCAGAACTGTGTGGCGTCGAAGTGATTCAAAAGTATTCTACGTAGTAAGTATTCTAAGTAGTAGCCCAACTAACAAATTAATGTTTTATAATAGTTAAGTTGACGTTTTACATTTTCAATTAGTTTTTGAAGATTGGTCGCATAAACGTAAATATAAACGTTTATAAAACGCGAATTAGGCCCAAATTACAGGACAATATTATCGTTTAGTAGTTATGTAGAAGTCAGCCAATGACCGTTGAATGTTATATACAAGTTAAATAAAAGTACAAAGACCGACTTTTCGGTAAAATACTGGTTGTGATGAGACCCATATGTGACCGCTTATGTCACATAGCAGTTATAATGACGTTTTCAAATGACTGAAACGTTGTACTAGTATCCAACAATACGACTCAAAGATAATCGTTTTGATTCTCGTGTTAAATATTGTGTGTATAAAAAAATAACAGAAAAATGTAAATGAAGTTAATTTTCATGATTACAAAATATCTACACTGTACATTATTTAAGCGAGTTTGATATAATAATAGGGGTTAATCTTTCAGGGAACTTTAGTTTTATGACAATGTATATATGTGTTTTTGTGAAGTTTTTAACGCCCTCCCCTATTTCTTTGGATTTCAATGGATTGAGTTAATTATCCAAAATATGTTTTCATAGTAAAGCTCCAACCATCTTGTTTACGTTATATAGCGACCTCTTCATTACACTAATATAACAAAAAGGTCGCGTAGACTTTTCCTTGAGACCATGACGCCGCAGCCATGTTCAGACGACTTTAGGGTTCCCTAATCATTACTTACATAAAATCTAATAAACATTGCTTATCTTGAACAGAGATCTAACGCGGCCCTTTATAATATATTCATCTTCTTTTCGTATCGATTGCTATCTAATCAAATAGTACGTTTAGCCCAGATTCATTTATTAAATAGTTTTGTTATATAAAGGTCATTCACAAACGTTTAAGCGGCGTTTTAATTATATAAAAGTTATGTTAAGATTCGCACACGACGACGTTTGTTTTACGAAAACCTTTTATTTAACCGAAACGTTTTAACGACCAATACAGTGTCCAATAAACGTCATGACTGGCATCATTATCCGACGTCGTATAAGTTAATCCTGAAAACGTTTACTCAATATATGCACTCACACCATTAAATGACGTCATATAAGTTAGTCTTGAAAACGTTTACTCGAGATACGAACTCACACAATTATAAGACGTTATATAAGTTAGTCTTGAAAACGTTTAGTCAACATATGCACTCACACCATTATATGACGTCATATAAGTTAGTCCTGAAAACGTTTACTCATCATATGCACCGACACCTTTGTACGACGTCGTATAAGTTAGTCCTGACAACGTTTACTCAACTTTATATTAAGACATTACAGTCACGCGACTGAACCGTCGCAAGATAAACGTCTATATATCATAATAGTTAGCTACATACCACTTTATAACTGTTACATAACATGAAGTCTTATAAGACTGGAATTATACGACATTTTTGCTAGTTGGGAGTACTTCGACGCCCCACAGTTCTGACGCGAACTCCGTTCATTAGTATTGAATTTCTGATTTTGATCATCTACTTTTGCTGTTGACTGTACTAAAATTAATTTGATGGACATTTTGGTTTTGGACACAACTTATTTATTTACGATGAGTTTGTTCAATTACGGAAATAGTATAATAAGACGATTTCGATCACCAGCTTATACTTAATATTTATATCACAAGAAGTGACTCGCGTTGGACTTGTGGTAACCAAGTGTACAAACACGGTGTGAGTGTGTGCGTGAAGACGAGTAGCGTCAGCACATAACACACACACATGCACACACACACTTCCGACTTCGCCATTATCTCGGACGGTACCAAGAGCTCCTGCGCTTTCACACAAACGCGCTGTGAATGTGCACAGCGCGTTTGTACACTTGAAAACCACAAATAAAGCGCGCATCGCTTCATGAAATAAAAGTACTGTAACATGGTTGATAGTATTATGAACCAACTGTAAAAGAAAAGGTGCTTGCTTGATGTATTTTTAGAAGGCATATAATATTGACTGAAATACAATATAAAATTGCATCAAAGTTACATGTACGCCGTAGACAACAACATTTTCTAACAATGTTCTTACATCGGACAGAACTTAGAACTGAAATATAAACCACCCTAGTCGTAATGTACAAAAGGCGACTCTTACTGAAGTTCATTCCGTATGAACTAAGTATACATATAGCCACCCCCGCTTGTATGAACCTAGCCTAACTTTTGTAGATATAAAGTTGGGAAAATGTTGATTAACATTGTTACATGGAGTTGCCACTGAAAAAAAAAACAACAAAAACAACGAAGTTTCCTTTCGGCCTCGTCAAGGTAGCATGAGTTTCGGAACGTTTCACTTTTTGTTTTCCGATGTTTTCATTATAGTTTTCGGAACATGGAAATTATCCTAGTGGGATACTCGTGCTTGCTCAGAATGAAAACATATAAGTTGTAAAAAATTTTGAAAATTTGTCGCGATATAACATAAGGCCAATTCTCGTAATTTAAAACGTTCAAAATCTACTCACAGTCTCATCTCAGCGTCAAACAAATGTCAAAAACTTTGTCAATTTTTGACAGATTGAGACTAATATCAGACTGTGAACGTTCTTAAAATTACGAGAATTGCCCTCCAGGCGTCTACAGTCTACGTGACAATAAATATAAGTATAGTAAAACCTACATCTTTACTAGTTTTTTCAGTATTGAATAACTTGCCTGAAAAAAATACTATATTCATACATCGCGTATTTTCATGGCATGCTATAGAAAAACGTAACATGAAAGGGAAAACTGTTTATGAAGCACCAAGAACATTAAACGTGTGATCATTTATGGACTACCTTAAAGCTAGTTATTTCCGTAAAAGTTTTCATCCGCAATTTTAACTCCTGAAGTTTCAGTCAAAAGTTTCCCGAGTGGCTTTTGCAAGGAAATGCAAAGCAATTTTCCTAGGTATTCCGATCACTGGCCATTGGAAAAGCAACGTTTAAACTGATTTAATAAGGTTGAATTTTGCGTGGAGGGGTGTAGTACTGCACTGGTGCAATGCCCTTGACCGGTGTGGAGAGCCCGGGGCGCGTTTACTAAAGCCTTCAAATTAAATATTAAACTTTATTACACGACACCACTAGAATGTGAATGTGCTGAATTACTGTGTAATGAGAAAGGTGTAGAGTTACGTTTACTTTAGAATTAATTTTAATTATTAAACTGTGTATAAAGTGACAGCTATTTAGCGTTCATCTTCAATGTTGCCATCTTACAAAAGGTTATTCAACCTTAAACTTTCCAATTTAAAAAAAAAAACTTTTTTTGAAATTGGAATTTAAAGACAACCCATTGTATTCAAATGCGTTCTAAAGGTGTTTATGATAGTTTATGCTAAACTTATTTCCGTCCAGAGAGTAGTCGGAACGTTTTACGAGACAAGCTTTAATGAAAGCCTGCTCAACCTGGAATCTGGCCACTTTCGCTGACAAATTGGTTTATAAACCCTGTAGGTGTACGTGCGGCTTTCACAGGTAATTTTTCCCCGAAAAACGCTACGTTACAAAGCTGAAACGTGTATCGGAACGGCAGTTATTTCAGAGGTGTTACCAGAATAAAAAATACTTGCAGTTTTATAGAAAGTTGATAAAAAACATGGATCATGAACTCGCTCAATGGGTCGCAGTTTTACGAGGAGTCATTCTGCAATTATTTGACGTTACGATAGCCATTTTGCTGTAACAAAAACTTTTCTGTGCGTTGATTTTAATACTGTGTTGTTTTTTCTTCGAGGTAAACAGTCTAGACAGTATCTTAGTGACTAATTGCAGCTAATGAAATGTCTGTCCAGAGTGAAGTCGGAGGAGAAACTCTTGCTTTATTGTAAACAAAAACAAAATTAAACGTCCAAGCTGACAGAAATGAAAGCGCTATTATGTTTATCTCTCTTATAATGTTGTTTGATAAATTCTTGTAGCTGTTTGATAAGGACTTTTACGAGAGAATGAAATGAAGTTTAAAACAATGAAGTGAGCTTTCATTATAGGAGGGGTTATTATGTTACTGTTAATTACATACTTTTAAAACAATATTTTCTACATAAACTTATTAACAACATAGTTATAAATCTTAATTACACTAAGCAAGCTAACAAAAAAAAAATTTTTTTTTGTTCTTCTAAAAATTCGTCCGCATCGCTGTCGGTCAAAGTGCCCTAAATGCTGGCTGGTAGCATTGCCACGGCAATGGATGGCAATTTTATATTTTCTTAATTTTCAACACTTTCGCAATACTTAAGTACCTTCAACTTGGCATAATTTGAAGAGTAGGTAAGAAGAAAGAATGACATTTATTTGGTAACAGTTCATGAAAGACGAAATAAAAAGGGAATTAAAGCCTCATTTATGCAAAACTTAACATTCATTGCCCTTCTAATAGCCTTTCATTTAGGTACTTAACTCAGTAATCCGTTAATGGACCGTCTTATATGTTCAATAATATTACTAATTACAATTACAACATCCAATTTCACTAAGTTTTCTCGAACAGATGTTTCCAATCAAGGCCGTTTTCTTGCCAGTCCTATAAAAAAATGTCGAGCGGGACAAAAGCCAGTAGAGCGTAGTGTTGCAATAAAATTTAGATCGGCCGCCGTCCGGGTGCCGTCCGGTCACCGGCTCCCGATAACGGCCCGTATCGATTGGCTCCGGACCGGACGATAGATACCCCACATTGTTAAAGAGTTCTCAGAAGCTAATGGTATAGTTATAATAAATTGTTTTTAAATCACTTACTTAAATGGACCAAAATTGTTGGAGACGATTGTGAGATAAAGATCCGTATGTTGTTTAGACATTTATTACGTAACATTCTAACTGTGTACCCATACATAAAACCGAAATAGACAAATTTAAAATATTATCTGCTAAAATGTTGCTAGTTATAATATAACACGAATATAATCACAACGCGTGAGTCTATCTAAAGAAAGATACCTAGTTAACCTTTAAAATATTTGTACGCCAGTCCATGGCGAGACATGTACAGTCAACAAAAGAGATAAGTATGCAGGATCGTCGAATATAGTTGAAGTTTAGTAAGAAACCGATGGATGTTCTCGAATAAAATTTAATTTTATTATTAGAAAACAAACAGATCATTTATCAAATTAAACAGTCGACAACATCCATCGATTTCTTACTAAACTTCAACTATATCCAACGATCCTACATACTTATCTCTTTTGTTGACTGTACCTACCTATATAAATATACCCTACTTTACCTACCATGTTTTTTATGCAAATGAATATTATATTCTATTCTAAAGAAATAATGTTTCCATTCTTCAAGAAATATGTTTTGGCACATGATGACATAATAACACACAACATAAAAAAACACTAAATTAAAAAACAAAATTCCGTGTTCTTCTGTGCTTCACAATTTCACATTAAGAACATTTAACGATACTATACTAGAACTACATTCTGCAAATACTTGTGTGGATAAAAGAAAATGACAGTGATTTGGCCACTGCGGTACCTACCGTACCTACTCTCTAGAGTACGTTGTCACTAATTCAGGAACAGCTGCAAGCTAGACTAGTACCTCTTTTACTCTACAAATTGTTTACTGTCTGACCTCGTAACTTCAAGCGCTTGTAAACTATTCAGTCTTTCTAAATGAAAGAAGCAATCCTTCCTTTCCTTACCTCGAGGTAGTGTAGGTACCAATTAGTTTACTAAGCCAAATGTCTACCAAAAAACAACCCCTTCAATTAAGTTAGTTAGTCGAAAAATCGTAGCAAATGAATCGAATAATTTTCTAGATTTTGGAATTTTACCAAATACGCATCAAACAACGACATGTACAGTGTATAGACACCAACCCCTTTATTTATAAACGTTGCTTAAAGATAAGTAATGACTAGCTACTGTTTAATCATACATTTTTGACGTTTAAACATCTCATAACTTTAATCAACATTTGTAAATAAACCAATAGAAAATTACATTGTCACCAGCCTTTTAAATATTAAAAAAAAAACTGTTCCATGTTTCCGATTCGTTGGGGTCACGTATTACCTATATTGATAGCGGGGGGGTCGGTCGATAAGGAGGATGCGACATCTCTCAGCCGGCCGGGCGGCCCGCAGAATGGGCATGGAAAGCGACCCGCTAACTATCCTACACTATTGTGTCTGGGAACCGTTTAGATCAGCTGCTTTAAGTCGAATCTTTGTCTCGATAAATAGGGATAAAGTTATACTTACTTACATTATACATATTGATATAACGGGTTATATTGATCAAACTCTAACAACTATTCTTCAGTAATAACTTTTAGTCCAATAAAACTCTTGAAAAACGTTAAAACAATGAAAATTGCGTTATAACCTACAATACCTACTTTCAGGAAGAAAAAAATATAGAAACATTATGCTTCATTTTATTTGTTTTAGAACATAATTATTATGTTATAAATACATCTCGCGTATTTTATACATATCCTAGCTATACAGGGAAACCTATTATTAGTCATACAATACTGTAATACACATAGGTACTCTGTAACATACTATTTGTATCGCTGTTGGTTGCATAATTATAGAAAAAAAAAGCTTCTATTTACTTACTTACAATCAAGTATAACTTAAAATCACTGTTTCCATTCCAATAAATAAATCACAGTGACGCCAATATAATTTCCTAACACATATGACGCCATAACCGTATCCCTCCGTATTTCCATACTTTCCATGTTCCCACCACACCTATTTTTAACTCGAGCGCCAAATCCCAATAATGTCTAGAGTACGGCTTTGCAGACGGCTGCATTCAAGATGGCCGCCGATCAATGGTTACCATGGCAACGCGTCGCGCCCGCTCAGCTGGCTGCTGAAACACGCTGAAACCAAAATACGACAGAGATACACTTATACTATACGCGTTATGTATGAAGGAGAGGGGGCATCGAAGGGAAAATTATGGGGAACCGTGCAAGAAGGATATCATAAGGATAATTAAGTTTTTGAATTTTCCTAAAAACAGCTTGGTTTGGAGCCAGTCGTTTTAATAAAAACCTATTTTATCAGCATAATGACCAAACATTAGATAAATGAGAGAACAAGTCCAAGAAGACGAAAACCTTTAAATCTGTGTTAAATATGTCATCATTTTTATGTCTAAACGTAGCCGGGGTAATGAGAGCACCAGACGTTAATATAATGGGCACGTGTGTATCTATTACTAGCTTCTGCCCTGACTTCGTCCGCATGAAATATCTTGTTCCCCACGCTATTACTTTTCTCTTATTACGTTTTCGCTTAGCGTTCTTTCTGACTTTTTTCTTTTTGCTCGGCTCTTAGGAGTCCTAGAGTGATGTTAAATATCCTATAGCCTTCCTCAAGTACTTGACTATTGAATTTGGCAGAAAGAATTTTAAAATCCGACTGGTAGTTCCAGTGATTAACGCGTTCAAAGAGACAAACAAACTCTTCAGCTTTATTATTAGTAATTAGGTGTACATATGGTATGTTCTATATCGTTATATTATATTTGTTGTTGTGTGTGTGTTTCTGATTATCGAAATGAGCTCTTTGATCCTCTGTATTTGCTGGAACGTTTTGATAATTGTTTTTAGCATAAGTAAGCAATCGGTGTATTGAATTGTATTAAAAGTTGATTACTTATACAACTTGTTAAGTCCACAAAGGAATTAATCCAAAGTTAACAGTTACATCAGTTATTTTCATACTGAAACAAATTAAATGATTAAATATTTGCTTGCAACTTGACTGCATATTTTATTAGATAGGAAAAGGCATAGAAAATGATTAAAAACTAGATACGAGCCTCAGTCACCGGAATAAGGCGTTAATTTAAATTAACGCCTTATTCCGGTGACTTAAATCCCAAAATCCCCTAGAGATAAATAAACTCAACAAATCCTTTTAACACCTATTTAATAGCTTTCAAAACTATCAGTAACTAGTACCCAACTACCATTCGATATCCAACTTAATACAACTCGACGTTCACCTACACACGAAGTGAAATTCCCTTAGGAAAGATCCCGCGATCCACGAAATGGCATTAATCTGAAGAGGTAATAAATATCAAGTTACATTACACCTAACAAGGACTGTTAAAAGTTAATTGGATGTGACTTAACTTTACTTTTAAAGGCGCTTCCCTCAAGGTTAGATCATATTGTCCTACTGAATTACATTACAGGCCGTAGGTCCAGGTCATATCATTAATTGCTTAGATACTTAAGACTCCTGTGGTATTCTAATTGTATATTAAGAAGGGAGCCCTGAAAGTTGGTCTAATTAATTGCGTGTTTCGGCCAGAAGTCTCTCCCTGTCTTAATTAGAAAATAAATAGGAGCAATTACCCCTCGGTAATTGCGTAACACACTATCAGTGGCAATGGCTTTCATTTTGACAGATCAACAACATTCATTGCGTTATTTACGTTTCAGACAAATTTTTCCTAACGCACTATCAGTCTCAATCTGAATCATTTTGAAGGATATTGTTGTTCCATTGATTCATATGTTCAAAAAATTTGTTTGCTCAAAAACGTAAATAACGCAATGAATGTGGTTGAACTGTCAAAATAAAGCCATTCCTACTGAACTCCAAACTAACTAGCAACTGCTATTAAAATGATCAACATTAGTCCCCATAATACACAGCCCTACCGATGCGATTGTCGTGCAAACTTGCGAAGCATGCCGACTATTATTGTCGACAGTGCCTAGATGCCTATTCATGACCAATACCCGCGCCAGCTCTCATTCGACTGTCGAGTGTCGGCTCTATTAAATCGGCTGTTTATCTGTTGGAAATTGCACGTTAATTGCTAAACTGTATAACTTGGGACCGTAGACAGAGTAAAACTATAGACTGCTGCATATCTTCTTTTTCATTCGCACAAGAAAAGGAGAAATATATGTATTAACGTCACTAGCAAAGAAAAGAGACAGAGTAAGAATATTTCTGCCCCTTACTGCGTGTCGGCTAAGCACATCAATGTGCACAACAAGTTTGACGTTTATGAATGAAATAATAAAAACTACACCGCGATTAAACGGAAAATAAGATCTTTTTCGTGCATAAATAGTACATTTGCGCAACTGTGAAAATGGTAAGGTGCAGTGTAATAAGCTGTAAAAATGATAGTATGATGAAGATTGCCGGAATTATTTGTCCCTTTCGGTGACACGGGTACCATGAGTCTATAGATTACTCTGTCTACGCTTGGGACTGTTTTTGACAAGGCCTTTTATTTCGAAGTGAAATCTGATCAGGAATAATTCTTATTTCATCACAGTAAGTTATAGTGTGCCGATAATGATATTGATATAGTCAAGTAAACATCCATACTAATATTATAAATTCGAAAGTAACTCTGTCTGTCTGTATGTTACGTTTTCACGCCTAAACCAGTGAACGGATTTCGATAAAATTTGGCAGAGAGATAGATTGCATCCCGGGAAGGAAATAGGATAGTTTTTATCAACATACCGCGCCGCATAGCCGCGAGCGGAAGCTAGTATTTGTATCATAAAATGGGTGCTGTACCAATCTACGACACGTTCGAACGAACGACGCGGTGACAGCCTCAACAACTTCTAACCTCTTTCGAACTGTTTCCCTCTTATAGTTATTATTTTTTGCTTGAGTACAGTTTTCAGTTTTCAGTTTTTTCCTGTTGGTCTAGTGGTCAGTGACTATGACTGCTATGCCGGAGGTCGTGGGTTCGATTCCCACCCAGGACAAATGTTTGTGTGATGAGCATGATCATTTGTTCTGTGTCTGGGTGTAATTTATCTATATATGTATGTATTTAGAAATATATAAGTATGTTTATCAGTTGTCTAGTACTCATAACACAAGCTCTGCTTAGCTTGAGACTAGACGGCGTTGTGTGATAGTTGTGGAATATTATTATTTATTGGTATATTGGCGTTGCTAGCTGACATATGGCTAATAATTTCATTTAAGATTCTTGTCTACATTATTATCAGCCTATAATGTTCCCACTGCTGGGACACAGGCCTCCTCTCGGTTTGAGGGAGCGGGCCGTAATCCACCTACTCCAGATGGGAGCTTCACAATATAATTAAAAAGCTGAGCCTCTTCTCTTCCAAAGGGAGTGAGTATCTACCACGCGGGCCCAGTGCGGGTTGGCAGATGCCACATGTCTTCGAATTTTTGGTTCTAGGACATGCCGGTTTCCTCACGATGTTTTCCTTCACCGTTTTGAGAGCAGTGGTGATGAAATAATTTACACAAAGTAAAGCACCTGTCTGGGTTCGAACCTACGACCTACAACTCGTAAGTCGCGGCCGTTACCACTGGGCCACCACTGCTCTCCATTCTTCTTGTCTATTGTATAGAATTATAAGTTTTTCTAACTGAACAGACAGCTGTGCTGCTGGGAAGTTTTTTTGCGCCTTCTTTGTTCACTTCTTCTTCCCAGCAAAAGCACTAGGAAGTGGTGGACTGTCTTATGTAATTTCGACGTTCGAAAAATGCTGATTCTCAGTCTAATTTAAATAAATGATTTTTGATTTCGATTTGATTTCAAATGTTAGGTTTTTTTTAAACTCCAAACCTCAGCAAATCTAGATATATTCTTTTAAGAAAGTAAGTTCAGTGAATGTATCTCTTGTCGTATTACGGTTTGTCGAAATTCGGTTGGTAAGTCCGTTCCTCTTACTTCTTTGGGAGAAACTTCACAAGATAACGTATACAGTCGAAAAACAAATTACTCAACCACGTATCTAAAAAAACATCGTACGAGTTACGACTTAATTCCCTTAGATACCTACTTATTAAGTCAATAAAGTAATATCAAACTTATTCACAACTTCATAATATTCCCTCAGACTTTGTTAGCAGAATATTTGTTACAAATTAGCGCACAGTTCATGAACCTGTGTGTGAAGGCGCTAATCAGTTTCTTTGTGGTGGTACTAATCAAATTACGCCTCGTAATTGGCGAAGTTTACCTTCGCTAGATATGTATATCTATTGTATGTGTTCTATGTATACTTGATAAAGACTCCCGCAAACAGGCGCGACGCGACACTACCTATAGTCCGACTTTTAACTAGCTGCAGTAAAATGACACTTCTTAGTAACTCATTTCGGGCTTAGTCTAAAATAAGTCCGAAATGAGTTATTATGAAGTGAACGAAACATAATTAAAAAAGTAAAAAAAAAAAAGTTAAAAGTTAGTTAAGTGCTTAGTCAAATAAGTTTCGTTTGTTCCTACACTATAATTCTGTACTAGAAAAACAAGATTTGGTTGATGGCCGTGAAGAAACAAAAAGACGCCAATTTCAGTCATTTAAGTAACACATAAGCTGTCATTTTACTGCAGCTAATTAAAAGTTCGACTATAGTAGAACAATTTTATACAGTTTTCTTTAGGCAGTATTTGTGACGGTTAAAGTATGGCTTGGATATCGGTGGGAACTAAATTGTTGAATAGTTTAATACTGCAGTGTCATGTTGCTTTAATAGACTTCGGAAGTTCGGAGTACTTATATATCATGCGCTATCGGGGATATTAATAGCTTTACAATTACTATAGCAACAGCCATGCTCGGGCTCCTAATTGTGTACCATGTTCATTAAACTCTGATGAACTCATGCTGCGAAAATCTGCTACGAAATAGATACCGAACCGCGGGGTAATTGCGTAACACACTAACAGTAGCAATGGATTTCATTTTGACAGTTCAATAACGTACATTGCGTTATTTACGTTGTTGAGCAGACAAATTTTTCAAAGCTATGTCCTTCAAAATTATTCAGATTATGATTGAACGTGTGTTACAAGATTAGGGTGGTGCTGAAAAACGTTAGTTTACTTGACTTCTAATGAAACGTGAAAAGCAAGGCTTTGTAGATTGAAGAGTAAATGCCAGTTTATCATAAAGTTTTTATCATCGCACCCCTTTTCCAATTATTTATGTAGGCTCCGTCATGGCTCCGCGAAGTACGGTACCTCTGTCTTTTTCACCTGTACAGTCACGAGCATAAGTATGTATACACTTGGCTTTATTCAAAGGCGATTTTCTCCTTTATTTTTGAATGAAATTTTATAGTATTAGGAACATAGTATTTTCGAATTCGTATTTCAACGTTGCATTCGTTATTTCGTGAAAAAATCGCAATTTAAAGTTGCCAAGTGTTGACATATTAGTGCTCGTGACTGTACAGGCGGGCATGGACATCAATGCAAACTGTAACCATGAAATTCAGCAGATGATTCTACCCCCCGTTAGCCCCCCCCCCCCCCCCCCCATTAGACCCCAAACAGCATTTTTTGTTAAAAACCTAATACAATTTTCGAGGTACCTAGGTAAAATTCCACTCAGAGCACTGATTTGAACCCTTCGTATGTTCGAAAAGTTTTCTGCTCAACAACGCAAATAACGCAATGAATGTTGTTGAACTGTCAAAATGAAAGCGATTGCTACTGATAGAGTGCTCAACGCCCCACCAAACGGTTTAGAATAATGTAGGTACTGAATCCATGGTAACAGGCTGTGCAACGATGTCCCTGTCACTCTGTATATATCTGAAGGCCAACTCCCGTAATTTAAAACTTTCAAAATCTAGTCGCAGTCTCATCTCGGCGACAAACAAATGTCAAAAACTTGCAAAAATGTAGGGAAATTCGAGGATTTTTTGACAGATTGAGACTGAGATCAGACTGTGAACGTAGGTACTTAAAATTACGAGAATTTCCCCTCTGTTGTTGATCGAGATACTTCCATCTCTATATATTTTAAGTTCTGTCGACACAAAAATCCCTACATTGCCATTACCATGAATACCTTTAACATTCAAAGATTACACATAATTGTGATGTGACCATAATCGCGTAATGATATAGGAGGTAATTATTTCAGTAATTCAGTTCACGAACGAGGCAAAGTCTAAATGTCATGCAGCCTCTGTGACGAATTACAAGTTAATTATGTGGCACGAGAACTTGTTAAAACAACTGTGTGAAACTGAATGATTCGAGAAAACTTGTTTCATGTTTCTTACGACTAGTTGGCATTTCATTCACAGTATTACCTAATTAATCTTATGTAATACTAGCTGGAGGAGAGGGAGAGGGCGCTGCAGTGCAACAGTCAACTTCGTCTCTGTGCATTTCTTAAGTTTAAAATTAAAAAAACTCAGTGAAATACGGTGCAAATTGTGGGATAAGTTTAACAAACTGACAATAGTCGCTAACGTGTTAAAGTACTGGACAAATTGTATGAAATAGTACCTACTCAAAACAAGTGATATCAGTGAGTAGAAAACATTAACTGTTACGGCTTTATCGGCTGTTATCTCAAACACACACGACTAAAACAGTGCAAAAGTTCCACAAAAACATAAAAGTGAAAGTGAAAGACATAAAAAGTGTTTAACTTTTACAAACTAAATAGAAAGCAAAAACAGTGATCCAAAAGTTATAAAAATACCAAACATTTTTTAATACACCGTCAACTCAAAATTATCGAAATCGTAACCGATTTGCGACGCAAAAATCTGCGGAAAGGGACGACCAATTTCATAGCCTACATTAGATGAACATCTGGTCGAGTGGCTTCTGTCTGCGCCTTTAACGAGCGCGGCTGCTCGGAGGTGTGAGTTCGTATCCAGCGGCGGGATATTCTTTTTCTAAATTCACTAAATTCAATTATTAATTTAGAATATCTCTAAGAAGAGGGCGCCGCAATGCCCGTGTCAGCTGTGGTTTACATAACAGTTGAATAGCGGTCTACAGAGACACCAACGCATCAAAAAACGATATTAGATCAGTGGCGCCATCTATCATCAAGCTACTGTACCAACCAAGAAGCGCGCCATCTATCTTCGGGCAGTCACACCATCCGTGAAGCGCCATCTTGCGTCGAGTAGCCCTTACCATTCAATAAAATCAATAGCAACCTCAACCACACACTGCTGCACTGCACTTATCATTATGGACGAAATCAAGAAAATATTACAAGATCTGAAGAACGAAATCGCTGCACAGAAGGATGAAATAAAATCAAATAGCAAAAGTATTGTTAACGAAATAAATGAAAATATGAATTACAAATTTCAACAACTTTACCTAGAAAACGAAGATATACAATCTAAAATAGAAAGTCAAAATTCTCGTCTAGATTTCATAGAAAAAGAAATGAGAAAGAAAAATATAGTCATGTTCGGAGTTGAAGAAACTGAGAAAAGTTATTTTGATCTTCAGAATAAGATCCTAGGAATAGTGACTAATAATCTGGAAATCAGCTGTATACCAAATGACATAGAGGCAGTCCAAAGAAGAGGAAAAAAAGTGGAAAGCAAAATACGTCCCATAGTGATAACTTTCACTACGTTGGGCATGAAAATTATGGCCTTAAAAAACAAGAAAAAGCTAGAAAACTGTGCCTATTATATAAAACAAGATTATCCTAAACATATACTGGAAAAGAGAGCTGAATTGCTGGACCAGGCGAAACTGGAGAAAGAAAAGGGAAACAAAGTAATCCTTAGATATGATAAACTTATAATCTTAGAAAATAAAAATGACAAAATCAAACCTACCGCTAAAACTGGTTCTCCAGAGAAACACAACACACGTGGAGAAAAGAGGTCACTTACTGATACATATTCACCTACAAGAGAAGAAAAAAGTTATCAAACCTCGAAGAAGAATAAAACTCAATCAATATTATCTTATGTAAAACATTTACCAGCAACAGTACAAGCATCACCTAACTCTGAAAATGGAAAATAGCAATTAGAAAGTGACCCCCCTCTCCAACCTCCGACACTCCCACTACGGCTGGTCACCGCGGGAGAAGTAGACCACAACCCTCCAAAGAAGAAAAATACTACGAGAGAGAAAAAGATAATAAATATATGCACTTTGAATGTTAAATCGTTAAGCACACCTTATAAACTACTAGAGTTGAAGGCAGCTCTTCGTAATATAAACCACGATATAGTAGGACTGAGCGAAGTCAGGGAGAAAATATAACAGAAGATGAGGAATATATTATGTACCATTTAGGACAAACAAAAGGTCAATATGGCGTCGGTTTTCTGGTTAAAAAAATATACAAAGAAAGGATAATAAACTTTACTGGCATATCGGAGAGAGTTTGCTTGTTAGAAATAAAACTAGAAAACATACATTTCGCTATTATCCAAGCCTATGCGCCAACTGAGTGCTCTCCAGAAGTCGAAATAGAGCTGTTTTATAGTGATCTTGAAAAAGCCCATAATATGATCTCTACACAATACATTATATCTATGGGTGACTTCAACGCACAAATTGGGAAACCCAAGTCTTATGAGCGCAAAGTGATGGGTAAATACGGTTACGGTAAGAGAAGCCAAAGAGGAGAAAGACTCATTCATTACGCACAGGAACAGAATCTTAAAATAATGAATACTATGTTTAAATCAAAAGAAGGGAACAGATGGACATGGATTTCACCCGACAAAAAGACAAGAAATGAAATCGATTATATAACAACTTCCAAGCCGCAATTATTTTCAAAATTCGAGGTGCTAAATTCCTTATCGTTTGGAACAGATCACAGACTGCTAAGAGCGACTATTAATCTAAGCGCAATAAGAAAGAGTAGACGAAATTTCACCGGCAACAAAAATACACTAAAAAATTCAGACGATCGCGAAATGTACATAAAACGTCTAAGTGAACACATACCATACTTACTGGAAACACATGAAAAATATACAGCCAATGAATATTACCAGATGATAGAAAGTGCAATAAAATCGAGTTTAAAAGACAAATCAAGATTTAAGAAACGAACAATTTTAACAAATACAGCAATTGAATTGATGAAAAAAAGAAGCGCTCTACAAAACAAACCGAATCTTAACAAAAAAGACAAGGAAGAGTTGAAAAACCTATACAAACAAACAAACAAAGTAATAAAACAATGTTATGAAACGCACAGAATTGCCACCTTAAAAAAGCACTTAGAAAGCACAAGATCAGCCAAAAAAGCCTTCAAAGAGCTAGACAGAACTAAAACATGGATCCCATTTCTTCAACACGGCTCAACAAACACCTATAGTAAATCACGTAGTGAAATTATAAGCATAGCAACGGATTTCTACGCAAGCTTGTATAGTCGACCAAACTCAGTACAAAGCATAGAGACGCCAAGCCAACCGAAGAATATGTCATCTGTACAAATGTTTTGCGAACATGAAATACATAAACAAATACTAAAATTAAAATCAGAAAAAAGTCCGGGGCCTGACGGCATTGCCAATGAATGTATTAAACATGCCACAGCTCTTCTAATATCCCCTCTTACACTCCTGTTCAACAAGATCCTAGATGAAGAAGTGGTGCCTCAACAGTGGTCTGAATCAGAAATAATATTATTATACAAAAAAGGCGACCCAGCAGACGTAGGCAATTACCGCCCGATAAGCCTTATGCCCTGCTTTTATAAGTTATTTTCATCGTGCCTACTCGAAAGAATATCTTCGGAATTAGATATATTCCAACCTATAGAACAAGCAGGTTTTAGGAAGGGATTCAGCACTACAGACCATATACATGTTATAGATCAAGTCATCGAGAAATACCTGGAATTCCGAAAACCGCTCTACATAGCTTTTATTGACTATAAAAAAGCTTTTGACTCTATCTCGCATAATAGTATATGGGAGGCACTAAATAATCAATCTGTTAACTCTAAATATATAAATATTATTAAAAATATCTATTCAAATAGTACAAGTCGAGTCAGGCTAGATAGAGTAGGAGATACAATCAATATTAACAGAGGAGTCAGACAAGGTGATCCTATTTCACCTAAATTGTTCATAGCGGTCCTACAGAATATAATGGAAGATCTTCCCTGGTTGAAGAGGGGCATTTATGTAAATGGAAAACTCCTAAGCCATTTACGCTTTGCGGATGACATTGTCTTGCTGTCCGAAAATCCTTTGGAACTTAGTATAATGGTCAACGAATTACAATTAGCGAGCGAACAGGTGGGTTTAGAGATGAACCTTAACAAAACAAAAGTCATGACCAACAACGAGATGACGCCTATCCTGGTTAACAGCATGCCGCTCGAATACGTAGAGCAGTACATATATTTGGGCAAGCAAATCTCATTCAGGAAAAACAGGAATTTTGAGGAAATAGACCGTAGGATAGCTATTACCTGGAAGAAATACTGGGCTTATAAAGAGATTTTCAAATCACAACTTCCGATCACACTGAAAAAGACAGTACTGGACTCTGCTATTTTGCCATGTCTCACTTATGGTTGCCAGACTTGGATATACGATAACAAGGCGAGAAACAAGATCCAAACCACACAGAGATCTATGGAGAGAAGCTGCCTAAGTATTAAAGTAAGCGACAGAGTGAGAAACACAGACATCCGCAACAGAACTGAAGTAAAAGATGCTCTCACTTTTTCGCTAAGCCTGAAGTGGAGGTGGGCAGGCCATGTTGCAAGGTATTCTGATGATCGGTGGACAATCAGGACAACTAAATGGCAAGGTCCACGAGGTACCAGGAACAGAGGCCGGCCGTGCGCACGATGGCAGGACGAGATTATTGCGAATGCAGGGCGGGACTGGCTAGCCACCGCGTCAGATAGAGAAAAGTGGAATTCTTTGGAGGAGGCTTTTACCCGAAGGGGGTCCACACACTAACTAATGTTATTTTATTTTAATCACAATTATTTTATTATTTTATGCAGATTATTCAATTAATTTATTTGATTTAATTTAATTTGATGAACTTATTTTTATTTATTGATATTTGTAATTTTTTTATTGTTTTTTGAAGTGTGGGGAATTAATAAAGCTTTATTATTATTATTATTATTATTAATACTAGCTGTCCCGCGACTTTATTCGCGTGCATGTCGGAATTCATGGCTTTTAATTCTTCTAACAATTATTTTTCTGAAATAGGTACCTACCTGCAAGTGAAATCCGTTTCGAAGATTAGCTGGAACAAACAGACAGATTATAAGATGATGATGATGATATGCATTTAGTGAAAAGCCGTTATTTTGACATTACTAATAGATACGGTACTTCAATTTTATTTATTTGTACAGAGTTTTGTCCATTTGGATGGTTAGTTACTTTTTAGCAGGAGAAGAAAAGTCTGACAACCAGTCTTACCAAGGGGTATCGTGTTACCCAGTACCTGGGTTGTGAGGTCATATAGGTAGGTAGGCATGTAAAATACTGGTATTCGACTGCATCCGGTTAGACTGGAAGCCGTCCCCAACATAGTTGGGAAAAGGCTAGGCAGATGATGATGATGATGATGTTATAATTATAACTTCCTGTCACTGATATTTACACAGCAAGTAGTGTTATATTTACACAGCAAGTAGTGTTATATTTACACAGCAAGTAGTGTTATATTTACACAGCAAGTAGTGTTATATTTACACAGCAAGTAGTGTTATATTTTTGTTACTTAGGATTAGTTTTTGTTACTATTTTATTTTCTTTTTGTACACCTGTTAGTACAAATCATTGACACTGTCTGCACCTGTCTTTGTTGTGAAATTAACTTTTAAGATACAGGCTAGTCCTAGTTTAAAAGATAGAGTCTACAATTGCAAAAATATGTAAATATCATATCAAACAATATATACAGTGCAAAGTGCTATATTTTTACCGACTTCAAAAAAAAAAGGAGGTTATCAATTCGATACGTATGTATGTAATATTATTGGAATTGCATTATATTCACATATGATGATCTATTAGGGCTTCCAAACAAATATACAAAATTTCATAGACGTATGTATGTATGTATGTATGTATGTATGTATGTATGTATGTATGTATGTATGTATGTTTGTCCACGCATATCTCCGGAACTATTAATCGGATCGTGACCATTTTTTTTTTATTGGCTTACATTTTCTTCAACTTAGGGAACAGTGCAAGTTTCATCAAGATCGATTCAGTAATTTTCAAGATATGGACTAATACGTGTAAGTGTGACGGCCTGGCTTATTGATAAGAGCTACGGGTGTAGTGTCAAAGGGAAAACATCTCAAAACCTTGGTCAAATACTAGTGCAAAAACTAAAAATTACAAAATAAAAAGTAATTTAAAAAAATTAAACCGACTTCAAAAAGAAATTAACTCAAAATTATGAAATAACTTTAATTTCGGAAGTCGGTGGCATAAAACTAAAATACAGATCCCAAGACACCGACTTCCGAAATTAAAGTTATTTCATAATTTTGAGTTAATTTCTTTTTGAAGTCGGTTTAATTTTTTTAAATTACTTTTTATTGTGACAATAAATACTTATTATTATTATACGAAAGTTTTTTCATTAAATAGTTTGAAGTTAGGAACGTACTGATATTTTTTTAGATGATTTATCAACGAAAAAACATACAACAAAATCTTTGTAAAAGCTACCTGTCTTTTATTTAGGTTACATTACGAGTGTGAGTAACTATGACAACATCCTTGGATGCTTCCCATTTTCTTTTTATAATATCTCATTAATTAATGGCGTAGCTGAAAAACGCAACAGCATTTAACATTGTTTTATGTAATCCCCAGTGAATACTATATAATGGGTTGATTGATGGAAGTAGCTAGTGTCCCCGATACTCGCAAGGTAGCCGTGCATGTGCGGCGTGGGCGCAATGGACTCGGCGCACGCGCACGTTAGCGCAACAGGGCTGCGCTCGCTCGCACATGTTTGTCCTGGTTTCATTGTCTAAATTAATCGTGGTACCAGTTAATTGTCATAGACCTCTGGTGAACCAGTTATAATGTTCCCTTTTTTATAATAAGTACGCGATACTACTTCCTGATCTGGTGCTTGCCAGGGTTAAACTACATCTTCAGCTGCTGTCTACAGTCTGTCTTGCTGAAGTCCTTCTCACTCCAAGCTTTCCTAGACAGTTATGTGTCCATCTCCCATGTTTGTCTAAATGTAATGTCACGCAAGATCTTTTGTGCGAAGACATCCTTCGTCTCGAGCGTTTCCATTTCCTGTAGACTTAAAGCTGCGTAAATATTTCTAGGTCTTTACAAAAAGTGCTTTCGAAGACATGCGACTACCAACCCGCACTTGACCCGCGTAGTGGATTACGGCCCACTCACCGAAAGGAGGCTTGTGTCCCAGCAGTGCAAACATTACAGGCTGATTATGAGTTATTTAAAAAAAAGTGATTTCGGAACCTCGACAGCCCTACACAACTTGCACGAACAAATTAATGATTCTGTAGCCACCTTTTTATCGCAGAGATTATAAATATCGTGTCGTCAAAAATATTCCGTGCATCATAATGTGTCATAATATAGTGCACGTATATGCATGTTGTGTATGCTGCATTCATTCATAAGATGTGATGACTGTTTTTATGATAGTGTTGATGACTTCTACGAATGTTTCTTGCGGTCTAGAGATGGTCGTTAGCGAGACTATTAAAGTAGACTTACAGGTCAACCGAAAGGCGTAAGGCCGTAAGCACTTGAGATATCTGGACGATTGACGTAATGATGATGTGGTTTATAATGTCGTGGCATTGAATAATTAAGTACCTAAAAGTTAATAAGTAGGTAAGTAGTACCTACCTAATAAGACTTTCTTGCTCGTTGTTCTCCATAGGAGATCTACGTTTTGGAATGGGAAACTAGCTTCAACTTTCTGACTAACTGATCGACTCTTTGATAATTTAAAAGGGCCTGTAAATCCATACTAATATTATAAATTCGAAAGTAACTCTCTCTGTCTGTCTGTCTGTCTGTCTGTTACCTTTGTCTAAACCACTGAACGGATTTCGTTAAAATTTAGCAGAGAGATAGATTGCATCCCGCTGGGGAAGGACATAGGATAGTTTTTATCGACATACCTCGCGGGCGAAGCCGCAGGCTTAATAATTGAAATAAATATTGTTATATTTTAATCACATTGTTATATTTTCTTAATTAAACCGCGGGGCGCAGCTAGTATTATATATATGTAACTAGCTGCGCCCCGCGGTTTCACCCGCATAAGTTTCGATCCCGTGGGAATATCGGGATAAAAAGTAGCCTATATGTTAATCCAGGGTGTCAGCTACCTCCATACCAAATTTTATCAAAATTGGTCCAGCCGTCTGAGCGTGAAGAAGTAACAAACATATAAACACACCCTCACCCCCCCACACACACACACTCACTAACTTTCGCCTTTATAATATTAGTGTGATTCCTGTAAGCCCCTGTTGTTAAAACCTGCGTGACTCGTAATTCCCGCTGGAGTACGCGGAGTACACCTATTGTTTCTTTTATTGTCGATTCCCTTTCACGCGAGATATAACCCAATTACATTATCACGCGATGAAAATATCATCAATATTTATTTTTTGTTGTACAGGCAGAAATAAAAGTAATGGATTCGATCTCAACTTTGATAGAAATCAATAAGTATTACCAATTATAATGGATTGAATATCGTTGAAGTGCCAATCGCACTTACGCACTATGGTCGGGACTCGGGACTAATATGGTCGGGATTCCATCTAGAAAAAACTATTAAAGCTTTTCCTTCGATAGAAACATCTGACGAAACACAAAACAATAATGAATTAAATACGAGTAACTTATTACTAATACGTGTATAGTTAGAGGCGAAAGTTTGTGAGGGTGAATGGATGTTTGTTCCTCTTTCACTCAAAAACTACCCAATGGATTTGGATGAAATTTGGCACACAGGTAGTTTATAACCAGGATTAACACGATCGTTCGTCGGGTCAGCTAATCCTTACATAAAAATGACTCGGCACACAACAAAGGACAATCACGTAACACTCGTTTTCGGTTGTTCATCTTCATTCGGGACTAATCTAATTGTATCCGCCTCAATAAACTACGAGCAAGTACTAACGGCAGTCACGCTCCCCTCGTTTACTTTAGTTTTATAGTTTTAATTACTCTTTTGTCCAATGACCTACATTGGACTGACTCTGACGACCATCGATGGATTACGGACAAATTGATCGATTTATCCCACAAAATAGGAGCAATGGATGACGAAAGCCAACAATGGCAAACACTAATTATTTAACTGTAGGTATTACAGGTTACTAAAGCAAAAGATTTATTTAATAGACACGTAATAGGTAATGGTCACAATTTTGTTTAGGCAAGGGTACCAAGAGACCATATACTTAAAGGTTGTGTTCAAAATACGGCATTAGATACAGTCCAGCCTCAAAAACTATATACATCGACAAGAATTCATTCAATTGTCTGCAGTCTTGTTCCATATGAGTGTATCCACAAAACATCTATAACACGTATGTTGGGTACTTACCTCATTGAAGCTACTCATTGGCACAGTATTATGGAACAATCAAATGAATTCTTGTCTCAAGATTTATTTATTAACCCAAACAAACTGGAAGAGCGATAATTATACCTTTTTCAAATAATTAAAATCTTATTACTTATATAAGACCTATATGAGCACCCTTCTTGCAAATCGGCTTATATAAGCACCCTTCTTGCAAATCGGCTTTCCCTCCTCTTTAGATATTTCATTTTATTTTCTAAGCAAAAAGCACCCTTGCTGATAAACAAAATGCTAGCAAATATTGGGATTTTATCTAAGAAAGGCCGTTGTTGGCTTTCAGCTTAAAATGTTACATACTCTGTGCCTCCCATCAAACAACAGTCTACGATATGTTTTGAACCTTACCTACGTTTACCAGTAACTAAATTCACCATTGTAAAGACAAGTAATTATAGGTACCTTTTTTCAGCTTCAAACATTTAGGGGGCCTAAAAAGGCCACTTTGGAGGATCATAAAAGGATAACATTATGAATCGTAATATGGCGAAGACAGTCCTTGTTTTTTTTTTTTTCGCTGCACCAAAGAGTTTGGGATTGGATTTGGATCGGATTGATTGGTATTTTAGCACAGACAACAGACAAAAAAAAAATAACTGAAAAATGCTTCACCAATGGGATTTCATACGATTAACTTAACGGTTAACTGTCCATTATGTTATCCTGTTATGATTCTGCCAAAGTGGCCTTTTTAGGCCCCCAGTAGTTTCATCTGATCCCATCTTCAAACGAAACATTTGCTTCATCGCGAACAGCACATCAAGCTACCCGAAACTGTCAAATTTTCCCAGTCAACTTTGAACCTTATAATTTAGCGATAAAGTTAAAAATCAATTAAAATTAAAGATTTTTGACAGATTGTAGTAGCTTGGTGTGCAATAATTCAAAAATACTAGATACACTAAACAGTTCACAATATTAGGTACCTACTATAGAAGAAAAACCTTCACCGAAACGTCTATAGTAGGAGAACAAAAGGAAACACTCAAAGAAATTGGTCAAGAATGTTGCATAAAGTTAAACTTTATATCAACTTCTTGTAATAATTTAGCCACAGTTTTCTCACCAAACTTCCTGATGTTTGGTAGAGAAGTTCTCATGGTTCTTTCGTACTAATAGTCAGACTCAAGGCGTAAATTTAGCTGAAAGTCGGGCTCAGTACGCATCGAACTTATCATCCTTAACAGAGGTTTATGCGAAAGTCGCTGATAATCTTTTTATGGCTTTCCTCCATAATTCACGAGCTTATAATACCTACCCACGCATCGTTCAGCCGTCACGCTGAATGTTGGTGATACTCTTCGGGCGCCATTTGTAGCGCCATTTTATTAGCGAAGTGTTTCGTTTCATTTATTTCGCTACAGTACCTATAGGTAGTCTTAAAATCTAGCTAGCTAAATACTCTCTACTAAATAGATAGCTTATAATTTCAACACTTTATTAAAAACGTAAGTTACAAATAGTGAAAACTCGATTGCCTTTGTAGTTTGAGTCTAGTTTTATAAGATATTACAGTTTTTGTTGGAAACAGTTCACAAAGTCGTACGCGGCGTTTATTTATCAAACTGTCTGTGTTGTTTCAAACACGGATCGAGTTCCAAACTAAACCTAACTATGAACTACTAAAAATATTGAACTACATATTTCAATATGTCTAATTTATTACTCTCACAAGAAATCCGTTTGATTGTTTGCTTATATTCATACATAATCAGCCCATAATGTTCCCACTGCTGGGACACAAGCCTCCTCTCAGTGAGAGGGAGTGGGCGGTGCCGTAGTCCCCCACGCGGGCCCAGTGCGGATTAGTAGATGTCACATGTCTTCGAATTTTTGGTTCTAGGACATACCGGCTTCATCACGATGTTTTCCTTCACCGTTTTTCGTTGCTTACTTATTATTATTTATACAAATGCTGTAATATATTTATAACTGGGTTGTGGAGGTCAAAAGGACAATCGCTCCATGTAAAATAATGGTGTTCAGCTACATCTGGTAAGACTGGAAGCCAACCTCAACATATTTGGGAAAAGGCATAGGTACCTATGCTGATTTATACAAATGCAAAGTTCAATGTTTTAGATTTGATCAATAAGTGTCTAGCTACCTATGGCTAAAACCAGTTAATAATTGATACCAGTAGTCGATATAAATTTATTAGACTTTCAAGAACCAGCGCGGGGCAATTGCGTAACACATTATCAATCGGAATCGGTTCCATTTTGACAATTCAACAACATTCATTGTGTTATTTACGTGTTGAGCAGACAAATGTTTCGAACTTACAAAGCAATGGATTAGCAATTTGCTTCAAAATGATTCAGATTCCGATTGATAGTGTGTTACGAAATTAGGGTGCAGGACTTGATTGCTACGCTGCTACGTAACTGCTACGAAAAGTTGACAATAATTCTACATTTATGTAATTATATGTGTTTTTTTTCCTCTGGACCATTCCCAATGGTAAAAAACACTATCAGTAGCAATGGCTTTAATTTTTACCCGACCACGGCAAAGCAAGAATGAAGGGTTATGATGAATGTAGGGTTATGATTTTGACCGGTATGTATGTATATTCATCTGTTCCCTCATAACTTCTAAACTACTTGTCATAATTTGGCACATGAGGTATCATTGGAAGCATCTTGATCGTCCGCTGGCTTAAAGGCTTAAAGGCTATGTAACGTCACATTACATTAAATATGGCGCCCTTTAGAAGACATAAAGTCATGACCTAAAAAATTTGTTTTTTAATCATGCCGAGTTGGGTATCAAATGAAAGGGCTTAATTAGCACATTTCAAATATACATTGTCAGCTCTTGCTCACGGCTTTGCTTGCATGCACCCGATAATTACGAATAATAATTACTATAAAATCACGCCTCAGATTTGAGCCAAACATATTTTCTCTCCAAACCTACCCAAAATAATAATAATTATGTATTTCAATGTGGACTATTTATAAAAAAAAAACAAAACGTGTGTAATAATAATTACATATGCTGGGAGTGAAGAACCACGCGGTGAAGACGATAACACTACTATAGAGGATAGCCGTGGTCGTATGCCACCTACAAAACAATACATTCTAACAATAGTAAGCGATCATAAGCTTTATGGCAAAGTGGCATACGACCACGGTTTTCCTCTGAACATCACTATGAAAATGAATAAAATTATACATTAATTAAATTACGTGTAGTTAAGTTGTTTATATAATAGACGATAAATACAAAAAAAAATAACACAAAATTAAACGTCTTTACACACAGAAATGAAGGCAATAACTCTTCATTTCAGTAGCGCTACAAAAATAGTTTACATTACTCTGGGGGCACAGCCGGCCATTTTATCATAACGAGGCGCACGCTCACTGAGTACCAAAGCGAATAACAGGTGGGAGTCGGATTTGCGACAAAAGTATCAAAAATTATTCTTCGATACAATGCCATGTGTGCCGCTACCTAATATTCTCTTTCATAAAGTTTATTGTAACGTTTTTAGGAGTTTTTTTCAAAATAAGACTTTTTTTTCCAAATAAAAGGATACATAATCAGCCTCTAATGTTCCCACACTGCTGGGACACGGGTCTACTCTCTGTGACAGTGTGTCCACCACACGGGCCCAGTGCGAGTTGGTAGAGGTCACATGTCTTCCAATTTTTGGTTCTAGAGCATGCCGGTATCCTCACGATGTTTTCCTACACCGTTTTGTGAGCAGTGGTGATGAAACAATTTACGCAAAGTAGCCTGTCTGGGTTCGAACCTTCGACCTTCAACTCGTAAGTTGCGAGTGTTACCACTGGGCCACCACATGGAGGATTTTTATTATTGTTAAATCATCATAACGCAAACAGATTTGTTTTCGCAGAAAGCTGTTTCTGATGCACAAGTCTTAAATTAGCTGTTTCTAGTGATGTAATACCTAGAACTCCCCGCGGTTTCACCCGCATAAGTGTTGATCCCGTATGAACATCGGGATAAAAAGTAGGTAAAAAGTAGGCTATATGTTAATCCAGGGTGTCCGCTACCTCCATCCAAAATTTTATCAAAATTGGTCCAGCCGTTTGAGCGTGAAGAAGGAGATAACAAACATATAAACACACACACACACACCCTCACAAACTTTCGCATTTATAATATTAGTGTGATAATGCCACCATCACACATGGTAAACCATATTTTTAATGACTTGGTAAGTACCTAGGTACCTACCTACCGCAGGAGTTGAATATTGGGGAGGCTCAAGCTCAATTTAGTAGGTTATTGAAGCTCTGCTGTCTCTAATTAAAGGTATACCCAGTGATCCATAATCAGTCAGATTTCTGCTTCCTTAATAGTGTCTGATAGTTCACTGAACAGCTGTTTGTTAGACAGCTGACAAACTCAGTAATTCTATCACTGCCAGAACAATAGAAAAATCTATTCCAAATTGACGTCATTCAGGAGTTCAGGACCGAGTTTGAGGAAACGTGACTGATACGCAATAAATCACGTTTACATTAAACGTGATTTACACAGATTCATAACAGCTGTGAACCGTATAATACGTATTCATTTATTCATCAATATTATAAGCTACACTGAATATTTTAACTAAACGAGTGTCGAATAACTGTTTTGTAAGCGTTTTTCGAAAACCCAAATCTTGAAACTTTTAACTAACAACTAGATGTAAGCCACATAACCATAGGGAAAGAGCCTCCCGTCCCAGCCGCCGCGGGAGACGCTCCGGGCGTCGGGGGCCGCGTGACGACTCCCGGCCACCGTAGGCGCGGGCCTGCGGGCGGAGAGTAATGGGTAGCTCACCGTCCGATCAGGACCAGGCCTGTGCCGGACGGCGCGTACGTGTTCCACGCGCGCCTCAAAGAGATGTCAGCATCATTTGAAGGGGCCCGTTAGGGCCGAAACCTGCCGGGTCAGCGGGATTGTCCGTAAGGGTTACCGCTGGCCCGGAACATAAAGAGCTACGGAAGGAACACGGGTGGGTTTTAGTCAGTAAGAGTCTGACACTCCCTTACGCTCCACCCAAAGCGGGAGGGGTGACAATAGCCGATCTATTCTGTTAAAATCTAATCGTGAAGATCGGCAGATCGCAGAATATAGTACTAACAGATCCCACCATCGCCCTTTTGCCACCGGACAACCAGACGTGCCTACCGCAGCGTACCATCCACACTTGGTTTATATCTCAAAGAGTCGTACTCAGCGCTTCTCCTCCACATTTATTATGCGCACATGCAAAGTGTGAAATTCTCTGCCGGCATCTGTGTTCCCTCCCACATTTAACCCGTCTGCCTTAAAAGCAAAAGGGACTAGGCATCTTCTGGGCAGGCTCGTTTCATCTTAGACCTCATCCATTGCTTTCCATCAGGCGTAATCGAGGTCAAGAGCAGGCCCATTTAGCAATAAAAAAAGGTCTACTGATCATCCTCGTAACAAACCCACTTGTCTACAGGTTATAAGTCCCCTACATCCTTTCTAGGAACAGTGCTCAGTTTAACAACCGTAATAATGGAATTTGAGGGTCTCGTTGATCAAGTAGTCGCAAGCGCTAGTGCTGAGTATGAGGTCTTGGATTCGATTCCCGGACCGGGCAAAGTGTTATTGGGTTTTCCCATCTGGAATTTCTCAGTAGCAGCCCGGAGTCTGGATTTGTGCCCGGTTGATGGCAATAGATGACACTCTTTATTGATAAATTTTCATCTGCAAGTAGGAGAGTTAACGTGCCAAATATATTCTATGTATGTATGTACAGACGCTAGACGCTACTACAATCTGTCAAATTTCTTTAATAGATTTTCAACTTTATCGCTAAAGCATAAGGTTCAAAGTAGATTGAGAAAATGTGACAGTTTCGGGTACCTTGATTTGCTGGCGTCTGTACGTAAGCTTTTCTAAATGTTAATGAGGCATAAGAATTTACATTTTCAGAGGTTTATTTCCATGGCAATAAAACTGTTGTGTATCCCTGAGCCTCAAACGTAGAGAAGCATCTCATTCGATAAATGATACGAGACTGTATCGTGTCATATTGTTGTACAAACATGTATAGAAATATTAAGAACCTATCTTATTAAAAATCAACCTATGAGGTCTTACCGACCGCGAAGTTTTTTTTATCTTTTTTTTTTATTTGTTAAAAAGTGGTGGTTACAAAAATATACTCTTTGATTTGATTAGTAGTCTCGGACTAGTATTAACGAGATTCAGGAACAACCGATAACAATTACCGATGCTAAAAATTACAAAATAAAATATAGGTACTTAACTAAGTAAAAATCTTTATAAAAACTAGCTTTAAATGAACTACAAACTAATATTTTCTTAATAGCTTGAGGCTTTATCTTTCAAGTGTAAGAAGGGTGTTCACGCCTCAAGCTTTTAAGAAATATTAAAGTTCTAGTTTTCGTAAGTTCTATTTAGTACTTTTTAGCATTAGAATTTGTTTAAATATCTGTTCTACCTTCATTTGTAAGTACTTGTCAAGACAAATCCAAATGACCGGAACTTCAGGCTCCATCATCCGACCCTGGACACCTAGTTGCACTTGTCAAGACAAAACCAACGAGTTTAAACTCAACGATACTCGCAAATCTTATTTAGTTGAGGAGTTTGGCCACTCGGTACCTATGGCCACCTTCGGGCTCCAACATCAGACCAGCTTCAAGGTATCATATTTTTGCGTTGTCACCGAATTTATATAAGTATGCCAAGATTCAGCTCAATCGGATGCCGGGAAGAGCTTGAAAAATTGATGACAATGCAAGTAACTGGAAACACATACGAACGAAGAAAGCTAATAAAAAACTTGTAAAAATGTGGGTAGCTACATAATATGTTCCTACCAAAACAGATGAAGAGTCAACGCCACTACGTGTCACAGTACGTACCTCTACTATAGGAAAGTTTTATATTGACGAGGAAACCTTGAAAAAATGGCCCCCAAAAAGGCAAGCTTGTGCGAATGCTCCTGTCATAATCGAGGCCAGATAAGTCACAAATCATCGAAATATACATGCGACCGCCAAATACAGAAGAACATTTAACATTACGCACTTTACGAAAGTAATAAGTATGTAAAACTTGTAAGAACACGAACTTTTTAATTGTCGCAATAAGCCTTCGCTTTAAGTCTACCGTAACGTCCATTGCTCTTTTAGTTACTACTTTAATAAACGTCTCTTATGTTAGTGGAGGCATGGTCTAAATTCTGTTGGCATTGCTAAAGGTGAAGGCGGTAAATTCCCGTAACAAAAGTCCATTAATGACGGAATTAAATCCAGTAATTGCCGTCCCAAGAAAGAGCTAATACTAAACGTTTTTACGAGTGCCCGAATTGTTTTTGTGTACGTCACAAATCCTGAATGACTGCTCTGTTTTACGCATTCCTCGGAGAGGGGAGTTATTTTCAAGTTCCCACGTTATAGAATATGGGCCGCTATTCTTAACGATCGTTGGTTCCTCTTCTTCTTTATATCACTGACACGACAGTTGTTGGCCCAAAACTTCGCCACTTCCACGGCGTTATCTATGGCAGCGCAGAGGTCACTTTGGCTACATGTTTTGGGGCAAAGGGGGCAGGATAGGAGGTGGAGCATGGTTTGCGACACAGCTCCACATTCACACCCTGCTGCCGTTCCGTTGAGGTTTCGAGATTCGTTGGTCCTTGTTGATATTTTCTGTTTGTGTAGAAAACAAGCAAGCGGCCCCCAGGATGGTCAATCAAATGTCACCGTCTATAAACATGTGCAATATCAGAGACGCCGCCATAACTGTAACATTTTAAATACTTGTACCTAGACTCGCACCCTCACACATGGGCATAGCAGTTGTTACGGGTCGTCAGAAGCCCGAAAGTCTGACAACCAGTCTTACCATGGGGTCTTCGTATTACGCAATAACTGGGTTGTGGAGGTCAGATAGGCAGTCGCTCCATGTAAAATACTGTTACTCAGCTACATCCAGTTAGACTGGAAGCCGACCCCAACATAGTTGGGAAAATGCTAGGCAGATGATGACTTAGACTGGCACACTCGCTCTTTCGAAAAAAAAATATAATTTTCACGTTTGGTAGACATATCGATCATAGTTAACAGGCCTGCACCCGAATTGCGTACAGTTTCAATCACAATCCGAGAGTTTTAAGGATATAGCAATAGCTTTCAAAACTCTCCGATTTTGATTGACACTATTGCTTTATAGGTTTGAAAAATCCGTCTGCTCAACAACGTAAATAACGCAATGAACGTGGGTGAACCGTCAAAATTAAACCCATTGCGATCAATTACCCCGAGGGTGACACACTGCTGCCCATTTTCCTCAGATCCCTCTCTGCCTACCCCACAGGTGAAAAGAGGGTGGCAGACATTGCAACCACTCGTTACAAATACATTTCCAAGTTACTTGTACATATTAATGCTTACTGAAGGCTGTGAAAGGCAAGGTTTACCTTTCGTATGTTTTATTTAATCAGCTGAAAGTGGTGAAACGGAGTTGGGAATGTTGGGATGCGGTTTTAAATGGAACTCGTCTTGTATATTTTTGTGATGAGGAAATTTGCAATTGAAAAATGCGGAAATTGTTTGTACAGACACCAGCACATCAAGCTACCCGAAACTGTAAAATTTTCCCAATCAACTTCGAACCTTATGCTTTAGGGATTATAAGGTTGAAAATCTATTAGGTAAAGAAATTTGACAGATTGTAGTAGGTGCTGGCGTCTGTACTTAATTGTTTGTCCTATTTTATGTTATCCTATTTGCCCCACTGCTGGGCAAAAGTCTCCCCCATATTTCTCTAATTTTCATTATCGTGTGCCTTCTCCGGCCAATCGGTCAGGAACGAGTCGAAATCGTCACGCCAGCGTTTCTTAATTGTTTGTTTAGCAAAATCATAAATTGATGAGTAGGTATGATCACAAACATTTATGATACCTTTACATTCAATTCAATTCAAATAGCCTTTATTAGCAATCTAACAAACCAGTATAGCAATATATTTAAATTACATCCGAAATCTCTAGATTGCTTTGCTCTTTAGCATAGGCCTCCCCCAGGCTTTTCCATAGCTCACGATCGTGAGTTATCTTTACATAAGCCTGTGCAATTTGATGGACTATTAAAGGATGGAGCCCATTTGTATATTACCAGTTATTTACGATCCGGGTAATTTTACACACTAATAGCTTTCATTTTGACAGTTCAACAATAATCATTGCGTTATTTGCGTTGTTGATCAGACAATTTTTTCGATCATATGAAGCAATGGATGAGCAATATCCCTGAAAATGATTTATACAGGTATAAAACCACCTACCACAATTCTTCGTCGTCAGTCGTTTTGCACTCATTCCGACCTTTTTTTTCGCTCGGCTCCTAAAGGTCGTAGCATGGTATTAAAAAGCCTATACCCTTTCTCAAGAATTGGGCTATCAAATACAAAAATAATTCTTCAAATCCGACTGATAGTTCCAAAGATTAGCGTTCAAACAAACTCTTCAGCTTTATTATTAGTACTTATAGAAGATAATATACCTACAGTATGTTGTTAGAATATCTGTTTCCCCTTTATTAAGGTCGTAACCTCTAAACCGACAAACAAAACTAAACCCGAAAATGTAGTCACATCACGACCTAATTTCTACCAAGGCATGACCCCATTACGGAATAACAATAAAGAGTTCTATGTAAATAAGTCTTTCATTGCAAGTGGTACGCACGCGACTGTGACTTGTGCCTCGGTTCCAGAAAATCTCTGCTGTCAAAACCCTTGTCGGGTTGTTGTGATTGGTTCACAGTTGTTTGATTGAATTAGCGACAGCCAATCTAATCATTTGACATGACTTTACGGTTTGTTATTGCTTTCAGGAATGTGGAGACTCTATTAACATTCCAAAAATTTAATTCTTGTTGGTTGTTTTTGCTGACTTTTAAACTTGTTTGCTGTGGCTATATATTGTGTTACTAATTTGTGGGTTTTGTCGTTGCCATCTGTTCCATTGTTATCTAATGTCATAATATTATTTACCCACGCTGTGGGATAATGAGACTTGTAGCAACAGTCTGTAAATTTGAAATTAGTGTTGTTATATCTTCAAGGTCCTTTTTCATTACCCTATAAACTTCACCTATAAAGAGCATCAGATTTATAGACGTAGAGTTAAGACCACATTCCAATTTATTTTCTAATAACAAAACATCTTCAACCATCTTAGTAGTTCTCTCTAATCCATTTTATATTCATTGGAATGTTATTCGAAAGGGGTATATCTTTTGGGGTTTACGGTCTAAAGGACTTGAAAAGGGTTTTCGAAAAGTGGCGAAATCACAGTTATCCAATAGTAAATAGGTTATTAAGTTTGAATTCGTAGTGGATTAGCAAGAGCAATAATAATATTAGAAGAGATTAGGGAAGATCTGGGAGCTCCGAAGATGATGTAAATTAGACCGGTCCAAAGTACAGCTAAAGATGAACAGTACCAATTTCCAGGATTAACCAACCCAGACAAGATACGACGAATAACAATCAATTAAGCATACCTCGTCGTCTAGCGCTATTTGCAGTCTGTCTACAAAGTTTCCAGTCTAGCTAATGAGACGAGCACGCTTCACAAACATACATAAAACACATCAGACTGAGCCAGTAGATTTATATTCTAGCTATCATTGAACCCAAACATCGCTCGACTATTCCCGTTTCCCAATTTGGTGTGGAGCGAGTGCGCGGGTGCGCGCTGACATGCGCGTACGACTATTAATACCACGTGCTCGGGCGCGTCGAACCCCTCCCCCTTCCCGCCCGTCCCCTCGTCTATCCCGCTCTTTATAAATATAGACCGAGGGAATCCATTGCGAATTGTACGTATAACGCAATGTTGGACGTTATCGATGCTCCGAATGCTCCCAAAGGCGTGAGTCAGACAGTAAAATTGTAAATAGAAGGCGAATCCGACCTCTCGTATGTAAACGTAAGTAGTAAATTTATGGTTGGAAAATATCGTGTTTAAAAAATGTGGGGTTTTACAGGAATGTCTGGGAAGTGGAACGAAGTTATTGCTACTGCACTACTGTGGAAATTCGCCATAATGTGTCAAAGAGTTGTCAGTCACTAAATGAACACTGAATTTAGAAGAAAAAAAATTTGGTGTTTGTGCAGATCTTCTAGAGATTATGAAACTCTTACAAAAAAACTAGATCTTCCTACTTTCGTGAAAACCGCAACTGCAAGTAAAATGAATTCGAAATACCAATAAACCCATTATTTTCCCATTTTTACCCTTTATCCATACGTAGGTACTGTATGAGAATGAAAAAGCTATACAAGCAAGAACCTGCAATCTCATTGCTATTCAATTTAAAAAAGTTGATTTTACGAATACGTTATCCGGTTTTCCGAATTCAGAAGTCAATTTTCCGGATGATTTTTATAGTATTCGCTCTCGCTCGAATTTTTCGGTAACACAAAATGGTTTTCCAACAATATTGTTTTTTTTTTAACATTGAACATTAATTTATCAAGACAGATTGTTGTATAAAACGAGTTTTATTAAAATATGTTTCAACTAGCTGCGCCCCGCTGTTTCACCCGCGTAAATGTCGATCCCGTGGGAATGTCGGGATAAAAAGTAGCCTATATGTTAATCCAGGGTGTCAGCTACCTCCATACAAAATGTTATCAAAATTGGTCCTGCCGTTTGAGCGTGATTCTTCACGCTCAAACGGCAGGACCAATTTTAACAAACATTAAAACACACACTCACAAACTTTCGCCTTTATAATATTAGTGTAATTATTACAACTCTAGATTCGCCCAGCACGCATAGCATGACGTTTTGTCGACGGAAGAATAGACAAAATGACACATTGCTATGCTTAGACGCGTAGAATGCGTACAAATATTTCTACAATCTGTCATTTTGTCTATTCTTCCGTCGACAAAACCTGTTTCTACGGCGGTCATGCTACGCTTGCTAGTCGGGCAAAGTGTTAGTGGGTTTTTGGATTACGAATTTCTCGGTAGCAGCCCAGTCTGGATTTGTATCTAGGTTGATGCCAATAGGTTCGCCCCCTATTACATGGGACACCTCTGCCTAACCCTTAGTAGGCGTGGGATAATAGGCGTGTTTTTATGAATTGAAACCTTTTTTATTATTATTTGTTCATGGCGTTTATATCTGCACAATATTATGATATTCATGCCTATGAAACTCATAACTCCATTCCATGAAATCTATTTTATTTATCTAGTCTATTTAATACGCACATACATCGTAAATTCCGTAGACATTTTATGCCTTGATAACTTCCTTGTAACCATTAACGAAGATAAAACTACTTCTCGTTATAATGTTAAGAATCTTTTTCGAAAATGAACTCTTGCTGCCGATTAGATTTGAGCGTTTATGAATCGAATCGAATTCAATTAACTCGGTTTAAATAAGTGTCAAGTTGACATTAATCAAAGATTTCAATCGTAGATTCGACCTGCCGCATGCCGCGTTAAAAGATGGTCGCGTCTTTGTTTCGTTTTGACACCTCATCATATGCCTAGCCTTTTCCCAACTATGTTGGGGTCGGCTTCCAGTCTAACCGGATGCAGCTGAATATCAGTATTTTACATGGAGCGGCTACCTATCTGACCTCCACAACCTAATTAGGTACTAGGTAATACGATACCCTTGGTAAGACTGGTTGTCAGATTTCGGGCTTCTGACGACCCGTAATGACTGTCAAAGATCTACAAATACTTGACTTGATTGTCATGGAAACGCCATTATTATTGTGTCAGCTCACTGTTCTCAGTATGAACAGCTTTTCGCGCGACTTAGTACGGTGAGGGTATATCTAACGATTGCAATCTTCGAATCATATCCGATTCAATTCAAATCACGAAGATATCGGAAGGAAGCCAACATTTTCTTGTTCTAAATCAGAATCCGTAATCCGAGCAATATCGAAAGATTTACTGCCTTACGAAATTTAATACATGTCTGGCCGCATTTCTCCTTGTTTCATAATTTCAGTTTACTTAAGATAACAATGTAAAGTTTATGACTAAGAGCTCTTCTCTATACCGGTGTTTATGCTACGTTTACCTAATTTTGATGCTGTGTTATGAGGATGAGAGCTTGTGTATTATTATTTTCCTTTACCATACGTCAGAAGGGTTAGCACTTTCAAATTCTGTAAAATAACAAGCACTACCTATGAATAGTTCTACTCCTTTGTTTATATTTCTGGTAATCAAACAATTTGCAAGAACAGAACATATACACACTTTTTTTTTTTTATATGGGAAGTCATCAAATGACAGACTCTTACTGACTTAAACCCACCTGTGTTCCTTCCTTAGCCCTTTATGTTCCGGGTCAGCGGTAACCCTTTCGGACAATCCCGCTGAACATATACATCCTTACATACTCCTTTTGCTTCGTTTATGTTCATAAATAACAGCCGCACAGGTCGATTGATCAGGTTAAGCTAAGCTTGCCGCGGTTGGTCTGTGGCTGGGTGACCATCTTTACATACCGAGACCCCTCCGTGCCTCGGAAAGCACGTTAATCCGTTGGTCCCGGCTGTCATTTGTGGATCTTTGACAGTCGTTCCGGGTAGTCAGAAGCCCGAAAGTCTGACAACCAGTCTTACCAAGGTGTATCGTATTACCCAGTAACTGGGTGGTGGAGGTCAGGTAGGCAGTCACTCCATGTAAAATACTGGTATTCAGCTGCATCCGGTTAGACTGGAAGCCGACCCCAACATAGTTAGGAAAAGGCTAGGCAGATGACGTTCATACATCTGCGAGTTCTACTCACCTGACCGGACCTGACCACCTGATTACTTTCTGAAGAACATCACTATTAAGGTCACTATAATATATATGTCCTTCTAGGGCGTCTCCTCATGGCCTTTCCACTCAGATCTGCCTTGTAGATACCTTTTGTTAGTCGCCTTTCACTCATCCTCTCTTTTCAATTAAACCTAAAAATCTACTACGAATAGATAATCTCTTCCTTAGTTTCCAAGGCCGCGTTTTTTCTTTACAGTTGGCTATAAAGTTCGAAGCCTCGCAAGTCGCAAGACTCTCTCAAAGTGACTTACCTTTTCTATAAAATTTTATTTATACACTGTCTACCGCGGCGCTTCTTTATATCCAGTATTTTAAAGCAACCTGAAAAGAAAATAGCATAATACGAACTGAGTAAAATGGTTGAGAAATTCCTTTGAGGTTTAGAAAATATATACTACTTACTACCTTACTTACTACTTACTAGCTTCAGTCCTCAACTTCGTCCGCGTGACATTTCACCCTCTCCCCATTCACCCTCTTAGGGATGAAATTTCGAAAGACCCTTTCTTAGTGGATACCTAACCTACCTTTGTGAATCTTCACAAAGAACACACCCTCCAAATTTCATGTTTCTAGGACTAGCGGCTTAGACTGTGCGTTGATATAGATATCAGTCAGTCAGGACTTTGAATTTTAAATTATATAGATTTTAAAGATGGGTCTGAAATATTGTGTCGGAAAGGAAACTTTATTATAATACGTAATTGCAACAAAATATCAACTGTAGGTACCATACAAAACTCCAGTACCTACTCCACCTAAATGTATGGGACGGCTGTTTATTTTTTCGTTTGACACCTTTCTGATACATGCTGTACCTATAATATGACATGCTATGTGCCTCTCTGAGTAGGTACTTACTCCCGTATTATTATTATACTCTTTGGGTACTTACGTCCGCAAAATGTCGACCCCGAAATTCTGAATTTTGCGTCGTGTTTATATCCTTTAAGGCACACAAAACAACAACTTTTTTAAAACATCAAGAATTCGTGGAAGCGAGTTATTTTCAGCCAATGTTTGTAGAAATAAAATTAGGACGCTAATTTGACCTTTCTCCTCGGTAATCAAATATTTCTTCGTACTTAAATGATTCCTTTTTTTTTACGACTACCCACAAAATCTTTACAGAGATCTTAGAGATAATTTATCTATATATATATATATATAAAATGGTAAACTGACTGACTGACTGATTGTTGATATATCAACACACAGCTCAAACCGCTGGTCCTAGAGACATGAAACTTGGAGGGTGTGTTCTTTGTGAAGAGTAAGTATCCACTAAGAAAGGATTTTTGGGAATTCTACCCCTAAAGGGGTGAAATAGGGGATGGAAGTTTATATGAAAGTCCGTCAGTTTTGAAGTTAGGATCTTCAAATTTTGTGTTTAGGCTGAGAATTGAAAATTAATTTCCACGTGTCTCAGCGTTTTTGACAATTCTGCCCCCGAAGGGTTAAAAAGGGGGATGAAGTTGTGTATGGAAAGTCCTTAATTTTCGAAGGAAAAATTACTAAATTTATTATCTAGGCTTATGGTTGGAAGGTAACGCAACAGTGTTGTTAGAATTTCAACCCTTAAGGGGGTGAAAAGAGGGAAGAAATTTTGTTTTTAATTATATAATCTATCAACACACAGCCCAAACCGCTGGTCCTAGAGACATGAAACTTGGAGGGAGGGTGTGTTCTTTGTAAAGAGTAAGTATCCACTAAGAAAGGATTTTTGAGAATTATACCCCTAAAGGGGTGAAATAGGGGTGGAAGTTTATATGAAAGTCCGTCAGTTTTGAAGTTAGGATCTTCAAATGTTGTGTTTAGGCTGAGGATTGAAAATGAATTTATACGTGTCTCAGCGTTTTTGACAATTCTACCCCCGAAGGGTTAAAAAGGGGAATGAAGTTGTGTGTGGAGAGTCCTTAATTTTCGAAGTAAAAATCACTAAATTTATTATCTCGGCTTATGGTTGGAAGGTAACGCAACGGGGTTGTCAGAATTTAAACCCTTAAGGGGGTGAAAAGGGGGATAACATTTTGTTTTCTTCTATACTCTATATTATATACTCTTGTGTATTTGATCCTAATTCAATTAAAAAGCTCACAACAACAAATACGTTAACATTTTAATTAAATAATCAAATACAGCAAAATTAAATGTCAGCAGAAAAATGTCAGAGACAATATTACAAGGGAACGATGTTGCCTAGACGTTACTGGCGGCGAATAGAGATCCGTCACTGGTGTGCACCGCGTTTTTATAACCTCGGTATGACCATAGTGATGTGATCTTCCATACGGCCTCTCCTGACAGGAGTCCGTCCTCGGGCTCCTTCAACTTTACAGGTCAGTCTCCTGCATCGGCAAAGGATGTCCACAGTCAGGCTCATGAAGTTCTTGCTCTGGGCTTTGAAAGTTCCTCAGCAATAGCTCCTGTCGCTGCCTGATCCTCTTGCAACTCGAGGGCGACGCTAGCATGCGTCTCAGCAGCTGATGTGCTTGGGGACACGCCACCCTGCACTCGGAACATGCTGGGCTGCTGCCTCCCGCTGACAGCTGGCTCCGTGGCTCTGGATGGTGAATCGTTGCCTTGGACAACAACAGTAGACTCCTCGTGATTCGGGCTTGCATATATGTAACACACAAAAAACATACAAGAAAATAAGTTTATGGCTTTCAAAACATTAATGATGTTTACAGGGCATACCAAGTCAGAGGCACTGCGTGAAGCTATAACTTGGTAGTTAGCATAAAAAGTACGAGCTAAGATAGAGGCACTACGTGAAGCATATCTTAGTCTCATACAACAGGGAAAAATCAAACTAAGATAGAGGCACGACGTGAAGCATATCTCAGTTACATAAAACAGAAGACAAATCAAACCAAGATAGAGGCACGACGTGAAGCATATCTCAGTTACATAAAACAGAAGACAAATCAAACCAAGATAGAGGCACGACGTGAAGCATATCTCAGTTACAAAAAGTCAGCTAAGTAAGAGGCACTACGTGAAGCATTACTTATATTGTGACCAGCTTAAGCCAGAGGCACGACGTGAAGCAAATAACTTAAGCCACGGTTGAGAAAAGAGGCACGACGTGAAGCTTATTCTCAACCCTTAGGATAGTAACACAGCATGTCACTTATCCTAACAGAAAACAACTCACAATCGAAGAAAACAGCACATACTTCAAGAGTCCACTCTCCGCGCCACGGGATCATATACTCAGCCGCTGCTTGAGTTGACTTCCCATAGGAGCCAGCCAGGAGTTGCAGTTCATACCACCCATGTGGCAGCATCTTCATCACACGGTGAAGTAGGCAGGAGCAGGCAGGCGTCCTCCTTGCCGGTTGATTGAGCTTGTTTCCTGACAAAAACTAAAGAACCAACTTTAAAGGGTGTCATTTTTAACAAAATATCGTGTCTCGTCTAATTGTCCGTCTGTCAGTTTCTGTCTGAGACTTAAAGTCTCCAGATCAGCAGCCTGAGCTATGTGCGCCCAATTTTGTGGCTTTTGAATCGTACACATCGCACCTTCTGAAATAACTGGCTAAGCCCATGAACTGCCGAATCTGTCTAACATTTTTCGGTTCGACGGAATCAACTAACGCTTTAACTTTATTATGACTCGGCCGTACCTGACCACGACATATACAGCAACCCAAATATTCGACTTCGGTTGTAAGGAATAAATACTTCTTTAGATTAACAGAAAAACCTGCCGAGGTCAAAATAGAATGGGAAAAACGGTGAGGTCGATAATTGACCAGGGTAGTACTGTTTAATTTGATAGACATGCTGCCCATAGTAACGGTAAAAATCGCTGTACCGGTAACGAAATACTGAGAAAAATTGTTAATAACAGCTAACAATTGTTGTAATTAATCACCAAAAAGTGACGTATTAATTGGTATTGATGTGTCATACTGTACCGCCATAACCATATCCGAGTTACTTACTGCCCTAGTGAGTTGCTGAAAATCACGTGTATGAACGTAGGTACCGTACACCCTATTAAGGACATCTGTTCCCACTATGATCGGTGTATTCATAAATGCAGACTCCACAACGAACAAATCAACTTCGGCACACCAATCGTCAATATTATGTAAATTGGGATCAAATCTGGATATGTAAAAATTTTGATTTGACCTTACCGTGGTGTTGAATGACCTGATAGCATCAACAATCCTGTCTGTTACTGATGGCTGCGCTGTTCCAGTCGCCTTCTTGTCGGCACGCTCCAAGCTATCTTCCAACACCCTGTCCGCACGTGACTCGCTGAGGGACGGTAACGCAGGCGGTTGCGTCAACACCTTCGCTATGCTTTCAGCCGGTGGCTCGGCCATCTGCGGCGCCGTCTCGGACCGCGCTGATGACGGTAACGTTGCACACCTTTGTTGTGGTTGCGGCGTATGCCCACGCCGACCACATAACAGCGAAGTGTGGCACCTCGGTGACGGGGACCGGCAGCATCGTGATGGCGGTAAGGGTTGGCTCGTACTGTCAAGTGCCCGCGGCTCGTACCGTTCATGCGATCGATGGAGTCGCGCTGCGGATCGCTCCTCTAACGCTGTGAGCCTACTCATCATCGTTTCCATCATCTGCCTGAACTTACCATCAGGCGTGCGGTGGCGTTGTCTTCTCGAACGCCGAACCGAACTACCACGTCGGCTGCGACGGTACTCACCTTTAGACTCGTCTGACATTTTTCTTTTAATAAATCAAATAAACAAAAACCAGGTGGGCGAGATAGAATCTAAGATCCTATCCCACTTCTGATCTTGTGTATTTGATCCTAATTCAATTAAAAAGCTCACAACAACAAATACGTTAACATTTTAATTAAATAATCAAATACAGCAAAATTAAATGTCAGCAGAAAAATGTCAGAGACAATATTACAAGGGAACGATGTTGCCTAGACGTTACTGGCGGCGAAAAGAGATCCGTCACTGGTGTGCACCGCGTTTTTATAACCTCGGTATGACCATAGTGATGTGATCTTCCATAATACATTATTTAAAAGGCAACCGTTACTGACTGACTGATATATCAACGCACAGCTCAAACCACTGAACGGATTGTGCTGAAATTTGGCACACATATAGCTATTGTGATGTAGGCGTGCGCTAAGAAAGGATTTTTCAAAACTGACTCCCTAAGGGGATGAAAAGGGGGATTTTGATTGTATGAAAAATCTTATTCCTTGAGTTAATAAACTTGAAACGTGGCACGAATACTTATCTAAGTAAATTATGCTGGCATTTTTTGTTTTTCTACACTACCGCCTAAAAGGGGATTGTCGGGTGTCAAAATTTGTATGGAAGAATTTTAACGCGCGGTCCGATTAACTCGAAAGTCAATATTTATACTTAAGACCAAAAATAAAGAATAACGTGTATTAGGGTTTTCGAAAATCTACCTCTAACTGCGTGAAAAGGGGTAGTTAATTTTACAGGGGAGGATTATACTGCGTGGTTTGATTAACTCGAAAATTGGTATAAATAATCTTTGAGTCAAGTAATGAACACACCCCAAACGATTTTTAGAAATTCCACCCTTGTGGGGGTAAACAGCGGGGTACAGTTTATATGAAAAGTCTTATTCATTTAGTTAATAAACTTGAAACTTTGTCAAGAATACTAAACTTGACTAAACAAGTAATAAAGTTTATCAAAACTACCCCTCAAAGGGGGTTTAGGGGTGTTAAAGTTTGTGTGGAAGAATTTTAACGCGTTTTCCGATTAACTCGAAACTCAGTTTTAATAAGTTTTTGACAGAAAATAATTAATAATAAGTGTATGGAGTTTTCGGAAATTGACCCCTGACGGGGATAAAGTGTTAATTCGATTTTTAAGGGGATTATGAATGAAAAAAAAATTTATAAATTTTTAACTTGAAATTTGGCACGAATGCTTATCTAAGTAAATTATAAAGTTCGTAATTTTTTGGAATTCTATACTACCCTAAATGGAGATTGGGGGTGTCAAATTTTGTATGGAAGAATTTTAACGCGCGGTCCAATTAACTCGAAACTCAGTATGTAAAATCAAAATAAATAATAAAGTGTACCAGGGTTATTCTAAAATCTACCCCTAACGGGGTGAAGAGTGGTGGTAGTCAATTTCAAAGGGGAGTATTACGTGGCTTGATTAGCTGGAAAATTGGTATAAATAATCTTTTAATCAAGTTATAGAAACATCCCAGACGATTTTTCAAAATGCCACCCTTATGAATATAAAAAGAGGGGATACAGTTTATATGAAAAATCTTATTCGTTTGGTTAATAAACTTGAAACTTGGCTATATTTGGCTCAGTAAATAATAAAGATTGTCATTTTTAGTTCAAACAAACCTCTCACAGAGGATTTAGGGGGTGGCAAAGTTGATAAGTTAGAAAAATATGTAATCCGCTGTCTGTTCCCTGTTTTAGGGTTTTTCAAAAATCGACCATTACCACGGTGGAAAAGGGTAATAAAGTTTAAGGGGTGGATTTTACTGCTTGCTTCCATTAACTCGATAATGGGTATGGGTCTTTGAGTGAAGTTCACACATCCTAAACGATTTTTCATAATTCCACCCTTATGGGGGTGAAATGCGGGGTATACAGTTTATTTGAAAAATCTGATCCCTTTGATCTATAAACTTAATAATTGGGCCGAAACCTTATTTATCTAAATAAATGATAAAGATCAAAAATATAAATTTTCGAAATTTTTAGACGAAAGTACGAATTTTACGCGGACGAAGTCGCGGGCAGAAGCTAGTTTTATTATAAAACGAATTTATGTTTTCTTAGACTTTATTCGTGTCTTCTTAAAAATCGTGGGTGAAGAGGGTACGACGCGACGGGTCATTCGCCGGGCAGCCAAGAAGCGCGTTTTCAGGTTTCAGAAGATATTGTAAGGCTAAAACATTTTTTACAAAGGCATGAAGGACGGATTGTTGAGAGCAGTTGTGGCACAGTAGTAATGGCCCCAACTTACGAATTGTACAGACGCCAAGCACATCAAGCTACCCGAAACTGTCAAATTTTCCCAATAAACTTTGAACGATAAAGTTGAAAATCTATTAAAGAAATTTGACAGATTGTAGTAGCTTGCTGTGCTGGCGTCTGTACCTCGTGGGTTCGAACCCAGACAGGCGCTTTACTTTGTGTAATTTATTTCATCACCACTGACTGCTCTCAAAAACGGTGAAGGAAACGGCACGTCCTAGAACCAATAATTCGAATACATGTGACATCTACCAACCCGCACTGGGCCCGCGTGGTGACTCCTCTCACAGAGAGGAGGCCTGTGTCCCAGCAGTGGGAATTTTATAGTCTGGTTATTATATTTATATTTATTTATTTATTTCAGGCGACGCAGGCCCATACATAAATACCTTAACCTAAACACATATTTTTATTATAAAACAGTAGATACTTCACTCTTGTGCAGTTCTGCTGTGGTACGGAACACCACGTCCTGCTACCTGGCAGCCTGGCTGCTGCCTGGTTATGCTGTGGAGGACGGATTGGGGATCCCAGTGCGCTAGTGCTAACCAGAGAAGAGTACTAATCTTTTCCCAATTACCTATTGGGGTCGGCTTCGTCTAACCGGATGCAGCTGAATAGGTACCAGTATTTTACACTGAGCGACTGCCTATCTGACCTCCACAACCCAGTTACGATAACACGATACCCCTTGGTAAGACTGGTTGTCAAACTTCTGGGGTTCCGAATACCCGTAACTACTCTCGAAGTCTCGAGATAATTCCTACGAGTAATGAAATTCTCCGTCTAGCCTACGCCAGAACCCATACACGGCCAAACATTACAGTCATTTGACAATGTACTCGTGATATTCACCTTTTGTGTTGCTTATTAAATAAATTACCGTCCCTTGCATGGATGAATCTGTCGCATTGTTAACTAGTTTGTGTCCGCGGCGTCATCCATGTGGAAAAAGTCGCATAATTAAATAAATTATCTATCTACACACATGCACAGTTTTGCAAAACTGTGGTACATGTGTGGTACAGTGAAATGTTTACCAGTGGCGACAGTGACAGCACCTTTATGTAGAAAACCGCCCTTGGTTTTCGTAGTGCAAAGGTTTGCACACTTTCCACTGATGTGCAGTGGACTGTGCGTATAAATTAGTACTCAGATTGAAATGCAAATGAAAATCTTCTACTCTAAATATGAATTAAAGTTTAAGGGAAGTAGTAATATTATGTGATAAATCAATAAATAAATAAATGCTTTTAAAACTAGATGAGTTCGGTGTTTTCTCAATCTGAATCATTTTGAAGGATATTGCTAATCTATTGCTTCATATGTTCGAAAAATTTGTCTAACTTAACTGTAGCTTCTTCTACTTTCCCTTCGCGTCTGAACTAAAATCCGCCGAAGATGAAAAAATAAGGAAATATTCAAACGCTTGTGAAATGCGACATGCGACATACACCCCCCTCGTTGCATCTGTTGACGGAGTCTTCGCCCCACAAATGTCTACCTTCAAAAATCATCTTGGAGCTGCAATCGCTGACCGCTGGAATAGATCTTTAAGCGTAGTGATGGGTTGGCTAAGATCAAGAACCATCATCTCAATAATACGTGCCACTAGCATGTGCGTTCGTGGCACAAGGCATAAATTTAAACCAATAGCCAAGTTATGCGGCTTCGATTTATGAATCAGCCCTACCTATGACTGATGTGGATGCGGCCAACGAAATGAGAAAACGTCGATTACAATAAATCGCGATAGAAACTTGCTTTATTCGTTAATTAATCAATAATTTGACAGTACTATTGTTATAGATTATTTTGTATTATAAAAAAAAAACAGTGTCACTCGAGGAGTGCCGACAGACATGAAAACTTGAAAAAGTATAGTAATTTTATAAATAAATATGTTTTAAGGTCATTCTTCCCAAAAGAAAATGTACCGCGCGTTGATGTCTTTATAATGGCCAAAACTTAAAACAGAGTCGACGGTTACGGTAACAGTGTCGCAAGTTCAATGGTTTTTTCCCATCTCAAAAAATGCACAACGCGCCTGAAGAAGTTTTCACTTCAATAAATTAATTCTAAGATACTAGAAGTTATATTTTGGAACTACTACGAATCATAAAGATAGGACAAGAAAATTTTTTAAGCTTCTCTAGAATATAGATAACATAACATAGCATCACGACTGTAATCCCAACAGGATTAGCCAGAAGGGTACCACCATAGTACCTACACCATTTCGCCAGTTATGTTTAAGTCCCATGTACCTAATAGGGGGCGAGCCTATTGTCAACAACCGGGCACAAACACACACACACACCACACACATCATTCTGCACTCGATGGGCAGATAGCTCCCTTGTGTGCGATCGAACCAGCATAGCTATTCACAACCAGACCAAATACAGTCTATCGTATCGAAAATGACACATTTCGATAACGTGATTTGCCTTGCCCCTGACAGCAACAAGCTGTCGGAAGAATAGCGGTCGTCGCATTTGATTTAAACTGACAAAATTTTCGGGTGTTACGATGACATTGATTGATGTTCGATACGGTAAGGAAGCGTATCGAGTGGTTGTGAATAGATATGCTGATCAGGTTTAGTTATTAAGTAAGTACTAACATCGGCTAAATAATATTGTTACTAACACAGTGGACCATAATTGTTATCTGAATAAATAAATAAATATATACGAGCAGAAAATGGTTTTTTCCTTTGTTTTCAGAATATACATATAATATATACTTACCTACTTCTCTACCATACATTCAGCATCCAAAATACATAAGGAAAATTGTATAATCGCTATCAGCATGGGTGAATATCGACGCTATTCAAAGGAAACGTGACTTCGTTCAGCTATATAGAAATCTAGACTCCGGGCTACTAAGAAATTCCAGATGCAAAACCCCAATAATACCACTGCCAGATTCGGGAATCGAACCCAGCACCTCATGCTCAGCAGTCAAACTTCAAGCATTCATTTCAATTAAACCATTTAGAGGCACTTTTGAACTGTCATGAAGTCGGTCAGTCAGAAAATATAAAGCTAGCTGCCCATTCCAAAGCGTAGTAGGTGCTCTTTTAAATTATATTTTTACAAAAATATTAGTTACATCATTAATAATGAATTTATAATTATAATGTGAGAACGATGTAAAAAAAAAAAGACGTAGGTACACTTTAAAAGCGTCCAGAATACAGTAGCGCTTGCGACCAAGAGATCAACGTGGCAGTCTTGTGCTTAATTAATAACTGGTATTAATGTGAAAACTCTATTAACTTTAACAACCTTATCTAGTGCTTTTCATTAAGTTATTAATTATTATGTTGGAAGAGAAAGTTCAAATGGATTCCAAGAGACATTAGCTAAGACACCCGTGTTATTGCCGTCGATGAAACTTGCAGTCAACAGTAAACTAGACTCATAAAAGTAAATTATAATTAAAACATGAAACCAAGTAATAAAACAATCTTGACCAGTCGTAAATAACTTAGAGGAAATCGTAACATTGTTGAATAACATTAAAAGTTTAAAACTAACTAAACCTACTACTCGAACAGAGAGTTAGCAAATATTTAGGCGAGGGATCTTTGGCGAATTGAATTACAGATTTAAGCAAGGACTGAATAAATTGTAGTAAGTAAGATGGATGAATATAAAAAACATGTGGAATGAAATTATAATGGACTAGCTGTTGCTCGCGAATTCGCCCGCGTGGAAGTCAAGTATACCATAAAACATATGCTATGGAAATGGAAATAGAGTAGCTTTCTAGCAGTAAAAGAATTGTTGAAATCGAGGAAGTATATACAGAGACTATCTATCTAACACTTACAAAGTTAGATAACTTAGTTTATGCGGCCTACCCAAATGTCCTTTCTTTGGTATTGTTCGTCGAATCGTTGAGCACCTTAAATCTTGAGTTGAGCTGCACGATTTTTGACAAATGCGTGCACTGACTGGACAGGTCCTCTCAATCTGTGTGGTTCTTTCCTCAAAAGACTACCTCAGACAGCGATCTACATGGTCTTCATATAACCTGACCAAGATTATGTCTGGACTTTAAAAGAGACTGTGACCTCTGAGTTTGTTTCTTCTCAGAGTAGTCAGATAGGAAACGCCGACTTCATCTAGTTAAAAAAAAAAAAAACATGATTGACGTGTAAAAGTGTTTGTACAAACCTACTTACAAAAAATAAAATCATTTCATTTCAAACAAACAATTTTACCGCTTTATAATAATATAACATGGTCGATACTTTAGATTATATATAAACCAGTTAAATTGTATGAGACTTTAAGTCTTAATATTTAGAATTTTCGGTAAACAACTTAATTTAAAGTCAAACAATAGTGTATGAATAGGGAATTCATACACTATTGTTTGATGTATCTTCATACATATGGCAAGACTAGCAGCACCCCGTGGTTTCACTCGCATAAGTTACGATCCCTTGGGAATATCGAGATAAAAAGTATCCTATCTGTTAATCCTGATTATAAACAATCTGTGAGCCAAATTTCATCCAAATCCGTAGTTTTTGCGTGAAAGAGTAACAAACATCCATCCAACTTTCGCGTTTATAATATTAATAGGATATGACCTTGATCTTCTTCGATGTAGAATGTGTTCTTTAAGTTACAACAGTTCTACAACATTTCAGAAACTAGATTTTTGACTCCATCCTTCTACTACTTAATCTTCCACCATGTTACATCAAAGAATCACATAATTAACCCAAAAAACATTCACAATCAAAAGTCATCTAATAAAATTAGGCTGAGAATCGGCACTTTTCGAATGTCTAAATTATATAAAACAGTCTCCCAAAACGTCTGCCCTCCACCACTTCCGCTTTGGCTGAAAAGAAGTAGGTAGCACAACCAATGATAGTAATATATAAGTCAATGAGCACAACAAACTTCCCAGCAGCACAGCTGTCTTTTCAGTTAGAAAAACTTGCTTCTATACAATAGTAGGTATACAAAGTAACTAACATAACGAGATTACGTCACTGCACTTACTGCACAACAAGTTTCGTATTAGAATTCTAACCCAAATATGTCTTTGTGGGTTCATCAGACTCTTTATTTAAATGAACAGATACTTCCAATCAAAGTGGAAATCAATGATGGATCGACTATTTCATTAACATATGCCTTCTATAAATGAGCCCATTTATATTGTCAAATCAATCGGATATTGGTTTAATTGAATTGTTGTTTAGGCGAGAAACAGGTGTAATTGATTAGTTATGAGATGTGGGACGACAATGTGATTTAAGGTCGCTTCTCACGGTTCTGTTCTTGTTTTGTTAGCTAATGTATCATTATCGTCAACATCATCGTCTATTGCGTATTTTAGTATATCATCATTGTGATCAGCGGGGTAATTGCGTAACACACTATCAGTAGCAAGTTAGTTAGTAGCAGTTGACAGTTCAACAACATTCATTGCTTTATTTACGTTGTTGATAAGACAAATTTATCGAACATAGGAAGCAATGGATTAGCTATGTCTTTCAAAATTATTCAGATTGAGATTGATAGCTAATGTGTTACGCAATAGGGTGCTGTTTTGACGATAGATAAATAATATCTTTCAAGTAGATATAAATAAATCATTGTAACTATTGTGGCACAAATTAAACCAAAAATCTATTTAGATTCTAGCTTTTCTACTTATTTTATTCATGGACATTAGAACTTGTATCATTGCCGAAATAACAGAGGTTCAAAACAAATTAAAAAACTGGTAAAAATCCCGTTTTATGACATTTTAATAATGTCTGTCTTTAACGACACTTTAATTGTACGTTTAAGAAAACTTCCGCATTGTTTAGAATATTTAATAGTTACAGACATTACAGTAGCTAAATCCAACAGAGTCGTGTGAATTGGTCTTTATTCGTTTTGGCACCGCCAGAACGTAGGCGTAGTGGCCATTTGGTTTATTGTTAAGACATATTATAACATGTTACGGCATTCTGTTCATTATATTGGAAAACAATATTTGAGGTTGTCGAGTTACCTTTTGCGGTTACCAGGAGCTTAGAGATTAATGGGTTTGTTAGCCAGATTTATGTGTTGCGGTTACAATATTTTGTTGGCAACTTTACCATTTCGGAGGCGTAAAAACGATTATTTTTTGTTTTTTTTTCACGTTGACTTTGAATAAGCAGTTTTGGAGTAACTACTCAAGAGATTGATTATTGTAGACACAATTTCAAATGACTAAACCGCATTTACTGGCAATCAAGGATGTGTAAGATCCCATAAGTAGACAACAGAGCCTTCCAGTTGAATTTGACTAAATGAGATTTTGGCTAATCAAAGTGAACCAAACGACACTTTAAAAAGGCTAAAGACGAGAGAGAAAATAAAATACTTACGTAAAAAAAGATTTATATAGTTTCGTCAAGTTGTAACTACGTACAGCTGGCTATAAGAGGATTTGTGGGGCTTCAAGGCTGATATTTTCAACCGAATAATCCGAATACAGACTGTTTTCGTTGCGTTAGTAATAGTAGATTATGCACCGAGGGGCTAAAGTTGTGTCTTATGCCACGGGCGTCATATTGAATCTCGAGCGCAATGAAGGATTCGGGATTTAACTCACGAGCGAAGCGAGGGAGTTAATACAAGAATCCTGAATGCAGCGAGGGATTCAAGCTAGCCCAAGGCAGACCTTTAGCCCAGAGGAGGATACTCTACTTTTTACACCTACTGTGAGAAAATAATAGCCATAGTACGAAAAACAAAATAGAACTGGTACCAAAATGGACTTGACGCCTTTCGTACTTTTCCATTTTTGGAAATTGTCGTAGGCTTTTATATAAGTTTCCTTTGACTTTTCCGGCAGTAAATCATTGGAAATATTATTAGCTTCGGTTGTAATGAATTCAGGAGTACAATCACTTTCATCACTCGACATTTTATAATACTTTGTTGATAAATTTAAATGCAAAAGTTCGCGCCTTTATTGCGTCTAACCAAGACACGAAAAATTAGATTTTTAAAAAAAAGTCTCTTCTACGGTTTTGTCTTGTGTGTCTATTGATATCACTCTCATGGAAGTGGCGTTTGTGTAAACTAAGCTTTATACAGGGCTGGTAGAATGGTTTTGGATGTTTGGCTGTATGCATTTTGAATTTAGAACGTCATTGGAGACGCTCGTGAAAATAGAGTATTTTTGATAAAATGTGATAAATCGACTGTAGTATAGATAGGTTTTATTATTTATTTATTTATTCACAAAATCCACAGCAATCTTTGCGCAGTTTACTTAAAATAAATTAACTAATGTTACAGCCAATTACTATTACGGTATTACGGCGCGGTACGGTATTTGTTATTATTAATGCCAGTTTTAATGCTATTCCATTCCTTTTAAAAAATGGTTCGTAGTTATCTAATTATTCTTACAATATTATGTCTTCGAAAACATGGCAACGATATGAAGAAGCAGTCGTTATGATTTTGTAGGAAATCGAGAATATCATCCACGCGTAGTAAGGGTATCGAGAATAGCTTTCCTCTTTCTGGCACCAAAGGGTGTTTGTTAGTACGTACTATACTGCCAATTTAGCTGAGCATATGAGATTCCAAATTCAAATCACATTATTGACCAGCGGGTCATAATGAAATCCAGTACAACATTATTGACCGGGTTTGCCCCCGGCCACTAATGACTCACTTTAGGTTAAGGTTGCTTGACATATAATTTGACATTTTCGAGCAGGTGGTGTGAAAAGAAAATTATATGGATATCGACTTCAAAGTAATTGACTTGGGAAGGTTTTAAAGAAGTTACACTCTTTAGCACTTGCGAAGCATTTATTTGAATGAGTTGTGAGTTATCTGTTTTAACATCAACGTTGTACAGCAGCCGAAAGACGTTCCCTGCTTAAGCTTGTCCCGGGTATCGCCAAAATGACACGTGTTTTTTTTTCCATGTAAGTATAGATGGCAGGAGTGGAGTGAGACCTTTGCCCAGGAGTATCACAGACCGTACATCGATTTTGCCGGTAGTTAGGTACTTTAGAGGCTATCTATGTAGCCTGTGACTTACTTATATAGTGCAGGCTGGCTATAATTTAGCGCGGGTTCCATTCAAACATTCAAGCAAGTGTCATATATTTTTATTTAGTATTTTTTGTTTAGATAAGTCAGTGCTAGTTTTTAACGTGGTAATGTTAAGTCTTTCTCTCAATATACTTAGAAATCCTATCGCTGTTTAATTACTTTAAGGGGTTTTCTAGTCCGTTATAGTACAGACGCCAGCACAACAAGCTCCTACAATCTGTAAAAGGACAATGCTCTCGGATGTATCCTTTAATAGATTTTCAACTTTATCGCTAAAACATAAGGTTCAAAGTTGATTTGTAAAATTTGACAGTTTCGGGTAGCCTTGATGTGCTGGCGTCTGTACTTTATGTGCCTGGCACAGGAGCGTGGGGATTGGCACAAGAAAAGGGAGGATCAGCGAAGAGGATGAGTGAAGTAGGGCTGTGGATAATGATGATGATGAGGTACTTTATGACGTCACTAACACACATCAACACGTGCCCTTCATTATCCTAATCAACCAGTTCACCGAATTTACAAAATTACAAAAAAAATACCCAATAGGTGTGAAATTTGGCATACTAAGATGACGCCTTTGCCAGAAACGTCGCCGTTGAAAATTTTAACAATAGAGAGACAAATAATGCCAGTGACCAAGAATGAGACATTAAATAAAATATTCGCAAAAAATATTCCTAAGGTCGTCCGTATAATGGATCTCATTATTAAGAGCCGTCTTTACAAGAAACGGGTCAAGTGCGAAGCTATTGAAGAAGTAAAGATTCTATTGTTATTTCCTTAGTAAAGGTTTCCTGTTTATTATAGGCAATGCAATGTTATCAAAGGCCTTTGCGTTATTATATTTATTTGTCTTAGATGGATTGTAGAATTCGCTATTTTACAAAACGGCTACCTAGTGGTTACAAAACAGCTCCGTCATGTAAAACAACTGAACAACGTTCAGCTGGATTGTCATTGCGTTACGTTTTACAAAACTGCTACCGACGCGACGTTTAGAAGTAATGAAGAATGGCTTATCTGTCACAATGAAATCATCATCATCAGCCTACTACAGTCCACTGCTGGACATAGGCCTGTCCAATTGCAAGCCATTCAACTTCATTCTCAGCAACTCTCATGCTCTGCTACCAGCCACTGCGAAAATCGTCGCTCCACCGGAACCTGAGGCCTACCTTACATTTCTCTATTCGCGATTTCCTCTCAAGAACACGTCTACTCCAACGCTCGTCGGTTCTATGGCTAATATGGCCGGCCCATTGCCACTTCAGTTTGGTTATTTTGTTATTCCCACTGAAAGACCACAAAGTAATTCTACATTTGTTTTAAACTGATACTGAATTACTGACGTATAGTATCTCATAGCTTCATTTTTACAGTGAATTTAGTTCGTAATCGTCAGGTTTCATTGTTGGTATAAGAAAACTTAAACAAGAGTTTTTGTTGCGAGAACATAATCACTAAAACGACCACAGAACGGAAAATTATGTAGCAATTACAGAAAATGTCGAGGACTGAAATTACTTTTGTAAAACATGAATTATTCCAACAAGAATTTCTCCTGACAAAATGTTGAGAATAACAGTACCTACAACAGAAATTTTGCTGTGTTGTTTAATTCGTAGGGCTATACTCTAGGATTTGGCACGAACTAAAACACATTCATCAGTGTCGTTGCAAAAGTTTGCAGAATAAGCGTTGGTCGCCGACAATTCATTTGAACGTTAATTACGATGTTGGACGGACAAAAAACGACCGAAAACTTATTTTTTGTGTTCGGAAGCAGAATGTGGGTGAAAAAGACGGCTAAATCACCGGGGCGCCGCCGGTCCTTTTACATTTTTCACACCTTTCCTTCCTTTCCTATGAACATTATGCTATTGTCCGGGAAAATAGTGTAAACAGCTAGTTTACGAGATTATTTCTGTCATAATTATGTTAATATTACCCGCTGCTGGCCTCGGCTGTAAATAGACGACCCCATCACTGCTCGTGGCAATTTTAATATTTAAGGCCAGCGATGCTCACTTGTTTACTCACAAATACATACGGAGATCAACAAACGTCAATCCGTTGAGGAGTTGAAATCGTTCATTGACTGTAACCACCTCTGTAGAAGTGTAGATAGGTATGTACCATCTGGACCGAAATTCGACCATGGCAACCATTAGTGTGTGTGCGGATACAGGTGCACTCTTTCTTCCCTCGCCCTCATAGTCCGGTGGGTCGGCAATCCGACACGACCGGAGAGATATCAAGCCCAGGACCAACTGCTTATCGTGCTTTTCGAGTCCGGGGTATCACGCTGCCAACTTCCAAACTCTGGGCAAGAAGTTTCTGATGGAAAAACTCAATAACACTTTACCAGACTGAGCGTAGGGTCCTGGGACCCTACGCTCAGCAGTCGGACTTGACACCACGAGACCAACGGGGAAGTACCAACTAACCATTACAGTGCATATGATAGTGGTTGGATTTATATTTATGGTGAATGCGCAGTTGTTTATATATCATTCGCGACTATAACAGGTACGTATTTACAGAATTATAATCATTACAATCATTAATACATCTTTCTAAGTTAAATTTGTTCCATACGAACAAATCTTTTAAGGAAAAGTGCCTATGGAACAAATCTAAATTAAAGAGATTTTAATAATGATTTCAATGACTATAATTCTGTAAATACATATCCATTATAGTCGCGAATCATATTTTGATCAAGATAAAACCTGACACTGACCTGCAAATTGCAAAAAACGTAAAGCCTTATACGGACTAAGGTACCTACGCGTGGTCGATTATGCGACTAAAACGAGAACACAGGAACGATCATTCTCGTCATAGACTAAATTCACGGTCTACCACTGCGCATTCACCAAGGATAATTATTTACAGCCTGTTACTGCTGTTACTATGCTACATAGTTGTATATGTACCTAAAGGGTTCTGTATTTAAATGGTATCCGTGCCAATGTGGTGGGTTAGGCGCGCGGTCACATCGGAATGTCATTACAAGCCAATGGAGAGTTTGAATTAGTATCTATCGCTAACCAGCTGATGTTATACGTAGTGGTTGTAGTTTCGATTTTAGTGCTAAATGTACTATATCTATAATAAATAAATAAAAATTCATAAAAGTTATTTATTTAACAGTTTTGAACCACTTACTTATTTATTTATTTAATCAGTGGGCCGAGGGGCCCGTGGCTAAATAATAACAGCCGCACAGGTCGATCGATCAGGTTAAGCTACGATTGCCGCGGTTGGTCTATGGATGGGTGACCATCTTTACATACCGTGCCCCTCCGTGCCTCGGAAAGCACGTTAAGTCGTTGGTCCCGGCTGTCATTCGTGGATATTTGACGTCGTTACGGGTAGTCACAAGCCCGAAAGTCTGACAACCAGTCTTACCAAGGGATATTGTATTACCCAGTAACTGGGTTGTGGAGGTCAGATAGGCAGGCGCTCCATGTAAAATACTGCCGACCCCAACATAGTTGGGAAAAGGCTAGGCAGATGATGATGATGATGATTCAATAGGTAGTAGGTACACACATTTTATAGATTTAAGTTGGTGTCACCATAAACTCATTAGAATTTTTCCGCTTAGAAGCTTATAGACTTAACCTCAGAAATAGAATAGCCCAGTCAGGATTTTGATGCAAATGAAGCGTCTAATCCTAACATTCTAAAAAGATAACAAAATATTTTGCAATTTCGTTCCACTGATAAACACCAACTGCATACATAACTTTGTAATCCCATATAAATATATAGGTTTACAAAATTACATTTGCAGTTAAACAATGACTTTAAAAAATCTTTTCTCACAGTCTCACGAGGACGCAAGACGGATGAGTAATTAAATAAATCCCTCGGGTTAGTTTCATTTCAGTTGCCTCTGCAACGGTTACGCAAAACCTGGCTTTACTCAAATCACAAGAAAGCCGTGACGATCACGTCTCAGGTCATTCCCCAAACCAATTTATTCCTAAAAGGTTATAACCGCTAAAGTCTTTACCTTTGCTAAGCTACAAAGATGAAAGAAAGTTATTAAACAGTAGACAAAGTACTTTTTGCCTCATATATTTGGTAATATCAAGCATTTGCAAATATTACGACCGTGCCGCAAGTTAATGAAAACATAGGTATATTATTATTATACTCTTATGTACGTCGGTTTATCTATGTATAAACTGGAAGGTATGAAGGTGTAATACTAGGTAAACGTTTATATCATGAACGCTATATAGATACATGAAAGAAAATAAAACAGAATGTTTTGAATGAGAATATAAAAGCGTCTGAGATGAAAAGTAATATGCTAGAGTTTTCTTTAATCTTTCTAGATATACTAAGTCTAAAAATATTAAGCAAAATGGCTTTGAACGAAGACATAGGTACAGTCAACAGCAAAAGTAGATGATCAAAATCAGAAATTCAATACTAATGAACGGAGTTCGCGTCAGAACTGTGTGGCGTCGAAGTACTACTACTTAGAATACTTACTACATAGAATACTTTTGAATCACTTCGACGCCACACAGTTCTGACGCGAACTCCGTTCATTAGTATTGAATTTCTGACTTTGATCATCTACTTTTGCTGTTGACTGTACACACGACGACATATCAAGCTATACATTTCCAGTTTATGCTGACCTCGCATTGTATAGGCTTTCGTACAATGAGAAGTCAGCATATACGGAAAATTTATAGCTTGAAGTCGTCGTGAGTACTAAACATACGAGTACATCAAAAAAAAATTAAAAAGTAGCATGTATGTATATGTTACTGTGAAAGCCCGAACATTGGTTAATCTTAGTCAATAAATCAGTTGTCATTTATTAATAGGTAGTAAAAAAATTACTTGTTACAACACGGAGAGTACGAGAGTATGAGACCATACGCCGAACTCGTTTTGTCATGTTTATTTCAACATATACCGTGTCTTTAAGGCAAATCCTAAGATTTAACAAGTGAATGGTGGTAAAAGTTCGAAATAATCGATGATCCTAGAACAATCGGACTTTTACCAATTAGAGTTGGTAAATCTTAAGTTTTACTGGAAAATCTTAGGATTTACCGTAGTTCGGGCTTTTACAGTAACATATATACTTTTTTTTTTTAACAGTTTCTTTAAAATACTAGCACAAATTTTAAGACTTAACTGCTTGGCTCGTTCAAGGAAACATAACATAATCAGCTTATATTGTTCCCACTGCTGGCACACAGGCCCCCTCTCTTTTAAGGGGAATGGGCTAATAACCTAGTTAAACTACCACGCAGGTCTAGTGCGGGTTGGCAGATGTCACATGTCTTCGAATTTTTGGTTCTAAGACATGCCGGTTTCCTCACGATATTTTCCTTCACCGTTTTGAGAGCAGTGGTGCCTGGTGGTGAAATTATTTACACAATGTAAAGCGTCTGCCTGGATTCGAACCCACGACCTACAAGTCGTAAGTTGGGACCTTTACCACTGGGCCACCACTGCTCTACACTACAAAAACTGCAGTTTTCACTGCAAAACATTACATTGATATTTAATTAATACACCAATATTAAACCTAAATAACACAAAGTCTGCAGCTAATCTTGCTAAAGCCAAAGCAGTTGATTCATCTAAATCAATTTATTTTCGTCACATTACAAATAGAAAAACCCTCACTGTCGCTCATCCCGTCGGATGAGATATACTGATACTGAAAACGACGGTAGACATTTATCAGAATATTTCTATTTCGTCGCTGGCTCGACAGGCGGGCTGCAAAAATATCAACAATCCACTACGCAATAAATCAAAAGAATTGCGACTCACTCACCTCGCCAACGATACATATTCTATTTCTATTACGTTAGGGCATGAAGCAGTTTTGGAGATAACGTATTACAGACTCATACAAGCGAGAAATGTGGGAGATACGTTTCTGGTACTTAAGCCGTCCTAAACACTTCAGTAGAGACAGTAGGTGTTTTAGGACGGCTTACGTTCCAAATCTGTCTGAAATTGAAGAGTTACCCATTTTAATCAGCTAAGTAAATTTTATAAGCAATTCGGGGCTTATACTGAATTTGCATAATAAAGTATTTTTACTTTATAAGATCAGTCCCACGAGTGAGAACATTGCTTATAGGGTGATTGTGTACACTGGCACATTTTTCCACTTCAGCTTTGACACACCACATTATGATTTAAAATTCTAGTTATCCAAATGTTTGAACTGCTACCTATAACGTTTTCATTGACAAATTCAACTACTACCTTTGACTTATCATAAAAAATAATCAAGTAATCCCTTAGGAGTAGGTACCTGATTATTTTTGAAGTGAAAACTTCTTTAGGCGCATTGGACATTTTTTGAGATGGGAAAAAATTATTGAACTCCCGCCACTGTTACCGTAAGCGACACCGCGCGTGTTTTGTTTATATGACGATTAAAAAAATACCCGCTTCGGATGTGTTCGGCTGTCCTCGGGATTACTCGGTTTTAATTACATCCTATATGTCAGTGAGTGATGGCAAAGTATTCTGTTTGTGTTTTGTTTTCACTTCTGTCGGCACTCACGGAGTGCCACTGTTTTTTTTTTTTAATTTTAATGAGGCATCACAGCTAATGTGGAATAATGTCAACTATTCCACATTAGCTGTGATGCCTCATTAAAATTAAAAAAAAAAAACAGTGGCACTCCGTGAGTCAATGTAATGTCAACTAACTTTTGGAGGCCACTATGTAAGTACGTAGAATGGGAATTGTGGGGCAAGTAAAATGCTTTGCAATACAATTACAGGCGGTTTATTTCATCTTTACTGACATCGATACAATAGAAATCCTCTTAATTTTAAATCTTAGCGTCTTTACTCTCCAAAGCATGGCAAACGTTCCAGTACAAATCAGCCATTCCTCACCTCTCTCCTTCTCACTATCGTTCCTTCTCTCTCTTATGCGTTGCGTTCCATTCCTCATAGACACACACACTCGACTCGACTGGATTCGTACATAAAAAAAAAAAACGACTTCCAAAAAGACACTACAAAGTGAAAAATAACTTTTATTTCGGAAGTCGGTGTCTTTGGATCTGTATTTTAGTTTTTTGCCACCGACTTCCGAAATAAAAGTTATTTTTCACTTTGTAGTGTCTTTTTGGAAGTCGGTTTTTTTTTTTGTTAAAAAGTTTTTATTTCTCGCTTTTAGTGTGTCTGTTTATAATGTATCTAAGTTACAAGCCTAATGCCAACTTGCTCATCGCCTTTTACAAAATATTGCTTTTCCCGATGCAGGGACGTTAATTGTTGAAGAGTTCTCCTGGTATTCCACCATCAGCTCCATTTCACCATTCGCATTGTGACGAGCATAACTTGCTTAGCAACCATATTAAAGTAAGTAATCGAATCGCAAACCGGGAAATACTTATTATTGAGTAGTTCCGGTGGCCATCTGTGGTCTTCATCATCAGTTCTACTTTACCAAATGATGCTTTCCGAGAGCAAATGCACGAGTTACTATAAAAAATACCCAAATCGCTATAGGTGTGCCTATAATACTTGAAGAGTTCCTTCGATTTCTCCAGGATCCCATCATCAGATCCTGACCTGATGACAATGGGACCACCTGGAAAGTATACCCTTTCAAACAAAAAAATAATTTTTGAAATCGGTCTAGCCGTCTCCGAGTAATCGGGGAACATACATAAAAAAAAAAATAAAAAAAAAAAAAAAAGGTTCCGACGAATTGAGAACCTCCTCCTTTTTGAAGTCGGTTAAAAACACATCCATAATTATATGCAAACAGTTACACGCAACTCTACAGTTTCATAATCTTCATCATTTCAGCCCGGAATCCACAGCTGGGTACAGGCCTCCCCTTTCTTCTGCCATACTTCCCGGTTCCGTGCATCTCTCATCCAGGTGATTCCCGCGACTTTGAGCAACTAATGTGACAAACCTTCTAATATATTTTTGTAATATAACAATACTAATTGTCACCATTTTCTTCCACAGAATTATGCCGCCTCAGCACCTCCAAAGCCATCATCAGCGCCGCCACACACAACGCTCCAGCGCAGTGTGCGCAGTGCTACCAGCAGTGGTGCGCCCGCGCGGGTCATCCCTCGCTTCCACTTCCCCAAAGGCAGACCACCGCCTGGCCATCAGCAGGACCATGCACTTCATAAAGTACAATCTGCGTTTGCCACCTTCCCCAATAGTCAGGTATGTTGATTGTATTATTATGTCGTCTAGATAAACGCGCCCGTTCATGATTGGGTTTAATGCCTATACGGCATCCATTGCATATTAACGCAATATCATCAGTATGTATAGTGTTTATGCGCGTTAGCAAAGTACAAGTCTAGTGCTAAACAGGTACCTGGAAATAGCCGTACGTAATGCCAAACCCTTAAGCTTACTTCCTGGGTTTCTGCTTTGCTCCCTAATGTCAAAACAAACATCGACTTCTGGTCACGGATATCACATAGCAGCTGACGGGCACAAACTGTTTCAAGTTGGTATTTATGACCATAGCGTGGTAAGAAAGCGATAAAAATCATTTTGAATTACGGTCAAAATTGTGGCTCTCTGAAGTCCTAATTTGATTTACATCCCTCCATTTAAAATGAGAGACATCTAAATTCCTAAGATCAAAAGTGATTACAAAATCACATCATCCAATTCATAAAACTGGCTTCGTATTGTTACGAACACTTCCAAGTAAATCAAATTGTCAATAATGACTGCTCACGCACGATTTTTATATTGAGCGTTTGACGATTAATTTATTCGCGACCGGCGACGACGTACGGATTCACGTCAACATTTGATTATGCCCTTTCAATAAAAAGTACTTTGCCAATCCGTAAAAGAATTCTGAGAAACCAATTTGGTTGTATCATGACAAGATGTTGAGGATTCTGTATCATTCAATTACTTTGTCGACTTAAGAACACCTCGAAGTTTCTCTCTAAAACTTTTAGAGACGAGAAGTTTGATGGATGTTTTATTTCATATATAGAAATCTTTTTCAATTTCTTCGTACATTTTGACCTACATAATTATATGCTCGCTGAATTGGCTCATTAGTCTGAATATAGCGACTGAGCCTGCTAGATAACAGTACTTGGGTGAGCATTTAACTCTTCTTTTGTTTTTCTTTTCGAATTAACCTAATTTACATTTAACCTTTAATTACGTTCATTACCATTAACAAACTTTTTAATTCGTAGTTAACTAAAACAATGTATCGTTAAGATCTTTTCTCATAATGATATGGAAGAATGTCTGAAATTACTTGTATTAAGTCCAAAATCGAAGTAGTTTTCGTCATTCCCAAAATTGTAACTTTAAACATATACGACAATATGCGAAGTTGGAGACATTTTAGAAATTTCTCTAAACAAAGCAATACATGTAAATAAGTTACGTGAGTGGACCGATGTGAGAAGTGTATCGTCCATGTACGCAAGATTTATAGCTTTGTTTGTAGAAGAAATCCAAAATCGTGTGCTGTATTTACAGAATAGGGGAAAATGTTTACTGAAATGGAGAAGCTAGATGTGATAATATCGATATGTGAATCTACACATTTATTTCTCTCTTTGCATCCACCAGATTTTCAACCGAGTGCCTAGCTTAGGTTGCCCTCGTAATACCTGCGTATAACTCATTTGTGTCCACCCCATTAATCGATTTCGCCATTTTCGCCGCTGGAGCAGGTGACCGCATTATTTAATCGTATACATAGAAACACGCTGTAGATACTCCTGAAACTTCTTCGCATTTCATGACAATGATGAGACCGACGAGACGCAATTATCCCGATTAGTGTCAATTCGTAATCGATTCAGTCAAACGAATCATACATCTATTTAAGAGAACAATCCATTAATATCATTGGCACGACCGCGACATTTATGTAGGTACTTACTTAAATTTAGACGCCATATCAATCAATTTCGCAACAAGCTGACCTTTTGTTTCGTTTAAATATAAAGTGTCTGAGTTTTATCGCATCATTATTCGAAATTAAGCCGTTAGGGAAATGTGGGATTAAGTATACAAATGTTATCTGCACGCTCGATGGCGCGAGAGTATCGACGAAACCTCAACGGGCTCGTAAAAAAACAATTTTCCTACCAAACAGCCCCAAACCGAATCGATCAATCCAATCTAGTACAAATTCCATTTAAGCACCGGATTTGCATTTGCTGAATTTACGATGTCAACGCGAAATCTGACGCAAATTACGTTACACGTCGAAATAATAATATGCGTGAACACAACTGTTTACTTCGTCAAATGTTATAACTTTCTGAGCGTTTTGTTTTGCAGCAATGTTTTTATAAAGTGACGTGGCATGAGATTTAAAACTATGACAGTGTTTTGTTATTTTAATGCATGCAGGCACTAAACTTTAACGTCTGGTTTCATCTGCCTTGCACATGTGTCATAGTTTTTACGAAGTGATGCAATACCGCGAAAGTTTGAATGCGATTTCATATCTGAAATATAAAAAATAACCAGCTTAACATTAACCCTTGCTAAAATACCGCAAAAACTGCCTTCACATCGCTCACTTCGCTCAGAAACATCGGACAAAAGGGACGTAGGAATATATGATAATATATCGTTCAATAATACGGGACCGTGACAAATATATGCGACATTTATCATCGACGGACGACGAATCCTTCGTATTTCAATAAGTTCGAGGAAAAAAACAATCAGAGTTGGGCGACTTCCAAATACGGTCATTTTACCGTTGGGTACTAGCGGATAGTTTATGTAATTGGACGAAGAAGGCCGAACCTGGTTAGCCACGTTATTGGATAGCCCTACTTCAAACCGATTCCGTTCATAGTATTATCTGATATATGGCCAGATTGGATACATTACAGTTGTTTCCCGACATAAAAATGCTAATGAAATTCGTTTGGATAACAATGCCGAAGAAGAGAATAATCAACCTCCTTAATTCTTTCTGTCATGGAAAAAGAATTTAGAGTGTTTTCCCTAAGTTCATCATTAAAAATAGAAAATCCTTCTAGAAAAATGCAAGACATACAATACATTTTTGTAACTCATTATCGCAAAGAAGTTTGAATGATACAGATGATAATTAAACTACAGCGCATATTTGTTTATTCATAAAATACGTTACATCCAGAAAATCATGTCACCAGTTGCATCTCGTCGCATCGCATCGCCAGCCTGCGCTTTTACTTCGTTTTCGCTTAGCGCTATTTCTGACTTTCTTTTCTTATTGCTCGTCTCCTAAGGGTCGTAGCGTAATGTAAAATAGCCTCCCAAGAACCAATAACCTTCATCAAGAATTGAGCTGTCAAAGGCAATACTAAGGTTTTCAAATCCGACTGGTAGTTAGAAATTATAGCGTTTAAACAAACAAACTCTTTAGCTTTGTCATTAATATAGATATGGATAAAATACTTTCCTCCCAGGAAATCATGCCACAAGCAGCATCTAGTAACTTATTTATACCTCAATTTACACAGTTTCAAAGCACAGCAAATAAAATATAAAATCTTATACAAACCAAAGTAAAGGATGATTCTCTAGAAACAGCGCTATACTTCGAAATGCAAATACGGCGAGAAATGCTTATCTGCTGATGGTAAGTTTCCTTACAAGGGTATCGGCACGACTGTCTGCCGCAAAAGGCATGCCAATAGTCAAATGTTTAGATAACCTAATAAGTGGAGGTCTGGAGAAAGATCGGCGATGCTCAATGTCGGCTTGTTGAAAGAGCATTGAGATAATAATATACCTAATGGAAAAGTAGGCTGTAAAATGTGTAGAATGTAATTGGCGGAAAGGTACCTGGCATGACTTTGTTTTCTTTATTATACTGCTTTAAACAATGTAACTTTGATTTGTGGTGGCCTAGTGGTAACGGCCCCGACTTAGGTACTAGTTGTAGGTAAAAAAACCCAGGCAAGCGCTTTACTCTGTGTAAATAATTTCTTCACCACTGCTCTGAAAACGGTGAAGGAAAACATCGTGAGGAAACCGGCATGTCCTAGAACCAAAAATTCGAAGACATGTGACATCTACCAACCCGCCCTGGCCCGCGTGGATTACAGCCCACTGCCTCTCGAAGAGGCTTGTGTCCCAGCAGTGGGCCCACATTAAAGGAAAATTATGTATACGCTTTGAAGTGCTGGTTGCTTTTGTTGTAAAGCTCAAATCCTCGTTTTCGAGGATAAGACAGTGGATAAGACAGAGATTAAAACAGAAGACGAACTAGCAGGGGATCAGATCGGAATAAATCGTTGAAAATATAGCACTGGAGGACCTTGTCGCTTTTTACTAGGTATTTCAATTGTTTATCAAACAAAGCTATTATAATAAGACTTCTGCCCGCGACTTCGTCCACATGAAATTTCACCCTCCCCCCATTCACCCTCTTAGGGGTGGAATTTCGAAAAACCCTTTCTTAATAGGTACCCCACTCTTCACAAAGAACACACCTTCCAAATTTCATGTCTCTAGGACCAGCGATTTAGGCTGTGCGTTGATATATCAGTCAGTCATCATCTTCCTGTGATACATTAAAGCAAATGATCCAGGCAAACAGTCTAACTTTTCAACTCGTTATAAACCAACCCTAAGTTTTATAAGGCTTACATTTTTTCTGAGATCAATGCCAGAATTTCTCGAAATTCTTCCCATACCTATTAGAAATCCTGAAAAATCTTGAAAAAATGGCTTCCTTCCAGTTTTTTCCGTAAAGCGGATAAAAAAGGGTAGGAATAATTCAATAAAGGATCACATTTAGATTATCTGCTGAGGTTGTTTTTCTAGGGAAATAGCTTTAAGTACCTACCTGGATTTTGAACCCTGGCTTAGGATTCGAGATAAGATGATGCTTGTTAGTTACATTACCGTGACAGAGGTGAATGTTGGCGCGAAACATGTCTAGCCTAATAAATCCCGCACTCATGGTAGAGGAGCATCACCATCATTCATCAGCCTACAGCAGTCCACTGCTGGACATAGGCCTCTCCTATTGCACGCCATTAAACTCGATTTTCAACAACTCTACCAGCTGCTACCAGCCATCCTGCGTAGATCGTCGCTCCATCTAGCCCGATGGCGTCCTACCTTACAAGGGAGGGGTGTCGAGGGGTTTGAGTTGGTAGACATTCGACATCACCATCATTTTTCGCAGATGGAGGATAAGACAGTAATATAATTATTATCAAACGGTCCAGAAAGACGTCTAAATCTGTACAATGTGACAAAACAAAGTTCATTATTAGTTTAGTTGTTAACGTCAAAGTTGAAATTAAATTTTAATGGTGTTAATGTTGACGTGTGTCCAAAACAGCTGGACTTGAGCCAAATAAAGCCAGTGCTAATTACAAATTAGCGACGCGGTGACAGCCTGACACTGATATTAAGACAATTATTATAATGTTCCCTATATTATCTTTATTTTCAATAAAAGGGAACAGCTGCCCTAAATACTATGAAGGGTTAAGCGACGAAGGAATGATCAAAATGGTTATGAGCATACCCAGACACAAAGTTAATTTTAGCATTATGAACTATCATTGTTGCCTTCAGGGAGTAGTTTAATTAATCCTGAGACTACATGTCTGGATTCACTTACATCTTTTTTCTCCAAGTGAATTCAGACATGCTTTCTTAGGATTAATTAAACTACTCCCCGAGGCTTAAAAGATAGACATAGTTTTTAATACTACTGTCATTTTTTTTTGGGAAGGGGGACAAAATTGTCCATTTTCTTTTGCCTGCGTAAACGAAATACTGCGATCAGCTATCCTCTTGCCAAGATTCCATATACAAACTCTTATGAGTGTTGATGGTATATATGTTCTGGATACAGGACAGACACAAACAGTGATGAAATGTCAAACATAGAACTCAATAAGTAGTTATTCCATAGAGAATTAGAGGACTAACCTGAGTCCCTAGTAATGATGGTTGGATCTCGAAGTTATGGGCCATTCTAACGACAATATAACATCCGTCGTCGTGTGTGTCGTGTGAGAGAGATCTATAAAAGTTAAAATCATCAAAATATAGATGTATACGGCTACTAAGGCAGTGCAACTTGTGTGTAAGATATGCTGTTGAAAAATATGCAGTGACATACTGCGGTGCTATTCTGTAAAAATCTCACCGTGAAAACTTAGGTGAAGTGAGCTGTCAATTGTCAATTCCTAGCAAAAACAAACTCACTTCACCTGAGTTATCACGGTGAGATTTTTACAGAATCGACGGGCTGATATTATTTTAACAAATAAACAAAGTTACCAGCACGATGTATTTCTTTAGATATTTTGTAAAACAATGACAGTTAATGCAACAATTCCGTAGTGTAAAAAACTCCGTGTGAAGAACCCCGAAAACATGTGTTTTCTGTTCTTATATCGACGCTGAAAGCACTTAATTCTATACACATGTCGATCTATTCTGTAAAAACCTCGGTGAAGTGAGGTTAAAGTGAGCTGTCAACTGATGCTAGGAATTGACACTATTGACAGCTTCGTTCACCTAAATTTTCATGGTCAGATGTTACAGAATACAGGTGTTAAGGGTCCTATTTCATGCATGAATCTTGCAGGTTCTTTGTGCACACATTCCAATGTAGTAAACCAATTCATCAGCATTGGTTTACTACCAAGCATAGGATATGGAATTAGGTTACGGTAGTGTTCATGAATGGCCGCCTGTAATTGCAGTATGCACTATTTCAATGATTTAACGATGGCTACTCGTATACTGCTTCAAGTGCTTACACTCGTGCAGCTTCTAACAGATTTGCTCCATAAATTCACCTTCTTATTGGTAGGTAAATGTCTTATAACTAAATGAAGATAAATTCTATTACCGTTTCGTGTATAATCAGCCTATAATGTTCCCACTGCTGGGACACAGGCCTCCTCTCTGTGAGAGATAGTGGGCTGTAATCCACCACGCGGGCCCAGTGTGGTTTGGTAGATGTTTTCCTTTACCGTTTTGAGAGCAGTGGTGATGAAATAATTTACAAAAAGTAAAGCGCCTGTCTAGGTTCGAACCTACGACCATTTCATGTATTGATAGGAAAATGGCAGGAGACTAAAGTCTGATTTACATGATGCAAGTTTCTTACATGTACAATAAAATTGAAGTTACAATTAATGACTGCAAGTCATTCATTGTAACTTCAATTTCATCAGCAGGATACAAAGGTCTATAAAGTTACTTAAGAACATTTTCGAAATGTCTTATTTAAAAAAAGATATCTGGAAATCCCTATGTTTCTATGGAAAATTTAAAATCGGTCTAATTTGGCTGTAACACTATTTTTCGAACTTATAATTGTTTAAGTAACTTTTTAAACCTTTGTATCCTGCTTATGCGTACGAAGTTTCATTGAAATCGCTTCATTCATTTCGAAAAACAGGGGCTTGAAAGTTTGTATGAAATACCAGTAGAAATAGTACGGCGTAAACGATCACAAATATAAATAAATAAATGACATAACGCCTCGAAGGCCTAATCCCCAAAGGGTTGGACAAAGTTGTACCTATAGTACACCCAGCCAATAAAGAGATGTTGTTGGTCCGAAAAGCCATATATTATCAGCTCTATCCCTATAACACCCGTTGTCACGTTAAGCAAGCGGCTTGTTCACAGTCATTAATATCTCACAATTCCTCGAATTCCCCTCACACAACACAGCAATACATCAGTGCTCGATGGACCATTACCCGGATAGAGCCGCTCCCAACGTTTTCGCTCGGTTTCAGTCAGCCGTGACCGGAACAACAGATTCGGGCACTCGGTATACTTCGACGTACTACTGAACAAGCTATACGGTGTACAAGCAAACTACACAATAGCAGTGTTCATAATCTCAGATAATTTACATTTCATCGCTTATGGACGGCTTATGGCATACTGAGCATAGCATCATCAGCCTATAATGTTCCCACAGCTGGGACACAGGCCTCCTCTCTGTAAGAACGAGTGGGCCGCGTAATCCACCACGTGGGCCCAGTGCGGGTTGGTGGATAGGCACAGTCTTGCTATCGAATTATTTGTTCTAGGACATGGCCGGATTTCAAACGATGTTTTCCTTCACCGTTTTGGCATACTTATCTACGTAAAAAAATTGTCTATTCAGCACACTTACAACATAACTTAAAAGTTGTTGCAAGCTAGCTGCCTGTAGGTACCTATACCAAATACCTTGTTTGACTGTACATTGGGCTATCGGCCGAACGATGCTAGTGCACTTGGCAATATGCCAGAACTGACCTTATGTTATTCTTGCAGCCGCTGTACTCTAGTTATCATCAAATGAGGCGGTATAAAAGAACTTGAATTTAGTTTTTGGTTAAAATATTGTTTTTTAATTTTCTTAATATTAGACAAAAGTTTAAATTAGTTCTTGAACTTAGTTAATTAATTAGTTTTTTTTTTGTTCTTTAAACAAAATAAATAGTTACACAGTTGTTGCCTTGAAGGAGACTTGATTTATTTAAAAAAAAATAACTTGAAAATCGATTGCCTTGATAAAAAAGGAAAAAGATAAGTATTTTAAAAAATACGTTCGTACTTTTAAGGATTTTTTTTGCATTTATGCCAATAAACGCTTTTCTTTCTGTCTTTCTAAAAAGTTTCGTTAACATGTCGAAACCATCGATTACGTGCCAACCTAAGCCATAACAAGTCTTCGTCCAATCGGGTGCGCAGATTTTCGAAAAAGCCATTAACAAGTCAAACAACTTAAAAAGAGAACATGCATTTGGCTTTTGTTCTGGACGGCTTAGTTCGCAGTTCATAGAACGTTGTTTGGCGCCTATAATCGACGATTTGCTTCACTAGTTTAGTTTCCTACCAATATTCATCGGCTATTCACAATGGACGCTTTACACAACTTGAAAACTGGGTTGCCTTGCCGCTTTGTGCAAAGAAAATAGTATAAACTTGCATAGTTGTTCATTGAGAGCAGAGCAAAGTAGTGGCCCTGTGGTGGCAATTCCAATATTTCTATTAGTTTACAATAGTATCATTACGTCGGGCAGGCTGAGAGAGAACTGAGAACTGGGCCTATTTGGCGCAGCCTTGAGGCACACAGTACTAGTTTAAGACGGACACAATATTCAGACCTTTACCTGAGTCAAGTATAAGCCGACCCCAACATAGTTGGGAAAAGGCTAGGCAGATGATGAACCTGGGTCTAATAAACTTATTTTCTTTCTGTCTTTACTATCTATATTGTATTTCTGTCAACTATGTTGTAGTCGGCTTCCAGTCTGACCGGATGCAGCTGAATATCAGTGTTTTTACATGGAGCGACTGCCTATCTGACCTCCACAACCCAGTTACTGAGTAATACGATACCCCTTGGTAAGACTGGTTGTCAGACTTTGGGCTTCTGACTACCCGTCGACTGTCAAAGATCCACGAATGACAGCCGGGACCAACGGCTTAACGTGCTTTCCGAGGCGGAGGGGTCTCGGTGTGTAAAGATGGTCACCCATCCACAGACCAACCGCGGCAAGCGTAGCTTAACCTGATCGATCGACCTGTGCGGCTGTTATTATAATTCATACGTGTAATCGTGTATACCTACCATATTTGTCGTTTCCACAGAAATGCTTCCAATTATTACGGAACCGCTTGAAGTTCCCATAAAGATAAACACTACCGGTACTAATAGTTACCAATAAAAAACCATAAACATTTAACTACCACTTAGTAAAAGTTATTTTATAATCACTTCATAGCTATTCACTTTCACTGGATCACCTAAATGATTAAATCTATGCTGTAGATATAAAGAAAGCTCTTACATTTTAACCGTGATAATATCGCTTGTTGAGTGAACAATCGCGTTATGAAAATTAATTACACTAGAGTAATAAAGATCAATATCTGCCGTGACAACTTCCCTATAATGTTCTATTCAATACTTCCTTCTTCGTTAAATGCATTGCTGTTGTTAGAGAAGAACGAAGTGAACCATAGACCATAGAACCATAGACCAAACATAGATCAGAAGGCCAATTCGCGTCATTAAAAACGTTCAAAATCTAGTCGCAATCTCATCTCGGCGACTATCAATGTCAAAAACTTGTCAAAAATGTAGGGAAATTAGAGGTATTTTTGACAGATTGAGACTGAGATCAGACTGTGAACGTTCTTAAAATTACGAGAATTGTCCCTCTGCTGTAAAAATCTCATCGTGAAAACTTGGGTGAAGTGAGCTGTCAATAGTTTTGACGGCACGGTTGGCGCAGTGGTTAAGCGATTGACTGCTGCGCTGCGTGTCGCGGGTTCGATTCCCGCACGGATCTGTATGACCTACAAGTAGTTGTTCCGGGTCTGGCTGTTTGTGTATGTGAGTTTAAATGTTTGTAAACGCACCCACAGTACAGGAGAAATTCAAAGTGTGGGGCAACGTCATCAACCGACCTATTCTCTAAGAATCTCACCGTGAAAACTAGGTGAAGTGTGCTGTCAATAGTGTCATAGGCCTCTCCCAGGCTGCGCTTCAACACATCATCATCAGAGGATTACGATAGCTGAGTTGACGTTGATGATTTATGACTGGTCAAGCGTAGTCTAAACTATTATTATAAAGCGAAAAGATTTGTTTATTTGCATGTTTGAAAGTAACGCTAAAACGTCTTTGGATGAAATTTAGCACATGGGTAGACCATGAATTGAATTAGGACATAGGATACTTTTTATCCCGATATTCCCAAGGGATCGAGACTTATGCGGGTGAAACCGCGGGGCGCATCTAGTATTGAATACCAGTGGTCTTGTCGGAACACTTGACCATAAATATAACTTATCTGCATATCCATATCCACCCCGTAGAGAGCAAATTTGGCTCAGCTCGAGTCCACTCACAAGGGTTGAGAACTGGGCTTAATGGCTACTATAATGCCCAAGTTGAGACAGTTTGCAAATCCAGCGACAAGGTACTCTGGGTACCTATATCATTTTATGCTAGAGTGCTTTAATGGTAGGTTCGACCCGAATCGTTTTGCTTACCAATGGAAGATTTTTTATTGCTAAACTGGGCGTATAAATAGATTGGCAAGTTAATTTTACCCGTGATAGTTACTTCCATATGGGAGGGTCTACTATGCAAAGCTATGAGGTCTTTGCTATAATAATGATAAAGATAAAAGAGTCTTAATATAAACCAATATAATAGTCCGTAAATTATAGGATCTGTCCCAATGAATGAATGAATAACTGTCCTAAGTAAAGTAAGTAAAAAAGAGGAGAGAGTTTTTTAGGAGTCATGCAATAAAGATAACATAGATACTAAAATTGCGACCTCCATCCTGCGGTTTACTTCTTAATCCTCTACCCTATGTGTTAATACTGGTAATAAACTATCTGTGTGCCAAATTTAATCCAAATCCGTTCAGCCGTTTGTGCGTGAAGAAGTAACAAACATACAAATAACTCACAAACTTTCGCCATTATAATATTAATGTGATTTGATTTGAAATACTTATAGGAGTTTGCAAATTAACGACAGTTCGAGTCGCTTTCATCATCATCATAATCATCCATAGTCCAACTTCACCCATTGCTGATCATAGGCCTCTCTTGTGCCTATCCCCACGCAATGCCTACCTCATCCGGCACCCTAATCTATATCTGTGCGTAACACACTATTACGCTCAATCTGAATCATTTTGAAGCATATTGCCATTGCTCCATAAGTTTGAAAAATGTGTCTGCTCGACAACGTAAAAACGCTATGAATGCTGTTGAACTGTCAAAATGAAACCCATTGCTACTGATAGTGTGTTACGCAATTACCCTGCAGGTTCTAAGCGATAACAATGTCATACGCCTATCTCGCCGACGGACCACCGACCCTTCATCTCCCAGTCCTCCAATCAACTCGTTACTTGATATAAACTCGCTCTATGTGAAGTGAACGAGTAGCAATCAGGAAATTGGAACCGAGTTGAATACAATGCGACTTTCTTAATCACATTTGAAGCACCCCACGCCACGTCAATAACCTAACCTAATCTTTAATTAAATCTAATCGTACAAAAAAGCACATCCACCTTTACCATGCAGATCACAAGGGTAGCTCATATAATAATCATAATCACCAAACAAAACCACATTATTTGTTTACCACTCCCGCCCGTAAAACTGTGTCGGTGCACCGTCCCTTCGCTTTCCACCGTCTTTATTACAAACAGCGTAAATAGTTCCACTCATTTACACATTATGTTCTGAGTAAACCACTAACCGCACAGTAAAATAAACCACAGACCGCTGTATATACCTACTCAGTACCTACTATAAGTAAATAGGAATATAAACAATGTAGCTGCAAGTGCGAAAGAAATTCTTTGACGCAACTGTGTCTAAGAATTTATCTGGCTTTATATCTTTGTAATTCGTATTATTATATTTATATTATGTACATAATACTGAGTCACCCTCATCTGCCTAGACTTTTCTTAATTATGCTGGGGTTGGCTTCAAGTTTAACCGGATATAATAAACAGTTTTCTATCTCTTTCGGCAGGTTGCCGTTTTTACTTTTGAGGAAAGTTAAGGCCAACTTTTACAGTAATTATAAATATCGTGTTTCTTCTTAGCGTATGTGTGACCCAAAATTCAGCTACGCCAAATCCGCTCACTTTAGTGACAGGTGATAGGCAATGCGGCACAAGATGGAAGGTGGGCCATTGTCTATGGAGAGATGCCGCATATGCACCGGAGATCTGAGCCGTCCATAATAACGCTGATGACAATGATGATTGCTTATAAATAATTAGCGGGCTTGTTTTAATAGAATTACCTACTTATGAATGAGTCGCTACTGAGCAATTAACTATTCAAATGTATTCTCGTATGCAGATAACACATTCACACCTTTCAAGGATAACAAGGACATTGAGCGTATCTATCTACTTATCTGTGGTCGCGCAAGTCCATCCCACACGCATGCACTTGGTGCAGCGGTAATTACCATAGACCAGCCAGGGATGGCGAACCTATTAAGGAACGCGTGAAAATATAGAGCGTGACAAAATTCTGGCGCTACCTTTAATTTTAGTATGAAATACTATGAATTTTCATTCAAATTTCAAGAATTCTTGTCTGTCATTTTAATTCTTTAACATATTTGTATTTATCTGCTCATATTAAAATCTTTCAGTAACCCTTACTGAAAGGTATATTAATATAAGGTATATTTTAATGTCAATAAATAAATATTATATTTGAAGAATAAAAATGGCGGTTTGACATATTTTTTTATACAAAAGCTGTCAAACAGTCATAATTATTCCTCAGATATAATCTAATTATCTGACATTTGAAAAATCAGCCATATGTAAAACTAGTAAGTTCGCCTTACTTTTCTCAGAATCAATGGCATAATAAAAACCATGGCACATAGATTTAAAAAGGTTCGCCATCCCTGCCAATTACCATAGACCATCCTATTAAAGACCTAATACGGTTGACGGACGAATGTATTAAAATTCTGCAATTGCGAGGCCTTGTTGTATAATTACGTGCAGTCACAGTGTAGGTACCAAACAAGCGCATCTGTCGTCGGGGGAAAGCGGAGAAAACAAAGATGGCTATCGTTTGCTGGTCTGTGCAATGATATTGGTATTCTGGTCTTAGGATGTCCTATTGCTAAGTCAATATATCCAATACTAGCAGCGCCCCGCGGTTTCACCCGCATAAGAGTCGACCCCGTGGGAAAACTATCCTATGTCCTTCCCCGGGATGTAATCTATCTCTCTGCCAATTTTTATCGAAATCCGCTCAGTGGTTTAGGCGTGAAAAGGTAACATACAGACAGACAGAGTTACTTTCGAATTTATAATATTAATAGTATGGACGTCTACTGATGAAAGACTCTAATAAACAAAAGACGCAGAAACGTTGGGTTCCAAACTGCCAGATATGTAGTTTTGGGCAAGTTGGGAATCTTTCAACTTTAATGATCAGTCTAGCCCATATGAGTTTCGTGTAAGTTCGAACGTACCTAATCGAACAATCCCGAGAGTGCCCGAGACACATGATGTGATCCGCAAAAAATATAAAGTTAGGTTCACATCACATTCGGATGCAGTTGTAGTCCATGGTTCCTACAGTTAGCAACAAAAGTCGATTCAGATTATTATAATTACCTATTGAAATAAATTTCAAACCCGTGTAAAATTAAAATAACACACACTCCTACACATGAATTGCTGTTATTTGTATGCAATTTTCCTTGATGTGTGGCATGCATTTTCCTCTCGCATTATACACGTAGCTTATTTTACTATATCGATCAGTCTATCTCATCATCTGCCTAGCCTTTTCCCAACTATGTTGGGGTCGGCTTCCAGTCTAACCGGATGCTGCTGAATACCAGTATTTTACATGGAGCGACTGTCTATCTGACCTCTACAACCCAGGTTACTGGTTAATACGATACCCCTTGGTAAGACTGGTTGTCAAACTTTCGGGCTTCTGACTACCTACCCGTAACGACTACCAAACACAGACAGCCGGGACCAACGGCTTTTCGAGTCACGGAGAGGTCTCGGTATATAAAGATGGGCACCTATCCACAGACCAACCGCGGCAAGCGTAGCTTAACCTGATCGATTGACCTGTGCGGTTGTTATTATTTAACCACGTGCCCCTCCAGGTCAATCAGTCTATCTATCTGTTCTTAAATATATACAAACATACTCGTTACAAAACACTTATAATACTTACATGTATGTTGTTAGTCATGCTATCTATGGTATGCTCGGGATCTCAACTCGAGCCAGTCTCCCGAAAAGTTGGCAACACTTCGCTAAAACCCGACAGTGGCCGATGATCGACGAACGACGACGATAACTTAGATTTTACGATTATTATCCCCACTGTTACAGCGAGTCTACGACTGTAAACCAGTTTATTCTTCAAGTTTTGTGAAAATAACTAGGTACAGTTAGCAAAAAAAGTCGATTAACACTTCAGTATTTTTAATCTTAGTTATTGAGCAAAATATTTGTTCTAAATTGCAGCAGAACTACATTTTTTTGAATATAAACTCTTTGCTATTATGTGAAAAGCTAAAAAGCTGTTTATTGAAAAAAAATGTAGTCAATTTATCATCATGTAAAAATTACAGTGTTGATGGAGTTTTGTTGCCGACCGTACTAAGGTACTAAGTTTCCCTTTTCAAGAACACCACAGATATTGTAGTTTGTTACCAAAGCTCTAACCTTATAACCTACCTATTGAAATATTAACAGAGCCCATTTAATTTATTCACTTATAAACAAAATATCATTCATACTGACATTACTGACAGTAAAAAATTTTCCTTTTCTTACTCAAAGATAAAATTTAAAAAAAAAACAATTCGCCGAAAACTTCAGATCATCAAAAGCATAAATAAACGTGACATTGGCTAAATGCACAAACCGTGCGAAGCTAAAGAAGAAAAAAAAAAACAAAAAAAAGCATAAAAATATTTCAAGCCTTGCTCTCGAATTTTATTCTTCGTATAACAAAAAACGTTGCAAAAATGTCAAGTCAACATTAAATACACACACGTACAAAAACTTGCAAGCCTAAAAAAACCAATGCACAAAAACCAGTGTTTATATTATGTATACCTACCACAAATCAAAATCTTAACTTTGAACAATTTGTCAGCAAACTGCGCTGTCGGAGGACGTGGGACTCTTCTCACGGATATTACGACACGTAACATAATGCAAATGACGTCCTCACATACCCATTGTTCCGTATTTACGACGACGGGAAGTAATTACACTTGTAATTATTTGTGGTTTTTATACAAGTATTTATTGTGATTTCTATACAAATTAACATGTTTTGTGCGAGATTCGGCATTAAACATTCATTACTTACCTAATAATTTATTTTGGGGTATCGTTATCATTGCGTCATTATTTAGCGCCTTTATTTCTTGTCGGTATTGTATAGGTATCCTAATTAGCTTTTTATATGGTGTCAGCAATACAATAGTTACTTATTTTTTCATAGAGGGTGATAAAAAGTAGAGTGTCCACCTCGGGAGTGTGCACTCTCGCCTTCAAAATAATTGTTTGCTCCCTTGGCAAACAATCTACTATTAATTTTTTACTTCGAAATCGAATGCTGCAATTTATTAAATTAAAATCTTTTTTAAGAGCTTAGGCTGTTAGTTTTTTATCCAAACATCTAAAAAATTGACGATGTAACTATTGTCGTCAATTTTTTAGATGTTTGGATAAAAAACTAACAGCCTAAGCTCTTAAAAAAGATTTTAATTTAATAAATTGCAGCATTCGATTTCGAAGTAAAAAATTAATAGTAGATTGTTTGCCAAGGGAGCAAACAATTATTTTGAAGGCGAGAGTGCACACTCCCGAGGTGGACACTCTACTTTTTATCACCCTCTATGAAAAAATAAGTAAGTGCAACTTAAGAATCAGAATAGTACGTTTATTTATTTACATACAATTACTTGGAGAAGACATACAATTTTTTTATAAAACTACTAAGTAAAATCCTAATTTGAGTAAACAATTACGAACGAAGGCAGAATGCTTTTCGCGCGTTTTTTTTAACACAAACTTTTTTTTTATTCGGCTCGCGCGTGTTTTTCTATATCATACAGCCTGTTACTTGTTCATACAATGTTCGTGATTGATCTCTTTGGAGATTGAAACTTTTACTAACAATATCGATATTCTAAATTCAAATCATTTTTAGTCCCTAGGGACTAAAGAGTTATTTTAGTCCCTGTTTACGAAGAATACACTAGCTCTTTTTTAAATAGATGTGATAAAATGATTTTTTTTCAATCTCTTTAAAACGGCCAAAAAGACCTATTTCTTCAGGACATTCTTTTATTGATGAATGCGTTCCAATTTTAAATTAGGAGTATTTTATTAACGCGTTCAAAAACTAATTAATTTAAGAAAACGCTCAGCAATTAGTTTCTTGAATGCATTCCTAAGAATTATGTCATTGCATGTAGCCCGATTTGGTATCGGAAACGCCATCACGGGCGAGTCCATCAAAGGGTCGGTTGTTCGACAAGCCGAGCCCACTTGGCGGCCGTTTCGCGACCTCTTTCCCTATTCAACACATTTGGGTCAATCGGAGCACGGTGCAGCTAAAGTATAATGCGATCTTTATAACGTTGCTTGTGGCCTTTTGTGACTTAGGTATGAAATGCGGCGTAAAGTATGAATGAACGTATTGAAGGAATAATGAAGAACTTTCAGCGAGCAGTATTAACAATTTATAATAGAGCAAAAATGTTGCTGTTATGGGTTTAAAAACTACAAAGTAAGAATGCAGAAAAACTGCATTTTAGATGTGCGTCTTTGTTGGATTTAGGTAGACTGTAAGTAGCTGACACACCCACAGGCCGAATACACTACCGACCTGTGGACATAATGTAACATATGAACCAGGGAAATAAACATCTTTCTATTCTATTCTATTCTTTGTTGGATTTATAGGCACACAGAAAAAAAAGCCTCGTTCTAGTGGTTGCAAGTGCTACTGAATACTGATGAGTATTTCGAATCCGACTGGTACTTCCAGAGATAAATGCGTTCAAACAAATAAACAAACTCTTTATTTATTAGTAGCAGAATGAGAGGCCCGTGGCTAAATAATAACTGCCGCATAGGTCGATCGATCAGGTTAAGCTACGCTTGCCGCGGTTCGACCCCTCCGTGACTCGGAAAGCACGTCAAACCGTTGGTCCCGGCTGTCATTCGTGGATCTTTAATAATCGTTACGGGTAGTCAGAAGCCCGAAAGTCTGACAGTCTTACCAAGGTGTATCGTATTACCCAAATACCCAGTAACTGGGTTGTGGAGGTCTGATAGGCAGTCGCTTCATGTAAAATACTGGTATTCAGCTGAATCCAATTAGACTGGAAGCCGACCCCAACACAGTTGGGAAAAATAATCAAATCAGCAACGTATACTTAGGATAATACAAATTGGTTTAGAAATCCTAAACCACTTTATTCTCAATTAGGATTTAGGATTAAATTGAACAATACGACGACACGGCACGGTTGTGACGGTTGGCGCAGTGGTTAAGCGATTGACTGCTGCGCTGCGTCTCGCTGGTTCGATTTCTGCACGGAACAAATATTTGTATGACCTACAAGTAGTTGTTCCGGGTCTGGTTGTTCGTGTATCTGAGTTTAAATGTTTGTACCCACAATACAGGATAAATTTCTAGTGTGGGGCAACGTTTTAAAAAATAAAATAAGTAAATAATTCAAACAACGCTATAAAAAAATATTAATTTAGATCAAATCTAAGACACCCACCCTAGGCTGTGCCTAAGCATATAAATTACGAGGGCTGGCTCATAAAATTAAAATCGGTCAAGTGTAGATCAGATACATTTTTATCTGCAACATCAGTTTTTGCACACAAATATAAAGTTAATATGGTAAAAGAAGTACCTAACCAGCTAAATATTACTTTTCACACTTATAATATTACTAGCTGCTCCCCGCGGTTTCACCCGCGTAAATGTCGATCCCGTGGGAATATCGGGATAAAAGTAGCCTATATATCCAGGGTGTCAGCTACCTCAATACAAAGTTTTATCAAAATTGGTCCAGCCGTTTGAGCGTGAAGAAGTAACAAACGTATAAACACACCCCCACACCCCACACCCCCACTCACACACTCAAATACTTTCGCCTTTATAATATTAGTGTGATTGTTTTTCTTGTAATGTTCTGCATCGTTCTCACGTGCATAATTTCAACATGAATGATGGAATCAAAATTTTGTAACCATATTTGGATTTTAAATTAAAAGAGTGTCATGGAGTTTCTGGCCCGTTCTTCTCCATAGGTCAGGTACCTACTATGCTTTGGAATTGCAACTATCTTCAGCTTTCTGACCGACCGACCCCTTGACGATTCAAAAGTTCCTACAATTGGTTTATTTGAAATAAATGCTTTGGGTTTGAGTTTAAGTTTGAAATCATAACAGTGTCTTCAGCAACTTACTCTAAAAACACTCGTAGCGCCTGCAGTATGTAATCTATTTAAATTCTGGGTCACTTCCTGCTTGGAGGTAAGTGGGTATCATGGCCTCTAGAAAACGGCACTCGTTGCAATATGTACAGTCAACAAAAGAGATAAGTATGCAGGATCGTCGGATATAGTTAAAGTTTAGTAAGAAACCGATGGATGTTCTCGAATAAAAATTTATTTTATTAATAGAAAACAAACAGCTCATTTGTCAAATTAAATTTCAGTCGACAACATCCATCGGTTTTTTTACTAAACTTCAACTATATCCAACGATCCTGCATACTTATCTCTTTTGTTGACTGTACATCTAAAGCCCTTTACCAGATGATTGGATAATAGTATTGCTTGCTGATTGCACAATAAAAGTAAACCTGACCAAAACAATTGAACATTCAATCAACAAAGGCTTTGCAGATAGCTGGTTGATCGCCGTTTTTAAACTGTACCGATTTTGGTCGATTTAAAGACAAATATTTAAAAAATGAATCCGGTTTTAGGCTCCATTTTCATTTACCTACGTGCACGGGTCAATTGCGTAACGCTCACGCAAATTATTCATCATTATTCATTATTTATTTCATTATTTATTTATTTATTATTAATTTTGAAGGATATTGTTAATCCATTGCTTCATATGTTCGAAAATGAATGTTGTTGAACTGTCAAAATCAAAGCCATTCCTACTGTTGCTGGTGTGTAACGCAATTACCAAGCTTGTACTATTAAAAAAAATTAAATCAACTTCAAAAAGAAATTAAATTAAAAACATGAAATAACTTTAATTTCGGAAGTCGCAGTCGGTAGCAAAAAAACTAAAACTAAATTACAGATCCCAAGACACGGACTTCCGAAATTAAAGTTATTTCATAATTTATTATTTTAATTTCTTTTTGAAGTCGATTTAATTTTTTTTAATTACTTTTTTTTTGTTAAAATAAAACGTTGCCCCACACTAGGAATTTCTCCTGAATTGTGAACGGACTTTAGGTACCTATAGCTCGTACCGATATAAGAGAAGCAGAACACACATGCACATAATAAGGCGACGTACACATTTCACATTATAAAAACTTTTTACAAAAAAAACAACCGACTTCCTAAAAACAAAAGTGAAAAATAACTTTAATTTCGGAAGTCGGTGTCTTCGGGTTTGTATTTTAGTTTTTTGCCACCGACTTCCGAAATTAAAGTTATTTTTCACTTTATAGTAGTGTTTTTAGGAAGTCGGTTGATTTTTTTGTAAAAAGTTTTTATTTTTCACTTTTTATCGGGTCAGTTTGTAATTTATTTAAGTTACAATAGCCAAATGTCAACTGCTGGTCACCTTTTACAAAATATTGCTTTTCCCGATGTAGGGTTGTTAATTGTTGAGGAGTTCTCTTAGTAAGAACCAGGAGAACTGGAGCTGATTGAGAAGTCACCACGAGCATAAATTGCTTAGCAACCATATTAAAGTAATCGAATCGCAACCCGTGAAATATTTGTCATTGAGTAGTTCCGATGGCCATCTGTGGTCTTCATCATCAGCTCCACTTTACCAAATGAGGATTTCCGAGAGCAAATGCTCGAGTTACTTTAATTATTGAGTAGGCCACACGACGAAAGAGCATTGCTAGAAATGACGCGATTACGCAACTTAAATTTGGTTTCAAATTGACACATCAGCATGACTATTAGGTAGTGGTCGTCCTATGTAAAACTACAATCTTAATTAGGTATTATTTTTGTACGAACTGAACATTTTGGCATAATATATTGAACCGTATGAAGTAAGCTCAACGAAGGTAACTGCTGTAAATCGTTGAGAAAATCCCTCGACTGTCTGTGGTCTCCATCATCAGACCTGTAATGGCACTTATAATCCATATACATGAAATGTTTCCTTTGCCATTAAGTACAGTTCTCATCAATATAAATGAATTAATTCCAAACACAAGGCAACTACTGTAAACTGTTGAGGAGTTCCCTTAACTGTCCTTCGTCTTCATCATCAGACCCCTAATGACAGTCACAACCCATCTAGGTGTAAAGTTCACATCAATACAAATTAATCAAGCCCAAACACAAGGTAACTGCTGTAAATCGTTGAGGAGTCCCCTCGACTGTCTTTCGGCTCCATCATCAGATCGACTCCAGGCCTTCATTAAATTGTAGTGCTTTAAAATACTTAATGAAAAAATTAACAAACGCACTAGTCGCTCCTACGATTTTCGAATGTTCCCCTCGGTTTCACTGGGATGCCATCATCAGATCCTGGTTTCCTTATCATGGTACCCTTGGCATATCTCCTTTCCAACAAAAAAAGAATAATCAAAATCGGTTCATAAACGACGAAGTTATCCGCGAACAAATATAAAAAAAAAAAAAAAAATATACGGTCGAATTGAGAAACCTCCTCCTTTTTTGAAGTCGGTTAATTAAAAATTAAGTAAAATCACAATGAAGAATAGTGTAGTAAAATAACTTTACAGCGTAATAACAGTAAAGCTACTTCATAACGTAGACTTCGTACACTTAGGGAACCTTTATCATCACGATCTTTTTAATAGAGGATTATGAGCTAAGGACATTATTTGACAGGCATGAGGTACCTTATCTTATGTCTCTCTTTAACTATGATCCAGGAGGACAGACAAGAACGTATATAGCATTATAGTTATCTCGTTATAGGGTCTAATTGGGGCATTTTGTAACAGGAAGTCGTAAGATTGGGTATTTCAGTTGTAAACTCAAGACATATGTAAAGGCTCGACGATTTAGGGTGAAAAAAAAAGTTTCACAGAATAGAGAGAATCACAGTATTTCTTGATTTATTTTTACTTTATTTATTTATTCATTGGATTTCCTACACAATTCCATGCTCAAGAACAAATACAAGTGTGCGCTTCCAATTAATTAGGTATAGGAGACCACATCATTCACTTATAATCTAGGTAGGTACAGGCGCCAGTACATCAAGCTACTCGAAACTGTCAAATTTTCCCAATAAACTATGAACCTTATGCTTTAGCGATAAAGCTGAAAATCTATTAAAGAAATTTGACAGATTGTAGTAGCTTGATGTGCTGGCGTCTGTACAATACGTTTGACAAGACTACTGTATACAGGGGTGGCTAGACCCATTGTCTAGACGCGGACAAGGCATAGACGCAAGTGTTTATTGATGGAGTGATTTCCGTACTACGTCCAGGTGCAGTCCCCTTTGTGTGCACTGTGCCTTATGAAAACCTCCCTGTTACTGACCTCAGCAAGGACCATTTACAACTGAGGCAATATATCAACAACTGGCTTCTGCCCGCGACTTCATTCGCGTAGAAGTCGTAAGACACCACAATATAGTACTAAATAGCCACATTTCCCGCCCGCGCTTTTACTTCTTTTTGGCTTAGCGTTTTTTTCTTTTTGTTCGGCTCCTCAGCGTTAAATCATCATCATCATCATTTCAGCCGAAAGACGACCGTAGTTGAACATAGGCCTCCCCCAAGGACCTCCACTTGGACCGGTTTTGTGATTCTCGCATCCAACGAGTTCCTGCGTTAAATAGTTAGTATAGTTTGTCAAGAATTGGGCTTCCAAATGCAAAAATATTTTTTTTTAAATCCGAGCGGTAATTCTAGAAATTAGTGCGTTCAAACAAACAAACAAACTCTTCAGCTTTATTATTAGTATAAAGAGATTAGTATAGATAATAAATATTCATCATTCTCCTGTCCTCATCCGGCTCATCCCAATGTATTTGGGGTCGGCGCAACATGTCTTTTTCTTCCATACTTCTATATTAGTCATCTTGGTAGTCACCCCTGGTCACCCCCTTTCTAACCATATCAGCATTCACACAGTCCATCAATAGTTTCTTTGGTCTTACCCTACTCTTATAGCCATCGACATTCATACTCAAAACATTCCTCACGACATTTTATACCCCATACCATGCCAACCGCACACAACTTTTCAGTTACCCGTGCCACTTTCAGACTTCCTCATAAGTATACCTACTCATTTCTTATTATACGAGTATCCATTCGTGTAATACCACACATCCCTCTTAACATTCTCATCTCACCTGCATGCAATTACCTGCCCAAAAATGATTAATGTGCTTGACTACTTAGAAGCGTTTACGACATACGGCATTTCATACAAACTTTCAAGCCCTTGTTTTTCGAAATGAATGAACCTCAGCGGGATACGAAGGTCTACAAACTTACTTAAAAACATTTTCAAAAATAGTGTTACAGCCAAATGAGACCGATTTTAAAATTTCTATAGAAACAGAGATTTCCAGTTATCTTTTTTTATTAATTATGATATTTCGAAAATGTTCTTAAGTGACTTTTTAGACCTTTGTACCTATCCTGCTTATGCATAATTATGAAGTTTTATTAAAATCGGTTCAATCATGTCGAAAAACAAGGGCTTGAAAGTTTGTATGAAATGCCGTACCTACGTCGTAAGCGCCACACCACTCGAACTAAATACAAATCAACGGGTATACGGCCCATTTCATGAACCAGTCATCGGATAGTACCGCACTGCGCTAGTCCACGACGAACGCCTACAGGCCACCGAACACCTCTCTACTGGAAGCGCTCCACGATTTAAACTAAATTGCTCTAATTTAATACCAGCTTGTGCCCCACAGTATCAACCCAGGCTAAATAAATAGAATAACTTAATCCGTGTCATTTAGCTGAGCAGAAAATACCTGGATGTTGAAGTGAAAATGGAAAATGAGCGCGATACTTTACTGCGGTTGATTATAAAGCGATCAATTTGTTACACGGTGGATTAAAAAGAGCTTTTAATTAAGCATTTTTGTATCATAAATAGATAAAATCATTCTGAACGAGGGAAATTATTCTTTAAACTCAATACAATGGTCGGAACTCTAGCACTAGCGCGGTATGACTATGAGACAATTCTGGTAAGAGTAGTCTATTCCCAGAATTCGTTCGTTTCGAATACTTAGCTCCCGTTCCCGTCTATCTGTTCAGTCTACTTAGTCTACCGAGGCCTATAGATATCCACCATCTGCCGAGCCTTTTCCCAATAACTATGTTGGAGTCGGCTTCCAGTCTTATCGGATGCAGCTGAATACCTGTATTTTACATGGAGCGACTGCCTATCTGACCTCCACAACCCAGTTACTGTGTAATAGGATACCCCTTGGTAAGACTGGTTGTCAGACTTTCGGGCTCCTGACGACCCGTAACGTCTGTCAAAGATCCATGAATGACAGCCGGGACCAACGGCTTAACGTGCTTTCCGAGGCACGAAGGGGTCTCGGTATGTAAAGATGGTCCCATCCACAGACCAACCGCGGCAAGCGTTGCTTAACCTTATCGATCGACCTGTGCGGCTGTTATTATTTAGCCACGGGTCCCTCTAGATATCCTTTAACCGATTTTGATCTCAACTCAGCAATGAATTAGTCAACAAAGTTACGTCATTTTTCTCAGGTATTGTTCTACAACCCCTGTCAGTATTCCATCTCGTTCTGTTAGTCTTTGCAGGTCTCACCTGCCTTTGAGAGAAACATGTTCGGCCGATAAAATGTAACACGCGCTATCGAGACGATAGAAATAGAAAACATATAATTATTATACTATACTTACCAGTTTCCATTATTACCTTAATCTTGTATGCCCATCATAAATTTATCTCTCGCCTCAAGCCGTATCTACAGAAGTCATCACGCTTCACTAGGCTTGTCAAGTTTAGCATCGACACTGATCAGAACTGTCAACGAAGCGACACAATACATCGCAATGTTCGACATCCATTGATGGCTACCTACTGTATTGTATGCTACAGCTTCTCACATAAATCGCAAGCTATATCAACACAGTCATTGTCATCTAGATTGAGTGGCGTTTCATAGTGAGTGATGGTTGCGCTTCGGTGAAGCATGGCGGTAACTAAATGCGCTATACGTCATTAAGTACAAGAGATATCAAGTTTTTAATACATGCTGTAATTGTTTATACTCATTCTAGTATGTTTTTTCATGTTATAAGAGCAGGCATGCGTGTGATTTTCCGCCAAAGAAAATTCCACCTTGTGGGTGGCGAGAAAAACAACTTACAATCGAGCCGTTCGAGAGAATGAAAGAACACTTGTCTGTGCGACAATATTCTAGTAGCTAATAAAGATCAAATTCGCAAAACACGTATTTGTTTGTATGAAACTGCAGACAAGTCAAGAATGCATTCTCGCGTCGCGTCGGTCGCACTGTAAGGCCCGTATTAATAAACGTCACTCAGCCCAAGAGCTCCCACTTGATATCGATCTTGAGGTCATGAACGTATTAATAAACATAATAATTGACGTATTCAAGCTACGGTTTGGGTTTACGATATCAGCCGAGTGATGGACTGATTAATAAATCAAACTCGACACTTAAGTATACAATAGGTGCGTGTACTCAATATGCTCAAACCTGAGTGTAGGCGGTCCGTGACTTGAGGTGTGATTAGTAAAATGGCGCGAAACATGGAGTTGGAAAATATTTTGGGTGAAATTAATTATTACGATGAAATAGAGTACTATGACGATATTTTATGGCCTTTGCGATATCGGTTACCAAAAATCTATATAAGGGATGCCTCGAATCCTTTTGAATTACCAAGTGAAAGTTTTAAAAAACGGTTTAGATTTGGTCAGGAGTCAGTGTTGTTTATAGTAACATTAATAAAACACTCATTGGTGAAATACAGTAATAGGGGTCTTCCAATTTCCCCAGAAATAGCCGTCCTATTAACTTTAAGGTTTTATGCTACAGCATCATTTCAGGTAGGTACCAGTACCCTTGTATAAACTGTAAAGAAAGTTGAAAGTACATTTAACTGTATCTTATTTAATGACTACAAGGTGTTAAAAAATTAACCTTAAGAATGTCTTGCAGGTAGGTACCTGCTCGGTATCAGAAAACTAAAATATTGCAAGAAAAAAACAATTTATTTATTATAAGTCCTTTATTTTGATAAAAACAAAAACACTCGATAGGTTTTGAGAAAAATTTTTAATTAATAAACTTTTTAAGTAGTAGGTGCCTATAATACATTAGAAACAAACCATATTCATATAAAAATGTACTTAGTCTAATAAATTTATATTTCAGCTTGTTTGTGGTGACCTAATACATTTATCACAACCTACGGCATCAAATATCATAACCAAAGTATCAAAACTATTAGCCCTTTTGCACACAAGATACATTAAAATACCTCGAGGAGATGAGGCTAGTACAAACAGAGAGCTGTTTAAAAACTTGGGAAGTCATGGATGTTGGCCTGGACTCCCGGGGGTAGATGGTGCCATTGACTGCACCCATATAAAAATAGTCAATACACCAGGATGCCAGCATCATGAAGTATATAGGAACAGGAAATCATATTTTTCAATTAATGTACAAGTAAGTCTCATTATTGTGTTCCTAGTATTACCTATCTACTTTTGCTATTAAAACCACACACACAGCTACAGATTACCTACATAACATTACAATAAATGAAAAACAAAACCCCGTATAAAAGATAATAGAATAGAATAATTTATTTCAGATTAAAATCCATATCTTGTTAGTATATATTAGCAACAATATTAGCTTACAATTATGTTAGTATTGTTAGTACTTATATTAAAAAAAAAAGTGAATGTTCAGTTAAGTATGAATACAATTCAACAATTTCTTTTTCAGGTTGTTGTTGGTCCTCGAACAGAAATTTTAGATATTGTTGCTAGATGGGCTGGTAGCATGCACGACTCCAGAATATTCCAAATGTCTTCAGTCTACATGAAATATACCCAGGGTGTCCTGGATGGAAGACTTGTAGGTGATAGTGGATATCCTACACTACCATTTGTACTTACGCCTATTAGACCTTCTCCTGAAGATGCCCCTTCAATTCGCTATAACAGGGCACAAATAAAAACTAGAAATATTGTTGAGAGAACTTTTGGAATTTGGAAACGTAGGTTCCCTTGTCTTGCAAGAGGGTTAGGTAATAAACTTTCAACAGTTTCAAATATAATAACTGCTTGTGCAGTGTTGCATAATTTATCATTGATTTTAAATGATAATATTGAAATTTCCAATGAAGTAGACCAAAGTGAAGTGGGAAATGAACCAAATACTCTGATAGCTGGCACTAGCTCTGGTTTCTTACTAAGAAATACAATTATAGAAAATTTCTATCAATAAAGTAATTTAAAAAAACTGGCCAAGTGCGAGTCGGACTCGCATACAAAGGGTTCCGTACTTACCACAAAGCAAAAACGCCGAAAAAAACACGTTTGTTTGTATGTAAGCCCCCCTTACATATTTATTTTATTCTGTTTTTAGTATTTTTTGTTATGTCTGTCACCAGGTTGTATCTCAAGAACCGCGATAGCTAGACAGTTGAAATTTTCACAAATTATGTAGGTATTTCTGTTGCCGCTATAACAACAACTACTAAAAACAATATAAAATAAATATTTAAGGGGGGGCTCCCATACAACAAACGTGTTTGTTTTCGGCGTTTTTGCCTTGTGGTAAGTACGGAACCCTTCGTGTGTGAGTCCGACTCGCACTTGGCCAGTTTTTATTATTACATTACATATTGTATTATGTAATGTAATATTATAGGTAACATTAACCATAAGTTGGAGTTTCTTGCCCGTTCTTCTCCATACGAAAACTACCCTTTGCAATGGGCGACTAGAATCAACGCTCAATGCTCAAAAGTGCCTTTTATGTGCCTATTTGAAATAAATGCTTTGACTTTGATCCATCCAAAGGTTGTCTTTTAGCGATAAGAGCCCCCACCAAATTTCTCTGGAGATGCTGATGTTGACACTTCCTAGAACACTTGCAGTCATCACAGCTATCATCAACAGATCCATAGTCGATTCTTCTTTCCCTGATCTGTGGAAAATGGCAATAGACCAATCCCAAAAGTACCTAACCCCACTAGCGTGAAGGACCTCCGTCCATTATGCTTACTTCCATGTTTGTCCAAGATTTTAGAAAGGGTTGTCTCTGACCAACTTAGGGCATATCTTGAGCATCAAATTGATTGAGCTAGTGGCTGTTTATTCCACACTTTTACTGGCAGCATCAGTCGAGTTGTCAGTGCTGGCCTACACAATGTTTTGTTGTCTTATTTCTTGATAAAATTGTAATGCCGCATTTACACAATCGCGCGAACCGCGAGGCGAGCCACGAGGCGAATAACGAACCCGCATGTGTAAACAGTGCGCTCGCTATTCGCCTCGTGCCTCGCCTCGCGATTCGAGTGCTCGCGTTGTGAAAATACTTCACCCCGCGAATGTGTGAAGGCCCATGGTTCGTCGAATCGTTCGTCGAGCCACGAGGCGAATAGCGAGCACGATTGTGTAAATGCGGTATAACTCGATAACACTCATCATTATTATAGTTACCACATTCCACTTTTATTGCATATTCACTGTAATAATACTGTTCCACTAAACAGCCGTAACGTTATGTTTAATATATATTTCAAATGTTATGTATCTAATCTCGCCCTATTGTCGGCGCCTGCGACCATTTACTTGTCTGTCACAGCCACAGCAATGCCATGCCCACAGACTACTTAGAAGTTAGAGATACGCCGTGCCACAGACACACCAGAGACCCAGAGTGATAGATTATAGTGCCTACTACCCATTGACATAGAAAATTCCTATCTCATCTCAATGCTATTACCTCTGACACTGCAAGGCATAGACAAGTAATGAGGTTACGCCTGGCGCATATTGTAAAATAAATTTATTTATTTGCTAATATTTTACATATTTATTTATATCTGTAACTGCCCGTGACATCACAGCGGGCCCTATCCAATAGTGTTCTGTGGCCCTATCAGAATACCAGCGCGAGCGCTGCGACCTATTTTTTTTTTTAAATGTCGCAGCATCATGCTGAGATAGGAGCCTTTTGGCCTCGTATAGGACTTTATTTCATTTTCCTTTTGTTACTTTTTTTTATATAACTTGGATTTTTATTTTACTGTGTTTAGTTTAAATACTTTTTCTTTCTTTCTTTCATTGTGTCACGCCTTGTAAAATTTCTACATTTATTTTTTTCTCCTTTTGGCTTACATTTATTTTCTGTAATATTTATGGTGTACAGTCACGAGCAAAAGTATGTATACACTTGGCTTTATTCAAAGGCGATTTTCTTCTTTATTTTTGAATGAAATTTTATATTAGTAGGAACATAGTATTTTCAAACCCATAGGTATATCTAAAGTGTCGTATTTCATCGTTGCATTAGTTATTAAATCCATGACCGTTATTTGAAGCTTACTATTTGAGATAGGCCCTGTCTGTTTTCCGGTTATTTATGTGCTTCTTTTTCACTCCTATACATCTGTCTCGCTTGCACACTTCCCACCACCTTCCCACCAGGCAGGCCCGAGCGCAGTAGGGAGGCTCGAAGGCATTTACGAATCATTGGCGTCTTGTTTTCCGGCGAGTACGGTTGTCTTCACCTCCACTAAACCGTAAATAGAAGTTTCACCTGCGCGTGAGTTAAATTTTATATTTAAAACGGTGTTACCGTTCGTATTTCAAGTCGATTTGATATTAACGTTCATAATTCAAATTGATTACGCAGGTATGTAACGTATTTTTAGCGTTATTTTTCTTGGTCTCTTTTTTGTTTCTAGAAACATTTATCTATTGTCCTTTCTAGCTCAGGATAAAGCATTTAGTACATTTAGTATTTTATCAATGGTATAAAGTCTATCAAAAAGTACTCTGTGGTATAAAGTGTCATAATCATACTGTGTCCTAGTTGTGAATTTTCGTGTTTTACAAATACCTACCTTTTTTAAAAAAGTGTTTTACTTTTAGGATGGATGATTTAGATAAAAATAGTACATGTGTGAACGCGAGTGTTGAGGAGCCGCGACATGATTTATCGCGGGATCGTGTGCCAAAGCCGGCTCAGTCCAGTTCTCGGAAACGTGCACGCTCAGCTAGGAGTTCATCATCTAGTAGCAGCCCTTCTTCGTCAAGTGATTCCACGGATTCCGCGAGCTCTTCCGGCCGAAAGAAGAAACGCGGCCGTCACCACAAAAGAAGGGGGGGCAAATGTAGTCGCAAATCACGGAAAGACAATCGGCAGATGCACAAGTTATTCCGAGAGGTGAGTGAATTACGTAATCAAATTGCTTTATCATCATCAGTGCCATGTGGCGGTGCAGAGCCCGCGTCAGTTATAGACAACGACTTGTTGATCGATGACAATGTTAGTGGCATCTTGTACAATGATGGTAGTGACGCGTGTGCGAGTGAGCCTACTCAGGTTCAACTGCCGTTCAATTTCGATATTGAAACAAAACTGAAAGAGCCTGCGGTTCCTAGAGCACCCGATAATTTATTGAAAGCCCTTCAGGATATACAATATTTTAATAAAAGTGAATGGAGTGAGGTTAGGTACTCTGAAGTACAGAAATCATATTGCCATACGCCTGGTTTTATTGACCTAGAAGCTAATGAGGAGATTCGTGCGTATGATCAGTTGCGCCATTTGGCTTATGCTGACAAGGCTTACGCCGCTCTTACATTTTGTGCGCTGGAACAAAGGCAGGCGTTATCATCTACTTTGACAGAACTACTATCCTGGGCTCATGCAGAACAGGGTTTAAATTTTAATAGCTTGCAGGATAAGATCACGGAGGTTTTTTCTAAAGGTGATTTCCACAAAGCATCTTCAGATTTGTTGCAGCTTATCTGTGGACACAGGGCTGAAGTTATACAAATGCGCCGAGATGGGATAACTAATCACGTTCGTGATCCTTTAATAAAGGCAACGCTACGCAAGATCCCACCATCCGACCGCCATTTATTCGAAAGCGAATCGTTTACCGCTGCCCTTGAAAAAATGGGTGGGGTTAAGAAGACATTCATGCCCTTAGTTAAACCTACAAGCGGCTCTGCTTCGCAAGCAGGACCAAGCAAGACTGCACGCCACCCCCCGCAGGGGTCGGCTCACTATCATGGACCCTCGCAGGGTACCAGCCATGGATGCTGCGCCTCTGTGCCTCATCCACATTATCAATACCGCCAGTCCTCGCAGGACTGCTATCATGAACGCCCTCAGCGACAGAGCAACCAGAGTGACCGTCGCACGGCGCCTACAAGCAACAACAGAGGTTCATTTCGCTCGCGGGGTGGCCGCCAAAGCTACAAGCCTCAGAGTCAGGGCAAAGGAAACCGTAAACGCCCCGGAATCTCCTCAGACTACAACTCTGGAAATAAAAACCGTAAGTACTGACTCGACAGAATTCAGGGCGGGGCAACTAGCACTATTTTACAATCGATGGGAGGAAATGGGAGCTCCAAACTTTCTGTTGCGCATAATAACAGGGTATCGCATACCCTTTCTTCTAAAACCACCTCTAATGTTGCCACATTTGAGGAAAGGGCCCTACATCACACAGGAGTCCGAATCGATGTCGGCACTCATCAGTCAGATGAAAGACCAAGGCGTATTAGAAGCAGTGCGACGCTCCCCGAGCTTCCTATCAACAATGTTTCTTGTGCCAAAGAGCGATGGCTCCGACCGCCCAATATTCAACTTAAGAGCTTTAAACAACTATGTAATCACGGAACCCTTCAGCCTGATAAATGTATTTCGCATACCGGAGTTCCTCCAGCCTGGCGACTGGCTTTGCAAAGTAGACCTTTCGCAAGCCTACTTTCATTTACCAATATCTCCGGCACACAGAAGATTTTTGCGCCTCATTTACCAAGGGGAGCTATTAGAAATGACCTGCTTACCTTTCGGCCTCAGTACAGCACCGAAGGTGTTTGCTTCTCTGAGCAATTGGGTCGCTCAAACATTGCGAGAACAAAATCTGCGCATAGTTGTCTACCTAGACGACTTCCTGGTAGTTCACCAGGACAAGGACACTCTGCAAACTCATGTTCGTACTCTCCTGAGCCGTCTAGAATATCTAGGGTGGCAAGTAAATCTAAAGAAATCCGTTGTATCCCCACAAAAGAGTCTTGTGTATCTGGGAGTTCAGTGGGATCCTTGGGCCAACAAAAAATCACTGCCGCAAGACAAGGTCAGAAATCTTATCCACAAGGTCTCTGCAAGGCTGGACTCGGGCAAGGCTTGCCTGCAACAATTGCAGAGCCTAGTGGGCCTTCTAAACTTTACAAGTTTTGTGGTGCCACAGGGCAGACTACATCACCGATCTCTGCTCAGTTTCCTAAATGCTTCTCTAAATATGCCAGCCAGGAAGGAGATCCACTTACCAGACGAAGTCCTAGAAGATCTTCAGTGGTGGCTTCACAACTGCCACCAAACATCTGCAATCCATCTACCACCACCAACTCACTTTGTGACCACAGACGCCTCCGATCTGGCGTGGGGAGCTCAGGTGGACTGTTACGCAGTGTCAGGTGTGTGGACTGCTCAAGAACAACATCTACATTGCAACCTAAAAGAGATGCTGGCAATCTTAAAGGTGCTCGAAACCCACGGTCCTCTACTGTGCAAGTCCACTGCTCTGTTCCAGTGCGACAATCGAACAGTTGTGGCCCACTTGCGGAACGAGGGCGGCACGAGGTCGCCACCTCTGATGGAAGTAACGTACAGAGTGTTCCGCTTACTAGATTGTCATCAAATAAATCTGACAGTCAATTATATACCCGGCATTTACAACGGACATGCGGATCACCTCTCCAGACACAAGCTAGTACCAGAATGGCACCTTCTGCCCGCTTGCACGGAGAAAGTATTTCACAAGTTTGGCACTCCGGTAGTAGACCTATTTGCGTCCAGCAGAGCAAACGTGGTAGCCAACTATGTGTCTCTGGATTTAACAGATACCCAAGCGTTATTCCACAATGCCTTTTCCCGGCAGTGGAACTACCACCTTGCGTGGGTGTTCCCACCACCATACCTGATACCCAAGGTGCTGGCCCACCTCAACTCGGCGACCGGGCTGTACCTTTTAATTGTACCCCGGTGGAGTCGGGTATTCTGGCGGGCCGATCTCAAAGCTCGAGCAGTAGCAGCTCCGTGGTCGATCACCAATCTCAAGGAGAATCTAATAGACACCACGACCGGTCTGCCACCCCCCAAGGTTCAAGAGATGGCGCTCGAAGTCTGGAAGTGTGGGGGTGGTCAAAGAGTTTGACGGGTTGGAATAGAGATCAAATACAATTACTTAAATCCTCGTGGCGTACTTCGACTCTTAAAACCTATAAGGTCGCGTGGGATCGATGGGTATCTTGGTCTAAAAAGTATAATTTGGATCCTTTTCACCCAACAGGACCCATCGTTGCTAGATATCTAGCGGACCTACATCTAGTCAACAAGTTTTCTTATAACACTATTTTGCTTCACAAATCGGTGGTGGCTACTCTATGCAATGCCGAAGATGCTGGACGAATAAGTTCGCATACATTAGTAAAACACGTCTTAAAGTCTATTGCTTTAAAGAGGCCTGTCGCCCATAAGCCTCCTGTATGGAATTTAGATACCCTGACCTCCTTTTTAAGTTCAAACACGGTAGATGAGAATAACCCTTTTGCCGCTTCTCGACATACAGCAACACTCCTCCTCCTGTGCTCAGGCAGACGAGTTCACGATCTGACATTGCTGCTAGTGGACTCAGAGCATTGCGTCGATGACGGCAGTAACATTATTTTAAAGCCAGTATTTGGCTCTAAAACCGATAGTGACACTCATAGGCAATCGGGATGGAAGTTACTGCCTAATACGAGTAATAAAAATCTGGATCCAGTGTTTTGGGTCAGAAAATTAATTGATCTTCTTAAAGATAGAAGAGATTCGTGTAATTGTCCAAACTTATTTATAAATATCAGAGGACAAGCAAAGGCGGCCTCTCGCACTGTGATTGCGGGATGGATTAAAACTGTACTAACAGAGGCTGGTATACCCGCTACACCTGGAAGTCTACGATCAGCAGTATCTTCAAAAAAATTGGTCTGATAACTTACCTCTGGATGAAATTTTGTCCAGAGGAAATTGGAGGTCCAAAGAGACTTTTACACGCTTCTACAGACGAGAGATACTGCCAACCTCTGCTAGCAACAGCATTACTAGAATGTTCAACCCAGCTGATTAAATTTTTATTTTTTATTTTCTGTATTAATTTTTTGGAACACAGATTATACTAATAGAGTGACTTTTGTGATTACAGAATTGTTAATGATTGGTTTTTGTTGTATTTATTTCTTGCACACTCCAAAGCTGTTTAATATAATAATATATTATCTTCCAAATAATGAATATCTGTCTATGCGACATCCATAGGTATAGATTATTTTCCTGAAGTCAATCAAACTTACTTCACATTGGCGTCCCCACCACCAGGCGATAACAAACACGTCTCAAATAGTAAGCTTCAAATAACGGTCATGGATTTAATAGAAGCGTTTTTCCTGAAATAAAACGCATATTAAATACTTACCTTATTTGAAGCTTACAATTAATTTCTGCCTGGTATTTTCGACTCAATGATTCGTAAATGCCTTCGAGCCTCCCTACTGCGCTCGGGCCTGCCTGGTGGGAAGGTGGTGGGAAGTGTGCAAGCGAGACAGATGTATAGGAGTGAAAAAGAAGCACATAAATAACCGGAAAACAGACAGGGCCTATCTCAAATAGTAAGCTTCAAATAAGGTAAGTATTTAATATGCGTTTTATTTCAGGAAAAACGCTTCTATTTCGTTAAAAATTGCAATTTAAAGTTTGCCAAGTGTTGACATGTTGGTGCTCGTGACTGTACATCATAGAGAATATACTATTCTATTCCATTGACGTTTACTGGTAGACATTTCTGTACCTAATTATAAATTTATATTGTTTATGTTTAAGTTGTTACCTAATTATAAGTTGTTGTTACCTTTTATTATTAGTTGTTACCTAGACAGGAATAAACTAACATTTATCTTCTGTCCTTTTCTTAATGAAATAGAAAGAAAAAGATGCATGAAGTTAAATAGTTTAGTTTGTGAACAACAGAATCGGCGCCACTGTCTATTTAATTATAAGTAACTTTTTAATATTGGTAAAGACTTGAACCATGTAGAAGACTGAAATTAAACAACCTTAAAGTAAATAAATGCCTGTTTATTAATATAATTTAAAGCTACTTTGTATTATTATTTTACCAACGTATGCTGCATTCTTTGATGTCAAATCTGTAACAAAAGACAAAGGCTTGTATTTGCATGTAAACCACAAGAAACAATCAACCCATCATCACTCAAACCATGCAAGCATGGTTTGAGTGATGATGGGTTGATACAGAGCACTAGAGTGCATCTGTATTATTTAGGTATATAGCTAAATAATACAGAGACAGAGATTTTTGTCAGTGTTGTGTATCGGCCCTTATATCAGTGTGGACTGTGGTCGGTGTGTCACGTGACAGCAGAGGGATTGTATCTATGGAGTAATGTCGGCTTGTGATTGTGAAGTTGGACAGTGTTGCCACCTTAGCCCTTTTCGGGCTAGATCTAGCACTTTTTACTGTAGGTGAACTCGTTTTTTCATGCTTTAACCCGAAAAGAGCAATCTAGCCCTTTTCAAGCGAGACGAAAACTTCGCACCCCGATTACCAAGTTATGAAACAATGCGTGTCATGTACATAGATTTCGTCAGTTTACACTTTATGATCACTAATTGGGTATATTTTTAGTTTTGCTATGGTAACATTGGTAACCCTACGGCCCTACCTACTCTTTCTGCTTCTTTACTGGGGAATTCCCAAAGTTTGTTGCTAAGAATAAACCTTTGTTTCTAAGATAACTCTGATTTTTAACAATTTAATAACTTTATTAAAATTAGATTCTGGACGTTCTGAAATTAATACGTTTCAAATAAACAATTTTTAACCCTTTGCATTTGTTTAAATGTTTTTTTCACTTTCTAGCACTTTTCATGGCAAAATTTGCTAAATCTAGCTCTTTCTAGCTTGTCCGAGACTGCCCCTTTTCAAAAACCGAGGTGGCAACACTGAGTTGGAGTTTGGAATATTATGTATTTTTTCAAATTTTCAATAAAGACGTTACCGTACACTCTACAGTGTGTTTATTGTACAAATACATAATAAATTGGCGACGAGAATGGCAGCATTAATTGACATCTCCTTGAGGCGCGCGTGGAACACAACGCGCCGTCGACCCGGGCCTGGTCCTTACCGGACGGCGAGCTGCCCATTGCTCGCCGCCCGCAAGCCCGCGCCTACGGTGGCCGGGAATCGGCTATCGACTCCGCTGATTGCATGCCTCACGGGTCATTATGTTACCAAGAAGTCGACAGTAGCGGAAAGATATGATTTCTATAAATGTAAGCAAAAAGAAAGGCAATCAGTGAAAGATTTTGTTGTTGAGATAAAGAAAACAGCAGCCGGGTGTGACTTCGGTGACTTCCTGGAGCAAGCATTGCGGGATAAATTAGTGTGTGGCGTGGCTAGTGAGCCTCTCATCAAAAAGTTTTTGACGGAAGGTACAGATTTAACATTCGAAAAGGCTTACAAAATAGTAATAGCCTTTGAATCGACAGAACGAGAATCAAAAAGCATGCAACCAGAATTGAATGTGTGCATGGTCAATGAAAAATCAAGGAAAGGGACTTACACAGCACAATTTGAATGCTCAAGGTGTGGAGGAAATCACACAGCGGATAGGTGTTTCAAGAAAACCTGGACATGTTATATTTGTAAGAAGCCAGGTCACATTGCAGCTAAGTGCCGTCACAGGACGAACCGGAATGCAGTTAAATATGTTGAAGAAAGTGACAAGGCTGGTCAGTCGGCAAACAAGGAGGAAGCAGAGGAAATAATCATTGGCTCAATTATGAGCATTTATAATGATGGACCAGCAGAGGTCAACTTGTGACTAGGCGGAAGAAACATTAAATTGCAAGTGGACACCGGAGCTTGAAGTACTGTGATACATATAGTGGACTATAATAAATATTTGAAAGACAAAAAATTGCAAAACTGTTTCTCTAAATTAAGTTCAGTGTCTGGTGAAAAATTAAGCATAGCGGGTATTCTTAAAATTAGGGTAAATAAGCTAGACAAAATTCTAGATTTAATAGTATTGGATAAGTGTAAGTATTTTGCACCCTTAATGGGAAGAAATTGGTTGAAAATGTTGTTTCCGAATTGGCAAAAAGGCTTTCAAAAAGGAGAAGAGTCTGTCATTCAAGAAGTTAAAAATACAAATATTCCAAACTCCAACTTCACAATCACAAGCCGACTACTCCATAGATACTATCTCTCTGCTGTCACGTGACACACCGACTACACTGATATAAGGGCCGATACACAACAGTCAGCAGGTTCATTGGACCATTTAACAAGCAAATAAAATAAACATTTTAATAAAATTATATTACCTCAGGAACATTGTTCTTGTTGCCTAACGATTAGCTCTGCTAGTTCAGCTTTTGCCTTGGCTTCCCTATGCTGCTCATGGAGAATCTGCATTTCTAAACCATGCTTTTCATTTGCCCTCAATTGGCGATCCTTATATTCCCTTTCCAAGATAGAGTCCTTATGACGCTGACCTGTCAGGGCTGTTGGTCTTGTTTGCGGTAACATTTGGGCTATTTGAGTCAAAGGGATGTGAGGTGTGGATGTTTCAGGTGTTGGTGCTGGGTTTTCTGTTAATGTAACGAAAGGTTCAAGAGGAGCTGCCACTTCCTCGACGTAAATAGGTGGTGTTATGTTAAACTCTGATATGTCTGAAAAACACAATTGTAACATTAATGTGTTAAATTCAGATGCATTATTTGATTAAAGCTGTAGGTACTTATAATAAATAAAAATTATTTAAGTATGTAAAGTGTTTACCAAGAACTGTATCAGAATCAATCGCAGAATCTATACCAACTATGAGTGCTGGGGCCACTTCGGCGACATCAGGGTCAATGGTGGCATCGCTTATTGATGGCCCTCCTCCAGTGGCCAAGCGGTGTTGGCGTTCTTTAGTTAATGCCTCCCTCTGTCTTTGTTTTAAATTCATCCACAGTCGACGTAGTTGTTTAGTTGTTGCCTAAAGTAATAAGTTAAATGTAGATAAAGCAACAAGAAAATAAAAACAAGCCAGACCCAAGTCTGTCATGACTAGAGTAGGCAGGTATAGGTACATGATTTCATGGAAATTATGGTCAACATCGACAAAAATTTCGTAAGTTTTGTTCTGTAACCTGATGTCACAATGTTACAAAAGTAATGTGTAGTGCTATTACAATGTAATTGTTTACCTGGCTAGATGCGTGTGGACTAGCGTTGTATTCCGAAGTTATTTTATTCCAGGCCTCATTTTTTTTCCGTAGAGATGCGCCGTCGGTATCCTTGTTCTCAACCACTGCCCTATATTTTTTTATAATTTCCAGAAAATATTTTTTCTCCATTGGAGTAAATACATGCTTCCTGCTTTCCATTTTATAGTTTTTAACAAATTAAAAACAGACAGAGTTATATTTTGCGTTGTTTGAAAAAGGGCGCCAACAATTTTATTAAGCTTTTTTTTTTTTTGACGATGCTTTATTCCTGTCTGACGTTATATTGCGTTATGTTATTTGTACCTGCTGAGTTGAGTAAGTAAGCATTTCTGTCGTATTCGGAAATAAATACACATCTTTTTAAACAATTTAAGGGTTTCTTGGGTAGAAATAAACATTATAACGTGATACAGCGCTATTCATTAAAGTTTATAAAAATACAAGTATTTCATTCTATCTTACGACATAGCAATAACGAAATGTGATGAATGTTATTCTAAACTTCGGTCATTGTGACGTATTCGTTCACGAGATCCAGCCCTCAACTACAGCATCTTGAGGAGCTGAGCTTGATAACTGATATACTGTTTTCATGTGTTTATTAATTAGCAATGATCTTGAGATGCTGATATCGTAATAATGGCGTATCAAATGATATCGCCCTTGAGTACGTCTTTGAGTGACGTTTATTAATACGGGCCTAAGAGTTTGAACCGTAGACAGAGTAAAACAGAAGATTGTTAGGTATAACAGCAATCTATGATGGATGACTAATCAGACGTGGCCATAATCCCAAAATCCCCTTTTATCGTTAATAGCGGTCATTTTGAAGCCCTTATTCAGTAGTGTGTTTAACAGCTGATATGAATAATAAATCAACTGTGTAGCAAAATATTCGTTCGGTAAAACTAAAGCCATACTAAAGCAAAATAAACTAAAGTAATAAATAGTGTGGCACCCAGTGGCACCTGGGGCACAGTAAAACATGTTTAAAATTGTCGGGTAGAGGCCCAACCCTAATGAGTAAGTATCGGACTGACCCGTAAACCCTAATCGACTCCAACAGCTTTCACGAGAATAGAGCAACTCATATCTATGGATACTGATTTGAATTCAAAAATATTCTAATACAAAACTCACTGACTTGTATTATACAAGTACTTGTATGCTTGTATGATAGAGGTCACTGACAAAACTGCATTTAATATTTTCCAGCCTGTGCTGTCCTACTTTTGGCAGACCTCATTCCAATTCCTGCAATTTTCAAGAAACTATTATGATTTTTGAACCAAACGAATTTTCTGGAAACCTATTAGATCAAAATTAATACTCAATTTATTTTTTTCTAATATCTTCAAAGTCAACGTTTCAAAGGATATTCGATCTTTGCGCAAAAAAGCGTTCTTCGTTTAAAATCCTTGAAGTTAAAAAACAAAACTACTTTCAAGTTGCGACCTCTTTTTAACTGGTTCCAAACTTAAATGGCGTATTCTATTGTAGTTTGTTCTTGATAGCATTTATCCACAGCCGGTGCGATAATGGTGCGATATGTCCTAAACTTTTTGTTACAAACTTAGACGCGCAGAGCACGCTTATGCACGCAGACCTTAGGACTGGCAACGATTCCCAGGGGTTTATACGTACGCACGCATACAATTTTATATAGGCCATAAAATAATACTGATATTTTAGGCATGTTCGGCGAAACGCGTAGACGCCAACCGCCTGGATTTTCAAAATCAAAAAATAAAAAGAAAAACGTGTAAATTTTCCGGGCGAGTAAGAAACGGTTATTTCTAGGTTAGTTTGAATTTATTTTAAACTTCAGGGTATAGATACCTATCTAAGTACACCTAATAGGTATGAGTAGGATTTAAAAAATATGGCAAGATTAGTAAAGTAAAAAAATTAAGATTACTTATTTTGGCTAAGTACCTATCTAAAGTTCCAAATGTAATTATATTATCAATACGACGCGACGTTATAAATTCATGCTAAACTAAAATTTAAGCCGTTTTTTTTTATTGTGCTCTTATAGTAATAGTCGTAAAGTCGCCAAATCAGCATCACATTTAAGTGGGCTTCAACGTTATAGCTGTGAATAAGAATATGTTAATAATTATTCCAATTATCATATTTATATAAATAATTAATATTCTTAACTGTTGAGGTCCTTTGAGAAATACTGCGTATCAATTTCATTCAACTTATGCAGAGGCGACAATGACATACAGCCAAGCCAAGTCCGTTCATGAACCGAATCCGCATTCTGCACATAAATTAATATGTTTTTGCTGCATTGGATTATTCTGCTAGTCTCACATTAAATTAAAATTTGAGCAAAGGCATTCAATTAAAAATAGGTAGGTACTAGGTATCCTGAATGCCTTTGCTCAAATTATTATTTAATTAAACAAAAAAGACTAAAAAAAATTGAGCTGAAATTTTAATTTGAGCAAAGGCATTCAAATCCATTCAGTCTTGGAAAATTACCAGTAAATAGTCATATATTATATAAGTACGTAAACATTAAAATATAGGTATCGAAAAACCAATATCTATTTTATTAATAAAAACAAATGCGCCATAAAAATAATGAGTAAGTATTATCGATTTTTGACTCTATAATAAAAGCAATTTATGAAGACGAAAACCATGTTTGACAGATGGCGAAGGGTTACTAAAGTAAAGTGAAAAACTGTCAAGCTATACCTACTGTATTATTGTATTAAAATTTGTAAACCGTATGCTACAAGTTATTCTCAAGTTCTCAAAACACACAGACACGGGATGCTGTCTATTCCGTAAAAATCTAAAATGAAAACTTATGTGAAATAGGCTTAAAGTGAGTGAAGCTAAGGATTGACACTAGAAGCTGCGCGCAAAATAAGTATGCGCGCGGCCGAAATCGGAAATAATCGTTTGCCGCGATCTGGACGTTTAATTAAAGTGTCAAGAGAGTGTTTTGTTCCGTGTTTTCTAAGGCCCTGCGCAGACGGCACACTTTTTGTGCGATCGAGTCTGCGGCGCACAAAAAGTCTGCATGGCGCGCAAAAAGTCGGTCGCGGATTTTTCACAGACTCAACGCACACGACGCACATCTTCGATCATTTTGTCGGCAGAGCTGTAGGGACGTAGACGCTATGGAAATCGTGCAGAGATCGCGAAGTATTATTTTGTACATGAAGTACAGAAAAAGAAGAAGAAATAGAGAATTTTGGGTACATCCTATACTTTCGGAAAGATTACTGAAGGGACAGTTCCATACTAAACATTCAATTCTGAAACAACATCGACCCCTGGCGCCATGATAATAGATCGCGTGCGTTACATCCACCCCTAGCAAATGCAGATTGCCGACTAAAGTGTGCGCCGTCTGCGTTAGCGCGCGTTGAAGCAAACGTTAAATTTTTTTTCACACACTTTTTGTGCAGAGGCACGGTCTGCCCGAATTACACGGATTTTTTGTGCGCCGGACTTTTTGCGCGCCGTGTGCGTTACTGCATATAATTGCATAGGTTCTATTTTCACAGACTAAAAAGTGCGTCACGGATAGTCTGTCGTCTGCGCAGGGCCTAAAGTAGGTAAATAATTGCCATCATTATGCCGAAAGTGATTAAAGGTGCTAGCAGTGCAGCAATCTTGAAGTCAAACGTCGCGCGCAGACTTCGCGCACTCTTCGCCGTCAGTTCACGGTGAGATTTTTACAGAATAGATCTGCAGGTATCTGTGAGTGTGTTGTCGAATGTTTGGCATCAGAAACAGTGTTACACGAAAGTTCACACCTCCGCTTGACAGTTGACGCAATCTGTCACACTTCGAAGTTTTATTTTTAATTACGCACCGATATAAACTATAAGCAGCCATTAATAAATATCTTACCTGTGGATATCTCAACCAATAAATCCACTTCATTATCTATTATACACGTGCGTTGCGTAGCTCTATCAGTCTGTCCCTAATTCAACACGATGCTAATAAAATTTTCACAATTAACATCAACTTTTTCCGGCACAACTTTTGTCAAACAGTTGACGGAAAAGGCGTTATGGCATTAATGGGCCAATATTCCTAATTCAAACGACAGTGAGCTCGGTGCGGGGTCACCGACCGGCCTTAAGTGGGTCAAGCCGACTTGACGTGACTATTTATAGCCGATGGACGGCTAGGTTTGACAACACGGCTTGATGCCCCGCGGCCCGCGGCTTGTGCCGCATCGCCCTTCCTATGTGAATTTAGAATGAGAACTTGAGGAACATAAGAGTGTTGGTATTGTGGGCTCGTGTTAGCTTTGATTATGTACCGGTTGTTGTCTTCAGAGCTCTAAAGCTATGTTTACACATGCAGAGAGCTCTCTAAGCTAAGTAAATCCTCCAGTGCTAGTTAGTGGTTACAGCTAGGACTGCCAGATTATAAAACCAAAATATCGAGACAAAATTTCAAATTGTCGGGATTATGGGGGTCATTGTCGGGAGAAATTAATATTATAATATCAAAATTATAACTTTTAATTTTGTCGCTTTGAATATAGTAGACGTGAAAGTGTGCGGCAATCATATTGTTGTCAGACGGATCCCGAGCAACTTCCAAACTTAGTTATAGCATTAAGTAGGTACAGACTTACAAAAGCAATCCATTCTATTTATTGTTAAACTAACAAATATCACAGCTTCCAAAACACTCACACACACACACACTGACATGAATATTTACTTTGTAAGTAATTTATTTTTTATTTAATTATTGTGAATGTGAGGACTATGTGGGTCATTTCTTTTTTTCCTTCTTAGTTTTAGTCATGATCTGGCAGTTTGAGTAGTTTATGCGGCCTACCCAAATGTCCTTTCTTTGGTATTGTTCGTCGAATCGTTGAGCTCCTTAAGTCTTGAGTTGAGCTGCACGATTTTTGACAAATGCGTGCACTGACTGGACAGGTCCTCTCAATCTGTGTGGTTATTTCCTCAAAAGACTACCTCAGACAGCGATCTACATGGTCTTCATATAACCTGACCAAGATTATGTCTGGACTTTAAAAGAGACTGTGACCTCTGAGTTTGTTTCGGCCTTTCTTCTCAGAGTAGTCAGATAGGAAACGCCGACTTCATCTAGTTTAAAAAAAAACATGATTGACGTGTAAAAGTGTTTGTACAAACCTACTTACAAAAAATAAAATCATTTCAAATCATCATTTCATTTCATTTCACTCAAAATAAATTGCAAACATTTCGGTCTTTCTTATTGAATGTTTAAAACTAAGTAGGTACGTGAAAATCGACCGAATCTGGAATTCGTGGAATTATAAACAGACGCACAGGGTAATAAAGTCAACCAGGCGTCTGACTGTCTGGCCGACTGTCTGACCAGTCCACTGGAGTGAATGAACACTACATAGAATTTGATAGGATTTTTATTACGAACTAGCTTCTGCCCGCAACTTCGTCCGCATGAATTTTATTGTTATCCATGCCCACTCCGTCGCATCGTATCGCCTGCTCGCGCTATTATTTCGTTTTCGCTTAGCGTTCCTTCTGATTTTTCCTCTTTTGTGAAATAGTCTTCCTCAAGAATTGGGCTATAGGCCGACCGCTTAACTGAGACGTTGCCTGAGGTAGCAGCGCGGTGCGGGAGGGGTATGGTGACGTGGGGCGACAGCTCAGTGATTCGTCAACTTGTGACAACTATCACCCCTCCCGCACCGCGCAGCTACCACAGGCAACGTCTCAGTAAAGTGGTCGACCTATATCAATATGTACTTGTAGATGTATTGATCCTTTATATTCATGTTCTTTATTCCCGCGGAATATTGGACAGATCCCGCCGCTCTTATTATTGTACCCTTATGTGGAGTAGGGTTGAAAAACAGACATTATGTTAAGTAATTTTCTATGTTTACCTACATTTCGTACATAGTACATACATAGGCCGTACAACCGTACCTACTTCAATGTAGTGAATAGGTGCCTACTTCAAAAGGAGGGGTAAAGGTAATTGAATAAAATACCTATTTTATCAAATATCTACATATTTGAAAGTACTCTACTTTTTAATAATGCAATGTAGGTAATTATTATTGAACTTCAACGAATTCTAATAAAAAACGTGTACAGTCAACAGAACATATAACCTCCTCCTTTTTGGAAGTCGGTTAAAAAGAGATAAGTATGCGGGATCGTCGGCTATACCTAGTTGAAGTTTAGTAAAAAACCGACGGATGTTCTCGAATAAATTTAGTTTTATTAATAGAAAACATCTCGCTTATCAAATTAAATTTCAGTCGACACCATCCATCGGTTGTCTGTGTCTGTCTGTGTGTTACCCTTTGGGTACGGAACCATAATAAGCTTAAGAATTAAGATAGAGTAGGATGCAAGAGCGAGCGAAGCACTCGGTCGATTAGACATTCGGAAATCGCGAAAAAAAAATCAGCTGTTCTCTACATTTGGAGGAGTTATACGAACATAAATGTAGGAAACAGCTGATATTTTTTTCGATTTCAGGTTTGGTCCCATAGTAAAAGTTGTTCATAATGATGAGTACAATGACCTCTTAAGAGGTTGTTAATGTTTTACCAAAAACCCTGTATAGATGTAGCTCTTACAAACGCCAGAGAGAGAGAGCACGTATCCTGATATTTGCTCTCTCTCTCTGGCGTTTGTTCTCGGCTCGTATTCCATAACAGCGGAAACACTCATGACTATAATTATACAGGCGGTTCCATTCCACCTGTCATGACCATTGACATTCGTTGAAGGAAACGGAAACGAGAAAGATAACCGCAGTCCGAAGGTTTGGGCCACATAACTGTCGGATACTGCACGTTTTAGGACAACAATGGACCATTAGCAACACTTTTTGTAGCACAGGGCCCATTTTGGGCGCAGAAAAAGTGGTCACCATTTTTTAAGATACTTAAATAAATTATATTTCTAAGATAAACTCATCCTTACTTAGATGGATTTATGAGTAGGTAAATCTATTCAGGACTAAAGTTTTATTAATATTATAGTTTTTTTTTAATAAACGATCTTTTTTATGCTGAAATTGGACCTTTACAATGTTCACAAGAAGCATAAATGCGTTTATTTAATATTTTTGATGATAAAATTATTGCCTGTCTGTTTCTTCCGGCTAATCTCCAAAACGGCTGGACCGATTTTGACGTGACGTTCACTGGCAGATAGCTGATGTTATAAAGAGTTATTTACCTACTTACTTTTATTTTAGAAAAGAATTGAGGTTCCGCGCAAAAAACAAATACCCCACGCAGGCGATGCCGCGGGCAGAAGCTAGTTTGACATAAAACTTTTGCAACTTCCAAGACATTATTTCTTTACCTCTACCAATCGAACTACTGTAGAGAAGAGTACCTCGATCTTAAAACACGTGTATCTTTGTTTGCAGGTCCCCCGCGACAGTTTCAAGCACATAGTGAAGGCGTGCGAGTGTCCTCTCTACTGGAAGATGCCGCTGTTCCTCGCCACGCAACAGAACCTACACGTGCCGGTCGACGGACACAAGTTTATAGACTTTTGGAGAGAGTAAGTACCTACTGCAAAGGATCCAGTAAGATACCTACTTCTACATTATTGAGTTTTTCACGTGTAGGTCCCCATGGATTTAAGGACGCTACTACAGGATTTATAATGTTTTCATAGTTTTCTTACTTCTTAAGGCGAAAGCGCCAGGGTAGCTCGCGAAATTCATTTTTTTTACGTTTTTTGCAATTTGCTAGTCAGTATTAAGTTGTACGTTGATTAAAATATGATTCGCGACCGTAACAAATATGTATTTACAGAATTATAATCATTAGACTCAGTAATACAACTTGTTAAGTTAGTATAATTGTAAAATGTCAAGATTTCATGAAGGTCTTAGAGAGTTGTGTTGTTGACTTTAATGATTATATAATTCTGTAACGGACAAACAGGTAACATAACAAGCTTATAACTTTGTGATTTTTCATGATACAGTTTTGAAATTTTGTACATAGATTCTTTACATAAAAATACTAGACACGTATTTCGGGTTTCGTTTATACAAAAAATAATGTCGTATAGATTGCGACAAATTAGAAGAGAAGTTTCGCAGACTATGTCATACATATATACCTACTCCGACCGATCGCGATAGTCCGATTTCTAAAAACTCATAAAATCTGTCCTCTTACCTCATCCTAATGATTGATGGCTGAGCAGACAAATATTTATCAGAGTTTTCGTCACATTTTTAGATCAACCTATGTGTCAGTCATTCATATCTGCCGGCTGATCTCGTGAAAACAGTTGTGGTGCCCGTCCCTAAGAATAAGACCGGTGATATGTCCGATGTTAATAATTACAGACCGATTTCCTTGGCAACGGTTACAGCGAAAGTTTTTGATTGTTTACTTGACCGTTGTCTTGGTAAACAATTAGAAATTAATGACAGACAATTTGGTTTTAGGGACGGGTTATCAACTGAGACTGCAATCATGACCCTAAAGAGTACAGTGCAATATTACACTGGGAGGAGGACACCTGTGTATGCATGCTTCCTGGATTTATCCAGTGCGTTCGACCTTGTCTCATACGACATCTTGTGGAAAAAGTTGACTAATGAAACTAACCTGCCACCAGAAATTATTAATATACTGAAGTTCTGGTACGATAACCAACACAACGCTGTGAGATGGGCAGGCTCATACTCAGATGTGTACAGGTTAGAGTGTGGGGTGAGGCAAGGGGGTCTGACCTCGCCCAAGTTGTTTAACATCTACGTGAATAAGCTGATCGAGGAACTCAGCAGCACTGGCATCGGATGCACGATCGATGGTGTGTCCTTCAATAACATCAGTTATGCTGACGATATGGTGCTGCTGAGTCCGTCGATCAGTGCTCTTAGGAAGCTGTTAAATATTTGTGAGTGCTATGCTGGGGCTCATGGACTAAGGTATAATGCCAAGAAAAGCGAGCTGTTAGTTTTTAGGGCACAAAACAAGACTTATGACGTGGTACCACCAGTCTCGTTATGTGGTGCCACTCTAAACAGAGTCAAACAGTTTAAGTACCTTGGTCACTGGGTTACAGAGGATGGCACGGATAACTGTGATATTGAGAGGGAGCGTAGGGCATTGGCCGTAAGATGCAACATGCTGGCCCGCAGATTTGCAAAGTGCGACAGCAATGTCAAAATAACTTTGTTTAAGGCTTATTGTCAGACCTTTTATACATGCAGTCTGTGGACCAGTTACACGCAGAAAACGTTTAATGCCCTGCGTGTGCAGTACAACAATGCTTTTAGGATATTGCTGGCGCTACCTCGTTTCTGTAGCGCATCAGGGATGTTCGCAGCAGCACGTACAGACGACTTCTTTGCTATTATTAGAAAAAGATCCGCTTCACTGCTGCGTCGGATGCGGGGTGGCGACAGCGGTCTCCTGAGCATTGTTGCTAGTAAGACTGAGGGCCGCATTATGGGGCACCTGTGCGCAGTGCATGTACTGTTGCCAGGTGTACCCGTGAGGTGGCGAAATTAAGTATTATTATTATTAGTTGTGTGTTGTAAAGTCTATTATACTAACATAGGTTAAGGAATACTAACAAATATATGGGTTCTACCTGAATTAAAGATAAATAAATAAATAAAAATAAATAAAGCAATAACGATTCAAAACTCTCCCAACCTACTTACCGCTTATTAAAACAACACACAAAACTCTGCCCGTCCGTCACCGTAATCTAAAACATTTTGAAAGGGCGATAACATCAAGGTTAAATACGTAATATAATTTCAGCAATATCATAAAGAAAATTCATAAATCTCACAAATTCTTCAGGCTGAAGAACTTAACGGACTTCTAACGACCCCGCCCGGCATTGTTACTTTTACAAGTATTAATTACATTCCCCTTGGATAATCTTAAGAAAATAAAGCTGTGAAAAATAATTAAAGAAATAAAGAAGTAAGTTTTCCCTTGAAAGTCATAGCTTTGAAACTTACCTAAGGGGGCTACATGACCTAAAGCGAGGTCACTGTCGGACTGCATAGAAAAGAAAGAGAAAACATTTACAAAAAATCTATTGTTGGGACTAAAAAATTAAAACACTAGTGTTATTTGTATACATGTATGTTTTCAACACACTATCTAACTACCATCTTAGAATAACTTTGACGCAACTGCATTGAATTGTTCATTGATAGTGGGGTGAACAACATTCATAACTCATGTAAGTTGTAATAAGCTGTTGAGTTTCCAAATAAATAAAAATATCATATTTTTTCTGATTTTGTTTACTGTAGTCGATCTTATACTTTTAGGAATTATAAAACATGCTTTTTTTTGCGTTTAGGTCCTGTAGGTAGGTAGTAGTAGGTAAAAAAAAGTCTAGCATCTGTATATTACAGATGCTAGACTTTTTTTTCACAATTAAATTTTTGTTTTTGTTTTTGTTTTTGTTTCTGTGTTGGTTTACTAACAATAGTTTTTAAGAATAATGTTACTAACAATTGGGCCTTAGTTGCCATTAATAAACAAAATATTTATTTATTTATTATTTATTAAATTAAAGCGTCACGTCGCGAATTAAAGTGTTAAGTGAATTGGGAGCAATGATAACGGCCGCGACTTGAGAGTTGTAGGTCGTAGGTTCGAACCCAGACAGGCGTAAGCGCTTTACTTTGTGTAAATTTATTTCAACACCAGTGCTTTCAAGCCGATGAAGGAAAACATAATTAGGAAATCGACGTGTCCTAGAACCAAAATTTCGAAGACATATATATATAGGTACATCTACCAACCCGCACTGGGCCCGCGTGGTGAATTACGGCCCGCGCCTTCTCACTGAGGAGGCCTGTGACCCAACAGTGGAAACATAGGTTGATAATGGTGCCGATTTTGTTGTTCACAAACTAAACTAAATTTAAGTTCAGTGCATCTTTTTCTTTCTATTTCATTAAGAAAAGGACAGAAGATAAATTTTTGTTTAGTCCTGTCAAATTAATCATTTAGTTTAGTTTGTGAACAACAGAATGGGTACCATTATCTTGGAATTTACTTCAAAACTAATATCGTTAGCGTTCATTGTGCAGGTACCGCTAAGGAATGGAACTCCTTGCCGAAGTGCTTCATTTCACAATCATGGGGTGATAGCACTGACATCGAATCCATCCATCTTGACATAAAGATGGATGGATTCGTCAGTATAACTGAAGAAGCAATCGTCAGTCACACTGTCTTTAGTTTTCTTTTACAACCAAACAGAAGGCCAATTTCCGTTATTAAAAACGTCCAAAATCTAGTCGCAATCTCATCTCAGCGACAATCAATGTCGAAAACTTATCAAAAATGAAGGGAAATTACTGGTATTTTTGCCAGATTGAGGCTTGAGATCAGACTGTGAACGTTCTTAAAATTACGAGAAATGCCCCTCAGATTCTCCAGTTGACAGTTGATAAATCAGCAATAGTTTCCCCGAGTCCATTAAAGTTTCGTAATATGGGCCCGCTAAGGCACTGTCGTGTCTGGTCGCCCTAAATGCTCAGTGACATACAACTCCAAGCGAGCATTGTTGATGGATGCACCCATCTGGAATAGATAAGACGATGAATGTCCAAATGTAGAGTTTAATTTAGCTGAATGGCCTCAATTTGTGATGAGACGCAGTTTTCTTTTACTAAAAATAAGTCGATGCTAATCGCTGGTTCTGTAAAAGTAATTTTACACCGTTCAGGAAACGTTAGAATGAAGAAGCCCTCTATTTGGGTGAGATGGAGGAGTATAACGTACTGACCACCCGGTTGTGATTGTCTTTAGGTCTTATATATATAGGTTATTGGTAACCCAGTGAGCAGACGATGAACAATTAGTCCGCGACTATAGAACGTATGGAAATCTATGCAATAACGCACACGGAGCACAAATAGACTGCAGCACATCGTACATTTCACATCGGCCATTTCTGTCGCCGCGGCGGTAGAATAGTCCATCGTCTGCTCAGCGCTCACGTATATTGTGTCTCTTTTAGCCTGTGCTAAATCAACGTATTTTCTTTCTTTCCGTAATCAACGTGGCCACTATGCCATCACCATCCATAGCAAACCATCTAATTTAAGAAGGCTGACAATGTTCTTCATGCTAACATGAGACGGGAGTTCTGGACTAACCAACATACCGTTAACCCCAAAACTAACTACCAACTTCTCGTTTCCAGAATGGCCTCACAGTGCCACGACATGGCGTCCCGCTTTGTGTACATCCTGACGCGAGGGAAGAGCGATACTTTGGCGCCGGAAGACTTCGTGCCTCTTGTGCAGGATGTTGTCGACACACACCCTGGCCTGTCCTTCCTTAAGGAGGCCACGGAGTTCCACTCACGATATGTGCATACTGTGAGTAGACAAAACAATCAAACATTTTTTTGCATGTGTCAACAAAAGAGATAAGTATGCAGGATTGTCGGATATAGTTGAACTTTAGTAAGAAACCGATGTACGTTGCCGACTGAAATTTAATTTGATAAATGAGCTGTTTGTTTTCTATTAATAAAATAAAATTTTACTCGAGAACATCCACCGGTTTCTTACTAAACTTCAACTATATCCGACGATACTGCATACTTATCTCTTTTGTTGACTGTACCTATGTATGTAATAGCTGGGAAAAGGACTCCCCAAGGATTACTAGGTAGGAAGGTACTCTTTTCCTGTCCCATCTATAACCAACTCATACAGAAAACCTACAAAAATAGTAAAATGGTGGAGTAGAAACATTATGAATGCGATCACTGGTTGTCGGCCTGTTTCCTATTCACGCCTAAACGGCTAAACGGATTTGTACGGGAGACACGGATAGACCATGACAAAAGATAGTATTTATCCCGGGAGTACGTTCTCGTGGGATAATTTCCAATCTCCACGCGGGACGTTCCCGAGCTCAAAAGAAGCTAGTAACAAGGAAAAACACATACTTAGCCTTCACCTACTGACCACGGCTGAGCAAACGACGCCCCCAGGCGAACCAGCCCTTACAACCTATAAAAATAAGAAAATGATCGAGAAGAAATATTTCATGTAGAATATAAGACTTTTTACCTACCTATAAATGTTTAGTTGAATAATGCTTCTACCGAGCGTCGAGGTTCACAATTCCTATTGTCGTTAAAAGAAAACTCGAATTAATAATAATAATAATATTCCACAACTATCACACAACGCCGTCTAGTCTCAAGCTAAGCAGAGCTTGTGTTATGAGTACTAGACAACTGATAAACATACTTATATATTTCTAAATACATACATATATAGATAAATTACACCCAGACACAGAACAAATGATCATGCTCATCACACAAACATTTGTCCTGGGTGGAAATCGAACCCACGACCTCCGGCATAGCAGTCATAGTCACTGACCACTAGACCAACAGGCCAGTCAATTCATCTGTGGATTTGAGTGGGGTCGGTAAATGGCGATAGATTTATCTAGTTACACTATCATACGGGAAACCGAGACCAGGAAAGCGTAGACAAACTGCAGTAAGAAATAAAATACCTGCTGTCCGGTCCGCGGAGTTTTAGTAAAAGGGGTGACTAAGGTTTTCATATGTTCAGTATTTCAGGGATTTATGTACCTGAAGTCCGACAAAACAATACATTTTCACGTTCAATATGTGGTTCACAACAACTGACCTCTATTAAACAAGTATAGTCAGTGTTCACAACTATTTCTAACACGATCTGCGATGATTTCGAAACATTTGAGGTTCGTAATAATTTGGAAAACGACCTGCAATGAGTTCGAACTAGAAAATAATAAGTCAAGCGATGAAAATACGTATGAGGGCGGATTCCAAAACCTATTCTGAAATACCTTTTTCATTTGTTCCACAAGTTACCACAAATACCAGGAAACGACTAACATATTGGAATGGCCCACATCGGTAACTCAGCCCTTTGCGAAATTTCTCGGTGCAAAGATACACATTACGGGAAGCGGACCGCAGTATATTGTATTTATTTTATACCTGACCACTTTTTACGTGTAAATATTTGTTCTGCCCAGTTTTACCTCCACTCAAGCTAGGTACCTACTGGTCACTTGGGGAGTTGTTTTAATCAATGACTTTCGTTAGTTTTTGGCTGTTTGTTATTGCGGAGAGGGTAATTATTAGCATTTTTTTTTTCTATATTGTAACGATAGCAAATATTCACAAGAAGAGTTCGAATTCAAATACCTACTTAGTTCGTAGTTGTACCGTGTACCTACCTACAGGTGAGGTCTAAGGTGTTTCCTAGGCAGCGCACTCGATATTATCTTTGCCAGTACGCCAGTCAAATCTTTAGCATTTTTTTCAAAATTCTGGTGTTAATTGGCCAACTTATGCAGTACTATTTTCGGTTTGGCAACACGGCGGGTAGGTAAACCAGTACCTACCACAGCTCAAAATAGGGCGAAATGCAAAAACTAACAACAATTCTTTAGTTTGACCGTGTGAGGTAAAAATATAAGTATTCTTGAACATCGCTCTCGAACTTGTCATGAAGAAAGAGGATAGTAATAGGCTCACCCCCTATTACATGGGCCTTAAAAATAACTGGCGAAATTATATATGGGTGTTGTAATAAAAAAGAGAACAAATCAGGCCTTTCAATAATAATAATCCATAACTGTGAATCGGGTTGTAGTTTATTTTAATTCAACAGTAAATAAATCTAACAATATAAATCTTTTTAATTTTCCAGGTGATCGCTAGGATATTTTATTGCGTGAACCGAACGTGGTCCGGCAGAATATCGATCGCCGAACTAAGAAGAGCGAACCTCCTGCAAGTGATACAGCTGTTAGAAGACGAAGAAGACATCAATCAAGTTACACAATATTTTAGGTCAGTAATTATTTCGTTCAGAAAATACATATATTTCCGAGAAAAAAATTAAATAAAAAAAATGGTTGCCTGTAAAGTCGGTTTTACGGGCGAAGATTTTACGTGACAACGACCGATCATCCGATCATAGTTGAGTGGGAGAGAGACGCAAGGCATTCGGCGGGCCTCTCTCTCGTTCGGTGACTCATCGTAACGTTACCGAGCGTTACACTTTTTCATAAGTGACTCCCAGTCGCAACCTAATTTAAGACGTTGTCACGTCAAAAAAAAAAAACTTTAATTTTTTTTTTTTTTTCTTTCTTTCTTTTCTTGACCGTTTGTTTTGTAAGCCTGCGCCCTAATTGCGTAACACGCTTTCAATCGCAATTTGAATGGTTTTGAAGAATTGCTAATATGATATTCATAATCATCATCATCTGCCTAGTCTTTTCTCAACTATGCTGGGGTCGGCTTCCGGTCTAACCGGATGCAGCTGAATACATACACAAACAATAAAATAAATGGTTTATCTATCTTATCTATCTATCGAATACCAGTATTTTACATGGAGCGACTGCCTATCTGACCTCCGCAACCCAGTTACTGGGTAATAATAATACGATACGGGATACCCCTTGGTAAGACTGGTTGTGAGATTTTCGGGCTTCTGACGACCCGCCTAACGACTGTCAAAGATTCACGAATGACAGTCGGGACCAACGGCTTAACGTGCTCTCCGAGGCACGAAGAGGTCTTGATATGTAAAGATGGTCACCCATCCACGGACCAACCCCAGCAAGCGTAGCTTAACCTGATCGATCGACCCGTGCGGCTGTTATTACTTAGCCACAAGCCCCCAATGATATTCATAATATGTTCGAAAAATTTGTCTGCTCAACAACGTACCGAAATAACGCAATATGCTGTTGAACTGTCAAAATGAAAACCATTGTTACTGTTAGTGTGTTACGCAATTACCCCGTTTTTTATTCAGACAAAGACAAGTTTACAAGAAGTCCAAAAAAGACAATACTTTAAAAGAAAAATTTTTTTTTTTTTGTTACATTCTTAGATGGAAATAATAATATTGAAGTACTTATAGCAAGTAGCCCCTTTTTTTTTGAGGTTGAGAAATCATCAAATCACCCCTCCCGCTCTGGGTGGATCGGAAGGGAGTGTCAGACTCTTACTGACTACAAGTAGCCCCTTGAGACCAATTTATGCCCTCGATCCTTCTAAAGTTAATCTTACGATTCTTACGTAAATTCTAACTTATGTCCACTTATTATATTTTCAGTTATGAGCATTTCTACGTCATCTATTGCAAATTCTGGGAGCTGGACAGAGACCACGACCTCTTTATAGACAAGCATGACCTCGCGAGGCACAATGACCATGGTAAGCACTTTAAGTTACCTACGTAAGTCGTTTTCAAAAGAAAACAGTCTTCCACGTCTTGGGTATTTCTAGAGATCGAGACCGCGACAAACTTAGTTTTTGATAAAATTATAATTTCGAAAGTCATCCACATTCTTCTCCATAAAACTGCTTTGAAATATATGGATAGACGTTTCCCTATAACGATAACATATGGATGACTCACATGCAGTTTATAGTAACAAAAAATTATGTTAGGCGGCTTGGCATTTGCTTAGTAGGTACGTCCATACCTACTTACGTACATGAGTCGGTCCAATTGCCACCATGCATTGGGTGAAATAGTCCATCAGAAATAATTATGGCTGTTTCCCATACAAAAATTAAGTCAAAGTAGACTCCCCGAATCATCGTTCACGCATTTATATATTAAGTATCAACTTTTGTTTCCAAGACGTAACAAAAACTTCCTGTCATGTTACATTATAAAGTTTTATTTGTTCGAGAAGACTTTGGAGGGAAATATGGTTTCTTTTTACAAGCTTTTATTTATCGACTAAACAAAAGTTCTATGCTATCCTTTTGAAGAACATAAACGATGTGTCAAACTTCCTACTGTTGTTTTATTTATTTTTAAGCTATTTTAGGTGTATGTCTATAGCTAATCAAATGGAATTACGGGGGTTTCCCGAATATTGTAGTTTCAGAAATAACCTGAACTGCTAATGTTAATAGTAACTCGATCTATTTCCTTTTCAAACGGAACAAACATTTTGCTTATTTAAATAAAACTACAGCGGTTTATTTAACAATTACAATTCCACATTCAGAATGAAATAAACATTTATAATCTCATTTATTTTTCTCAAGGTTTTAAACATTCCTTTCCATCCACCAAGAATCTACAAAAAAGAATTCACCTCCAACTTTTTAAATGCCTGACCGGCGCGGCTGTCCGAACAAAATTTTAAAAGTCACTGTCCACTCATCTATACAGAATCAAATTAAATTAGCTAGCGAAACTGCAGACGTGATGGGTATCGATATCTAAATATCTAACTGATATTTCAAGTAAATTCACTAACAGCGGCCACTAACCCTACAAAAAAATATTATATTTTTTGTAGGTTTATTCTGTTACACGTCAAAAAAGAGAGTTCCCTTCAGATCCATTTTCAAAACTACCTACTATTGCAGCCCTATCAAGCCGCATGATCGAGCGAGTCCTGTCCGGTTGCGTGACGCGCGGCAACCAGAATCGCGTCACGCCAGACGGAGAGCCTCGCATGTCCTACACCGAGTTCGTGTGGTTCCTGCTGGCTGAGGAGGACAAGACGCATCCTACGGCCATCGAGTATTGGTTCAGGTATGTTATGAATGAAAGGCATAGGCCGCTACCGGTCAACTTTAAATGCGGAAGGCTCATGGTTCTTAAAGTTTTACGTCGAAAGTTACGTTCCAAGTTGACGGGCCAAGGATGGCCCAAGGATGTCTTATTTGTCTGTTAGTACTTTTAGCCTTTTTTTTTTGTGGATGGGAAATCATCAAATGACCCTTCCCGCTCTGGGTGGAGCGGATTCCTTCCTTTATGTTCGCCCTTTATGTTCCGGGCCAGCGGTAACCCTTTCGGACAATCCCGCTGACCCGGCAGGCTTCGGCCCTATGGGGCCCCTCCTCGATGCCCCCGCATCGATGCTACTTTTAGCCTTGGCTAGAAGGATAAGTCAGTGTTCTTCAGAATAGCATACCAAGTCAACCAACCCAAGACATAAAAATCAGTCTCCTTCGTAGCGAGTCAATAGCAAGTATCCACTCGCACAGACCATCAATCTATTTTAATAATTATTGAATGAAATCAATAGACTCATTATAAACTCCTTCCTTCCTCAGATGTATGGACGTGGATGGCGACGGCTTCATCTCGATGTACGAGCTGGAGTACTTCTACGAGGAGCAGATGCAGAGGATGGAGGCCATCGGCATCGAGACGTTGCCCTTCAACGACTGCTTGTGTCAAGTGAGTTTACACACATCTGCTTAACCCTCCTGGGAATAATAGCTTGATGTTAACGTAATACAATATTGATTAACAGTCAAAGGCATGCAAACACATTGATGATAAGTCCACAAAAAAACCGTAACCCCATAAATTCGCTCTCAAAATTAATATTATTCTAGACAAGACAAGCTTTTTATAGAAATCAACACGCAGTGAATGCTTGCACCAGTCCTCATCAGCACGCTTGCTTAAACAACGCTGGCTGAATCATACGCTCCTGGATGTCTCCACGAAAGACCTCTGAGAGAGGGCTGGCTGGCTATGAGGCTTTGCCCGAAATTAAGGTTTAAAAACATATGGTGTGACATGGTCAAGTTGTTATAAAGATGGTTAAAGAGAACTTTGTTAAGGAAACTTTGGTAAGTTAAACAGTAACTCCAAGTTATTTTTGTCCGACTTGTGTCTTCTGTCCTTGTGTCTTGTCAAGTCTTGTGTGTCATAAGGTAGGGTACCTATAAGAGTGAGAGAAGAGAGAGTGCACCTGTGTCTGCGCACACACTTGTGCAGTATAATATCTCCCGCGCCGAAGGAAAGTCTCCGTTGAGATTTGCTGCCAAAGCCGAAATACGGTCTGGAGGACTATTTTTGCACCCAATATTGAAAATGTCCTTTCAAACGGTAGGTTGGCGGTGTTATCAGCGCCCTAATTGCGTCACTCACTATCAATAGCAATCTGAATCATTTTGAAGGATATTGCTAATCCATTGCTTCATATGTTCGAAAAATTTGTCTACTCAACAACATATAACACAATGAATGTTGTTGAACTATCAAAATGAAAACCATTGCTACTGATAGTGTGTTACGCAATTACCTACCCCGCTGATTGAACGTAAAAACCAATAACATGCGGGCCATTTAGTCATCCCCATCCGTCAAGGGGTGTTTCAAATTCTAGTCGTCGTCATACTGACAAAGTTTCCTACAAACTATGACTATAGCAACTTTACTTTACAGCACCGATAAACGAAAAACCAGGTATTACAAAATCTCCATCTCCCCCAGATGCTCGACATGGTACACCCGGCGACAGAAGGCAAGGTGACGCTGTCAGACCTGAAGCGCTGCAAGCTCACGCCCATCTTCTTCGACACGTTCTTCAACCTCGAGAAGTACCTCGACCACGAGCAGAGAGATCCTTTCGCCACGCAGCGCGACTCGGATTGTGAGGTGAGGAATTGAGGAAACTGGTTGATTTAGTGGACGAATAAGTAGAGGTAATGGGGATTCAGCTTTTTCTATTATCGACATGAATGTTATGATGACGTGGTGAAATGATAGCCAGTCAGAAAAGTGGCAGTAAAACTATCACGATTCGTTGAGGCTATTCTAATGCATACCAATCGTCCATTAATCAACGTATAATAAACTTTTCAACACACTTGCTCGTAAAGTGGCTCTTATTGAACCGATTTTAGGTCCATAATGGAGTGTATTACGAACGCGTGCTTTTTCTTTACTTTAATCCACATGTTCTGTAATACCACAGATAACTATTTACTAGTCGGAGACGCGCGCTTTTTTAATCTCATCAAACCCTGCGTTCCGAATTGGGAAATAATCGATGTGTTCCGAATTGGGAAATAACCGAATTAGCATGAGCGCGATAACGATAACGATGTCCCGTGAATCGTCATAGATGACGTCATGACATTCACCATCTTGCGATAATGCCGACCATGCCCTAGAATAATATCACCGTGAGCGCTGTCAAAAATGACAGTGTGTGTATGAGGTTGTGTCAGTGTGTGTTTTGTTTTGAGTTGCATCATCTTTAAATTAAATTAACGTGGCATTTTTGAAATTGTGCTTCTGGCTGACAGTCGCCACCTAACCAAAGAAGAAGAACTGAAGAAGAAATGTGGTGTTTATACAAAGAAATACTGTAATAATATATTTTTTACATTGTGTAAGCACTGTCATGTGAGCGCGTTCACGAGTGTTCCGAATTGTTGCCAGCTCTCAGCAGTCATAATAGTAATATCTAAATCGGAACGCATGTGAGATGATGCATGGACGTAATATTACGTCCATGGAGGTGATGTGAGCGATTATAGCTAATTCGGAAAGCGCCCAAAGAGACTTCATGCCAAAAGAAAAAATCCGCGGGCTATATTTCATTTTTTTTTTAAATAGTCTGTATTGTCCTTGGTCGCAAAATGAACTCGCAGGGGACCACAGACAATTTAAGGTGAATGCGCAGTGGTAGACCGAGAAAGACAGAATTTTTAGGTTTGTGTTTATTATATTTTTTCTATAGGCTGTTAAGCGGTTTTGTCTGTGCCATAGATTAATATATTTAAAAAGAGTCAATGTTGCGCGCGCATCGCTAGTGCTGGCTGGCACGGCGCGCGGGAAAACAAAACCAGCGCGCCATTTTCCATACAAGTTAATATTTAACAATACAAGTCTGTTTTTTTTCCTCGCAAGTGTGTTGAAAAACGTCGTATGAAACGCGTGTGCATTAATCAATATACACTTAGCACACATGTATCATAATGTACTATTACTTCTGGAATAACTAAGGAATATTTTTCACTATCTGACTAGCACTGCGGCTAAACTAACTCAGATTTTAAGAGGTGAGGTCTTGTCAGCGTAGCTACTTCCACAAATTTTTCTTTCTGATGCCAACTTTATCACTTCTCTCTTTAAAAATCGACGTCAACTGAAGCGTGATAGAACAGCCCATCTAGATGCTACGTGTTAATTTTCTGTATCTCTTTTAGCATATAGAGGTATGAGGAACAGGGTGTAAAGTTCACTCATACTCTATAGAAAAGGGAGGATCCTCCGACCAGACGGGTGTTGTGTCTGGCGGGCAACTGCCCGATGATTCATGTCGGGCCGTTGTATCTATGCTAGTTGCGCGGTAAACTCTGCTTGCGCGATGCAGGATTGGCGTGACGTCAGTATGACGCGTTGTTCGCATGTGGCGTTGTAGATACCGCTACAACCATTACAAAATTTTTTGTGTATGTTTCAGATGTCTGAATGGGACAGATTCGCAGCCGAAGAGTATGAGCTACTCGTCGCCGAGGAAGGCGGCAGCGACGCACAAGACCAAATGTAAGCCAACAGTCTTACCACCACCAATCATCGCTATATATTATACTATATTATTATTATAAACACATGCAATAATAATGTTTGTTTCTTACCATAAACAGGCAGTTATATAGGATAATGAAAGAGGCAGAGAAAAAGAAGTGTATGAATCGATTCTTAGAGTTGTGCCGAGCTAATGGACTGAACGGATTCCGATTATACAAATAAATAATTTGTCACTCGGTGGTAAAGTAGACTATAGAATAGACATGTCTTGGCCCGTCTCGCACTAGAACAAATTAGCATATCATAAACATCAAGCATTTTTGAAGCATTGGGCAGCACTTGATCACGACTGTGTACTGTATAGGACCCGCACATCCTTCGTTACTTAACTACTCGACTCCTTGTAACAATAATATAAGTAGACATACTTAGATACTTCTGCGATATGTTCTGAATGCAAACGATAATATCACCTAGTCAATTAATTCAAGGGATCATTCCCACCTGTTACACCATCTTAACACACATCACAAAGATATTAGACTCATAAAGTACCTATTTAATTTATTATTATATTTATCTATGTTATATGTATGTATTCCAGTATATATTTTTCTTTCGTTCATTATATATTGTAATTTCTTTCATCAGGGAGGAAGACAGATCTGGCTATGCTAGGGTAAGACTGTGTTGGTGATTTGCAGTGTATGTATTGTGATACTTTGTGCACCGGCCATGTTGAACCGCTGAGCCCAGAGCCACACGACGCGCCTCACAGTGAGCTTGACGTTGTGCGGCCGCACTTGTGCCCTCCATTTGCATTTTGCTCATTTACGATTTGTCGCTTATAAGAATGAACATTGCACTCAAATGTAATCACATTAAACCAAAGATATCGAAATGAAACTTCTAAATCTCCTTTCCCAGAATTCATTGCTGTTGATTTTGCTTGAAAGTCTTTGTCTGCCTTACTGATGAAATACATATTATTATTCCTGTAAATATGTAAACCCTCCCACTCCGTACACAACTGAACATTTTGAGCTTTTGTTTGTTAATAATACCGAGACTCAGCAACGCATGGAGCGAAACTAACAAAGATGAACTTTTTCACTTGCATTCAGTACATACGAGTTCGAATGACAGTCGCGCTGAGCGGCGGCGCATATGATTAAAATGTGCTTTCGTATTTCAGCTCGTACGATGAGACAGACGAAGACTGTTTATCGCCAAATCTAGACGACATCACCAACACGGAAGTTATCGAAGACTCGAGCGTCGAGGAGTCCACGCTCAGCGAGTGTGGCGCCGTGGTGCGCGTGCGGCCCGGGGCCCCCGGCCCCGCAGGCCCCACCGGCCCCGGGCCGCACGCCGGTCCACCCGGTGCACCCGGCGCCGGATACGTAAACCTCAGCTCCATCTATTCTATCGGCGGTGACCGCTGGGCCAACACCGCCAACCCTCCCGCCAAGAACGGTCTCTCCGACAAAAAGCTCCCGGAGAAGCCGGTCCCCCCTGAGAAGCCAGTCAGCCTCATGATGGTCAACGGCAAGATGGACAACAGATATGCCGGCTTCGGCAACAACAGCTTCCTGTACTCGCAGCTGCTGGGCTCCAGTGGCGCGCGCGCGAAGGACCCGCCCTCATACACCGCGGCCACTAGCGGCGCACTGTTCGACAAGTCAGGCGAGCCCAAAAAGACTGCCACGTCACCTGTTAAGCCTAACTCGCCTGTTACTAGTCCTGTAAATGGAGTCAACAAAATCTCAGACAATTACGAGCGAGCGGTGGCCGAGCGACTCAGCCCGCAGAGGGAAATCTCCAGACTGAACCGAACAAGTCTGTTCAGTAAAGTGAACACGGGAGTGGTCTCCAGCAAAGTGAAGAAGAAATCCGCTCGCCAGGACGAGGAGGACGAGGACTACGCGCGCGACAGCGACGAATGTTCCATTTAGGAGACGAGAACCCAGTGATGTTGCCATATGCAATAATTAATTAAACGGTTTTATTTCAGTGAACACCAAAGATTACACGATGAACGTGCAATTCGTGAAAACGTTAGATTACCTACCTTACCTGATATCAAATTAGAATAGTGTGTAATATTGTCTCAACCGTTATTGGTAACAGAGAAATATTTTTTCAGCGTATCCTAGTGGTCGATACGTGCCTTGTGTCAGTGTAGCGAGTTTAGACGATTCCGCGTTCGAACGTTGTTAGTCGATTAGTGGATTTAGAACAAAAAGTGCATTATCCTTGAATAAAGGAAAACTGTTCTTTGTACGGAACCTTGTGTTAGTATCGCATAGACTAGTTTCAGCATTTTAATAGCGTAGTATTTATGTATGTATTATTTTAATTTCGTCTCAAATTAACCATATCAAACAATGGTATTTTTGTTTGCGCAGGAGTTTATGTGTTTTGATTTTGAATTATATTTATATATTAAACTAAATTCTTGTCATGTGATCTATAATGTATTCTTCACCTACAATTAATTACAAAATCATATCATTCCTCCATCCAGGTCGTAATAATTATTTGTATAATCATAAAATTCAAATTGATAACAGAATTACACTGTCATTAGAAATCAGTCGTCCATATAGCTTTATTTATTTATTTATCATGACAAAAGTCAGTATAATAAACACGCACAGATTAATTTAGAATAGTAGATAGAAATATTTTTGATAAGGGGTTGTCTCCTATCCTGCATCTACCTTATTTTTTCGAAGTATTTCGTATAACGTGGTAAAGTGTTACATATGCTCTGTGTAACGTGGTGTGGTGTGTATGTGAATGTTGTGTGCGACAAGATTGTATTGTTGTGGGCTCCATACAGGGAGAGCATTATTGACGCTAGTAATATTATGTAGGTATAATAAGTATATAGGAACTGTTGGTAACACTGAAGAGGCGTCGCTTCCCTCCATGTTGGAGTCACGTGTGGAGTAAAGGAATTGTTTTATTCGATCAAATTCGAAACTAAAATTTATCGTTTAATGAATTGTATATTAAATATTAATTTGAGTATTTGACAATGCCAATTGAAGCGGGGTGTATGAATATTAGTAATATTCGTAAAAACGAGGAGTTTGTATCGACATAATAAAAAACGTAGCGAAAATAGCGAGGCAGCTGTAAAAATAATAAGCTTCTAGGTAATGCTAGGTAGATTATGTTATGCTCTAGTCTACAGGTGCTGTAACAAGCCAACTGACGGTCTACCACATCCATGTAATTGGTTCAAGTCTTCAAATCACCAAGTTTGTCACAGCCAAAGAATCGGTTGTTAGATTTTATAATCGCCTAAAGTACTGAGTTTTATTATTCATGGATTTTATATTTCAGTTATTATTTAATAATTCTCGGTAGGATAAATTGCTAAGTTATATGAGAATATCATAATATTATTCTAATGTTAGTTACGATTTTAAATCCAATTTGTTTTCACGTGTGTAGTTTCAAAAACTTTATGTGTGACCTATCATACATATAAAAAATTGTGCCTCATTTAATACATTTTATTACAAATAATAACCGCTACCTAAGATCACCGAGCTCACCCGTACCTACCTATCCCAAATCTTCATTTAATGTTAAGACTAGTCATTTCCAATGTAAATCATTTCTATTTACAATCCTCAACTGAACTAATTTTACCAAGTATTAACCAAAACGATTGTTCACATTTTTAACAAATTTTATTAATATGTTGTGTACTGTTAATTAGAATAATTTTATTGAGGTATGTTTTAAATACCTACCAGTTTGGAGCTTAGCTGTTTTAAAGTTGGAATAATTTAGTTAATTAATTTAGATTAGGTCTGTATACCTAAGTTACCGGTTTTTTAAGGTAATTTTTTCAGTAAGAGATTGACTGTCGTAGTGTTCTTTTGTATCTAGTTGTTATATGAGTTGATTAGTCTTGTTATAAATGTTTTAATCATTAATCAGGTAAACGTTTTAATGTTTTACCAATCTCATTACAAAGACGTGAATACTTCTTATCTGAACACCTTCCCAGCCATGTTTCGTAATAGTGCCATTTTGTTTTCAATGTGTACCTAATCAAACAAATAATTTCGAACTTGCAATATTAGTAGGTATTGCGGGTCGACTAATATCATTAACACATGCAATATGTTTTGAAGAGATAACTTACCTCCTTCGTATTCATCATTAAAATCATGTTTACCTACTTGCATTTGAAAAATGTATCTTTGTAATGTACCTACGCATTTGGTACGCGTGGAATGTAATGGAGACGTTCCTAAAAAGCCTAATAATTAACAATTAGGTTCACCTTTGAACTAAGTAGCAACAAAATTGTAATCCTTTAAATAAGTTAAGATTTCCTTAATTTAAAATAGGTAGGTACGATATTTCGTTTTTATATTTATCGGTACCGGTCTAAAATATTTTAGTTTGCATATTAAAATTTTTTAGACAAATAATTAATCGTATTTTCACTATTGTCAATATAATGCGCAGTTTTAGACTGTCATTAACAAATTAGTTCAATAACTTAGTGCCGGGAGATTAATCACAATGAATCATTGGTTAAATATAAGATTTTTTACAGACATTAGTGGTGACAAAGAAAATGGTGTGTTAACATTTAATAAACGATGACAGACCTATTGTTAAGTCTCCTAATAAAGTACATACATAACTGTATTTAATATTGCTTTTCTTTCATTTCCTTTTTCCTACAAGAATACCTACTAGACAAAATGCCACATAGCTTTTCAGCAACCGATCGTGGGGTTCGATCGCTGCCCAGCAGGACATTTTTGTATTATTTATTGATTTGTAAATAAGTAGTTCGCTGTTTGCCTTACATAATAACAGTGGGGAGGCATGGCAAAAGATACAACTCTGATGAAGTAGGACCTACCTAAACACTAATATAATTATGCCTCATGTGCCTGTAACTACACGGGGCAATAGATTTTGTAGTGACTCCTTATAAAGTATGTTACCCGGTGTCCTAGTATAAAGCGATCGTTGCGCCAATAGGTAAGCGATGATCACGCACAATAGTCCGAATGAGAGACTAAAGCCCGGTTTCCACCGCGAGCGGAACGGACCCATTAATGACTTCGTTAAACTCGCAAACGCAACTGCATACTTATATTTCCAAAAAAAATACAAGTATGCAGTTTGCGAGTTTCACGTAAGTGTGGAAAAGATCCTCCCCTACTACTAGATAGGTACCTACGCACAGATATACATCAAGCTATATAAAACCAGTATAAGCTGACTTCTGATTGTACGAAAAACCTATACAATGCGAGGTCAGCTAAAACTGGAATTGTATCGCTTGACGTGATGCCGTGTGTACCTACGTGAACGAGATCTTCGTCGACCAAGACGATCTCGTCGATCGCGTATTTGCGCGACGATACTCACCAACTGTAAATAGTCCGCCTGATTTTGGCTAATGTGACGACATGTCAATTAACGGAGATTTTTGTGCTATTATATTAATACTAGCTGCGCCCCGCGGTTTCACCCGCATAAGTGTCGATCCCGTGGGGGCCGTGGGAATATCGGGATAAAAACTATCTTATGTAAGGACATATTTGATTTGGGTGAAATTTGGTATAGAGATAGTTTGAGTCCCGGGAAAGGTCGCGGACTCAAACTATCTCTGTACCAAATTTCATCCAAATCGGTTGAGCGGTTTAAGCGTGAAGAGGTAACAGACAGACAGACACACTTTCGCATTTATAATATTAATAGTATGGATAGTATGAATTATAAACACAAACCTTCCGGAATAACTACTCTAAAAGATGGTAAAAACCTTATCAAAATGTATTTTGGAGTAGTAGAAGAACTAAGCGGACAAACAGACAGACGCGTAAGGGACTTTGTTTTAAGACAGAAATAAAATCTTGAATAAGATTTTTATTATTCACGTAATCGACTAAATAACAATCAATTCGTAGTGTATCATCACTAAAATTTACAACCAGCTGTCAATAATGACACATTATCAAACGTAAACATTCTACAAATGTCACTGTTGAGGGTGTTTTCATGTAACGATCTTCTGAAAAGTATTAAAATAATTTACGGCGCGCCTCTATTCATTTCAAAAATGCCCTTTTACGCAGTAGCAAAAGGTCGGACTTCTGGAATATTTATGACGTGGCCTGATTGTGAAGCTCAAGTGAAAGGTTTTCCTGGTGCCAGATATAAGAAATTCGATTCTGTTGTGAGTGCTCAAGATTTCATCAGTGCAGAAGGTGCACCAAGCAGTAGTGCCAAGTCTAAAAAACCCATTAGCCAACCAAAACAGGTCGCGAACTCTACAAGTAACCTCAAACGGACTTTTTCCACTTCTAGTAATAATCGAAATGTTTCAGAAAAACCCAAACGTAAATCTGAAGCTAGTGCCGGCTATGCGAAAGAGAAAAATGAGTCTGATGGGGATTTTTCTGATGACTCCGACGACTTGAACACAATACTATCAAAACAAATGGATGATTTGGAGAAAAGACTGAAAACTTTTGAAAAAGGAGTAGATAAGATAATGAAAAAGGGGACCAAGAAAACTATTCTTATAGAGCCTCCCCAGAATAAGAGACTGAAAACAAGTGGTGAAGTGGAATTTCATACAGATAATGATGGTTATGTGCAAGTGTACACTGATGGAGCCTGCTCAGCCAATGGCAAGAGTGGTGCACGAGCTGGACTTGGAGTGTACTGGGGTGACGGCCACCCCCTCAACATCAGTGAGCCGGTGTCTGGGCGGGCCACTAACAATTGTGGAGAGATACAGGCTGCCACCAGAGCTATTAAGGTTGCACTTCAGAACGGAGTCAACAAACTGTCAATCAACACAGATTCAAAATTTGTTATCAATTCTGTCACCAAATGGATGCCTGGTAATACTTTAAACTTGATAAAATATAATAAAGCTATGAAAATAGGCTATTTGACTGGTTTCTGATAAACATCTCAGATTATTTAATGGTGTCTAACGAGCCCACAAAAACCTATTACTTCAAATTGCATAATGTATTTCTTTTAGAAAATAGTAAATAAAAATGTACTGTTTAAATAAGCCGCCAAAACGCTATCTTTAACAATATGGCGTCGTGACGTCAAAATACACGTAAACAAACGTTGAAACGGTCGAGATACTAGACAAAAGTCATCTGTTCTGTCAACGATAGACAGAAATTGACTATATCATGACGTCATCATAAGTTCAGCCAATCCAGACCGTTTTCGATTACGTGGCGCCAGATTTAAAAAGATGAAGTTTTTTCGGGATTTTTTTAATAAATAATACATTGTTTTGTAGTAAAATTAATGCAAATCGATTTTAAAAGCGATAATCTATTGAGTGTCAATAATTATGACCTTATTTTTTACATTGTCAAATAGCCTATTGTATAGCTCATGTGACTCTCAAAAGTGCCTTTTATTGAATTAAATGATTTGACTGTGACTGAATCTCTGAAATACAATTTTGATTAGAAAAGTTTTGTCACAACTTTCTATTATAGATAATTTAGTATATCATAAAATTATCAAGAAGTATTTCAAAATGTTGTCCTAATCAATTTTCAGGTTGGAAACGAAAAGGTTGGAAGCTGGCATCTGGGGAGCCAGTGAAGAATGAAAAAGACTTCAAAGACTTAGATAGTGTACAGCATAAGTTACAGATCAAATGGAATTATGTGGAAGCACACAGGGGCATACATGGAAATGAGATGGCGGATGAGCTGGCAAAGGCAGGGGCTATGATGTATAACAAATGAGAAAACAACATTTACTATTTAATTCTGCAGTTGATTGATCTATTGCTAAAAGCAGAGCTTCGTCGTAAAATATGAAATGACTGGTGTATTTTGTGTGGAACATGAGGTTGTCAATTTTTCTGCTGCTGATAATGATGTTCTTCAATTTTTATAAAAATATTTAGGGACTGATGAACCTTTAAACTGTTATTATTGTAAATCAAAATGTAAATATATGTATGTATTAATTAATATTGAAATGTTTGTATTATTATTCTCAGAGTAATGGAATAAGTATAATTATTAGAAAATCCAGCCTCCTTAGGCGTCATTCACACTGCACTGTGCCCCAACCGGTGGCGGTGCGGTAGCGAAGGGCAGTGTGAACGACCCTTAACGCCCTAAACGGATAAAGCGGCGGCGCGAGCGCGCGGCCGGAGTCGCGCGTCCGCGCAGCTTCACCTGCCATAATGTCATTGTGTGAAAAAGTATCTGAGAACCATCTGTGAACATAAAAATGTTAAAAGTCAAACTTGTTAATACAATTAATTATTACGTATGGAGCTTAATTTATTCATTTCTGCTGTTTCTACGGTACAAACTGCCCGTGACTTCATCTGCAGTCGTCTATCCCATGGACGTAATAATATATAGAAGTAACTCTATATATTACGTCCATGGTCTCTATCCATATTATACGTAGCGTAGTATAGTATCTCTACGTAGCATTTAATAGTAGTCTATGCTACGTAGTCTGTGCGTCTATCAAAAAGTACTCTGTGTTCGTCTGCGTCATATTATATTGTAGTCTGCGTGCATTTTGTGGGGAGGCGCCCGCGAAATTCAATTTTTCTTACGTTTTTGGCGTTTTTGAGATTTGCGACCAGTGTCAGGTTATTATGATTCGCGATAATCGCGACTGTATCTAATCATCAACTTTAAACGTTAATATCTCAAAAAATAAGTACTTAACCCTTACGGGGTTTGCTCTTATGTTTTCTGTTTGCATTGATTTCAGCTATGGATTTAAGTTTAAAAGTCTCATGCGTGGCCGTCATTTTTAAAATGGCGCGACAGTCGGTATGCCAGGCTCCTTAAAAAAATCTCCAATCCCCTTTTGAATTACGTGGGCTACCCTGACGTTTTCGACTTATTACAATAAAGAAAGTAGCCTGTACCCGTGTCGATGTCCCAAACTACCTATGATGTATCAAATTTCAATCGGTTCAGTGGTATAGGCATAGGCGAGAAAAGGTCACAGACTCGCATTTCTATTATTAGTATGAATTTAGGAATTCATATTTGCTCAGCATCTTCTTCTTCGTCTTTTTGCCACTTCGACACCTTTACTGTAAAGGTACGAACTACTAAGCCTTAGTGTGAGTTTTTTCACTCTAGTTCGATTGCGAGTGCGTTAGAACTTTGTAGGGAAAAAGTTATAGCGCCACCTGGTGGTCACTAGGAGAAACCTAATTTCCCATACAAAATTCTAACGCGCTCGCAATCGAACGTGAGTCAAAAAACTCACACTAAGGATCTATGAATAGTATGAATACGCAAACTTGGCCAAGGACAAGATCCTATTGTATGGGTAGCGTACTGCGTAACACAACCAGTTTTCGTAACGCATAACCCCCCTGTGTAACCCGTGTTTTATTTTTGGGGTCATAGGTACATATTCATTCATAATCATATAAAAGCAACGAGGCAACTGTACTGTCTTTGCTGCCGCGCAGTCAGGTAGTAAAGTACAGAAGCCAGCACATCAAGCTACTACAATCTGTAAAAATTCTAGATTTTCAACTTTATCGCTAAATTATAAGGTTCAAAGTTAATTGAGAAAATTTTACAGTTTCGGGTAGCTTGTTGATGTGCAGGCGTCTGTACATGACGTAATCCGTATCCCTAATCAGTGTGAGTGGCTCGCTCAAATTTCACTAGAAGGACCTCCTCCCGTCATCCGTTTTTTCGTCGGTTAAAAAAATAGGTATGTATAATGGCAATACATTTAAGGATCCTACGAACAGGCGCGACGGGCGACGCGATCGCGAATCGCGCGCGTCACAAAGGCACCGCTGAGCGGTGCCTTTGTGTCGCGCGCGATTTTATCGCGTGTCGCGCCTCTTTGTAGGAGCCTTTATTAGTGGCTACGTCAGAATAAGTTCCACAGAGTAGGTACCTACATTCTAATATTAAAAATTTTCCTCTAAGATTCTAATATTAGGTTCCTTTTGCCGATTTTGCTTCCCGGGCCCCGGCTACCGCCAAAATATAATTTCTCCAACGACGATCTCATCATCTCACCCACACTTAAATTTTTGATAAAACGGGGAAAAAACTCTTGCCATTGGTTAATATTATGCTATCACGCGATTTAAATTTACTCCTGATTGGTGCCTAGTGTCAACCAAGGTCACTTTAGTGGTAGGTAGATATACAAACGGACACACACACAGGCACAGAATACTAGGAATTGGGAATCCGATGAGAGATGAGTGAGACCGATGAACGAAGTTTCGTATTGTTTTGCCTGCGTCATTTTATTTTTTTAGGGTTCAGTAGGTACCCATAGGGTAAAAACGGGACGCCAGGATCGCCCAGAGGACACGGTGGAGGTCTGCCCCGCTTGGCCGGAGCACCGCCGTGTCCTCGTAGAGGCGATCGGCAGCGGCGGCGACCTCTCGCGCCCGGCCCTGGTGCAAGCCATGGTCCGGGGCGAGAGGGAGTGGGAGGCAGTCACCTCCTTCTGCGAAGCAGTCATGCTAGCGAAGGAGGTGGCGGGACGGCTCAGGGAGAGAGCCTCCTGTCCCAGCCGCCGCGGGAGACGCTCCGGGCGTCGGGAGCCGCGCGACGACTCCCGGCCACCGTAGGCGCGGGCCTGCGGGCGGAGAGTAATGGGTAGCTCACCGTCCGATCAGGACCAGGCCCGTGCCGGACGGCGCGTACGTGTTCCACGCGCGCCTCAAAGAGATGTCAGCATCGAGGAGGGACCCATAGGGCCCAAGGCTGCCGGGTCAGCGGGATTGTCCGAAAGGGTTACCGCTGGCCCGGAACATAAAGGACTAAGGAAGGAACACGGGTGGGTTTTAGTCAGTAAGAGTCTGACACTCCCTTCCGCTCCACCCAGAGCGGGAGGGGTCATTTGATGATTTCCCATCCGCAAAAAAAAAAAGGGTAAAAACGGGACCCTCTATTACTAAGACTTCGCTGTCTGTCTGTCCGTCCGTCTGTCTGTCACCAGGCTGTATCTTAAGAACCGCGATAGCTAGACAGTTGAAATTTTCACAAATTATGTATTTCTGTTGCTGCTGTTTTTTGCCCTTTTTTACTCGATATCAATAATGGCAACAGGTAGGCACTTATACACAAAATACTCAGTTGTATTTTTACTTTAATAATAAAATAAAATAAATATTTAAGGGGGACTCCCATACAACCAACGTGTTTTTTTTGGCGTTTTTGCCTTGTGGTACGGAACCTTTCGTGTGCGAGTCCGACTCGCACTTGGCCAGTATTTCTGTTTTCATTTCACTCACTCTCTCGAGGACACACACACACACACACAGTCTCACTCACTCACTCACTGCTCACAGCGACTTCGTCGAGGTAAGACGTCGCTACTCGTGTCTCGTAGGTACTCGTTCCCGGTAGTTGTCGGCGTTGTCGCTCCACTATAATAAAACAAAATACTTCAGAAACAAGATGTCGTTGATGATGAGCCACGGTGGATATGTGGTAGTTTTCACGGATGGAGCCTGTTCATCAAACGGCAGGAGTGGAGCTCAAGCTGGTTTCGGCGTATTCTGGGGTGATGATCATCCCTGGAACGTGAGTGCGCCGGTTACTGGGGGTCGAGCCACAAACAACAGTGGCGAGATCCAGGCCGCTACGTGTGCTTTGCAGCTAGCCCACGAGAATGGCATCCGGAAACTAGAGATCAACACAGACTCCCGTTTCCTCATCGACGCCGTTACCAAATGGATGCCAGGTAACTAATAATCTTGTTATTCTAAGCTTTCAAAATGCGAATATGTTAGTATCTGATAAAATTGTTAGGTGGGTACCTGTGAGGATGTTTTCATAAAAAATATTTTAATCAATGATTTCAACTAGTAATATATATGTCAATGATTTTAATAGGTTGTGACTACCTACATAAATTAATTAAGTTTATTGCAGACTTCTGACTGAGCAGGGACCTTTTCCGCCATTACCTCCTCTGTATCTCAAGACAGTAATGTAATAAATGTATTTTCTTTCTATTTCAGGGTGGAAACAAAATGGCTGGAGACTAGCATCAGGTCCACCAGTGAAGAATCAGAGAGACTTCAAACAGCTTGACTATGCCATGCGCTTTGTTCAAGTGAGGTGGCACTTTGTGCCGGCACATCAGGGAATATATGGTAATGAAATGGCAGACCAACTGGCCAGGGAGGGGGCCATGATGTATTGTGATTAAAAACAAATTGTCCAATACTGCTATTCAACCTCCCAATATAATATTCATATTATAGAAGCTAAGAGAGGTGTAGCATGTGGACTAAATCTTTTAATTTTTTTTCCTACTTTTTTTTTTGTTGTTTTCAAGTACTTATGTATTTCTTTTGAATTAGGTTAGGGATGAGGTCTTCATCATTCATTTTGTATTCCAAATACCTAGGTATAGGTATGTATTGTGTGCCTTTTTACATTCCTATTGATTAATCAATAGAAGTAAGTAGTTACTAAAAATAGAAATAAGATTTATTCATTCCAACCAGTATTAGTTTAAGTTTATTATGTATGAACAGTAACTGTTGTTTTGAAGATACAAAGAGGTTGTTTTGTTTTTTTTTTTTACTTGATTTATAAGGATGTTAATCATACAAGTGATTGATTGTAAGGCCAGTTTGTTAAAATATTAACAAAGTTATTAAACTTGATTTCATATGAATTTCTGTTTTTGTTAGACCCACAAAAAACACCCAAACAAGGCACACAAGTGCCGTGCCACTTAAGTTATTCCCAACTTGGCAAGCAGCTAAAATGTTAAGTGGTATGGTACCTATATTGGCATCTCTACACACTTGAGTTTTAATTAACGAAGTAGGTATACATCAAGCTATACATAACCAGTATACGCCGACTTCTGATTGTACGAAAAACCTATACAATGCGGGGTCAGCTAAAACTGGAATGTGTAGCTACAGCACACAGCATTACAGTGCGGCCGACGAGAGAATGCGTCCTTGACATCCACGTTGACATCTGTCAGTTTCATACAAACGAATACTTGTTTTGCGAATTTGATCTTTTTAGCAAACTATCGTAGGTCTCAGGTACAGCAGCCCGAATTAACCTATAAGACTGCTCTGAAGGAGGTACGGAACATATTTACTTGCTCTGAAGTGCGGTAGGTACTCGCTGCGCAGTACCTCACCCCTGCTGATAGGTGAATTTGTTACTGCGCAGCGCAGCTACTCGCCTCGTGTTCCGAGCCGCCATAAAGTTTGAATGTGGCTCTTAAAGCTACTTTACTCTTTGATGTGGCTGTAGGTACGCATCATCTCGACGACGACACGGCCGGACTGTAACAATGACGTCATTGTCATTGAATCACATTACAGCCAGTCGATTCTATTAAAATCGCACCGTGAAAACTTAGGTGAAGTGAGTTTGTTTTTGCTAGGAATTGACAATATTGACAGCTAACTCCACGCTCACTTCACCTAAATTTTCACGGTGCGGTTTTTACAGACTCGCACCGCCCGGCTAGCTTTTAGACAATTTCAAAATTTTCCAATACTGAACAGATTATTTGACTGCTCACCCCCTCTAAACTTGGGTAGGTAGGTATATTTATTAGGTAGGTACTCATTAATCAGTTTGCTTTTATAGGGCGATTTTCCTTTTTTGTCTCAAAAATCTTTTTAAAACGTCGAGCGTTAAAATCCCAAACAGTAGATCGAGTCGAGACATTCCCCGATTAGTCTTACGGTAGGTAGGTATCATGTTTCTGGTGAGTTAGCAATGTGTGTGTGTAAGAACTGTTGTAATAATACCTTTAAATAGGTAGGTACCTTTGTCGTGTTTGTTTACAGTTAACGATTATATTCAAGTATAGTTGCCCTCGTAATTGGTTTATCACCTTAAGATTGAATTTCACTTAGGGATGATCTGGATCCCACCAAAGTATTAATAGCTACTCATAAGTAGTACTCAAATCTTCTTGCTATACTATTACAAAAGTACTTATCGATACTTAGGCGGAACTCAACATCAGCGCGCGCCGGCCACGGTGGCGCGTGACATTTTTTACGAATTGAATAAAACGTTTCTGCGCTGGGCATTCGCCTCCGCTCCCCGTGCCACGTCGCGTGGCGCGTTGTAGTGTGGACTGTGGATCCGCCTTACTCATATCAATCCTTTTTTTAAATGTCCGAAATATAAATTTATTAATGTTTTAGGTAGTTTCATGAAATAGGTACATTTCATAGGCACTATTATTTATTTATTACTTAACAGTTTCAAGGGCATTATATGGCTGCCGTCATAACAATAAAACTTCTATTGAGTCTCGTTTACCGCGCTTGAACCCGTTAATACAATAAATAAATAAGAGACAACAGCGTTGCTATTCTGTAAAAATCTCACGGTGAAAACTTAGGTGAAGTGAGCGTGGAGTGAGCTGTCAATAGTGTCAATTCCTCGCAAAAACAAACTCACTTCACCTAAGTTCTCACGGTGAGATTTTTACAGAATCGACCGGCTTGTTTTTATTTTGCGTCATAGTTCACCAGCACCCTAATTGCTTAACAAACTTTCAATCATTATCTGAATAATTTTGAAGTAGGTAAGTATTGCTAATCCATTGCTTTAGATGTTCGAAAAATTTGAACAACGTAGGGTAGGGGCACCAAAAGATGAACGACCCCCAATAGATGAACGATCGAGCGAAAAATAAAAAAATATAAAAGACCGCGCTACTTACATGTGTGCAATATTTTTTCCCGCATAGGTCAACATTTTTTCTTCCGGGTTCCATAAAAATTTTGACAGTGACGACTCAGACGCGCTCGCAGCCAGCCGTCGTGTGAGCGTTTCCCGTCAAAAATCTGTTTTCTAGGGAAACTTACTTAAGGAAAGTACCCTCCGAATTTAAGAATTTTATCAGCTTATAGAAAGAATTATTAATAGATTTCAGTGGATTTGATTAGAATAAAATCTTGTTATATTCGGCTTTGTTTATATTGATACATTTATACATTATTTACCGTATTTTTAGAGTAATTTACTGTTCAAGTAATGGATTCAATTTTGTTCGCTTGATCCAATAGATGAACGGCGTTCAACTACTGGAGAAAAGGCTTATTTTTATAGCTATCATTACTTATAAACTCACGCATAAAGACCAAAACAAAACCACTCAAATGAATTTTTAAAAATGTATGAACTTAGTTACCAAAAGTTGAACACATGATTTTAGTTTTTGATTATTTTTAAGGCTTTATTTTAGTATAAAATCTTGCACTGTTCAGCTTTAGGATTTACGCCCAAAATTTGAACTAAGAAATATGTTCACATTTTATTCGTTCATATTTTGGGTATCTTGCCTTAAATTGAACCTGAAGTGAATTTTATTCGTTCATTTTCTGGTTCCTTATTCCAAATAATGAACGAATTGAATGTGTTAGTTCAACTATTGGGTGCAAAATATTCATAATTAGGGCTCAGTGTTCAACTATTGGGGTAAAACCCAAATATTTTTACAAATAGTAACTATAAAAAAAACATTGTAGATCTAGACGGTACTTTTTTTAATCCGTTAAATCCTAAGGGTTATAGGATTAATAAAAAAAATATGCATGCATCAATGTCGTGAAATAACTGAGTTATAGCTATTTAAAGTTGTCATAAACGCTTAATCGTTCATTTATTGGTGCCAGTACCCTAAATATCGCAATGAATGTTGTTGAACCGTCAAAATGAAAGGCAAGCTGCTGTTAGTGTGGTTACGCAATTACCCCGCTGCTTTGGAAAATAAACATTCATTAGGTACATGACTGTGGCTACGACCTACCTGAGCGATTCGATTCGATCCAACTACTTTTCTTCCGATACCGAGTAGGCAAGTATCCAAGTATATTAAATACAATTAACAAAACAAAAGTATCGATTGGGTACTTACATTTATTTACTTGTATCCAATCATCCCTACGTGATGTGACAGAATTAAAAAAAAAACTTGCAATTGTTGTCAAAAATGGTAAAGGAATTACGAGGTCGACTATGTTATAATGTTGCTAAAAGAAAGCCTTGTGGTATTACGTATAATGTAAGTAAGTATGGAACGTACAGTTATTTTATTACCCAAAAAAATAAGGACTCATAAATATGAATCTTTACAACATTTTTTGTTACAACGAAACGGAATATGGTTTAACGACGGACCATCTAAAAAGTAGGTAAAACAAAATATCGACATCTGTTTCTTTACAAGAACAGCATGTTTAGATTTATTACGTAGGAAAAAAAACCAGCCAAGTGCGTGTCGGACCACGCAGTTCTGTAGGTAACTTAATAAATAAGTACTTACTTAAGTATTTTAAAATTATATAAAAACCTAGTAAACCCTTTCATTTGATATGCCACACGGTACAGTTAGCAATACTTTTTTTCTCTTAAATATTTGCTTACCAAAATCGACTCCTGGCTGGCGTTCGTGTTTCGGTCACAGAAATGTATGTCTTGAAAGTAGATAGGAGGTAGGTACCCAACCTAATGGGTCTATTTAGATGCGAAGCAAATTGGTTGTGATAGACAGGCACACGAGTGATACTATTAGGGTTCTGTTTTTCATTCAGACGTACGGATCCCTAAAAAACGAATAATTAAGGTCCCTGCCTGGGCGCGTTCTGGCTTTCGCTCTAATATCCCAAAAACTAGACGTGTTACATCCCCGAGATTTTTGTCTACAGATGAATGGATGACTTTTAATTGACCTATGCGACGAACCAACACGAACACGAACTTCAAGTCGTTCATGGTGCGTGTTCCGATTCCGAGGTTCCGACACATCATCTCGAGAGTTCTGGCCGAAGGGTGTTGTCCGCCGATTTCGTGGCCGGATACATGACACCAGTCAGCGAAACACGACGCAGACACTTCGTGTTCGTAATGCTAAGTATACACGAAGACACTGACACTCGACAGAAATGTCGACACTAGTGTCGATTGCGTCTACACGGTAAGCAATTTTTTGTGTCGACATTGGTGTAGACATCTAGTGTACCGGTTCAAGTGTATTTGCCGTCTACACGAATCACACATTCTGACACTGACTGCAATTCAGTGTGGTACAGACGCCAGCACATCAAGTTACTACAATCTGTCAGATTTCTTTAATAGATTTTCGACTTTATTGCTAAAGCATAAGGTTCAAGGTTGATTGGGAAAATCTGACAGTTTCGGGTAGGTTGACCTGCTGGCGTTTGTACATTCCATCGGCATCGCCATGAATCGACGTGCTGCTGCTGCTGCGATTGTCGCGATATGTGTTTCAATTAAAATGCGTCGTCGTAAAAAGAGATCTGTATGGATTAAAGATTGGATTAAAAGAAGAGTGTAAGGACATGCCTTTGCTGATCCCCATTAAGACAGTCGTCGGTCCAGTAACATGATTGTCACGTTTCGCAAACAAAGCATTGTTATTCTAGTAACTAAGTAATATAAGTTAGCAATACGATTTGTATGTTATAATTGGATTATTAATAAAAGGAACCTTGGAGTGAACAGTTGTTTCTATCTGCAACCTACCCATAGGGATACACTTCATGGCGACCCTGCCTAAAAAGAACAATTGAAGAAATGACAACCAAAAATTAAAACAAACTCAAGCAAGTAACTCAAGAAAGAAGCACCAAAGAAATATCAAGAAAGAAGATGGGAAAAACTTATTCAAAAGAAGAAGTAGTAATAGCTCAAAATGCAAACGGAGAAGCCAATGCCAGCACCAGTCAAAACTTTGGACAGCTAGGGACATACAATCAATTGTTATCAGAATTGAAAAATGAAGATCCAGAATGTTACAAAAACTTTCTTCGGATGAAACACGAAGACTTTCAATACTTATCTAACAAGATTTCACCTGCGATTAAGACGCAAGATACGAATATGAGGTTAGCTATCTAATGTGGATGAACGTTTGGCGATAACATTAAGAATTTTGACGTCAGGTAAATTCTTTCTGCAGATTTCTTTACTCGATTTTTATAATCGGGGTTTGATGTTTGCCATAGTTCTGGCAGCGTTTCATAAAATAAAATTAAATATTTTATTTCCTCTGCAGACCACGCGCGTGACGTCATTAGTCTAGCTAAAATTTCGCGCAAGTTCGAAATTTGCGAGCGACACTCGTGTCGGAAAGCGCGCACGTCCTGTCTCCACGCGGCGACAGACACTAGACTCTTAGTGTCTGTGTCGTGTTGATTTTAAAAACTGCCAGTCGATTCTATAAAAATCTCACCGTGAAAACTTAGGTGAAGTGAGTTTGTTTTTACTAGGATTTGACACTATTGACAGCTCACTTCACCTAAGTTTTCACGGTGAGATTTTTACAGAATAGCACCGCTGAACCTCAATACTGAACAATAATTTCGGTGTAAGCATTCCATTAATCAAATATAAGCACATCATTTAATTTTGTAAGCGCATCGTTTGGCACTACGATTGGAGTTTACAGGAGTACGTTTTACATTTCGACACACATAAAATACTAAGACAAATAAAACGAGGAAATGTTCATACAAATAAAAGAATGAAATCGGTTTCATTATATATTTATTGAATGAAACAGTTTCGTAGGTACAATTATTTACTAAAAGCTCTTATTAGTAACGTAACCTTACTATTTACAAACGGAGACAACACTTGACAGTCGTCTACTTCCGTTTTCAGAAAAGAGGTTTATGCTAATGTAATATGATCTTTAAAATTGTATTGAGTTGCATGTTTGCTTGCAAAAGACACATAATTCAAGATGCGAAAAGCATCTTAAATGAATATGGCAATGCAAATGTTTTTCCCGTCTTCTCACTAAAGGGTCAAGTTCAATTAGCTAGCGTAACACCGAAGATTTGATGGGTACCTATAGACGACAAAATAAAAGAATGTTTTTGGGGTCTACGACCGCTGGCGGTATTGTTACTAGAAGTAGTAGAGTGAGATACCGTGGCTCCTGGCACAGGCAACGGAAGGAACACGGGTGGGTTTTAGTCAGTAAAAGTCTGACACACCCGCCTGCTCCGCCCAGGGCGGGAGAAGTTATTTGATAATTTCACAACAAAAAAAAAAAGTATGAGTAGAATCTGTTTTTATTTGTTTTATCGTGTTTGGATATCGATAACCATCACGTCTGTGAAGTTTACACAAAGAAAACTGATTGTTTAATCTGATATTTCAAGTGACTACAATAACTGCGGTTGATGACCCTAAAAAAACTCATTTAACTTCTTTTTTATTTGATCCTGTTTAGTTAACGATACATCATCACGTTTGCGTAGTTTCGCTAGCTAATTCAATTGGACCGTGTATAATGTGGCCACATACACATTTTGGCTATACTTTTCATTATTGATCAATGATTAATAAAATCTTAGTATTAATCATAGTGCGCTTGGATGCCTCATTTTAGTCAAAAACATAATATATACAATCACGATTAAATAAATGAAGCCATCGCCTTTAACCGACTTGTACCAACTAATATCGGTACCGAATAACAAATAAAATGCACATTAAAGTGAACTTAAAATTAACAGTCTTAAAATTATTGTAAACAATACATTGTAGTCGTATGCTGATAGATTTAAGAGTTATTACAACTTGAGTAACTAAATACTCCGTTAAAACGAGTACAGTATAGACAGAACGTTATACCTTGTTTATAAATTAATAAAGGAAAATAGCAGCCTTCTATTTTCCAATAAAAAGTCCTGGGGCCGAATGGCATTATGATTCCAGTAAAAAAAAGGATGGCGCTATCAATCATGTATACCTCCATCTCTCTCTTACACTGGAATCATGATGACATTAAGCCGTCATAATACGGCACCTGATAAGAATAAAAAAAAAATTGAGGTGTGAACAGACATCGTGGGGCACTCTATAGAATGCCATGCTATGTACAGTGTACTCGTAATGTATTGTATTAAATGTACTCAAATTACATTACAATCACATTAGCTTGTCAGCTTAATTCGATCCAAGCGTTTCATTCATACCAAGCTTTGCATGTGTGGTTTTGCCGCTTTCTACTATAAAGCCTGCGCTACACTACTCGCGGTAACTCGAAGTTGATACGATAGTGTGGAAGGGCACTTCGGTATGCTTCGTGCAACCTCGGGTCGCCTCAGACGACTTCTGATCGTTGTCCGCATTTCTTAGCATGACTAATGGGTCACGTACTTCGGCCTTGGGTCAATTTCGAGCAGCCCTTCATCAAAGCAACTTCGCGCCTTTATGTTTCACGAATCTTGAAATACATCTTTACGTCTTTGTAAACTATGTAAAACATGACACGATATATCAGATTCACCTGCCTTGTGACAACGATGAACTAATTCTGAAGCCATATTGAACCATATTATTATTATTGTTGCACACAGTATCATAACATATTGTCTATTATTCGAAACATTAATGAACCAACAATATTATATCGATCAATCAATTTACAATATTTACACGAACTAGGTGAATGAAAAAATTTATTAAAACCCTTTTTGAGCTTAGTTAAAAGGCTCAATATTTTAATAAAGAATAAAAACCTAAAATAATGTTTAGTATAAAACATGCCTATTATAAAAAGCTTCTCTCATTATTGGGCGCGCATTGCAAACATATTTAAAGAATGCAAGAAAACAGACATTTGATGCAGTATTATGAAATAAAAAAAAGTCGTTCATCTCTTTTTTCACAACACATTATTGCGTTCAATGGCGGTTTCGCTGACAAACTATTATTGTGTCTGACTATACAATTAATATTTTTTTTAAACAGGATTCAATGGAGACTAGTTCAATCAAAATACGTAAGCAAAAACAAATGTTTACACCACATTTTCGTAAAATCACATAATTATTTACATTTTTATTTAAAATTTTATCATTTTCTGAAATGAAAAATCTAGCCAAAGACTAATTTAAAACGGCAGCTGAGCGCATATCTGTTATTAAGAAAACACTGTATATTCTTTACGTAGTATGTATGTATCGTTTCCCACACTTATAGGTGTATGTAACAATGTCTGATTAGACACTAACCTTTGTTTGAAGTAGCCAAAAGTAATTAATAGCAAAACCGTGAAATATTACCCACTAGAATATTTAGCTTCATAAATATTCGACATTTCACACCATAAAATACATTGCACAAAGAAACTACATACTTGTATGTTGTATGCGCTTAGCTTATACCAATGAAATAATCATTAAACTATGTACACTATACTGCTAGGTGTACAGAAGAGCAACAGCTAAAAGTTATCTCAGTATCAAATTCACGATGAACAACTACTTAACTTAGCCACCGAACATTGAATCACGGAATTCATTTAATTACGACATGCAGTTTTTACTAAGTTTGGCAAAAATATTAACATTGCAATCTTCATGGGCGTCCATTGTTTTTTCAAACTCCATAAGAACGGAGCTAACATCGGAATCGCCAATTGTAACGTTAACAAAAGCGACTAATGAAAGATCACAGAAAAAATATTACTAAAGCGGTCAAAGAGGCTACAAAACAACCACATTACCGACTGTCAGCACATAACTTTTGAACATTCGTTTCACCTATGAAATTAACTGCAATAACAGTACTTATTTCTGTTTACAAATACCTACCTGCAATATACTTGAAACAACACATTACATATTCGTAAACAACGGCTCACTGACTTGAACTAAAGAATTTCCTATTTGTACGTGTCATCAATATGTTAACCGCGCGCGATCACTGAGTATATTTTTAAAGTTATACTAACATTAGACCATTCATAATAAATAACATTAGAAAATACTCTTTAGCGAGGAAACTCCTCGCTTGCTTCCAGCAGGAATTAAATACAGTATAATGTTTCAAGATGACCCGAAACTCTTCTTGAATGGTTCAAAAGATACATGAAAGTAACTATTTCTCCTGCTTTAACGGCACTACTTACTCAATCGTGAGGCTGGTCGTGCAGCTGCGTGGCAGTGTACATTGGCCGTGCAGGGAGTCAATAGGTTCCTCTCATGTGTAGTACTGGATGGTGTGCGTCCTTCGGGCGGGCGTCACCACGGTTGAGTTGTTCGGCGCGCCCACTATGAGGTACCCGCCTGAAGATGACATCACCTTCTTGTTCGCGTTTTCTTCGTTGTTCATTAACTGTTGGGAGGTAGAAAATGATTAAACAATGTTTTAAGCAGTACATATACTTTATATACTGGCTGACTTTTTTTACCGTCTGGACAAAAGCAGGGTATAAAAGGTGAACGTAGTAGTAGGCTAGCACAGCTTTTATTTTTCCATAAAAAAAAAAAAACCCTTTTTTAATATTTATTGAACGTCGCTACCACAGATATGATAGACCTAGATAACGCAAGTATCACGATCTGTATGAAAACCAAGCGTGCCATTTTTTGACTACCTACTATGACGTCACAAGCAGTATTTAGTGATGGGAAAATCAAATCGATTCAAAGACGCCGCCGCGTGCGCGCCCCACCCCCGGGGCCTAGCGCCAGCGCGAGCGCTCACCCAGCCAGCAGTACTCAGGACTGAGCGCGATAGTAGTGGCTTACGATTTTTGTACGTAGGTTGGGCACGCGAAGTAGTTGCTCTTGCGTTATCTAGGTGTATCTACATCTGTGGTCGCTACGAATTCATTCACAATTTCCGCGCGTAGAGATGGGTGCCCCCCTTAAGTTGATTTTTTATATAATTTGTCGATCTGACGACGTGTACGTTTAGATATAGATACGTACTTGTTTGTTGATGATAATGGGCTGCATCTGGTTGGGCGTAGTCGGCTTGTACGTGCCAACGCATTTCATTGTCTGGTTCCCGCTCGTGTCTTCTACCATGCTTACTGAAAGGGATACGAAAATTCATATGAGACAATCAATATTCAGAGTTGATGGCCAAACTTCAGGCACCAGAAGCAGAAGAAGAATTAACCATAAAGCATATTTAAGGGGGAAGCGCTAGGGTAGCCCGCGAAATTATTTTTTTTTACGTTTTTTGCAATTTGCTGGTCAGTATTAAGTTGTACGTTGATTAAAATATGATTCGCGGCCGTAACAAATATGTATTTACAGAATTATAATCATTAAAGTCATCACACAACTCTCTAAGACCAAGTAATCCCCAAGAATGACTATTTCATGAAATCTTGACATTTGGGGATTATACTAACTTAACAAGTTGTATTACTGATTGTAATGATTATAATTCTTTTTTCTCAAGAAATTAATTTTTTCTCAAATTTTCTTCGTTTTTTGCAATTTACAGGTCAGTGTCAGGTTGTATGTTGAACAAAATAAGGTTCGCGAACGTAACGAAAGATTTTAATGTTTACAGAATTATAATCATTAAAATCATCAATGTAACGCTCTAAGTTCGTATAATCCTATTAATTGATATTCCTTGGAAATAGTAGTATTGTGTTACTAAGCTTGAGGAAGTGAGTTGATCTTATTATTTTCTTACATCTGAAAATACTGTGCAGCGTAATATCAATTATGGTGGCAAAGCAATCATATTATCCTTTTTCAATACCGAAAAATTGTTGTTTGTATTGTGGCATTGACAAAATGCATACAGGTGTAATGGATGGACGAGGTCTATTGTGGAACGAAAAAAACTTCTTCTGGTGTTTGCGTCGCGTAAACGTAATTTTATTAAAAATAACGTTGCGTTTGCGCAGCTTATACATCCAACAAATGCCTTTACTGAACGTAGCATTCGCGCGAAGATAATATCAATGCCTGAAATCAAAGTACCAAACAGTTTTATCATTATAAATAGTATACCAACCAATAATGGAAGTCTTCTGTGTGCTATGTGGGTCTTGCGTGAAGCCGCGAGAGGGGGCGACCTTGCCGCCGACCGTCAGGGTCGGCGTGGACGTGTTTTTCTGTAACACCAATACACCCCAGCTGTGTAATAAATATGTGCGCCTTTTGTAACACCGACCACACCGTGTGTAACTTCACTAATACTGAGATGAAAAGACTAAAAGCGAAACTAGATGATTATATTTATCTACACTTTTTAAAAGCACAGCATTATAAGCAGAGTGAAAAAAAATATTATTGTATACACAGTGGCAGGGACGTCTACGCGAACCGGTTACCATGAATTCAGTACATGATTCTCAACCAATTAGTAATTTCAACGCAGGGGACGTCGAAATTAAGAGTAGGTTTAAAAAATAAAATAGCTGTTCCATACATATTGCCCGCGTAGGTATTGCACTTTTCTGTGAACCAGTAGAGTAAAATTTTTATAACCAATTTTTATACAATATTTTTTTCGATAAATTTGTAAATAAATAATTTATATTTTTTTATAACGACAAACAATTCTTCGGTGGTCACGGGTCTAGAATTATGTGCTAAATCATGATTACAGTTTGCGCGTTGATGATTTGAATCATGCAACCCTGATTAAAATTATTCATTAAAACAAAGTTGGAAAATGGGAAATTGTTGTTGTCAAAATAAAGGATTAAATAAAAAAAAAAAATAGAAATTCCCTTTGCTTCGGCGATATAAAGAATACGTGATCATTGGACGCTGACTGTACAACAAGCAATTTTATTACATTGATCACGCTAAATACAAATAATGTTTAAATTAGAACCCCATCGAAATGAGGTTACTTTTCTTAAATAATTTTTTTTTCCTCATTTCGATGGGGTTCTAATTCGAACATTACTTGTGTTTAGCGTAATCAATATAGCATAATTAAATATTATTTAGAAACCATTAAAACATTATCATAGAAAAAAAAGAAGTTGTTCTAAATTTCTAATACAATACACATAGCGATACTACGATTCGTTTATAAGTGTTATCAATCAGTGTATCAATGCAATCATAATTCCAGTTTGAAAAAGGGATGGTGCTATCGGTTATGTATTGCTCTTTCTCTCTCGCGCACTGGAATCATGATGGCATTACAACTTCGTAATACAGCCCCAGCACTAAATGATGAAAGTTGAGAATAATAAAATTGTAATAAACTCACTGGCAACTCCGGTTGAGGTTGTAGTCTGTTTTCCGGTGAATTTGGCGGGTCTCCGTTGCTATCGTTCTGAAATTATCATTATTTTGTTTATTACTTTATTGCAGCTGCCACGCGTTTTATCTTCGATGTCGATGATGTATAAGACTAGCTTCTGCCCGAGGCTTCGCCCCCCGACCCGTCGCATCGCATCCCATCGCTCGCCCGTGCTACTACTTCGTTTTCGCTTATCGTTCCTTCTGACGTTTTTTTCATTTTGCTCGGCTCCTAAGAGACGTAGCGTGATGTTAAATAACCTATAACCTTCCTCAAGAATTGGGCTATAAAATGCAAAAAGACTTTTTGAAATCCCACAGATAGTTCCAGAGATTACCCCCTACGTACAAAATCTATATATATAAAAGAAAGTCTGTTAGTTACACCACTTATAACTCAAGAACGGCTAAACCGATTTGGCTGAAAATTGGTGGGGAGGTAGCTTAGAACCAGGAGACGGACATAGGATACTTTTTTTTTTTTTTTTTTATAGTAGGAGTAGGGTAGAAGTAGGGTAGGAGTAGTGTAGGAGTAGGGTAGGAGTAGGGTAGGAGTAGGGTAGGGTAGGGGTAGGGTAGAAGTAGGGTAGGAGTAGTGTAGGAGTAGGGTAGGAGTAGTGTAGGAGTAGGGTAGGAGTAGTGTAGGAGTAGGGTAGGAGTAGGGTAGGAGTAGGGTAGAAGTAGGGTAGGAGTAGTGTAGGAGTAGGGTAGGAGTAGTGTGGGAGTAGGGTAGGAGTTGGGTAGGAGTAGTGTAGGAGCAAAACAACGTTTGCCGGGTCAGCTAGTTACAAATAAAATTTACCTCTTTATACATAATATTAATATCGATAGAAAAAGAAAATCTACTAAGGTGAAGTTACCCAGACACAATACTTACTATAGGAGCGTGTCTACAGCCGCATACGCAGACGTCTCTTTTTCTATAGTGGACGTGGAAATCTAGTCACAATTGTCAAACTTTTTCCAAATGACGTTTCCTATGTATCGTGGGTGAATTTTTCAACACAACGTCTCTCATAGCGTGCATACATGCCGCCGTCATCGAAAATAATTATCGTGACATATTTTAAGTCGACGATCGACGTCGGTCGCCCGCTATCTGAAGGGCAATTTCCGTAATAAAAAAAACGTTCAAAATCTAGTCCCAATCTCATCTCAGTGACAATCAATGTCAAAAACTTGTCAAAAATGAAGGGAAATTAGTGGTATTTTGTACAGATTGAGACTGAGATCAGACTGTGAACGTTCATAAAATTACGACAATAGGCCCCCTTTGATTTCACCTGACAAACAGCCAGGCCCGAAATAATTATCTGTTGTCCTTACAAAAGCTTGTCCATTTATGTTTTTGTAGCAGACAGAATGGTAAAATCATTGGCAAATAGTGATGCTGAACCGTCGTCGGATGAGTAATGTTACCTGCGAGCGCTGCTGACAGGTCGAGAAGTGCTGCGACCAGTGCGCGCGCTGGCACGGCAGGTCGCAGTACGACGTGTTCCAGCAGCAGTAGAACTGCGCCTCCTGCCTGCAGTTAGCACACCTGTAACACAGATATTAATGGTCAATCTCACAAAACCATTAATACAATAAATAATTAATATTAACATGTTCCTCTGTTTTCTGAAGACTAATATTCTCGCAATTTTGTAATTGAATTGCGAGTTTGATTGATCTCCTTACCACTGTTTGGACTTGGCGAGTTTGACGGCGGCCTCGAGTTCTACCTGCGCGGCCCGCCTCGCCTCGCTCACGGCGCGTATCTTCTCCTTGTCGAACGACGTGCGCATCTCCGCTATTGTCAGATCTGTAATGTTATAAGTACTTATTGATATATTTATGGCGTGTTTTCTTTGTTAGCCGGGCTAACATGCGCAGTGTGCAACAAAATTAAGCCGACGCAATATCTCGCAATAGACGAAGAACGAAACGAGGCTTGACTATGCGCAAACATCGTCATAATAATATCTCGTTTCGACGCGAGATAGTATAGTTGAATGTTGATTTGATTCCAAAATCAAACCCCCAACCCCAAGGTATTGAATGTTTTTAAATTGCTTCTTAGCTTTAATTTAGGCGATGTGTTTATTTTTGTTTTTGTGCTCACACCATAAATTATTATTGTAAGTCTATACGTGAGGATTTGTAATTGGCTTTCGGGTGACTATGATTTGCTTTTTTTTGTTTGTTTTTACTAGCTGTAAGTCCTCCATGTACTAAATAAATAAATAAATAATATATAGTTTGTTCCAAAAGTCATCATCTGCCTAGCCTTTTTCCCAACGATGTTGGGGTTGGCTTCCAGTTAAATCGGATGCGGCTGAATACCAGTATTTCACATGGAGCGATTGTCTATCTGACCTCCACAACACAGTTACTGGGTAATACGACAGCCGTTGATAAGACTGGTTGCCTGGATTTATAGAAAGTATTATTTTTTTTTACGTGTGGCTTGTTTGTGAAAGACATTCGTGCTTGGATTTGATTTTGATTCAATGCATTTATCATAGCGTCTGTCAGAGTACGGATGACGATCTTGATATTTCCAGCAGTACATACCGTGGTTATGTTTCACCTCCTTGAGCTCTTGCTGGTGTCTCCATTTGTCTTGTTCCACCTGCAGTCTGAGAGTCGTCAGATGTGACCACGGCTCATCTAGCTTCTCTAGTGAATCCTCTAGTAATGTGCGGAAGAAATCTGTCATCTGGAAGAATTTTTCATAGTTTCAATACAAGTTTGCAAAGTTCATTTGTATTAAAATTTGTCGATTACTTTGGTATTACTTTCACGAAGGCCTCTTTTCGCACAGACAAGAAATGAGGTCCATTTTCAAGTTTATTTAGTGCATAATAAATGTAGGATTGATAAATTTTTTTTAAAGTTTTTTTTGTTATTATCCAGGATTGTAGATTTGTGCTTAAAAACAGCAATCGACAATAAACCTTAATTGGCAATAGGCTCTATAACATGACTTATAAGGCGAAATGTTGGTTACCGACTATGCCCAGTAACATTATAAGGGCGCGTACACATAGCGATCCGTTGTCCGTTATTTGATGGCGTATGTAGTTGTATGAGCGAGTTCACACACAATACAGTATTCCAGATCCAGTAAAAAAGAAAGAGATCAGATAAGATCCGTTAAAAAGGATCCTGTAAAAACGGACGTTCTATGTGTACGCGCCCTAATGGCGGCGTATAAGCGCATACGTAAAGCTGTATTAGGATCTTTTGGTGCGTGGCAAAAATCGGAAGTAACACCAAAATGATGTTTTTAATACAGTTGCTCAAAAAGTGGTGTATTGCAGGGACGTATAGCGTTCGGGATGTGGGCTATTACATACTAGTGCTTTTTTTTTACCTTTCCCGAACTTGTGCTTTCTCTTTCCCAACTGTCAAAATAATGTCTATTAAAAAGAAAAACCAACCATGAAGGTTTTGTGATTCATACAAATACGTATATTTCTAAAAAGAAGCTACTAATTTACTTCAATATCAGATTTAATGATTTAATTGAATGAGTTAGGTTAGGTTTCATTTCATTTTATTAAATTTCATTTTCATTTCATATCAATAAAAAAAATATACTGAAGACTAAGCTGTATGGATAGTGCCCTTTGCCTACCAAAATGGGTGAAGAAAAAAAAACTCTGCTTATATTCTACGCTTGGCGCCATTTTCCAGAAAAAATGATTAGTTAGTTGAGTTTATTGTGTTTTTATTATTTTATTAAATTGCTTCATTTTTTCGCAACTGTATTAAAAATAGTCGTTCAGTACACCTGCGGAACCGTCATTGCAACTTGTTCCGACTGTCAACCCTCGCCTTCGGCTGCGCCTCGGCTCGGGTAGACATTTGTCGGAACTCTTTGCAATGACAGCCTTTCCGCACTTGTAATGAAATATACTATTACCAACACCGCCTGCCCCCCTGTCAACGTCATTCGAGCGCCAAAAGGTCCTTCTAGTCCGTTCACACTTATTTTACCAATGACAGCTGCAACCTAACAACAACTTTATTGTAACGAGAATAAAGATCACAATGATTTTGACAGACCTGTCAATGGCAGCAACCCAACAGCAACCTTATTCGAATGAGAATAAAGATCACTGTGATTTTGACAGTGGTGCAAAATCAGAGGTAAAAAATTACTGTGAATGGACTGTATGTTCTGTAACGTCAGGCTACCTTGACAGCGTTCTGGTTGAGCTTGGCGGTGATTGGTCCAGCAGTGGAGGGCGCGGGCATGCTGCCGATGGGCGTGTTCGCGTCCAGCGGGTTCAGCAGGAACTGCATCGGCCGCTGCTGTAGTCGCGGCGGCTGGCGATAACATGAATAGTCGGTGAAAAGGTGAAATGACAGCATCGATATATAAGATACGGTTTGTAGATAATAATAATAGTTGAAACTTGTTTAAAGCCTCTGACTCCTGAACTAGGTGTACCTGTATGTCAGGAGGCAGCACCCTCTCCCATTCTATTTGGTTAGGTACTAATGTCAACATAACATAAGTCTGAACTAGTCGAATTTAACTGTATACCTCTCCAGGCGTATTTTCAGTAGGTGTCCTACTCAACACACTGATAGGAGGCGTGGGCGCGGGCGCTGTGCCGGGCGCTGGCCCCGGCGCGACGCTCCCGGCGAGCCCGGCCGCGCCCGCTGCAGGTGACGTCAGCGCTGCTAGTGGAGCTGCCGTGTTGCCGCGCTCGACGATGCCGTTCAACATCGGTGGGGAGACGGCACTCTGTTCAATGCAAATTGTAGATTTCCCATAGGTAAAAATCATGTACTTCCATACACCTATAGAGTTAATTTTTAAAAATCCTTCCTTGGTGCTCATTTTCGCTATACAAGGAACTCTTGTACAAAATTTCATGCTTCCAGACAATGGTTTAGGCCGTGCGCTGTCTGTCAATGACTTAATAAGATTTACGAACATAGTACTAAGTATGTTTTAGTTATATTTTACCGACACAAAATTAATTGAATTCTAAGTAGTGATATAAATAATAACAGTATTAAGGATGCGCCTGCACACTATTCTTTGGCCTGAATTGTTTAGTATTACATTCTCAAAGAAAACAGCACCCTATTGGCCTAATCCAGTTTCGCTCACAATCTGAATCATTTTGAACTATATTACTAATCCGTTGCTTCATTATGATCGGAAAAATTTCTCGTGTTTGGCCTATAGTTTTTATTACTTTGTTGACTCACATCAATGGCGCCGACGGACATGACCGGCTGGAAGCTGAACATCCACTGTCCGTTGACCGACGTCATTAGCGGCACGGTGTGCACGGTCGGCACGGACGCCACGCTCGTGCTGGTCGTCACGGTCGTGCTTGTGGTTGAAGGAGAGCTTGAAGGCTGCATGAGAGGCGTTGTCACTGTGTTTACTAGGTTGTTGGCTGGAACAAAATGTTATTTTTTTTTAGTTGCCACTGGGTAGTTAACCTTAGTTTAAAATGTTGTGAAAATAATGTGTTAAGTTTTGAATAGAAATTAAATCGCAAAAACTTAACCAGCACCCTAATTGCGTAACACTCTATCAATCACGATCTGCATCATTTTGAAGGATATTGTTAATCCATTGCTTCATATGTTCGAAAAATTTGTCTGCTCAACAACGTAAATAGTGCAATGAATGTTGTTGAACTGTCTAAATGAAAGTCATTGCTACTGCGTGTTACGCAATACCCCGCTGGTTGCACACAGGTAGTCTTTTTGATAAACAGACAGAATCGTTTCGAATCATCATCAAAATGGGCGATCTTAGGCGCTTTGCAGATGGAACAACTTTAGTTGAGGCAACTATCAACTTTTTGAAATTTTCCTTTAAAAGTTGCTACGACCAAATAGGCCGAGATGTATGTAAACAACTAGTTGCCAGTTGCTGCAATAGTTGTTCCATCTGCAAAGCGCCTTATTGTAAAGTGGTTGCAAAAGTACTTCTCTTTAGTATACGAGATATTAGTGTGTGTAAGTCGCATTGTCGAATCTGTACTTATTATAAATTAGCTGGCCTGATAGACGTTGTACTGTCCAGACAAAAATGTACACAAAAATCCCATAGAAAAAAGTAAGTACTTTAGGTTCTACCCGAATTTTCCAGTGTTTGCGGGCAACTTTATACCATTTTTTTCCCCAAAAACCATATTACGAAAATTTTAAAACAAAAAAATTAACCAAATCGGTCTAACCTTTCTCAAGTCACGTTTACCAACGAACAGCCGTTTTAAAAGTCGCTTTTCGTGACCGCGTTGTTCTTCTAAACTACGAAATGGATTTTGATACGGTTTTTCACTATCATTTAGAGAATAAATTCTCTCTGGAAGGTTTATTTGTATATTATAATACACTAGTTTCCGCCCGCGGCTTCGCCCGCGAGGTATGTCGATAAAAACTATCCTATGTCCTTCTCCGGAATGCAATCTATCTCTCTACCAAATTTTATCGAAATCCGTTCAGTGGTTCAGACATGAAAAGGTAACATACAGACAGACAGACTGATAGACAGACAGAGTTACTTTCGAATTTATAATATTAGTATGGATTAACATTAAACTTCCATGTAATAAAGAAATCTGGTTAAAAACCGTGCGTATTATGGGCGCGTCGCTAGTATTAGATAAATAGTGTTAGATTATTATCAAAATGGAACTCACCAACTGATGAAACAGGCGGTCTGAGTATGGACGTAACACTAGGCGGGGCGGCGTTCTGTGGGCGCGGCAGTCTCACAGGCGCCTGCGTCATGGGCGGCTGTATCGGGATGTACACCATCGAATTCTTACTGTTCAGCTCCGAACGACCTTCCTCCGGCTTCTTCGGCTGAGGGAATGTCTTCTTCGCCCTAGGACGGACTTCAGGCGCTTTTGTAATCGTCGCCGTCGCTGCAGCTTTTCTAGCATTCAACGGCGTCACCACAACCTTGTTTATCCTAACATCGCGCAAATTCATCGGCGGTCTCGGCGGCATATTCTGCGGATTCACTGGCCGTAGTCTGAACGCATTCATGAGATCCATTTTCTCCATATGCCTATCAGCGTCGTCGAGGTCGATTGGCTCAGCCTTGATTTCTACTTGCACTTCATCGTTTGTGTTTTGTCTCTCCGGTGACGTCATCCTCGCGAATGCTCGTACGCCGACGCGACCTACGACCGGTTCCACGTCATTGCGAAGTCTCTGAAGCTTTGATACCGCATCTTGCATAGTTACCACGTTCTCCGTACTCGTGGGTGTAAAGATACTGGAGTCGGAAGTAGCTTCCTCGGTGATATCTATAGTGCTGGCATTGGTCGTAGTTTTAGTTATAGTCAAGCCGGTGTTTTGTGCTGTTGTCGACAAGCTTCGCACACAGCTGATTGTGGGGAGGCCGGTACTATGACTTACTATCGTTGATTTACTAGTTTCACGCGCGAGGACAGCTAAGGTCGTGTCATCGTCAAATTGCAACCGATCTTTGACACTTTTTGGACTTAAGTCCGGAGTTGATTTAGGTGACATCTGCTTTTCCATTCTAGATTTGTCACCATTAGTATCATGGTCTTTTTCTTTAGATGTAGAGATGCTCCCTCTTCTTTTCACTTTAGAGCTTCCTTCAGCATTCTTTTCAGATTTCTTTTCGGCTTTGTCTGAGGATCTAGTGGAACTGGTACTGTTAGTAGATCTACTACTTCTAGAATTACTTCGTTTCTCATACCGGGATCTTTCCTCTTTAGAAGGTTTATCGCTAGGTGTCTTTTCAACTTTTTCAGATTTAGAACTTGGTGTTTTTTCAACTTTGGCTGATTTCGAGTTTGGTGTTTTCTCATTTTTTTCCGATTTTGAGACCGGTGTTTTTTCTGCTTTGGGCGTAGATTTTTCAATTACCTCTATTTTCGTAGAAGGCGTTTTATCTGCTTTTTCAGATCTTGTAGATTTCCGTCTCTGCGGTATCTTTTCTGGTTCTTTATCTTTACTGGGAGTAATTATTTTAGCGGTGGTGTCCTTCGAGGTACTATTTCTGGTTTTACGTATTTCTTTTGTGACTAGCGCTATTCTTATTGGAGTGACTCTTTGTTTGTCTTTCTCAACACTGTTTCTTGGATCAGTGTCTTTTACTTTGAGCGGAGTTTCATTTGTTTCTTGTTTAGGTTTGTCAGTTGTTGACTTTTCATCAGCTTTGCTACTGCTCGGTACATTTTCGTCAGATTTCTTGTCTTCTGTGAAATCATCGAGTTTTCTCCGTTTCTCGCTGGTACTACTGCAGCTGCTGCCGCTGGATTCTATGATAGTTACGACTGCTTCCTCGAGCTGGGACCGGCGACGCTTTCTAGAGGAACTTGTTGACGTAAAAGGCTGAGAATCTTCTTTTGTTTTAATTTCAGCAATAGTTTCGGTTTCGATCTCTCTGTAACAATAAAATGTTGTTTCATAAAAACAATCATGCAAAAAAAACAAAATTTTTTATATTTTTGAACATACTTTTCCGAATTTGTAACGCTCTTATCCAGAGGAAAAGAATCATCGTCTTCCATTTTGGCTATTTCAGCGCCGTCCGCCATTTTTCGCGCTATTGTATTTGTATCTTCATTGTCACTCGTATCGCTGAAACAATAACAAACATTAAGTTTTACCCACAAACAAGGCTTCACATTTGGGTCATCAGGTCGAGGTCACCAGGTGAGATGTTTTCCAATGAAATTGCTCCAGGGAGAGGTAAGTGTGTGGCGCCATCTACAACTTGTAGTGCGCTCGCTGCCTACGTAGTAAACATGTACAGTAGTCGTATAGGTAACACTACAAATTTACGTCAACAAAAACTTAAAAAGTTATGTCATGGGTGCACAATATAAATAAATGGCTAGAAACAGTTAAGCTGGGTTTATATTATTGTGTCAGAGTGTTCCGTGACACGTCAGAACGATAGCAGTACTATTTAGTCCAGTATTCGTAAGGGGGAAGCGCTAAGGTAGCCCGCGAAATTCAAATTTTCTTACGTTTTTTGCAAATAGCTGGTCAGTATTAAGTTGTACGTTGATTATAATATGATTCGCGGCCGTAACAAATATGTATTTACAGAACTATAATCATTAGGATCAGTAATACAACTTGTTAAGTTAGTATAATTGTAAAATGTCAAGATTTCATGAAATAGTCATTCAGTGGGATTACTTGGTCTAAAGAGAGTTGCGTTGATGAATCGGTCTAGCGCGCCACAGATACAACAATGTAGTCCCGACTTTTTTTATGGTTAGCAGTGATAGACAGATGATAAAAGCCACCACAAATTAAAGGCCTGTTCAGATATAAGAAATATTCACTTTCGTCCGCGATAATTTACTAACAAGCCGTCATTTTTAAGTGATTTTTTTGTGGCGATTCATAGTGATGTGTTCTCGTGCATATAAGCACTCGTGGTATGTTCAAAAGTAAGTACTAACCTGTAGAAATTCTACGTACCTGTTTTTGTCAAGTAGTGCATACAGACGCTGTAGTTCCTCTTCGTCACTATCCGAACTATCCGAGTGTAGGAGCAACCTGATATTTATAATATTATCTTACTGCATTGTGTTGGTTTTATATTATATTATCATCTTGTAATATTGTTTTCAACGAGAGCGAATAAAGCTTATATTTGAACAGGTCTTAAAATTCCATTCTGGTTATTGTTAAAAGTGACTGCTTTTGTTAATAAAAAGACCGGTAATGGTGGTGCATATTTTTTTTTGGCTAGACTTATTAGGTACTGCGATTTTTTCGCAGTAGCGTTTGTTCAAGATATGCATAGATTTACACGGTGTAAGTGTTTTTAGATAGTGTTATTTTTTACGTGTTATTCTTTTGTGGATATTAACCCTTCGTATCCACGTGGATCCACGCAAGACACAATGGATTTGATAATGGCTTGTGTAATTACGGCATTCAGCCGGTTAAGACAAAGACTAGTGCGATGTGTCCCTATTTTCAAGATATTAGGTATAATGTGTACGAACCCATCGTTAAATGAACCCTTGGAGCTTTTGGAGTTGGACCTGCTCTTCGCCTTGGCGGTATTTGGTGATGCCTTCTCCTTTACGAGAGATCTCACTTCTCCCTCGAACGTTGGGATCTGTAACAAATAAACACGCTAGAAGTACGCCATTGTGGAGAAGTGTAATGTTAAGCAAACGCTGAAAGTGAAAATTTTTAACTTATGAAAGGTATAAAAGTTGAACAATCCGTATTTTTTTAAATATTCCGTTATTTAATTACGAAGTGTTAAGAATGAAGGAAACTCGGTAACTATTCAGAATAATTAAAACTAGCGAAAATTGCGAGAGCTAAAAATGTAACGACTTTTAAACTATGCAATAAATGAGCAAACAGTTCACCTCAACAACGCAGTGTGTTGCTGAATTAATACCGCGATAGCCGTTTTGTAAACCAATAAAGCCGTGAATGTCGACCGGCCGGCGAAGTGGACATAATAGCCCCAGTGGCATATACCTTTGTCCAATGAACTGATGCAGTGATTTTACACTTGAACCATCTACTAGTGTGATTTATCAGCTACGGATATACAGGGTCGCATGGACATTCACGCAGAAGCTGTTACCATAATTATTGTCTTTTAGCATAGTAATTTATCGTAGGTTATAAAAAAAAAACCGGCCAAGTGCTCGCACACGCAGGGTTTCGTACCAAAAGGCATAAAACGCAGAAAAAAACGTTTCTTTTATACCCCTTTAAATTTTAACTTTATTTTATTATTTGATGTTATAGCGCGTAGCGGCAACAGAAATACATCATCTGTGAAATTTTCTAGCTATCACGGTTCATGAGATACAGCCTGGTGACAGACAGACGGACAGTGGAGCCTTAGTAATAGGGTCCCGTTTTTTACCCTGTGGGTACAGAACCCTAAAAATCAGTAGAAAAGTGCAAAACCTGTGCGGTCAATATGCAAGGAAAAGCTGTTTTTTTTTTAATAACCGACGAACAGTTTCATCCCACGGGGATTTCAGAATCATGTACTGAATCCATGGTACAGGTTGCGCGTCGTTGTCCCTGTCACTCTGTATGCTAATGTGGCACCTACCATCATCTTGAGCTGCTCATACATTTTGCTGGGGTCAAATATAGTCTTGAAAGGCGGGTATACGAATCTACCGTACTTTCTTGATATATTCCTGATGTGCTGTTCTGCTTCCTGAAAGACAATAATTACTTACGTGATTATTTGATTTTATCCTATGATATAGAATTTTTTAGATTTTTTATTGCTTGAGCTTTATGACATCAAATCCTATATTCAACCTAAAGAACCATTTCACACATTTGCGGACTTGATTAAGGTGTACAAATATAATATCCATGCGTTGAGATACTTACTTATGAAACTGTACGCACCCTATAAACAGCGCCCCACGCCACTCCACAAACTACTTTTCTGACTGCAATACGTTCCCTTGATATAATTTCCGACGTCTACGCAGACGAAAGCTAGTATTAAAGAAACGAATAACTTTACCTGCATACTATCACTAATATCCTGCCGCTTAGTCCTGAAGTTGTTGGGATCCTTCTCAGAGTATAGAAAGCAGTCTTTAGCGGGCACCCAGGCGCGGTCGTGAGCTCCGAAGAAGCGCACATCGACCAAACCAGCGCTGTTCACTGACATGCCTTTCGCTGGCCAGTATGGGAAGCCTGGAAGGTGTAATTATGTTGATTTTTAACTGCGTTTTTCAAGGCGGAAATTTAGGTACTCACGCATACAAATCATACAATATTATGACATAAGGCGAAAGCGATAGGGTAGCGAAATTCATATTTTCTTTAGTTTTTTGCAATTTGCAGATTAGTATCAGGTTGTTGGTTGATCTAAATATGATTTCGTGGGCTGCCTTATCGGACCCCCCTCAAGTCAGTCTTGTGCGCTGTAAGCAATTCCCGAAACAGGTAAATGATCCGGAATACTGTCTCTACTGAAGAAAGATTTCATGAAAGTGTAAACAAACCCTGTTTAGGTTGAATTCTTACGCAATCACTAAAACAAATTAATAACAGATTAATCTGTATTTAGAAGTTTGTATTCAGTATTTACAACGAGAAAAAATCAGCGATTCTCTACATTTTATCGAGTTATGCGATCATAAAAATGTAGGAAGCAGCTGTTTTTTTTTTGCGATTTTCGGGTTGGTCTGGTTGTGAAAGTTGTTTATAATTTGACCCCGAGTTTTTAACTATTTCAATAACATCTTGTACATATATTTTTGTGTAATTGACTTACCTTTCAGCTTCGCCCAGAACAGTATATGCGGCGTCGTACAAACATCGGTAAACCAGGTAGGTCTACGCGCATGCGCGGCGGCGTAGCACTCGGGACAGGCCTCGATTTCACCCATCTCCGCGCGACATGAGCGAACCAGCGCACGCGCTCCAGCTGTCAACTTCGACTGCACTGAAGAACCAACAGGGACTAAGTGATTAAAACAAGTATTATTAAACCAAATAAACTGTCCATAAAAACTGTCGAAATGTGATAAAAACAAAAGTCATTTATTTAAACTAGGCTGAGAATCGGCACTTTTTGAATGTCAATTACATGACAGGTTCCCCACAACGCACGCCTTTCACTTGCAACAAACCCCAGCAGCATAGCTGTCCGTTAAGTTAGAAAAACTTTGATGTTCAAAAAGTGCTGATTCTCAACCAAATTTGAAGAAATTACTTTTGATTTTAAATTGGGTTCAGGATTGTTACTGAGTTTCTGCTTGGCGAAAACAACGTGAAACGATTAGTAGCTGGGATAAAAAGTGATGTGGGTATATATCGCTACCTGTGTCACACATTATGCATATTATGTGCCGAAATAAGACAATGATATAAACAAGACAAACAATCCCACTTTCACATAGTGGCAGGAACATCGACACGCAACCTGTTAAAGGTCACACGTATCAAATCGGAAAGGGATCGGCACCGTATCGCCTTTCGCCTCGTCGTCAAACAGGCGTCAACCTAACGTAAGCACGTAACCAAAGCGGATCAGCAGTGCGATTCTGTAACCATCTCATCGTGAAAACTTAGGTGAAGTGAGCGTGGAGTGAGCTGTCAATAGTGTCAATTCCTAGCAAAAACAAACTCACATCACCTAAGTTTTCACGGTGAGATTTTTACAGAATCGACCGCCAGAAGCTCCGATACGTCCACTCGGCTACGGCTAGGCGACGCCGCGTTTACGGCTCGCCGAGCGCTGGTTGATGGTGCAGCAGACAGGCCGGAGGGTGAGAGGGGCAAGGGTGGACGAAGAGACGTAAGCTCGGGTACGGCGAGACGTAAGCGCGGGGACGACGAGCCGTAACGCACCGCACCGCGGTTCGTGAGCTTGTCCCGAGGCGAAGCGATTACGTTACGATTCCGATTAGTGTGCGTTGCAGTACGAAGTTTCATACGAGTTTTACACATTTTGACCGCGTAGGTAGGTATTGTACTTTTCTATTAGAACATTTTCTACACTAGGGGGCCTAAAAAGACCACTTTGGCAGAATCATAATGGACGGTTAACTGTTAAGTTAACGTATCAAATCCTATTGGTGAAGGATTTTTCAGTTATTTTTTTTGTCTGTGCTAAAATACCAATCATTTCAATCCAAATGCAATCCCAATATCTTTGGTTTATACCTACGTAGTGCAGCGAAAAAAAGAAAAACACGGACTGTCTTCGCCATATTATAATTCATGATGATTCCTTTTATGATTCTGCCAAAGTGGCCTTTTTAGGCCCCCTTGTGGTCTAGAATCATGTGCAGAATTCATGGTTACAGTCTGCGCATCGATGCCCCTGCAACCCTGTATTCTGAGTTTCCTGTAAATGTTGTGGAAGCAGCTTAAAATTACATCATATTTGGATATATCGAGATATCAAGTACTACTTGCTCTGTTGTGACTCAACGATACCTATAAGATTTATCAACGCGGTATCTGTATTGGTCAATACGATATAACAGTGTGTAGATTACACAGAAATCTTTCGACTTAGAAGATAAGAAGAATTCATGGCAATTATTTATAAGAAGCACTTTTTTATAATAAAAATAATGCCAAAGAATATTATGAATGCATCAAATATATTCAAATAACTTCTTGAATATATTATTTGAATATCAAATTGTGAGTTTATGAGGGACCCGTGGCTAAATAATAACAGCCGCACATGTCGATAGATCAGGTTAAACTAAGCTTGCCGCTGATCTTTACATGCCGAAACCCCTCCGTACCTCAGAAAGCACGTTAAGCCGTTGGTCCCGGCTGTCATTCGTGGATCTTTGACAGTCGTTACGGGTAGTCAGAAGACTGAAAATCTGACAACCAGTCTTAGCTAGAGGTATCGTATTACCCAGTGACTGGGTTGTGGAGGTCAGATAGGCAGTCGCTCCATGTAAAATACTGGTATTCAGCTGCATCCGGTTAGACTGGAATCCGATCCTAACATAGTTGGGAAAAGGCTAGGCAGATGATGATGACGATTGTCTGTTTATCTCACTGCTTTTGCCGTCCAAGTCTACCGGCGCGGCGTCGTAAAAAACCATACATAATTAACATACTACCACGGTTGTATTCCCCGAAGGGAGGACAGAGCTCTATGGTAACACCCACATTACAAACAACCACAATACTAACATGTATTGAAGATAATACTGTTGTGCAGTATCCATTGCGCGTCCGCAATGAAAGCCTCGGTGCTTCCGTACAATCCCTCGCCGATGTTGTCCTTCATAAGCGAGAGGTCCATGGGGTGTACCACGTACTTGTCATAGTCAGGGAATGCTGCGCGGTCTACGGGCTGCATGAAAGGTTCCACCTGGAAACATGAAAAACAACTTTTAATACTTCATTTCATTGAATCACATAAACTTACGCCTTCTTCCCATGGGGATAGGCAGAAACTACAGAACACCTCCTGCTACGATCCTTACATACTTCTTTTGCTTCGTTTACGTTCATACATCTGGCCATAAACGCACGCTGGTTGCGAGTACTATGCACTGACCTTTTTGAACATCAAAAAAGCTAAGCTGGCAGTATCATCACAGTGGTAATATTTTCTCATTGTATGTCTTGTTTCATTTTAGTAAATATATTCATGTATTATTATTTGTGCTTATATGTATTAATATGTAATTAGGTATATATTATATTCATAGTTTTAATAGGTTTATGAGTATCTTTATATTTAAATATTTATTCCCCAATTTTCATGATTGCACCTACCACTGTTTGTCTCTGCATCACCCAAAGATTGACTGGTAGAAAATGCCTATGGCATTAAGCCCGCCTCTGTTCATTTATGTGCTTGAAGTATTAAATAAATAAATAAATATCACCAATAAAGTCACTATATCCTTCTAGGGAGCTATTATTGAATCAGTCACTAGTTTTTACCTAGGCTGGCGCAAATTGGGACGACCTGCACCGCCACGCAAAAGTCCTCCTACTATACTTTCATATATCTAGATATATCTATAGGTTATATTTATATTTTATAAATTATAAATTAAAGTCGCTTTTCGTGTGACGGCGTTAAACTAGGCAACGGATTTTGATGCGGTTTTCACTTTAATTTAGAGAATGTATTCCGTTCCGAACGTTTATGTATATAATACCTATATTAATATTGAACATAATTATACATTACATCACACTAATATTATAAAGGCGAAAGTTTGTGAGTGTGTTTGTATGTTTGTTACTTCTTCACGCACAAACGGCTGGACCAATTTTGATAAAATTTTGTATGGAGGTAGCTGCCACCCTGGATTAACACAAAGGCACTTTTTATCCCGATATTCCCACGGGATCGAAACTTACGCGGGTGAAACCGCGGGGTGCTGCTAGTTATATAATAGAAATACATACTCTGTGAAAATTTCAACTGTCTACCTATTACGGTTTATGAGATACAGCCCGCTGACAGACAGATGGACGGACGGACGGACAGCGGAGGCTTAGTAATAGGGTTACGTTGGCACCCTTTGGGAACAGTACCCTAAAACGTACAGGAAACGCGAGTTACAGAGACGCAAGAGGAAGTGCGAGACTTCTCATTCAGGCTATTGAATGTCTCATCAAAGTTATCAGTCATCCATCATAGACTACTGATTTCCGTAGTTTTGGCCGACTAAAATTACTTGTAATTTAGCTTTCATAATATGTGTTTGGCATAGCCAGGCCACGTGAACCCTTCGAACGCTGTAATTAATAATGTCATTAGTTGGTATGTGTTAATTCAGGAAATGGTCTATCTATGTGCCAATTTTCATCCAAATCTGTTCAACGGTTTACGCGTGATTGAGTTACAAACATCCAAACATCTTCACAAACTTTCACATTTATAATATTAGTAGGATAATACTATCCGTATCCATACAAGAAACGTGAAAACGTGTATTTCTCGGCGTTTTTTGCCTTTGCCTTGCGGTACGGAACCCTTCGTGTGCGAGTCTGACTGGCACTACGCCGATTTTTAAACCCCCTTTTAGTCCTTATAATTATGTGCCATCGCAAATATGAATGTTACTGCGTGTTATTATCGTTATTTGTACGTAAAATAAGCCTCGACACGAGTTGTAAGAGTGCGGAATAACTAACGGTATTTTATTTAAATTTCATTTGTTGATTACCATTGCCCTGAATACCATTCCTGTCTTAACTTTTCTTTTCTGATATTAAAAAAAAGTAGACACGCTTTTAGTGCCGAATGTAATGCACAACTTAGATTATATAAGTCTAATAAATTGGTATTGGAAAGGGAACCTACATTGATATTACTTTGCAAACTTTCTAAGATGATTTGTTTTGCAATTGGTCGCCTGTTACGTGAAATGTTTCATTATTACAACAAGATTCGACATAGCTACGGGCTCATGTAAGGTTGTTCCGGTTTGCACCTACATTCATTCAGTGCAAAACACTCTAGGTAGGCGTGCCAGACGATGTATGTAGGTACAAGACCGTTTCGATTCGTATGCAAATGATTGATTGCACACCCCTAGTGTTCAAGATGGAGACACGTGGCGTGATTAGAAGAAAATTTGTATGCATAAACCTACTGTAGTTGTGACTTAGCATTCGAAAATTTTAGGAAAACATTGCTCATGCAAATAGCATGATAAACAATTTCTGCTAATAGAAAAACATGTCAAAATGATGAATCAAGAAAAATGCAGCACACATTACAGCGACAATACATTATGTACAACACTCGCACACGTTTATTATTAGCGGCGGTAGAGCGAGACGGCAATAGTGACGCCGCAGTATTGATTTGTTCTGTTAGAGGGAGATGGAATGTGTCGTTACGCGGGGTCCGCGCAGCTACGTAGATAAGTGGCAAGGTCATTTCACCGAGTCCCGCCCGCCAGCCGCCGTCCGCCGCGCGCCGTTCGCTACATACATTTTAATATCTGTACGGCTGTTGGTTCATGCGTTAATCCGGTGAAAGTACCGAACGGTGGAGTATGATGGCTTACAGCTTATATTGTAGCAGTTGTATGTACGAATCCTTACGTCTTTGTTCTAGCAAATTTATGTATAACAATGACGTGGGTAAATTCTATCATCGATTTTCTGTCTTGTCTCGAAACTAATGGATATTTAACTTTAAGACGGCATATATTTTATTATTTTAACAACAACACTTTATCTTTACATATCCAACGTAAGCCTACAGCCCTACATAGAAACCACGCAAACAATAGCTAGAATAAATTCACATCTTATGACCTTTAAATTAGGACATGCGTAGTATAACTACCAACCAGGTTTCAATAACAACAGTTTCAAAAACGTAGGTAGTAGTTAATAAAACAGATAAACAAATAAATTACCCCATTGAGGTCCATCATTCGTTCCAGCGCGTACTTCAGGAGATCACAGAGCATTCCTAGGGATATCTTCTTCATGGCTTGCGACCTGAAAAAAAGTGCAAACAGTTGCAATTATCTTACTTATATTCTGTTACAGTAGTAATCGTCATCTTAGGAAGAATCCTTCATCCTAATGTACTAGGGGTCGATGAAATGTGTCCTTTTCTTCTGTCAATTAGACATGAAACCGACATCCTATCAATTATGCCTCCCTAGTCCTTTTTACACGCATACAATCTGTTGCATGATAAAAAATATGGTCATAAACTTTGAAAAAATAGCGGGTAGGCAGCCAGATAAGACCTTGGAAGTTTATTACGTGTGATGAAGGGCATAATGGCTATGACTACCGAGATGATGACCTATAGAGAAGTATGGAAGACCCAAAATAAATTGGGATGAGGACAGGATAATTATGACAATGGTGAAGGACATAATGTGTCTTCTGTAATGGTTCTTATCAAACAGAGTATTGAATACATTGAAACTTAATTTGTTACAAAGCTATTTATGACCTCAATATTATGTAAGAGTTTGAAAGAGAGCAAGGAGGTTGGTTTAAAAAATTGAATGGTGATAACCTAGTTTCATATGAATCAAACTAGATTATTGTGTTAATGTAGTTTAGTTATTTACAAATATTTTCGCTCTGGTTTTTTATAGCAATACATAAAATACACTGCCAAGTTGACTGTTGGTTGTAGGCCTTGTCAAAGTAAGATAATAGGTACTCATATAGACCATACAGGTGACGTAATGGTCATTATTCATTAGCTAAGCTGTATTGATTATGAAAGGAAATCATGTTTTTGACCATGTAACCATTAATTTAATCTTAAAAGTGTTATTTCTTTGTCGCTTTCACCTGGTTTCTGAGCTCTCCGCTTGCAGCACAATCATACATTCTGGACAGACCCAGTTCTTCTCCAGATTAATCTTGTTCCTCTCCGTGCCAGTCAGACATTTGTAGTGGAAGGACCGTGGGCAGACTGTACATTGCATTGGAGGATGCAATTTCTCGTTCGTAACCTGCTCAACGACCCAGTGACACCGCCAGCAGTACGAATCGGACCGAAGCTTATTACTCTTCTCTGTGACCTGATGGCAAGAAGGAATTATGTATTTTAGTTTTACTATACTATGAAGTTATGAATAAATGATAGTGGAAAGCAAAAGTATAAATGATATTTTTTTTAATTATCTTCTATTTATTATTTATATTATGTTACAATCTCTGTACATCTTTTACTTAAATATGATTAATAGCACACACTGACCATAGTGAGCACTTGTTTTATTGACACAAGTTTCTGTTAGTACATTGTGACAAGTAAAAGCATAGGCAGCCATTTTGTTGAACATACAGTCTGTCAATATACCCCTCCTTATTGGAAAATAGTTACTTACAACATGAATATTATTTGCAAAGAGTTTGCACTGCTAAATTAAAATATTAAAAAAAGTAAAAACAATGTCATAGGTCTGTCATCAACTCGCCAATCCGTCTCAAAAACATTACAATATGTTGTGAAAATGGATCTTATGCTAAGTACATTATATAGTACCTACTCAAGTAAATTAAATTTACTTTTGTATGATGTATTCACAAAAGTACCACAATAATAGTTGAATCTCCCTATTCATGTTATTTTGGAATTAAATCAATTAAAAGTTCTACTTACTCCAGGTTCTGTCTTTTTGAGTTTTGGAGGAGTTGGCCTAGTAATAGGTTCAACTGGCTCACTTGTATCCTCCTCTTCCTCATCATCTGAGACTTTGTTACCTTTACCAGTGACTGAGTTCAAGAACTGTTTTACCTTATTTACAAACTCAGGGTTTTGTGACCTCATTGACCTTTTGAGAACAACTTTATCAGACTGCTCACTACAGTTGCTCTTTTGGGACATATCGCTATTTCTTCTAGTGTCATGTATCTTATTGGGCTCTACTAGGGAAGTATTCAAGCTTGAACTAGAAGTGTCTAGAGCAGTTCTAGACTTTCTTGTTTTACTTGTCAGTTGAGTACATTCACTGATAATCTTAGACTCTTTTGCAGAGTTTATTAAAGATTTTAATTCTCTACTAATACTCTTGGGTTCTTTTTCTGACACATCAGACAATGTGTCAATTTGAGAATCGTTTGATGTTTCATTGGTGATATCTATAGGAATTATAGTGGTAACAGTTTTAGTGTTTGTGTCATCTATTTTGCTGGTGTCATTGAATTGGACCTTGCCATTCATGACAGTTTTGTCAATTAGTCCTTGTTTAGAATCCTTTGTTAGTGTAGAGTCTAAGGACTGTAATTCTTTGATGGGAGACTTCTGAACAGATTTCTGTGCTTCTTTCTTTGGAGATTTTTGTATTGGGGTTGGTTTGTCCTCAGAATGGATTGGTACAGGTTCCATTGAGGAATCTGCAGCTTCTATTTGCTGTGTTTCCACAGAAGGTGGAACTTCATTCTGCTGCTGAGGTGTAACTTCCACATTCTGTTTCAGCTCAGACTTGCTTTGTGCATCTGGAACTTGAACTTTAGCTTCTATATTTGAAGACTTAGTTGGAGACTTTATTGGAGAAATAGCTGGAGACTTTGGTAGACACTTAATTGGGGACTTAACCACCGGCTTTGCTGGAACCTTTACTGGGGATTTTGCTGGAGACTTTGGTACTTGTGTTTCTCTCTCGGGCGATTTATCCTTTTGTGTCATTAGATTATCTAAGTGTTCATAAATTGGCGACGGTTGCTTGTCTGTTTCTTCATCAGCAGATGGCTCTTCATCCATTTTCTCTACAACTATGATCATCTCGACGTTCCCGTCGGAGCCTGTCACTTCCTGCGTCTCAGGAACATCATCAGTGGTGGACGACACGTCGGTCTCCATGTGGGACTCCGCGCTCTCCTCCATCACCTGCGACAAAACAAGCACTTGGTATTTTTAGCTTGACCTTTTGTGATGTAAGAAAACGTGGTCCTTCTAACTTGAACAGCAGTCCATAGTCATGTACTAGCAATAGACATCTAAATATTAAAGGAACCGGTCACTACCCAAGCTCAACCACCCTGCCAGCTACTTACATACCTACTTTCAATACAATCATACAAATACATAGGCTTACCACACGGTTTGTTGTTTTTTTTGCACTTCACGAAAACACCACACACTATTCACCAAACGCAGTAACGGCTATATCTTGCTCATACGACTTAATTTTCAATTAGTAATTGTTTTGTGATCAAAAAATATCTCCAACCAAAGAAAAAATCCACACATCGCCATCGCACATACAGCTACGTTTGGTTTTTTTGGTTAACCGACAGATGGAGCTGCGTTAGCAACAGCCAACGTACGAAACTTCTTGGTGCATCTCTTTTGCACAGTATATACTTCTCTTTCGCTAGCATAAAAACCGTATAGGGCAACTCGCTCTAACAGTCTGGTGGCGCGGCTGTTGTCAAAGTTGTAAGAACTCTTCTAAGAATAAGAATGAAGTTAGTGTCAGTTTGTTTATTTCTTTTATATAAATTGCCACCAGGCAAACATTTCTAAATTAAAAAATAACAATAAGCCTTAAATTTAGGTAGCTTATTTATTAAATAATAATCTAAAGTTCTTTATTTTAAACTGTGTGGGCGAGTGCTATTGTAAAAGGATTTACAGCCACAGAACGTGCACAGACCTAACGGTTTACAGCTGATTGCCAACATAAAAAAAACCTCTTGAATGAAACGTAAACGTCAAGACTCAGATGGTTATTTATTATTTTACAATTATTTATTTACTGCGTGTTAGTGTTTATAAGAATGGAGTTTATAGAGCTAATACATATAAATAAATTGGACGGTGTTATTCTGAAGCACCCGCACCAGGAAAACGTGGATGGAACTGTATGTATCACAGGGCATCACCTTATTTTGAGCTCCCGAAAAGAAGGCGTTCACGAACTATGGGTATGTTTAATTACTTTATTTTAAATACCTTGCTTTAGTAAACAGTGTTATCTCGCGTATTGTGTCCTTTGCTGCCCCTACCTTCAATCGCTGTAACATTTATAGATAGGCTACTACCAAGTGTTTTACTATCAGCTGATGTCAATACATCTGTGGCCAGTGGCCACAGTGACAACTATTTCCAATTTTCCATTGCATGTTGTGTGAGTAGCCGACCCCAACATAATTGGGAAAAGGCTAGAGAAATGTTGATGAAGTGTGTGTGGGTAAACCTTATTCCATATAAAAGTTTTCAACGGTCAGTGGGTTGTGACTACTCTGATAGTCTGTTAAAGGTATTTCTCAAACACTAGTATGATGCTCAGAAATATGACACCAGTTGTCTGGCTAGCCCATAGATATACAACATTATTTTTAGTATATGTGAAACCCGAAATACGTGTCTAGTATTTTTTTATGTAAAGAATCTATGTACAAAATTTAAAACTGTATCATGAAAAATCACAAAGTCATAAGCTTGCTAAGTTACCTGTTTGTCCGTCCCACCCGCCGTCTAGCGCTCATTGATAATAGTACCTAGGTACCTAACCGTTCGGCGCGGAGATTGGATAACCTAGTGTCCAATTTTTTACTTTTTTAAATTATTTTTGGGATAAAATATAACATGGGATAAAAATTATTGGAATTACTTATTCTGAACAAACCATATTCAGGTTTCGCATATACTAAAAATAACGTTGTAGATAGACCTAGATAACACAAGTATCACAATCTGTATGAAAACCAAGTGTGCCATTTACTACCTACTATGACGTCACAAGCACTATTTAGTGATGGGAAAATCAAATTTATTCAAAGGCGCCACCGCGTGCGGTACCCATCTCGCCCCACCCCCGGAGCTTAGTGCCAGCACTCACGCTCACCGGCTCACGCAGCTTTTTAATTGTACGTAAGCTGGGCACGCGAAGTAGTTGCTCTTGCATTATCTAGGTGTATCTATATCTGTGGGCTAGTCCGTGTCTGGAAGCCACAGGTTGAATGTTGCTACTCATCCATACTATAAAATGAAATACTTACCTTTTAAAAAAGGAAACACACCTCACAAACCACCTCCACCTATGCCTTACAGAAATTTTGTCAACCAAATCATAATTTTCTCATGCAATGCTAATTACTTTCAGCTTCTCCACAAAAACATAGACAGTATAGAAAAGAAAGAGACCAAGCCTATAGCTGGTGTAACTCAGGGTGGCTCCCTGTTCCTCAAATGCAAAGACTTGCGGATATTTCAGTTGGATATTGCCGGCACTACAGAGTTGAACCAAATGGCCCAGACTCTTGAGAACTTGTCTGGCTTACAAGATCCTGGACTGTTCTATCCATTCTTCTATAGACATATGCACCCAATTGTGGAGAATGGGTATACTTTATACAGGTAAATACATTTTTTACAACTAAATTAAGACACAATTTAATATACATACAAGTAACATGACTAATGGTTCATTCTCAACAAAAATCACATGGGGTTTTCCTTGGGTGGACAAGACTTGCATAGTGCATTCTGGGATAATCATTGGTTGGTGCTGCATTTCTTAAATTTGTCTAAGGGGCCTCTGCAAGTTGGCTTCGGGCCCTCATATGCCTTCCAAAGGACCGGAACCCCAGTGGGCCCGTAGTAATTTCAAAATATCATACTTTAGGCAAAATAAAATAAGTTTAAACTACTGAGAATAGTGGCAATAACATCCTTTATTTAGTGGTCCTTATCAGCAGTCTGATTCTGTATATTATTATTATCCAACAAATACTAAATAACAAGTACAAAAATCAGACTAACCTATTTTATTGACTATAACTCCTATCATCGTATTTTTATCGCCTTATCAGTTGAAGCATAGTATGCTTAATTATGTAATTAACACTGCAATTACTTACCATTTGATTCGCTCTATAGGCACTTCGCTCAACTAGGTGTTATGGCAGCAGCTCTTCAAATGTCAAAATTCAAACAAATATTTTAATGTATTTTTAAATTCTGTGAAATATAAAGAAATTTATTCTTGACTACCTTCCACCCACGCCTTTACCCGCGTGGTATGTCGATAAAAAATACCCCAGGGTTCAAAGTATCCCCAAGCCAAATTTCATCAAAATCGGTCCAGCTGTTTCAGAGATTAGCCGGAACAAACAGACAGAGAGACAAACGTAAAAGCTGTTATTTTTACATTACAGAACTTCAATTTTATTTATTTGTATGTATAGATAACTAAACATATTGTATTACAGTATAGAGGGTGAATTCACAAAAGTATTAGCAACCGAGGAGTGGCGTGTTTCCCGTGTCAATCAGAACTATGCAGTGTGCTCCAGTTACGGAAAGGCAGTGGTGGTCCCCAAGTGTGTTGATGATGACACCCTCGCCGCTGCAGCCACGTTCAGGCAGGGTGGACGGTTCCCTGTACTGTCTTATAGGCATAATAATGGAGTAAGTACTGATGTTCATTGTAGGTTCTCCAAAATAGGCTACTTGCGGTCTTTTTTTTTTTTTTTTGCGGATGGGAAATCATCAAATGACCCCTCCCGCTCTGGGTGGAGCGGAAGGGAGTGTCAGACTCTTACTGACTAAAACCCACCCGTGTTCCTTCCTTAGCCCTTTATGTTCCGGGCCAGCGGTAACCCTTTCGGACAATCCCGCTGACCCGGCAGGCTTCAGCCCTATGGGGCCCCTCCTCGATGCTGACATCTCTTTGAGGCGCGCGTGGAACACGTACGCGCCGTCCGGCACGGGCCTGGTCCTGATCGGACGGTGAGCTACCCATTACTCTCCGCCCGCAGGCCCGCGCCTACGGTGGCCGGGAGTCGTCGCGCGGCTCCCGACGCCCGGAGCGTCTCCCGCGGCGGCTGGGACGGGAGGCTCTCTCCCTGAGCCGTCCCGCCACCTCCTTACGCACCTACATGCGGTCTTACGATATTTTGTAAACTTTTTATGAAGCCGCTCAACATTTATCGGAGAAGTGGCAGCGATTTGCGACGCTGCGAATATGCTCCGGATGCAGCTGAATACCAGTATTTTACATGGAGCGACTGCCTATCTGACCTCCACAAACCAGTTACTGGGTAGTACGATACCCGCGGGTATACCCCTGGGTATACTAGGGGGCCAGTATATAACACAATGAATATGCATTTATTTTCTAATATTTCTTCAATCAGGCAGTTCTAATGCGCGCTGGGCAGCCCTTATACGGTCCGAAGCACCGGCGGTGTAGGCCCGACGAGGCTATACTTAACGCGGTGGTCGCTGTCGGTACCAAAGGAATCATATACGATCTCAGGAGCTCTAACTTGATCTCACAGCAGCAGAATAAAGGTAATATTTCAGATCTATAAAGATTTCTGACTTTTAAGTTAACTTACCTTGGCCCGCGAATACAAAATGTCTCGTTTTTTGAAAACAAAAAATTGAATTCCGAGGGCTACATTGAAAGAATCACCTAAATTTGACATGTTAAATAATTTTAAATGTAATGCAGGCAGGACATATTGTAACTTTAATTTATTGTTTAGACCTGTAACTAACTTATGGGACAATAAAATATTATGAAAATTTGAATAGGTAATGCTAAGGTGAATGAAGTTGAGTACTTGTCAAAGTCTACTTTGACAAGTACTCAACTTCAAAATCTGACTTCAGAAACTGGGTGTTAAACAGTAACGTCCTTTTCTAAGCGCGATAGAAAAAGACACTACCTCCAAACATTAAGGGAAAAGGAAGAAAAATTACTCTGGAAAGACCTTCAAGAAATACTTTCCTGTTTTTCATACTTTCGATTTTTTTTTCTTTCAGGTGGGGGAACTGAAATTAATTCGAACTACTCTCAGTGGAAAATATACAACAGATCTATGGATGAGGTGGACAATCAACAACCACTCTTAGATAGCTACTCTAAACTAATCGATGGTAATGTATTAAAGGACTTTACTACTCATACTTGTAATGACTGGGCTTATACGCAGCAATAAAATGCCGTTTCGGCTCGCAACTGTGGTCTGTTCCAAAAGTATCTGATGAAAGTGTAAACAAACCCTGTTCAGGTTGGATTCTTACGCAATCACTTGCTAAAAGGAATTAGTAACACATTCATCTGTATTTAGAAGGTTTTAACATTAAATCCCACTACTTTTTCCAACAATTAACTTTTCAATCAATTGTCAAATTAAAAACATCTTCAAGGTGATATTAAATTTGAATTTCGGGTTTAAATATTAAAATAATCCCATTAAAGCACAAATTTTGTAAATGGAACTACAGAATGGCATCCACGGGTATGTTTTCTGATCCATTTGTTTATATTTTTATCAGTTTACTTTTGGAACAGACTATATGGCTGTGCTTATGCTCCTAAAACGAAACAAAGCTAGCAAAAATGCTGCTAACTGAATTACTATTATCAACGAAATATCCGAGCATGAAACGATCCTATTTTAGTAATGATGATAATAAAATGTTACAGCATGCAACGACCGCGAGATATCCAGTGACAAGTGGATCTCGCGGCTAGAGTCGTGCGGATGGCCCGAGAGTGTGCGGAACACGTTACATACTGCCTGCATCGTCGCACAGCATATACACCAGGTCAGATATTCATTATACACATATTTCTTCCTGAATAAATTATCTAAATGATGTTGAATACCATCGAAAATCCGTTTTGCGGTTTAGAAGAGAAGAACACGAAACGAGACAGACTTGATCACGAAACGAGATTCATTTTGCTAGCCCAATTCTAGAGGAAGGCTATTGGCTACCTAACGTCACGCTATGACCCTTAGGAGCCGAGCAAAAAAGAAAAATATGCAGAAAGAATGCCAAGTGAAAACGAAGTGATAGCGGGCAGGTGATGCGATGCGACGGGGTGGGTTGGGGGAACAAGAAATTTCACGCGGGCAGAAGCTAGTTTATAATATCGCTCATTTGCTACAAGGTCGACATATCTCAAAATTGATGATTTTTTAGTTAATAAAGTTGTGTTGAAAAAATTGCGCTGAATTGAATTTTAATTTGATATTCACAATGTGAATATCTGCCCTCTCTCTCTCTCTTATTATAGAGCTTAGAGAAATGACGTTTTTACAGTAAACGGAGCGCAATTTTTTCAACACAAGTTTATTAAAAAAAAAACATAAATTTTGAGATATGTTGATTGTTGACCTTGTAGCAAATAAGCGATATGTATCGAATTATTGTTGCTAAAGTAACTAAATAGTTCGATATCCATCCGGTGGCATTGATTAACGTCGATTATAGATCTTTTATTACGTCGATTGATAAGTGATATTACAAACAAGCTGAAGTGCCGCGTCCCACGTGTTATACACGTGTCCAATACAGGGCCAAACTAAAATTATCTGGCGGAACCTCACTTCGTGAAGCAAAACACAATAAAGTGCTCGAATTTTTTGTCACTTTGTTTATGTATCACGTGTTATACAGGGTTATTGGTAAAACACCACAACAACTTTTACTATAGGACCAAACCAGAAATCGCGCGTTAAAAGTTGTTCATAATGATGAGTACAATGACCTCTTAAGAGGTTGCTGGTGTTTTACCAATAACCCTGTATAAGCGTATTTACCTTAATTATCTAAAGCATCCGGACCGTTTCAATTCAAATTGAGCTTTCGACTGCTGGCGGCGGAGTCGGAGTCGGTCTCTTTTATGACGCCAACAGCCGCGCCGTAACACCGCTTTATGACGTCTACATCCCTTCTTTCTATCTCCTGGTCCTTCTCATATTTACCTTAATAATGTGGTGTTTAAGAGCAGTGGTGCCCCAGTGGTAACAGCCGCGACTTACAAGTTGTAGGTCGTAGGTTCGAACCCAGACAGGCGCTTTACTTTGTGTAAATTATTCCATCACCACTACTGCTCTCAAAACGGTGAAGGAAAACATCGTGAGGAAACCGGCATGTCCTAGAACCAAAAATTCGAAGAAATGTGACATCTACCAACCCGCACTGGGCCCGCGTGGTGGATTACGGCCCACTCCCTCCCACTGAGAGGAGACCTGTGTCCCAGCAGTGGGAACGTTATAGGCTGATTATGTATGTGTTGTTTTTGGTAGCAGAAAGCGGAACCAGTGCTAGTCCACGGCACGCGCGGTGAAGATGCGACGATACTGGTGTGCTCTCTAGTCCAGATCATACTCAACCCTGACTGCAGAACTATAAGAGGGTAAGTCAAAGTCAAATCATTTATTTCAAATAGGCACATTAAAGGCACTTTTGAACGTCAAAAAAAAACTAAATAGAAATGATTCTAGTCGCCCATTCCAAAAGGTAGTTTTTAATACAGTTGCTCAAAAAGTGGTGTATTGCAGGGACGTATAGCGTTCGGGAAGTGGGCTATTACATACTAGTGCTTTTTTTTACCTTTCCCGAACTCGTGCGTGTCTCTTTCCCAACTGTCAAAATAATGTCTATTAAAAAGAAAAACCAACCATGAAGTTTTTACTAAAGAGTTTTTGTGATTCATACAAATACGTATATTTCTAAAAAGAAGCTACTAATTTATTTCAATATCAGATTTAATGATTTAATTGAATGAGTTAGGTTAGGTTTCATTTCATTTCATCTCATTAAATTTCATTTCATATCAATAAAAAAAATATACTGAAGACTAAGCTGTATGGATAGTTCCTTTTGCCTACCAAAATGGGTGAAGAAAAAAAAACTCTGCTTATATTCTACGGTTGGCGCCATTTTCCAGAAATTTTCTTTGCGAGTTTAGTTGTTTGTTGCACAAAATGAGTAATTTCGACCCAATTTTTTTTTTTAATTAACACCACCGGAACTCAGTATAATTGCACAAAATGCTTCGGAGAACATTTTCCTGGAAAAGTCAAAAAATTGTTACATATCCACATACGACTAATTTTTTTGCGCTGAGAGAAGAGAAAAAAGCAATATCGTGTTTTTATTATTTTATTAAATTGCTTAATTTTTTCGCAACTGTATTAAAAATAGTCGTTCAGTACACCTGCGGAACCGTCATTGCAACTTGTTCCGACTGTCAACCCTCGCCTTCGGCTGCGCCTCGGCTCGGGTAGACATTTGTCGGAACTCTTTGCAATGACAGCCTTTCCGCACTTGTAATGAAATATACTATTTCGTATGGAGAAGAATGGGCAAGAAACTCCATAAGGCATCTTTCCTTCCATTAATGCCTTTTGTCTCTCGAGGCTTCACTGTCCTGTTGCCCGAATATGTATCACTAGCTGGGCCTGCGGTTTCACCCGCGTAAACGTCGATCCCGTGGGAATATCGGGTTAAAAAGCCTATATGTTAATCCAGGGTGTCAGCTACCTCCATACAAAATTTTATCAAAATTGGTCCAGCCGTTTGAGCGTGAAGAAGTAACAAACATATAAACACACACACACTCACAAACTTTCGCCTTTATAATATTAGTGTGATAGTCCGCGCGGAACTAGTTGGCCGCGCCTTGGTTGGGGACGGGGGTGAGGGCGGCAGGGTTGCCTATTGTTCGCAACGCACGTACTGAGTCATGACAAAGCGCCCCGCCCTCCCGTCCCACCGCTCACATACCTAAGGCGCGGCCAACTAGTTCCGCGCGGACTATAGTAAAGGATTATGTCCACCAAACGGCTCGCATCGCATCAAATTAATCAGCGCCTGACGTAAATTGACGTAATTGTAGTAGGCAAGTTTATAATCATGTCTAAACTTGTATGGAGTATCTAGTGTCAGGCGCTGATAAATTTGACAGGGCTAAACTAAAATTTATCTTCTGTGCTTTTCTTAATGAAATAGAAAGAAAAAGATGTACTGAACTTAAATTTAGTTTAGTTTGTAAACAAGGGAATCGGCACCATTATCTATTGTAAAAAGTGTGAGATACCCATCATATCGTTAAGATTTCACCTAAATTAAAATAAACTTATTTTTTTATTCCCCAGTCTCCAAGCTCTAATTGAGCGCGAGTGGGTCCAAGCCGGCCACCCGTGGTACTCGCGCCAGCGCGTGGGCCCCTACGCCCCATCCACCCCCCGCGCGGCCCCCACGTTCCTGCTGCTGCTGGACTGCATCAGGCAGTTCCTGGAGCAGTTCCCGTGCAGCTTCGAATTCAGGCAGTCGTTTCTCATCACGCTCTTTGAGCATTCTTATGCTAGTCAGTTTGGTGAGTTGTGCTGCAAATACTTGAGATGTCGGCAGGAGTGTCTCCAGGACTTGTGATTCAACTGAATCTCAAATAGATATTATCATAATTATCTTATCGCTCGCCTCCTACGCCGAAAAAAAGCTGGATTCAATCAAAGTAGACTAACTTATCACAAACTAGCAGCGCTCCGCGGTTTCACACGCATAAGTGTCGATCCCGTGGGAATAAAGACGTCCACTGCTGGACATAGGCCTCCCCTTAGCACCTCCACGAGGCGAAATTAGTGTGTGCTAAACACTTTTGCCTACAGACGTGACGTTATGTGACTATGTTCTTTCTCCCTTTCCAGGAACCTTCATGTGCGACAACGAACAAGAACGCGAGACGCGCGGCGTGCACTCACAGACCACCAGCCTCTGGTCGTGGCTCAACCAACCGGACGAGCTGCCCCAGTACATCAACCCGCTATACGACCCCACGCCGAACGTTATATGGCCCTCGGTTGCGCCCATGAGCTATGTCATATGGGAAGGTAATAACGTAGAATTATATCTGCCCTGATATGTCGTTTTACGCGCGTATCATGTATGCCTAATATGTGACGGTACAAGGCGCCCCGAGTATCTGACATCTGGGCGAAATATATTGGCTAATAATGATAAATGGTTTGTTTTCTGTAAGTAGGTTTGTACAAACTCTTTTACACGTCAATCTGACTATTCTGAGAAGAAAGGCCGAAGCAAACTCAGAGGTCACAGTCTCTTTTAAAGTCCAGACAAAATCTTGGTCAGATCATGTGAAGACCATGTAGATTGGTGTATGAAATGGGCTTTTGAGGAAAAAACCACACAGATTGAGCGGACCTGTCCAGGCAGTGCACGCATTCGTCAAAAATCGTGCAGCTCAACTCAGAACTTGAGGAGCTCAACGATTCGACGAACAATACCAAAGAAAGAACATTTGGGTAGGCCGCGTAAATTACTCAAACTGCCAGATCATGATTCAAACTAACTAAGAAGGAAAACAGAAAAAAAAAATGACCCTCATAGTCCTCGTCCTCTAATAATGTTTCGTCTGCGCGTGACTCTGTATCTTTACGCGCGAAATACTAATTATCTGCACATTTTATTAGATTATGAAGTCTTTATTTAAAAAAAAAAATGGAAATCCTCTCCTTTGTCGGCTTCATTTATTAAAATCAGTCAGAAGCTCGCTAGAAATTGGAGCAATCGATGTCCCAACTTTATCGACACTAGTATCTCCTGACCCTTTCCTCCTATCCTGATCTAGCTCAGCTTAAATACCACGAACTAGCTTTTAATGCTAGGCCCGTATCCACATTTCCCCCTGCCTTTCTCACAATTTCGTGCGTGGATTCGCCAAAGATCGACCGAACTCCATAACAACAGATGGTCACGGGCAACAGACTGTAGACAGTCAAAACTGGCTTTACCAAAAAACTTCTCAGTCTGAGTAGAAATAACCTTAGAATAATAATAGGAACAAACATCTTTTTAACATAGGCGCCACAGACAGCCCCCTTTGCAGGGGCTGCCTTGACGCCGTGGAATCAGCCGCCCTCGTCATCCTGGAATGCGACGCCGTGGCTTCTCAACGTGCAGAAATCCTCGGAACAATGAGGTCGCTCCGCGAAGCCTGTGAAGCTCCCAGGAAGCTTCTGTGCTTTTGGGTGGAGCTAGGCTGGCTCTGTTAGCCAGAATCCCCACGCACAACGGACCGAATGGGAGTCTCAAGTGCGGAAAAGCGAGTCCCATCATCATCATCATCATAAACAAGAGTCTTGTCATGAGTTGACCAATAATTATTTGCAAGGACTGAAACTAACTGAAAACTGGCCAGGTTTTCTCCACAAGTAAACTTAGAACACATTTCTTAACCGAACTCCTTATTCCAGAGCTCTTCCTCCGCTGGCTGGTCGAGCAACACACAGAACAGCGAGAGGAACAATACGGGCTGATCCGTGCCCGCGAACACCAACTACGTGGGCACGCGCAGCAGCTGCGACGGGAGTTGTTCGATATCGCGCACGCGTTCTACAGGCAACGGGATGATAAGTAATACTAGCTAGTCACTGTAGTTAGTGTAGGTAGAGCTATGTTGGAGTAGACCTAAGAGGCGTATTGTCAGTTGTATCACAGATTTCTTGACGCAACCTGAAGACCTGACCTTCACTCGTAATTGGAAACGGTCAATATTTGATCGTAATCTCATCTCAGCGACAATCAATGTCAAAAACTTGCCAAAAATGTAGGGAAAATTAGATGTTTTTCTGACAGATTGAGACTGAGATTTGAATGCGCACGCACGTTCTTAACATACGGGAATTGCTTCTCTGATAGTTGGCCTAAGTGGCATAATATTGTCAGTTGAGTCACGGATTTGTATGTAAGATTTAATACGAACTGTGGAACCTATCACAGAAATGTGTGCTAGGCTATCGGTAATATGACATGTGTCAAAGATTTTGTATTATGGCTCATTTACACATAATTATGGAATTTGGTCTAGTGACTAATGTTTCCTTAAGATCATCAACCGTCGTAATTGTAAATTATGATCGGCTTTGCCTACAGGCGCTACAAGGAACCCGAAGGAAATCGTCAACAGAGTTACCAATGCAAAAATGTATGGGATGCCCGAATTCGGGTATACCCGCATGCGGGTAACGACTAAACGTAAATGAGCCATGGACGTTTTGTCTTGAACTATGGCACATGTCACGGTAGTGCGTGCTAGGTAGAGGAAGTCAATACGGACTGTCCTCGTGTTCCGAATTTCGTTGAATAGCTTAAGCTCAGCTGTTCTGCTGTTTTGAAGTTCTTGTTTAGGAGAAAATGTTCTGTATACGGATGGTTAAAATACCTCATCTAGGGTGGAATGAAAGAGTTTTCACGTAAAACGATAAGCTTCTCACAGTTCGATCATCTATCACAGTACATCACAGGACCGCGCCCAAGTAAACAATCGATGCTAAAACTTGCAGTAGACTGCTTTTAAAGACAGAAAGCCGTATGCGTACTACAGGCAAATAAACCCCGCGAAAATTGCAAAAAAATAAAACACATATGTTTTTCGAAAAAAGAAAAGGTTTGAACGAATATTTACGAGTCTATACGTTAATTAGGAACGTCTAAAATAATTAATAATAAATATAAATTAATTATTCCCTAAGCCATTTGATGAGCTTGGCTGTCTTATGGATCTCTTAATATAAACCGCTATGGCCTAAAGTATAGAGACCAATTTGAAACACCATTTAGTATGTACATGTATCACCAAAATACGGGAACATGTATGTAATTATTATTATGATAAGAGTATTACGTTATTGTTAATCTGCAGTTAAAGCTAGCACGAAAGGGCACCTTAGCTTATAGTGTACGTAGGCGTTTTTAATACGTTGTGGTAACGCGACGTTAGTTTCGATATAATAAAAAATAAATGTTTATTTCAATTAACAAATTTGGTTAACATTATATGATTTGGAGTCTCCTTTTAAGCAAGGGAATGCTTGTGTTAGGATAATGACGTCAACCAACGTCTGGTGCGAAGACACCGAATACGTAGCAAATAGGTATTATAATCACGTACTTTTATAGTTATTGCAATACGAACCTTACCACCCAACAAAGTAAATACTTCTTTGGGCGGGCTGTTTCACGTCTATTTGACGCACGCGTATAAGTCAAAAAATGGCGCTAACTATCGTTAAAAAAAAAGCGTTGTTGATTTAAAATTATGGCATAAGTCAAATAATAAAGTTTGACGTAGGTATGTGACGTTAACCAACCGTTTGAAACAACCGGCCCTTAGGGGCCGTTCAAGTATTACGTAAGAAAATTTCTTACAATTATTAACCCCCCCCCCTCCTCCCCCTCATCAACAAAAGTAAGCAAAGTTCTTACCCCCCCCCCCCCCTCCCATGCTTACGTAAACATTGGTACATGCATTGTGTTCTGGTTTCTTTATTGATTCGTGAGCAGCAGTTAGAAGGCCCAGTAGAATCCCTGAAATTCGTTTCGTTTTCAAGCACAGACAAGTAGGGTTGCCATATTATGTGTTCAAACCAAAATCGACTAAATTTTGTAGAAAATCCTAAAAAGTAAAAAAAAAATCTGCTGACGTAATCACTATGCAGAGCCCCCATCCCCCATGTCATCAAAAATAAGCAAAGCAAAGAACCCTCCGCCCCCCTGTAGTGCTTACGTAATACTTGAATGGCCCCTTAGAAGTTTGTTGCAGTACTACGATTTAAGTTATGCACCTCGGCAATTCGGACACACGAAGATTGCCGAGGCGCATAACTTTATTCGTAGTACTGTGAATTGACAGAAATATATCGTCCTAGCACTGAGTATAATGCAAAAGGAACCAAAAATGCCTACTCATGTGTTCCGAGTTCATAAAACAAAGTTACCTTATTTATAAATAAAATGATTAAATTCTACTTTCAAGAATTAAAAGAAAAGTAATTGCGTAACTCTTTAATAGTTTATTACGAATGAATTTATAGGAGCTTTAAAGCTATTTTAAAATTGCAGCTTGTATGTGCAAATTAAAAAATATTTTATTTGAATTAATTTTTATTCATTAATTTTAATACAGATCTGAAATCAATGTCTGACTGTGAAATATACAGTTTAAACAATTTATGACAACTTAAAACGTTGTCTACCCCTGTATTTTTCTAGGTATCAGAGGTACTCAACCTTTGGCCCGCCGACTTTACAAATTACCTTATATTATTATGCAGCTACATAAGTAGCTGCATAATAATATAAGGTAATTTGTAAAAAAAGAAAATAATGATTGTTTGTCGCCCGAGAATGAAGTAAGGTTGGGTATCGCTGTTTTAAATTAATAATCTACTTAATTAATGTATTTTTTTAAACCAGTCTGAGCTTCATACTGTGCTAGGCCTAATGTTAATACGATAGTTATAAGGCATCGCTTTTACACCAATGACATAATAAATGCGTAAATATAATAAATGATTAAATAAGACTGTAATGTATCCTTTTTGGTTACCAAACTTATGAAGTCGTCAACTACTGCTGAAAATATGAAATGATTTCCACTACTGTATTGCAAACGGAACGGAATTTTTTGGATAAACCTTTGTTTAAAACTTCCAAAAAAAAAACTCCGATTATGTGGGTAGACACCACTATCTTTTTCTACTTAATATACTACAATATTTCTACAACAAGGCTCTCTCAAAGTTGCCATCTTTTTCTATTCTAAAAGTGTCATAGTTTACATTCCAACGGTTATGTGCATTATTTTTATTATTTTATAAGGATTTTTTTACTTGGCAACAATTATGAAATGTTTGAATAATGGAATCGTTAATCTTATGTAACAGGGACATGTTTTTTTTATTTATAGGGCGAACGTAACGGCCTCTAATATTCGTTTAGTCTTAGCAAATAGCAATCTGTGTAAATGTTCAGGCCATTGCTTACCTTAGGTTTAATTTTAATACGATCACCACAATTAGTTACTGCAGTCACTTTAATAAAACTTTGATTTTTAGTTTGCTAGACCAAAATGACAGCTAATAGATACTCAACAATGTCATTTTGACAAAAAAAAAATGTCAATCGTAGCCGTCATTTTAGTCTAGCAAATTATAATTCAGAGTTTAGAAATTATATCAGGATTTAAGTCTTAGCAGTTGAACATTGGAACTAGGCTGAAGGAAGCGCTTATATTTCCTTATAATTGTTAAAATAACGCTCACTTACACAACACAATATACAATTCGGAGACAATAATACGACAATAATAATAACACTTGCAATACTAATATTTTGGAACTATCAAATAAATCCTACCATCGAAGTAAAAATTTATTTTTACAAACAAGCTAATTAGTAGTGATGGCCCGACTATGGGTTTTGCGAATCTTTGACTAGCTATAGTGACTAAACTGTTGGATATAATATTTGATTGAATTTTCGTATGCTGACTGGGGCATGAGATATACGCAGTTTAATTTACTGTCGTATAATCGTCTCCACCTTGTATTAATTACCAGAAAGGAGTTTCATGCAAAATTATCCCTTCTCTTTTGTTTCGTCTTTTTGGACATACATTGATCACTAGGTAGGTATACAATTTGACTTATGTCTGTTTGGCTACTAGACCTGCAAAAATACAACTGTCTTGTGTTATGCCAGATATTGCCAAGGTATAAAACAGTGAAAAAGTAACGTTTAACGTAAAAAAAAACGTACGTATCCGTTTTCCAACCAAAATACATTTGTGCGTGTTAAATTATAAATATTGAAAGACCTTAAAGTGATTAAAGGCGTTAATAACAATGAAACTTCATAATACAAGTATTTTTATATTTTTTTATTTAATTTTTTTTTCAGATATAATCACCGTTAATTTTATACCACACACACAAGGGTGTGTCCCATAATGGGGTTGCGCTAAGGTAGCCAGCGAAATTCAAATTTAATTACGCTTTTTGCAATTTGCAGGTCAGTGTCAGGTTGCATATTGATTAAAAATATAATTCGCGACCATAACAAATATTACTACAAAACTATAATCATTACAACTGGCCTCAAATGTCATGATTTCAGGAAATAGTCATTGAAAAGGGCAATATGATCTTAGAGAGTTGTATTGATGCTAATTTATAATTCTATAAATAAATATTTGTTACGGCAGCGAATCATATTTAGATCAAAATACAACCTGATACTGACCTGCAAATTGCAAAAAACGTAAGAAAATTTGAATTTCGCGGGCTACCCTGACGGAAGCATACACACTCTGCTCGTGGCAGTTTGGAAGTTTGAATCTTATGTAAATATCAATATTAATACTAGCTTTGAATATTGTTAAAATGTGATAAAGTATGTTCTAATAGGTCATGTAAATGAGAGTTACTTGTGCGAATATGAACATTATATATTTTACCATGTACATACCTAATGAAACTGCCACAATATTACTTTAGCGCGTAATGTGTGTCATTATGTTTAATTTGTAAATTAAAAATCACAAGTGGTTTTTTGACATAATACAGGTTGGGACGCAACCTGTGTGACCATGAACCTGTGAATTCAGCATATTATTCTAGACCCACTAGCGTTGAAATTTTTCTTCGGTTATTAAAAAAACAATTTATTAGCGGTTCCAAACATATTAACCGCGTAGGTAATTTCTATGAAACAGCATTTTTTTTTTAATATCCGATTTTTTTATAGATTTTTTTTTATAACAGACTTGAAATCTATTTCATAAGATTCTAGAAGATTCTAGACCCTAGAATCTTATGCTGAAAATTCATGGTCACTGTTTGCGCGTTGATGTGCTTGCCACCTTGTATTCTTTGATGTTTTTTGATGATTGGTATGACACAAGATATCATGCTACCGAAATGCTTATTTTTGAACTCTCATTCCTAACTAGAAAGTTGGTTAATAAACGCCGATTTTTAATTTGTTAGAAGTAAATGACAGCTATTTTATACTAAATAATGTCATGTTGATAAATAAGGTCTATCGCAGCCGTCATTTTAGTCTGTATTAGCGGCATCTACATCGTCACATGCGAACTACGCATCCTACTGACGTCACGCAAAATCCTGCAACTAGTACAGACGCCAGCACATCAAGCTACTACAATCTGTCAAATTTCTTCAATAGATTTTCAACTTTATCACTAAAGCATAAGGTTCAAGGTTGTTTGGGAAAATTTGACAGTTTCGGGTAGCTTGATGTGTTGGCTTCTGTACATTATACAACGTCCCGACATCAATCGTCGGCCAGTAGCCCATCAGACACGACACCCTTATCTATGGAGGATGAGTGAACTTTGCACCCTGTTCCTCATACCTTCAAGTCTAGTAAATAAAAAAACAGAGTTTAGATTATTTTTAAATAACTTGAAAACATATACAATGTGTATCACAATTAACGCAAGACCTCATACACCCCAATTAGAGTATTGAGTTAAAAGCATAATACAATAACCAAAACTTAATTTTTTTAAAGCTAACTATTATTATTAAGAAAATCGTGTTGACCCTAACATTATTTTATGCATTTAAAATTGAGTCTTATGGCTTTGAAATAAGATTTAATTTTCTTTGGCTCAATCACCGGTCAGTATGGCAAAATACATAATTTAAAAAAAAATACCTTTATTAAAAGTTACTGATATCGATTCAGTAGTCAATTATGAACAAACTACTTTCAGGACTTGCGTTTATTCTGTTACACCTTGTATAGGGTGACTGGTAATTAGTGACCGATACTTAAACACGTGATTTTACTCATCATTATCTATCGGTCACTAATTACCAGTCACCCTATATAAATCATTTAATGTCGGTCTCGCTTGAACGCAGATAATATATGTCATATCAATCATAATAAAACAAACATTGACAATTGCAATCATTTACGTCACAATTTAACGCCAAGTCTCGCTAGAATAGTTGTTCAGAGAGAATGACACCATGACGTAATTTAGCACATTACGCGTTGAAAAATAAATATATAATAATATGATATAATTTATATATTATTGTAATATACGTACTTATATGAAAAAATATTTAATGTCAATTTGAGATAATATGAATTTATTTGTTAGTCAATTAAATATTACACTGCAACTGAAGGTTTTTGATTACTGCTTTTGCAACCGTTATGCTTGTAAAAGTCAGCATTGTTTCAACTGAGAGTTTCACTGACTGACTGGACTGTGTCGTTGGTCTAGTGGTAGCAAGCGCTACTGCTGAGCATGAGGTGCTGGCTTCGATTCCCTGGTCGGGCAAAGTGTTATTGGGTTTTTCTCTCAGGTATTTCTCAGTAGCAGCCCGGAGTCTGGATTGGAGTCGGTTGATGGAAATAGCCTCGCCCCCTATTACATGGTACTTAAACATTATTGGCGAAATGTGGTTGTTACTATAGGTACACCTCTGCGCAACCCCTCAGGGATTTCGATTTCAGGCGAGCTGATATGGGTGTAGTATTGATTTATACATTTCTGAGACAGCAATGACCAGCTAAATCTACACTATGAAAATAACTATGAATAATATGGGCCGCTCAAGTATTACGTAAGCAGATTTTTTGCAATTATTAACCCGCCCCTCCCCTCAGCCTCGTCAGCAAAACTAAACAAATCCCTTTCCCCCCCCCGTCCCATGCTTGTAAGTACATGCATTTTTATTCAACGTGTTCTGGGGTCTTTATGGATTAATGGGCAGCAGTTATATGCGTTTCGTTTTCAAGCATAAACAAGTAGGGTTCCCGTTATGTGTTCAAACCAAAATTTTGTAGTAAATCCGAAAAAGTAAAAAAATAAATAATTACTGCTGACGTAATCACCATCCAGACCCCCCCATCCCCCATGTCATAAATAAGCAAAGCAAAGACCCCCCGCCCCCCTATAAGGCTTACGTAATACTAGAATGGCCATGCAAAAACTCCATAGCGTTAGTTACAAATGACAGTCCACTTATTTATGGTAAAGTCCGATTCCATATTTAAATATAACACAGCACAATGTCACAGTACAAAGAGTAGCAACAATTTCCAAGTAAGACATAATTATGCGCGCAAGGATGACTGCTGGACATTCAAATGATACGTTTTTATCTAGCATGCGCACGCGCACAACACTGTCTGTATGTGTACACACCAACAGACATATTATTACGTGAGAGTATGAGATTTTTATCAACATTTTGAATAATAAAAATCAATGCGCATTTTACATTAATATTCTCTATGGTATTAATAATGTTCATGTGTGCGTGCATAGTGGTGGGTACGGGTAGTTGTAAATGTGTCGGGCGTGCCAACAATGGGAGATGACTGATAAAGGGGAACGTGTGCTCCTCTATACCCGGCCGTTCATTTAGATATAGCTTTGATGTTCAGCCGGTATTCGCTTGTACTGAAAGTAGGTAGAGGTACTGAGAAATTAACGTTGTTTTTTTTTTAACTTTCGAATTCGTCGTTGAGTTACATTTAACAAAGATGTCTACATTTATGTTTTATCTAAGTATCGGGCTAGTGCGGGACCTGTATTGGCGCCGATTCCCTTGTTCACAAACTAAACTAAATTTAAGGTCAGTACATCTTTTTCTTTCTATTTCATTAAGAAAAGGACAGAAGATAAATATTAGTTTAGTCCTGTCAAATTAGACAGCGCCTAACATAAATTGACGTATTTTTAGTAGCCATGTTTTTAATCACGTCTAAACTTGCTATGGAGTAGATATCTTAATTTGACACGACTACACAAAACAAAATCTTCTAAAGATATAGAATTTAAAAATGAATTTAATGTAGACGGTCTGATTATATGAATGCCCGCGACTACGTCTGCGATCCGGTATAAAAAGTAGCCTATGTCCTTCCCAAGGTCAAGGTCTATCCATGTGCCAAATTTCATCCAAATCCGTTCAGCCGTTTTATCGTTAAAGCGTAACAAACAAACAAACTTACTTTCGCATTTTTAATACTACTAGGTTTTGTCCGCGGCTTTGCTCGCGTTAATTTGGAATTTGACAATCAAAAACTCTAAACTCTAAAGTTTCTAATATAATTCAATCATGATTCGAAAGACACGTGGCGCCATCTATTATCATAATAACGTTATTGTTGTTTTCCTCGGGAACAGCACTTTTTTCGGGATGAAAGGTAACGTATAATATCCAAAATTTCAGAATGATCGGTTCAGTGGTTTAGGTGTGAAAAGGTAACAAACAAACTTACTTTCGCATTTATAATATTAGTTAGGACTAGCAGCGCCCAGCGGTTTCACCCGCATTAGTGTTGATCCCGTGGGAATATCGGGATAAAAACTCCTATGTCCTTTCCCGGGACTCATACTATCTCTATACCAAATTTCGTCTAAATCGGTTCAGCGGTTTAAGCGTGAAAAGGTAACAGACAGACACACTTTCGCATTTATAATATTAGTATGGATGTCACCCCTATCCAGTAGAGTATAACGTTGTCATCATCATCATACTTCTCTATTACTCGCCATCTCGGTCGTCAGCCTATATCATCCTTTACACAGTCCATCCATCCTTTCTTTCTAGTAACATCTTTCCTTCTAGTAATTTATTTTTAAAAACAACGAGGGCGAGGTTCTATTTGTTTTAAAAACACTTTTTACATAAGCACAAGCCAAACAGTTTTCATTATATAAATGGAACGCGATGTAATTTGTTCTGGGGCTGAGTTTTTCAACGGGTTTGTCAACAGTGGTGGAGGTAGTGGAGGATAAAAAACGTTATGAAAGGCTTCGCGGGGCCTCGGTGCCGGCTGCCATAGCCGTAATGATGCGGTTGCCGTAATGGCGGGCCAGTCGTTCACCTCACTACTCGGTACTCATTCTATAGGCTCACTATCTGTTGTACTTGCGATGGCTTTTGTTTAAAGTTCGGCTGTTTGGGGGCGAAAGCCTTCGTATAGGTGTTTGGATTTAAAACAACCTATTCGAAAAAATATATCTTTGCTTTCCTTCTGGTTATTGTTTTGTCAGATTTATCATGGAGTCCAGGCGTTGAGAGGTCGGTAGACGGGACGCAACTGGCAATATGTGGTGAAAATATACTGATTGCTACTAAAAAGGACTTAAGAATATGGCTTTAACCGTAGTGGCCCTAATATTCCCTGGAACGGCACATATCAGTATGCTGCAGTACTTAGATGTTATCAGTGTTAGTTTTCCTGTGTTACGGATTTCAGGTACAATTTAATTGCCACCATGCAAGAGTTTACGCAGTGCCTAGTCACACGCAGACCGAATCCTAGTACCTATAAGGCAAATATTACCAAAAAGGCTTCGGATATTGGTTATTCCTTAGGTACCTATTTCTTTCGTGTATTTATGGTATTGGTTGGACCACACATGGCAGTAACATTAGCTCAGTGCATGCAGGTCCACAGGTCCGGCCCCTACGATTACAATACAATTAACTTTCATTTTCCCTCTGCTGACTCTTATGATTTGTGCGCTTGCGCCGCGGATATCCTTTCCTTACTTGTGCGACTACGTATCATAGGTATTAACGATTTTATTTTATTATTGCTCTGAACTGGGGAATTATGTTGTTATTGTGGGAGATTAGTTATAAAGGTTTTATTAATTAGCAGAGCTGGATGAGAACGGGGCTAAAGATAATAGTTGATAGTCATAACTTTATTATTCGTAATTGTGACTCATTGCATCGATTTCAGTTCTTCTCGTAATTGCCTAGGTATAAGAAAATAAGTTTTATAAAGGTACTTGGACAACATTTTTATCTTATTATAAATACAGAAAGCAGATAAGCTTGTTTCTTAACAGGCATCATAATTTGTATATGAGCAATTGAGCAGACCAGTTCTGTAGGACCATGTTTGACCTTCATCTCACTCGGTAACAGCAACAGGCCAAATCTTGATACGACTGCATCTGAAACTAAAAAAACTAGTTACACAAACGTACCTATTTCAGTTTCAAAATATCCTATTGTTTCTTGCGCTACGCAACAGTGAAACGATGCCCGCATGTCGATTGCACCCAATACATTGGAAACTAAACCAAACTAACGCCGATAAAGTAACACCATAAAATCTGTAGCGATTTGAAAACCAGTACCTGACTTTCCTTACCGGGAGACTTCGAGACTTGTATGGAAGTTATAAAACGCGGTTCAAAGTTCGCAGGCGCTATCTAGCGCATCTACACGAGCGCGCATTGTTGCGGGCAACGCTTTCTCTGCGCCCGCGCCGAATGCTCACAATGCTCCAATATTATCGTTGTACGTACTGATGGGAATATGAACGTAAATGTAGCGGTACATACTCGTAAACATTATTAACGCACCTACTATGGTCGATGTAATCATGCGCGTGGGTACTTACAACTCTTTACATGGACTTAAGGTGGAAGGGCCAACTCACCGGCAATTTTTCGCCCTCTAATATGGACTTAAGGTAGAAGGACTAATTCTTCGGCAAATTTTCGACGGTGAATAGGTATCAGGGGCTGGTTTCTTGGTTCAGTATTCGCTTTCAATGAGTGTACGGTTTGATTGGCACTAGTGAGAAGGGAGAGGGACATGACTGATTAATTAACCGCCTCGTTAGCTCGTAAGGATGCGCCCTGTTTCCCACACACTTTCTTACAATGGAAGCTTTTGTGGCTCTCCGTTAGTTTGATCTTATCCTAAAAGCAGATACCTGCTGCGACTAAATCTAGATATCGAGTTATAGGTACCTATAGACTTTCTAATTTGGCCAATTTTGTTTCATTTCATTTAATTTCATCAAATTTTGTCCAGTTTTATTATGTGATTTAACCTAATTTTATGATTGTATGACTTGTGTAATTACTAATATTGACTAATTACTTGTATGTGTGGTGCAAATCTATACAAATAAATAAAATTGGAGTGTCTGTTTGTAATATTAAAATAACCGCTTTTTACTAAATGCATATGGATGTATACACGGTACATATACCAAAATAACATTTTTTTAACTTTTTGTCTGTCTGTCTGTCTGTCTGTCTGTCTGTCTGTCTGTCTGTTTGTTCCGGGTAATCTCTAAAACGGCTGGACCGATTTTGACGGGACTTTCACTGGCAGATAGCTGATGTAATAAGGAGTAACTTAGGCTACTTTTTTTTTAGAAAAAAAAAATAGGGTTCCACGAAAAAAATTAAAACCAATGAATACGTGAAGATTTCTTAATCTCCGTAGAAATTGATTGTTGAATAAATAATATAATTATGTATTATGATGTCATATACACATAATATTGTTAAAATAAAATTATTATAAAATAAAGTAATATTGCAATGTTCAAGTACTGTCCAGTACCGCGCGCAGCCCACGCGTCAGCCCGTCACGTCGTGGCTCGGGCGCCTCCCACCCGCTTCTCCCACCAACGACTTAATATCACAAAGGCTGCCTATCGCGCGGGCTCAGAACGCGCGAGCGGGCTATTGCTAACGGTTGTGTCTCAACGAATTCGTGTAAAAATTGATTTCCAGCACTTATATCATACTTTTTTGTTTGATTAGGTGTCTTTTATTTATTTTTCCACTGTTCTGTTCTTCTTAACTCAAATTGTTTCCTTACATGTGCAATGTTTTCTAGCAGTAAGACCTTTTTAGTTAGTTTTTTATTTAATTTGAATTTGATAAATTACTTACTAGGTAGTAGTTTTTAAATTTGTTTTTTCGATCGACTAGATTTAGACCGTATGGAAAATTCCATTCAGTATGCAGTATATCCAAAAATATTCTCAAAGCCAAAGTTCTACAAGATTGTGTATTTGTAGTATGGGACGAATGCACTATGGCAAAAAAAAATCTATCGAAGCCGTGAATAGGATGCAGGACATAAGAAGTAATAATCTATTATTTGGAGGAGTCTTATTTTTATTCGCTGGAGATTTTAGATAAATATTACCAGTTGTGATTAATGGTAAGCGAGCTGATGAAATTAACGCCTGTTTAAAACGTTCAGTACTTTGGAGACATTGTAAAAAACTTAATTTAAAAGAAAATATGAGAGCACATTCAGCCGATTCAGAATTTAGCAAAATTCTTCTTGATGTTGGAGAGGGAAAGTTTCCAGAAGTGAATACTTAATACTCATGATATAGAACTACCTACCGGTATTTGTGAGGTTGTGGCGGACATTGAAATTTTAATACATAGTATTTATGATGATATTCACAATCTCAATATCAAAGAAGATTCGTGGTTGTGTGAAAGATCAATTTTAGCACCTATGAACGACCAGGTTACTGCGCTTAATCAGCGCATTTTAGATAAACTATCTGGTGAATCACAAACATACCTTTCCATCAATCCAGTTTGCAATCCGGATGAAGTGGTTAATTACCCAACAGAATTTGTAAATAGTATATTTGTGCCTGGTCTACCCCCTCACAAACTAGAACTTAAGATTGGCGTGCCCATCATTCTGCTCCGTAATTTAAACCCACCGAAACTTTGCAATGGTACTAGGTTGCGAGTAGTGTCGTAGCAAAGAAACGTTATAGAAAGTCGTATAATATCTGGATGCGGAAAAGGTGAGATAGTATTTTTATACCACGGATTCCTATAATACCGTCGAAATTTCCATTTGAATTCAAAAGATTGCAATTCCCTATCAATGTCAGTTTTGCTATGACAAGCGACAAGTCACAACGGCAAACGTTAAGCAAAGCTGGCATAGATTTAACTAAGGGTTGCTTTACCCATGGGCAACTATACGTGGCATGTTCACGTGCAAGGAATGCCAGTAGTGTTGTTTTTTTAGCCCCAGAAAATCGTACACCAAATATTGTTTAAAAAGAAATTTTTCAATAAACCTAATACGAAAAACAAAGAAAAAAAAATTAAACTACCAAAAACGAAAAAAGAACTAAATGGAGAAATATGTACAAAAACAAAATATCGATTCATAAAATAGAAGAATTTCATTAAAATTAGCATGGTATTTCTTTACGCAGAATACAGAATTAATAAGTTATCGCGTAAACTCTGCGAACTGAACAATAACTTTTTTGTTAAATTCCACGCGGACGAAGTCGCGGGTAACAGCTAGTTGTTAATATAAGTTGGTTATTAATAAATAAAAACTACATATTGAAAAGCAAAAAAAAAAACTTGGGGTTGCCAAAAACTGTCTTCACTTTTTGGTGTGGGCTTGGTTGGTCTTGAGTCTTCTTCCTTATAGAAATAAAAGTGCTGTGGGTAGGTACCTACGCCAAAAAATCTTGTTTGTTAGCAAAAGTTATGCTAGAGAGTCCAATTGCCTCTCGCCATCGCGGCATCGATGCTACTTGTCCACCACTTTTTGCCTTTGTTGCTCCAGGCCCCATAAAAAAATCAATGCTGAAGAAAGAATAGAAGTCTTTCTTATTTAATAAATAAGGTCTTACTAGCCGTTGGTGGAACATACGAAATTCAGAAACGCAATTATCTTAATAAGAACATTGAACAACACGCATGTTGATGATGATGACAATAGATGTGATATCACAAGCCACAGCAATAAGTTAGCTTCGTAGAAAGTGTACAGCGGGATTTGTAACAAGAACGGTACGTTAGGTGCTTACATTGTTTTCCTCACAACAATATATTGTGAAATTGAAATAATAAATAAGTCTACCATTGTGTATAACAATACGGCGGATAATTACCCGAGCGTATGCAAACGTCGAATGAACTATTTTGTTAAACAGAGTGTAAAAGCCTTTGTGCCCGCTTAATGTTCAAGAAGTCATTACGGTTTTGTTTTAAGTGAGACGCTTTGTTATTATAGTGCTAGGGTTCGAGCGGAAGAGTGAAAATTAACCACTCCGTGTTCATGCGATGCATCGTGTATGTTCTTTCCATCTTGTGCGCCTGATTTTATCTAAGATAGAAAACAACAATTTCAACTGACTGATTTCTTTTTAATACATACTGTTTTAATTACTATGTGTGATGCGCATATAGATGCTTTTACATCCAAATTGTGGTGGCCCAGTGGTATCGTCCCCGACTTACGAGTTGTAGGTCGTGACGTGAGTTCGAACCCAGGTAGGCACTTAACTTTGTGTATTTAATTTCATCACCACTGCTATCAGAACGGTGAAGGTAAACATCTGGAGAAAACCGGAATGTCCTAGAACCAAAAATTCGTAGGTAGGTGACATCCACCAACTCGCACTGGCCCGAGTGGTGGATTAATGGATGGCCCACTCCCTCTCACAGAGAGGAGGCCTGTTTCCCAGCAGTGGGTGTGGGAACATTATAGGCTGATTATGCTCATGCTACATACAAATAGGAATCAATTACACGCAAAGTCTAAGCATAAAATGAGTCAGTGTTGCATTCCATCCACAAGTTGCACAACTCTTTCTGGAGCAACTATTGAACTTGCCTCAGATACATGACTTTCGTTTTATATCACGTCTTCTATCAGTTGTGCTTTAAATTTAATCGAGTTTTTCGAAGATCGAGTACCGGTGCTCTCGAGGCAGCCCACCGATGACGCGGCTTGCCTTCCGGCTTTTGTGTGGCTCCAGCGCCGGGGCCCCCAGTTTTCCAATAAACAATATGTTCACCGTTCCACTTCTAATGATAAATGTAAAGTGCGAAAACGTGTAGCACCTACCTTTCTGTCAAAATTGGAGAAATAAATAATTTCACATGCTCCGGTGATCAGTCTGTGACGATTTAGGGATTGAATCTATTAATAAGCGTCATAATTAATTTATTATCGATAAAAACTAATTGTCGGCGTCGTGTCGTTAGCAATTTATCGATTTTGCCTGAGCATTTCTTTTTGCAGATAAGTGTGTACTATGTACTTAGTTAGTTTAGTTTAAAGTTAAGTTTGTATTTTTTGCATGACTCCACCTACTTATGTGGTATTTACTTAATGCGCGAATTGTTGACATCGCTATCAAGATACCGTTTTAATAGCGTCAGAATATTTCTTTATAAAATAACGGTAACTTAAAAGCCTTTTCGTAGTAAACAATTTTGAAGTTTGTTCTTAGCTCTCACAATTTTAGAAAGCTCGATTGTCCAATGATCTAAAGAAGGCTGTTAGGATTTGGGATAGTCCGCACGTCTAGTGGCATTACTAGAAGAGGCCTCAGAGGGCGGCAAAAGATTACTGTTAGCCTGCATCATCCCACTGCTGGGCAAAGGCCTCTCACCAGGACTTCCGGCTCTTTCGATCTAAAGCTAAAGTGGACCACTGGTCGTTTGTTTTGTCCAGCTCGTCCCGCCATCTTCTACGGGGTCTGCCGCGACGCCTTCTAGGTACGTGTGTCCGGGCCTCCACGTGGTGGTTACTTTGGCTCACAGCTTATTGAGCATCACTTGCAATTATCTACATCTAGCCTAGTATTTATTTCAAAAGGCACTTTTGAATTGTCAAGAAGTCTGTTAGTTAGTTACAGCAGTGGTGGCCCAGTGGTAACGGCCCCGACTTACAAGTATGTAGTAGGTCGTGAGTTCGAATCCAGGCAGACGCTTTACTTTGTGTAATTTATTTCATCACCACTGCTTTCAAAACGGTGAAGGAAAACTTCGTGAAGAAACTATAATGTTCTAGAACCAAAAATTCGAAGACATGTGACTTCTACCAACCCGCACTGGGCTGCGTGGTGGATTCCGGCTCACTTCCTCCCACAGAGAGGAGGCCTGCATCCCAGCAGTGGAAACATTAGCTGATTATGCTGTCAGTTGGTCAGAAAGTAGAAGCTACTTGTCCATTCCAAAACGTAGATCTCTATGGAGAAGAACGGTCATGAAACTCCAAGGACACTATTTCTAATCAAGATATACAATAATAGCAGCGCCCCACAGTTTTACCCGCATAAGTGTCGATCTCGTGGGAATATCGGGATAGAAACTATCCTATGTCCTTCCCCAGGATGCAATCTATCTCTCTGCCAAATGTTATCGAAATCCGTTCAGTGGTTTAGGCGTGAAAAGGTAACATACAGACAGACAGACAGAGTTACTTTCGAATTTATAATATTAGTATGGTTCCTGGGTACATTATTCTTGTTGCTATCAATCAGAGGACAACAACAAACTTGGCACTGGTTTATGAAAGCCTGAACAGTAATTTTACTAGGTACTATCGTTTGTGATTTACTAAAGAGGTTTATATTAATCTGGGATAATTAGCTATGATTACAGATTCAGAGCTTAGGTATTTGTCTACACCTACTGTGTGGCGTAAATAGGTATCGGACAAGCACACAAGTACTTTAAACGAACAAGATCAATTTTAATCATGCCCTTTATCACAAAGGGATACAGTTCAATTTCCAATATCAAGTATCTACATTGGCAAAAGTGTGGGAGGGCAAAAAGTTGTTTGTGTGCCGTAGGTACAACTTATGGCGATAAGTACCTACCTATGGTGGTCATGACGTCATCGTGTAATGTAAAACAATCCACCTTGAATCTGTTAGTCATGGAGATTTTATTCTTTCAGCGGATGTACGAACAAGTGTTTATGGAAATTAGTTTCGTTTATTTTTCTATTGTAATGGGTTAAGTTACAGCAATTGTGGGCACGCCGTTTTGTGGTTAGGTACAAACGCCAGCACATCAAGCTACCCGAAACTGTCAAATTTTCCCAATCAACTTTGAACCTTATACTTTAGCGATAAAGTTGAAAATCTATTAAAGAAATTTGACAGATTGTAGTAGCTTGATTTGCTGGCGTCTGTACCTATAAAATATGTACCTAGCAGTATTGATTTGTCTAGAATCGAATCACGTTTCATAAAACTGTCAGGGCTCTTAGCGAAGATCGAAGATGCTATATGAGACTGTGAGAAAGATTCTACTTCTCTCCTCTATCAAACCGTGTATCATCATCTGTGTCATATAGAATTTTATGTGGCAATTACGATAGTGGCTATATTCTGTTGGATGATATTTTCTACCAAACGCAGTGGCATTTTTTTATATTGGCAACATATTGATTAGACGCCATTATCGCCCGTTTCGCTTTTCCTACATAAAAATACCACTTTTGGTAGAAATTATCATCCGACGGAATATACCCAGTGTCGTAATTGCCCCAGTAAACCCTACTCATATTTTATCTACTCTGTATTTTGCTAGCGTCATCAAACAAAGGGTCATAAATGGCACGACAGGCTTATTTTTTCACTCGTGCTTTGATAAAAATATCTCCTTTCATAATTTTTAACGGACAATCTGTTTAACTCGGATCAGTGTCAAAAGATGGCGCCACTAGCTAGGCCTCTAGGGGTTTTCCTCATGACCACCACGTCACCTCAAGAAACACTAACAAAATACGAAATCAATAAGTTGTTTGTCAAAAATGTTAACATAGAAATGGAAATTACGTGAAATGATTTCCTACTGACACGCAGATTTAAAGGGAAAAAATAGAAAACAGTCTAAGTAATTAGCATAAATATAGGTAGGCTCTTTGTAGGACTCAATTAGGACTGAATTACAATCACAGAAGGAAGCAAAATTCAACAACTTAGTTTATGCATAATCATCTTATTGCTGGGATACAGGATACAGGCCTCTCTGTGAGAGGGATTCCTGCCACCTCCCACGCGTGTGCAGAGCGCTGCGGAATGGTACATGTCACATGTCTTAAAATTTTTGGTTCTAGGACATTCTAGTTTCCTCACGATGTTTTCCTTTACCGTTTTCAGAGCAGTGGTGTTGAACTAATTTACACAGAATAAAGTACCAACAACCGCCTTTCAACAACTTACAACCTGGAATATTATAATTATCTAGATCTAGAACATAGGGTCCGTTAGAAATGTTCTACCGCGAAAAAGTTTGTAAGTAGAATAGACCCTGGATATAAATGTATGCATCGACACCGATCGTTATTTATTATATTTCTGCATGTAGGTATGTATCTATTCATATTCATTTATTTATCTATCTATCTATCTATCTATATATATAAAAGGAGAAACTGACTGACTGACTGACATATCAACGCACAGCCGAAACTACTGGGTCTAGGAGTGTGGAATTTTGCACACGGCTTCCTTTTATAATGTAGGGGAGCACTAAGAAGGGGTTTTTGGAAATTCAACCTTTAAGGGGGTGAAAAGGGGGGATTTCGTTTGTATGAAAAATTTTATTCCTTGAGTTAATAAACTTGAAACTTGGCACGAATACTTATCTAAGTAAATGATTAAGTTTGGCATTTTTTGTTTTTCTTAACTACCCCCTAAAGGGGGATTGGGGGGTGTCAAAGTTTGTATGGAAGAATTTTAACGGGCTGTCCGATTAACTTGAAACTCAGTATTTATACTTAAGACTAAAAATAGATAATAACGTGTATCAGGGTTTTTCGAAAATGTACCCTTAACAGGGTAAAAAGGGGTAGTTAATTTTACAGGGGAGAATTTTACTGCGTTGCTTGATTAACTCAAAAAATATATAAAAGGAGAAACTGACTGACTGACTGACATATCAACGCACAGCCGAAACTACTGGGTCTAGGAATGTGGAATTTTGCACACGGCTTCCTTTTATAATGTAGGGGAGCACTAAGAAGGGGTTTTTGGAAATTCAACCTTTAAGGGGGTGAAAAGGGGGGATTTCGTTTGTATGAAAAATTTTATTCCTTGAGTTAATAAACTTGAAACTTGGCACGAATACTTATCTAAGTAAATGATTAAGTTTGGCATTTTTTGTTTTTCTTAACTACCCCCTAAAGGGGGATTGGGGGGTGTCAAAGTTTGTATGGAAGAATTTTAACGGGCTGTCCGATTAACTTGAAACTCAGTATTTATACTTAAGACTAAAAATAGATAATAACGTGTATCAGGGTTTTTCGAAAATGTACCCTTAACAGGGTAAAAAGGGGTAGTTAATTTTACAGGGGAGAATTTTACTGCGTTGCTTGATTAACTCAAAAATTGGTATGAATAATCTTTGAGTCAAGTCATGAGCACATACCAAAGGATTTTTCGAAATTCCACCCCTGTGGGGGTGAAAAGCGGGGATACAGTTTATATGAAAAATCTTATTCAATTGGTTAATAAACTTGAAACTTGGCACGAAAGTAAATTATGAAGATTGGCACTTTTTGTTTTTCTAAACTACTCCCTGAAAGGGGATTGGGGTGTGTCAAAATTTGTATGGATGAATTTTAACGCACGGTCCGATTAACTCGAAACTCGGTATTTATACTTAAGACCAAAAATAAAGAATAACACGTATCAGGGTTTTACGAAAATCTACCCCTAACGGGGTCAAAAGGTGTAGTTTTAGTTTAAAAAAATACCCTCACAGAGGATTTAGGGGGTTACAAAGTTAATAGGTTAGAAAAATATGTAACCCGCTGTCGGATTGACTCTAAACTCGGTAAAAAAGTGGGTAAGTGTTTTAGGGTTTTTCAAAACTAGACTCCTACCAAGGTGGAAAAGGGTAATAAAGTTTAAGGGGTGGATTGCTGGGAAATATAGTAGGAAATGCTGTATCCACTAGCAGGAATAGCGCCACCAGTGGTTCGCAGAGCACGGGCTCCAGCGAAAGAGCCAAAATGGTCTCCGACATGACCCTTTGCACGACAACATCCTTGTGCCACAAAGCCTGAAAAGCCGAAACAGTTTTTTCAAGTGTGTTGTCACTGGTGAACCATGACAAGAAAAACCCAAACCGGTCGTCCCACCCGCTGAAGACCTCCCACCTGGACATGAGTAACCTTGGGTAACCTGGAAGTCTTTAAACAGACTCCGGACCCAGGTTAGCTGAAGCAAGGAAAACCTGTTCAGGTGGAGATTCATAGACGACTCCGCCTTGGAGTGTAAATGTGGTGCTGTTCCACAAACGATGGAACACTTAATATCGTGTCCTGCATGTCCTGTCAGCTGCACGTTATAGGAACTGGTGGAGCTGGTAATGGCACCAAACAAGTAGCCGAATTCTGGGCCGAGTCCATTTAGATTGCTATCGACACGCTAAGAAGAAGAAGGGGTGGATTTTACTGCTTGCTTCCATTAACTCGAAAATGAGTAGGTATCGGTCTTTGAGTCAAGTTATGGACACGTCATCCCAAACGATTTTTCAAAAATCCACCCTTGTGGGAGTGAAAAGCGGGGATCCTGTTTATTTGAAAAATCTGATTCCGTTGATCTACAAACTTAAAAATTGGCCCGAATACTTATTAATCTAAATAAATGATAAAGATCATAAACATACATACCTATTCGAAATTTTGAGAGGAAAGTACGAAATACACGCGGACGAAGTCGCGGGCAAAGTGCTAGTCAAATATAAGCTAATACTCGTAGTTTACACGTAGTATGTAGAAGTACCTATTTGCTCTTGTATTTTATGGTTATTTTCTAGCTATCTATCCCTGTTGCACCTGTCATGTTTTGTATCTGCATCACCCTAAGGTTGACTGGTAGAAAATGCATCTTTGGCGTTAAGTCCGCCTTGGTTCAGTTGTTTTTACTTGTGTCTGAAGTTTTAATAAATAAATAAAAACCATTTTAATCAAATCATCAATTACCATAAAAGTTTGATAACATAAAATATGTTTGCTTATCTGTACTAGCTACCAAGTACCTACTGCGCTTGCGTTAAGTGTATTCATGAGCTATGAATCAAATGCAAACGCTGCAGTAACTGCCACTTCATTACTAACCCCACATCTTGCAGTACCTACCTACATAGGCAATTTATGATCTCTCCATTTAGGTACAAAGAAACCCAGTTTTCTAAATCATCACAAATTCATAATTCCACACTGATGGACGGACATATTTCACTAATGGCCATATCATAAATATTAATAATACAATTAATAAGATTTACAATAACGACAATCCGGTCCGAGCTCGCCCGGTGGCGCTTATGAGGCTTATTGCCAGGCAATCATTTGATCATTTAACTACATATAATAGTATAATATGAATACATTTACATATTTCTTGTCATTCTACGAGATGTCATTGAGATTGGAAATAAGATTTTCATTACTTTTTTTTTTTTTTTTTTTTTTGCGGATGGGAAATCATCAAATGACCCCTCCCGCTCTGGGTGGAGCGGAAGGGAGTGTCAGACTCTTACTGACTAAAACCCACCCGTGTTCCTTCCTTAGCCCTTTATGTTCCGGGCCAGCGGTAACCCTTTCGGACAATCCCGCTGACCCGGCAGGCTTCGGCCCTATGGGGCCCCTCCTCGATGCTGACATCTCTTTGAGGCGCGCGTGGAACACGTACGCGCCGTCCGGCACGGGCCTGGTCCTGATCGGACGGTGAGCTACCCATTACTCTCCGCCCGCAGGCCCGCGCCTACGGTGGCCGGGAGTCGTCGCGCGGCTCCCGACGCCCGGAGCGTCTCCCGCGGCGGCTGGGACGGGAGGCTCTCTCCCTGAGCCGTCCCGCCACCTCCTTCGCTAGCATGACTGCTTCGCAGAAGGAGGTGACTGCCTCCCACTCCCTCTCGCCCCGGACCATGGCTTGCACCAGGGCCGGGCGCGAGAGGTCGCCGCCGCTGCCGATCGCCTCTACGAGGACACGGCGGTGCTCCGCCCAAGCGGGGCAGACCTCCACCGTGTGCTCCACCGTGTCCTCTGGGCGATCCTGGCAATGGTGACACCCGGGCGTTTCCTCCCGCCTGATGATGTGCAGGAACCTCCCGAAACTTCCGTGTCCGGTGAGGACCTGCGTCAGGCGGTAGGTGAGGGCGCCGTGGCGCCTCCCTAGCCACTCCTCAAAGAGGGGTCTTATCGCCGCTATCGCGGCGTGCCCTGCGCTGGGTTGCGACAGTCGTTCCTTCCATGTCGCCATGAGATCGCGCCGGAGCTCAGTCCGCTCCGCAGCGATTTGCCGCGGAAGCGGAACTTCCCCCCGGCTTAGTGCCTCCGCGCGCCACTCATAGACGCGCGCGAGGACTATCGCCTCCAGATCCCATGGCGGCAGTCCGGCAATGAGGCTTGCCGCCTCGCCAGAGATCGTGCGGTAGCCCCGGATAAGCCTTATGGCTACCACCTTCTGGGGCGCGTTCAGGTAGTGGGCGGCTCGCCGCCGCAGTGAACGCGCCCACACCGGGGCCCCGTATAGGGCCATGGACCGCACGACCCCCGCGTAAAGCCTCCGGCAGGAGGCGTTTGGCCCCCTCAGGTTGGGCAAGAGCCGCTTGAAGGCGGCCCCGGCCCGTTCCAGTTTGGGGGCCAAACGTCGGAAATGCTCGACGAAGTTCCACCGGCTGTCGAGGACGAGACCCAGGTACCTCATCGTTGTCTCGACGCCGATGTGAACCCCTCCTACCGTTAGTTGGGATCCCGATGGTGGCGCGTTCCGGGGCCCATGAAACGACATTGCCTCGGACTTGTGCAATGCCACCTCGAGACCCAACTGCCGGATCCTCTCCACGACTATCGCAACCCCGCGTGTCATCGCGTCGGCCGCCGCCTGATGCGACCTCCCCTGCGCCAGGACCAGCGTGTCGTCAGCGTAGCAAACCACGCTGACGCCCTCAGGGAGGTCGGCCCGCAGCACCCAGTCGTAGCCGATGTCCCACAGGAACGGCCCCACGACCGATCCCTGTGGGACACCGCACGACATCTCTCGCCGGTTCCACTCCCCATCGCGACCGGGGTAGCTGACGGCTCTGTCCGTCAGATACGCCTCGACTATTCGACGGAGGTAGGGCGGCACCCGGTGATACCGGAGTGCCTCCACAATGCAGCTCCAGGGCAGGGTGTTGAACGCGTTGGCGATGTCGAGTGACACCGCCACGACGACCCCACCCCGGGACACCGCGTCCCCCGTCGTGAGGGCTCTCACGCGCATGATGGCGTCCACCGTCGAGCGCCCCTTGCGGAAACCGAACTGGCTGTCCGCAAGATCCGGCCCCGTCCTCACCAGGTGCCCGACGAGGCGGCCCACAATCACTCTCTCAAAGAGCTTGCCGACCTCGTCGAGCAGCACGATGGGCCGGTATGCGGACGGAGAGTCCGCAGGGCGCCCTGGCTTCCGAATGAGGACCAGCTTCCCCGTCTTCCAACGGAGTGGAAACTGGCCTCTCTCCAAACATGCGCTTAAGAGCGCCTCCAGTCGAGGCCCGAGAGCCCTCGAGGCCAGGACCCAGGCTTTACCCGGCAAGCCGTCGAGTCCTGGGGCGGTATTTTTGGCCTTCAGCCTTCCTACCGCCGCTCTCAGTTCTACCCCGGTCACTTCAGGGATGTCGTCGTCGTCGTCCGCGTGGTCCGCTTCGGGCACCGCAATTGGCGGAGCCATGGGCGGGGGGGTGTGCACCCCCCGTGAAGGGAACAGAGCGCTCACCACCTCCTCCACCAGCTGGGGGCGGAGACTCTGCGTCAGCAGGGGGGCCCAGGTGCGGAGTTTATTCCGCACCATTTTATAAGGGCGCCCCCACGGGTCTCTGTTCAGAGTCTCCAGCATCTCCTCGCGGGCCATGTCCTTGGCCCGCTGGACAGCCTCTTGGAGGGCGGTCTTCGCTGCTCTGTACCCCTCGTACAGCTCCGCCTCCGTGGCTTCCGCATCCGGAGGACGAATGCGGAGCCTGCGGTGCCTGGTGTACCGGTGTCGCGCGTCGACGCACGCCTTGCGTAGCGCCTCCAGCTCCTGCGACCACCAGTACACCTGACGTCGGGCGCGTCCTGGCCGGACTCGGGGCATTGCCACGTCGCAGATCTCGGACATGGCCTCCCGGAACCACTCCGCCTCCTCGTCGATATCGGCAGGCCTGTCCGGTGATGACACCCAGGCCTGCACGATCGAGGCTTCCAGGAGGAGCTCCCGGTCCAGCTGCTTCAGCGCCCACCGCGGACCACTCGGGGCCTGTTGGACCAGCGCGCTGGAGGTCTGGGCGGAGACGTCGAACCGGATATACCGGTGATCGGAATAGGTCTCCACCTCCTCCATGACGCGCCAGTCAATTACACGCTGCGACAGAGCGGGGCTGGCGAACGAAATGTCCACCACGGACTCCCCCCGCATCCGCACACACGTGGGAACAGAACCCCGATTTAGGACGACCAGGCCTGTTTCCAGAGCCCAGTCCTCCACCATCCTGCCCCGCACATCCGTGCAACGGGAACCCCAGGCCAAATTCTTGGCATTGAAGTCCCCGAGCACTAGCACGGGGAAGGGATGGCTTCCGGCGACGACGACACTCAACTCTGTTAAAGAGTTGTGGAACTCGGCGAGAGTTCGGCTCGGAGAGAAGTACACTCCCACGACTACAACCTCTCCGAACCGTGCTGCTACACACCCCTGTCCCTTCGTGACGCATTCCAGGGACGGGGTGCCGGCGGCGACCGACGAAACTATGGCCACTGAGCCGCTCAGGTCCTCCACCCAGTCATCCCTGGGCGGGACAAAGTACGGCTCAGCGACCACGGCGATGTTGATCGACCACTGCGCCACGCTCTGGAGCAACAGGTCCTGAGCGCAGGCGCAGTGGTTGATGTTCGCCTGGAGGAGGCGCAATGGAGCCATTAGTCCTCCATTTCAGCCCCCTCCCGGGCCCCCTGCGAGGGCTCCACTACGGCAGCGGCGGCGGTGGCGGCGGTAGTGGCGGCGGCAACGGCGACTGCGGTGGCGGCGGTTGTGGCGGCGGCAGCGGCGGCGGCGGTGGCGGCGGCGGCGGCGGCGGCGACGGTGGGAGTGGCAACGGCGGCGGAGGGCCTGCCTTTCCTCCTGGTTCCGGCGGGTGGAGCGCAGGACTTGCTCCCCGCCCGGTGATCGGCCGGCTTGCCAGCAGCCGCACATGTGATGCAGTGCGGCGCGGCGTTGCACGAGCCGGCCTTGTGTCCGGGCTGACCGCAGCGGAAGCACAGTGTGCTGCGGTCTACCTCGGAGGTGCACTGGATGCCAACGTGGTGCCCCACATGGCATCGGTAGCACCTCAGAGGCTTGGGGTCCAGGAGTTTGACCTGCGCTGAGACCCAGCCCACCAGGAGCCTTCGGCCCTCCGTGATGGTTCTGGCCGCCGTCACGGGGCAGCTTACCGTTATGGTTCGCATGCCCGTGTAGTCAGGACGTAAGGTGCCCGCCTTCACCTGGTCGGCCAGACACCCGCCCGTCCTGACAACGGCGGCCACCACATCTCCCTCCGTCACGGAGTCATCCAGGCCCAGTATGCGCATGTCTGCGCACTTGACGGGCCTGGTGATCCGAGCTTCGTCCGCGAGGGACGCCCTTAGCTTCTCAGCTAGGGCGTCAGCGGTGGGGCCACTTGTAGCACCGGGGATCTCCAGCATGCGGGCGCCAGTGGCGGTCACCCTGTGCCGGAGGCCCCCGGTGATCCCCAGCTCCCGGAGGTCCACCTTCTCTCTCGCCTTTGAGAGCACGTCGCAGTACGTCACGCCCCTCTTGACCGCGTCCGGCTGTAGTGTTATCACTACAGCCGCGGTCTTCGGGGCGCGAAGCCTAGCCGCGACGGCTCTCTCCTTGCGACGCCGCCTCTGCTCCTTTTTTCTGGCCGCCTTGGCCGCCTTCTTCTTCTCCCCGACCACCTGCCATTGGGCGTCGGTCGTGGGAGAAGTGGGGGAGTTTTGGGGGCGCGGCGTAGGCTCTGGGGCCTTCGCCTCCCGTGCCGCTCTGCCCTTCTTCTTTCGGCCCTGCGCCGGGGGATTGCCCGTAGGCGCCGGGACCCCGCCAGCTGGCGCCGGCGCCGCGGCTCCTCTAGCCGATGCCGGTTTGGCCGACGCCGGTTTGGCAGGCGCCGGTTTAGCCGACGCCGGATTGGCCGACGCCGGCTTGGCCTGGGCCCGGCCCGACGGCCCGGGTTTAGGGGCGGCAGCTGCCGCAGCGGCGGCGTACGAGGCCGCCCTTGGCCCCGGGGTCGTTCCGCCCGCCAGGGGGGGGCGCAGGACTATGCCCTCCAGGACGGAAAACCGCGCCTGGAAGGCCGCCAGCTCCTGCCGAACCAGGCTGAGGACCTGGTTCTCCACCGGGACGGGCTGGCTCGGTGGTTGCGCTTCCCCGGTGGCCCGCAGGCCGGCCAGGTCTGCCCGGAGCCTCCCGTTCTCCTTTTGGAGAAGCTCGGTGGCTGCCGTCAGGCGGGCGACCTCCGCCCGCAATTCGGCCACTTCGCCGGCCGAAGGGCCGGTGTAGTTGGCCGCCTCCGCTGCCGCCATGATGGAGGCCGTCGCCGAGACTATGGCCCTGTTCTTGGAAGTCTGTAACTTCTTCAAGGACACGTCCCGGATGGCGGCCTCCACTACCGCCGCAAACCTGCTCATGCAGTCCGCCTCGGGGTCAGGGGCGTCAGCCGCACCCGCCTCGTCGCTCGAGGGTCCCGAAGCGACCGCGCGACCGGTCCCCCCCTCCTTTGCGGGCTCCTCCGCTCTCTCCGCCGCCTCACGGGCAGTGAGCCCCCTGCCCTTGCCTCGCTTTGCGACCCCACCCCGCCTACTTGTGGGGATTTTTCGGGCCGAGGCCTGCTCTCCGTCTGAGGACAATCCCTGGCTGTCCCCAGACCTTGGCCGCTTGCCCGTCTTCGCGGCCACCTCCCCGGCACGGCAGGGGCTCCCTGAGCCTCCCATGCTCGTGCCTTCCGATGCGGCGTCGGACTCCGACCCCGCATCACTCCTCACCTCTACTTGGTCCCCTGAGGGACAGGAGCCTCCTCGGCTCTTGTTGCCAATGGCAAGTGGTAGACATTCGTTGCCCCCCCCAGAATACGAGTGGGGGCTTGACGTTCCCGAAGGGAACGTGGCGGATTCTCCGACTGCTGAGCAGCCGGTACCGCCCTGGGGTAGTTTTTTGCCGTCTGTCTGTTCCATTTTTGTGTTCCTTTTAAGGGTGAGGTCCCTTTTCGCGCTAACGGCCGGATCCCCTCCGGCCATTCATCCCCTCGGCACGCTAGACCTTGGGATTGGGGTAATTTTTTATAGAGGTTGTCTACCTCGCGGCCCGGGCCTCAGTGGCCCGGACCCCCGGTCCTGTCAGTTCAGGATTACGGGGTGGCCGACGGCTGGACAGACCCAACCGCCGCCCCGGCGTCCCCACGCTGCCGCCGGATGCCGGACAGACGCAGCGCGGGCATGGGACACCCTCCACCACCCACACTCTCGTGGGTACCGCGGTGCTAACCGCCCCGCGACGGTCCGCGCCAACTCACCTTCCTCTGTAAGCAGAGGGGGAGTAGACGCGTGACCGTCTATAGCCCGGTTCCCTTCACCGACCATCAAAGATGATCGGTGACTGGAACCATGACCTTCTCCTCCTGTCGAAGATTTGCCGCCCCCCCCAATTGTCCACCCAAACCTGGTGGGCAATTGGAGCCGGCGTTGCCCAGGGTGCGCCACGTGGAGGCTCTTCAACGTGCACCCCGATTTTCATTACTTAACATTTACATCGCGGACAGCTTTGGAGTGCGACAAACTACTGGGGACGTAATAGAATGCCTTTATTAGGTCATACTGATTTATTTTTAAATGTTGTCTGATATTTAGATGTTTTGTTACGTGTTAATTATTATTATAATGATAAAAAAGTCTTTATTAACAATAATAAGGTTACAGTTTTCGATTTTCATGAAATGGTCCAAGAAATTCAAAATGGTCCTTTCACGTAAACGAAATATTAATTATCAAACATCAAAAGATGGTTGGGAATGCGATTATTGCAAGTAGAACATACTGGGTTTTCACGGTAATGTTAAAACAACCAGTTTGACTTTAATATCAATACTTTATCTAAATTCGCCATCTGCTCTTCCGTCCCGTAGGTTTCAAAATCATACCGCACATAAAGAATAACCCGTTTAGTTTTTTTAAAAGGCCAACTTTTTCATAATTTTACCTAATTCTGATATCGTCCTTAAATCATCGGTAGGACGTAGTATCGGTAGTATGGTAGATCTGTTTTCTGTGAAGACGTCTAGCGAGGTATTTAGCATCATCATCCACAGCTCGACTTTCATCCCCTGAAACTGAGTCATAGACTCACAGTCCTCTGTTTTCTTGCGCAATCCCCACGCTCTGTAGAAGACTCATCCAGTTTATCCCCCGATAGAAACATTATCGTCCGCCTATTTCTCCGCTGGACGAGGTATAGCTTTTTATAATTCGTCGGTTATATTTTTTAGACACCAGCCATTGATGATAGGATACGTTACGTCAAAAATGTTATTGTATTCGTGCTTCAAAACTGGTTTCAAAAATTCCATGTTGAGAAGCCGTTTATTCATTTCTGGTTGCAGAAGATCGTGATTAGTTGATTCATTATATAGGCATGTTATGGTCAGTATTGGCAATGAGTAAATTAAGACTCGTTTTAGCAATGATCTTTGTTAAATCGATTATAAAATTTGTTTTTGGATGAATCAAAAATCATTTTTGATTCCAAATGTTAGCATGATCAATATAAATGTATACGTACGGTTTTTTGTCTTTTGCAGGGCTGAAAATATTATTCAGAAGTTTTTGGTCCTTTGAATGCAGTTTAGTCAGAAATGGCCACGTCCTGTCTAATTCTCTAACAAGCTAATTCATATTAAACTCGTTCATATCAAACATTCTTCCCATTTGAATGTCTAATTCAAAATACATTAATAAATTAACCTTTACAATACCTGGAACCAGAGGGACGGAACGAGAACGAACTAGGCAGATAAGGTTGCATTCGTAAATTGTAGCATCATGTTGCTATGCTAGTAGTAGCCTGTTAAAAGAATGAGGTCTAAAAATAGGCGGGTAGCAACAAACCTGATTTATGGTCTCGACCCACGGCGCTAGTGTTCATCCAAGTTGTTTTATAGCTTAACTGTCGGTGTTTACAGTGTAAGATCAATTGGCGGCGCATGTGATGGCCCGTCGATAGGGAACTTTATATCGCGGTGCAAGCCGCCTTCAATGTGGGTAGGTTCAATTCAATGTGTCCAATTGGACATCATACGAAATCTCATTATGAGTATTGCGCGGCAATAACAATGGAATTTTGATATCTGTACGGCTTGGTTACGGGATAGTTTTGTGAGACGCTTTCATTCTTGGATTTTATGCCGCAGTAGGTCGTCCAGCAAATTAAATGAACGAGTGTGGAACCTAGAACACAGAAACACGCTTTTACGATACGACTACATACAGAAAGCACAGCTAATAGAAATCTCTATTCCTAGACAGCACGTTTAACCGAAAACTGTCGATAGAAAACATTGTTTGTAGATATCTCGGTACATAGGAAGCACTCTTGACAGAGATCTCTGTTCATAGATTAGCACTTCTTGCTATAAAGTTTGTTCATAGAAACCACTGTTTCCAGATACCTTGGTTCACAAAAGCGCAACGTAGGATGCAAGAGCGAGCGAAGGGCATCCCGAGGCCCGAGGTTAGGTTTTGGTTAGGTTACTTTACACAGAAATAGGAGCCCGCTCCGTCGACATAGGATGCAAGAGCGAGTGAATGGGAATACAGCTTACTTAAAAATAATGATCTGAAAACCTTGGTTCACAGAAAACGCCTTTGGGTTCCTATTTTTTGTGTATAGGGTTTAAAGTAACCTAACCTCGGGATGCCCTTCGCTCGCTCTTGCATCCTACGTTGCGCTTTTGTGAACCAAGGTAACTGTCAACAGTGCTTCCTATGAACCGAGATATCTACAAACAATGTTTTCTATCAACAGTTTTCGGCGAAACGTGCTGTCTAGGAATAGAGATTTCTATTAGCTGTGCTTTCTGTATGTAGTCTTATCGTACAAGCGTGTTTCTATCTTAGGTTCCACACCGTAAATGAACAGTTGGGTCTTTCGCATGAGTAGACATCATTTGGTTCTTTTAAAAAACGTAGTACAAAAGGACCAAAATCTTAGTACAAAAGGAAAAAAACTCAAAACTAACGATGAAATTTTACTTTTGTAATCCGTTATCAGTTTCTCTTTGAATGTAATAACAATTAAAATGGTCGTCAACAGGTGCAAACCGATGATTTTATAATCATGTTACGAAAGAATTGTTTCAAAATGCATTTCGGACACTTCGGTTGCCCCATTGAGTGTGGCCACCAACACAGCTTCTCATATTGCACCCGTGGACAAAATTCGTGGAAAATCCAACTTGATTATAGAATTACTTTGGGTGTCGAAATATGTTTATTTTTTCACAAGTCCGGTCGAATAAAACGTATCGACTCGGAATGGAAAGGTTTTCTTTCTATTCTTCGGTAAAAAGCGAACAGCCGGCCGGTTGTTGTTACTCATTTTACGCATCAAATCACACGAACTGAACCACTTTGAATGGCATCAATCAAAACTCTGAGAAACTCTTTCCTCAAGACAGATGATGGTATAAAGCATATAATTTGTTTACGCATTGAAGTACCTACGCACGTAGTTAATCTATTCTATTACCTACGGCTGTATTTTTTCCTACATGGAGTAACTCAAAATTGAAAGTCGAATATTGTTTAGCTTTGATTTTATGCTTAAGAGGTCATTTTAGAAAAAAACGTCTACCTATCACATTCGCTAAATACGTAATAATTTGTTAGACCACTAAGCTCAGTATCAAAAACAAGATACATTCGTATCAAACCCGAAAAAATCTGTGTAATTTGTACATTTTTCAGTCGCAGCTTTAAACTGACCATAAATAATTTTATATCCATCAAAAAGTGGTTCGCGTGACAGCAGAAAGCCGCCGGGCGGGCCAAGGAAATTTGAGCCCATCAGTCGCGTTCATTCGATTCATATTAACGCTCAAGTAATGTAACAAATAAAGGGGAGGTCGTTGTCCCATCCCGGCGAGGCGCGTACGCATCACAACCACGCCCGGTCCTCGCACAAAAGAAATAGTTAATATTAGAGCCCGCTCCTCCAGTGTCATTAGCAGCGGCACAAAGCTCCGCAGTCATTCCACGCTCTTACTATTTGTCAAAGGCAAAAAGTGCCTTGTCCACAATAATTACGGGACCGGCTTTCGAGAGCGCTCATAATTCGTCATGTTCTGGTCGGCCGCTTCGTTTCTGAACGCATCCATAATTTGACGTTTCCCGCCAGCAGTCACGACAGAGCGCGGGAAAATGTCACCTAAAATATATTAAACAGAAATGTAGAAAAGATGCCTAACCTACCCTAAATGTTTGAAGGTTGACTGTGCACGGATCAAAACTCGTTTTCAAGAACAATTAACTTTAAAAAAAAGACAATATATTAGAGTCCATGACACCAGGTGCAATAAAGTATTCAAGCCATAAAATATAATTTAGTCCGAAGGCAGTAAAATTTAAATACTTACAAAATTAGTGGTCCTTGCATACGAACGCCAGATTGTTTTTGTTGCCAATAACTCCGAAATTACCTTATTTTATTGATTTTTTTTATAGTTAAAAACTAGTTTGATCGAAGTAAACGGATCACCAGAGTACCAAATGGTAGCCGGTATATCAAATCGGTTAATACTAGGAAATGAACCGCGGAGGAAAGTCGAGTTCGCCGACCGCTACTGCCGACAATCAGGCGACACTTACAGATCAATTGATTGTTACTTTAACAATTGACGGCAGAAATAGTCTTGGTTTCGACGCTTTCTTCTCTGCCAAACAGTGATAGGCAAACTAAAATCATTTGTTTCTATGAAACCATTTATAGGCACTTTTTAATTGTCAAGGAGTCTGTCAGTCAGAAATATTATGCTAGTTGCCCATTCCAAAGCGTAGTACGTACCTATGGAGAAACGGGCAAGAACCTCCATGGACACTCTTTTAAATTATACTGTCACAAAAATATACCCCATATACCCGAAGAGTCAAAAATACCTCAATAATCAACACCATTACCTAAGAACCAACCGAAACAGTAAATAAAAGAATGTATAAGCAAGTTCCTCTGCTTCTGTTTACGGCTCTTTATCTGTATTCAAGCCCACATCTTAAAAATTAGGGACCCTTTGAGGCTTTGAGACAAAGACCTGCTCTTCCCGACTAGTCGTGAAGTCGCATAGGTAAAACATGCATGTTTAAAACATACTCCTCTGAGCAATTCATGTGAAAACAGCATCCCCTTTACTAGAGTCACGTGACTATCTTGTCCCTGCCCCGTCGAGATGATTGTATAAAGCATTTGTACGTGATTATTTCAAATTGATAGTATCTATTTCCGTTTCTAAGAAACAGTGAGAATCAAGAACCTGTCCATAGCTAGTATAGGCACATCATTATCTTACGTTTATTATGGAATTAGCGTATGATTCATTTTTGTAGGTAGGTACTCCAAATTACTCGCAACGAAACAAGGGACTGGTTTGATTCCATTTTGTTTCCGTGTTTCATCCTTATCATAAAACTGCTTGCTTTGTGGAAGGACTACTTGCTCTAAATTCTTGCTTCCTATTGCACGACTCATAATGCGAAGCATTATAGAGTGCTTTACGAATTACGATCGATTTTTTTTTTTGCCTCCTTTCTGCAACTGTTTCTATTGTTATACTCCTACTAGTACAGAAACTAGTTAATTTATATACCGTTGTATAGATAATTTAATGGAGATTAATTCAGGGGGCCTATAAATGCCACTTTGGCAGAATCATAATAGGATAACATTATGAATCATAATATGGCGAAGACAGTCAGTGTTTTTCTTTTTTTCGCTGCACTACGTAGGTATAATCCAAGAGATTGGGGTTGGATTTGGATTGGATTGATTGGTATTTTAGCACAGACAAAAAAAAAATACTGAAAAATCCTTCACCAATGGGATTTGATACGATTAGCTTAACAGTTAACTGTCCATTATTATTCATAATGTTACCCTTTTATGATTCTGCCAAATTGGCCTTTTTAGGCCCCCTGTACTTTTCAAAAATTTATTTGATGCAGTAGAAACGAATAAAAGCATCAAAATATTTCTAAAAAAATTCCTGTCAAAGTGCGAAACCTGAAAACATTGTAGATTGCGAAAAAATTTGCTCAAACTGCTCGCTTACTACTTGCTCTAAAATGCTTAGTGGTAAACAAGCAGCAAAAAAATAAGAAGTAACTTGCTTTTTTGTTGCTTGGTACATACACCTCTGCTTTTTTGCTTGCTTGTCCATCGATTGCTGAATCTCATACTTTTACGTTTTAGAGCCCAATATTATGTCAAGAAACCTCAAGGAAGATCCAATCATGTCTAACGATTACCTACATCTAGAAGGCACGTCATATTGTACCTCGAGTTCGTGCGTATTTTACGACATAATCCATCTTTAAAATCATATTGTCATTCGTCACAAATGTTATTGACAACCTGTTACGAATAAACATCTAAGTTTATGTGCTATCTACGTAGGTAGCTAAATCCGTACGCACAAGGATTTTTCGGCATAACCATAACCACCATAATCAGCCTATAATGTTCCCACTGCTGGGACACAGGCCTTCTCTCGGTGAGGAGTGGGCCGTACTTAATCCACCACGCGGGTCCAGTGCCACATATCTTCGAATTTTTGGTTCTAGGACATGCCGGTTTCCTTACGATGTGTTCCTTCACCGTTTTGAGAGCAGTGCCTACTTGGGTTTGAACCCCCGACCTACAACTTGTAAGTCGCGGCTGTTACCACTGGGCCACCACTACTGCTCTTCAAGACTTCGGCGCGTGGAAAAAATCAGAACCAATGGCGCCATCTTGTTTTTCAATATATTTCACAAAACAATTGCATTAAATATTTAACAGCAGCGTCCCCGTCAACGTCATTCGAGCGCCTAAAAATACTTGTAGCAGTGTATATTATGATAAACTGATTCGCCATTGATTTGTCCCGAACCGACAGACTAGCCGACTGAACTATGCTCCTGAAGCGATTAAGATAATTAAATCTTTATAATGTTTGCATATTAAAGGAACAGAGCTGCTTTTTTAGTCTTGCTTAATAATTACTTGAGTTGTGTGACATGTGTGCAATGTTCTGAAGGCGTTTTGTCTTTTGAGAGACGACAGGCTTCACGGATTCTATTGATGCACTGCTCGCTACTCATTAATCAACTGGCTTTAAAATAAAAGGAATTACCTAAGTATATCTTTAGGTACTTAATTTCTGGAGTAAATAATCATTTCAAACATCTTTCGTGCACTCTTTTCATTTTAATAGCTGAGTCTTGGGTTTATTTTTAGAGTTCGTATGTAATGTAGTGTCTCTAAACTATTTTCCAGTTTCCCAAACATTTTGGCCAAAACCTAGCCTATGTAGTTATGTGACGGCGATGTTCCGAACCAAACACTGATTCAACTCTGTAATGAAGCTTTCAGCTACTGAAATACCCATTAAAACTTATACGCTAATGTTTTGATAACGTTATCCTAATAACGTTATCAAAACATTAGCGAATGAAATTAGGTGTGCTTAATACCGCCGATAATACAATTAACAGTAAACGAAAACATCAATTGCGTTTCGTGTGAAAATCTAGAACGATGGGGGTACTTTGGGTAATGAGTAAGTAAGGGGTGATAACAGTGCTGTTGAAGAACGAACCCGCACCAGTGACACGTGCCGCAGCGATGCGGGTTGCAATCAAATTAATAAAAGGAAAGCTTTATTCTTTAAAACCAATAATAGCTCACACGTTCCAAGTCCCTCCAGCAATTTAAACTGTAGCACGATTATTTTATTTCAGCCCAAAGAACCGTTCGGTGATGCTATCGACGCGATCCCTTAGAAAACCTTCTGTAATTAAGAATGGGTCGTGGCCAGCGTGATACTTAAGCTGGCACTTTCCAGTCTTATCTGTTGACTAATTCCATGGGAGAGGCACCTTTGTTTCGACCGATAACTTCGACACGGCACAGACTTAGCTGGGTATTTACTCTCCTTAGACCTAAATTGCGGTATCTTCGTTTATGTCTTTTGTTTAGCAGAAAATCACATAATGTTCTGAATTTAGTATTTATGTTTAAACTCATCGCCATCTGCCTAGCCTTTTCACAACTTTGTCTTTGTCGGCTTCCAGTCTAACCGGATGCAGCTGAATACCAGTTTTTTACATGGAGCGACTGTCTATCTGACCTCCATAACCCAGTTACCGGGTAATACGATACCTACCGGTAAGACAGGTTGTCAGACTTTCGGGCTTCTGACTACCCGTAACGACTGTCAAATTAGCCCGGGACCAACGGCTTATTGTGCTTTCCGAGACACGGAGGGGTCTCGGTTATGTAAAGATGGTCACCCATCCAAGGACCAACCGCGGCAAGCGTAGCTTAGCCTGATCAATCGACTCGTGCGGCTGTTATTACTTGACCACGAGCTATTTGTGTTCAAATTGCTTTGATTAAATTAAATGATGAATTATAATGGTGGAAATAAAACACTTTTACACGTCAAAATTAAATTATGTTTTAAAACTTGAGGTCGGTGTTTCCTTGACTACTCTGAAAAGAAAGACCGAAACAAGCTCAGACTACGTATACTCAAATCCCTAGTTTTAGCTTGGACGAAATCATGTGACAAAATTATTTAAACCTCATTTCAATAATAAGCTAAAAATAAATATAGACACGTTTGCTTGATCAATGGCGGTCTAACAGATAGCCGACAAATATCTACACGATATTAACACCTAACGTCTAAACGCAAAGTAAATTTAGATAATGTCAGTGTATCCAGAGTCAGAGACCAGTCCGCGAACAAAATGGTAAATTATTTAATTGCTACTTTCAACAAGACGATGGAATTCTTTAAACACTGACGTGGTATAACATATTTTTAGATGATGCAACACTATGATTTATGATATGAATCCAAATATTATTACAGATCTATTTTTGGTCCTTATGACCTTTTTGGCTGTGATACGTTGCGTTGGTGTGTTGTAAGTGATTCCACCGAATTTTGCACAATTACTATTGCTAAAAAAAACAGGAGGTTGCTTACGGGTGTCTGAGTTGAATTTGTAGTTTATCTATTGTCACAATATTAGCTTTATTGCATTGTAAACTAGCGGGGAAGTCCACATGATCGTTTTTCCACTATCCTCAACGCTTTTCTAGTAACGAGGCTCTAAAATCAACATTTGTGTCGTGAATACATGACGCTTGTTGGCGGTTACGACTTGGCTTTTTGATATTCATGGCTCAATGCTTCTATTTTTCTGTATAATAGGCTTTTAATAAGCCACATTATCGAACAATCAAATTCTTTCATGTCCCCTTAATGATCTCCGAAATGATACAATAATGTCGCCCAAGAAAAAAATTAGCTCACGGTACGTATTCTTGTTTTTGTATATAACTTATGTGTTGCTCTGTGACGGGCAGGGCTGACGCATCTAATGTTAATGTACCTTGAAATTGAGTTCACCCAGGTTCACTCAAAAACAGAGAATGTACATAGATACTTGAGACTGCTTTAAAAGACTCGCAATAGAGGAACTAAACAAAATAAAATCGCATGAGAATACTGACTTACAAGCTAGAAAATAGACACGTGCTTGACCTTTTATACGGACAAAGCAATCAAGTGGCATTATATGAACTGTAGAAACACTCACAGGCCAGCACCTACTAATACTAGGACAAACCGAGATAATATCTTGTTGTTAGCTCATTACAAGGACACATTAAACCATAAAATTGCAGGTTTACTTTCTATTCGACCTCCTGAGGTCATAGATATTCAATAACGACTTAAACCTAGAGCAGTACAAACCCCTCGCGCCATAAAAGGACACGATTGTAAAGCTCGTAAAAAATGATTTATGTACTCCTTTGTACGCACAGTAAAGATTTGTATGAACACAAAGTACGAAGAATGGACCATGTTACTAAGAGCCTTGAATTTGTGAACGTTTGCTCTGATTTAGTTGCGTTAAATGGAGTTGTAAGAGATCGTTGGGGTCGAGGTAGGCTGGCCGGTTGGCCGCGCGGGGTACAAGGTAAAATAGACGAAGACGAACGATGGTATCTGCACGTGGAGCGTGGTACTCGGAGGGCCGTCGGAACCGGTTCTGTAGTAACCGGCGCCGGGCGTAGGGCACTAGCCGCTTTTACGCTCACCGTAGGCCTGTGAACCGTTTTATCGAACAATATTATGTTTATTCCCATGCTCGATCGCTACGTGCGATCCGATTTATAGGACTGAGTTCCGCGAATGGTTAACTTTTAGAAATTGATTATTTTCACTTCATGTATAAATTTCCAAGTCATATTTTTTCGGAAGAAGGCCACAAACAAGCACAGCTTCAATTCTTGAGGTCTAATGTTTTTTTAATTCTTATAGTAGGTATACCTCGAGTTCGCTAATTTCTGTTATTCTAGTCTAAAAAATATATACAGTTAAGCGTTTTTTATTGCTTCCGGTTCCGCGTGTGTGGGAGGATGTAGGCTTGTGCAAAAATGGTAATATTTTATTTCGACGAATTTAACCTTATTTGGACCTGTAGAGTGTAGACCAGTTTATTTTTTATTGCAGACATAAATTCATAACTACATAGACAAACGAATTTAAACATTGTTTGAGCGCTAATTTTCAATGCTTGTCTCACCGCTGAATGTTGTTTGAGTGTCATATACAGTTTAATGACACGACAAGGTTGTCGCACAAAAACTTAGGCTGACGCGACTATCGACATGAAGAATGCACATCACTACGAGTTGCTCGTCCTCAAACAAAGGAACAGCTAGGCAGGAATCCGTCAAGTCACGCCGACGAACCCCGCTCTACGGCTGCTCGGCTAGCATAACAACCGAAAACTAATCGAAAACACCCGGAACTAATCATTTTCTAATTATAAAAAAATGCGGATAGCATCGAATTCCTTGCTCGGCGCGAGCAACCGAAACGATTCGAGGAAAATCTTGAGTCGCTGAGACATGGGGTCTCAAACACCATAACGACTGGAACAATGGAACGATTAGAGACAGGTGTCGAAACGGACGCGATTGATATCCATAAATACATTAAAATTACGACCGAAAACCGTTACAGTGCTCTCGCACGCCACTCGTACGCAGCCCACGTCACCCGGATCTTTCCCGCATTTTTTTCACGTGCTCGTACGAGTCCAATCTGCCAAAACACGTAATTAAGATTGCCGTGATTTGTACTGTATATGTCTTGTGCTCAATTTGGACGATATATTTATTCGTAAGTCAAATTGTAATCTAAATTATAACCGACATTGAAGGCGCACGAGGCAAGCGGTCCGATCATTTGAAATATTGTAGTCGATGGAGTTTAAAGCGTGAACAAGTCGATTAGATAGACTAGCGTAGTAGATGTTTAACTCGTTTTAGATGCGTGTGAATGTTATTCCTGCGAGCCGCGAGCTCGCCTGGCTCAGGTATCGACCGCGCCCGTAGCCCGCAGTCCGCACCCCTCCACGCTTTTATTACTCTTTATTATTTATTTACGATGGGAAAAAATATTGTTCCATTAAACTAATATCGATCATAATTATTATAAGTCCTGTCATCCGTATAAGTTGAATTTGTGAGTGCGTCCTATATAGTTATGCTTTATAGGACGTAAATACAAATTTAACTTCACCTCACACTTCTCATTTAACATTCCTAGTTATGTTTTATAAAATATCATCAGTTGTAATTGTAAACCTCTATTCAGCTTAAACATGTATGACTCACGTGTTTTGGGAAGTTATTCGAGTTTAGTTTTAATAAACGCAATTTATAATACGCTCAAGCCGTATTATTATAAGACTTAACACTACCTACACCATTAGTCAAAGCTTTAAATCGCGGTGCGCGTAAATACTTGTGTTGGGTCTACACAAATTTAATACCACATAGTGTTGCTGTGATCACGGAAATTACGAAATTTTAGCTTTAAGCATATATGTTGCTTATGTCTGCACCAAAAAATAACTCAAATTCCGTTTAAAAAAATCATTAAAGCAGCTAATTGCGCTAACATATTTGCAAAAACCGTTGCAGAATGTAAAAAGTATCCAGCAGTTCCTGACAAACTTGACGAGATCGCTTACGATTTGGCATTAGAAATATTCTCAGAAGTCGATTAATTACCATACATAAGAAATGTTCTAAAAGAAGCTTGCTTAACATTTCCTTGCGTTTCTTCGAGCTCGGTATCAATCAGCTCGAGCCCGGATGCAAAATAAGAGTCTAGTCAACATACATACATACAGAGGCGAGGCAGGTTTTTGCCACCGGTGCTGGCAACAATTTCCTGTCATCATTTCACATTATGTTATAGAATATAATGTCGTATCTTGCCGCATATTACGAGTATATGAGGATATTTCTGTGTATATTTTAGTCCTGCCTAGATACTAGATAGTGTAATATTTAATAAAGATTGTTGTTGATGGCGTTTGTTGTTAGAATTTAAATATGATCACTAAATTAACATTTTAATTAGGTAAGTGTTTACCAATATTCGCGATAATTTGTGAGCGTAATAATTGGCCAAATTCATAGTAAATGTCTAAAGCTGTTCAATGGATAGAAATATTGATAGAAGATTTGATAAAAATGTTGAATAGTCAAGTCGGAGGCTCCTCGTAACATATTGTTTGCTACAATTAAATAGGATCCAACATTATCATGCAATGGAATATAAATAAGGGATATGTTATAAAATTGAAGATAAATGTACAGCTCGGCCCTTCATCTGACAGCCGAAGATAGAGCAAGCGATAAGTTGTTTCGAGAACCAAAGATAATAACGCATAAAGTACTAATGTCAATGAAAGATTTGAGTAGCGTCGATGATTATGACGTCTCAATTAATGAATTAAGTAGCCCCTTTGATACGTGTCCGGTATCATCACTTAATAAGAACTTACAGAAATCCTAATGCTTGATAAAAATGAATACTTAATAGTCAACTAGACAACACACTTCGCTTGTGTCTGTGTGGGTGGTGAAATATTCAATTTCCTCATGACCCTTTTTTGGATTATGGCAGTTGAAGACCAAACGCAAATGAATTCTACATTTTATTCACATTCTAATCAAGGGGTCTCCTCTCCAAGTCCGTCAATGAAGATACAGGCCCGTCCGACAGAAGTTCGATACTTCGGAGTGTACCCTACTCACGATTAATTAACGTTTTTGGACAAGTAAAAAAACATCGAGAGTAAGGACCACTGTCAGATCATGTTGTCATTCATTCTTAGTTCGTTTCGTAGTAGTTAATCTAATGTTCGTAGGTGACATGGAGTAGGAAACTTCGGCTGAATCTACGGACTTCGTGCTTAGAGAGTAGGCCCCCTGAATTCAATAGGCTATTTGACAATGTAAAAAATAAGGTCATAATTATTGACACTCGTATAGATTATCGCTTTTAAAATCGATTTGCATTAATTTTACTACAAAAAAATTTATTATTTATTAAAAAAATCCCGAAAAAACTTCATCTTTTTAAATCTGGCGCCACGTAATCGAAAACGGTCTGGATTGGCTGAACTTATGATGACGTCATGATATAGTCAATTTCTGTCTATCGTTGACAGAACAGATGACTTTTGTCTAGTATCTCGACCGTTTCAACGTTTGTTTACGTGTATTTTGACGTCACGACGCCATATTGTTAAAGATAGCGTTTTGGCGGCTTATTTAAACAGTACATTTTTATTTACTATTTTCTAAAAGAAATACATTATTCAATTTGAAGTAATAGGTTTTTGTGGGGTCGTTAGACACCATTAAATAATCTGAGATGTTTATCAGAAACCAGTCAAATAGCCTATTGTTGCAACCAGAGGGTCAATTCTCGTAATTTTAACAACGTTCACAGTCTGATCTCAGTCTCCTATTATACCTCTAATTTCCCTAAATTTTTTTGACATTGATTGTCGCTGTTAAGAGACTGCGACTAGATTTTGAACGTTTTTAATTACGGGAATTGGCCTTCAGATTTCTGAATGTGTAGCCTGTATATCTTCGTCTGTGGTCTATGTATGCCCGCGCTTTTCCGTGGTCCTTCTGCCCATATCAGTTGTAGTTCCAATCACAAGTAAGAAAGGTTACAATAATGTAGTGACGTGTTAATCGATCCCACACTGCACAGCGGTCGCTCAACAATGCACGCTTATAAGCTGATGTGTGAGAGTGAGATGTTAGCTGTGAAATTATGAGTCGTGCATGCGGTTAGCTCAGTATGACGCTAGGCCACTTATCTGTGTATTGGAGAGATATTGCAGTTGGCTTTGTCGATGTTGGTATTCAAGATGGTGAATTTTATTTTGCTCTTAAATCGTACTACGCGCTGTAGTTTATGTAGAAATGACTAGACTATATACTATATAGGTTCTATATCGTGAAAGCCATAAAAGCCATATCAGCAGTTGGCTATGATAGCATGTCCAAAAGTTAATTTGTCCGTTCAGAAGACTTGGTCCTTGGGTACTTGTTATGGAAATTTTATACTAAATGATTGGGATAGAATGGGTTATACAAGTAATCCATAAAACATAGTGTAAAGCTGAGAAAATACAGCTAATAATTAGGAAGTCGTAAAGATTTATCACAACCAGTTGCAGTCGTGGTTGGTAGTGGTTTCCAGTGGATAAGTATTTATATTTCTTGTTCTGCCATTGCATAATCAGCCTATAATGTTCCCACTGCTGGGACACAAGCCTCCTCTCAGTGAGAGGGAGTGGACCGTAATCCACCACGTGGGCCCAGTGCGGGTTGGTAGATGTCACATGTCTTTAAAAAGTCACTTGATTGCTTTATCCGTTTATAAGGTCAAGCACGTGTCTATTTTCCAGCTTGTAATTCATTATTCTCAAGCCATTTTATTTTGTTTGGTTCCTCTATTGTGAGTCTTTTAAAGCAGGCTCAAATGTCTTCATTCTCTGTTTTTGGGTGAACGCCTGTGCGGGTTGGTAGATGTCACGTGTCTTCGAAGTTTTGGTCCTAGGACACGCCGGTTTCCTCACAATGTTTTCTTTCACCGTTTACCGTTCACCGTCCTGCCATTGAACCAACGTATTTTCCAATTTCGTAAACAAAATTCAAATTTCAATGATCCATCGACAGGTAAACTGAAACAATCGCGGGATTAGTTATTTAATGGAGCGTAATGCCTTCCTCGAAATTAGGTTCGATTCGTAGATTGGTATGTCCAAACGGTCACGGCACGGGGCTGATTCGTCAAGCTCTTCGCATCGGCTGCTTCTAAAAACTGAAGTACTCGGCTTCGTGGACAGAGGCGGGGAGAGGGCTGCGGGGCTCGGGAGGGGGTTGAGTGATCGCAGCTCTATTACGTGCTGTTGGACGTAATATCGAGAGTAGGTACCGTCATAGTAAATCGGCCGTAACCTGTGTCCGAGTGCCGCCTAGCTACGACGAATTTGAGTTTCTAGCTTTTTCGGTGCTTGAGGATAACAATTTTAGGAGGAAATGTATTGAAAAAGCAATTTTAACTTGTATATTTTGTAACCATATTTTGATTTAAAAGTGGACCTTCTTACCCGTTCTGCTTCATAGGCACCTACTACCTCCGCTTTGGATTGCGCAACATAGCTTCAACTTTCTGACTGACCGACCCCTTGACGATTCAAAAGTGCCTGTAATTGTTTTATATGAAATAAATGCCTTGAGTTTTAGTATAACTGCGCCAAATTATGTTTAAACACCAGCTTTATTTGAAAGGAACGTATTACGTAGGACGCGAAGTGGACCTTTGAATTTAAATGTATCTAACCAGATATGCTTGCCAATGGTAAAAACCCGAAGTGTTTTGCGAACAGTGCAGTTCAAGAAACTAAATGGAATGCTATTCACGTGATTATAAAATAATTAGAAGATAAAAAATAACGTTACTCATTTTATCGGGTTTTATTATTATTACGCCTATGCGAATCATCATAAAAATAAAAAATGCAACTGACAATAAATGTCAGCTTAAAAATCTAAATAAAAGTTCATTGTAGCTAGCCGTTATGGTGAGTCATTAAGATCATTGAACCCTTGCGTCCGCCATCTTGAATCTGCGCCCGCGCAGCCCTCTCGAGCCTTCTTATATTCACCCCTGTTAATAACGACGATAGAGTATCTATGTTGAACTTTAAATATACTCATTGGCAATAGGCTCACTCCCTATTACATAGGACTTAAAGGTAACTGCAGAAATGTGTGTGTACTGTAGTAGGTACTTAATTAAAAAAGCTTTGACTTGAATAATTCGATTTTACAGTTTCATGTTATCTGCTTCTACTAAACAAAAATAAAAATACCTTATTAAAATATTTGACACTTGCTTCAACGTGCGAATGGAACACACCGGCAATTATCACCAGCCTGTATTACTAAAGGTAGGGCTACACATATAGCCTCTACAGTACTAAGGTACTCCTCTGCCTAACCCTTTGGGAAATACCTACAGGCGTGATGTTATTTTATGTAACAATTTAAGAGGTAGGTACTTATTTATCAATAGCTAGCTAGCGATGGAAAAAGTTTTTCAGTTTCACAGAGCGACAATTTTCAAAAAAGAAAATAATGTTACATATAAAGGGCAATTTAGATGGAGAGAGTTTTCTCGACTCGAAGATACAATTATCGAAAGATCGTTAAAAAAAGTCTCTTCGTGTAAACATTAACGATTGTCGCCCTTGGGCCTAACCCCTTGGGCTACAATTGCCTCGCAATAGAATATAACTTCCGGAAAGTTATCTGACTCTTGATTCGGTTATTAGCCTTTCTGCTTTGTTTCAGCATTAATTGATTTAGCATTCGGCAGACTTGACATGTCTTCGTCAAGTAAATTTGTTTTTCATAGCAAATAAACATTATAAAAGTGCGCTTTTTTATGTCAGAAGGCGTATAAATGGCTGACATTAATTAATCAAGTAATATTTGAATAGTTCATTGTTAATTTACACCTGAACTTCCTATATTTACCTACGAGAGTGCACAAGCAAAAAAAGAAAGTATAATTTACTTTTCGATTACAACTTTCTTCGCTGTCAGAAACCGCAACAACCTCCGAGTCAATAATAATGGTTTTCGGGTGGTGAACACTAAATGTGTTAACTATAACTTTCTGCGGTTTTCTGTACAATAAAAAATATAAATAAACTCAGCATCGAATAGAGAAATAAAATAGTAAATCGATTGATAATCTCAATGCTTCCGTATAAAATTACAGAATACTGGTTTGGTTGTTCTCCGAGTCAAAAGAAGTCCATTTGGTCAATGCATACCTAAAGGCGGTTTTCAGAATTCAGTGGGAATGTGAGTATTTATCAAATTCTCTTATAAAATAGTCTGGTTTATTTGCCATGATAGAAGCCATAGACACCTACTAATATGCAAGAACATTCTGCAAAAATTTCAACGATTACCTACTGCTAGCTATTTTGGTTTATATGATACAGCCCTGTGACTGATAGACAGAAAGACGTCCCGTTGAGACCCCTTTGTGTAAGAAACCCCAAAAAAGCATCTTCTATAATTTCGAGGCCAAAGTAAGTAACAGACAGATGTACGTGTTGCTCGGGAGTTTGTTGCGCTACTTCTTCCCAGTTGCAATGGCTTATGTAACTTTGACGTTCAACAAGTGCTAATTCTCAGCCCAAGAATAAATGGTTTTTTAATTTGATTTTTATGCATGAGCAGGTAGGTACTTTTACGAGAGGCTCGTGGCTAAACAATTACATCCGCATGAGTCGATCTTTAAGGTTAAGCAACGCTGAGGTCAGTCCGTGGATAGGTGACCATCCATTACATACCGAGGCTCCTTTGCGCCTCGGAAAGCACGTTAAGCCGTTGATCCCGGCTGTCATTAGTGCATAGATCTTTGACAGTCGTTACGGGTAGTCAGAAACCCGAAAGTAGTGACAACCAATCTTGCCAAGGGGTATCGTGTTAATTTAAGTACCCACTAACTGGGTTGTGGAGGTCAGAAAGGCAGTCGCTACATGTAAAATACTGGTATTCAGCTGCATCCAGTTAGCCTGGAAGGCAACCCCAAAATAGTTGGGAAAAAGCTAGGCAAATGACGAGACAGGTAGGTACCTTCACCCTCTGGGCCCTGAAAGATTTCCGATGAATAGCCTGTATATCGAGCACAGCGCAGTAAAGTGCCGCAATGATAGTAAAACAGAACAAGTGAACAATTTAACTTTTGCAGGGCTTTGTCTTGCGTCAGTCCGCCTCTATAAAACAGCAATTGCAAATTTTGCTATTATAAGGAAACATTGTAATTTATTTGTGATTTCTGAATGGATATTGGTTTGTGCACCAGTGCTGACGGACGTTTGTGTTTTAAATTACTTATTGTTTGATATTTTTATACGTATTATGGCAAAGCAACCGTAGCCTGTCGGGTTTTTTTCCAGGATAACTCATGCCCAAAGAGCTCGAACAGTCAGACCCAAAGAGGTGGTACGCAGTGTTCCATGCGCGCCTTTATGGGAGGACGTGAGGTGATGGAGCCCCGCTTTGCATGGCGGGCTGATACCAGTCGGGGGTGCGGCGAATGTACAAACGCCAGCACATCAAGCTACCCGAAACTGTCAAATTTTCCCAATCAACTTTGAACCTAATGCTTTAGTGATAAAGTTGAAAATATATTTAAAAAAAATTACAGATTGTAGTAGCTTGATGTAGGTACAAGTATCGCAGGGTTCTCCGACTCATGGTAGTAGAAGGAACACTGGGGTTTTAATCGGTAGGACTCCGACATGACCCTCCGTTCTCCTTAGACGGAGGATATTCATGAGGGTTTCCTCACAGAAAAAAAAGAATAGATAAGGCATGTCACTATAGATATTTGCAAAGCCATAGTATATCTGCATAATTATATTAAGAGATGGTATGGGGGGACGTATGGTCACGGTGCGCAGGCGAGCCATTGTAAAGAAGGTTCAGGGAACTAACAGTTACTTCAAGTAGTAGCTGTTATTTTCCTGAAACTTTTTATATAGTCCAGCAGATATTAGGTAGGTAGGTACTTTGTAAACTGATACGTAATTTTATTTCTCATAAATAACTTTATAAGTTTTCCTTTACCGATAAATAGTAGTTAACTACAAATTAAGTCTATAATAATCAGTTGCGTACCGAAAATAAATCAATTTATTCGTTATTCCTAGTAATTACACGCCAGACATTTTAACAATGTATGTTAAATTACAGCTATTTAGCGCATATTTCACTGCTTTACAGATAAATAGCGTCTATTCTATATAATTGGCTGTTTGGTACATTAGGCCCTATCTATTGTACCTAAGAGAAAGGCTGGTGTTAACGTAATATATCCGGGTAAGTACAAACTGCCGAACGTGCATAATAACTAATAGTGATGTAGGTATGTATCAGCTTGTTAAACATAGCTTACACATGTCCCACGGAGTAATAAATAAATGGAGGGATAGCGCTGATAGCTGGGGGCTGAACACCGCGAAAGAGCTAGCTACAAACAAACGTTGAATATATCGTTGTATTGTATCGACAGTCACTCAGATTCACCTTAGACTATTGAAAAGACTTCACTTGAGAGTTACATTTTTATATTTTCTATATCATTTTACATCGTAACGAGCCCATGTGAAGGCGTCTTGGCAAGCTCATGTCATATTTGTATCAATCTGCCATCTTGACAGGCTGCCACGATAGTGACAGTTCGCCACAGCGGTATGTTAGGACGTAAGAATTCGTACACCGACATAACGATAACGACATAATAAATATCAACCACACCTACGAATAGAATTCTAATTTCGACAATCTATACTAATATTATAAAGAGGTGAAATTTCTTTGTTTGTAAGTTTGTATGTAGGGGTCTCTCTGGAACACCCAGTCGATTTTTTTTTTTTTTTGCATTTTTTAGCCTAATTCTTGAGGAACTAAGAAGCCGAGCAAGAATAAAAAAAAGTGAGAAAGGGCGCTAAGCGAAAACGAAGTGATAGCGCGGGCAGGTGATGCGATGCGACGGGGTGGGTAGAGGGAACAAGAAATTTCACGCGGATGATGTCGCGGGCAAAAGCTAGTACGCATATTATATGAGCACTTCATGAATTACTCCTTCATGTGACACAGCCTGTCACAGTACTGACAACCACACCTGCCAATAGGGGCTTACCTACATGACCTAAAGCGCGGTCAGTGTCGGGCTGCATAGAAAAGAAAGAGCGAAGCGCGATGATACAAGTTTGACACTCGTATAGATTATCGCTTTTAAAATCGATTTGCATTAATTTTACTACAAAACAATGTATTATTTATAAAAAAAAAACCGAAAAAACTTCATCTTTTTAAATCTGGCGCCACGTAATCGAAAACGGCCTGGATTGGCTGAACTTAAGATGACGTCATAATTTAACACTAAGGTTGACTGGTAGAAAATGCCTCAGGCATTAAGTCCGCCTTTGTACAGTATTTCTTTTACTTGTGCATAAAGTGTTAATAAATAAATAAATAAATAATTTAGTATGAACAGATGACTTTTGTTTAGTATCTCGACCGTTTCAACGTTTGTTTACGTGAATCGTGACGTCACGACGCCATATTGTTAAAGATAGCGTTTTGGCGGCTTATTTAAACAGTACATTTTTATTTACTATTTTTTTAAAGAAATACATTATGCAATTTGAAGTAATAGGTTTTTGTGGGCTCGTTAGACACCATTAAATAATCTGAGATGTTTATCAGAAACCAGTCAAATAGCCTATTGTTTAATTACAAAAATCTATTGTTTGGACGAAAAAATTAAAACACTAGTATTTATGTATGTTGCTTGTAGAATAATCTGACAAAAAATCAGAATGATTGTATGTGTATTACTATGGTTTTTATTTAAAAAAGAAAGTTTTTAGAGGTATCATCATGATTTTTTACTATCGTATCAAATTAATTGTATATGTTTTCAACACACCTAGCATATGTCCTGAAGAATATCTTATATTTTTCTGATTTTGTTTACTGTAGTCGATCATATAGGTACTTTTATAGTTTCTAAAACTTGCGTTTTTTTTGTGTTTAGGTCCTGTAAGCCCCTTAATGCCCACTAAAATTCGATGAGTGCAGCACTATGAGCACTTTATTTATTACTCTTCCATGCTACACAGCCTTGCAAAGTAGGTACTTGCATGGACTATATAGCAATTAAATGTCGTGTATCATGTCATGTGGCGTAGACACACCTGTCCAACGTAGGTACCTTTGCCAATTAAAACGTTCACAAGTATTAATAACTTTGTGTAATTGTATAACAAAGTAGTAACTTAGGGGATACAAGCAAAAATTTGTAAACTGTTTTTTTTTTTTTTTTTTCTGGATGTGGGAAATTAATTGGCCATTAACTAGCTGAACGAATTATACATACATTGCGGGAAGTTTTAATAGGTATAGAGAAAGGGATATTATTTCTTCAAAAGTTTATGAATAACTGCATAGTTTCAATTAGTGATGTGCCTGGTGGCAATATTGCCACTGCCGGCAATATTCCCAATGTTGCCGCTACCGGTAAAATACCAATATTGCCGGCAACATTGGCAATATTGCCAAAGTTGCCTGTCAAATAATACCAATATATTTTATTATTACTGCAATTGTAATCATCGTTTAGTTATATTTAGTGTAGTATATCGATCATAAAATATTTGTAAAGATTGACACTTTGTTATTTCCAATATTATACATATACTTATACCTGTATTTTATATGTATATGAAAAACAAGTACAACATTAAAAGAAATGTTTCGAATTTATGCCTTTTTAGGGTTCCGTACCCAAAGGGTTAAAAAACCGGGCAAGAGCGAGTCGGACTCGCGCACCGAGGGTTCCGTACCATCATATGTTTTTAAATTTTCACAGGCGAGCTACTTATTAGATCTCGTTCAAACCAATTTTCGGTGGAAGTTTACATGGTAATGTACATCATATATTTTTATTAGTTTTATCATTCTCTTATTTTAGAAGTTACAGGTGGGGGGACACACATTTTACCACTTTGGAAGTGTCTCTCACGCAAACTATTCATTTTAGAAAAAAAATATATTAGAAACCTCAATATCATTTTTAAAGAGCTATCCATAGATACCCCACAGGTATGGGTTTGATGAAAAAAAAATGTTTGAGTTTCAGTTCTAAGTATGGGGAACCCCCAAAATTTATTGTTTTTTTCTATTTTTATGTGAAAATCTTAATGCGGTTCACAGAATACATCTACTGACCAAGTTTCAACAGTATAGTTCTTATAATTTCGGAAAAAAGTGGCTGTGACATACGGACGGACAGACATGACGAATCCATAAGGGTTCCGTTTTTTTGGTATTTGGCTACGGAACCCTAAAAACGGGACCCTATTAGTAAGAATTCGCTGTCTGTCCGTTTGTCCGTCCGTCCGTCTGTCTGTCACCAGGCTGTATCTCAAGAACCGCGATAGCTAGACAGTTGAAATTTTTACAAATTATGTATTTCTGTTGCCGCTATAACAACAAACACTAAAAACAAAATAAAACAAATATTTAAGGGGGGTTCCCATACAACAAACGTGTTTTTTTTCGGTGTTTTCGCCTTGTGGTACGGAACCCTTCGTGTGCGAGTCCGACTCGCACTTGGCCAGTTTTATTCAATACACAACGATTTTCAATTCTAATCTCAATATGTATGTGTTATTTCTAATAGTCACTACCGTGTATGGCAATATAGGCAATATTGCCGGTAAAATACCGGGAATATTGCCAAAAATGCCGGCATTATTGGCAATTTTACCCAAAAATATATTTTATTGTACACAATGTAGATTATGGCCTTTAAATGCTAATTTTAAGTATTGTAAAAAGTTTCCGTAGTTAATCAGACTTATAATTAAGCAATATTCCCAAATATTTCCACTCCCGGCAATATTGCCGGCAATATTTCCACCAATATTCCCACTTCGGGCAATATTGCCGGCAACGGCACATCTCTAGCTTTCAATTAAAAACTGTTGTTTTATAAATTTAAATTAAAGAAACTCCTGGGGTTTATAAATTTAAATTAAAGAAACTCCTGTGGTTTCTGCCATTGAAAAAGCTGTACAGTACAGACGATAAAACTGGCTTCAGATTTTCACATGAAACGCACTGTCGCACATGGTAAGTTTTTTTTACGATTTGCAAAGTATTAATCCGAGTGATGTGGACCCTTCGCTTTTGAGTGCACATTCCAGATTATTGAAAGGTGTCCAAGCGGCCATTGTATTATGACCTCGCCGACACCTTTAAAAACAATTTGGCAATAAAAATTCGCAGGGGTTGACCCCTGAATTCAAAAGGTTCACAGTCTCGGTCATATGCACCAAAAAAGTCATTCAGGGGATTTTTTATGTCATCATAAATCATGACGTCTACGAATAAACTCGTTGCTGGCTGCAAAAAAGATCTCTGTAGTAGACCTTGCCTACGGTGCTAAGGCCTATCATAAATTAAATTGAAAGACTTTAACACGACTTTAAACAATATGTTTATTGAAAATGAAGCCGTTGTAGCGTTCATGTCTCATAATCATTGATCGTAAGATTACGGCAGAACCAACAAACGGCCGACAGACGTCAAACGGGCTAACTGCGGCGCAGCGCTGAATTATTGTCTCATATTCATTATTTTAGCCTTGAGCCACTAGATTTTATAATTACAGATACATAACTAACAGTTTCTCGGATAATTCTCATGTTTATGGTCAATTGCAACTGTATTTGCCGTTTGTATCTATTAATCATTATCTGCGCACGATTCAACTGCCATACTGTCTTTGCGGGCATAAATAGGAACCTACTTATCTGTTATAACTTGAATCACAAAGTATGATAATTGGCTTTATATTTTAATTAACAGGATTGTTTAAAAAGATAAATGACCTGCTAATCACATCCTGATTTAAGATTTCCTCGAGTCCTACAAGATTCGTTATGACAGTTTATAAACGTTTGATTGAAAGCATAGATGTTCTTATTAAATCTATGATTGAAAGCATCTGAATTCTAGCTCAAGTTATAGGTATAGGAACCAACCGATTTAAAACGCTTAAAATACTCAGAATAATAGCTATAAAATAATATAAAACTTAAAATACAGTGATATCTCGGCAGCCGGTGCTATTAGCCGCAGCAATTACGGCGAAGAATGAACACCAACGACGCTTCAAATTGCGCAATAACAATTCTTTTTTTTTTTTCTACCATGATGTTGATGACGTGTCGTGCGGTGTGGAGGGAAGCGTTCAGTGTAATCATAGCTTAGATCTGAGGTTTGTAGTCCGGACCACGAATTCTTAAGAAAGTGTCGGTCCGTGTAATGACATGGTCGGAAATTATTTATTTGTACTGACTTCTGCTACAGAATGCTGCTAAGTAGTAAGGCACTACGTGGTCTTAGAATTTACTATCGAAATTATGGAGATTCCCTTTTAATGGTGTTGCTGTTTTTGATTATTTTTGTAGGACAGACAGTGCCGAACAGTATTTGAGGGAGGGCTCCGACAGATTTCGGGAAGTTTGTTGCGTCTTCGTCGTCATCTTCCCAGCTAAAGCACTAGGTAGTGGGGTGGGCGTTTTGGGGTACTGTCTTATGTAATTTTGACGTTCGAATAGGTCTGATTTTCAGAATAATTTGAATATATGACTTGATTTTACCAGTATGTTGTAGCACCTAACGATATGTTCAAGCAATAGTAGTAGATAATATCAATTATTCTTCGACAAATTTCAGGTCATTAATCATCCGCTAGATCACAATACAACAATAAACAAAACTATCATTGTATAGAGTAACAATAAAGTGCGACAGTAAGTGTGTAGTGTCAATAATGGTGCTGTTCCCATCGTCAGCCCGCGCTCACTGGTTCCCTGGAACAGCTAATGATCACACGTGTGGGAACACCGTCAACGCTTCCGCGTCTACCACCAACCTTTACCAACACCCTGCCATTTAACAAAAACCCTTATCGCCAAAGCTATAAAGGTTACACCAACTGCACGCTTGTGGTCGATCCTTATTTCAACGCACACGCAGATCGTGCCAGTTCACAAGAAAGGTTCAGCGAATATGTTAGAAATAATATTGACTTTCCATTTTTTTGTTGGATAGTTAATCAACTGTACTTCTAACTTGACTGACAAGACAAGGGCAGGACATGGAGGAAAATGTACTTACCTACTCGTAAATAATGGTCAGGTTTTTCTGATAAATATTCTCTGTCCAAACCAGGTATTCTGAGTCAGGCGCGGGAAATGACGACATAGGATTGGAAATAAACGGAAAAACAAACCTACATTGTGAATTAGTGACGTATTGGAATTTGAGTTTTTGTGATTAACTGAAGCTGTGATTCAGCTTCAGTTAGTCATCAGAAAGCCCAAATTCAAAATTGCGGAATTTAATTATGAATTCCAATATATAATGTTCTTATTTTGATAGCTTAGCAACGCAGATTCAAGCCATACCGACTCCCAAAAGGCAGGCTTTAAACACACCTTAGTGAAGCTATGATTGATGTATGGACCAGCTGAACCGACAGACGTTGTCGTTTCCAAACAAAAATCTCATAAAAAATACAATTTTTCCAATTTCCCGGGAAACTTTTCCTATCTTTGATTTCCTTAAAACCCTAATTTGGTTTATTACGAACATTTTAAAACAAAAAGATCAGATCGATTGAGATCATTAAGAACGACTAGAGTCGTTCTCAAATGATTCGCGAACAGCATTTCATTTTTATTTATATAGATTTATGTCAGTACTTACCTATACAATACCTACCTTATGTAATTACATGCAGGTGATACAGGTGAAATCTCGCAATCTTCGATCTACGTGTGCCTGTCATAGGGCACTGTTTGTCGTGCATAAAGCACCGAGATAAACAGTATATTCGTTGAACCAACAGATATGCATATGGCTCTTGGCTAAGGTTAGCTGGCTTTCAAACCACACCAAACGGCTCAAGGTATATAGCGAATTGTACCTTCGTTTGAAAACAAAGCCGATTTGCAAAATCATTTTTTTTATTTGAAAGGATATAGGTACTTATATGTTCAGATTAGTCCCATAGAAATTTCATGAAAATCGGTTCAAGAGTTTGGTTTCAAACCAAAATTAGGTACTGGTAAAAAATATCTACGGCAATTATAAATGGAATTTAAAAATTATATTTTAATGCATAAGGTAATGCCTCAGGGGTGGTCCCTTATAAGTTTTAGGATAGTTTTTGAGTTAGCTTCAATAATACGTATTTTTGCTACTTAGTTTATATTGATGATTAGGTAAGTATATAAATGTATTTAGTGAAATAAAGGAAATAATAAGTTGGTAATAATCATCATTTTAATATAAGTAGAAAGGGGTAATTGACTATTCATACTTTTAATGTAGAAAAGTAGGTACACGTTTTTATAAGGGAAATAAACATAAAATTCAAAAGGCTATCATCATCAGCCTAGCCTTTTCCCGACTATGTTGGGGTCGGCTTCCAGTCTAACTGGATCCAGGTGAATACCAGTATTTCACCATATAAAATCTTCAATGCCCTTTTCAAGTTGAAATGCGTGATGCTTATAATTACTTACATTTACAAACTATTTAAAAAAAACCTATGCGACAGCCAACAGCGACCAAGCTAATAAAAATCAAGTAAGTATCAAATGGCACCATTAGTTCTCCGGTAGTTACTTAAAACGGAACTTAAATAAATAATAAACAAACTCGCTTCGTTGATCACATTACAAACACCGTGGTGTTTTGATAATCTATGACAAGGAAAAAAATAAAATAAAAAAAGAGGTCAGTCGTCATGACATCGTAAACAACATTAGCATTAGATATTATTCTTACTAAGAAGTCTGTGTAATATTTCGCAAGGGCAGCAATATTTGGCTCACAATAAAATTCCCTTGCGCATATTTTTGACACGAATCGTTTTTCTCGGAAAATGTTTATGAATCATTCGCTTGCAATGTCAGCAGTTTGATGTATTGTGGGATACTGACAAGATCCTAATATAGTTAGGATCTTGTCAGTATCCCGATGAGAAATAAATGACGAAAGAGATTAAGAATTAAGATTTCGTTCCGTTAGTCAGTATCGTTATAGCCAAGGAATTAATTATATTACGATCCTGGTGGAACGGTACAAATTATCGTTACCGGAACCACGCGTAACGTTATTTTGAGTAACGTTTCAAGTCCCTGATTAGGATGCAGAAAATAATTGGTACGCACGACGTCATAATCAAGCTATACATTTCCAGTATAAGCTGACTTCTCGTTACACGAAAAGCCTATACAATGCGAGGTCAGCCAAAACTGGAAATGTATAGCTTGATATGTCGTCGTGTGTACTACTCATGCTGGAAAATTAAATAGGTTTACCTAATTAACATAAAATGTTAACGTGCTCATGATAATTATGCATTTCTCACGCTTTTTAACTTTGAGTTAGGCAAAGTATCCAATATTGTTAAGTTAATGTTGATCTCATTAAGATTAGAGCGACACGTGATTTACTCTTGTTACAAGCAAGGCTGTCCGACATTTTCGATTTATTTTGGGCTGCAATTTTATTTGGGTGTTGTGGTTTGCACAAGTTTTTGCAAAGTTAGGACTAACTTTTTACCTAGGTACGTATTATGAAGTATTAATGCCATATTGCTATCATTATTGGATTGGAAAACATCATACATAATAGGGCCCCTGGAAATCAGAAACATGAGTTTCCGGAGCCGATCTTTGATTTCAATCATTTTAGCTAGAAGTTTGTCCCGTGGCTAAATAATAACAGCCACACAGATCGATAGATCACGTTAAGCTACGCTTGCCGCGGTTGGTCTGTGGATGGGTGACCATCTTTACATACCGTGACCCCTCCGTGCCTCAGAAAGCACGTTAAGCCGTTGGTCCCGGCTGTCATTCGTGGATCTTTGACAGTCGTTACGGTTAGTCAGAAGCCCGAAAGTCAGACAACCAGTCTTATCAAGAGGTAACGTACTCGTATTACCCAGTAATTGGGTTGTGGAGGTCAGATAGGCAGTCGCTCCATGTAAAATACTGGTATCTGCATCCGGTTAGACTGGAAGCCGACCCCAATATAGTTGGTAAAAGGCTAGGCAGATGATGAAGTTTGTCAAAAGAGTCTTTTTATACCTAGCAACGAGTCTTTTGATGTGCATTTTGCAACACTTCTGTAATCTTTGGATTCCTAAGACAGCAGTGAACGGGTACCACTGACCTCTTGTATTATAGAGGTCAGTGACGGGTACCCATTATCGGCTGTCCAAATACAGAGCGTTTTTTGACACCTTAATGTCAAATACCGGTGAAAATGACAGTTTTTCATGATGGCCGATATAACATCACGGAACCGTTCTTCTAGGTAACGGCAGACCAGCAGGTTGGCTTTAGACACCTGGACCATGGCCAACGGTGCTTAAATGTGTGCAGTGTTCATTTTATAGTTTTCCAAATCTATGACTCTTGAATCTCTGACACCACATGTGCGCAGCAGCGCAGCTACGCAGGCAGTACTTGTGTCTTAAAATATTGTTACACCTGTTACAAGTAACATTTCCCCAGTCATGAATCAAGGTCGTCGGCTTACAATAAAATATTCATATTTATTTGACTAAACGTTAACAACTATCTAACGCTCGGTTATTTACCCGTGAACGTATAATAGTGGGTAACAAGTCGATTGAACCCTTTTAACCCCCATCAATTTTGATTTTGTCTTCATTTGATATTAATAATATGATTTTTTTTTTAGACGTCATGATCGATTACTGCTCCTAAAAAATATAGATGATGGTACATCTTAAGTCTGTCTCCTGCAAGAAAAGGCCTTTGCCAATCTTCTCTTTCAGCCCCTTAGAATACCTAGTAGACGTTGAACAACAGAAATTTCGGTACACTAAATAATAATAAGTAATAATAATCCTGTTCATAAGTAATATTTTTAAACGTTTTATTTTATTTTTATATTCTAATAATTAAAAATATACTTAATTTATATGTTTAAAATGAAATAAAGGAGATAATAATAAAAATTTAAAAATATAAGATGATTTCAACATGATTTTGGATTATTTTTTAAATGTCTACATAAGTACTTCGCTCATCGTCCATAATTTATGTCCCAAATGGACTTATCCTCAAGACTTTTCAAAAGAGTAAATAGTTATCTAATTCGGGTAGACGTTTTCCGGCTGATATCCAGGGTAGCCCCTGATATGAGCGCGCAAACTGTAACCATGAATTCAGCACATGATTCACCCTAGCATAGAATTTTTTCGTCGGTTATAAAATTGCAGTTCCATACATTTTGACCGCGTAGGTATTGCACTTTTGTATGAAACAGCAGATTTTTTTTATATCCGGCGCGCGGCTGTACGCTAGGGCGAATCATGTACTGAATCCATATTGTAACACGTTGCGCATCGATATCCCGGGCACACTGTATTATAGCCAGAAGATCTTACCAAAACTAATCTAACGCTAAGACAACAAATAGCATAAATAACCATTCTACGACAATTTATTCATATTTGTACTAAACATTAAGCCTATGTAGTACGATAACGAATTCGAGACTCGTAACGCGGCATAATCCCTAAATAGCCATAACGTGTGGGTCGTCGACCCGACGGCCTTGCCCTTGACGAAGCACCTACCTACCTCCATGATCCGCATCCATCGCTGACAGATGGGAAAATGGTGGTACAGCGGGCCCAGCATACCTTGACAAGCGGAGAAACACGGAACTTGATTTAATTGTACTGATTTTTTCATTGTTGCGTTTTTGTCTGTGCAAACAGCGCCGCTATGGGGTCTCAAAATATACTGGGCGGACTGTACTGTACGCATTCGTTGCCCCGTGAAGCAGTTTGTAATAGACAAATAGCTATTGTGTTGGTTGTTTTTAATGTTTTTTTTTATTTACTTTACATCATAGATAGAGTGGGTATGTTGTAAGTAGATAATTACATGGAAAATCCGTTTCTTATGGGTTTAATAAATATCTGTCTAGTAGGTAGTTTGACGGAAATGTAAAAAAAGAGATGTAGCTTTTACGCTATTGATTATTTTTTATAGTTATTGTTACTACATCAATCAACCAATCAACTCAGTCTATCCACCCTGTCCTCCCTCCGCCTTCCGCGGCCAGAACACATAAATACAAGCTGGGTTTGCTTAACCATTTTTGAATGGAAAATAGAAAGAGGTATGTTATCACATATCTCTTTCTATTTTCCATTGAAAAATGGTTAAGCAAACACAGCTATTCAAAGCACATAATTTGAATGAAACTGTCTTTGCGAACGAACTTAGAGCAACACGCGCCTACAGCGAGGCTACATTCAGCCTCTAAAATAGTGCTAAGTGCCAATAAACTAAAACCTTGAACCTGTAAATATACCTTCTGACAATTCAAATCAGTTTAAACGTGCAAAACTGCAAATCACGACATGATAGTACATACCTACAAAGTTACTCTTAATTCAACATTCCCAATCAATAAACTAAATTCTATTGTACAGACGCCAGCACATCAAGTTACTACAATCTGTCAGATTTCTTTAATAGATTTTCGACTTTATTGCTAAAACATAAGGTTCAAGGTTGATTGGGAAAATCTGACAGTTTCGGGTAGGTTGACCTGCTGGCGTCCGTACATAATTTGACAATGGCGCCGGCCGATTCTGTTGTTCACAAACTAAACTAAATTTAAGTTCATGCATCTTTTTCTTTCTATTTCATTAAGAAAAGGACAGAAGATAAATATTAGTTTAGTCCTGTCAAATTAGTCAGCGCCTGACGTAAATTGACGTATTTTTAATAAGCAATTTTTTAATCTCGTCTAAATTGTCTATGGAGTATCTTAATTTGACAGTACTAAACTAATATTTATCTTCTGTCCTTTTCTTAATAAATAGAAAGAAAAAGATGCCTGAACTTAAATTTAGTTTAGTTTGTGAACAACAGAATCGGCGCCAATGACAGCGCCTTTATGTCGTCGCGGTAAGATTGGTGTTCGTCAAGCAAGCTGTGCTAGTGAGTGTCACAGAGCATGTAACCTGTGAGTGTTACCACCATAGAAAGGTAAGAAGGTTACCACTGATGTGCCTTACCTAAATATACAGCGTAGTCATCAAATCGTAGCAAGTATTCTGTTTTTTTTTTTTTCGAAATTACTATTTCGAAAAAAAAAAAACAGAATACTTGGTAGGTAAGTTTTTGATCTACGTACGTTGACTGAAGGTTAGGCTTCAATAGAAATACTTATAGAAATTGAATTTTCTAATTTCGTAGAAGAAGAAGGGCACCGAAAGGTATACCACTGTACCCCAGCTACAGAACATACAACATTATACATCCAACAGGCAGAAAGCAGAAATGACGTACTTACTTAAAAAGCAGAGTTATTCAAAGGATGAAAACATTATTTTTGCTGCGACGCCGAAAGCTGTAGCACGACTTAACGAGTAGATTTATGTTATCATCGTTAAATACACACGAAGAAACGCCGACATTTCAAACAGACTCGAATTTAGAAAAAAAAAGATAATTATGCGGCCATTTTGGTTATGTTCAAAGTGAGAATGGTAGTCGCCATTCTCACTTTCACCAACTTCAAAATTACAATTAGACGCCAGCACATCAACCTACCCGAAACTGTCAAATTTTCCCAGTCAACTTTGAACCTTATACTTCAGCGATAAAGTTGAAAATCTATTAAAGAAATTTGACAGATTGTAGTAGCTTGATGTGCTGGCGTCTGTACATAACATACATAAACTCGCGCCTTTTTCTCACGGGGCTAGGCAGAAACTACAGAACGCCGCATGCTGCGATCCTTACATAGTACCAATTACTCCTTTTATTTAAAAATTATTTTACAAAGTTGCTGATCCCAGCGAGCGGGGTAGTTGCATAACACCATATCAGTACCTACCAATAGGCTTTCATTTTGACAGTTCAACAACATTCATTGCGTTATTACTTAGGTATGTTGTTGAGCAGACTTTTTCGAACTTAAATGAAGCAATGGATTAGCAATATCCTTCAAAATTATTCAGATTGAGAGTGTATACGCAATTAGGGTGTTACTTAATTTATGTTGGTGATAGGTGAATTACCTACTTAGGTAGTAGGTAAGTACAATAATGAAATTCGTCTACACCAAAACCATTAGTTTTTGTGTAACATGTAAGTTCACACGCAAAACCTTGAACTAAACGAAAACGGTTTCTTTCAAAACCTTATCCTCGATCTCGTCGAAAAGCAAGTCAAGCGCTTCGCTAGTGCCTACCGATGTATATTATAATATAGTCTAATCTGATCTCATTTTCATACGGTGCGGCGACCGTTCCATGTCCTGACATGAGCTACAGGCTTCCTTCCACGAACCGCGGCTTTTGACGCCACCATATATCAACGGGTTTATGGGCTTACGTGAGAACTTGGAAATGCCCGACAAACGCAATAATAAGTTTAGGTGATTTACTTAATTATGTTCATAATATGCGTACTGTATAACAGTTGTATAACAGTTATTACACCATTTTGCCTTTTAACGAGTGATCGTAAAGTTCAAAGCACTACTTTAAACTAGGTACTACCACCTACTACTACACTCTTCACCCACCCACACACACTCACCACTCATCTCACTCACTCCCCCTCCTCCGCCACCGCTCCGCTCCTCTCATCTCTCTCTCTTCTACTTTTTTTATACTTTCGTAAAGTTATAACTACTACTTTTTAAAGACGGGTACTTAAATCGCAATAAACTCTCTTTCTGAACTTTTAAATAGGTGGGTCCATCTATGAGATGACGATGTTAACGAGCTCGCTAAACGACTTTATTTTTACCTAAGGTTTTCACTTTTATGTGTGTTTTAAACACCTAGCTAACAGCTGCTAACATCCATCTAAAGAACGCTTCACAAGAATCTCCAAACGCTATAAGACACTGAGCTTTTATTTGTTATTCGCCAATTGAGATAATAATATAGTACCTACATGCACTCTTGTTTGCATCGATTTAAAGGTACAACGTCTCTCAGACACACTAACTATTAAAGCTCCCAGCATCCCCTCGGATAGTCACGATCGAAATGTGTATAAAACAGGCTGGCGTAAACACCAGTCGGAGCTCACTCGACCGCTTCTTGTTACAAGATTACAGAGGCGACTAACTCCACTTAATGTTTTCTAGATATTGCATCCAATGACAGTTCGCATGCTAGAGAAATGATTGAAAATTCCCTTCCAAGAAGCGTGAAATGAGAGGAGGGTGGTGCGTCGGCGCCGGGCGGCCGTGCCGGCGCACTCGCCCGCTTGCCCGCGCGCATTCCTGCTGACCGCAGCCCTGTGTTTAGGAGTCACTGGCATCCACACCGCCTGCGCACCACGGCTTATGTTCGCACATCACCACATACACGTATAATATGTACAAAATATACGCACAATCGAAGCAATATCTTCGGAAAATCAATGAAATATTTGAAGGCCTAGTGTGAGGAGGTAATTGCAAAACTGTTCATAACATTCCTATGCTAATTAGGAAAATAATTATACGTAAGGGTAATCAAACATCTATTTTACAATCGTGTCTAATCCGTTCTTAGTTTCGCATATAACTTCAATAAAATATTAATTGCAATGCTTGCTGTTTATTGCCGAGCTTAAAGTAATACAGGAGCTGAGTATAGGTACTTAGATACATGCTTTACTTGGAAAATCTGTTGAGGTAAATGAGCATGTTACAAAAGTGACCACCACGATTCTGGTCGTCCACTTTAGGATAAAATTAATGTCCTAGTTTCGCTTGCATGTAAAGCAAGATAATTGTTTCGCATTTTAATGCAATGGCAGGTTTCTAAACATTGCTAAACTTCAGCTTTTAGATTTGCAGTCGCTTTCAGAGCCCAAAGCGAATTTTTACTCCTTGAAGTTTTAGTTTACTGCCACATAACCTTAGGAAAATATTACACAACGACCGAACACAACGCATACACAGACTACGAAGCGTTGACATCCATAACATTGTACTAGGAATAAATGCACAGGAAACGGGCTTGTGAGTGCCTGTGAGTCGGACACGCCATTACAATTAACTGTCCAAGACACCGATCAGCATCGCCGCCGTAATTACCGTCACGCAACTAGAATCATTTCATGAAGAACCTTTCTAACCGACGCTTTTGAAGATCGGGCTCCCACGAACTGAATACACTAAATATGATAAGTAATATTGTTTAGTGCCCCACAATGAGAGATGGAAGTTCGCACGGCATATAACTCATGTTGGCTTTAATCAATTTTTGGTATGAAAGATGTTTATGATGACGAAATTCGTGTTACTACCGAAGCTCCGAAGTGATGGCCTGAGGGGATGACTGAATGCGAAAGGTAAAGAACAAGGGGCAAGAAATTATGTAGATCCTTAGATTTAAGATTGGAAAAACTTGATTGGACAAGATCGAGAGTTGCAGAGTTTTGGGTATGAAAGTTCTGCCTGTCGACCCGATGCACCCTGATGACAAGGTCCAACTTTAAGATCGTGATGGCGCCAAACACGTAGTCAAATTCTGTGCAAAAATGGACTCGCCATTTAGATTGCCATCAACACGCTAAGAAGAAGAAGATGGTGCCTCTCCAAAATGCACAGGTTTAACTGTTACAGAGCAAACCTGCCTAAAAATCTTCTATGTGGTCGATGATCAATTCCTACCAACATTTGAGATCCATTTCGGACTTGTTGTTCCTATATGGTCAAAGCAAACATGGTGAGTAAATCAAACCATAAATAATTCAACTACACGCGTAGTGTACCTAATGCCCTAAGGACGACAGGTAGCGTCACCTGCACCATTGGACGTAAGTTATCGCCGCAACGTGAATACATCAACTTTATCAGCGATTAAATCAATTGGTACTCGTTGGTCTAGTGGCCGCAACACTACTCCTCAGTTTGAGGTCCTAGGTTCCATTCCCAGGTCGAGCAAAGTGTTATTGGGTTTTTCCATTAGGAATTTCTCAGTAGCAGCCCGGAGTCTGGATTTGTGCCCGGTTGATGGCAATAGGCTCGCTCCCCTATTACATGGCACTTAAACATATCTGGCGAAATGGGGGTGTACTAATAGGTATACCTCTGACTAACCCTTTGGGGAAATAAGGCGTGATGATATGTTATATTAAATCAATTATAGGATAAATTCCTTCACTAACCTAGTAACCTGTAAGTAATCTAGAAATATAGTGAAAATGTGACGACAATGACGACATCGATCATAAATTCATAACCCATAAAGTATTTTTTTGGGATGCAGAAGAAGAAGAAGCCTCCTCGTGTAGCGCAGTTTGTTCTGCCGGTTACTCAACTGAACCGAGCGCTCGGCGCATCCTGGACAGTCACACCCAACATCTTATTTGACTGGCCAATTCTTCCCTTGCGGTGGTAGGGCTAACGCCCGCCTGGTTTGCGACCACCCTCCCACCGGAGTCCGGCGTCAAGCAGTCTACTGTGTTTCGTCGATGCGTGGGAGTTCTTCTGGGCACGCTCGTTCCATTAAAGACCTTATCCATCGCTTTCCATCAGGCATGAACGAGGTCAAGAGCGGGCCCATTCAGCAATAAATAAAATAAAGTAATCTTCTTCTTAGCGTGTCGATAGCAATCTAAATAGACTCGGCCCAGAATTCGGCCACTTGTTTGGTGCCATCACCAGCGTCCACCAGTTCCTGTAACGAGCTGACAGGACACGCAGGACACGATATTAAGTATCCCATCGTTTGTGGAATAGCACCACATTTACACTCCAAGGCGGAGTCGTCTATGAATCTCCACCTGAACAGGTTTTCCTTACTTCGGCCAACCTGGGTCCGGGGTCTGTTTAAAGACTTCCAAGTTACCCAAGGTAACTCATGTCCAGGTGGGAGGTCTTCAGCAGGTGGGACGAACGGTTTGGGTAAGGAAGCACTGTCTCGCCACAGCTTCAGTCTCTCTTGTGATGGTTCGCCAGTAAGTGGGACGACACACTTTAAAAATCTGTTTCGGCTTTTCAGCCTTTCTGGCACAAAGGGTGGGGTGCATGAAAGGAGCCTCCCTGAGCGACGTATCTACAGAACCACTATACGTCCGGCGCACTCTGGGCAATCAGCGAGTTATCCACGCTGATTGGCTAATCCTTTCACCACGATGGCAATCCAAATAAAGTAATCATTTCATGTTTTTTTTTTGTTTCAGTGTTCAACAGCCTGCCGAAACAGCGTTTTAATGAATAATGTGTTACTATAGGTCGGTAGTAGATTTTTTACGGTCTGCTAATATAGGTACTTAAGAACGCAGTAGATGAATGTAGGAAGAAATTAGAGATGCGTTTCTTAGTCGTAGCTTCGCTGCTAAAACAATCGAATAAATATTATTATGTTTAGCATAGGTAGGAAACAATTTACCTAACTACTAGGACAACAATAATTTCGCTGAAACACGTTTTACGACTCAAAAGAGTTTCTTGCAATAACAAACACTTGGCATATCATAATAAATCTCAGGTTTAGGTATGTTTGTTTTCCTTCCATACGGAAACAAACACAAATCTTATTTGCAAACAATTAAACAGTTTGTGATGAACATCTAGCTAGTCATAAATACATGTTTGCTGTTGCTAAGCGTACATTTTCGATACTCTTCGTGCATACACACCGTATGTGTGATTTCTTAAACCTCAGTCCCTAACAGTAAAGAGTCTGATGTAAAATAAAACTCAGCAATGCAACTTTGTTTTTTATCGACCATCATTACTTTAAACGGTACATCGTAGAAGCTCTCTTGCCAGTACATATAGCGTGCAATCTATTAAAATAGTTTTATTCGGAATGTTCACACAGGAACTGTAGGCGCGCTTTCAATAGTACCTTATACCCCATCATTAACACTAGTTTCACAAAACATGACGCAGCCAGCCCGGTGGGCACCCCGCGTGACGCTGGGGCCGCTGGGAAGTCAATGAAACACCGCTTTGATAGCTAACATCGGCGACACGCACTGTGCGCAAATTGTTGCCTACCTACGGTTACGCAACGATAAAATTGTCGCTTGCATGCCAGCACTGTGCAACGTGGCGAATAAAATATCCACTCCAACAGCCGCCGTTTCCTGGGACTTGTCTGTCGCATTGTGAAAGAATTCCTACGTTGCATTATTGTGAATGCGACAATGGCTTTTTTGAAAGACGAAAATTATGATACAGAACATGTTATGAATAGTAGAAACATAAATTATGTCCACTATACTTATTTAACCGCACTTGCGCTAAAGGTAAAGGGTGAAAAGGTGTTTAATCGTAAATCAAAATGCATGTAACAACTGAGGTAACAAAGTACAATCTGACGGCTTTATAAGCAGGATAACCTTTATCGGAGTCTAACTCGGCAGAACAAGCAATATTTGCATATTCTTGAAGTGAAAACTCTTTAGGCGCGTTGGGCATTGGTCTTGAATTAGCTGCTAGTCTCCTAGTCAGACCTCCAGGATGGGGGATTTGTAGCCAACTCAGGACAAATTCTGGAAGAATTAGAGTTCTAAATTTATTTGAATATTTTAACGACGTTGATGAATTCCGTATTCAGAATGCAGTTCCTCGCCTCGTCACGACGCATGCACGCCAATCGTTACCATTACCAATCCGAAAGGCTTTACAAATTGCCTGTAAATCATGCTTGTTACATGTGTTTTTCCGCATATTTACCTACGTATTAGCTCCAGCAACGTGTTGCATAACACAGTGATTGTCGTAGCCAACAACCGTCCACGGGCCCTCCGTTCACCAATTAATCCGTCCAATTGAATATCTGGCGCAATACCTATGACATAGCATAGTAGTACATTACCTAGTCAGCTGCCTGTCGAGTGTCGAACCGCCAATAAACGCTTGTTTGATTTACAATTATTGGTTTTGTCATTAAATCACCGTAGCGAACGATATGTATGTACCATTGTTCCCAATGAAAATATTTTTGCACTGATGTACCTAATTTTGTATGTAGCGAATGATAAGCTACTTTGCATTGCAAAACCTTCACGGATGGCACCTATGCATCCAATAGATCGCCAAACTTTGATAACATTCCCATAAGGTACAGTGTGACTATGATTGCACAGGTAGTGTTTCCTTTGAATTATTAATGAAATCACGGATAAAACATTCCACATCGCATTGCAGTGCTCGGTGGACAGGTGTTGTACAACACAATAACTTCAAGGTACCAGTGAATGGTAGCTGCGTGAATGAACACGGTACTAGTGACTAGTATAGGCCACGCCGCCACGTTGGTATCCGAGCGGGCGGTCGCGATCATAAACAAACGACCAATAGAACGGACATTGTGCCCCTCTTAACGATACATTTAATTCCAACTAGTGTCCTTCTTAATCGTGGATATTGGCTCTAAGGCCGCGTAGATAATCTGACGATCGACTTGGTAATACCTACCTACAACGACACGTTATAAAATTACTTACAGCCTCACGTTGAATTGTTTTGTGTCGACATAAATTATGACAATCAATAAAAATCTTAGCAAGCATAAAAATAGCGTGCTCGTGCGCCCGCGGACTATAAACTGAACGTATGAACACTTCAAGAGAGCATGTTAATATTCGAAATTATTTATGACTTGCTAAAACGGCCAATTCGTGTTATCCAATAAAGGCTGCGCGTACGCACCTCACGGCTCGTAAAGGTGTTCTGTTACACGATGCTACTCACGTTGTATGTCTTATTCAATGGTACAAAGGTGTAAAATATAACCAATTAAAGCAGTAAGGAACATTTGCATACACTTAATTTGTCTTTTGGCGGCAAATGTAGTATAGTAAACCGTGTGGGAGCAATTTTCTCATGCACGGTGCGTGAATGCGTAGTCACCAAAATTAAATAACAATTTTATATCCGTCAATACCGACAGCATAATTTAAAACTTCCATGAATATTCAAATATGGATATTTAATCTGATTATGACAGGTGTTGGTTATATGAAATAAATGAAATTACATTTCCTATAAAAGGTTACAATTATTGTAATGAGCTTTATGGTGAAAGCGCTAGGGTAGCCCGCGATTTTTTTTTTACGTTTTTTGCAATTTGCTTGTCAGTATTAAGTTGTACGTTGATTAAAATATGATTCGCGACCGTAACAAATAGGTAAGTATTTACAGAATGATAATCATTAAAGTCATCACACAACTCTAAGACCAAGTAATCCCACTGAATGACTATTTCATGAAATCTTGACATTTGGGGATTATACTAACTTAACAAGTTAACAACTAACGATTATAATTCTGTAAATACATATTTGTTGTGGTCGCGAATCCTATTTTAATCAACGTACAACTTAATACTGACCAGCAAATTGCAAAAAACGTAAGAAAATTTGAATTTCGCGGGCTACCTTAGCGCTTCCCCCATAAGGTGAATGCTTTAGATCCATAATGCGCTTGGCAAGTCGCATGGGTTGTTTAAGTGAGGAGATAAAATATTTCATTGGTCATTACAGCTCAGCAGCAAATCGTCTCGTTAACGTTAGTTTATGATTTAATGGAGATGCAAACGATAGTAGGCAATAATTCCACAGTTATGAGCTCTTGAGAACGTTATTCGGAACAGCCACTTAGTTTTACAAGTTTGAGTGCCTACATAGAGGTAAAGCAATTTTGTACTGTTGGAAGCTTGTTCAGAAAATCATGATACACTGTTGTATAGACGCGCCAGCACATCAAGCTACTACAATCTGCCAAAGGAGAGGTCAAAAGTGGTACAATATTCCGAACGCTAATGTGATGTACCTTATTAGGAAGCTTATTTATTTAGCTACTCGATTATAGTTAAATTTTATATGATTTTTTCAGGCGCCTGTTTTTGTAAAAAATGTACAAACAAAACGCACATAGCCTTTATTTATACATTTCTATGCAATATAATTATTTTAAATGTGGCTAAAGTTTCCGTTTCTATTAAACACTTTGAGATTTTATTATAGGTAATTTTAGCTGCAGCCCCATGAAATTGAGACAAAAAATATTGATTATCTTGACAATGTAACATCAAAACGTGTCGAAAAAAGTCAAATCTGTAAATCCGCGAGGTGGATTCAATTGTCATTGTCACGTCATTTGCCACAAGGCTGCCAGTGCCAACCCCAAAATATAAATGATGTTTGTAGTTAGCATTTTATTTTTAAAATAAAACGGGCGGCTGTAAATGAAAATTAAATGCCCAAGAACATCAAAATAATTACCCTCTTTCAGCCCATTTAGCTCAGAAGGCTGTTTAAATTTTCGATTATTTTAGTACCAAGCCCCATACATTTATTGAACGTCTCCTTTCTTTGATAAATTTTCAACTTTATCGCTAAGGTTCAAAGTTGATTGGGAAAATTTTACAGTTTCGGGTAGCTTGATGTGCTGGCGTCTGTAGGTACTGTTTAAAAAGGACGAACTTCCATACAAGCTTTCATCCCCTATTCAACCCATATAGGAGATGAATTTACAAAAATCTTTAGGTTTGAAAGGAATTCTTCTTCATGCTTCTAGACCTAGAGGTTTAGACTGTGCGTTGTCTTGCCTGTCCTGTCAGTGAATGCATGAATGATTCACAGAATCGGCTCATAGATTTGACTTCTGCTATTGCGCAAAAAATGTTTTTCTCTTCCATTCCCCCGTCAACCATCACGCTAGCTATCGTTCTCTCCCTTTCTAGGGTTCCATACCCAAAGGGTAAAAACGGGACCCTATTACTAATACTCCACTGTCCGTTTGTCACCAGGCTGTATCTCATGAACCGTGATAGGTAGCTAGATAGTTGTTTTTTTTTCAGATGTATTTCTGTTGCCGCTATAACAACAAATACTTAAAAAGAAAATAAAATAAATATTTAAGGGGGTTTATTCCCGTTCGTCCCCGCCCCGTCGTCCCCACTGGGCACGAGTGGGAAGAAAAAGTTTCGTTCCTTCCCAGTGGTGACGATTGGAACTTTTTATTTTCCACTCGTACCGCTATAGACCGAGAGTCTAAATGCAATAATGGGGATTGGAGATTTCACGGAAACTTTTTTTTTCCATTCGTGCTCAGTGGGGACGACCGGGAATAAACCTTTAAGGGGGGCTCCCATACAACAAACGTATTTTTTTCGGCGTTTTTGCCTTGTAGTACAAACTTCGTGTGCGAGTCCGACTCTCACTTGGCCAGTTTTATTTATATAATCTCACACGATCCATCTTTCATTGGTTTTCCTCTACCTTTCCATCCATCAAAATTGTATTGCAGCTGACTAATAAGCCATTCTGGATTTTAGGGACTGCTCATTCGTGTACTGGTGGGTTTGCCTGCACCATACTTTTGTATTTCCAACACTTTTTTTTTCAGATAGTCGATAGATTCTTGATTCGTAAGCAGCCATTTTTTATAATTACTTTAAAAAACTGGGCTTTCTCACCACCTTAATGTTTCGTGAGTGGTGAGACTGGAAACTACACGCAGAAAATAATGGGTGGATGAAAAATAAAAAATAGTAAATCAAACAAGTTTTCTTGTGGAATTTCAGTTTTATTAACAAAATAATTGTTGCAATCTTAAATAAGTTACATACTACAAAGAATACAGATAGGGACCTTCATTTTCCCAGTATCAGACAAAATAATAATTAAGTAAATTACAAACAAGATTTATGAAAAAGGTGTCATTAAAACAAAGCAAAGCGTTTCTTTGTAGTCTCGGAGTTTGTTTGACGAATTCATTAACAGACCTGCAATGTTATTCTGTAAAAATCTCACCGTGAAAACTTAGTTGAAGTGAGCGTGGAGTGAGCTGTCAATAGTGTCATTTCCTAGCAAAAACAAACTCACATCACCTCGGTTTTCACGGTGAGATTTTTACAGAATCGACCGGCTGAATAAACCATTTAGAATGTATTAAATGCAACAACTGCAATCAATGACCTCTGACACTGCCACAAGATAAAACCAAATTAAATTATGCAACAGAGTACTATGAAGTTTTTGCCAAACTCGATTAGCATGCACAGAGACTTTGATTATTGCAAAAAAAAACGAGAAAACAAGGCGTGCCTGTTGTAACCGGCGAATTGAACATAAAAGTGCAATAATGATTGTGGTGTCACAAGCTGACAGCAATCGTGACCGCGGCGGCGAGGCGGGCGCATCGCGGGCTGCGCCGGCGCGGCACACCGAGCTGACACCGCAATCGGCGCGCACAGCCGAGCGCCCGCGTAATGACAGCTCCGCCGCCATTAGCTCTCATTACCCCACAGTCACGTACCGCAGGCAGAAATGGATTTGTCTTTGCAAAAATAATGATTGTAGATTGCAGACCGCCTTCAAAGAAAATTGGATTCGAATGCGCGTAAACAGGATCCAGGGTTAGGCGGTTCACATCGCTGCCCTTGAGCAGCCGTGGACGTTGCACTCGCTCTGCCCGCCCGCCGCCGCCGCCGGGAGCTTACTGTGCTCTACATTATCCTACGAGAACTACATCTAGATAATCGCTTGCTGTAATTGCATCACTCTATTTTACATTTTCTTGAGTTCCACAAACAACTATTACTTACATAGAATTGTTATTATTCTTATACAAAACTAATTATTTCTCATATGAAGATAAAAAGTAGGCAGCATTAGATACATCATTGAAGTATGAGTTTGTAAAAATGAAAAAACTGTCAACAAGCGAGTCGCACTCGCGGACCGGGGGTACCGTACCATCATGTTTTTAAATTTTCATCGGCGAGGCCTTTAATCGTCAGAGAATTTTAACACCGCGGTGCAGAATATTGCAGTTTTAGGTCAGCGCCATCTCTTGACAGCTAGCGGAACTAATGTAAATTTTGTTAATAATTTCTGAAAAAGTGTACTATTTAGAGACTTCGTTTTATTTTTCCTGTAATCTTTACATAAACTTCTATTACAGAATTATTTCAGATTTTTCTCTATGCGAAGTTCGGAGATATGGGGGGAACGGTGTTTTTTTTTCATTTTTCATCAAAAGTCGAAAACTATGCGGCCTAAAAAAAAAGAAAATATGTTTGAGAATGTGCAAACAGCGCTCTTTCTTAAGATACCCTACATGCCCTAGTAGCCCCACTTCGAATTTTTAAGACTTAGACCCTTTCAGTCCCTGTCGCAAAAAATATATATTTTTATTTCTTTCTTATTTGTAAAATAGTTGGGCAAACGTCATCTAAAAGTATTCCAAATAAGTTGATAGCATAAGGAGTTCTTGAGATATCCAGCTGCGACCAACAGACATACAGACTGAGTCGCACCATAAGGGTTCATTTTTACCATTTTGGTACGGAACCCTAAAAACGACACGTTTGGCTCATTGCATTTAATCAAAATCAAGTAGGTAGTGAGTAGTGGCAAATCGATGCTGAGTTGTCAGAAACACTAAACGAAACCCAGTTTTATGTTTTGTTTTGATACTCAATACTGACTTAGCTAATTTAAAACAAGATGGGAAACTAGTTCCACGTAGTACCAACGAAATGTTGTAACTTAACGACGTATGATTCATGCCTCGGTTGCGTAAAATACAGCCGAGGTACAATAAGTGTACCTTAATTATAGTGCCAACTTCAAATACGAATCCACGTACACGTACGGTGAAAGATGAGAAGTTACATTAGAATACAAATTGTTGGACTTGGAACTGAGTGACTCGCAAAGATAGAATGTCACCTTACAAGTGGGTCCTTAATAATAAAGCTCTCAATAAATAGCAATCAGAGTTCATTATTGAATCAATAACGTCATGCACCGTCGGTCGCAGAGTCTATAAAATGTGTCCAACACTTCATAAACCAGATGAGCAAGAGCGACCGGTACGGCGCGGCGCGTTGAAACAAAATCCAGTAGCCAGTAGAGGCATCGACCTCGAACATTTCACACATAAATCTTGTTCACAGTCCCCGTGAGTCGTGTTCGGTGTTCGCTAACAAATTACAGCGCGTTATCCGAGCGCGGCCGGCCGAGGGCCGTTATTACAACTAATTGGCGACAATCAAGCCGGCTACTGCTTTTGTGCCGCAGAATTTTCTCGTCGCATCACTTGGTTTTTCAGACAATTCAAATTCTAACTTTATTTATGTGTTGTTTTGTTCGACTTGTCTATTATTCAGCGAGGTTCCACGAATGGTACCTATTGCTTAATTCATACATCCTGAGAATCTTGAGTGTTTGCAAGTTCTTGTATTGTATTGACAAAAAGGGGTTCATCAATATCTATAGTGCGTAGTCCGCTGTATAGATATGCGTCATATCGGGTTGGGGAATCTTCATAAACAATCAAAAGCTAATTTAAATTCCTGTTATTTTGTCGCCCTCGTTACGTTATTGAATACCTATGCTACGAGGTACTTGAATATTTATTTGAACGTCCATGGGAACTGCGGAGGGTGCATTTTCCCCCTCACTGTCTATTCCGAGCTGTGTGCAATGTGTGCATACATAACTAAACTCCAATTAGCATGTGTAATTCTTTTATTTTTAGTTTAGTCTCGTTTGAAGGTTGACTCATCGACTGTCATTTCAGAGACAGGAAAAAAGTGTCCATAGTCCATCTGATATAGCTAAGTAGTGTAGCGTCGGCGACGACGCAGCCCCGCGTGGCAGTAACTGTGCGAACATTACACTAATGCGTTAAAGTGTTAAACAAAGGAAACTTACGTTAGGTCGGGCGGTTCCCTCGACCCTCGCGGTTCGCACGGCCCAGCTAACGCGGAAGCGCAATGTTTACACGACAAAAAAATAGCGTTCGTCGTGAGCACGCGCATACAATACACATAACTCCGTCTTCATGGGAATAACGTAACGGCCTACACTCTTGTTTATCGACTCTTATATTTTAGCATCTTTATGCGTTCCTACCTGCACCGGTTAGTTCCAGTTTGAGTTATAAGTTATAACCTACACTTAGGTAGGTATACCCGAATGAAATAAACGATCTATTCAAGTTGTCGTCTCTGGCTGAATAGTTATTCTTCGTATACCATTTCCTATTTGCTCTAACATGTTCTGGAATAAACTCAAGTTGTAATATTTGCGCTAGATACATATCGTTTCGGTATTCATGAAGATTGTACCTACGTGTAGTGAGTAGGCAATAAATCTACATAGCATTTTGAGGATAATCTCAATATTGAAAGTCTAAAATTCTAAATCAAAGGTCAACTGTATCCCAGACATGTTTACATTAGATATGATGTCACGAGTTCTGGAATGTTGAAAAATGAGGTGACCCTCCTGAATTTTATTTATCTGATCGCTTCAGCTTTATAAACATGATTGATTGACATGCATGATCTAGACAAGACCCGCTCACGAAGCACGCAGTTAAACATAAAAAATAACATAGCGTTTATATACTTCGTTTAAAAACATAGTTAATCTTGAAATTAAACGCCATCTAATTAATTTGGAAGATTATAAAACACGTTCTTAGAAAAACCGAGTAGCGGAAAAATTACAAGTAATAAACTTAATGCGGTAATTTGTTATGGAGCGTCGAGAGGCGAGCGTTCTGCCGAAGATCTGAATGTTCCGTTCCACGCCGTACGTCTAATTCTCACTTTTAACAAAACGTTTACAAGCGGGGGGCCTTACATAATATTTTTTTGTCGGGCCCGCGGTTTTATACCTTCTACCTGGGGCTTGGTACCTGCCCCACTAAACCCACTACCCGGAACACTATTAAGTAACTCTACGAGGCATAAAAACATGTAGAAATAACAGAGCCGACACTCTTGATGGACACAGTATAATTTAGTCTGAAAAGAATTTGTGAAATTGCTTTGTTAAACGCGGCTGGGGTTTTGAGAAGGCGAGCGTTTCCTGAGAAAGCCGCACAATTTGTTCATTAGGGGTTAATAGCAGGGGTTTGAATGATTTTCGACTTCGGTTTTTAGAACTGGCGGGAAAATTATTGTTATTACCACGCATGGGTATTATTATTTAGGCGTGTAAAAAATAGGGATTTTATCTTTAAGGATTTTACAATGTTTCTTGTGGTATTTGGAACTGCAAATCGGCTTTTAGAACAGCTCTTTCAGGTATTGGGGCATTTGTTGCACAACATTTGTTTTTTTCTAATTCCGGAGTAGATGTTCTTTTGGGACTGTTGGGAACAGATAAAGATCTTGAAACCTGGGCTTGTTCGTTACATAGGAACAATTTGGGACATGGTCATAAGATATTAGCAATTATAAAAACGGTTGGGCAGATGGCCCGCCATCGCAATGCTTGGCAAATATTAAGAAATTGGTCCTTTTAAAGCAACTTTTGAAGGGGGATATACATAGATGAGAATAATCAGACAGTTCAGATCTTAACTGCCGTGTATTCAAACGGAAGTAAATGGGAAAAACCAGCACGCTGATAGCTATACATAATATTATCCTGTTACGTATACATTGGCAGTCCCAGAAGCGGTTGAAGCCGCCTCACGGGATACGAAATGTAAATAAAAAAAAAGATAACGAACTAACAATCAACAAAAATATTTTTACATAACAAATAACATGGAAACTAATCTCTTTGAGAATCATTTGCGAACGCTGTCGGATGTACCTCAATGTTGTGTAGGTACAGCGTTGGCGTGCGGGGCGCGGGGGGAAGGTTGTCGGCCCCGGCCCGTGACGTCACCGCACTGACCACTCCGGGACCGCCACAATGGCCTTTCTCAGAAGGAGCAGATGCGCCTGCGCCGCTATCTGCCGCCCCACTCCCCGCACCTCTACGCGCTCACCCCGGCCGCACGTGAGGTTTTCGAATGGACGCTGATAACCTTACAGGTCCAATCTAACTAAATGTACCTCACATTCTTCAACCGACGCTCAAGAACATACCGTGACTTAACCGCCAAAAAAACTGCAATTCTTTACCTTTGAAATTGATGAAAAACAACTACAAAAAAACTTACATTGAACAACCAATAGCTAACCGGCGCGGAGTCTAAATGACATTATTTGGGCGGTCGCGCGCAGGTAGAGGCGCGGAGGTAACCTCGGCGTTAGAGCGCGTACCTGCCGCTCAACGTATCATTACGCGCACGGTAATCATACCCGCCGTAATCACCGGTCTGACGCTCTGAGCTGGCCGCCGACGCCGACAACCGCTGCCTCCTGTAGAACCTCGCAACTTCCATGGATGAGTGTGGATCTAGTCATGGTGTACAGAAACATGCACTAAACCTCCACTCATCGAAAGAAATTGACCTTTCCGCCGCCGCTGATTCGTGGAACCGTCGAGCACGACGCACTGCACTGATCGTTAGCGATGTCACGTTGTAGCACCGAACCGTTCACGAGCACGTTGCCGTGTTTTTTTTTTAAACAATCATGATTGTATGCGGCGCGCGCTCCTGCGGCGGAGCGCGGCCCGCGCGCTTTGCCCGCTCACTATGAAATAAACGGTCGAGATTTGAAATCTGGAAAGCTAGACGCTGCGCGTGCGGCGGAGGGGGAGGGCGGCAGTCGCGCGACCAATCGCGGCACAGCGCGCGCGCAAACTGACGTGGAGGGGCGCTCCACCGCGCCGCCTGATATTATCTTTCTGTAAGAACGTTATTTTCTTCTTTCCTACTCGTACTCGCCAGTCCGTTCAACCGACAGCGGAAGTGAAATGAACGCGCGCGTAAACTGCACACTCGGTGGTAGTGCTCGCAGTCGCGCTAGTATCCACCTGACAACAGATTTTAAACGGCCGTATGAATGAAAGTAAAACATACTTTATGGACGAAGCGGTCAATCATGTCGTCGTTAGGTACATTAAAAGTCAGTTTTACAATAAGCTGATTTATTTGCTCGGTATCGATAGACTTCACAACCCAATCTAAATGCCATTGAGATAACAAAGTGCATTACTAACATGTTTGTGGCTGCAGCGGTAATTAATTGTAAAGTACGGTGACGGTCACAAACCGTGCAATTCCGCGTTGACAATAATCACACGGTTAAAATGCGCACATTATATTCAATGAACTATTTCTTGAATATCTCATGCATAAAACACAAAGGTATCATTAACAAACTGAGTGGAATTGAATTCAAAATGTATTATTAAGTTTTCATTGAAACCGTAAATATTAACAACACGCATACACTCACAGATTTAACTATCAGATATTTAGATATAGCTTAAATTATGGCCACATTATGCCGCCCTAAACTTTACACTATGGAATTTAGTGCAGTCATTGAGACCAATATTTGGTGTCAATTTAAATTCAGCATTTAGTTACATTGATTCTGATTCCCTCTCACAGAGAGGAGGCGTGTGTCCCAGCACTGGGAATGTTGTAGGCTGATGAAGCAATGCTTATGCTATTTAATTGCATTGATTATCTTAACATCAGTCAAAATTTAGGGTGTAGAGTCTGTCTATTGAAAGCTGAGAGTGAAAATGAGCGGCAAATTTAAAAAAAATAGGTCTTGTATCCCCGGATCAACTAGGAAAAAACTTGCCGCTCATTTTCACTCTCAGCTTTCAATAGACAGACTCTAACTTAGATCTTAGTGCTTTACATCTTATACAGATAGGTTTTATTTTTATTGTGATGTAGGTTTTGCGATATGAAATCCGATACAAAAATACAGTTCTAATTCCTCCAGGATCGAACTCACAAAGCCTTAGACAAATGAGGTCTTTAATAGACCGGTTAATAGGTAGGTTTTCGCCCTCAAGTAAAAACTAACCCTGCATACAATTATGAGAATTACAACATTCAATATGTAGTATTATACAGCTTAAACTAACACAGGAGATGCAAATAAGATTATCGAACAAAGTTCAAGGAGGTCAATGCACACGATATTAACGGGGCTATGGCAGGATGAGGCGTTTTGCAACGACCGCCAATACGTCAGAATTATATTTTGCGTAGATAATTTATACGTATACACGATTTGTCCTTTGGAATTATGTATGTGTGACTTTTTAGATGCCAAATAGGTCTAAGAGAATTCGGCTCAAATGACCGAATTAAAAATCGGCTAAGTGCTTGTCTGACCACGCACAGTGCAAGGTTCCGCAGTTGGGATGAATATTTACGCACGCACAGTATTGATAGAGTATTGATTTTATCGAATGCAATAAATACGTGTGTTTCACAATATTTCGCAAAAAAAACTATGCAAAACAAAGTTATTTGTGCGGTTGTAACCGAAAACCACATCTCAAAATCATCTAAAGTCACGTGTATACATCATGATCAACTTAATTACTTACGGGATCCAAAAAAAAAAAAAACTTTTTTCATGCCTCTGTTACATGTATGGGGAGATCCACCCCTAAATTTTTCTTTTCTAAATTTCACTTCACCTTTGTTTAGCGGTGCACAGAATAAACCAATAGACAAGCAACTGATATGAAGAAATTATAAGGGTTACGTTTTTGCCATTTGGCTACATAACCCAAAACAAAGTGATAAGGGTTCCGTTTTTTCCTTTTGAGGTACGGAACCCTAAAAAGCATGCACATGCCTCGTTATGTGAGATTCAATGGACTTCTGGTGTTAGAAGACGGGTCCAAGACTTTATTTTGGACATCTTGGCGGTGTAGCATATGCATCAAACATAGGCCAGTTTAAAAAATTTATAAAATCCCCTACAGTTTAGTGCTATTATATTTTTATCCCTATAGTTTACTTCACCCCACATATAACTAGGTATATAAGTGTAATGAAAGCCGTATTATTAAATGGTAGTTTTTAATAGGGCGAAATTGGTTTATGTTGGTTGGAATAATTAATGAAAATTATAAGGGCGCAATCGATATGTAAGACCCCTATTTGGTTACACTTTGTGTAGCAAAATGAATACAATGCTTCCATATAATTGAGTTTTTAACGCGTTTAACAAAAAAAAACATCAAAGATTTTCTGCAGCATTTCTGCCTTCAAATACAAACAAAACTTTGAATATTTTTCAATCACAAATACAATAACCATAACATTACACAGAATAAAATAAATCTTAACATTATTTTACCATTACATTTATAAACGACTAGCAGTGCCCCGCGGTTTCACCCGCATAAGTGTTGATCCCGTGGTAATATCGGGATAAAAACTATCCCATGTCCTTCCCCGGAATGCAATCTATCTCTCTGCCAAATTTTATCGAAATCCGTTCAGTGGTTTAGGCGTGAAAAGGTAACATACAGACAGAGTTACTTTCGAATTTATAATAATTATTTGTATAGATGTAGCATTTCCAATCACACATTTTTTCACTCGTATTTCCAAACGTTTAAAATTAATGTTTACAAATCGCTCAGCATTGGCAATTAATTTTTGTAGATTTGGTATAAATTACCGATTGTCGCATGTAGAAGTAATTTGATATGCACGAATGGCCATGTGTCATTATTTGTATAACACAATCGCATCCATCTGTATTTAGATCTAGTCAGTGGCGTAGCGTGCCTAGGATGTATATGTATCAAAATTAGTTGGGGGTATCCTGTATCAAAATTAGTTGAGGGGCCCAAATAAAGGGTAAAAATTTCTCACAAAAGAAACAAAAATGCTTGCATTAAATTAAAATAAATATTTATTAATTATAAGTTATCGCTTCCTCCTAGAAATTCAGTCAGCCAAACAATTCAAATTAAATATACACCTTTCTTGCCTTTTTCTCGGCAAATTGATTTATTAAATCATCTATAGCTGAAGACGATTTCAGTTTTTCGAAAATTTCTGCATAGATAAACAATAATGACAAGTCTGATCCCATCGAAGTCCTTAGGTAATTTTTTATCAGTTTTAATTTTGAAAAACTTTCCCGGGAAGCACGAGATTAAGTGACATTGTGGATAGCATTTTACTAATTTTTGCTTACACACGTTAGGGGCCTCTGCAGCCTGAGGGCCCCGTATAATTGATACGGCTGATACGGCGGTAGCTACGCCCCTGGATCTAGTTATAGTTATATTCCAGAAGATGGCGACACATACGCCAGCAGTTATGCACTACTACAGAAAAATAATAATTCGGTTAAAAGCGCAAGTGAGAAGATAAAAGTTTTTCACAAGCGCGATTTTGAACGCCTTCGGAAAACAATTTCCGCTACGAGGTATTATTTCACTTTTCTATGACTACACCCACAAAAAATCAAACAAAACATCGTATAGAGTTGAAACTGGGCGTATCCATACTAATATTATAAATGTCTCTGTCTGTTACCTCTTCACGCTTAAACCGCTGAACGGATCTAGATGAAATTTGGTATAGAGATAGTTTGAGTCCCATGAAACGACATAGGATAGATTTATGCCTATATTTCCATGGGATCGACACTTATGCGGTTGAAACCGTGGGGCGCTGCTAGTCATGTCATATGTCCAATGGTGGCGAACAGCGAGATTTTGAACGCGTTCGTAGCAAGAGTTTCGCTTCTATACAAAGTTTTATTTAGTTTCCTACAACACTACCAACAAGGCTACAATACTTGTGATATTTAACAGACCTTGCACTAACACACCTATGGGTTGTTATTCGCCATGATGATAGTACACCCAAGATCTGTCAGCTGCATGAGTTCTGCGCCGCCGTCGAGTAGCCGGTGCGAGCACACAGCCACCTTCTCGCTGATGTCACACTTCTGTTTGTTGGTGAGGTGGCCCGCGGACACGACCGTTGCTGACAGCTGCTCCAGCAGTTGGGATGCGGAGTAGGCGTCCATTAGGAAACTGGTGGATACAGATTTTTGTTATAATAGGTTGTATAGGTACTTCTCTCGATTTTGCGTGAATAGGTTATTATACCATAGTATAAAAATTGATTTCAAACTCGGCCTAAGGTAGGCTATTTTATTAATATTTTTAATACACCCTATGAAAGGGTTACAAGAGCGATCGACTTGACGACATTAGTTCATTTTGTCGTCAAGAAGCAAGAGGAATGTTTTTTTTTAATGGTGAGATTGAACGGCGTTCAATCTCACCATTAAAAAAAAACATTGACAAAAAATCCCATAAAATGAAAATATGTGTAATAATTTTGTTGTTGAATTGTTCAATAAACCCAATCTTCTTAGCGTAACGATAGTAAATAAGGTTGTGAAATTTCAAATGTTATGTGTGAGCCGAAAATTCAGCCACGCAAACTGCCGTAAGATCCTCAAGCGCACAGGTGACAGGGCTTGTGGCGCAAGATGGAACCGCTTATACACTTGTCGTCCATAAACCCCTATCTACACTGATGCTGAAAAAGGTACAGAAAACTTTCCTTAGATGCCTCTTCCAAAGGTACCATTTCTTTCCCTACATGTACCAGTCATCTTTTAGGGGCGTTTTGCATTGGAGGGCGAGAAGAGGCCTTGATCAACTCACTGTAGCCTGTAAGACCTTAGGCTAAGCGCGCACTACTAATTTTAAACTAATTATAATCGTTGCGATAAATAATCGTCAATCTGTAGACAATACTAATATACTAGAGTCCGCGCACTGTGGAAAAAAATCGCTTGAGAATTCGCTTGAAATTTTTTTGTGTTTGCGATTTTATAACTAAATCGCAACGATTAAAATCGTAGTGCGCGCTAAGCCTTACGGGGACGTATCGATTGCCCAGAGCTCCATGGTCTGTTCTGTCGACTATTTATGCCCGACAAATACATCAGATTCGGACAATTTGCGCAACTGCCAGCCAAAACTGTAGCCAGAGGCGAATCCCCAGTCTGTTGTACTCTAAAGGTGCTGAATGCCCTTCTAGCTGCCAACCCTGAATGTGATGTGTTTGCGGATGAATGGATTAAATACGGGGACGTATCGATTGCCCAGAGCTCCATGGTCTGTTCTGTCGACTATTTATGCCCGACAAATACATCAGATTCGGACAATTTGCGCAACTGCCAGCCAAAACTGTAGCCAGAGGCGAATCCCCAGTCTGTTGTACTCTAAAGGTGCTGAATGCCCTTCTGGCTGCCAACTCTGAATGTGATGTGTTTGCGGATGAATGGATTAAAATTATGCGTATATGTCTGGTGTTCTGTGAGAGAAAGTATGCAAGGGAGTCCACTGTTCCATGTTAGTTTTAAATTATATTATACTAGCAGCGCCCCGCGGTTTTACCCGCATAAGTTTCGATTCCGTGAATTTCAGTGGGAATATCGGGATAAAAACTATCCTATGACCTTTCCCGGGACTCAAACTATCTCTATACCAAATTTAGGAATTTTTAAAATGTGTAAAAAAGTGTTCCAGAAAAATTATGTAAGTTTTATGTAACATGGTATTTTTAGCTAAAACAGTTGCGGACTTGAATACAATTTGCAGAAAGGGTAAATAAGATTTTCTGTTTGGAAATTTTTACCCATATTTGGACTTAGATGAAATAGCAAATAGCCTTAGGACATGTTGATGGATAGTTGTTGTTAGTGTAAATGTTAAGGCGTTCAACGATCAAGAGTCGTGAGATCAAACCGTACACAGATTGTACCATTGTGGCTTCATTTCTACTTCAATCATATTTATAGAAACGAAACCTAAACTATTAAACCAATTGAAGAGATTTTTTAATACACACCTTTCCACAAACTTCTCCAATTCACTGTAGTTCTTGATGTTCAGGTATTCGTTGACTAGCTTATCAGGAACAAGGCCAGTTACCTGTACACAAGACATGGGCATTAGAACAGAAATAATTTTAATTCGCTCTTAACTTACATGCATACGACGGGTGCAACAAATACTTTGTTTCGCGATATACAGGGTGAAATTGAAAACATGCGACAAACCGAAATGGGAGATTGTACACATGAACAATTTTTACTAAGGGACCAACGCTGCAATCGCGAAAAAAAAAAACAACTGTTCCCTACATTTTGACGAGTTAGGCGAACATAAAATGTAGGGAACAGCTGATTTTTTTATTACAACCTGTTCTGTTTTATTACAACAATTACAACCTGTATTGTAAGTACACTTTGATGAATGACTGTGGTATAGAGCGTGCTACAGCAGTTTACTGCTGGACATAGGGCTTTCCAACCGCACGCCATTAAATTCGATCTTCGGCTACTCTCATCCAGCTCCTTCCAGCCACCCTGGGAAAATCGTCACTCCACCTAGCCTAAGGTTGTCATCCTTTCGTCTATTGCCGGTCTCCATGCAAGAACACGTCTGCTGCAATGGTCATATCTACTCCTAGACAGCTGCCCGCTGCAACACTCACTTATCTTCATATTTATCTCATCTATCATCATTTGCAGTAGATGACGAGCAGGGACATAAAAACACCTTCATAAAGGTTACAGAAATATAAGTGTTACATATTGAATTGATAACAGAATCAAATATGTAACCCTTTTGTTGTTGAGTTGTTTTTCAATTTGTTAACCCAAAACAGTATTTTTTTTTTTAAATGCTAGAAACACTTATTACGGTTACTGTTTCAGTCCCTGATGACGAGTAATAGAGAAGTATGGAAGAAAGACTTGTTGTGCCAACTCCAAATAAAATTGAGATAGGGCAAGAGAACGATGATGACGACAATGTCATTACCTCCACTAGTCCTTCAGCAGTGATCTTTCCCAATAGTCGCTGGCAGCACTGCATGGCAGTAAGCGCGCGGCGCAGGTCTCCTTCGCACGTGTCGACTGCTTGGTGCAAGACCACGCCATCGCCGACATCCACGCCTTCCGCTTCGCAGATCTCGCGGAGTCTGCATTAATTTTTATGAAACGCGCCGCCAGTAAAGACAGGGTTGTGTTTTTCAAGCGTATCTATGGATCTTTGTATGTGGGCTTTATATTCTCAATGCATTCCAAAAGCTGGATGAATTTCAATACAAAGGCTCCGTGGCATACATACCGGTCCGCCATTTTGTTTTAATTTTTTTCAAAATAGCGGCCACGCTTGTAACCTATATACTTGCTTAGACCTTGTTGCATAGATTTTTGATAACTTTAAACTTTCAGAATGATTATTTCAAACATCTATGCAACAAGATAGATGTATGCAAGTTAAAAAATTATATTAAGGGGCCAGGGGGCTTACCATCACCTCTTAAAGCAGGGCAGAAGTTGAACGAACTGCACTACTTTTTTGTACTAAGATTACATACAAAAAAGTAGTGCAGTTCAACTTCTGCCCTGCTTTAAGAGGTGATGGTAAGCCCCCAGTAGGCTCCACCAGCACCAAAATTAGTAACTAAGATGCTTCAGTTTTGTATCATAGATAACTATGTTATTTATGGCCACATTCCCTTCTCTTAACAGCAATACAATTTTTTATTTTTTATTATAAAACGTTGCCCCACACTAGGAATTTCTCCTGTATTGTGGGTGCGTTTACAAACATTTAAACTCACATACACAAACAGCCAGACCCGGAACAACTACTTGTAGGTCATACAAATATTTGCTCTGTGCGGGAATCGAACCCGCGACACGCAGCGCAGCAGTCAATCGCTTAACCACTGCGCCAAACGTGCCGTCAAAAATAGGTGGGTGGTTAGATTAAAATTTTGCTAACTACATAACATACTATCATTTAAATTAAAGCAAAAATTATACCTTTGGATAACATTCTCTCGAGCTAAAGGCTTGAAGCGGAACTTAGAACATCTGCTAGTAATGGGAGGTATAATCCTCGACACATAGTTGCAGATGAGACAGAAGCGAGTGGTCCTTGTCTCCCTCTCCATGGTTCTCCTCAATGCTGCTTGTGCCGCATTGGTCATGGAGTCTGCTTCGTCAAGGATCACCAGCTTGTATGGGGGACATGGTCGACCACTGAAATTAAAACAATGATAAAGACAATGAGGTTTTTATTTCAAGAATATAAATAAATAAATAATCATGGTGTTTATTTTTAAACCTGTGGTGCATTTTTTTATTTATAGTGAAAGTTTGAGATATGAACAGAAAAGTCTGTAAGTTTCTGAATTATCAACATGCAGCTTAATTGCATATACTTACATGCAATTTTGAATTTCAATGAATTCTATTAGGTAAGTTACTGTCAGCGTCAGGCATTAAGTAAGTTCGCCTTTGAACAGTATTTTTGTTTACTTCTGCATAGTTTTAATAAATAAATATACTTATGCCAAACGAGTTTTACCTATTTTCCTGCTTACTTGCAAGTTACTTGAATTGTGCTTTTGATTTGGAAGTAAGTAAATAAAGTTTTTTTATCATGTCTGTTGGTTAACAGCCTCTCCCCATGCCACCCAGCTCTTTCGATCCATGGGTAATAAGGCTATAATGTAACGGGCAAGAAAAACAACTTATTAACTTACTCAGGTCTTGTACTGCTGACTGTGAGTTGAGCAAAAGACTTCACTTTATCTCTGACAACTTGAATGCCGCGCTCGTCCGAAGCATTCAGCTCCAACACACGATCCCGGGTTATATCGCCAAACAACTGCCGAGCCGCGGCTAGGATAGCGCTTGTCTTGCCAGTACCCGGCGGGCCGTAAAACAACAAATGTGGAAGGTCACCACCAGCCAAGCACTCCCTCAACACTTGTACCACTTCTCCTTGATCTACAATATCGTCTATAGTCTTCGGCCGGCTGTAAATTACATATCATAACTGTTATTACGAATGCTATGGGTTACAAATGGGTATGTTTCATGGTTTCATGTTAGCACTTACTATTTTTCAACCCATGGTGCTGGAGGCTTTTTCTTGCCTGAAGATTTTACACCCGAAGACGAGGGTTTGTCCGATGCGGATAATTTGCCACTTTTAAGAAAAGCTTGCATCTTTTCTTTAGTTAAAAATGTTGACTACAAACTTCTTGTTCTTGCAAAAGCGCGGTTAATGTTATCTTTCAAATGTCAAACAGCATGACATGACATGATAGCAATAGCACTGATGTCAAAAGCTAATGTTCCATGCCAACTGCTGTCAAGTACGTTAGCATGAATGGGAAAAAAAAAAATCATTTCTAACTGATGACTAGGCAGCATGGTCCCTGACCCTAGCCTGTTCCACAAGGAACAAAAGGAAAAAAATAAACACTGAAGACGAGGCGGTATGGTCCAAGACCTTAGCCTGCCCAAGTAGGGCGAGGAAAAAAAATAATGGAAAAAAGAACGAAATACTAAGGTCTGAACATTGATATATAAAAACCCATATCAATGTGTCTGAAAGAGAAAAAAAAAGTGACAAGTGTGGGTCGGACCACGGTTCACAGACCAAGTTCGGATGGATACGTGACGCGTTATTTCTGCGGTTGTTTCTGAAAATATCTCACTTTTTAAACAAAGTCACATAAAATCATCATCATAATCTTTTTAATTATAGGAGGACCGCACGCTTATGTGCCGTTCGATCCTCTCTGACTTTTCCACAAAAGAAAGCGTAAAGTTAATAGTAGTTTTCATAATAAATGTACATTTTTAACTGTTTTATAAAAAAAAATTGGTAGCGAAGGTGTTTTTAATTTTTATTTAAAAAAATAAAAATGTACTGGGAAAAAAATTTACACTTTAGATGACGTAACCCTGGGACGCGGGACGCGTCAGTGGCTGCTAGAAGGCACTTATCTAATTCTTTTAGAAATACCTATCCAAGGAACTTTGCCCTGCAGTGGGACAGTACAGGCTAGTTAGATTAGATTAGATATCCAAGGACACCCCACATAGCGGTATAGATGAGTAAAAAAAAAACATTCCCGGTTTAGATGTAAGGGAGAGTACCAAAGCAATCCTTGCGCCCTCACGCCCCCAGCCGCCGCAGGAGACGCCCCGGGCGTCGGCAGATAATAGCCGATTCCCGGCCACCGTAGGCGCGGGCTTGCGGGCGGCGAGCAATGGGCAGCTCGTCGTCCGGTAAGGACCAGGCCCGGGTCGACGGCGCGTTGTGTTCCATGCGCGCGTCAAGGAGATGTCAGCACCAACTGACGGGGTCCGCTAGGGCTGATGCCTGCCAGGGTCGCGGGTTGTTCGAAAGAGATACTGTGGCCCCTGGCACAGGCAACTGAAGGAACACGGGTGGGTTTTAGTCAGTAAGAGTCTGACACTCCCTTTCGCTCCGCCCAGAGTAGGAGGGGTCATTTGATGATTTCCCACCCAAAAAAAAAGGGAGTTTACCAAAATTTTAAAATTTAATTTCACAAGTTGAGTTGAGTTAAACTGCGGATAGACAGACGGACATGATGAAACTAGAGTTTCTGGTTTTACTATGGAACCCTAAAAGGTATAATGCTGTAAATAGCATGGAACATTTCATTCTGAACTGGAACGCTATCCATAGTGTTGTATAAAAACGTCACAATTTCGTTATCTTTTAGTCGATTATGTTTAAACTTCTATGCGTTTGATTGATCAGCTGATGTATGAACGTAAACGAAGCAAAAGGAGTATGTTAGGATAGGATCGTAGCAGGTGGCGTGTGCTCTAGTTTCTGCTTATCTCCATGGGACAAAGGCGTGAGCTTATGTATCTTCTATGCCTGTCTGTTACTTTTAATAATTTGGTTTCGTAAATGGTAACATCCAAACCAGTTGTCTTAGTCTGTCAAAGTGTCAAGTGTCAACATGGCATTGAGTTGACATTTGACATTGCTTATCTGTAATAAGTTTGTTGATGTGATTGTGTTGCTTTGTGATGTGAATACCGCGAAAATATTACAAAACGTTAATTTATATTTTGACTCAATTATACAACTCTTTTTAGATCAGAAATAAAAATGACAAGATCGAAGATTAAAGTTGTGGCTTCTGCTCCTCCGCCAAAACGAGTTGAAAATTCATGGCTATTACTTGTGAAAGGTTTGAATCTTTCGAATCTTTCTTTCTTTTTAGCGCATTACGTATTTAGTTTCTACAAATTACGTGACATAAACTTGAATAAAATTTCAGATTCTTTACTGGACAACAGCAACTTCAACATCGTTACTCTACGACACCCGGCACATGGAGAGCCCTCAAAATATTGCCTAGATAACAAAAACAACAAAATCTATGAAATCCGAACATTTGACGAACCTTGTCGTTCGTGGTTTGTTGGGGAAACTGTTAAATCCGATGGAAGTATCCAAATGTTTACTCCAGTTAACCCCATATTCCTAGGTAATGTATTTTTTTTCGAGACATCACTAAAATCTTTTAGAAATTGTTTTTCTGAGTAAGTAGTCTGGTTATCAATGCTGATTATAATGATTAAATCCTTACCTCTATTATATAGCTTATCAATAAACTTTTGAGTTTGTGATGGCCTTCTCAGAGTAGTCAGATAAGAAATGCCACATCTAGATTTCAAAATATGATTGATGTGTAAAAGTGTTTCTACAAACTTACAAAAAAAAAAACATTATTTATCCAGCTTACTAGCCCAAAGCCTGGTATAAAACTTATTATTAAAACTATGGCTGCATCTACATTACCACATGCACACTGATGTCACACAAAAACGCCCTAACATCAATCAGCAGCTAGTAGTTCACCAGACATGACAACCTTCTTGTTGGAGGACCTTCTCTTTTCTATGGAGGATGAGTTAACTTTACACCCTATTCCTCGTGCCACTATGAAACTAATATTATTTAACAACCTTTTTTCAGTGTTACCAAAGTTAAAGGAACAGTGCAGTGATAGAGCGATACCATTAGAAGACTTGCTCTCTGAGAAGGGATATGATAAGATCCTTGACTTTGTGCCTAGTTTGGAAAATGTTGCTGATTTAAAGGTATTCATTAAGTACAAAGATCATCATTCATCATCATTTGTTTATCTACCATACCATCTATCTCCAAAACTATACAGGGTGGCAGGGACATAGACATAGAAACTGTAACAATGAATTCAGTACATGATTCTAGACCCCATAAGGGTTATCAAAGAAAAAATCTGCTGTTTCATAGAAAAGTGCAATACCCACATGGTCAAAATGTATGGAACAACTGTTATTTTTTTAATAACCGCTGAAGATTATAAAAATTATATATTGACCTTAAACAAGTTGTACAACTAATCATAGAATATTCTGACTCTTACACTAGTTAAAACTGTGTTGGACAAGCCAATGCCCTCCTGTTATTTAAAAAACACATTTGAGTTGTTTTATGACAACACCAAAAAAAAAAAAAAATGAACTGTTTTTTTAATAACTATGAATAAAGGTTAGTTAACTAACCATTGTTTCTTTTACTTTCTAGGGCCCTGTTGATATGAAAGCATATAAATACAATGAAGAAAAGACTATGACTTGGCTGGAGGCCCGAGTCCGCAGACTTGCTAAAGTGTTGAAAGAGAAAAACATTCATGTTACTTCGGGAGCAGTATCTGCTACCTTTGTGACAAGCTCATTGAAGGATATTCATGAAGGTATTAATAAATTATCTTACTTTTCCATAAGGATTCTTAATTATTGTGGTAGGTATTATTATTAGGTATAGGTACAGCCTGATTTAAACTTTATGGTGACTCGGAACATAAGGCGAGTCGCTGCACAGTGACAAATCCACCTGACAGCAGGGGTGAGGTACTGCACAGCGAGTAGAGCACTTCAGAGCCGCCAAAAAGTTTAAATTGGGCTGTAGTTTATAGTTCCTTCTCCCTGTAAGCTGAGGCTTCCCCCGAGTGTGTAGTTACTGGATAATATTATTGGCAGTACTAAAAAAGCCAGATGCATCTGAATACCAGTATTTTACATGAAGCGACTGCCCATTTAAAAATTTCTTATTTATTTATATATATAAGGATGCTTTTATCACCATAAATTCTGTACTTTGCGTCCTTGTCCTATGGTTAGCAGAAGATGCTTTATTAACGTCAGAAATACGCATTATTTTTGTTGGACCTTAAATTTTTTTTTTTACTAACTTTAAATTCTTTCATTTTCCAGAACGCTACTTGAAATATGCTTGTGGTATGTTGTCAGAGTATCTTCAAGATGAAATGAGACAATCTCTAGAAAAAAGATTTAATTTTGAGCCAGACTCAATCGAAACTATTGGAAACAAAAGAAAGTCTGAAGTTGAGAATAATGAGTCTAAGAAGAAAATTAAATGTGAAACTTCAGATGATGAATCTAAAAATAATATTCTTGTGTTCCCTGACAAAGACCTCAATGTAGTAAAAAAAGAAAAGCCCCTAACAGCAAAAGAAAAGGCGAGGCAAAAGGCAGCAAGTGGAACAAAAACAATTTCGTCATTTTTCACTAAGAAATAAATTTTAATAATGAAAAAATGTTATAAAATAATATAAATAAATAAATAAAATAATATTAAATATTTTTTAAGTATTGCTCCATAAGAGTAAACTAGTAGCGTGCTCGAACTTACTGGTGGTCATGGCCAAAAAGCACGCTGTCTCACCTGACTTCATGTCTGACAGAGCTAGTAACAGTGATGAGCAGTTAGACGCTAGTTTCACTGGCACAACATCTAGTTCTCACGCACAGAAACACCGTTCCGAACTGATAGACGCGTAAAAAAAATCGAAAAGTACTTTGGAAAATCGAGTTTTATGAAAAAACCACTGCATGAATCAATTACAAATAAAGTTTATTGAACTCTCCGATAACTGATCTTTGTCGGTACGGAATTGGATTTTAAGATTTTACAGTTCTTTTATTACTTATTTACACCCGAAAGTTACGTTAAAAAAATAGCGTCTTTGTTGGCTCATAACTTTTTAATGGTTTTTTATTTTACTATTCTGTTTCCGTACAGACACAATTAATAATAAGGTAAAACGATAACATGTTTAACTTTGGGTGCTCAATGTCAAACAGTGGAGTAATACTCTCCCGAAATTTGTATGGAAAAAATATCGACTAGTGGCACCTTAACAGCCGTTCATAAAACTGGGCTGCGAAAGCAGTAAAACTGCGGTAACAAGCATAAAATAATAACAAAGCTCATGAAAATTCTGAACAACGCATATTTTTTTAGATCTAAGAAATATGAGCCACAGAGCATGTAACCTTTTAATATTTTAAGCTGACGGTGTACAACAGGGTTTACATTTTGTATGTCAGCTCATTCGTTAGAAAAGGAAGGTAAAGGTTATTTTTCGGGAAAGTCCAGAGTAGCTAATTTAAAAGTTAAATTACGCCAAAATGAACATGAATGTATAAACGAAGTGGATTTTAGCGCAACTGGAATGAAACCAATCTATGATGAAACCGAATAACTTCAGAAAACTAAGTTACGTCTCTTCATTTACGGTATATTAACACTAACCGGTTATTTCCGAAAAAAAATATTGGCAACACTGCTTTGGTCGCCATTAACAAACGTCCATCCGTTTCGGACTTCAGTGGATTTTTATACAACACGGACATTTAGAAATAATTAAGTGAATCTTGGACACTTCGGACCTTGTGTAGTGAAACTGATGTGATTTATTTTGATATTGTCGTGTCCAAAGACTTCTATAAGTGCTCTATATTCTCAAAATCGCGGCCAATGTCAGCAGGCGTGTCAGATCAGGTATTTCGCATTTACACTATCTCTGTTCAATAATTACGTGTTTATACGTATTGTTGTATAGCTAATATTGATGTTTTGTTTCTTGTTTCATGATTGTGGCGATCGTAGCGGATGAAAGGGCAAGGGAACCAAGGTAAAGATGGTATCGTTATGACGTTGCAAAGTGTTTTCTCCGTAGGTGGAACAGCGCACCGGTCGGCTTTGCATTCGGTTCTCGATATTGCGATGCTGCGATTAGCGTCGTAATCTTTTTAGCTTTCACTTTTATTATTTCTTGCGTGATTTTAGATCTAGCATAATGTAAGTAACCATGTTGCTGTGTGAAATGTGGGAATGTTCAATGTAACTGTAATATCTGAATGTTGTCAGATGTATGATGCTAATAAGTGAAATGAATGTAATGATTATGTTGTACACCTAAGAGGATGTAGGTGGGTGGGCCACCCAATCAACCCACAGACGTCTATCTAAAATAACTTGAAAATCTTTACCACCCACTCATAATCAATGACTGTGTCTGTACCTCTCTTGTTTATAATGTGGGTGACTACAGAGCAGACATGTATTACTTTGTAGAACACAGTAAGTTTTCAAAATTTATTATATTATGTCTAATTTTAAATGATTTAAGGTCTAATACAGATGTAGTATTAATGAAGTTGTTCAATATCTATTTTAAGCCTACAAATTATATTCTAAGATAACATTCAACAACTTTGTAAGTGCCTTTTAATTTTTTTTGTAGGCAGGCATTTATCATGATTGACAAAAAGGTTGCATGCAAACACTCCTTAAATGATGTAGTACTTACTCTGTTTTGGCGCTAAAGTCATTCTCCATTCATTTTGTGGGTCAAATAAGTAGATTAACCCAGTTTTGCCCGCAGGCTCACAATCAGCAGGTACATTACTTTATCACCAGCCAATTAAACTATTGATCTTGACTGTGAAACAAAATAATATTGGAAATCTATACAAAAATAATATAAAGAAAATTGTGTGTGTTTGTAATCTCAAAATAACAGTTTTTACTAAATGCATATGAAAGTATAGTAAGAATCTTTGGCTATCTGTTCCGGCTAATCTCCAAAATGGCTGGACTGATTTTGATGAAACTTTGTACTTTTTATCTGACATACTACGCAGACGAAGCCCCGGCGGAAACTACTGTTATTAATTGCACCATCTATTAATACAATTGTTCTATTAATACAATTAAAACAAGATTTTAAAATTGTTGAATTCATTAATAACTATGTGCTACTTTTGTAATCAAAAACGTTATCACTAGTAGGTATATTGAAACAGTTGTGTTCCACAATTATGTCGTCTGCTGTAGGTCAAATTACAGTAGACTGGGGACCTGAGACAATACTTGAGCAATTGGCACTATGCATTCCTTAATGTTTATGAATTTAAAGGCTTGTCCTAAGGAATGCATTGAGAAATGTCTTACTTTGCATAGTATTGCTACTTAGACAAGTATTGTTTGTGAATACGGGTGTCAATTTGTGGGCACAGTAGTTTTTTCCCAAATAAAGCCTGAGCAAACGCCCAGCCCTTTTAATACAAGACTTCAAAGTTAGCCACAATAACTAAGCTAGGGCACCCCAACCAAATGGGTTTGGTTAGGTTAGCTATCTTACTTTTTGGCATAGTGTGTACTCATAACTTTATTTAGATTCTATTAGTAAGAGGCAAATATTACTGATTTATTGTACATACATAAAAGTAGTCAGATAGGAAGCGCCAACCTCATCTAGTTTAAAAAAAATATGATTGATGTGTAAAAGTGTTTGTACAAACCTACTTACAGAAAATAAATCATTTATCATTAGCTTAGTAGAGCCATAACTAAAATTCCATTTATAAATACTTGCACTCACGCATTCATGGTGTTATCACATTTGTTGCTATCTACTAATGTTCTAATACAAAGTAATGTTACAATGGATTGATAAAATTAAGGGGGAAGCTTCAGGGTAGCCCGCGAAATTCAAATTTTCTTAAGTTTTTTGCAACATGCAGGTCAGTGTCAGGTTCTATGTTGAACAATATATGAATTGCAACTGTAACGAGTATGTACTTACAAAATTACAATAATTAAAATCATCAGTACAAGCTTCTATGTTCATTATCCCTGATTGATATTTAATGAAATAGTCATATAATAGGGTTATAGTTATCCTGGGGATTCCCCCTTAAATCAGTTCTGTCTAGAATTTCTGTCTCAATTTTTTCTTAAAAACTAACATGCAAGTGATTCTCTATTACAGCAAAGAATTGACCTGTGTGTAGTCCTACCACAGTCCTACTATGAATAATAATTGTGGTCAATTGATTACTTCAATTGTAATTAATGGTTTTTGTATGAACCATCATTGCTACTCTCGGGTATAAACATATTCTTGCAATCCCAAATGCTAAATAGGTAGACAGTACTTTATTATTTGTAGATTTGGTAGACATGAATACCTGAACTCTGATTTTTAATTAGCTAGACCAAAATAACAGCAATAACTAAATAATGTCATGATAAAAAAATATAATTGCAGCTGTTTAGTCTAGCAAATTAAAAATCAGAGTAAGGCTGCCTTTCCACCAGAGATGAGCGAGGATGCGTAGCGAGGGATGTGTGTAAAGCTAACCAATACCAATGCTAACTTAGTTCAAGCTATAAAAATGAAGCGATGTTATTGGTTGGTTTCACACACATAGCTCGCTATGCATCCTTGCTCATCTCTGGTGGAAAGGCAGCCTTAAGGTCCTATTATGATAACACAGTTACAGTGGTCATTGAAAATGTTTGTATCCTAGATTCTTTACTGGTTCTGAGCCAAGAAATAGTTAAGAATTTAAAATAATTATGTAGAATTACTCGAAAATAAGCATTTTATTTTTTTGGTGCATCTATCTTTACAATAAACTGTACTGTTTAGATTCCTGCACAATGAATAACTGAGGTAAGTTCTGTAAACTGAAACCTGTATTTATGTTGCTTCAAATCTAAAAATTGACAATACAATAAAAATAAAGACATATAAATAAAGACCATAGCCGCTTGCTTCTTAATTATAATCATAGACTTGTCAAGTTTCACCTTCAAAGACAGTTGCTGGTAAAAGGGTATGATGATGGACTTCTATGTGATCACACATAGTAAAGAATTAGCCTAAGATTCTATACTGTGGAGTTTTACTTTTGAAATTTTAATTTTGTCAGTCTATCTGAGATTTATGTTATGACAATATTTCATGTTTCATGTAGGGCTTTCAATTTAGTTGAAGCAACCAAATTGAGTTGTGTAAATATAAAAAGTGAATTGTTTGTGGCCACACCTTTAAATTCTTCGCCTTTCAATTAAATTGAATCAATTTGTTTGAATGGTGACATTATTATAAAATGGGCTTAGTTCCAATATAATTATGTTTGTCCAGTTCTTTCTGATTAAATACTAATTTGTAGTATCATTGACAAGACACGCCCTTCTGTCCTACATCTTTAAAATATATATAATTCTCCTGTATGTCACTGAACCTGGACCGATTTTGATGTTTTTTTTTTGTGTTTGAGTGGGTCCCTGGGTGGTTTAGATTTACAATTGGACCCGCCCGATAGGTGACACTGCGAATGAGTTCTAGGAAACAGGACCATGTCTATCCGGTTAGCTGGTTTCATATAAAGATGCTCATAGCCCAATGTAAAATAATATAAAATACTGGTATTCAGCTGCATCCGGTTAGACTGGAAGCCGATCCCAACATACTTGGGAAAACGCTAGGCAGATGATGATGATGATGCTCATAGCCCAATGTTTATGATTCTAGTGACAAATGCACCGAAAGAGCAACATTTAGAGAGCGGCGGCGACGAGTTGGCCGAGGTGTCATGGCGCCATCAGCAACAGCCTTCTTATGCGCCACCCATCTCGTCCGCGGCCGACCCGTACAGCGTGGCAGGTAGGTACATATGTTTCGATACACTACCAACCCCCCCAAACATATAAGAAAGTCAGATTCTCAGCGTTATCAGTCCCGACAAATGTATAGTGTGTTTCATTGAAAATTATTCACACAAAGCACCTGTAAAGTCCCTAGAATGATATAGATTGTTCGTTTGTTTAGTATTTGTATTGTAGAATCCTATAGCCTTGTTTTATCTATAGTCGAGTCCTTTTGTTGATACATGTGTAAAGGTCAAGTCCATATTTAGTTGACCTTCGACCTTTGGCGAACTACATTGCTCATGATGTTTTCGTGCTATATTTTAAGATGACCCTCAGAATATTTATTTATCAGTTTGAGATGATGATGATAAGCAGTTTAGATAAGTTATATAAATAAAACGCGGGACTTCATTTATCAAATTGTGCTAATAAGAGAGAGATACTGAGGCTTATTGTCGTATATTAAAAGTTAAATTCAGTCTTTTCAATTAATTAATTGACTAAACATCTTTTGTATCTTGTTGCTTTTTAAGTTAATTATAACTAGAAAGTGGGAAATTTGTTTAGTGGCAAATATTTTTCCTTATTTCAGGTTATTACGGTACAACAGCACTTCCTTATCAAGCTTTTGGAGTCGGGGATGGGACATGGTCCACCAATGGAACAGACCCGATGACTTTCGGAGGATACAATCCTCACGATTCTTATGGAATGGATGGTAGCTAGTTTTCATACAGTAACAAGAGAAAAGATGTCATTATTTTCATCAATTTCCGTATCAAATATTCATGCCAGAAAAACGACAATACCTCGATCAATATCTTGCTTCTGCTAAACCGCATCCATCTTTTGTGTCAGACATTGTTAATATATCATCAAATTACCATTTACTTTACATTTCATAAAATGCTTATCAAGTACATATTTTTGATCTTCCCAATCTGAAGCACTCGACCACTTTTAATTCTCTATTGTTATAATTTCAGGTGTGTTTGGACCCTCAACAACAACATTTTCGACAGCTGCATTCGGACAACCAGCGTCGACTTTTAATTATTTTCACGGTAATGGCGACTATTCGACGTGGGGACAACTCGGTCGCGCGAAGCAGTACGATGACTATTACAGGGCCGACGGGCTGTACGTGCCCGACGGCATCAAAGCCGTGGAGACGGGGGTGCAGTCACTCTCGCTCGGCGAACACAAATCGGAGAAGGATCGCCCGCCGGAGCTCAAGGACGTGTCTGGTGGCTCTCAACCCAAAAAGTTGACATGGGCTTCCATCGCGAGCCAGCCGGCCAAGCCCGCGCCGTCCACGCAGGGAGGCGCTGTAAAGAAGAAGGGCCCCGGCATGCCTCCGCCACCAATAATTCCTGGAAAGCACAACATGGATATGGGCACATGGGACGCCGGCAAAACCGCACCTGTAGTGACCGCGCCGCCGCCGCCGACCCTGCAGTCGCCGCCCGTGCCCGCGCCGCTGCCCATGCCCGCGCAGGCGCCCGCCGCGGCCCCCGCGCCCGCTGCCCTGCAGCAGCGCGGGCCACCACCGCAGCACCAGCCACCGCCCGCGTGGGCGCACACCCCGCGCGCGCCGGCCCCGCACCCTGCACACCCGGCGCCGCAGCAGCTCGCGCCGCGCCCGCAGCTGGCTGCGCCCGCGGTGGCCCCGCTGCCGCCGCCGGCCGCACCCGCCGTGCCGCACCCCGTGCTGGACGAACTTCGCGTCAAGAATGACTACAACCCTAAGGAGTTCGATCTGGGTGCGCCTCTAGCTCGCTTCTTTGTGATCAAGTCGTATTCAGAGGATGATATCCATCGCAGCATCAAGTATGAGATATGGTGCAGTACTGAGCACGGCAACAAGCGACTAGATGCGGCGTTCCGCGAACGCGAGAGAGAAGGAGGCGCCGTCTTCCTATTCTTTTCAGTGAACGGTAGCGGTCATTTCTGTGGAATGGCTCGCATGACTAGTGCGGTGGATTACAACTCCAACTCTAGTGTGTGGTCTCAGGACAAGTGGAAGGGACAGTTTCGTGTAAGGTGGATCTATGTTAAGGACGTTCCGAACGTGCAACTACGTCATATCAAATTAGAGAATAACGAGAATAAGCCGGTGACTAATTCTCGCGACACGCAGGAAGTGCCGCACGCTAAAGGGCTCCAAGTGTTACGCATCATGCACTGTTATTGCCATTCGACATCTATTTTTGACGACTTCATTCACTACGAGAGGCGTCAGGAGGAAGAAGATTCGCGCAAGGTACCTGTTCATCACCCTCAGGAGAATAATCGTGAGGATCAAGACAACGGTCGCGGGTACCGCAACAACTATCGTGATTACCGCGACAAGCGCGACGGCCGCGATGGTCGGGAGGGTCGCGACGGCCGCGAGGGCCGGGACGGGCGTGATGCTCGTGACAACCGTGATGGTCGAGATGGCCGGGACGGACGTGACCCGCGGGACCACCGGGACCACCGCGACACGCGGGACACTCGTGACCCCCGAGACCACAGGGACTCGCGCAACTACCGCGATCCTCGCGACCCTCGTGACGCTCTCGATTTAGATGATGACGGACCTCGGGACTATAACGAGCACAATGACCGCAATGATTCGGGCATGTACCGCGACGGTCCCCTGTCTAATATGTATCGCGACCGTGATTACAACAGGCCCCGTAAGGTTGGTTCCATGCCAAAAATATTGCTTTTATTGATCAATACAAATAAAGACTTGTCATTTAGTTATTTTCGAAATATTTGTCAAGCAATGATTATGTAAGTGGTGATAACAGAACGTTTTGTTTCAGGACCGGGAAGGGTCGCGCGGGCGCGGACGTCCTCGCAACTGATAGATGTGCTTGTTATGTGAACACAATTTGAGGACTGGCTTCTCCCCATAGACAACTAGTAGTCGACTAATTGGTACCGCATTACATAGACGTATGTATAGTGGACATACATAGACAGGAATGAGGAATTATGTCCTACAACGACGCGACCGGCGGTGGTTGCGTTTCTACTTGAACAATTTTAATGTAACATAGATATTATTGATTGTTTTAAACAGTGCATCGCTAAAAAACTTTCAACAAATTAAAATGTGCTAAATAATATTCGTACTGGAAGAACGTTTAATTAAACAAACGCCTAGTGAACAGAACATTAAGTAAATACCAACAGTCGTCATGTACCAGTAATGCACTATGTGACGACGAGTGGAATCGTGGACTTTATTTCAAATTTGTGGACTGAATCGATAAAATATAGTAATTTTTATAACTAGAAAATTCTGTGGTGAGAGGAGTTGATCCTACGGTTTAGGGACTGGTGAAGTTACAGAAACGTTGATACATGTATCTACACATTGTGCGCTGACTGAGTGTTACGATACCTCGGCATCAAGTGTCTATGATATTCATTAAATGTATGAAGAGCTGATATTATCAGTGGTGACTTATAACTTTTATATTGCAGAAATTGTAATCAAATAAGGTGTGGACCTTTTGTATAAATTTTTTTATATCAATATAATGGACAGTTGTGTATGAGTTCTCTCGTGGCATTGAGTTTGGTCTTACTCCATGCACTGGCTATATTACTTATTTCCGATATAGCAATATTACATATTTGCTTACAGTGTATTTGATATTGCAATATCATGGAGTTAAACGACATCTATTATTATCTATTTGAGGTACTTTGTGACTTCAGTTTGAAAAGATTCTGATCACATAATTATTTCTAAGTAGTAGGTATGTATGGATTGTTCCTTGTTGAATTTTTTAACATGTGTACATATATATTATAAAAAGAAGTCTTAAAATATTTTCTACTTTTAAGTGAAACCACAGTGTGACGAGAGAAATTGATGACAAACAAGAGGAGTATTCCATTATAACTTGTTCTGACCTTAATTATATTTTTATTCATGTATCATTACCCCACCTTGATTTTAAAGTGCCTTTTCGTTTACAATAAATAAAATATTTGGAATCTGTTCTTAATTTGTGTAGATCTAGTAGTAGTGCCACATTTATTAAACCTAAAACTAATTTCTAGTTAATTTTGCTAATGCATTCTAGGTATGTCATTTGTTTTACATATTTTTTTAGTTTGTATTCTGTTTTTGGTAAGGATACTGATTTCCTTCAAACATAATGATGAATTGATTTTAAAATTATGTACCTTCTATATGAAATTCTCTTACTTAGAAGTGATACTGGATTAAAGCCTGTCATTGAAATTGTTAATTATTATTTTTTCCAGCCATTCCTAAAATTATCGTTTGTGTCTATTACCCCGCGTCGTATTTAAAAGCGTCTCATGCATCCTAATAGGTCACTTTTTGTTCGGAAAAACCGGAACATGACCTCTGTGCCCAGGTTCACACGGGCGCGTTTCTACTGCTGCGATTTTTTTTCGCGCACTGGATTTTCAACGCATTGCATAGCGCCGAGAGTTAAAATCCAACAGTGTGTTGTTTTGACGTGCTAGGATGCGATCTATTCGATTCTCGATGCTTGGCTCAACCCGAGAGTTGGAAATCCAGTGCGCGATAAAATCTTGCCGCGATATTTTTACGTATGTGCGAACGTGGTCGGTGCGACCATGCGTTCAGGCTCGCCGGTCGAGAAGTGACACAATATGAGCGCAACGATCGCGTATCGCGCGATTATTGCTTTTAAATAGGACGCGGCCTAAATATGATTGTAGATGATAATATTTATGTTACATACAAAAAATTTATTTCTCTATGTAAGTAATTGTTATTTAATTTAAATCAAAAGACGAACATACGATATTTTTATTCCACTTTATTCATGTAATTAATAAAACTTAACCAAAAGTTTCCAGTGAGTGAGTTTAGCTGGTCAGCGGCGCATGCGATAGAACGAGGCTTGAAATACACAGCAAACCACATTATTTATAATACTGCACTGACACAAACTCATTCAGGCCGTAGTGCCATATAGGGGAGTGACCACACATCTGTTGACGCGGAATCGGCTTGAGCAGTTTATAAAGCGATGCTCACACAAAAAAAGCGAAAAATATGTCATTCGCCTCGCTTCGGTTGGGACGACATGCCCACCGATCGGAAACAAATCGCCGAAGTGACCTAAGTGTGCCGATTCCGCGTCGATCAGTTCATAGAAGCGATGTTCACACAACAAAAGCGAAAAATATGTCATTCGCCTCGCTTCGGTTGGGACAAAATGACCACCGATCGGCAACGAATCGCCGAAGTGACCTAAGTGTGTCGATTCCGCGTCGATAAGGGTGGTTGGTGTCACTGACTCTGGCAGAGCCACCATCAGGGATTTTAATTTTGATAACACAAAAAAATTGTCGCTAATTAGTCGAAATTTGTCGCCAAATATCAGAATTTGTCTGTCACTGGTTCAAAAGGTATAAGGGTTTATAGGTGGCCGATCAGGAGAGAATCTCCCCAGCAGGGCCACATCTATATCTCAAAAACTAGGGCACCTAGCGATGATCTGTTTTCTCCCATATTTTGTCGCCAATTAGTCGGAATCAGTCGCCAAATATCAGAATTTGTCGGTCACTGGTTCAAAAGATATAAGGGTTTATAGGTGTAGGTATAGTCCAAGAGCTAGATCGAAGAGTTCACGAAAAAACTTCGATCTAGCTCTTGGACTATACCTTACTAATTGAACTCATTATATCTCCTAAACTAAGACCCGATTAAATCTGTGACTTGGCGACTGATTCCGACTAATTGGCGACAAAATATGGGAGAAAACAGATCTTCGGTAGGTGCCCTAGTTCTTGTGATATAAATGTGGCCCTGCTGGGGAGACTCTCCAGATCGGCCACCTATAAACCCTTAGGTATATCTTTTGAACCAGTGACCGACATATTCTGATATTTGGCGACAAATTTCGACTAATTAGCGACAAATTTTTTGTGTTATCAAAATTAAAATCCCTGATGGTGGCTCTACCAGAGTCAGTGACACGGGTAGTTGCTCCCTAAACATGCTGCATCTGCAGGCTTATTTTACTGTAAGCGACAATAAAATTTTTTATATGCCGCATTCTTTGTTAAATATAAGTTACTGTTGGTAATATGCTTACTGGCTCTTGATCCACCCACGCTACGGCGCGGCGAGTTGCACACTATCGGCCACTACGCAGTTCCAAATCACCTGCGCTTGCTTTCCTGGCCCCTTTTGGCTTCTACAATCTGAGCTTCAACTCCCATTCTGTGGTTTGTCAATCTTTTGGGGAGTGCACAGAGCTTTGAAATTATGAGTATCCCGCTAATAAATCCATTCCTATTAAGGCTCTTTTATAAATGTTTGTGTGAAGGAGCCTTAACAGGAATGGAATTTGAAGGCTTTACGAAAACGTAAGTTTTCGTTCTATGTACAGACGCCAGCACAACAAGCTACTACAATCTGCTTCGCTGCTTTAGCCAGTGCGTAGCAACCTGTACAAAATATAACCTAGATTTGCTTCAAGAGTAAGAAAGCTATTTGCCACAGCCAGCGGGACTTGCAATCAAACGAGAAAATATCGCCAGGCTGTGGCTAGTGTGAATGGTGTTGCTGTAACTGCCGGAAGTTGCGTTGAGGTAATGGAGGGAAGTCCCATATATGCGTGCGGCGAATGGTGGTCGTCCGCAATAATACGCATGCATGTGAATGCCGTAAGTAATTTTGCGATTTACGGCTATGATGTTTTTGGTAGGTACATACGCTAGTAGATACATCAAGCTACCACAATCTGTCAAATTTCTTTAATTCATAGATTTTCAACTTTATCGCTATAGCTTAAGGTTCAAAGTTGATTGGGAAAATTTACAGTTTCGGGTACTAGATGTGCTGGCGTCTGTACTTACTACCACACCACACTCGTTCGCGAAAGCCCTGGGGGTCTACTCCGAAGCGGTTCACCACCGTATCGGCCGAATGTTCGGTCATTTTCTATTACCTTTCATTTCCTATGTTGACTATAGGTCCCGACCAAACTGTGCCAATCCGAACCTTTTTAGAACCCTTACCCTTTTTTTACCTTTCTTTTTTTTTATTCGTAGTAGGACAACAATATTCGAATCAGAAAATGACCGAACATTCGGCCGACACGACAATAAACCACTTCGGAGTAGACCCCCTGGGGAACGCTAATGCAAATTTAGCTCCTTACGAGAGAATGCCTGCACGTTTTCAAACAACAAACCCTGTCCACAATTTTGCCGCTGCGATGAGCTTGGCACGTCTGAACAGAAAGTAGAGTCTTCACACAACGGTCGCCGTCGCGATGCGCCGGATTTCTATTGAAATAACAATACCTTCGGTTTCATACCGTCTCGACTCTGCGTCAACGACGCGATGTGTACAGTAGGTACCTACCCATTTACACAACCGTTTTCTGTGAGCACAGAGTTCATAATACGAGGGCGGATGGCGCTGTTTTTTCGAATTTAGCGCAAAAATAATATTTTTAGAAACAAAAAAGTTATGCGATTTCTAAGTATTCTTAAGAAAAAAAGCCGGCCAAGTGCGTGTCGGGCCACGCATAGTGTAGGGTTCCGTAGTAGCCCGTTATCACAATATAGTACGTTTTTCAATGCAAGTTTTTACCCGTTATAAACAAGCAACTACCTACTTCATCATTCTTAGTCACTTTAAAGGATTAATGCTAAGGATTTTGTATTTGTTACAAAATTATCCAACACCCAAGTTCAACGACTATTACTGCTAAACTAATAAAATTATCTTAAGCGCTACAGTTTTCCTTTAAAGTTCATGAAATGCACTATTATCGAGAATTTTTCCAGATTTTTAAAGCCAGCAGTTTAGCTTTTAGAGGGGGGGGGACGCCCCTGGACGCGCTACTGGAACACAAATATTTGCACATTAAAGTTTAATATTTCGTAAATGGAGCATTAAATCAAAAAAATAATTATAGCAACCCCCAAGTCATTTTAGAAGACCTATTCAACGATACCCCACACGATGGGGTAGGCGACGAAAAAAATATTCACCCCCACTTCACGTGTAGGGGGGAGCTACCCTAAAAAAAAATATTTTCCAAAATTGTATTTTACCACTTTGTCGGCGTAATTGATATACACACTCCTACAAAATTACAGCTTTCTAGTACTAATGGTCTCTTAGCAAAACCTCGGACAGACAGACAGACGGACGGACATGACGAAACTGTAAGGGTTCCTTGTAGGAACTACGGAACCCTAAAAAGGAGAAATCCAAGTATCTTAAACAATATTTTACGGGGTTTAACAACTAAACGACTGAAGACAAATTGAAAAAATATTACGGGGATTCTGCGTCTTCTCATGGGTTCACTGAATTTCGTTGTGGGTGTAGGTAGGTACCTACCACCAATGACGCCGAGCGTCGAGGAAAACCGATTGAGGTAATCACTGCAGGTTTGGTTAATAAAATCCATGTCATTTTTTTGGCAGACCGTTGAGTGGAATGGTGGAGATACGCGAGATAGCTGATGCTGTGCACATTACCATTGAACGAGTTCTTTTTATATTTTGCATGATATTCTAGGTACCTACCTATGCTGCATTGTTAGATCGATACAATGAAGAGATGGTGAAGAAACTACCGTATTTAGCAAGGAAAGAAAAACGATACCTAGTTCTAATGCGCCGGCGGACGCGTCTGCAATTATAAAACCTGTCGAATTACGATACCTACGAATTATTGCCACAGTCACAGCCTCCATATTAGCTAGTGTGACTGTTTTTCCTCTTCCCAAACAGGAAGAAATGTCTTGGCGGGAAAAGATTTTCATCAAATGAGGAGGGGGTTGCTAAAGTTTTCTAAATGGCCTATTTTTCAGGGTTTGACAAAAAAAAATTTTTGATGAGTTGAAAAGGTTGGGACATCGATGGACAGTAACTATAGGTGTACCTACTTGTATAATACAGGTCAGTGGTATAGGTACCTACATTGAGTTGAAAGGCACTGACCTCTATAATACAACTTGTATTATAGAGGTCAGTGGTTGAAAGGAGATTATCTATGTAGAAAAATAAAAAGAGTAGGTACCTACCGAAAAAAAGTGTTTCGTCTTTCCAAAGTTTGGTATATAAGTACTTCAAACCACCCTCATAGTCCGTACTGGACTATGAGGGTGGTTTGAAGTACTTATATACCAACTCACCATCACCAACAAAATTCGGATAACACTGCTACTTTTACATATTACCTATATCTAAGTACTTCTTGACACACAATAATAGTCGATAATCTGCTTTTCAGCATTTCATATACATATTAGCCTTGATTTGACACAATTTTTGCTGAGGTTCTAATTTTATTAAAATGTTTTGCTCACTAATTAAGTTATATAGAGAACTGAAAGTGTTATTCGACTGTTGTTGCTGACTGTACCGCCTATTCCAAAGGAATGCGTAAACTGAGCGGCATACTGATAAGAATGATATGAGAGATTGGAACATATTGAATGAACATGATGCAGGCTTAGATTGACTCTTGGCTGTATGCTGTATTATTACTGTCTCATCCCATTTTGTGCTTCTGAGAAGGCAGGAATAATAATAAATTATCTAACATAACAATATCATGCCTGTTTTTCCTAAAGGGTTAGGTAGTGTATAGTAATCTAACGTTTCTGCCAAGTTGATTTAGTGGTCGCAAGCGTTACTAAAGAGCCTGAGAACTTCAGGCTCTTCAGCAACGCTTACGCCTTGCGAGGTTCGGTTCCTAGGTCGGGCAAAGTGCTATTAGGTTTTTATATCAGGAGTTTTTCAATAGCAGCCCGGAGTCTGGCTTTGTGCCTGGTTGAATGGCAATAGACTCACCCCCTGTAACAGGGGTTTTAAACAGAACTGGCTAAATGTACAAAATGGCAAAATTATACCTCGTGTCGAAAAATCAAAGGTAATGATCGCGAGTTCCATTCCGTAGCACACGTAGACTTCGCTCTTTATAATTTTTCACTTTCTTTTTTTAAGCATGTTCTATTTAGTGTTTTTGAACTTTAAATAATTTATGTCAAAAAAGTTAAGTGACAGCAGAATATTTCTAAACGAAAATGTTGTTCCAGAAAGTGTCTATTGTTAGATTTTTGACATTTCTATCACTGCATCTCCTACTTTCTTTCTGCACTTCAGTATTGTTGTCCTACTTTCGTATTCATGCTCACAAAGCCAAATGTCATTTTCATAGATATGGAACGCTGATTTGTGTTGAGTAAATTGAATTTACTGTGAAAAAAATCTGGATTATGTTGCAAAAAAACGGTGGCTGCTTTATTATATTTAATAATGTGATGAGTTAGTTGTATTCAAATGGTACTTTAATATGTTACGTGAGTCAGATTGCATTATAAACGTGCTCTACCTTTGGATTGTTTGTTTGTGTTCAGTGCCTTCAATCGCGTCTCGAGCCCGTCAGTCGTCTTCGCGTTGTGTCAGTCGCAGTCGGTCGGCTCGGGCTCAGCTTGAGTATCGTTCTCGTCTCGCATTTTATTTTCGGCTTGGTTAATGGCATAACATACGACTGTTATCAACAAAATAATGTTATCGAATCTCTGTCAGATAATCACCTAACGATAGGGGGACAATGTGAAATCAATGTTACGATGAATTTATGTACTTTCGTAGTAGAAGAAAGACACTAGACAGAATCAGTGAGTGTTGGGTTGGGGATATTTTTGTAAAAATGAGACATGCATTCAGTCGAAATGCAAAAAAGTGTATCAGTGCAAGTAGATAGTGATTTCGCTTTGTTGCTGCCGAGCGGTGTCTACGAAATAAAAAAAATGGAGCCAAGATCGAAGTTACGAAAAGTGATACTTTTCTGTTTACTACTGTCACTATTTGGAATGGTTGCATTTGGATACTTCTGCCCCGATCAGGTGAGCCCACTCATTATTGTAGGACCCCTTTTTAAATACAATATTGTAGTGTTTATGTTTTTGACTTGACAGTTGTTGTGATTTGTTTATCATAATTTTCTAAAGTAAACTATTTTAGACTATCAGTATTTTTCATATAAAAATTACACCCATTATTAAAATTATTAATCAATTATCATCAGTGGTTTATCATTCTTGAACAATTGATTCAATATATTTATTTAATTGTGTCGTACACAGACACCGTAATTTTGTTAAAATTAAATATCGGTTTGAATTAATTTATTTCTAAAGATTACAAATCACTTACCTATACAGAAATAAATACTAAAAATTACTTGATATGTATACATTTTTGTTGTCCAGGAATAGTAAGAGGTGGTTGATAGTTTATTGAGTACCTACACTTCTTATTTCTGTCAGACTTAAAATATATATTTTTTAAGCATTTATTTCATACACAAACATTATCCTTGTTCCTTAATCATGTTTGTATAATAATTATTCCAAAAATAAACTACCATGCCTACCTATTGTTTTTACAAAAAACTTTATCAGTTTTTAAAGCAGTTCTAAAATAACTTAGGTAAAAATATATTCTACTGTATTCTCGGTACATACAATTGATAACATAAGCAATAACGGCATAAAAATGTATTTACATTTTACATTTAAAACCACAACAATTAATTACTAAACTATGAGGAAACTATAGTAATATTAAATAAAAATAATAATGAGTATGTATAATTGTATAATATTGATTTGTATTTATGTATGACTCCGCCGAAGATATTATTATAACTCATTATAAATAAAATTTTAATATTTTGTGGAATTAGTGTGTCTTAACTGATATAATAAATAAATTGTTAATGAACTTGTATTGCAAAAGATATTAGATAATCTGATTTAAATAATTAAAATGTGAATAATTTTAACAAAATTTTAACAAATTATTATCATTGACACAAATTCAAATCCAAGAAATAAATTTTATAAAAATCATAATGACCAAAGATATTACTGTCACTGGTGAAGGAAAAATATTGTGAGGAAACCTGGACTTATAGTTAATATTAGTCTGAAATCACCAACACGTTGTGAGCAAGTGTGGTAATAAATGCTCATGCCTCCTCAGTATGAGAAGATGCTTTTGCCCTGTACAGTCAGCCTATAATGTTCCCACTGCTTGGACACAGGCCACCCCTCACACCTCTCACATTTCACTATCTGTGGGCTGTAATCCACAATGCGGGTCCAGTGTGGGTTGCAGATGTCACATGTCTTCAAATTTATGGTACTAGGACATGCTGGTTTCCGCACGATGTTTTACTTCATCATTTTGAGAGCAGTGGTAATGAAAGAAATATTATTACACAAAGTTAAATGCCCGTCAGTGTTCGAACCTACATTTTGAAAATCCTCCGTTTTGCCCTGTAGTGGGACAGTAGGCTGGTATTATTATTAATGGATAATAATAAGAAACGGAAAAGAAGTGTGGTTAAATACAGATAGTGCTAAAGTAGGTACATATTCCACATTTTTGTTGTTGTTACAAGTTCTAATATTACATACATAACATAACATCACACCTTGATTTCTGGTCTAGTTAGGCAGAGGTGTACCTGTAGTAAACCCATGTTTCGCCAGTTATGTTTGTCTCATGTAATAGGGGGCGAGCCTATTGCCATCAACCGGGCACAAAACCAGACTCCGGACTGCTGCTGAGAAATTTCAGATTGAAAACCCAATAACACTTGCCTGAGCTGGGAATTGAACCCAGGACCTCATGCTCAACAGTAGCGCTTGCGACCATTAGACCAACGAGGCAGTCCAGTTCTATATTACTTAAGGTTGAATTATTATTAACATGCATGAATAGCCAAGTAGGTTTATTCAGAATTAATATAAAATAAAATAACCACCATATTTTAGGCTGTTAATAGTTTTATTATATTGTTGTACTAGATATTAAAACACACAATAGCTGGTCAGTGGGTCGTCTTGCTTACACCTACACAAATATTGGTGTACAAGCATCGCCCCGCAGTTTCACCCGCATAAGTGTCGATCCCGTGAGAATATCGGGATAAAAAGTATCCTATGTGTTAATGCTGGTTATAAGCTAATCTGTGTGCTACATTTCATCCAAATCCGTTTTGTAGCTTTTGCGTGAAAAAGTAAGAAACATACAAACTCACTCACAAACTTTCGCCTTTATAATATTAGTGTGATAATAATATGATTTCATGAAACCCATCGTTTGCGTGGACGACGTGACGTGGATCCACGCCAGACACAATGGTTTTTTAATTGTTTCAGTAATTACGGCATTCAACTGGTTAATAGCTAGTCTTAAGTAAACCAATGTATATGTTACGGGCAACGTGATTAACTGGGCATTATTAATAAGGACCGGCCATTATTAATAATGCCCAAGAGCGGTGGGCAAAATGTTTAATTTATCACTTTAACCGGCCATTATTAATAATGCCCGACAGCCCGTGGTCCCGGTCTATGTAATAAGTCAGTGTTTGAGATAGCTTGAATTTATTACTTGGCCGGGCAGTATGAATAATTCCCTACCTACTTGTAGCCGGGCAATGTGATAATTAATCATGTCACTCCGTCGACATAGGATGCAAGAGCGAGCGAAAGGCACCCCGAGGTTCGGTTTGGTTACTTTAAACCCTTTACAAAGAATCCCCGTTAGTCGAATGTACGTTATGGGGACAACGCGACATAGGATGCAAGAGCGAGCGAAGGGCACCCCGAGGTTGTAAGTTTAATTTCATTTTCAAGAAAAACACTACAGTTTACCTATTTTATTACTTTGCCCAAGATAAGGGTTGGGCATTATTCATAATGGCCGGGAAAAGAGATTAATCATGCTGTTTTAATCACATTGCCCAATTGAGTCGGGCATTATGAATACAGACCGGCCATTATTAATAATGCCCGGACTTATCAAATTGTCCGTAACATATATATTCTCAATGAGGTATTTTTAAACTGTCTGTCCACTGTCCAGCTATCAGCCATCTGACTGTCACTCCAACCTGTTTAAAAAATCTTTATTTACCAGTACTTATCTTTCATATCTTATCAGGTTATGCAAATTACCAAGAAAGGATATTATTATTTTGAATTATCATCAACTGATTACTTTCAAATAGCTCTGGGCAATAAAAATACATTACAAATAACATGTGTGTATCTTGTTTTTGATACCTAGGTACTTAGCTAAGTTATTGTGAAAAGTGTATAATTCTCACAATGGGATAAGCTGATATATGAATTAGGTGAATGGATAGTGGTAGACCGTGAAATTCAAATTTTCTTACGTTTTTTGCAATTTGCAGGTGAGTGGCAGGTTGTATCTTGATCAAAATATGATTCGCGACAAAAACCCTTTGTGTTAATCAGGTTAAACTATGTGTGACAAATTTCATCCAAATGCGTTCAGCCATTTTGCGTGATTGAGTAACAAACATCGAAACATAGGTACTTACAAACTTTCACATTTACAATATTATATTTAGATAGTAGGATATAATTAGTAGGGCCATAATATTAGAATTTGAAAAAGTTATGTTGTTAGTGTTGTTACCATACCACTGTCAAACTAAAGTTTAACGTAACTTGCGAAAATTCGTGATGTGATTTTCCACTTGAACCACCTTTACGTGAATCTTTACCTTGTTTTTACCGAATAAGAACATGGCCTCAGAAAAGCACACTATAGAAATTCTAGGTATACAGTAATGTATGTACCATGTACCTAACTCTACTAATTAAGAGCGTGGCGGCGTGGCGGCGCGGCCGTGGTGCCTGGTTTTTATGAGTAGGCAGTCAGTCAGTAATCGAGCAGGCCGGTCTGACGAGCCGCACGCAAAAAATTCTCAGCAGGACTTGCAGCCTCCAGCCGAGACTACAGGTTGGTATAAGGCCGTAACATGTAGCGATCAATCATTTTTTAAATAAAAATTGGTCCAAACGTGCCCGTGGCACGCCACGAATCGCATTTGTCCGGTTTTTAGGGATCCGTACACAAAGGGTGCTAACGGAACCCTATTACCTACTAAGCCTCCGCTGTCCGTCCATCTGTCTGTCAGCGGGCTGTATCTGATGAACCGTAATAGATAGACAGATGAAATTTTCAGTGTATTTCTATTGCCGCTATAACAACAAATAAAATACAGTTAAAAATTAAAGGTATTTTAACATACATTTGTACATACAAGAAACGTGTATTTTTTGTAAATTATGTAGTGTTAAATATTGTACTGTGGTACGGAACCCTTCGTGTGCGAGTCCGACTCGCACTTTCCTGGTTTTTATGTAATAATATTTTCAAATCTCAGTAAACATCAATTGGAACTGCTAATGAAGACTTTTGTCTCGTTAAACTGGTCCTCGATGTGAACAATCTCGTGGACGCAGGTTAATAGACGTGTCGTGGACTCGTGGGCGGATGGGTATTAGCAGTCGGAAAACAGTTTGTAATTTGAATAACTGCAAACAGATTGCAATAATGCTGTATAATATGTAGGTGTCACGGACCGTCGGGTGCCTGACCTCGGCTCTAAACGTTTCCGAGACACTTGTAAACGTTTACGCTTTGTTTGAATTAATTAACGCCTAAAAATGAAATGTGATCTGATTAATTTTTTAAGAACACGGATCCGAAGCGTCAGCTGTACCAACACTAGCTCACGATACAATCGTTCATTACCAACTGTTCAAATAAAACTAGAAATAGTTTTTACGTAACATAAAACCATAGGTTTTCAACCTTATTTTGCCTTATTTTTACTTTTTTTACACTTTGAGATTTTTTTAACTTACTGTCGTGAATCAGAAACAGCTATTGCCACGATTATATTAAAACATGTAATATTATAAAATAGTCATAAGATATTATAGGATATATAATTTTCTCTGGGTCTTCCTGCCCCCCTGAAAGTCTCAAACACCCCGAGGGAGCGTTATCGCCCACATTGAGGACCTATGCAATAACAATAACATTATTTTATTTGTTCATCTATTTCTTTTTAGAGCCGTTAGGTACATATGCTGCCCTAATCACGACAAAGTTGCAGTAACCAAGTCAGTCTTCTCGGCTATCAAGCGTGAGACAGTAGCTTTCGGTCCTTGAAATACCACTTTCCAGTCCCCGTTATGGTCATGCGTTTAACATTCGAATTGCAAAAGCCGAGACAAAGGATAAAATTGCATCTCTTTGCACGCGGGCTGCGTTTCGTACCGTGTCCCCGCGACCTCATATGGCGCAGCGAGTTGTCCGCCATGAATTGATAATGGACAGGATAACACCTGGACAGATACACCTACATCACTGCCGACGACGTATTCAGATATAAGAACTTTATTTATGCTAATTTTAGCCGTGCGTTCCAAGACACGATGCATATTTTAAAATAAAAAAAGAGAGCTTAGCGCGCATCTAAAGCATTTTTAGGGTTCCGTACCGAAAGGGTGAAAAGGGGACCTTATTACTAAGACTCCACTGTCCGTCTGTCTGTCTGTCACCAGGCTGTATCTCATAACCCTGACAGCTAGACAGTTGAAATTTTCACAGATGATGTATTTCTGTTGCCGCTATAACAGCAAATACTAAAAACAGAATAAAATAAATATTTTAAGGGGGCTCCCATACAACAAACGTGTTTTTTTTCGGCGTTTTTGGCTTGTGGCACGGAACCCTTCGTGTGCGAGTCCGACTCGCACTTGGCCTGTTTTTTCGTTCATATTATGGTATGGTCCATAGAAAACACGATCGTTTTGGCATCAGCGACTAGCGTTTTAGTCATTTACGGAAGCAAGATACCGCGACTGAACGCTAAATTTCAACAAATTTGATTTGGTTAGACTTTTGTTGGGCTTTAACTGCGAAACACGACTCGATGTTTAATTAATATTCGGATACTTACTGCACTCAAACGCAGCATGTCGCTTAAAACGCGGTGCAGCATCGATTCAGGTCTACTCCGAAGCGGTTAACCACTGTATCGGCCGAATGTTCGGTCATTTTCTGCTACCATTCATTTCCTATATTGACTATTGGTCCCGACCAAACTGTGCCAATCCGAACCTTTTTAGAACCCTTACCCTATTATTACCTTTTTTTTTAAAATTCGTAGTAGGACTACAATATTCGAATCAGAAAATGACCGAACATTCGGCCGATACAGTGGTTAACCGCTTCGGAGTAGACTCCCTGGATGTGCGCTTTTGCATCGCGATCGAACGCAAAGAGTCGGCACAACGTGATAGAGCATTGATGAAGTCGCAATGCCGCCGATGCTAGAAGTAGCGTGTCTGCTAAGATTCTAAGAGGATAAATTCTATGGGCTATACGAGCCCTTAGAATTTGTAAAGTAATTTGAAGTTAAGATAAATGAAGCCTTCAAGACGACGACGTCCGCGTCGTTCTCGGTAAGCCTATCCAATTCACATTACCTAGTCATCGAATAAGCAATGTTAATTACTGTTAAGTACTTGGTACTCAGGATTTGTAGTTATGTTGTAAGTGCTAAGCTGCCCATTAGCACAATTAACTCAATTCAGTAGATGGCGCCAGAACGAGCAGTGGTTGGGATTCTCTCAGAATTACCTAAAGCACTACAATCTAGGTTAATTTAATGAGAAGGATGTTATCTTAGTTAATTGCTTGTAATTAATCGAATTATTTGGCCCTGATTTTATGAAAAAACACGTGAATGAGAATGGTCGTGCATTTCGTGCAATTAGTATTAGGAAGCTTGCATAATCAAACTATATAACGTGACACAGGCCTCCTCTCTCCGAGAGGAAGTGGACCGTCATGAACCACGCGGGCCCACTGCGGGTTGGTAGATGTCACATGTCTTCGAGTTTTTGGTTCTAGGGCATGCCGGTTTCCTCGCGGTGTTGTCCTTCACCGTTTTGATAGCAGTCGTGATGAAATTATTTACACAAAGTAAAGCGCCTACCTGGGTTGGAACCTACGATCTTACAGCTCATAACTCGTTAGCACTGGGCCCCCACTGCTCCATCTCGGGTAAATGTAATCATAGAAATATAAAATATCTATGCTTGTAACCAACCGACATATTATTGGCCAAGTTTTTCCTTTCGTGCACTTGAGTATATATTTGGAAGCTTGGGCATTACATAATGCTTAATTCGATAATTTAGAACTGAAACATTTTTTCTGCACTAAATTGCTTTCACACGCGATCGCCGCATTAATTTTGTTGGTTATTATAACTGAAGCCTTGTTACAACATGTTGATAAACCGTTATGTACTTGACCCATATCGAAAGTAGGTCTTACTTTCAGAGAAATGTTACTCGGAGCAAGAAATAACTTGAAGTAAGATAAATACGTGCAAGTATAGCGAGGCGAGGTGAACATTCAGGGCACGCTGCGGTTTTTTTTGTTAATTTTGTAACGTCAACACTTACTTATGTAATTCGAGACTTGATTAGGCAGAGTTCCAGTTTTAATAAGCACAGTGGCGCCCTTCTACCGGTTGGATACACTTTCATGGGAGTTTTATTACTTTATGGAGCAAGTTGATCGTGTAAAGTTTCGGCGACGGAGGCGACTGTGTGATGCGACTGTGTGAGTAGGATAAGATAGCAAAACAATGAAGGTAAACAAGTGCGAAGCTCCGAGGGGTTGCAGTCGATGATAAACTTCAATTTAATAACTAAATTCCTATATCTATAGATACTAATAATAAGGCTGAAGAGTTATTTTTTATTTGTTTGATCGCGCTAATTTCTAGTAAGTAAGAATTTGAAAAAATATTTTTGTGTTTGAAAGCTCAATTTTTGAGGAAGGCTATAGTAGGCTATATTTAACATCATGCTCGGAAAAGAAAAAAGTAAGAACGCTAAGTGAAAACGATGTAATAGCGCGGGCAGGCGATGCGATGCGACAGGGTGGGTGGGGGTGGGGGAGCAAGTAATTTCACGCGGACGAAGTCGCGGGCAGAAGCTAGTATTATCATAAGGCGCCAGAAGGCGTCCGCGTCCTCAGCGCCAGGCGCCGCGTCGTGTCGTATTTCGTAAAGTAATACTCTATTATAAACCGCAAATTGCCAATGCATCATTGGTGTGATGAGTAATCCGCCGCGAAAACCTTTGATCGATGCGAGACTTGTTGAGAATCGTAATAATCGATACAGTGCCTCGATAAATGCAATTGCTTTTACCATTTGCCTGACTAATACTACTTAAGTAAAGTATACTTATTTATTTTTCGATTCTACTGTACTTTATAATTTACTGTCTCGGCGACATCTCAGTAATCGTAATAAGTGGAGTAGAATCGTTGGGGTGGTGGCAGTGCTGATTGTAACTGTATATTAATGGGCCAGGGCGCTCTACCCACTTCATTAGGCGAACAAACAACCGGGGGAGAGGAGAGACGCCCTTCATGTCGCCACCCTCCTAACCCCACCGACCTTAACGCGAGTCTAAAATATATTAAAACAAATTTTTATTTCTAGATTAGATTTTATTGTAACGGAAACCATGAAAATTTTCAGAGAAATGAGAAATAAACTCGAGAAATTGGGTTTCTTAAGTGGGGGTTAAAGAGCTTCTTTCAGGATCGTACACGTACGTCTTTTTTACATCGTTCTCCTTCGATCAATATTATTGATCGAAGTTTTTCTCACATATATTTGTAAATTCAACATTAATGATGTAACTAATATTTTTGTAAAAATATAATTTAAAAGAGTGTCCATGGAGTTTCTTGCCCGTTCTTCTCATATTTTCTGACTGACCGACTTCTTGACAATTCAAAAGTGCCTGTAAATGGTTTAATTGAAATAAATGCTTTGAGTACATGAGGGGACGAGTTCGTTTTCTTCAACTTCGTCAAAGAACATTTTCGGAAAACAAGATCGGGCGGGTCGACTTTCATACGTAACTGTATTTAGTCCTAATACAACTTATAATTTATCCTACTTATCTATATTATAAACGCGAAAGTTTGTGAGCATGTATGGATGGATGTTTGTTACACTTTCATGCAAAAAGTACTGAACGGATTTAGATGAAATTTGGCACGCAGATAGTTTATCAAGTATAATTTTTATCCCGATCTTATGTGATTGGCCCAACATTACCATTTCTAATGAAGATCTCCTAAACATTTAACGCCACTATGATTTCTAGAACCAGTATTTCGCTGGTTTTCACAAAAGAGGTTACTGTTTATACATTGGATTAATAAATTGTCTGTGATATGATAATAAACTCGTTTCTAAGAAAAGAATGCGCTAAGGAATAGAATATTGAATACAAAAATGGCTATTGTTGCCATGCTGAGGTGTATCGTGCAGAGTTTTTGAAGAAAGCTGTTACCGTACGGAAAACTGCAGGAAGAATTTTCAGCTATAATTATAATATGGTGGTGATAAAAGGCAGCTAAGGCGAGATGTCAAAAGAATCTATACGAATATTATAAAGAGGTAAAATTTGTTTGTTTGTAAGTTTTTATGTAGAGGGTAATCTCTGGAACTACCAGTCGGTATAATTTTTTTTTTTTTGCATTTGATAGTCCAATTCTTGAAGATGGATGTAGGCTGTTTAACATCACGCTATGACCTTAGGAGCCTAGCAAAAACAAAAAAAAAGGCAGAAAGAATGCTAAGCAAAAACGAGCGGGCAGGTGATGCGATGGGAGTTGGGATAATATTAAGATTTTCATGCGGACGAAGTCGCGGGCAGAAGCTAGTATTTAATAAAGAATCAATTGTGCGCTTTTATTCTAACGTACGACGATATTATAGTGTCCATATAAAATGTACAGAAATACGTGTACGTTAATGATAACGTAATCGTGGACGGAAATTTAAAAGTTTTTATATACATATAATATAGGTAATTATTATGTATATATTCTTATATTATTATTTTCGTAACGAATGACTAACAATTTTGCCGCCGTATTTTGTTTTTTCTTTTGAATTTTTATTTACATTTTTAAATTTTGAAAATAGAAAAAAGAGGTTTCAATCTTTATATAAACTTTTTATGGAAACTTAAAAGATTTTAAACTATAAATTCGTAAATAATTCAAGATTAAGGTATCCCTAGATTCTGTTGATGTGTGCTTTCCTGTGGTATTGTGATTTGTGATGCCCGAGACGTTAGGAAATTATAAAGACGCACATTCGAAACATGCCCTGCTATCGTCAATTCGATGGCATATTGTCGTGATTTAGGGCAAGTTTTCTTCTGATTCGTGCAGTTGATGAAAACCATGCTCAACATGAAAACATTTTATGGGGAGACATCAATCTACCTAGCCTTTTCCCGAGTATGTTCGGGTCGGCTTCCAGTGTCTCCGGGTGCAGCTAAATACCAGTATGTTACATGAAGCGACTGCCTAACTCACCTCCACAACCCAGTTACTGGGTAGTTCGATACTCCTTGGTAAGACTAGTTGTCAGACTCGGGCTACTGAGGACCGTAACGACAGCCAAAGATCCATGAATGACAGCCGGGAAAAACGGCTTAACGTGCTATCCGAGGCACGGAGGGGTCTTGAATAATTTTGATATGTGAAGATGATCACCCATCCACGGACCAACCGCGGCAAGCATAGCTCAGATTAGGTCGATCGACCCGTGCAGCCGTTATTACTTAGCCACAAGCCCCTCCCTTGCCTCCTTCTATGGGGAGACGTCATAGGATTAATTTGTGTGAAAAGTAGCTCTTCTAAAATATATCTTTCGCAGGAAACCTAATTTTGTCCTTCGTCGCCTGTGCCATAATGACACAAAAAGGTAATTTACACTGCTTTTTCTTCGCGTTAAACGGATGACCTCTTTTGATATTCAGATTTCTCTCGCCTCAAAGCTAACTGAGCTGAGGTTAATTTGGAGTGAGCCAACCTTTCCTTTTTAAAGGGCGCTTGCGTAGCCTACTAGCAGCGATTACGTAGCAGCGATTACGTAGCAGCGATTGCATTCGTTAAGGAGAAATTCAAGACATATCGTGTTTTATATGCACTAGGAATGAAAACGTTGACAGAATAAATTCGAGTATGTGGAAGACTATGTAAGAATAGAGGAAGACCAAGACGGATGAATGATGAGGCTTGATGATGATACTCCGATGAGCTACAACGTGAATATGGAGCCACATCACAAACGATGCCACATGTGTTGTCCTGCACCCTCATTGCATAACACACTATCAATCACTTTGAAGGATATTGCAATTGCAATTTGAATCACTTTGAAGGATATTGCTTCATATGTTCGAAAATGAAAGCCATTGCTACTGATTGCAATTATCCCGCTGTTTTCTGTGAAATAACACCTGCACCATGAAAGACTTTTGATAGCCAATGCGATGTCTTCGTGGCTGAATTCTGGTCGAAGCTTATCCATACTAATATTATAAATTCGAAAGTAACTCTGTCTATCTGTCTGTCTGTATGTTACCTTTTCACGCCTAAACCACTGAACGGATTTCGATAAAATTTGGCAGAGAGATAGATTGCATCCCGGGGAAGGACATAGGATAGTTTTTATCCCGATATTCCCACGGGATCGACACTTATGCGGGTGAAACTGCGGGGCGCGGCTAGTGCATAATACGAAAGTGGAATCATCGACACGAAGAAGAAGAAGATGATATGACTTGAAAGGGTGTGAATACCGCAAATAAAATTTAAATCGGAATAACTATTCACACGCTCGTGTTCCGAGGTTTATTTTAAATAAACGATGCCTATTTACCGCAAGGAAAATGATTGTTAGTTTATTCAACTAATACCGACTCTAAAAATAAGTCAAACTTAATGTTTATTTAAAGGAAAAATATAAGAAGGTACCTCTACCTAATAATGAGGCATAACACGGAAACAAATGTAATCCCTATAGCACATGTAACTGCAACTTTCGGGTGCGGATATTGGATGAAGATATGAAAAAATCCATAAGATAAAATACAGACCTGAAAGAGAAGCTTATTGACCCCTTATTTATGAAAAATACCCACATAATACTTGAGTAATATTTCTCGTATATCCCGCAATGTGTGTTTAGGCTTCATCCACGTTATATGAACCCATCTGACCTCAATATTCTACTTGATTTTGATACCGTAAGGGTCAGAATAAATGGACTTTCAAGGGTTCTTCGTCAACCTTTGTGACAAAATATTAATCACAAAGGGATATTATTCGAATAAAACAAGTTATAAGCAATTTTCATTAAGTTAAGTTAATTTACTCTTTTAGGAGTTTACGATCGTTTTTTTATGCAAAATGATCTCGTAAATTACAATAATACAAACTGTTACGGTATTGGTGATCTATTAATAATGACAGAATCACATTCGAAGGTGAACATTAAAAGCAGATATTTTTGTTAAAGATTATAATTAAAATAAGATGTGTATTCGCATTTTTAACCGATTTCAAAAAAGGAGGAGGTTTCTCAATTCGACCGTATATTTTTTTTTTAGCTATAAGGTTTTATTATTATCACTTTAATTACTTTTCGGATGATGTTTAAAGAATCTGCATAAATAATATTCTGCTAGGCTGTCATTCGTAGATCTTTGACAGTCGTTAAGGGTAGTCAGAAGCCCAAAAGCCTGGCAACCAGAGTTACTTAGACGTATCGTGTTACAGAGTAACCGGGTTGTGGAGGTCACATAGGCAGTAGCTCCATGTAAAATTGAGATATTCAGCTGCATCTGGTTAGACTGTGAGCCGACCCCCAACATAGATGGGAAAAGGCTAGCTAGACTGACTAAGTTTGTTAGGAGCCCAGTAAAAGTTGGTACAGTCAGCATAAAACGTCGCGCGACAGTTTATTCACTCTCGTGTCGCGTATTTACTTACAATACGTTTTATTACATCATGCATCAGGATCTCATATTTACTACACTACCTCTTACTACTATTACATACACGTATGATTACATATAAAACAACAACCATTGTAGCCGTGTGCATGCCTAAAATACGTTCCAGTCAAATATCACGAGCCTCATACAACGTTTTCGTTTTGCGGCATTGTGTAAGTGCTGACAAGCGTTATCGCGCCTACTAACCGGATTAAGCTACAAGCAATGAGCGTTTCTGACAAAGCTTTAACAATTTCAGCAAAATGTCTGTCCTATTTAAAATGAAATAATTGTAGATTAATTAAATTAATTATACCGTCTGCCTCGTCATGCTAGTGTTCACAAGCGCCATTGCTATTGTAGTTAAAACATTGTTTTCGGTTTTTCGTTTACATTTATTTTGTTTTACACGAACTGTGTCCAAATAAAGGATATTCTTTCTTTTTTTGCTAAAAATGGGGCCAGGACACCAAAGTTCTATATTTGGAGTTTCTCAGTAGCAGCTCGGAGTCTGGATTTGTGCCTGGCTATAGGCTCGCCCGTTATTAGATAGATACATGGGACTCAGACATGTGGGTGAGGTTCCATTTTGGAGAAAACAGATTTAAAACCATCATCATCATCAGCTTATTGCTGTTGGCTGGATATAGGCCTCTCCAATCACACGCTATAGTATGTTTATTTTCCTTGTCCCCAGGTGTGCGCCCTGTCGCCGCGGGAGCGAGTGTCCGAATCCTTGGCTCTCTCATACGCCGAAGCTCCCGGGCGGCCGCTCCCTGACGTCATCGCTCAGCCGGGTCTCTCCTACGACGAAGTCCTCCATGACGACTTCCGATTCGACCTGAACGCCCATGACGTCATGGTCTTCTTGCACATACAGAAAACTGGCGGAACCTCTTTTGGAAAGCATCTGGTCATGGATTTAGATTTAAAGGTTCGTATTTTTATGTTATTTGATGACTAACAAGCTGCACCCAACGGCCCACCTGGCGGGAAGCCGTCACCGTCGCATGGACATCTGCAATACCAGAGTTGTCGTACATGCGTTACCATCCCAGAGACAAAGCTGAAATGTCGTATGTAAATACACCGGCGCCAATTTCCTTGAAACCGGAACAGAGCAACGCTTGGCGGCGAAATATGTAGCAATTCTGGAGGAACTCCTTCACAAAAATAACTAAGTAAGTACTACTAAAGTGTAATAAGTCGCCAATAATCTACCTACCCACATCTCGTCAATACACCTGTTTTCCCCGTTCTGCCCGTAGGTGTCTAGCTAGACATGCTGCTTTGTGGGTGAGCTGGAATGCCCGTGGGCGATTTAAGGTTCGATTCAGCTAGATGTACTTAATTGCAATTGAAAGCATTAAAGTTGGTCGCCTACACTAACGTTGAGATCGCGATTGTTGAGTGACAGCGTAAAGCGAAAAGGAGCAGGTTTTGAGAGACTGTAATGTCCTACAGATAAGTCTTCATGATGTATAGTCAAAAACGTGCAAGATTGGGTGAGTCTCATTTAAATATGTAGTGAGTTATAGGCTGTAATCACCCCTAGCTATTCCAAATCAGAAAATTTGAATGAAAAATCTCTGAAGCACGTGACAGTCATATGAAACGACGGTGTTACACCTGAAGTGGGCTATTAAAGCGCGCGAGGTACGGTGACACGGCAGAATTGAAGGAAATGGCGAACACGTTAAAAGAAAATGCACCGTCACTCTCACGACCTGACTTCCCGACACTTTGTACCTCTGTACCTTTGTACTTCTTACAAATGTTACAAATTAAATTACACGTTTGGCACCAAGGCTGCAAGGCAGCTAAAATCCTCGGTAAAAGCGGTTAAGTCAAATGTCGGCGCACATAGACGTAAATGATAATGGCACAGTAATTAGAAGCGTTGCGGCTGACTCTTCAAACATTTAAAGCTCTTTGTGGATGAGCTTCCAGACTTAATTAAAAATGAATGTTCAGTATCGATGCTGGGCAGAGTGCGCGCACTATAATCCGAAAAGAGTAATTGGATTTTTTTTATTTTTCCTCTGGCGGTTAATGATTGTTACGAAAATTGATAGCACACCGTCTGACGTTATAAAAATTAAGCTTTTCTCGATGAAATCTGAACGCTTTTTACAACCGGAACTTTATAGCCTAGTACTCGGATGTTTTTATTTGATTCCTCTTTGCAGATTAGATCGTACACGCTGGATCGGGTTTAATCATCAATAATCTCTTCGAATTTATGTGGATGTTGTTTTTTTGTAAGCATCCCGAGTAAGCCATATTAAAAAGCAATATCGAGATCTTCCGCATCGTATCTCATTGATATTCCCCCTTATTAAAGCTGATTTGAATGTAAATTGACACAAGTAGCTACTTCCACGATAGCCTTCGTCTATAAAGTGTATCATTTCTGCTCATGTGAGATAGATTTCTCTTCATGACGGAAACCGAACAATTCGCGTTGGCGTGTGTTAAGAATTAGAAATTGGATTTATTTGTAGTGGTTGATTAGATTATCTCTACGCATTGCCAGTATTTTAAAGGGATTTCCGTTTTTTCCATAATTCAATCAGACTGCTTCAAAGCTGTAATTACTTATCTGAACAATTTTATTAACATAATAGTTATCTTAATTTACGTGTTCTGTCACTGTACCAAGATAATTCCATTTCCGAGAGTCGACCACCGAAATTGAATCGAATCATTATTTGGTTAATTGAATAAAAACAGCCGATATTATATATTATAACGGATCAGGGCAGGGGTCAAAGATAAAATTGAAAAAGATGCTCTATACGCAAGTGCCCGGGTACTGGGCACGTACGCAAACTTCGAACACTTTCAATGGGACGCCTTTCATTCGCTCCCTTCAAGCGAACAATCGAAGAGGTCTGCTGTACCGCCAATGAATGATATTCAGCGTTATTAATGTATAAGTTTTATTAATTCTATAGAGGCAAACCCATTGTGTAGAGAATATTAAATTCCGTCTGCATGTGCCGACGAATATCGTATCTTTATCTTGGGATAGCTAATTTATTTATATGACAGACGTAGCCACTATTTATATATCTCTTCTAGTCTAGAAAATATATTTGAAGATCTAGAAATTCTGTTGTGTAATGTGGTTTCGTCTTCAAGCTACATTGACTTATTATTGTCGCCATAACTCGGGGTTATTCCTTTTTGCGTAGGTAAATCCTTTTAACTCGTCGCCTCGTCCATATGTTGGAAAGGGTATGTTTGTGAATGTTCGTTTTCTACGTTTTTCAAAGTCATTGTGTGGTTGTGAACGTGTAGATATGTAGTTCGTTCATATGTTCACTGGGAACGAGGCGGTTTAGACGGGGGCGCGTGTTTTCAACCGCACTGTAAATATTTTAGCACTCCGGCTGTTTCGGCCTTCCTCTGCCTACTGTATTGGGATGTGGTTTCGAACAATGCTCAAAAGCAAAACGTTTTATTGGATACGGCAGTTAAACTTTTCATATAACAGCTTTTTTCGCAGAATTTCTAGCTGTTGGATGAATTTTAAAAATAACTGCATCGCATTCACAACTTTTTCAACATCGGACACGCTGTTCACTTCTGCGTTTCTAAAACTGTTGACAGAAATATTAATGGACAGTTAAATTAGAATTAGTATTCATGCAAAATATTCAGACATGTTCATTTTTCAATTGCCTCACGTACAGTTAACAAAAGAGATAAGTATGCAGGATCGTCGGATATAGTTGAAGTTTAGTAAGAAACCGATGGATGTTGTCGACTGAAATTTAATTTGATAAATGAGCTGTTTGTTTTCTATTAATAAAATAAAATTGTATTCGAGAACATCCATCGGTTTCTTACTAAACTTCAACTATATCTGACGATCCTGCGTACTTATCTCTTTTGTTGACTGTACATGTTTCTATTTAGGTATATCGTCTCACATTAATATGCACCAAACAACACATAAAAAAACCTTTTCAGTGATTGGTTCCTCATTGCTGCTTCTTTTATAGTTTCGTGACAGGGTGTCCCAACAAAGGATGAATGCTTACAAGCCGGTGCTTACAAGCCCAACTTTAATTCTATGTGCATAGCATACGTATTATGTGTTTCTATCTACCTCCTAACTGCTTTGTTTCTACGCATTACAATGTACCACTACATGCTCTCGAGCCATTGTTAATTCTATAGCATTTGTTCCGCTTTGAATAATTTTGAACAAAGAAGTACCGAGGCACAGTATAAAGATATACAGTATTTCGACTTCATACAAACGGACGAAACGCGAGCTATACCTACGCGCCTCGACCTCGGCATGCGCTTGGCATGCAGACAGTCGCGACTGTGCCGCAGTGACGAACGGACGGTGTGTTGTTTTTTTTAACAATAACCGCGCAAAATAAATTGAAGTACATATTTAATATGACGAGTAGGATATATTGTGCTGTTTTTGGTTGCATGAATTCGTCAATAACGCATCCAGAGATAACTTTTTTTAGATTACCTGGAAAATCTGAAAGGTAAGACTATAAAATAATTTTACTTACTAGTAGGTAGGTACATAATGTGTGTCTTTTTAATGGATAAGTATTTCCTTTTATCTTCCGAAAAAAAAGATGTCTGGATTAATAAATAAAGTGAATAGAGTAAAGGAAAGTGATAGACACGAGTGAAATAGGTAGTTATAGGCGGTTCATGAATCATTATACGGTAGGTACGCTTGTCTTAAAACCTCGGGGCATGTGTGTTTTGTTTTGTTAGTTTGTAAAATTCAAAGTAAAGACGTGGTTTTTATTATTAATATTTATGTACACACAGTAAAATACAATAACAAAACTAAATGGAAACACAAAGTAGGCAAATGTAATTAAAATGCTGGAGGCGGGCAGCCCTATCGCATGTTTACGTACCGCGCGGCTGTAGGCATTTATTTCAAGGTTACGGCCGAGTTACAATACTGTATGATCTTTATACTGTGACCGAGGTAAGCTTCATAAAAATTGCGTGTATACAGCATGGGACTATTGTTTTAGTTTAATTGAGTAGACTATAAAATATGTGAAATCAAAGGAAGTTTTAAATGTTAAAAAAGGGTATGTTATGGTTTAGACTTTAAATGAAGACTAGGTATTTAACTTGATCATAAACGAAACAAAGAAAAGAACGAAGGACCTACTTAAACTAACGGAATTTCTGAGATAAGTACCAAAGAGAATGAAGTCCTGATGTCTTGGAATTTGGAACGACAGAAAGTTTGTGTTAGGAACACAAAGACAATATCAACATTGATTAAATCTGAGCGAATTCAGCAATATCTATCCAAAGTTACGTTCGGTGTTCAGCGCATGAAAACAAATAAAAATGATTAATCCGGCCGTTGGAGCGAGGAGCGATTGTTCGAGCTCTTCGCCTAACAGTCGTATACTACTTCTAGATAGTAGATACTGACAGTATTCACCATTGATACCGTTTCGGATATTTCTGTGCCCTTTTGGAACGAGACAGCCAATTAATTGCCTTTGTTCCTATTTTTTTTCATTTGCAATCTCCGGACTACAGCTCGTAGTTATCTTCTAGTAGTAGTGTAGTATCCCCCGTTGGTTCTTATCATTTGTTTTTACTCATCATGATGACCATGGTTTTAATGTTGTTATTAGTAATAACTTGTTTATTTATCTTACTTCGATGGTCCTAGTTTATCATTAATTGTGGCTTCAAGTGGCAGCTGTGTGAACAGAATCCAGCAATGCATAAATATGTAAGCTCTCACGCCCTTTTTACCTGGGGGCTTTAAGTTTTTGTTTAAGTACTTTTTTATTTATAATTTTTTTGCTTGAGCGTATAGTTTTTATTGTATTTGTTGGTATATTGGCGTGGCTAGCTGACCTAATTAAAATAATTTAATTTAATGTTCTGTCTCTTGTAATGTTAGGTACTTTGCATACCTAGTATTGTATACATTCAAGTATTTTCTAGCTGAACAGACAGCTGTGCTGCTGGGGTGTTTGTTGTGCCACTTCTCCCCAGCGAAAGCACTAGGAAGTGGTGAAGGGCGGTTTTGGGGGACTGTCTTTTTGACGTTCGAAAAATGCTGATTCTTAGCCTAGTTTGAATAAATGACTTTTGATTTTGATTTCACGTACCTTTTACACCCGTCCTTAACAACTAATCAATAGTAAATTCGGCCGGTCTCTTTGACCTAATATTCCCTTGTGCAGAATTTCATTACCATCTTTTATATCCTCAAGGCCCCTGATTGAGAAACAAATTAAGTTTTGAGTGTCCATTTTACCGAGTTTGGATATTTTAGAGCTTACTTTTTACTTTTCATTCTCGGAGCTGATTACTGAGTGTAAATATAAAACGTTCTTGGTATTCACATCTTTGATTTTATCTAATGTAAGCAGCTTTATACAAATTGTGGTTTTAGTTAACCTTAAGTGTAAAGCTTCTTCAAAGCTTTCAGTTACAAGGTGCGTCGGTTCTCGAAACTAATCGCCGTCTAGCTGAGTTATTCCGTTCTGGTAGCTAATGTTACCTTATTTCAGTACCATCATTGTATTAAATAGCAAACATTCCTAGAGTTCCAACCTTCTAGCATATATGTTAGTAAATACTGGTCACTATTCCCCGCTGGCTTGTGTGTTACGTCTAGTATTTACTCTTGCACAGTCGTCGTGTAATTTGGTATTTGAGTGTATCTCGCGCCACTTGCTCTACGGACATCCGGCCCGCTCGCATCCGTCCTTCTAATTTACTCCATGAATTCACTATTCAGCTTCATTACTCGTACTGTCCGAAATCGGATTGTATACTTTGTCGTCCTACAGATTTGTTATTGTAAAATATCCTCTAACAGTTTATGTGGGATGCCTGATTCCTATCAATGGCCTTGTCGACCCACTGCCAATTGTAATAGAGTATTGTTATGTTGTGATAACTTGGGATTTTCCTTATTAATCTTTAAAACGTGGTGACAAGTCAGATGTTATGATGAGTGACCCTTATGAAATGTGTTCTGATAACCTTATTCATACTTTTCTCGTTCGATGTAAGTAAATTCCCGTCTTATCACCATTTTGTTGTGTATTTAAATCTTGTGTTTATTATCTTTGGTTACTTCATACCACACACACCGATAATAATTCGATGTTTACCATCTCATGCCCTGAACGTAACAAGTTTTCCCGTTATCAGTGTACTCGGTATAAGAAGTGGGATATCCTGTTTTTCTTTAATTCTCGGGATCAGCGGCAAACACCTTCTGTTTATCTAAGAAAAACTTTCATATAACAATCCTACGAAGATCGGTACCTACCTACGCAAAATCGGTAAAATATGTGAATCCGATAAAATTTTCAGATTCAGACAGTGTTTTTCATCGGATTTACCCAGATTTTCGCGAGGTCTCGTCTCGGGTGTTAGGATCGGGCGGGACTCGATTGTCCGCTTCGTGCGTCCGCTCGGCACGCGCTGGCACGGCAGCGATACCGATTTCACTGGTAATTTCCGCACACAACCGATCCCCCTTCAAAGAACTCACGCCCAATGGAGGAAATGAAAATCCCTCTCGTTTAAATTGTACGCGAGGGAACGATTTAACTTTTGTGTCTAAATGTACTTAGGTCATAATTTATTGGGATATCTACAGTATGAGAATTTGTACCTATGCCATATGATTAACTCTTTTGGGTTACATAATTTCATTGTTGTATTCAGCTAACATGAAGATAAATGCGCAAAACGAAATATTCTGAGTAATTGATGATCGGTCCATTGTGATGTGCTCGCGTTATCTCGACTACATAAGGCTCGTAATTTTATTAGTTTTAAATTACACGTACAAAAACTAATCGGTCCATTTTTTTCGCAGAGGCCATGCAACTGTCAACGAGCGCGAAAACGGTGCCATTGTTTTCGGCCGCACAGCAACGAAATATGGCTGTTTTCGAGATACTCCACCGGTTGGAAGTAAGTACCTCATAGAAAAAACTGTTTCATCGCTGTCATGGTAAAATTCTAAATATTTAAAGCTCCATTCTCTTTTTTGTTGGCTCACGAACGTTTTTTGTTGGTCGAATAGCTCAGCGGCTCCAAGCTGTGTAAACTGCAACACGTGTCTCATTAGAATTCCGTGTCGCTCCCAATGGCGACAAAGAGTTGAAGCCATACTGTAGCGCGATAAATTCATGTCGTGGTAATTATTTCGGGCTCGAAATTTGAATATGAATTATTATTGTGGCGGGCGCGAACAGGGACATTCGATTACATCAGCGGCGCCGGCGACGACGTGTCCTTGGGCCCATCGTTGGCCTTTCCTGCTTTGGGTATGCAAATTTGCCGAATGTACATAAATAATAGGCACTTGATATAGTGGACCTTGCAAATCACCTCTCCCGCCTATTGTCCACCGCCCTTGGGGATTATACGACTGACCAAACGTGGTTAGCATCGCTGATTGAAAACGAATTTTGATTTGATTACCGCTCACAGTATAAGGGGTCGTAAACGTTTATATGTGGACCCAACTTTTATGTAAGTAGGTAAATATCTAACGCTAACAATGTTTGTGGCGAAGGTACTAGGTGCTTGGAGATAGTCATAGAAATAAATGGTATGGGATAATGGATACAATCTATTTGTCGGGTCCGCCTCGACGGAGCATTATCATGGAAACGACTATATTTGTGAAATCTACCAAGACGCATAGAGCCAAAAGTGCCATTCTTACTATACGGAGCAAGATAGGAGTAAATAAAATTGGCCTTTTTCATAATATCGCCATGTTAGGGATCGTTATCGTTTATTCAAAATTTTGAATGGTGCATTTATTATTTGCATGGCTTCAGTGAATATTATCGTTTTATCTTATTTGATTTTTGGTATCCCGTAACCTCGCTCATGTATCGCTCACATTCCTTTAACGATACGTTGTCGATAAGCGATATTTATTGCGAAACTCCCGGTTAGAAAGCACCAGAAGTACGGCGAAGTTGATCAGGTGCTGCAAGTTGAATGGGCGACGTTTTTAAGACGTATAATGCTCCGAGAACGGTGCTACGTGTCACGTTGCGGGTGAACTACGAGCGCAACGTGCATAGCTCGCGTGCCGAGAATACAGCGCCATGACTGATACACGAATTACACGATTAAGTCTCTACTCACTAAGAAATACCAGCATACTGCCACTTTATAGTCTGGCTAAATTGTCACGTCAAATTAAATCGAAATGTTGCCGACACCTGACTTCAAAACGGCTTGTCTAACAATTGTTATATTGTGAGACGTTGATTATATAAATTTTGTCGCGTCCCAAACCGTTGACGTCTCATTGCTATGCCGGTTAGCAGGCCGTAAATTAACTGTCCATCACGTGGTGAGCTCACTAAATAGAGTTACCGGTGCTTGCCACTAGCCACGGTGGCCCAATCACCACTAAACAAGCGTACAAAATCATAAACTCAATACCCGTTTTATTGTTATGTAACTGGAAAAATACAAGATATGAATTAATGGTAATAAACGTTCGACTTCACACCCACTGATTCGCTCCGCGACACAAAGATGTATTTCATCTTAATTTATTGAAGCAATTGTGTACGATATTTTTAAAAGCAATCTGGATCTTCTCAGACGAGCTATTTGTCTGGTCTTTGTCCCTACTCGCTGTGTCGCGGTCTAAGCAATTATGTGTTGGCAGTTTATAAAGGTAATATTTTTGTTTTCGTCATAAAAAGTATCTGTATTTTCGTTGAGAATGTTTGTCTTATCTGAAGGGGAGCGCAAAATAAATTTCGTTTGATCAATTTGCAACGAAAATAATCTTATTTCTCATACCCTCCCCATATCGACCGCACTTGGGCGGGAGTTATCACTCGGACAGAATTTTTATTGGACCCAAAAATATTATCTATACGGCGTACTTAATTTACTGAAGGGTAGTAAATGTCGCTGTAGTTGACAATTTCAAATAGTATTATTTATTATCTACCTGAGCAACGTGTCTACTTTTTCTCACGCGAGTTTTAAATTAAAATGTATATTCAAATTTTAAATAATTTACTAACACACAATTTCAATTTAAATTTTTGAACATATTGAAAAGATAAATGTATGGTAGATATGTTAAATGTTTACATGTTTTCTAAATTTGATTACGTATAGGGTGCGTCATGTTCCTCTACGAAGTGTTTTGACAGGAGTCACAAAGGGTCATTTAAATTTACACGCAAGATGGATAATATTCTGGTCTTGGATTAGGTTAGGGGCCACGTAACGATCTATTCAAATAGTCGACAACATCGAATATTTTATTCATTAGACTCGGCACTCGAAGCTTTCTGACATTGAAAGAAATATGTCGTATTCAACGTCAAGAAGTCATCGTTTGGTAATTGATTTTATGCATTCAAAATAAGCAGACGAAGAATGCCCAGCGTCCAAGGTGACTTCGAATTATAAGACACAAGGTATCTTAAACATAATGCGTTTCTAAGTCGTTAAGAATCTTCTCACGGGGTGATGGGTGGCTCTGCTATCTCTGATGACTAGTAAGCTATTAATTTGGTTGTCGTCGACAGCACCGTTGGACCTCCCAAGTAGTGTCGTTCGGCGGCGGCGGGAGGTCGCACTCTTCCCTTATTTGACAAGTTGTTACCGTACAGAGATTAGTCTCATTGTACTCCACGTCGAGTCTACTGTCTCCCCACTAATGCGCTGCACATTACGGTTTGGGTAAACACGCTCCCTTAAATGGCGGGCCGCTATTAACCGGCGGTTCAAGCAAGATATATTTTTACTCTATTTGGGATTAACGTCAGATAAGATCTGGGTCTAATATGATTGAAGGCCATCTTGTAGCGCCGACCTGATTGTTAGACACGGTGTACTTCATAATATTTCTCATAATCCGGTGTGGGTTGTTATTTATGCACCAGTAGTTCCTCCAGATGGTTTGATTCTTTGTGACAGTGTCATTTAAACAGGCTCAGAAGTATTGTGCTCACACAAAGGAGATCGGCGATACCGCGGGATTATTGTATCGTCGACAGATAAAAGTGTCACATAACTCAACCTACAATGTGAACTATTTGGAGTGAAACCATTTCAGAGAACTTTCATTAGCCGGTTATCCGAGCATGTGGTTTCGAAACAGCAGCTCAGTTAGCAGCTATCATGGCTGTCATCTAATCAAACACAACAGTGGCCTGCAGATACGCGGAACACATTTCGCTAATAGTAATGCTAATATTAAAGTGGTATCACAGTTGCTGTTTCAAATAGCTGACCGTTTTAGCGGTTTGTCTGTACTTAGTTTATTATGGTCAATAAATGGAGGGGGCACGCGCACATTTCGCCTTCGATTGAATTCACTTCCTAAATGCTTGAGCCGCGCGAAGAAGAATTGTTGATGTGTTAGGACCGCCGGCTTCGGGGCATAAGGCACATTTCTGAGTGGCGATGGCGTGGCGTCTGCCGCTGCGGTATATTTACCGCTCCATTTGCTTGGTTCTCTTTGGTGTTATATCTAGGCCTCAATCAGTCACGTCGTGCGATAGCCGATGCGCGGTTATCGCTCCATCGTAAATTAACTCAAATTATCTGTCTCCACTCGCAAACATTGTCGACTCCAGCCTGTGTCGGAAGCTGCCGCTTTGTATATTAGTTGTGTATCTAGATTAATCACTTTGCATGTTCACAATCTGAATAGTTAGTTGTTGTAGATTCTAGTTCTACCACAACCAAGCCAATTAAGGACCTACTAAGTTCTTTGTTTTCATTATGCTAGACGTTATAATTATAATGATTGCTTGTTGAAGTTCTTCTATATAAAATCCTTTTTTTCACTCTCACAGAAAAAATCGCTGCAGTTTTAATACAAGCTTAATTGGAGAGTCATTCATGCCAGAGGTCAGATCTTTTAGAATATGAACGTTAAAATAAAATCCACGTTAACAAGCGCATTCGTCATGAATGGCTCCCACTCAAAATATAAAATGAAATGTCATTCTGAAAAGCTTTCATAATGGCACAAAATTATGAAGCCATTACAAGCCCGCACGTATGAAAGAGATCAACGTAAATGGCGACAATTTCAGAACCATATATTAATTTGTGTAGACATTTTGCGTTCGTGAGTTCGTGACATACGTGCCTAGATGAGATTACAAGAGTTTCTGTCATTTATATTCGATATTGGTTTCGCCTTCAGTTTATTAAAGTCAATTCTAGGATCTTAAATCGGCTTCGTCCCAACTCCCACCGATCCCGACTCTACACGATTTACAATTGCCTAACAAAAAGTCCCAACTCTACACGAAACGATAAAAATGTACAGTCAGAATGAAACACATTTAGACGAATTAAAAATACTTTAACACAGGTGGCGCGCGAAGAAAAATGGTTGGTATTTATACTCGTTACAATAAATATATGTATTTTATTTTATTCAAAAATCTTGCCGATATAGTATTCCTAATCCGATCCCAATAATCACACATACATACCTATCACTTGCAATTCACACACACATTGAATTGCATTTGCATTTCTTTTTCATTGTGTGAGACACTTTTTCGTAAGAGAACTTGTGCTCCAAAACGACACCGACAAGCCCTGCCCAGACCGAGATTGCAGGAACTTTGCCAGAACATAGGTCTATATTAAAAATCAGGGCACATTCAGCCAGCCTAATACTTGATTTTGAATGAGCCTATAACGTAAGATTTAAATTATTTATTGTGATTGGTCTTTTAAATGTTTTATTAAAAAAAAAAAACATTAAAAAGTCAGGATCGGTGAGAGTTGGGACGAAGCCATTAAATCTGAGGAGAGGTTGTGCGGATTCAATGAAGACGAATCTATAGCTATACAAATATAAATAAATAAATTTGAAGTGTCTGCTTGTAATGTCAAAATAACAGCTTTTTACTAAATGCAAGAAAGTATATACGGTATTAATAACAAAAAAAAAAAACAATTTAAATGTTTGTCTGTCTGTCTGTTCCGGCTAATCTCCGAAACAGCTGGACCTATTTTGACGGCAGTTTCAGTGGCATATAGCTGTTATAAAGCGTAACATACTTTTATTTATTTAGAAAGGAAATGAATTAGGGTTCCGCGCAAAAAAAAATAACCCCAAGATATCCAATATATTATATACCTTTTCACGCCTAAACCACTGAACATCATCAGACATCTCGATCATCGTCGATCATGCAGAAGCTAGTAAAAAATAATTTCTAGAAACGGTTCATACGGATAACAACAATTTGTTTGTTCAGCCGTCAGATATTGTTCGATGAGGTTTATCGGAACAAGTTTTTATAGCTTTGGGAATAAACTTTTGTGTATCATCATAGAATGTTTGCAGTAAATATTTGACATTGCTTCCTGAACAAACATAAAACACTGAAAGGGGTTATATTGTGAGCGATCCTTTCTGTTATAAACCTTCTGAACAAACACTCGGGGTATATGAAGAGATGTGCATTCATATTGGAGCAACGTTTTATCGATGTAATAAAGCACGTCTAGGTTATGTTTTCATATTTAAAGTGGTTATGTTTACATATTTGGGCTATAAATGTCAATCCATTAACTTTTTTGCAATACTTGTTGGTATTTATGTGACTACATAGTTGGGCACAGTGTTTTGAATTTATATACTGTTTTAAACTTGGTCAAAACAAGGTTTATCTTTAGACCCACGTTTATAGCATCGAGCCATTTTCAAATTTCGAACTTATAATCCGACAAAGTTAAAGTTCTTATTACAAAAACTGACGTTAAAACCCGAGTCGAAGTTGCCAATTTTGCATTATGAACTTTACGTTTATCGGAATAAAGTTCAAAATACAGTAACTGGATCGGAGGTTTAGGGTAGGTCTAAAGTTAGATCTCGTTTTGTAATAAGGCGGTTACAGTCTGACGGTGAATAATTCTTGCTTTTTCATTTCCCCCGAAGGTGCTGCTTAAGTTCATCATCAGTATTCACGGAGACAAAGTTTAAAATAAATATTTAATTTTTTACTTCCTGCTGTGGGATACTATAGAAAAACCTCAGCCAATTGCCAGGTTGCGCACGTTTCGAGAATTAACTATGTGGGAAATGGATTACCATGACAAACTGGGAACCTGTCGCGGAGTACGGTTGTTCATTTTTATATCGAACACGTAACGGTAAGGCAGCCTCGGTTCTTAATGAGTGATTCGTTTTACCCCTGGGTCACACTGACGCGGCTTCCGCGATTTTCGTGCAATCTCGGAGAGTGTGGCCTACATATTCGGCGGAAAACACATAGGTGTCTCGTTTGGGAATATGTGTTCGTCAAAGGTCAAATGTGTCTCTAGCGTTAAACTTCGATAAATATGTTGTCTTTCTTTTCTTTATAAGTACCAGGCTTCACGTTTTGGGTATGTGTACGACTTTTGTCTTTATAGGGTTCCGTACCCAAACTATGCTCCGCCTAAGCCTATTAGGTACTCCGCTGTCCGTCCGTCCGTCAGTCTGTCAGCGGGCTGTATCTCATGAACGGTAATAGGTAGACAGTTGAAATTTTCACAGAATGTGTATTTTTATTGTCGCTATAACAATTAAATACAGTTAAAAATTAAAGGGGATCCAAGGGGCACAAGAAATGTGTTTTTTTAAAATATGTTGTGTTAAATATAGTACAGTGGTACGAAACCCTTCGTGTGTGAGTCCGATTCGCACTTGGCCGGTTTTCTTTAATATGCATGGTATTTCCTATCGTACCCATGGTTGATTTATCACTTTTTTAACGTCGCTTCTAATAAGGTTTTCTCTAAGTTCAAACCGCCACATTCTCGACATTTTCGCCTTCCAAAATCGTTATCTCTCCCGATATTCTTTCAACTCGTCTCGCAATCGGGGCATGCTCTCTATTTCGACACATCGAATCGTCGAAGCGTCTATTTCAAATGCACACGGTACACACGGCGACGCACAAGCTATACATTTCCAGTCTTAGCTGACCTCGCATTGTACAGACTTAACGTCCAATGAGAAGTCGGCTTAAACTGGAAATCTATAGCTTGGTGTGTAGCCGTGCGTAGACACGCAGGGGTCTTCTGAGAATTGTAACAATAGTAATTTTGTAGCAACTTCTCAACGTTTTTTTGCATTGCAACAATAGATTCAGATCTCGTTTACATACATAGTTTCTTGTAACGCGATATGGTAATACCGTCACGTTTACGTCTGTGCTGCAGCCGCTTCTCCTGCACATACGACGTACACATGATATAATGTACTTGAAAACCACCACTTTCCTGCCTGCCAAGTTAATTTACAATGTTGCTGTTAACCTTTTGAACGCTATGCTAGGCATTTTTATGCTGACGCTTTACCATTGTCCTACGTGGCATTTAAAAATATATTTACGGGCGCCGTTAAATTATTAGGTACCCAGTTTTTGTTGCTAACTGACCATTATTTCTGAATGGTTTGCTGGAATCTATACAAAATAATAAATAAAATTCATGTGCCTGTAATGTCAAAATAACGGCTTTTTACTAAATGCATATGAAAGTATAAACGGTGCTTATAACAAAACTATTTTTAAATTTTTTGTCTGTCTGTCTGTTTGTTTGTTCCGGCTATATTCCGAAACGGCTGGATGGCCGAAACACTGGCAGATAGCTGATGTTATAAGGAGTTTTATTTTAGAAAAAATATTAGGGTTCCGCGCAAAAAAATTAAAACCCATGAAACCCAATTGTTTTCCAACCGACATGCACGCGAACGAAGTCGCGGGCACAGCTAGTTTAGAAATATAATTTACTGCCGCCTCTAAATTATTACGAAGGTACCGAGTTTTTGTTGCTAACTAACCATTGTTTCTGTAAAGTTTTGCTTGAATTATTAAAATATAATTTAGAGAATTTACATTTAGAAAGAAAGGCTTAAAAGTTTTATGTTTTCTTTGTAGTGCCTTTTGAGATTAGTGAGGAATGAACCACTGAATGTTTTAAAAGTCGGGAAGGGAAAATTCTTTGTTGTATTTTTTGTTAAAAAATAAAGTTAGCTAGTGGTGTCCAAATTCCAAACTGCTGTCATAACTGCTTCCTAAATAAATAAGAAGATGCTTACTTTGGCTATGTACCTCAAGCGCCTCCTTTTCTAAGGGTGGAAAGTCCTACGCAAAGTTATTTAGGGCTGATTTTACCAAAGTAACCAAAGATATATTTTATCTGTGGAATAAAATTTACGTCTGTCAGTTCTAGTATGGAAAAACTGTCAAAAATTCAACATTCATTTTCAGGATAAGACTTATTCTAGGTATAAAAGTTTGGTGAAATTCGGAGATGTACCTAAACTGTAGTGTATGGTAAACCCAATAATGGCCTGTTACGCATAAAGGCAAAAAAAAAAACCATCAAAAAGATTACGCAAATGTAGGTAACCACAAACAACACGATAAATAATCAGCCAACGCGTCGCGAATCAAATTGATGTACATATTTTTATCACGGACGAAAACCAACACTGGCAGCTCGTTCCATAACTTGGAAATATCAGACAGCACAATAATACGCCACATATGTCACGCACGCGCAGTAGAAGACACATCAAGATATCTTTATGACTTACTTTGATAAAGAGAACTAGAACTATCGCGTGAATTAATCGGTCGTTCACCTTTGTTATACATAGATACATACTGCTGTTCATTGTCAGATCTCTATGCACTGCCACATTAGGGCATGTTAGTCGATTCGCACGAAGTTAGTCGTCCGAAACGGACTAATCGTCGCTTGTAAATAATATTAGTTTTATTAAGGCGACTGGCACGAAATTAAGGCTCCTACAAACAGGCGCGACACGCGATATAATCGCGCGCGACATAAAGGCACCGCTCGTTGCGCGACACGCGATATAATCGCGTGTCGCGCCTGTTTGAAGGAGCCTTTAAATATTCTAAAACGTGACCTTTTTTTTCACTACATTGCATAAAATTCATATTTCTGGAGTTGTCGACTCGCCTATAGAAAAAAATAATATTATTCTAAAGGGACGATTCGCCCGTTTCGGGCAAGTAAATAATAAGCCCACATTAGAGACCCACGTTTTACCTACATTACACAAAGTGATGCCGTTAAATCGTTGATTACATTCGGCTCGAATGGCGGAAAAGTCCCATCACGACACTGGTAATGATGTCGGCTCTGATTACAAGTCTGATTACTCGACAAAACGAAGAGAAGTATGAAATGAAAAATAGCTGACACTGAAAGCACGCAGATTTCTACAAAAATATACGTCAACGGAAATACTTTAAACGCACGGATGCGCCGTCAATATGAAAGCCCGCTTGTCGTCAACAGGCGTGTAGTCGCTGAAATGGAAATATTTACAAGGGGCGACGACGTTACGAGTAAGCATGTAGACGTGCAACACGCATTGCACGTAAATATATACGTATATATCCATACTACAATACTATACTATATCCATACTAATATTACAAGTTCGAAAGTAACTCTTGTCTGTCTGTCTGTATGTTACCTTTTCGCGCCTAAACCACTGAACGGATTTCGATAAAATTTGGCAGAGAAATAGATTGCATCTCGGGGAAGGACATAGTATAGTTTTTATCCCGATATTCCCACGGGATCGACACTTATGCGGGTGAAATCGCGGGGCGCCGCTAGTAAAAAAATTAAATGGAAGTGTCTGTTTCATCATCATTCTGCCTAGCCTTTTCCCAACTATGTTGGGGTCGGCTTCCAGTCTAACCGGATGCAGCTGAATACCAGTATTTTACATGGAGCGACTGCCTATCTGACCTCCACAACCCAGTTACTGGGTAATAGTTACGATACCCCTTGGGAAGACTGGTTGTCAGACTTTCGAGCTTCTGACTACCAAAAATCCACGAATGACAGCCGCGACCAACGGCTTAACGTGCTTTCCGAGGCACGGAGGGGTCTCGGTATGTAATGATGGTCACCCATCCACAGACCAACCGCGGCAAGCGTAGCTTTACCTGATCGATCGCCCTGTGCGGCAGTTAATACGAGTGTACAGCTTTGACGGGACTTTCACTGGCAGATAGCTGATGATTATAAGGAGTAATTTAAGGTAAAATAATGAATAATGAAACACATACCTACTTAATTGTTTTCCGACATCCACGCGAACGCAGTCGCGGGCACAGCTAGTCCTACATATGTTTTTGAAAACAACCGTATAAACATACTTAACATTGATACCATGTGTGGCAGTGAACCTATAAATTGATTCAACTAATTGGCTCCACTATCGCAAATATAACATTTCTAATGTCCCTCTATTTATAAACTAACTAACTTCTGCTTGCGACTTCGTCCGCGTGAAATTTCTTGTTCCTCCGACCCACCCCGTCGCATCACATCGCCAGCCCGTGCTGTTACTTCACTTCGCTTAGCGTTCTTTCTGCGGTGCAATTCTGTAAAAATCTCACCGTGAAAACTTTGGTGAAGTGAGCGTGGGAGTGAGCTGTCAATAGTGTCAATTCCTAGCAAAAACAAACTCACTTCACCTAAGTTTTCACGGTGAGATTTTTACAGAATCTACCCGCTATTTATTTTTTATTTTTGCCTTAGCGTGATGTTAAATAGCCATCAAATGCAAAAAGATTTTTTCAAATCCGACTGGTAGTTCCAGATTAGCGTGTTCAAACAAACAAACTCTTTACCTCCATTATTAGTACTTATAGAATTACAAAGTAAATATTTGACCGTACATATGTGTGCGTACGTCAATCAAGACGCGACAAAATCATGGCGTCGTATCGTAATTGTGAATCAACAAGTCTGATAGTAATTGTGAATTAATTAATGCGTTTGCGCCGCCCGCCTGCCCAATGGCCGGAGCGGAACAAATTCACTGAATCACTTCCTGCCAACTAACTACCAATACTAACTTGGTTATAGGCATTTCCTTTATCGCTTGACAATTCAGAACACAACTTAAAAACTTTTATCACTGTATATTGCTACTTCAAATTTATTGTTCAATAGCTTGCAATGTTTCCGTATAGTTTTAATGAAAAACGTGTTATTCTGTTTCGAGTTCTTGAGAAATCGCGCTACATTTACTAAATTGGCTATGTTCAGTATACATTATAAGATCATTTACTGTGATACCTAGCCTTAAATGCACAATCCAACTCTGCATCCTAATTGCGTAACGAACTATCAATTGGAATCTGAATCATTTTGAAGCAAATTGCTAAGCCATTCCTTCATAAGTTCGAAAAATTTGTCTAATCAACACGTAAATAACGCAATGAATGTTTTTGAACTGTCAAAATGAAAAAGATTCCGATTGATAATGTGTTATGCAATTGCCCCGCCGGTATATACTTAGTGACAGTTTCGTGGCAATTAACTCTGGCACGCGGCTTCTTGGCTAGAGTAATCAAGCCATCTTCTCGGTCCTGTAGCCGTTTTGTTCGTCCCCAACGCATTATAACAGCTAGTAAATATCCACTTTTAACATGGGTATCCCCTGTAGACCGCTACAATCCTGGAACGATATTGTTACATTACCTCGCGTCCTCTGTTACGACCCCCGTGGGGATGTGATGTGATCTATTTGTAGAGAACTGGAGACAATGCAGTTACTGCCAACTACTAAGTAGGCAGGTGGAAACAGCCCAGATACATTGAAGGTTATACAGGGTTATTGGTAAAACATTAACAACCTCTTAAGAGGTCATTGTACTCATCATTATGAACAACTCGCGAAAAAAAAATCTGCTGTTCCCTACATTTATGTTCGTATAATTCGTCAAAATGTAGGAAGCAGCAGATTTCTTTTTTCGCGATTTAAGGCTTGGTCCCATAGTAAAACTTGTTCATAGTGATGAGTACAATGACCTCTTAAGAGGTTGTTAATGTTTTACCAATAACCCTGTATACAGTAAAGCGAACCATTGAGATGAAATCGAATAGAGATGATAGAAAAAGAAGACACGCAGTACCGATCCTACATAAGTTGGGATGAAGGCAGGAGAATAATGACAATGAAATCTGAGTTCGCATCCAGACAGACGTAAAAACAAATCTTCCCTCGATTCATAGAATAACCATAAATATTTAATCGCTAGCTATTGAAAAACAATTTATTACGGCAATAATAGGTAACTATATTCTCTAACTACATTAAAACGGAGGATTCTAAAGTTATCTCAAAGTGCAATTACTTTTGGGATTATCTGCTATTAATTTTCTCATAGTCCATGTGGTTTTAGTCTGTCGTAATAATATATTATTACTTTAAAGCTTGGTGGGTGCCATGTGGCTTGTGATTCGGTCCCTCCGGGCTCTAACGAGGGTGTGACAGTAGCAAACTTAATTTACCATCTAATCTATTATCACGATCTTATCTCGTTCAACCTAAATTTAAATTTTATGTTGGTTCCCTAGTCCTAACAACGGTAGTTAGTGTTTGTTAAATGATTTATAATTATTGCAGTGAAGTTATATAGGTATGTAAAATTTTGTTCGGGGTGATTTTCTCAGTGTAAATTCCGTAAGTTTTGACAATCATGTTTTGTCTTACGCCTGACGAAACCAAAGACTGTTTAACTCTAGACTAATCTCAGTTTGAACGACATTAAATCTAATCAAGCGAATGGAACTTGCCGTAAACGAATTTAATTAGTAGGTTTTTGGTTACCGCGTTGACTATATATCGCCTTTCCAATTAGTAGGCACAAAACATGAAATTAAACAAAAAAAAAAAAATGTAAGTATGTAATATGATATCGCGAACCGCCACGATACATGTTTGATATCGCGTGGGAAACGGCGTTTAAACAAATAAATTATTCATAATATCGTATCGCTTTGTATAAATTGAGAATAGGACTTGAATTTCACATAGTTTTGTGATGTATTCCGTGTCGGAATTCGGAACTGCATTTATGTCAATAGAAAATAGTTTACAATCCTTATCTATGTAATCGCAAATTTCCAAAATATTACATAAAAAGTTATCTTATCCATAGCGTGCACTTTATCAAATGTCAATAACAGTTCACTTGTTAGCTCAGTAATTGAATTCGGCACGCGTTGCTCCACGCCGCGCGCCACGCCACATTGCATCGCTACCACGCCACTCCGTTGCCGTTGACATGAACAACTATAAATTAACGACAATTGCACTAATTGTGCAGCTAATGGCTGTGCTCACTCACGCATTGTCTAGCTTCGCTATCCGAACATTAATTACCACGCTATCCGGAAATATTTGACGCGTGGGAATGGCATTCACTCTCCCTCTAGGCTTTAACTATCCCTTGTTCGATATCAACCGACTAATATTTCCCCAATATTTTCTTTATTGGGTTACGTGTTAGGATTTCGTGTACGTGTAGCTGCGGAAGTTTCTCTTCGGGACCGATTCGAAACGTACAGTACAATCAAATCAATGTTATATTGAAGTCATACACACGCCCCTCCCGGGTGGAAATAACTGACTGTTTATATTTGTTGGGATCGGGAGTCGCAAAGCGCATGTGGCCGACACTGAAATTGCTTTCAGTATAGAGCTCGCGTGAGGCGCGCCGCCAATCTGCGGCCGATATAAATCTACAAGCCTGCCGAGTTTCGAATAAATTGCAAACTATAAGGATCCGTGCAATTTGCCCTCCCACTAGTGCGGCCGTCGATCGGGAGACTAGCCACGCGATTTCGACGATTTGTCATGTCAACCTCACCGTTTTTGTTTTACATTCATCTCCTCCGGCAATTCCGTATCAGTTAATTTGTTTCCCGATAAATTGCGAAACGTTTCGTTGTATATTTATCTCTTATGTTGCACGAACGTTCCTGTCGGTTCACAATAACTTGGAAATTGAAAATTAAGTAGATTGCTTTTGTAATTAAAGCAGCAAACGAAAACTTTGAGTGTATATTTTCGCATAAAGGTACTCGTTAATTCAATGTTTTTACTGAACTTTTTATTAAGTTGAAAGCACATTTAGATAGCGTTCGAGTACAATGTAACTTGAACTTCGTGAAATGTAATTTCAAGCGTGTGGGTAGAGTGGACGTTAATGTGATTCAAGAAAATAGGCAATTTGACTTTTATGATGACATTAAAGTCTTCTTTCACTTTGCTGCACAATAGAGACGACATTATATGCAAAAATAAAGGCAATATTATTGCTGGAATATGACAGTTTAAACTTGAAAGGTAAATTACAGAGGATGACAGTCTGTTAAGGTTTGCAAGTAAATTGAGATCAAAGTCTATTTCTCGTCGTTTCCATGGTATATTTTAATAACAGGCTTGAAGAAATAAAAAATATATTACTCTTGATGTCGCCTCCACCATGTTCGAAAAATTTTGAATGACGAGGATTTCATTATTCACAAATAAAATGTTTAATATAACGTCCTGTTTTAATATAACACTTTAACAGCTCGTAAACATTCCGCCTGGAGATCATTGAAACGTGCAATTATGTTCTTTATTGTTTTAATTTCTCTTAATAGTAGGTATTCGTCACTTGAACAAAGCGTGTCCACCGAGACAGCATTCTTGTCTACTTGTAAAGAAACAGAATTAGCTCTACTCGAAACTATTCTGCTGAAGAAAACCGGAACTGAACGCGAAGAAAAGCGCCCGGTTGTTGTGTAAAACATTTGACGATCTTTATGGCACATACAAATAGTGCACTGAATAATATTCTTTGAAATTATGAGCTGTACTGTATTCTGCGCAAGTTTGCATGGAAACTACAAGTGGACGCTGTCCTTCGGTATCGTCCCAAAGCGCACGGACGGGGACGGTCGTTAATATTGAAGCACTGAATTCACAATTTCGGTTGTTAGTGCACTTTATGTTGTAAAGGATAGCTGAGGACAAAGTCGTTTCTCCGAGAGGTAGAACAAGTTTTGCTATCAAGTTAGCCGCCACCTCCAAACTTGTAAACTCTTAATTTACTGGCTCTTTCACTTCTGTATTATTTGTCGCTATTCTATTACAATTAGAGGACGCTGAATTATGTGAATTCCACTGTGAGGAGTCAGTCTTTCTGGTCACTCACAAGTCACAAAGTGTACATTTTAATTTAGTTTGTGGTCTATTTCTGTACCATGAGTGATTTACGTTAACATGACTTAAATTTATGGTCAAATTATACCGCAAAATTAGATTTCTTGGAACAATCACTGTCGAGAGAACAGTAGGTATTGGTAGCCGCTTCCATTCCTCGGTCAGTCTGCTCGTCTCCTGAGATAGTATTAGAGTTGTTGTTATTCTTGGCTTCGTGCATGTTTGCTGGGGACGTGTTTGTGGTTAATTAATCTGCTTCCCTACACCGACGTCTGTGCCGGATCTGCCATCTGTCCATTTCAATATAACGCTCGGGTGAGTCAAGCCAGTACCTAATCAATCGGTTACGCTGTTGGTTTCTAATAAACCTATTTCTCATGTCGTGATTGAACTATAATCGAAAACCTTTTTTAAACCGAATCATTCTGGAAACATTAATGGGGTCGTTTACGATCCGATTTCATTGGTATTGTCTATCTTTATGTGTCCATAGGGGCCGAAGTATCGTATACGTCAATGGAATCGTTATTCCGTCCGAATGGCTGTTCTATCTATACGAAAGTTCTATATGAGGGATGTGTTAAGAGACACCGGGTGGTAGTGATCTAATTGTTTTGGTTCGGGAGTTGGGCCCGGCGGCACATGCTGCCGACACGCGGCCCTAACAAATAGGGCTGTCTGCGGATAGTGAATATGAAGTCGTTAGTTAAATGCTTCGCGAAATGACGATGGCGGTCCAAATTTGTGTAGCCAGAGATTCGGTCTGCGAAATTCATTGTATGATTGTAATACTGTATCTATCTTATTTTAGTGTCGGTTTTTTGTGCGTTTTTTTTTTGCATGTAACGTGACAGATTACGATGCTAATGTTAACCGTAGCCGTAAATTGGATGTTTTCTCATGTTTTAGATCTAAATAATGCTTTCTTTCAGGATTTTTCTTTGAGTACGGCCCTGCGGAGCTTTCCTATCGGCGCAGACATGTTTGTTTTCTAGGGCAATAGTTTGTCGGATTGTGTTTAATTTAAGAGCGCACGCGCAGGCATAGCGTAGAGTGACAGCTGTGCATTTTCCTACCGCAGCGCGTCATTGATCACTTTAGCTTCCGTTCTACATTGTGGTTTAGTTAAGAATTTTAATAACTACCTAAGTAGGACTTAGTAACAAATACCTACGTAGCTATATTCGAACAGTCGACGATGATTTAAATGTCACCTCGTTTATGCTGACACCGCAAGCGTCCAGAAAATCCCACAAGACATAAGTTATGTCCATAAAAAATTCACCGTAAAGCGGTCGTCTGACAAATAGGGGACACCCGCAGGGTCCCCGGAGAGGTGGCCGGTAACGAGCTACCCTGGCTCCCGGCAGCAACACAGACTAATACCCCCACTTTGCACGTATCATTAATGTTACCGCCCTGACCACTCGTATCTTGGGGTGCACATATTGCATCCTTTTAACGTGTCAGCGTTTCTTCCCAGAAAGAAAATCGCCCGCAAAATGGTTCATCGATTTAAAAGCTTCCAACTAAACTTTTAACTAACGAACAGAATCCGTTTAAGCTTTTATTAATTTAGCTTTTATTAAAAGTTAGTTAACGAATTCTAAATGGATTCGTTAGGTAACTTTTGAACTAACCAAGAGATCTCGAATTTTCTACTTGAATGTACCTACGTACTTATATAAATTTTTCTCTGTACCTAAGTATTTTTAACAATTTCGTGGACTTAAAATACATAATTTGGGCGTAATGTTTCCGGCTGCTCCAAACGGAAAATGTCTTTGTTTGCCCGCGGATGCTTATTACGACAGGTCCGGAAAATTCGTTCCGGCATGAAAGCGCTGGACCGTACTTAAGTGGGCCAGCTATTGTACAGGTCGCCAGTGCTGCCGCTACAATATATAAAGCGCTTTTTGTTTTATTACAGTTATGTATCAACATCGCTAACACGCGTTTATTTAATGGTCCGCCTAATTCGACGGCCCGCTGCGCTGTGATTCTTAGGAAAATATACTCGGTTAGAGTGCGGCTCACCATACATGTTTATTTATTTACGCAGCCATACAACATAAAACAGAATGTACACGACGTGTAAAACGTCGTGTTTGATGTCAAAGTGGGGACAAAAGGTGAAATAAAAATCGGAGAAATTCAGCGAATTCAAAAATGTCTTGTATCGAGATATCGGGCGTGAATCTTGTGTGTGTATTGGGGGAGGGTGTCTCTTTGTCGTATCGGCCGGCATCAACAAATATAGCCCGGGGTCAGGCGCCACTCGGGGGGCCTTCGGGGCCTCTCAGCTCAAGATATACCACTCTATAGATTGAAACATTCCACTTGATTAATTTACAAGAGATAACGTCGATAGCATGAACCGAATAAGTACTTGATTCAAAGTCTAGCCGCCTTCTCGGGATTCTGAATACGTTCATCAAAGACTGAATGTGTCAGAAGGTAGATAATTTGGATTTCAATCAATCTGTCAGCTCGGATAGGAAGGATATAAATCGAATCTGTGCCAACTGCCAACACAAGTATTCATCACTCTTGCTTGATGTTCTAAACTGCATTAATTTGGCAGTTCTGTATCAGTCGAATTTGTGAAGATAGAGCGATAAAACCTACACATACCTATTACTTCTATACCAATAAATAAAATTGAAGTGTCTGTGTGTAATCTCAAAATAGCAGCTTTTTACTAAATGCTTATGAAAGTATATTCGGTACTTATAACAAAAAAACTTTTAAAATTTTGTCTGTCTATTTGTACCCCCTAATCTCCGAAATGCTGGACCGATTTTGATGGGACTTTCACTGGCAGATAGCTGATGTTATAAGAAGTAACTAAGGCTACCACCTTTTAACTTAGGCTAATAACTTTTGTTTCAGAATTGGGCTCCGCACAAAAAATAATTAAACCCCAGGAAATCCAATATGCACGCGACCAAAGTCGCGGTCGCAGCTAGTTGCTACTATAGCTTAGCATGAGTGCACACATGACACACTTTCTATTAAAAGAAAAAGGTTCTTATGCATAACCGATTAAAACTATATTGATCGAGACAATATTCATTCTAGGCGCATGACTGACATATGACACGCTCGCCCTTCTAACAATTAATCTAACATTATACCTAACATAATTAGCTTTTAATGTTCCTACTGCTGGGACACAGGCCTCCTCTGAGTGAGAGGGTGTGGGCCGTAATCCACCACGCGGGCCCAGTGCGGGTTGGTAGATGTCATATTATGTCTTCGAATTTTTGTTTCTAGGACATGCCGGTTGCACCGTTTTTGAGTCTAACATGATAAAAATGCAAATACCTACAGACTAAACACGCGTCATATTCGCAATATACAATACAAAAGCGATAAGAGGTAATCAATCAACAGTTGATTAATTAGACCCTTATCAATGAGCGATTACTGAATATGCTAGCTTATACTGAATGAAATTATTGGCATGTTCATTGTGTTCCATTTCATTGCGATGATAATGTTGAACCAATAGATAGATAACAGTAGGCGACAGTAGCGAAGGGTCAATATTTGTAAGTGGTAAACCGGAGTAGATATCTTTAAGGTGAATGTGGGTAGTTGAGATCGCGAAATTCAAATTTTCTTACGTTTTTTGTAGGTCAGTGTTAGGTTGTATCTTGATCAAAATATGATTCGCGACAATAACAGGTACATATTTAGAGAATTATAATCATTTGAATCATTAATACATCTTTCTAAGTTAGATTTCTACCATTTAACAATTTTCCATAAGAAATTGGGGGTTGGTGGCAGAAATATAACTTAGAAAGATATATAAATGATTCTAATGATTATAATTCTCTAAATATGTAGCTGTTATTGTCGCGAATCTTATTTTGGTCAAGATACAACCTAACACTGACCAGCAAATTCCAAAAAATTTAAGAAAATTTGAATTTGGTGGTCTACCACTGTCCATTCACCTTAATATGATTATAATATTTGTCTATAGAATATAATGACTGTGCCATTTTTCAAAGGGAAGCCGGTAGGAATCGAGTTGCATGGAACCTTCGCCACTGGAAGGCGAAGTTGAAATTATTTATTTATTAAACTTACACACACTATGTGTACTAATAATAAAGCTCATGAGTTTGTTTGAATGCGTTAATCTTTGGAACTGTCAGTCGGATTTGAACAAATCTGCATTTGATAGTCCAATTCTTGAGGAAGGCTTTAGGCCTTAGGTTATTTAATATCACGCTAGGACTGTTAGGAACCGACGAAAAGGAAAAAAACTGGCCAAGTGCGAGTCGGTCTCGCACATAAAGGGTTCCGTACCACAAGGCAAAAACGCCGAAAAAAACACGTTTGTTGTATGGGAGCCCCCCTTAAATATTTATTTTAATTTTAATTTTTTATTAGCCTATTTTGTGTCCCACTGCTGGGCAAAGGCCTCCCCTTTTTCCTTCCAAACCTCCCTATTTTGTGCGATCTCTGGCCATGTTGGCCCTGCGAATGTTATTAGATCATCACGCCACCTTCGCCTTATTATTTATTATTAAAGTAAAAATACAACTGAGCATTTTGTGAATATTTCAAGTGCCTACCTGTTGCCATTATTGATATCGAGCAAAAAAGGGCAAAAAAATCGCGTTTGTTGTATGGGAGCCCCCCTTAAATATTTATTGACGTGACAACGTCTTAAATTAGGTTGCGGCTGGGAGTCACTTATGAAAAAGTGTAACGCTCGGTAACGTTACGTTCTTATTTTAAATTAGGTTGCGGCTGGGAGTCACTTATGAAAAAGTGTAACGCTCGGTAACGTTACGTTCTTATTTTCATTTAATTCCTTGTTCCTATTGTGCAATTTAATTATATTCATATCAATAAATATTCTACCGAGAAAAAGACGTTGTCACGTAAAATCTTCGCCCGTAAAACCGACTTTACAGGCAACCATTTATTTTGACGTGACAACGTCTTAAATTAGGTTGCGACTGGGAGTCACTTATGAAAAAGTGTAACGCTCGGTAACGTTACGATGAGTCACCGAACGAGAGAGAGGCCCGCCGAATGCCTTGCGTCTCTCTCCCACTCAACTATGATCGGATGATCGGTCGTTGTCACGTAAAATCTTCGCCCGTAAAACCGACTTTACAGGCAACCATTTTTTATTTTTAGTATTTGTTGTTATAGCGGCAACAGAAATACATAATTTGTGAAAATTTCAACTGTCTAGCTACCGCGGTTCTTGAGATACAGCCTGGCGACAGACAGACGGCAAAAACGCCGAAAAAAACATGTTTTTTTGTATGGGAGCCCCCCTTAAATATTTATTTTATTTTGTTTTTAGTGTTTGTTGTTATAGCGGCAACAGAAATACATAATTTGTGAAAATTTCAACTGTCTAGCTACCGCGGTTCTTGAGATACAGCCTGGTGACAGACAGACGGACGGACGGACTGACAGCGAAGTCTTAGTAATAGGGTTCCGTTTTTACCCTTTGGGTACGGAACCCTAAAAACTAAGAAAGAACGCTAAAGCGAAAACGAAGTAATAGCGCGCTATGCGATGCGACAGGGTGGGTTGGAGGAACCAGAAATTTCACGTGGACGAAGTCGCTTGCAAAAGCCAGTAGGAAATATATTCTGAACCTCTAAATACTTAGGTATTGACTTTCATATATGATGGACATTTTTTTTTAATTCTATTTTTTTTTTTGCGCTCATATGTATACTTTTTTAAATAATTAAATAATTGAGCCTCTTTTTAACGTTCTGGCCTTTTACTACATTTGGTATAGGAATAGGAATTAATTATTTATGTTCAGTAATAATTTTAGGAACGCCAAATGGGAATGATTAGGTCACATCATTAATCCTTCGAGCTGTTTCTGCAGCGCTGGTGCCATGGTTGAACTCGTATTCGTAAATAACGCGATATTTTAAGTTTTCCACATTGTGAACAGAACGATGTCAAAAGAAATCAAATGGCGCGAAAACAAATGAATCTGTAAATTCGAAACAGAAATACATAAAGCTTAAATTTGAGATAAATTTGAATTTCGAATTCCTTACCAAACGCTATTTGAGATCAATGTGGTCAGTTCGACAAAACGCCAATTTCAGGAACTAATAATAGAAGTACGATTAAGTAAAATTGTATTGGTATTTCGTGATTGAAATTAATTGTCAATGCTATCGGGTGTCAATGTTTATGTAACTTCAACAATGAATAAATGCATGTTTAATGTGCGATTAGGTGCGTATGGAAATAGCACTGTGGTGTGGTACCAAGTTATCGCTTCGGGCATCGGTGTGCGTGTTACATGGTGTATGTTAAGTTACTGTTCTAGCCTGCACTGTGGCGGTGATCAATCACTAGCATACAAATTTACCCGGGAACATTTCGGAAACAGGATGCAAGGCAATTCACTTTATTGCTTTATACATAACCATTTCTTCCTCTATGGATTCCTATTACGTATACAGTTATCGAGTATCTAGATATCCATATAGGGAAGACAATGCATGTAGTTCTGGATGTGTTCCGTATGGGAAAGTATGTTGATATCAGTTATTTTACACTCTCCAACGGGGTAATTGCGTAACACACTATTAGCAGCAATGGATTTCTTTTTGACAGGTAAACAACATTCATTGCGTTATTTACGTTGTTCAGCAGACAAATTTTTCGAACATATGAAGCAATGGAGTAGCAATATCCTTCAAAATTATTCAGATTGAGTTTGATAGTGTGTTACGCAATTAGGGTGTAGAACTTGAGAACATCCTACTCAGTGCGAGCAAGACCTACGCAAAAAGTTTATATGCTGCACTGTGCAGTTCCAAGATTTAATCAATACCTACAATGTTCTTCGCAACCCGTTTAATTGCACTGGGTACTAAAGTTAATGAATGAGAAGTTATTATTATTAATGTGCACTTAAATCAGCCCATGTCGGTACAGTTGTACAGTTGGAACCTGTTTATCAACACTTTAAAAATAAAACCAGCAGTTAATAAACGAAACACATAAAATTCAATTAACGATTTCAGCACAAATGCCAAGTTCAAGGGAACTTCAGTGTTTTCCACAAACATGTCGTGTTTACATGCAATAAAAGCAATCACAGTCAAACTCACGGTTTCGTTACGTTTCCCATTAGCATTGATAAACGTGAAATAATGACAGGTCAGACCGGTCCCTAGTTAAAAATTAAGTTCTTCTGTGTACCAGATGGGATCGCGGCACGCATCTGGGACTTGCGCGCGCGGCTACATTGCTTTCCCACGGCTTATAGAAAAACCAGATATACCAAAGATATGGCCGTGCTGTACTATTAACTATTATAATCAAGGAAGTATCGATGATTGTACGCCCACTGAACAAAGTGCCTCGAATACACTACGCTATAGTAAACAGCAACTAATTGGTCCATTCGGGCCGCGCCGCTCGCAGCCGATGACACCCGATTACACAATCGGATGTTTAAGGACAGATTTATATGAGATTGTATCGTGTTTCAATTAGATAGGTTACTAATTGGATTAAATGCATCGGTGAGATGTATGTCAAGCACAGTTTCGGTGGGAAAGAATGTAGATGCTAATCGAAATATCAATAGACATAGAAATACATTCAACAATAAGTCCGTTGCGTATTAAATATGAATCTTGTATCGTTAATATATTCATGATATTGAAATTTATGTCGCCAGCTAATTACTCGGGTGCAGTGATTATAGGAGCTTGTTAGTTGTTGTAAAATCATATGCATCGTTGAGATTTATGCTTTCCGCTGAACTTAACGACTTTTTATAATAATATCTTAATTACGTTACGTTCTTGGGGCTCATAAAGTCATAATGCACTCTGTCATGTGGGAATACCTTTAATTAATTGCATTATGCGGTGGGAAAAGCTTCTTTTCTAACCTCCAAATAAATATTTGATCATTAACTTTTGACTTTAACTTATAGTTGTACAATACCGTCATAAATACTTCATCATAACTACATATATTAGCTTCTGTCCGCGTGAACCACCTCATTGCATCGCGTTTTCGTTTAGATGTTTTCTGACTTTTTTTTCTTTTCTCTCGGCTTTTAGGGGCGTTTCTGTTTTAAGAGGCATTTTTTTCCGACCAGACAAAAATTGTGATAGCTCGGCTAATATGCATGCCTATATCACTCAGGAATGATGAAGCTTACTACCATTGAAATAAATTTTAGAATTGGATCATTAGTTCCGGAGATTACCTACCCCTACATACAAACAAACATATTTTACTTCTTTATAGTTTTAGTATAGAAGTCTAGATGGATTTGCATATATGGATGTACAAGTTGTTTAAATATATTGAAATGGCTGCCCACCTACTGGCCATTGGTGACAGACTGCGTGTATTGTGTGGGACAGCAGAAAGCTTTCGAGTCCACATTAGAGGCACGGGTCACGTCTTAAGGTACATCCAGACGTCACGCGTGTCGCTTCCGGCGAACACCGGCCTGTAATGACACATGTGCTGGCAGTACGGCCGGGGGCGGAGCGATCGGAGCGGACGGAGCGACGGCTAAGCCCACATCGATCCATGCAAATTTAATAGATTTGCCTGCCTCATATACATGTGGGTATAGCCTAAATTAATCTGGCGGCTCACCCGAGATGTTACGTAATGTAGTACGTGGAGTAAGGCTTTATGTTTGCCATCTGTTGATCATTTTACCGCCGAACATTCATTTATAAGGTTTCTTCAGGTAAACAATATACATAATGGATCGTCTCCCTCAGATCTCTTTCGTCCATCGTGCAGAGGTCCTACTTGACAATCCCTGTTTTTTTATGGATGCCACTTTTGGCCATACACGTGTGGCGATTAGGATATCATATTTTAAGTCATTGACTGCCACCGCCGCGGTCACACGGTGTCCGCCAACAATAGGTTTTCTATTGTGTCTGTTGTCTGGCAGTCAACGTATTTGTAACCACGTGTTCTACATTACGTACTTTAAACATACACTATTAAAATAATTAATAACAATTAACATTCTAGCAGCGGGAACTTTTTTCGTTTTAATATTTAACAACATTAAACTTAATTTGTGACTATGCGGTAACAATACCATAAAGTTTATGTTGAATTGTTGATACCATCGCCCCGCGTGTGTCAGTGCCTTATTATCAAGAGTGTTTTATTTTGTGCCAATTTTCACGCTATTATTTATTTGGTTTGAAAAAATTCAGGTTTCTATTTTTAGTAAAATTGTTTAGGTATTTTATTGTTTTAACATACTGTTAACATCTTGTAATAACCGCTGTACTATTTAATGTGATAACCTAATCACCACTCCGCATACATTCAACTTTCGGCCAAAATATTGGAAGTCTACCCAAAGACCCTTACTTGGTCAGCGGGATTGTCCGAAAGGGTTACCACTGCACACTGGCCCGGAACATAAAGGGCTAAGGAAGGAACACGGGTGGGTTTTAGTCAGTAAGTCTGACACTCCCTTCCGCTCCACCCAGAGTGGGAGGGGTCTTTGATGATTTCCCATTCGCAAAAAAAAGGAAAAAAAAGTCCCTTACTTGGCCATTACATTAGGTACTCGAATGCTTAACCCGCCTGGTTGGCAAGGCCGTTTTCGCGTTGAACTCTCCTCACTCACATCAGGCGCGGTCGCAGCCTGAATTTTGGAGGGGGTCACTCACTACACTAATAAAAAATAGGTATCTGGAATAAAATAAACATTATTGCACAAGACACAATTTTATAAATTTATCGCTGTTATTACTTATAAATTTATAGCTAGAAATTTCCTTTTATTAGTTTGCAAATTTTTGAGATTTTTCAATTTGACCTTAGATTTTGGGGGGGGTCATGTCCCCTGTGACCCCCCCCCCCCCTTCGGACCGCGCCTGACTCACATTGTCTGTCATGCATGTCAGATGTGCTCATATAAAATAGTTAGTGACCGCAAGCACGCTAGATTGTGCAATTACCGTCACTCGTCTACCAAGACCCCAAGACTTTGTGAACCTTTCATCGATCGGAGGCATTCGGAAGTATTCGGAAGTTAAGTTTATAGTTGCGACTACTAATAGTTTCATGAGGCTTTTGAACGCCCGGCGGGATATGAGTTCGTTAACTGAAAATGGTTGAGCTAACTGCAAAATGGTAACTATGCGTTATATTAGATGAAACATACTTACATAGTTTGTAAATCCGGGGAAGCATCTTCTACTACAACCGGAGGGTACTGTATATGCAGTACCCTCCAAAAGCTGGTTGACATTTTTCCTTTTCAGCTGTAATGCCACATTTTACTTTAAAATTCTAATTTTAAATGTTTGAACTGTTCACTATATATTTTTTTTGATTAACTTAAGAGCGTTTACGCCATAGAAATTTAAAAAAACATATATTTATGGTTTACGCCGTACGGCATTTCATACAAACTTTCAAGCCCTTATTTTCCGAAATTAATGAAACGATTTTAATGAAATTTCATACGCATTATGCAGAAGTTAGTACTTAGAGAACATTTTCGAAATGTCTTATTTAAAAAAAATATAACTGGAAATCTCTGTTTCTATGGAAAATTTAACATCGGTCTAATTTGGCTGTAACACTATATTTCGAAAATATTCTCTACTAACTGTTTAGACCTTATTAGGCTTATGCGTATGAAGTTTAATTAAAATCGGTTCATTCATTTCGAAAAATAAGGGCTTGAAAGTTTGTATGAAATGCCATACGGCGTAAACGCTCGATACGGGATTACCTGGTTATTTTTTTATTTCTTTTGATTATCGCCTTTGTGTCAAATACTTGAATTCCAGCCGCTAAAAGTTAGTTGACGTTCATAATTTCTGCCGATTTACAAAATCTACAGGGTTGTAATGTTTTTCGAATATTATTTTTAGTAAAATATCAACATGTTTCAAATTAGTTTTAATAATTGCCAGGGCTTTTGACTTTATTCTGAAAAACTAATGAATTCGAAGTTAAAATGTACAAGAGAAGGTAAAATAAACAAGCAGCATTGGTTCCAGTTTGAAAGGCATGGGGCCTCTATAATGACAGACACGTGAGAAGCTTTGTCTATGGTATATGAATACACTTAAACAAGCCGTCTTACCATTAGGTAGTCAAGAAAAAAAAATCACATCCTCCAATTCTGTGGCTTCAATATGTTGAACAAAACACGCCTAAATCAAAGGCTTAATAATGTCCTGACTCCAATAGATACTTTGAAAATTTGTGTGTCAGTAGACGAGTTGTTGGTGCTATTAGAACAACTATAGATTGGTCGGCGTGACGGACAGACAAAGAGATTCCGGAGACGGTCGTTCGAGTCGCAATAATGAACCACGCCCGCGGCGAGCCCACCCTATTGTCGGCACACGCAGGGTTACATCTCCCCTCTTTGATGTTAACCTCTCAATCGAACCTATTTATAACCACTCAAAACATGAAAATGTTCAACAAATTTCGACTTTCGACCCTAACTACTCTCTCTCTCTGCGGTCGAAAATACAAAAGGGTTCTTGATCGTGACAACCTTATTTCGCTCTTTAATAAGATTTTTTTACTGTAAACAGTGTTCCTGATGTTCCTGATGCTTGCCCAACAAGCAGAAAATTAAAAATTTACAAACAACCCCCAGGCTTTCTGTTTCGAGAAATAATTTTCTGTTCCTTCAAGATTAACTTCGGGAGTTAAACAAAGTTAATAGGTGGAAGTAAACACTATGAATAAATTAATGTAGACTTTAGAACAAATAGCTTTAATCAATGGAGCTATTGAAATTAATGAATAGGATAAGGTGACTTAGACTAATAATATAATTTCGCCGGATTATCTATTATGCGTGGCAGTGATGCCTAGGCGTGTGGTTTCTGGGAACGCATTGCGAATGCGAATGCAGTACGTGGTACCTACTGGTCCCTTTACGTTGGGCACCGCCCGCTGTCGCACGCCCGGTTCCACGCGATCAAAATTCAACCCGCACATGCAACACGACTCTAAATTTTTTTCCCATCTCCTTCATTCGACAAGTTAACACGTCGATTGGAGGATGTCGAAAAAACTTATACGATGTTCTCGGTAGCGGCGACTATGCGCTTCGACTGCATATAAACGCTTGCTTAGCACATTTCACAAATTATCGTCTCCATGTTACGTCTTTGACATGCCTGACACATATCGTCCTCTACGTTGTACGCAATTAGTAGGCAATGATTACATTGTTTATGACGAGTAATAAAAATTAAGCGGCATATTAATGTTTTGGTCCAAGCGCGTCGCGTGAGCGTCGTCATCGCAATAAATACATTTAATTTTACTATCGCTCATATTAGTATATGGCATGCATTAACGTGTAAATGAAATCATCACACGAAAGCGAGACCTTTGTTGTTAAATCACTAAAACCGCTATTGTGTTGAAGACAACAGCTGTCACGCGAAGCTATTGAGTTAGTTACGACATCGACATGCGCTCGCTGATTTTATAATAATACTTAGTTACAGAGGGGTCCGTGGCTAAATAATAACAGCCGCACAGGTCGATCGATCAGGTTAAGCTACGCTTGCCGCGGTTGGTCTGTGGATGGGTGACCATCTTTACATACCGAGACCCCTCCGTGCCTCGGAAAGCACGTTAAGCCGTTGGTCCCGGCTGTCATTCATGGATCTTTGACAGTCGTTACGAGTAGTCAGAAGCCCGAAAGTCTGATAACCAGTCTTACCAAGGGGTATCGTATTACCCAGTAATTGGGTTGTGGAGGTCAGATAGGCAGTCGCTCCATGTAAAATACTGGTATTCAGCTGCATCCGGTTAGACTGGAAGCCGACCCCAACATGGTTGGGAAAAGGCTAGGCAGATGATGATGACTTAGTTACAGAGCACTGTAATCCACTGAAATTATAGCACGATACGGAAAATTGCTGTACTGTGAAAGCTGAATTTGAATATAATTTTAGAGCATCTGTGTTCAATTTTGAATCAATGGCCTCTCTGACGCCTTCCATTGAACAGTGCTGATTAGAAGGTATTAATTAACAGTCCATCGGGGACGCTGAACGTACGAACGTCAAAGCGAGCTCTTGATCACACGATTGTAATTGACTCGTGAAAATTAACGTAACGAGGCGACCACAGCTGAAACATCGCTTTCAATGATACGCGACGTATTGTCTATGAAAGATTTAATCGCCGCACAAAATGATCGTTTAATAGCGTGCTGTTTGAACGGTGTCAGCTTTATATAGCGCGCGATGAAATATGCGTTTCGTTTTAATCGCACTATACATAACACAGCGAGTGTGACTACTGACTAGACTATGGCTAAACCAACAATTTCTTACTGCAAACAGGATATTCGGTTTAACAACTTACAGTTATTGCTTTGATAGTAAAGTTTATAATTATGCATCCCTCGGTGAACATTTGCTTATTGTAACTGTTGAATAATATTTCTAAACTTATGTCGTAGGGCCATATTAAAACCGAATAACGCGTCTGCGTGCTCAAAATGTAATTATACCAATGCCGTCGGCTGGAGCGAAGGCCGAATTTCGACCGGGGTGGCTTAAAATGAAATCCATCATTCGGTCGAACTGTGGTGACGAGACGAGGAGGCGTGGTCCAGAAATACTCTGTGAACGCTGCGCTGGTTATTTTTGTCGTCCTCCATCGACAGGTATGCGTTACGCGTAACGTACGTAACTCTTCACACAATAGATTTTTGGCTAGTTTTGAGCGCCAGACATGTTTACAAAGGTCGTTAACGCAAGCCTGCAGCCGCATTCATGTTTGAACGCACAGCACTAAACACTAATTCGCCACACACTACAGCTAGCTATTTTTGTGCGTCGTAAATTTTATAGCGGTTATCGGCTCTGTAACTGTTTAGCTGATGTAAATTTTATGTACGCACACTTTTCCTGTAATTTTTACGACATTGTGGTCAAATTACCGCATTGGATGACACAATAAAATTTAATTGTTTCGCTGGAGTCGTGGATTCGTAGTCGGGGTAACAGTAAGTGGTATTATTTTATTTTCGTCACGTCGCAATCCTATTTGATGGTTGTTTGTTCGGCTGTATTCGACAAAGGAGTTAGCGTGGTCCTGTCGGCCGACTTGGGAGGATTATCCGGATAATGCCGCAGCGTTTCCGACTGATGCCTCTTCGTGTAAATAATATCCCTTCAGTATCATCGTACTATCGGCTTTGAATGCTGCAACAGTTACGGACGTTTTCCTGTTTGTTTCTTTTTTATTATTATTCATGTTTTTTATTAGTTCATTGTTATAAGCGTTAAGCTCAGTAGTTATGTGATAATTATCATTGGCGTACTATTATTCACTTGTGACGCATATAACTTAGCGCCTCGTTTAGCAGCTTAGGCTGAAAGTTCGCAAATAGCGCATTAGTAGCGTCAAATTCCTACTTCATCGCTTAGTAAGCCATAACTCAGATGACTCTTACAAATTGTCCGAACGGTAATTTTACACCTAATATATTCAATGCCTAGATGCACAGTGAAATAAGTTATGGGCCACTCGTGTGTACCACCCCTAATATATCACTAGTTATATAATTAAGTGCAGTCACGTGCAAAATAACGTCTTTCCATAACGCTCTAATGCGAAATGAGAAATTCCAGTTCTAAGAAAATGCTTACCATTGATGTTATCTCGAGTCTTTCTTAGATTAGTTTTGGCTTTTCTTTTTGTTTCACAATTTCTTTCAGAAAACCCCACTCCTAACATAAACTACCGTCTTTTCTTATAAGTATATTAAAATAGGCAATTAGCGACTTACACTGAGTAATCCCCTAGATGTGAGGATTACCGCAATGAGGGTTTTCATTAGAGGGAACGACGGCAGATATAAAAAGATGTAATTTCCTTCTCATGTCGAAACCGCGTTAATACGACTGAGGGTCGACGAAATCCTTTCTGCCCATCAAATTAGTCTTTACCGTACTACGGATTCTCGATTAAGTATGTCATTAGTGATATTTTGATGTATCTGAGTGAACATAGTATTCAAAGGGTCATTTACAAACATGAATGGGAGGAAAGCATTCGTGAGTAAACAAATAAGGGGAAATAAGTAAATCAATCATCACGTCGTGGAATGAAATGAGTTTATTTGTAACATTGGAACTCTACGAGTATTTTTGGTAGTGGTTTCATTTAGCTACTGTGGAGTCCGCTTGTAGGGATTAGCAGATTATGTTTGCCTTAAATATAAAGCTGGTACCTTTGCATTAGAGGTAGGCTTGTATTTGATGTGTCTTTGCTGTTTTTGATTTTATTTTTTCTGAGTTATCTCTTCTAAATAAAGGACACTTTTTAAAGGTTAAGTTGAGATTTTGAAAGGCGTTCAAGAGCTTCGTTTTTTTTAACTGCTGATTGGGCCTGCACTTGATCTCGATCACGGCTGATGGAAAGCGATGGATGAGGTCTATAATGGAACGAGAGTGCCCAGAAGATGTCCCTGTTCACTCCCGTTTTTATAGAAATGAGGCAATATTTGCTGGCTGTTTCTGTAGCACTTCTCCGTTTTTCAGATGACAATGGGCCTGGTATAAGATATTATAATAAGAATAGGACTTCTAGCAAATTATGATGGAGATACGTATAACATATCCATTCAGCCGTCGTCGCCTGTTCCGACACAATAGATCGTTACAGACGTCGGGCGACACTTCCGTATGTATATAACACACTTTTAATACATATGAGATCCTCCTGATTCTTTTTCTGAATGTTTGCCTAGCGCAGCTGTCGACACCAACTTGTGAGTATTCTTCGACAAGAAAACTGGCTTTGTTTTCTAAACATTGACATACTGCTTAATCCAGTTGAATATAAATATTTCCATACGTCTAAACGAGTTTCCTATTCTGATTAATAATATCGTTTAATAATAATAATATCGTTTATTTATAAAAAAATGGTGCAGATTTACAATAACTTATCTTAAAAATTATAAAGAACACAGTTGCTCATTTGCCTGAACTAGGTAGGACCTGTGTTTCAGGCTAGAAAGGTGCTTAGAAATTTAAAATATATAACTGAGAAAACTAATTATAAACTAACATTAACTTAAAAGACTAACATGTTTTATTTACAGACAACGAGTAATTCCTCAGTCTCACTGTATGATATGCTAAGTAAAAATTGCAGAATAACCTTTTTACAGTCGTAATTATTTAATTTATAGATACTTAATTTCTTATTTAATTTATTGTATAGAAATGGGCCTAAAAATGTATAAAATCTGTTTACAAAGACATATTTAGAAGATGCATTTGACTCGCATACAATATCCTTTCGTCTCTTATTAGTACTTTCAATGTTATATGAGAGCATGGTGTGCTGTTTTAATACCAAGTGCGTTATGAAAAGCTGGCGAACTGTCAGCACGTTACAGGATTTGTATAGCAGATCTGTAGGATAGAGAAAGGGATGGAAGTTTGCTACTTTTAAAATTGCTCTCTGTGCTCTTTCAAGAGGCAGTAAGTAAGTTTTAGGTGCTCCACCCCATGAAGTAATACAGTACTGTATTACAGATTGACCTAGGGCCAAGTAAACTTGTGACACCAATTTTTTATCTGCAATTGCTCGCAATTTTTTAAAAACAAAAATTAACCTGCGCACTCTTGTAACCAAACTGTCAATATGTGGTCTAAAAGAGAGCAACTCGTCTATTTGAACCCCTAGATATTTTATGTTACATGTTTTAAGGATAAAAGGACACTTACATGTGCTGACTGAGCGGAGTCCGCAACGATGGGCATACAGATGAGAGTTAGTAATATTTAAATGCGGTTTGCGGATGGAGAAGTGAATATATTTTGTCTTGTCGGCATTTAATGTTAGTAAGTTGCTTTGAAGCCAGTTAGACACAGTATTTAAACCTATTTGAGCATATTCGTACAATTCGGTATTTGTTTTAGCGGTGAATATTAACGCCGTGTCATCTGCATACGATATAATTTTGCCTTGATTAATATTTAAACTACACAAATCGTTAATATAAATCAGGAAAAGGGTGGGGCCCAAAATACTTCCCTGGGGAACACCAAAACCTGTGTTTTTTTGCTCGTCGCTACTAATATTGTCAATTTTAACACATTGATAGCGATCGTCTAAGTAGTCAGCAAAAAGTTTCAGCGGCGTTCCCCTTATTCCTAAGGCCTCTAATTTGTACAAAAGCGTCGAAACGGAGACTGTATCAAAAGCCTTCGCCAGATCAAGGAAGATCCCCAGGGTCTGGTTTCCTCTACCAAGTTCTTCTGAGACATAATCTGTTAGACTGTGCACTGCATCGGCTGTGGATAATTTGGCTCTAAAACCAAATTGCGCAGATGATAAGAGTTCATTTTTCTCTAGATAGTTAATTAGTCTACTGTTTATAATTTTTTCTAGTATTTTAGATATTGAGGGGAGTAGTGATATTGGCCGATAATTGTTCACTAGGTCTTTGTTTCCGGATTTGAAGATAGGGATTACAAATTGCTTTTTTTAGACATTTAGGGAAAATGCCTTCAGAAAAACACATACGAAAAATATGTGTTAAGGGAGGTACAAGGATATGCTTAAAGTGTTTGAGGGTCTTATTGCTAATGTTATCCCATCCAACAGCACAGTCATCTTTTAGTCCACAGATTATTCGGGTAATTTCGTCTTCGTCGGTGTCTAGCAAGGCAAAAGATTTTAGGGTACATCTATTTCCACACTTTTGGGAAGAAGGTTGAGCACAGTCAGGTTTTGGAATCTGCTCAGCAAGAGTTTTCCCAACATTTACGAAAAAATTATTCACTTCGTTGGCTGACAGGATAGGTGAAGGATTAGAAAGCAGTAAACTTGAATTTGATTCGCGCTGTTTTGACATATAGGTGACGTTTTTGATATGTTTCCAAAGTTGCTTGCTATTGTTTCCCGCTCTATTTAATTCATTTTTATCGTAATTTCTCTTTAAGTTCTTTAGGAGCTTGTTACAAAAATTCCTGTATCTGGTATAGGTGACTTTAGTGACGAGATTTTCTGGGTCCCTCCTATATCTTTGATGAAGTTTGTCTCTCTGTCTTATGCACCGAATTAGGCCAGGAGTAATCCAAGGTTTAATATTATAATTTTTCTTGTTTACTGTAATAACGGTGGTGTTTTGTAATATAGCTGATTGAACATGTTTTATTAAGTACGATAAAGCAAAATTAGCGTCAGGTGTATTGAAAACTGGGCTAAAATCAATGTTGCATAAATCATATTCAAGTTTGTTTGTGTTTAGTTGCGTTTTTGTCTGCGGGCGATTTTGCTTAGGCAGCGTTAAGTTAAGGGTCAGTAAAACTGCGTGATGGTCGGTAATTGTAGAGTTAGTAACAAGCGTAATAAACGAAAAATTGGATTTAATTATCATATGATCGAGACAGGAACCGCTTTGATGAGTAGGCAGTGTATGTGCGGACAGAAAACCGTGGAATGAGCAGATATTAAGGTAGTCTTGAATCCCTGCATTGGAGTTATCCGAGTTAATGTTTATATTTATATCACCTGTTAGTATAACATTCTTAAAAGTGGATACTGCTTGAAAAATTTGGTTTAAGGAAGCATGAAAAGCATCTAAGTTTCTAGCAGAAGGGGATCTATATATAGCAATTATTGCTGCGGTTGTACCAATTTTGATAATCAAGCAATTACTCTTACAGTCGTGTAGATTGGGTTCCTCGACTGTGACCATTAAAGAGTCTTTTGAATAGACAACCACACCATCATTTTGATTGTTGTTGATTCTGGTAAAAGATACGTTGTACCCTGGTATTACTGGGAGGTTATCCTGGCGATTAGATAACCAGCACTCGGTTAGTATTATTAAATCACAATTAAAATTAAGTCTACGAAGAAAAATGTTAAAGCTATCCATGTTCTTATAGATACTACGAATATTTTGGGTTAATATGGTTAGTGACTTTTGATACACGGAAAGATATTGTCTGCAGTCCTCAACCTTACATGACTTTGAAACAGTTTGAAAACTATTATCTATGTCCGTAATTAAGGTACTATCCATAGTATATTAACAATTAAAATAAAAAGTAGTCTAAAATAAAAACAGATATGTGGCGCTCTTAGGCGCCTTCATAGTCGATTGAGTTGATGTACCTGTTTTCGGCAGACTTTTTAGCTGGACAATCCAGATCTCCCGTTTTGTGGCTCGCTGGTTTTTTGAAGCGCAGACATGTTGCACATTTTGGCGCTTCTGCTTTCTTTGTGCAGTCTTGAATGGTGTGCCCTTCTTCACCGCAATGACCACACGTAGGGGCAGTGGCTTTGCAGAACTTGGCTGCGTGGCCGTACTGCTGGCACTTATAACATCTGGTTACCAGAGTGAAGTCACGTACTGGACAGGACGTCCAATTAATAAATAGTCGTTCCTGGGTGATCATGACCTTCCTAATGACGGCTGGAACTTCTAGTATATAATTGCAGTTTTCAGTATCTTTTCTACCAGATTTGTGGCTTAGTTTGATTGAGGTCATAAAAGTATCTCGGGACATAGTAGGCAGTTTGTCAGCTAAATTTTGATCATAAAGACATTTAAAGACCTCATTTTCCGTCATAGATGTGGGCACTCCAATTACTACAATGCGAGGTTTGCGCTTTCGGGGTTCGTCGACGGTAAGCTCTGACGAAGCAGTTTGGACTGTTTGCTTGAGCTTGTCCAGGTCATCTTTAGTCTCCGTGCTGATTATGAGACCTCCTTTTCCGATTTTGCGTACGCCTCGTACTTTCAGCTTCATTTCACCTGGGCATATTATGTTTTGGACCATGTTCCTGGTTTCGTCACTGGTCTTTGAGTTGTCACATGGAAAAATTGCCACGGAGCTCAGTTGGTTTGGGCGAACAAAATTGTTGGATCCCTTCTTCACCATATCGGCAAAAGACTTATCACTCCTCCCTGCTCCTTGCTTCGTACAGGACTCCTGAATGGTGCGGTTCATCTCAGTAAGACAGTCCGCTAGGTCTCGAGCTTCAGTCATGCTTTTAAGAGAGGTATGCGTTTGTATGGCACTTGATTTCAACGACTGGTAACGCACGGCCATCTGAGAAACTCCATATCCAACTTTTCGGCAAAGATTGCTGATTCTTAACTTCTGGTCCGAATTGAGTTTTCCTTCATTAGCAGTGGCACAGACTTCATTCAAGCATTGTTCAATGGACCCCAACCAGTTCTGGATTTCCGGAGTGGGGATAGGTTCAGCTGGGTCCACAGCCACTTCTTGGTTCTGCTTAGGTTGTTGAGGTGATCTTGGTGTTGGTGTCGATGGGGGACTGCGCGGAGTCAACCCGCTCCGAGGAAAGGGGCTGCCGTCCATATTTCAGATTATAAAAATTGTATATTATTATAATCTATTCAGAATTTCAGATCATCTTTAACATCATTTGATGTATAAAACACACTAGTACACTATAAAACTGGGTCAGTATTTATGCAAACTGTGTTAATTTATTTATTTTTATAATGCATTGATGTGCACGTCTGTATGCGTTGACCGATCAAGCAATTCCCATGATTATAACATTTCGTATCCTTTTCAGAATCGTGCACAAAGCAAAAACATTTTATTTTCCCAACAACTGTGCTCAGATAGGAGCGGTTTCACTCGCTCAGTTCTGTATACGAAAGAAGAAAATTGAAAACAAAGTTTGTTGGTTTCGCAATCCAACACGCGTGGAAAAATGGTATAACTAGCAATATAGCTTTTGTTAGCTTGCACAGCGAGACCGTGCCGTTTTTACCAGCTTTGTTTTTCATAGGAAGCAAATCTCATTAGTCTTTGTCGCGACTTAAAGCCCGGACTTGCGCTTTGATACTTACATTTTCAACCGTAATTATGAAATGACCGCGGCACTAATTATTTTAGGATTTCAACGAAGAGGTGATAGATGGGAATTGTTTGGCTTCATCTAAGTAAATACTTGCATCCTTCGTTTTATAATATGGTCGTGTGTCGTTGCATTTTCAATTAGAGGAAATTGTGATAGATTTGAAGAACGTTTCATCATAGAAATAAACCAGACTTCACGAAGACTCATGTGCAAGTACCTATTAAAATTCAGTAAGTACCCGAGGAAAACTACTCATTTTAAGTTTCTGCTTTAGTTTTGTGTGTTTTGAAGCTAATCATCCGAATCCGCTTTTCCGAATGAATACGTCCTGTCGTACAGCGAGAATAATTGTTATTTTCATGTTCTTAACACCATAGAGCTTAACACTTTCAACGATGCTGTCCCAAAATATCATGTGAAAAATAGTTGTCTATCTTAAGTTTCAATTATGCATGCCTGACGCTAGCCTAAATAGCCTGCTGACGTCATAGTGTATGCCAGCCTTCGGTGTGAATATTTAAAAGAAGACACTGCGACCGCGTTGCGCTAAACCTTTTTAAAATCGAATGATTTACTGCAGGCTATCTTTAGGTGTTCGGACTGACGTTAGTCGTATCGATCGATCAGTACTGCCATCATGTTTTTGTTCAATAAATAATGATCGTACTTCTTTGATTTCGTTTTAAGCTATTTTACGATGATTGGGATGTTCATAAAAAAACATTGTTTAGTCTGCCCGCAGCACACACGATATTGGTATTAGAAACATAATACGTTCTAACGCAACATTTTTGTGTCCGGAATTTAGATCGGCAACGAGATAATGTGTAACGGCTGTAATATATTGGGAAGGTTGGCAGTATTGTTGTTAAGCGTTAGCTAATTCAACGCGTGGCGTAGGGGGCGAGTGCCGAGTAGGGCGAGTTGTGTGTTGCTGGCATTCAGTCGGTGAATGAACCGCTGTGTGAGCTCGTTCGCTCGCGTACATGTTCACAGGGAAGTGGCGTATTGCCAATCCGCGCTCGAATATCCTACGGGAGTCGTTATCGTCACACTTTGCCTGTACAACTAGCTAATGGACAATAACATTTGTCAGCGTGTCGCAGCGATGCGCTCAGCAAACGTTGATAGCGCGTCATATTTGTACGTAAGAGCTCGGAGTTTTTGCTACGTTAAGCAATTTCCCGTTTACCATAACACGATGCTTAGAATGAAATTATTGTTTTATTTTTCTTATAAGTAATTAAAATAAAGAGATCGTGTTTGACAATAAACGTGTTACTCATTCATTACGATAAACGGTAACTTCATTCTCTCACCGCAATACAAATAAAACGAACACTTTACAACGTTTATATATTGATGAAGATTAATATAATTAATGGTTATTTATTTTTATTTAAAAACTCCACGATAATGACCGCAAAAATAATCCTAATGTTGAACGAGGAAATGTGGCCCTATGCCAGAATGTAGAAAAACATTTGTGAGGCAGACATGTGTACGTAAACATTAGTGGCTTGCACTGCACCATCATAATCGTTTCCTACGTGTTTGCATCGTCACGTTGCAATGAACATATTCATGAAAAGCCAATTTGCACCTTTAATCATGAAAGGTAATGATTACTTCTAGATCTTGGCTTCTAGGCTTGCCATTACTGCAGCTTGTATGGAAGTTGTTATTGGCAATTATTTCATAGGTAATTTACAACGAATTACCGCATAAAGAGCCGTGAAGTTAGAATGACAGTTTATTAAACCGCGAGTAATAAACAGAGTTGTATCGACGAGGTGTAGTGTGGCCGCTTGCCAGCCACGGCTCTGTATCTTGATTAAACGCACGTTTGCTATAAACCTTCGCTTTGCCGCCAAGCCGTCTGAAGGTAAACCTCTTCCTTCTATGGATAACTACGGTAAACACATGCAAATCGAATTTTTATCCTTGTGGTTTCATTAAACTGGTTCAGCTTGCTGCTGAGACAAGCAACATTTACGTGGCGTTACATAACAATGTACCAAGCGCTATCGGTATCATGATCTATATGCACGCGGAGATCGTTTGATGTCAATTACACGTGAACGCGGCGGGCCTAATACCGATTATATCCAATATCAACCGAAATGCCAGCGTTCGGCGTGCCAACATCGCCGCGGTATTGTTGTTAAGGACGCGTTTACGAATTGACGCGCTTCAATTTTAGGTATTGAGTCTCACTACTACACGTGCACGGCTCACACACACAGCGACATGCGCGAAGCGGTGAAATTATGAGTAAACTGACACGACTTGATACTTGAGCCTAATTTTATTTCATTTTTGCCATGTATTTTTTTTTAATATTTACTTAATTTCACTGGACAGTGATTAATCAAGTACTTGCCAAAGTACGTACCTATGTATTAATTGGAACTAATAGCCGAGCTGAGCTAGATGTGCCGAGTTTGGGCTCATTTCGTTAGTTATGTTGAGACCTTACCTCCGGACTTGATGGAGTGACCTGCAGGTGTAATTCAAAGACTACTACTGGAACTAATAGCCGAGCTGAGCTAGGTGTGCCGAGTTTAGGCTCATTTCGTTGGTTATGTTGAGACCTTACCTCCGGACTTGATGGAGTGATCTGCAGGTGTACTTCGAAGACTGCTACTGGAACTAATAGCCGAGCTGAGCTACGTGTGCCGAGTTTCGGCCCTTTTTGGTAGTTATGTTGAGACCTTACCTCCGGACTAGATCGCGTGACCTGCAGGTGTACTTCGAAGACTGCTACTGGAACTAATAGCCGAGCTGAGCTAGGTGTGCCGAGTTTGGGCTCATTACGTTAGTTATGTTGAGACCTTACCTCCGGACTTGATGGAGTGACCTGCAGGTGTAATTCGAAGACTGCTACTGGAACTAATAGCCGAGCTGAGCTAGGTGTGCCGAGTTTGGGCTCATTTCGTTGGTTATGTTGAGACCTTACCTCCGGACTTGATGGAGTGACCTGCAGGTGTACTTCGAAGACTGCTACTGGAACTAATAGCCGAGCTGAGCTAGGTGTGCCGAGTTTGGGCTCATTACGTTAGTTATGTTGAGACCTTACCTCCGGACTTGATGGAGTGACCTGCAGGTGTAATTCGAAGACTGCTACTGGAACTAATAGCCGAGCTGAGCTAGGTGTGCCGAGTTTGGGCTCATTTCGTTGGTTATGTTGAGACCTTACCTCCGGATCTGATGGAGTGACCTGCAGGTGTACTTCGAAGACTGCTACTGGAACTAATAGCCGAGCTGAGCTAGGTGTGCCGAGTTTCGGCCCTTTTTGGTAGTTATGTTGAGACCTTACCTCCGGACTAGATCGCGTGACCTGCAGGTGTACTTCGAAGACTGCTACTGGAACTAATAGCCGAGCTGAGCTAGGTGTGCCGAGTTTGGGCTCATTTCGTTGGTTATGTTAAGACCTTACCTCCGGACTTGATGGAGTGACCAGCAGGTGTACTTCGAAGACTGCTACTGGAACTAATAGCCGAGCTGAGCTAGGTGTGCCGAGTTTGGGCTCATTACGTTAGTTATGTTGAGACCTTACCTCCGGACTTGATGAAGTACATCTTCAGGTCACTCCATCCAGTCCGGAGGTAAGGTCTCAACATAACTACCAAAAAGGGCCGAAACTCAGCACACCTAGCTCAGCTCGGCTATTAGTTCCAGTAGCAGTCTTTCAAGTACACCTGCAGATCACTCCATCAAGTCCGGAGGTAAGGTCTCAACATAACTAACGAAATGAGCCCAAACTCGGCACACCTAGCTCAGCTCGGCTATTAGTTCCAGTAGCAGTCTTCGAAGTACACCTGCAGGTCACGCGATCTAGTCCGGAGGTAAGGTCTCAACATAACTACCAAAAAGGGCCAAAACTCGGCACACCTAGCTCAGCTCGGCTATTAGTTCCAGTAGCAGTCTTCGAAGTACACCTGCAGGTCACTCCATCAGGTCCGGAGGTAAGGTCTCAACATAACCAACGAAATGAGCCCAAACTCGGCACACCTAGCTCAGCTCGGCTATTAGTTCCAGTAGCAGTCTTCGAAGTACACCTGCAGGTCACTCCATCAAGTCCGGAGGTAAGGTCTCATCATAACTAACGAAATGAGCCCAAACTCGGCACACCTAGCTCAGCTCGGCTATTAGTTCCAGTAGCAGTCTTCGAAGTACACCTGCAGATCACTCCATCAAGTCCGGAGGTAAGGTCTCAACATAACCAACGAAATGAGCCCAAACTCGGCACACCTAGCTCAGCTCGGCTATTAGTTCCAGTAGCAGTCTTCGAATTACACCTGCAGGTCACTCCATCAAGTCCGGAGGTAAGGTCTCAACATAACTAACGAAATGAGCCCAAACTCGGCACACCTAGCTCAGCTCGGCTATTAGTTCCAGTAGCAGTCTTCGAAGTACACCTGCAGGTCACTCCATCAGGTCCGGAGGTAAGGTCTCAACATAACCAACGAAATGAGCCCAAACTCGGCACACCTAGCTCAGCTCGGCTATTAGTTCCAGTAGCAGTCTTCGAATTACACCTGCAGGTCACTCCATCAAGTCCGGAGGTAAGGTCTCAACATAACTAACGAAATGAGCCCAAACTCGGCACACCTAGTTCAGCTCGGCTATTAGTTCCAGTAGCAGTCTTCGAAGTACACCTGCAGATCACTCCATCAAGTCCGGAGGTAAGGTCTCAACATAACCAACGAAATGAGCAGAAACTCGGCACACCAGGCTCAGCTCGGCTATTAGTTCCAGTAGTAGTCTTTGAATTACACCTGCAGGTCACTCCATCCAGTCCGGAGGTAAGGTCTCAACATAACTAACGAAATGAGCCCAAACTCGGCACGTCTAGCTCAGCTCGGCTATTAGTTCCAGTAGCAGTCTTCGAAGTACACCTGCAGGTCACGCGATCTAGTCCGGAGGTAAGGTCTCAACATAACTACCAAAAAGGGCCGAAACTCGGCACACCTAGCTCAGCTCGGCTATTAGTTCCAGTAGCAGTCTTCGAAGTACACCTGCAGGTCACTCCATCAGGTCCGGAGGTAAGGTCTCAACATAACCAACGAAATGAGCCCAAACTCGGCACACCTAGCTCAGCTCGGCTATTAGTTCCAGTAGCAGTCTTCGAATTACACCTGCAGGTCACTCCATCAAGTCCGGAGGTAAGGTCTCAACATAACTAACGAAATGAGCCCAAACTCGGCACACCTAGCTCAGCTCGGCTATAAGTTCCAGTAGCAGTCTTCGAAGTACACCTGCAGGTCACTCCATCAAGTCCGGAGGTAAGGTCTCATCATAACTAACGAAATGAGCCCAAACTCGGCACACCTAGCTCAGCTCGGCTATTAGTTCCAGTAGCAGTCTTCGAAGTACACCTGCAGGTCACTCCATCAAGTCCGGAGGTAAGGTCTCAACATAACTAACGAAATGAGCCCAAACTCGGCACATCTAGCTCAGCTCGGCTATTAGTTCCAGTAGCAGTCTTCGAAGTACACCTGCAGGTCACTCCATCAAGTCCGAAACGAAATAATAATATTATGAATTTATAATCCCTACTTACTTCTAGAAAAATTATAAGACTGTGAATAAAATCTCTCCTTGGGTAGTAGGTACATTATAGAATGCGTGAAGTATCATGTTTGGTATGTCAAATATTTTGTATCCGTACAGCGATCTTTTTCAGCACAAGCTGCTGCTTACAAGCGACACAGAGTCCACTCACGACGGCGGCCGAGCGCAGACTAATATTTCATTACAAATTTTTGTGCAATAAACCAAGACAGTGACCAGTAAAATAACCCTTATTTCAATCCAATAAGATTCACGCATTACAGCTAAATATGTGAAAAAATAGACTCCGATTTTTATTTTTTTCTGAGCCTATTTGTAACATTTTGAAAGTTCTTTTTAGTACCTTTTTGAGTTGAACATGTCTGCTTACATAAAATATTTTTAAATAAATAAATTTATGTTATTAAATAGAAGAAAAATATCCCCAAAGTCAGCACGATATCGTCGATTTTGTGTGAAGAGGCAACGGAAATTATTTTTTACTATATTAAAAACCAACATTTTTTAATAAAAAATAGCTACCATTTGAAGATGGAGGAGTAAACTATCTGTGGTAATTATTAGTTACATTTGGTTTAGTCTCATTTTGCTGCAAAGTGTACCGTAAAACTACTTATTTTTGTCAGATTCGTAAACGCGTCCTTAATCAATGTAATTTATGCTCCGATGCATAACACGTTAATCTGTTCAATAGAATATGAACTCTACGGGATTATGAATACTAAACAAGGTTAACAAAATTGGAGCGTGAGAAATTATTGGAAAGCTAGGGATTCAATTCCGCGGATATCGGCTATTGGGAGCAGTGACTAGTGAGCGTGGTCTATCTGTGACTTCATGCTTCGCTTCACGCAGCTCTTCAGCGAACACTGTGTTCTGTCTCCTTCACGATTTATATTCAGCCAACGTGAAACATTTGCGTCCATTTTACTTTTCATCGTCACTTTTTACTTATTTTAAAATCGACCTTTTGATCTCCACGTGGCTGAGATGCTGTGACTCTCGACCTTTTAAGGTAACTGAGACGATGAAGTTGTTTCGAACTACTATGTTGCTTCTTCTATAAAAAACTTGAGCGTTCTCAGACTTCTGTGAGGATCACGTTTCAACTTTTAACAAAGTGCTCTTTATAATTTTATATGCTAAGGATTTTCAAGAACCGTGTACATACTTACCTAGTTCCTGAAAAATAAAAGTTTTATGGGGCATCGGGATGTTATACATGAAGGAAGAAGATAGTCATCAAATCGTACCTATACAATAATCATTACATGTAGCTTGGACCTTTGCCAAGCGTAATAATGACTTTGACAATATTTTTCTCCACCTTACTATCGCTATAGTAGTAGTAGTAGCTCTAGGCCGCTAAAATTGTTCTTTAATAGACTCCATACTTACACAGTTTTCCCGTTTGTCCTCAGATGTGGTCTACACGCTGACTTCACGGAGCTGACTGCGTGTGTGGGCGGAGAGCTGGACAGGCATGAGGGCTCGGCTGTGCATCGACGGTACTTCTACATCACGCTGTTACGAGAACCCGTGTCCAGGTAAGATTTTCGAGAAATGATGAGAGGATTCTGGACGAATTGATCGTGGATATATAGTAGGGTTTTTTGGAAAGAAAAAAGTCCGAGGAAGTACTACCACCGTATCTACTTCTGCTTCAAAGCAGCGTTATTGTAGGCCGGTTTCAAGGATATGGGACCCGGTTTAGTTACGGGGACTTTTCAGCTTTATCTGGCATAACAACCATTGTTGCACCTGCAATGACTTACATAAGGAGCAGTGATAGATGGTGATGGTCGCAAGATTATAAAAGAAAAGTTTTTGGGACGTCCCAAATACATAGTTAAGTATAAAAATTGTAATCCTGAACAGTTCAGTTTTGTGAGAGTGAGTCGATGAGTAAGCTGACTCAATTTAATACCTGTACATAGTGAGCAGTGCGCTTGATCCTATTCTCATAATTACAATACTGTTGAACGCGTCCGTTCACTGTGCTAGCTTTAAACCTGCGAATAATGTTCCACATACACGGTTCAGCTTACTTAATTACAGTATACTTGCTTATGTGTAAGCCTTTAATAGCATATATTTTACTTAGAGCTGCTGTAGGGTGTAATTGCGTTTAATGCAATACCCATAAATTTTGCGTTAACGTTCTCCTGCGATTTTGTTCTTGATTTTTAGAATATTTGCACAGTTGCTGGTTGCGAAAATGTAATGATGTCCCTAAATAAAGAGTGCCTACTGCCTCTGACACTCAAGGCATAGACAAGTAATGAGGTTTACGCCTGGCGCAGATTGAAAAATTAATTAATTTTAATTTTTTTTTTGCTTATATTTTACATATTTATTTATTTCTGTAACTGCCCGTGTGACATTACAGCGGGCCCTATCAGAATACCAGCGCTGCGACAGTTATTTTTTAAATATCGCAGCATCATGCTGAGATAGGAGCCTTTTGCCCTCGTATAGGATTTTCCTTGTGTTACTTTTTTATTTTATTTAACTTGGATTTTTATTTTATTGTGTTTAGTTTAGTTTGTGATCTTCCTGTACGAGTCGCAATAAATACTTTTTCTTTCTTTCTTTTCTAAATGGAAGAAGACGGCAGAATATTTATGATAAGTGCATGAATTGCAGTTGTGGGCGACACGAAAATGATTCAATTCGTGTTGGACTTTTTGTTTGCGTTTGTTAACCCTGTTTACCTCATCGTGATTGAATCTACGAAACAAATTGCTTGTAAGCAATAGATTGGGTTTCCGATATGCACCGTACATTGTTTTGCAAAGACATTGAATTGAAAATCCAAGTGAGTCATGTTGCGCAGTGGTCTGACTACATTTTGCCCTCAAAAAGGGAATGGAAACCTATATTAAAAAAAAGAGCAATTTATTTATAATTTATTGATTAAAAGCCCATACATAATAAAGATGTATAGGCAAGTTAAAAGAAAGTGACACAGCCCATTAAATCCTAGTTCCCCGTAGGTCGTAATTTAGCGAGCTTGATAATATGCTGTGTTCGAAAGCTGTCACCGACCCTCGTCAATATTTTCGTTCAGAAAGCGCTTATGCCATTGGACAATAATTTTATTCCTTACACGTAAATAATAAATTACATTTTTACTAGTTTATGTCGAACTAGTTGAAGCAATAGATAGTAGATTAGAATAATTATGATAGTAGATTTAGTCAATTTATTTTATCATTTTTTTGATGACGTAATAAATATGTCCTACAGTATTTTTACCGACTTCAAAAAAAAGGAGGTTATCAATTCGATACGTATGTATGTAATATTATTGGAATTACATTATATTCACATATGACAATCTATTAGGGCGTCCAAACAAATATACAAAATTTTGTAGACGTATGTATGTATGTATGTTTGTCCACGTATATCTCCGTAACTATTAATCGGATCGTGACCATTCTTTTTTTATTGGCTTACATTTACTTCAACTTAGGGAACAGTGCAAGTTTCATCAAAATCAATTCAGTAATTTTCAAGATATGGACTAAGACGTGAAAGTGTGACGGCCTGGCTTATTGATACGAGCTACGGGTGTAGTGTCAAAGCGAAAACATCTCAAAACCTTGGTCAAATTCTAGTGCAACAACTAAAAATTACCAAATAAAAAGTAATTTAAAAAAATTAAAACGACTTCAAAAAGAAATGAACTCAAAATTATGAAATAACTTTAATTTCGGAAGTCGGTGGCAAAAAACTAAAATACAGATCCCAAGACACCGACTTCCGAAATTAAAGTTATTTCATAAATGAGTTCATTTCTTTTTGAAGTCGGTTTAATTTTTTTAAATTACTTTTTTTATTTCACGAAGCGACGCGCACACGTACACCCTCGCACACACACGCACGCACCCCCTCACACACATACGCACACTCTCGCACACTCACACGCACCCCCACACACGCACGCACATACATTCACGCACGCACACACCCCCACGCACACGCACGCACACCCCCACACACGTACCCTGACACACACTTTCGACTTCGACATTGTCTTGGACGGTACTGAGAGCTGCTGCGCTAACACACACATTCACAGCGTATTGTACACTTGGTAAACAAGTAACAAGTAAAGCGCGCGTCGCTTCGTAAGATAAAAATACTATACCTCAGTGTAACTAGATGAGTAGGTATGTAAATTGTATTGACTTCACACCGCAATAGCTAATTGTTCGAAGTTAGACGGCGATGATGACCAAAAGATTTATAAGCTTCTAAAATTGTTCTATAATAATTGACAGGTCAAATATCTGTAGGCGGGTCTTAATTTGATAGATTCAATACAATGGCTTATTTTAGATCATTTTCGACAATTTGAATAACTAATTGTTTGAGTCTTCCTTTTATTTCGCTTCCTTTTACTTCCTTTGTCTTAAAGGGCTGGCCCTTTTATAATTTTTTTTTATTGCCGAATGGGCCCGCTCTTGACCTCGATCACGCCTGATGGAAAGCGATGGATGAGGTCTATGATGGAACGAGCGTGCCCAGAACGTGCTTAATGCACTGGACTCCCACGCATCGACGAAACACAGCAGGCTGCTTGACTCCGGTGGGAGGGTCGCAAACCAGGCGGCCGTTAGCCCTACCACCACAAGGGATGAATTGGCCAGTCAAATAAGGTGTTGGGTGGGACTGTCCAGGATGCGCCGAGCGGTCGGTTCAGTTGAGTAACTGGCGGAACAAACTGCGCTACACCAGGGGGCTTCCTCATGCATCCTAGCCCTTATAACAATAAGGCTTCTTGTTTCGAAGTTCTTAGTGGCACTGGCAGGACAATATTGGTGGCCGGTAAATATCGAAATTTCGGTCTCTTTAATTCATCTCTTCCTAATCGACCTTTGTTCACCACTAAGAATTACAGATAATATCCCTAATTTTGTCATTTGTGTATAATGTTCCCACTGCTGGGGCACACGTCACACAGGCCTCCTCTCTGTGAGGAGTGGGTCGTAACCCACCACGCGGGCCTAGTACGGGTTGGTGGATGTCACATCTTCGAAATTTTGGTTCTAGGACATGCCGGTTTCCTTACGATGTTTTCCTTCACCGTTTTGAGAGCAATGGTGATGAAATAATTAACACAAAATAAGCGCCTGTCTGGGCTCAAACTACGACCTACAACAACTCGTAAATTCTTCCTTGCCTTTTCCACTGGTCCACCACTGCTCTTGTAATTGGTGTACTTACTGAATATGATCAAAGGTTAAAAATATGATATTTTTGTTTAGGTACCTGTCGGAGTATCGACATGTGAAACGTGGCGCCACGTGGAAGGGCTCCCGGCACTGGTGCCAAGGAAGAACTGCTACAGGTACATAATATTCACCATAATATATAGGTTTTAAATAAATACTTTGTGGATTTACGCCAGAATAAGAGGGATATCAAACAATGGTAAGCACGACGACACATCAAGCTTTACATTTCCAGTTTTAGCTGACCTCCCATTCTATAAGCTTTTTGTAGAATGAGAAGTCAGCTTATACTGGAAATGTATAGCTTGATATTATGTCGTCGTACGTACTGTGCGGGTAGGTATATCATGCACTCCCGGCTCATCGTTGCAGGCTTGCAGGGTAACACCGGATTTTCGTCGGTAGGAGTCCGACATAAAGTTCTGTTCTCCCAAGAAGTAAGGCAACTTTTCAGATGTCCATTATCTGCCTAGCCTTTTCCCAACCATGTTGTGGTCGGCTTCCAGTCTAACCGGATGCAGCTGAATACCTGTATTTTACATGGAGCGATAACAGCCTATCTGACCTCCACAACCCAGTTACTGGGTAATACGATACCGCTTGGTAAGACTGGTTGTCAGATTTTCGGGCTTCTGACGACCCGTAACAACTGTCAAAGATCCACGAATGACAGCCTGGACCAACTGCTTAACGTGCTTTCCGAGGCACGGAGGGGTCTTGGTATGTAAAGATGGTCACCCATCCACGGACCAACCGCGGCAAGCGTAGCTTAACCTAATCGATCGACGTGTGCGGCTGTTATTACTTAGCCCCTCATCTAGATGTCCATAAGAAAAAAAGAGGAGAGCGTCACCAAAGTGATGAGTGCGGCCTTCGTGTTGTTTTGGCCGGTTGAAGTCTGGCTTCCTGCTCTCTAAGTCCGTCCACGAAGATACTAGCCCGTCCAAAAGTAGTTCGATACTTCGAAATTAACCCTACTCCCGATGTTTTTACTTTTTCGGACGGGCAATAAAACATCGGAAGTAAGGGCAACTGTCAAACCGTATTGTCATTTATTCTCAGGTCGGGTCTCGAACTAATCTTATGTCCGTAGGTGATACGGAGAAGGAAACGTCCGTAATATCGGCCAAAACTATACAGTAACTATGCAGTGCTTAGAGTGTGGAAGTAGACTCCTTGAATTATGATCTCCTTCCACAGGCGGAGGATGATCGAAAGGATAATCGCACGATAACAAAGAGCATCTGTGAATGAAATACCGAGTTGATTGAGGCACAAAGGCTGCAACTGCAATAAATTGCAGCTTTTAGAATTGAAAAATTATTGGTTTCCACACACTACATAAGTACACATATCCTTTATTATTTTATTACCGTTATGAGAACTACAAAGAAAGGTCATTTCAATAAGAGATCAGGATGATTGAACGAAGTTCAGTTGCTTACTTGACTTGTGTTAAGGAGCTGCCCAAAGGTAGACACCGTAAAACTCACAGTTAGGTACATATTCCAAGCCAGAAAAAAAAATCGTGTATAGAAAAGACTTATTCCAAAAATATTTCATAAAAATAAAATATTATCATGACATGATGAAACAATTGTAAATAAAATAGAGCTTATTTTTAACCGACTTAAAAAAAGGAGGAGGTTTCTCAATTCGACCGTATATTTTTTTCTCTCATGTAATATTATGTAATGATGATAAAGAGAATTCCATCAACTAAAGAAATAACTAAAAAAATATTCCACGGAGCAGTGCATTTATTTATTAAATTAATTAAAACTGCAAAATACTCATATTGTGATGGTCATCCTATTCAACTAACTCAAATGCATTACTGATTTGAACCTTATTTGTTGCCGCGATGCGTTATCCTAACTAATAATAAAAATGTAAAAGTAAGTTTGTTTGTTACCTTTTCACGCCTAAACCACTGAACCGATCATCCTGAAATTTTGCATATACGTTGTCAGGTGTACAGAAACGGACATACACCTCTCATCCCGAAAAAAATTTCCCGAGGAAAACAACAATAACGTTATTATGATAATAGACGGCGCCACGTGTCTTTCGAATCAAAAACAGGACGTCTGTCGGGTCAGCTGGTTGTCAATATCAAAAATTTGCTCCTTACTGCGCCTTAAGGCACCCACGTATAGATGAGTAAGTTATGATGAGTAACACGCCTAAGGCGTTACCTTATTAAATCATTAGTAGCTACTAATAACTTTACGCCCTTTTGAGTTCTATAGTTGGATTGTACTTGTTTCCTGATAAAAGACATTTATGTACGATAGATCTTGTTGGAATGTTTGCGGTTTATGAGATGACTAAGCTTTTTGATGTCATGAATTAAGTATCTAAATGGCTATTATGCGTTCGTGGTTAAACTGCACTGCCAAAAAGTTATCAGATCTCATGTAGAGCCAAGCTTCTAACTCTACACGCCCTAACTTCACAAACTGTACACCTTAGTCAAAATATGTGGCTTGGCCGTTTCGCTACCATCACATGGGCGTAAGGTGAAAAATTTATTCACTGTTCATTACTTTTCTGTTATACAATAGTTCTTGTAGTAACGAAACGGCCAAGCCTCATATTTTGACTAAGGTGTAGAGTTTGTGAAGTTAGGGCGTGTAGAGTTAGAAGCTTGGCTCTACATGAGATCTGATAACTTATTGGCAGTGCGAGCCATATGTGGTCTCGTCTTGGCAACATTTTACATGAAAATGTTTTTGGTGGGATGCATTTGTCTCTTTCGGCTAAGACCGTTTATCATTCAAGAAAAGTTTTATTATCGCACAAAACCACAAGCAACCCATTCATAATAATTAAGTTCAAATTATTAAAACACCACATCGGGGCACTTGAATTAATTTGAATTAATTAATTATTTATTCTGAACTACTTCCGGTAGGTATTAATTAACATCTTATACTTACTTTATTATTCGTCAACTCGCGCTTAGGGGCTGGTCATTTATTACGTAAGACGATCTGAGGGGAGAGGGGGTTATTTTGTTCTTATATGGATGGGGGTGGGAGTTGTTTAGATTGTTCTCACGTAAGATCAGAAACTTAAGCAAAAATTTCAAAACACGCACAATCCCGCACAGCCGTATTGCTGATTCTAATGTATGATTAAATAATAATATTCGAAAGACACGTGTCGCCATCTATTATCATAATAACGTTATTTTTGTTTTCCTCGGGAACAGCACTTTTTTTCGGGATGAAAGGTACCATAGTGTCCGTTTCTGTACACCTGACAACGTATATGCAAAATTTCAGGATGATCGGTTCAGTGGTTTAGGCGTGAAAAGATAAGAAACAAACAAACTTACTAGCGCACCCTGTCAGTTAGTGCTGACATACAATCTGACACTGAACTGAATTGAAAAAAAAAATTGAAAAAGAAAATTGAAAAAAAAAAAAAAACTTTTGATTACGCGGGCTACCTTAGCGCATCCTCCTTATAGTACGTTAGTATTTTATAACACAAATCAACGCTTTTTATATGTTTGCTACTTTTTCTTTGAAATTTTGGTAGGTCTGATCCCTGGTAAGATTGAAAGGGGGCGAGGGGGTTCATCGAAGTCTTATTTTTTTCTTACGGGAATGGGGGTTAGAAAGTGGTTAAAATTGTCTTACGTAACAAATGAACAGGCCTTTATTGCACGTTGCCCGCGCCATAATATGTAATATTGTAGTCAATGTAGTCATCTATAAATTACACCAGTTTATGGTCAACCATGTCCTGTATTAAATTAAATGTATTATTACATAGATCATGTTCCTATCGTTATACTTAAACCGTTTATAATCTATTTTATCGTTACTGGCGATCTGTCAAAGTACAGGCAATTACCGTCCAGGGGCATTATGATAAAACTGAACTTAATTTCGGAATTACCATTAAGGCATTCATTCTCAATATACTTAGTGCTTTTTGATTAGTTTTAAGGCTGATGGAATGTTTTTGAAGCACACACAGCATCAATATTTACGGTACCTATTATAATCAGCCTATAATGTTCCCACTGTCGGGACACAGGCCTCCTCTCTTCGAGGGGCTGTAATCTACCACGTGGGCCCAGTGCGTGCTGTCACATGGCTTCGATTTTTTGGTTCTAGGACATTTCGGTTTCCTCACGATGTTTTCATTCACCGTTTTAAGAACAGTGGTGATAAAATGATTTACACAAAGTAAAGCGTCTGCCTTTGTTCGAACCCACTACCTACAACTCGTAAATCCGAGCCTTTGCCACTGGGCCACCACTGCTCGCTCACGCTGAAACACACAGCATCAATATTTACTGTAGCTATACCACTTCAATTCGGACTCAATTCGTATTCCAGTATTCTGAAAAGGAACTCGAAAACACTTTAATAAAAAATCTCAAAAAGGAGGAAGGTCTCAATACGAGCGTGTGTATTTTTCTCCTCGAGTGATTCCCTTTTCCGCGTTTGTATAAAATGATTCATATTTATAAATAAACACGCTATATTTTTCTAAAAATATTGCCTTTATTAGTGGGATCCATATGGCCCCGTACGTGTGTTTTCTTTTGATCTCCAAGGCCCGTTCGAACACGTTTATTGAAAAATCTCTTAGTAAACATTTTCTTACATTTGCTTTTCGGCTAGCGTGTTACACAGGGGATCATTTTTAATTACCTCTTCGGTATCTTCACACTTTGGCGACTCTGAAACGGAATTTAAAGCTGTGTCAACACTGATACGTTTCGGGGTTGCCAGTAGATAATGTATTAGGTTTAGGAGGGTAAAGTTCGGGGCAAATTGGAAGCAAAGATCGGAAAGGTTGACCCTCCAGTAATATGGGATTAGTGGTCAGTCAAGGAGACCGGGGGTAAAGTTACTGAGTGGCTCGTGTTTTAAAATGTTCCAGAGTAGAACCTCTATAACTCTTTCCATGGACTGAAAAGTACGGATAAAATAAATGGAAAAGGAAATAAGCAATTTGAAAAAGTCAATTCAAAAAACAATTTTTGGTTGCTATGGCTTCTTTACCACGTATAGATGTTTCTCTTAAAATATATCGTGTATGAATAGATCTACCTTATATAGATAAAGATTTCTGAAGCGTTGCCTTAAATAGGTTTATTCACACCCACATAGAAATCAAGATATTACGTTATATTCATGCTGATACAAAAATGTGTGTAGAATATGAAGGTGTCAGCAATTTGTTCTCGATTTCATGAGGTCTCAGGACGAACTCGTTACAGCTAGGTTTACCGAGAACACGATAAAAAGGATTTCTTAACTCCTTATTATTTATAGTTATTGCCCTAATATTTATAATGTTTTATAAGGTTCAAAGTTGATTGGGAAAATTTTACAGTTTCGCGTAGCTTGATGTGCTTGCGTCATTACCTACTACTACTAGCTGTAATACTGGAGACAATACACGTTATTCTGTTCTATTCTATTCAATGCGTCTGAATTTGAAAATCGCAATATAAATCGAGCAAGTCTCAATAAAGATCGATACCCTAGAATCTAAATCACCTAAGCCCACAGGCTGTGGGGTACGTTTATACTAGCATGGGACTCAAGAATTATGGTTCAATAGCTCGTTATTACCGATGTAATAATAATGTACTGTGAATGGACGCAGAGAAAGCAAACATGCGTGACTAGGATCGTTTCTCGTTACAATTAAATCATCAGCTCTAAACATTAACGTTAATTAAAAGTGATAAACAATAAAAATATATGCGGTTGCGTGCGGGAATCCATCGGTTGGCCATTTTGTTTCCCCGTTTTGTATACGAACTAGCTTTTGCTTTTGACTGCGGCTTCGCCCCCGTGGATGTCGGAAAATATCCTGCGGGAACGTACTACCGGCATTAAAACTACCCTATGTGTTAATCCAGGTTATAAACTAATATGATTGTGTGCCAAAGGGGATTGAAAATTTTTATATGTAGGCCTCATACCTATTGTCGCGCCATTTTGTTTTAAAAAAAATATGGATGTCACGTGATCAACTTTGTACGTTAATATTTCGGAAATGTGACGCTTTACCGGGCTTGGTCCTGTTATATTTTCCGTTTGCATTGATGTCAGCTATCGATATAAATAGGTTTCATGCGTTTTGAAAAAAATCAAAATGGCGGACGGGTACCCACGGACCTACAAAGCCCTTTCATCCAAATCCGTTCAACCGTTTTTGCGCGAATCGGGAACATAATATCCAGACCAACGGACAAACGAATAAAAATTCTTAAAACTATATTTTCGCTATCAGACTCGTCGAAAGTAATTGAATTACTTTTTTCAAAAATATTCATAAAGTTTTGACTTCGTTACTATTTTATATGTATATGTATGTATGTTTGTATGTATATGTATGTTTATAGATATGTTTAATCGTCAACTTTGACATGTATATTGATATTTATTTCGTGAAACCTTTCATATAAAATGATTCCATTAACTTCGGATAATGGAAATCGGTTTCTTAAAATTCGGTTTCTTTGAGCAATGTTGGTAACTTTGAACTAAGTTTTTATGTCTGATGTTTTTATAGGATACTATATATTTTTAATACCTGTTGTTCTTCAAGCCTTTATCTTTGAAAGTTTATTTTTATTAGTTATCTTCGAAATTAGAAACTCAAGCCAAGCTAGAGTTGCATTTGACTAAGGGCCAATTTCATGAAACTAAACGGGATCAGTACATTTAGGTAAACCGCGTTCAAGAGCTGTCAGTGTCAAAATTGTTGTGGAAAATTGACAGTAATAGCTCTTGAACACGGTTTAGATTTGCTGATCGCGTTCATTTGCATCTGTAAAATTAACCCTATCATCATATACGTGGTTTCAGTTATCAAATTAATTGAAACCACGTATTCCAGATTACGTATTTTAAACATACACAAATAACAATTAACATTCTAGCCGTGGATATATTGTTTACGCAACATTTTTTTTGTAAACAACATAAAACTTAATTTGTGATTATTTTGCAATAATACCATAAAGTTTGTGTTGAATTGTTGATACCATCGTTCCGCGCATGTCTAGTGCCTTATTATCAAGGGTTATTATTTTGTGCGAATTTTTACGCTATTTATTTTTGTTTGAAAAATTCAGTTTTCTATTTTTAGCAAAATTGTTTATTTTTATTATTTTACCAGACTGATAACAACTTCTAATAACCGCTGTACTAAGTACGTAATGTGATAACCTAATCGCCACTTTTTATATTTTAAATCTCTTGCAATGCTTTCAAGCTGCGTAAACTGACGGACATTTCATTAGTGAAGACTTCATTTATAATTACCCAGACAGTCGGATATCATAATATTCATAATGTCATTCCCGTCTATGAATAGATCACCTCACCTTTACTATGCGTGTTTTAATTATAAACGGGAGACACTAATGGCTAATTAGTAACCACAATGTAATAAGGAATGAAGTGATAATGTCCGAAAGGCGCCAATGCGGTAGGTAGCCAATGAGAAATAAGTCACTGATAACTATTGGCCAATCACAGACATTTTGTTTCCTCTACAAGTTCTATAATGGTTATTGGTTATGATCAGCATGTATCATCCCGCTGTTAGGCAAAAGGCTTACCCCGACCATTTTTCTTCTATGGGAATATCTCAATGGAGAACCTTCATCTATGGAGAACATAATAACAGTGGCGCTCCAAGAGTGCCGACAGAAGTGATCACAAAACACAAACAGAATACTTTGCCATCACTCACTGACATATCGGATATACATTAAACCGAGTACATCCCGAGGACAGCCGAACACATCCGAAGCGGGTATTTTTTTAATCATCTTATAAACAAAACACGCGCGGTGTCGCTTACGGCAACAGGGGCGCGAGTTTAATGATTTTTTTCCCATCTCAACCTTTACTCTCATAGTCCGATGGGACGGCAACCCGACATGACCGAGGAGAGATAAGGCGCGGGACCAACGGGTTTACGTCAGACACGGGGGCTTCACACCACCAACTCCGGGCTGTTACTGAGGCATTCCTAATGGAAAAACCCAATAAAACATTGCTCGACCCGGGAAGTCACGCTTGCGACCACGAGCCCAACGGGGCAGGAGCGGTGGAGAACATAAGAGTTATGTTAGACGCCTACCGACTAAAAACCACACGGTTCATTGAGCTCACACTTGCAATGGTCCACAGTGCCTCTGTAACGAAATAACTAGAGTACAATACGACCGACGTGACTTGGCGGGCCTGAACTTCGCGCAGAAGGCTGCGCACGAACGTTTTTTAGGAACCAACTGGTGGCATGAGTCGAGTGTGAGTGAGAGAACATGTGCGAAAGTTCGCAAAGGCTATACTCAGGCCCGCCAAGTTACTTCGGTCGTACTGTACCTATAATTATGGAGAAAACTTGGCGTGTAGTACTCGCAACGCCGCGTGCGTGTATGACCATATGCATGAACATAAACTATGCAAAAGGAGTAAGGATCGTAGCAGGTTGTGTTCTGTAGTTTCTACTTACTCTCATGAGAAGAAGGCGTGAGTATATGTACGGAGAAAACTTAATTGATTCTTTTCTCCACAGGTGCGGAGGTACCAGCATGTTACTCCGGCGACTCCTGGCGTGGCGTGACCCTCGAAGAGTTCATGACCTGCCCCTGGAACCTGGCGAACAACCGGCAAACTCGCATGTTAGCTGACCTAGCCCTGGTGGGGTGCTACAACGGAACTCTGAAACATCGGACTGCTGAGACAGACAGGGTACTCCTCGCCTCTGCTAAGAGGAACCTGGCTGCTATGGCGTACTTCGGACTTACGGAGTATCAGAAGGTTAGTAGCTTTATGATTACCCTACGGGGGCTTGATGTGTAGCATTTTGATACATAAGTTGACGAGGGTGGAGTTAGTCAGAGACTAAATTCCTTTATACACGGCACGGATTCTTAACTATACGGCGTATAAATTGCCCAGAATAATGTGTTTAATACCTAATATAGCATAGCAAAACAAAGTACAACCACCAAATCGTACTGAACTAATTATAACACCGCACGAAGTTGAACTTATCAGTAAATACAATCACAGTTACTGCCAATACGACTGTCCAAATGATACCTAATTGCTAAATTTTGTGCTGCTCGGTCCCATAGCGAGATATCGGCGTATCGATAATCACAATCTATAAATCCAATAGGATTTGTTCAATGTTTGCTTAACGCTTCTGAAAGCTTTTAAAGCTTTAGTAACTCTGTGATGAAACCTCCCAAGGATATTCGATTTGGAAACATTTGTTTAAAATCCCAAATGTAATTTACATTTAGCAGGAAAAGGTAATGTTATTTTAGTGTTTTGGGAATAATTCTTGTTATTGTATTCAATTCAATCCATATTATAGTATTCAATATGCCAACCTTTTCCCAACTATGTTGGGTCGGCTTCTAGTCTATCGGGATGCAGCTGAGTATCCGTATTTTACATGGAGCGACTGCCTATCAGACCTCCACAACCAAGTTACTGGGTAACACGATACCCGTTAGTAAGACTATATAGACGTTTGCCCGTTTGGGCTTCTGACTACCCGTAACGACTGTCAAAAATCTTCGATGGAAGCATTATGTTTATTAGCACTTAATTTTTTTTTGTTATTTGACGCACACTTTTGGCGATGTACCACGTATGCTCCTATATCTATCCTACTATTTGTTACCTTGCCTTACTACTTTGGAATTTAGTTCACCCTCTACTTGGCTGATGTAGGCTTAAAATTGCAATTTGGTATTCCTTAAGGCTTCCATCTCATGTTACGAGAGCCCGTACTTACTCATTAATTATTCAACTTACCTTTGCACAGCCCTCTCAGTAGTTCTAAGCGTCTAATCTTCACATTTCCGACGAATTCCACTCATGTGTAATATCAATAATTTAGTTATTCGAAGATTCGGTTGGTCACAGTTAAACGACAGTCGGTTGCCGATTTTGACGGCGAATACCTTCACTCTACATTCTCTCACTCACAAAGTCACCACCATCCAAGTAAAAAAAACCGACTTCCAAAAAAAACACTACAAACTGAAAAATAACTTTAATTTCGGAAGTCGGTGTCTTAGGGATCAGTATTTTAGTTTTTGCCACCGACTTCCGAAATTAAAGTTATTTTTCAGTTTGTAGTGTTTTTTTTGGAAGTCGGTTTTTTTTTTGTTAAAAAGTTTTTATTTCTCGCTTTTTAGTGGGTCTGTTTATAATTTATCTAAGTTACAATAGCCTAATGTCAACTTGCCCATCGCCTTTTTATAAAATATTCCTTTTCTCGATGCAGGGTTAATTGTTGAGGAGTTCTCCTTTTATTAGTTTTTAGATTAGATGCTGATAATCCTGGCTGCAGCATCAGGCCAGACTTATATCAACATTGCATTGAACTTAAAATTAGTCCTTTTTAAAATGAGCCCAAACACGACTATGGTGCTGTAATTTCAAGGTTTGTACTTTTTCTGATGCTCCTGGCTTCAGCATCAGGTCTTCGGTGTTCCTCAGTAACACTACGTTTATCCACACATCGAGCCCCTTTTAATGAGCCTAAACACGATATATCTGCTATTAGTTGTCGAGGAGTTAGGTAGCATCAGGTCATGACTTGATGATCATGAGACCAAATGTGGCAAATGCCCTATCAAACATCAAAACAATTTACTAAAACAGTCCTTGCCTGTTCGAGTAACTTCTTACTGTTAAGGAGTTGTACCTTCCATCATCAGCCCAGCTACCTGAGATGGTGACAACCATACACAAATACACAAGATACTTCATAAAATATGCGAAAAACAATAAGTGAGCCTATAAAATTTGAGGGTTGCCCTCGACTTCTCTAAGATCCCATCATCAGATCCTAACTTGGTGACAATGGGACCACCTCAGAACTATCTACTTTCGAACATAAAAAGAATTTTGAAAATCCGTCGACAATTGGCGGCGTATTCGATGAACAAACATACAAAAAAAAAAAAAACATACAAACACCCGAACATAGTACCTCCTCCTTTTTGTAAAGTCGGTAAAAATGTGGGGAACAGCTGATTCTTTTTCGCGACCGATTTCGTTAATTTTTTGTATAATATATCGTCAGAAAAGGCGATAACAAGTATGTATGTGGTAAAAAAGAAACCTGACCGACAATCCAGAGTTGAGGGACAAACGGGGTGAATAGGGATGCAGGGGTGAATCGGGACGAAACTTTAAAAGCGATTTTAACATTGAAATAATATAGTTTGTTGCCAAAAAGGAGTCTAATGTGTTTATTGTATTATAATTAACGATTAAGTGTCCTTATCGGCAACAAACTGTATTATTTCAACGCTAAAATCCATTTTAAAGTTTTTTCCCAATTCACCCCTGCATCCCTATTCACTATTGTCCAAAATAACTGATTTATCGGTATACTAGAAAATCGTTACTACTTTGCACGGTTTTTACGACTTGACAAAATATGGATATTTGATGTATTATACACTTAAACTTTCCAGAATAGATTCTCTAAATGATGGTTAAAACCGCAACAAAACCCGTTGCGTAGTTTTGAAGCAGCGCGGCCACACAGGCAAACACGAAGAGCAACAGCTTTAATTGAGTTATTCCGTTCTGATCCGCTGAACCCCCCTCCGCCCCCCCACATCGATCCCTGCTTGATCGTCTTCTGTTTCAATCTTTATCTTATCCACTATTTTATAAACTTTCTCATTCCGGTTTGATCAGCTTTTTCTTTTGTTTTTGATCCTGAAGGATCGTCAGCAACTTATAATATGTATGGAAGAACAGGAGATTTAGAAGGAGAATAGTACAAAATGTATCTAAGTATATCTCCGATATCGATCTACGATTATCGGATTTACAAATTTCATCATCAAAGGACAGCCAATAAGTCGAAACATAATTTTCCAAAAGCCAATCGCTAAAAGTAATCTACACGAATTTATTCGGAACACTCATCTTCCTTCGCCAAAAAATTCTAAGATATAAAATCTATAATTCCTTTCCGAATATAAATGAGTATTAATCCTTTTTTACGGTTATTCCTTTCTGAAATGGTAATTGAGTGTTATATTTACTTTAATCTTGCTTCTGGCGAATAGTCACATCATCCTTATGGCTATAATATGACAGTCGTACGGCGACGTAATGTTCCCCGCTTCACTGAACTATATGTGTATGTAAAAGGCTAAACTTTCACACTAATGTACCTATCCGGAGTGCAGTATGTGGGTCTTGCTTGCCTGAAAAGTATACTTGGAAACTGGGAAGTAAGCTTTTCATAATGTGATGTCGCCGCGAAGTAAAATTTGCCTTCGTGAATGTTGCTTTCGCGTTTGTAGCCTTTGAAGGGGTAGAGTCGTAGTCAACAGTACATAAAACCACTACCGACTTTGATCTTTTTGCTAAGCATCGGGCATCAGGTGGAACCATTACCTAATACTTCTTGATCTAGCAAACCAACCTCGACCTTTTGCCAAGCAAGCTTACAATCAAACAAAACTGCAACTTAAAGTTCTTTTTGCAGTCCTATTTTTCATTGCCAGATTTTTCCACAGACTGCGAAAAACAGTCTCAAAAAAGCGAATTCACAACGTATGCTTGACACAATTTCCACGCGTTATGCCACCGTTATTACTTATTCTATGTTCAGGACCCCGCTAAGATAAGCTCGCCCATTACTTGCACTTGGATAATTTTCGTAACTGCAACGCCATTTATAGAGTAAATCTGTATTAGATTTAATGCTATGGGCGATAAGCTTATCGTCATGCATCAAAAGAGATCCGACTACAAAGCAGTCTTGTTTGATATCAAAACAAACCTGCAATGAGGCCGTGTCGCGTTTTTATCTATGAAAGTTTTTCATCGCCAGATTTTTCTCAGACTACGTAAAATAGTCTCACAAAAGCACGCTTACGCAGCTATGTACGGCGTATGCATAACAGAAATCCCACGTTTTATGCCACTGGTATTACTTATTCTATGTCCAGTGACCCCGCAGAGATAAGCTCACCCATTATTTGCACTTGAATCATTGTCGTATCTGCAACGCCATTTGTCGCCGCACCGCCCCCGGCCACAGCCCGCACTGTTCTTTGTCTCAATGAATATTCATTGCTCATCTATAAACAGTATGGTTTAACTGGACCTTTTTTTGTGAAGTTACTAACCTTTTTCTTTTAACCATGGGTCGTAAAAGGAATCGTTTTGTCGTATCCTTATGCGACATGATACTTTTTGGATCGGCGACTTTTATAATCCGCGATCGTGGACAGAACGCAAAAAGAGTCGCCAAAACGTGATGCAGTATTGATGAAGTCGCAAAATCGCTAATAACCGATATTAAACTAGTGTCTGCTATATCCCAAAAAGGAGGCATTCTTCTATGCGTTTGGAACAACATGAACATTAGCCTCATTTAGATGATGCTGCAAATAGCACGACAAAATGCATAGTGTAGACATCAAAAAGTAGGCGTGTGTGCTATGCCATTGATGTCTAAAGTTTACTGTGCTTTTGTTTTACTGTTTACAGCATGCTGTGTACTTGTGCTTTAAAACAGCTTTGTCCAAACTACGTGGGATTATCTGTCATTTTGGATGGCATATTGATTCATATTCAAATGAATATGATTCAATATGCCTTCATTATAATTTATTCTGTCCAAGGTTCTTTAGTAGAGGACCTCAGTCCTGGCGAAGTGAGCTGTTATATGATAAAAAAATAATGGACCCATAAGTAAATTTATATCATCACTAGTATAGTGATGATATAAATTTATAGGCGAACACAACGAAAACTCAATTTAAACTCCACTTTCCTCCCTCACAAAGGTTAAGTCTATAAATATTTTCGTCGATATTCATGAAACTGAAATAGGTAGTTAGCTGACATTTTGTTGCATGTAACCTCCACGGGCTTCCTTCCACTAAAGGCGAGAACGGACTTACGTAGCGTCCCCCGAGGCGTGACTATGGTTTATGTTAGCAAGGAGTTATGTTAAACGCTGGGTTTCAGGGGAACTAGGTTGCGCCGGTAGTGAACCGTACATAATGTAACTAACAAGTGACGGCGCTACTAAGTACCTGCACGTGCATGCAGCGTTTAAACGCGTCCTTTAAATTATTGCCGCAGAGATAATTTTTATGGTAAACGGTTTATCATTTTAATGTGAGATTTAAAAACTTTTTATTCGACTTTACTTGGCTGTTACGTATGGTACAGCATATATTATTGCTTATCGCCAGCATTTCCTTCTCAATCACTTTAAGTGATGACCATATTTTTTTGTTCTTCTTTTATATCCTAAGCAGCTGATAAAGAACTTAGGAGATTGTGACTTTACTATACTAATAATAAAGCTGAAGAGTTTGTACTAGTCGGATTTGAAAAATCTTTTTGCATTTGATACCCCAATTCTTGAGGAAGGCTATAAGCTAAACATCACGCTAGGGCTTTAAGGAGCCGAGCAACAAGAAAAAAAGTCAGAAAGAACGCTAGGCGACATCGAAGCGTGGCCAGGCGATGCGATGCGACGGGGTGGGTCGAGGGAAAAAGAAATTTCAAGCAGACGAAGTTGCGGGCAGAAGCCAGTTCCTTACATAACGAACAGCTGACAAAGAATTTTGGAGATTGAGAGTCATTAATGTAAAAAAGGGTAATGAAAATGGAGAAATAATAGTGAAACTTTATTTTTAAACCACATTTAATTAGTGACGTCATTATGTATTGTTGTGTGGGCAGCAGTAGAAGTTAATGGCTGGCAGCTAATCAATCTTACCTGTCAAGTTAAACTGAAACACGTCACGAGTCGTAAGGAAATGCGTTCCCCGTGCAACAATGAAACCCGATGTTATGGCGCCTGATATGAGAATAACCCTTAAAATGAAAAGTTCAATTAAAAATACACACAAAAAATGTCTTCAACTGGTTGAATTACGGAAACAATTAAAAAGCCATGGTATCTCGCGTAGATCCACTTTCGAATACGATTGGTTAAATGATGCAGATCATTATTATGATTTAGTCGTATAGTTATCCAAACTCAACATGTATGTATACAAACATTTCATGATAATAGCAGTAATTGCTGAAGCATGAGCCAAGTTATTCTGTAAAATTCCCACCGCGAAAATTTAAGTGAATTGTGCTGTCAATCCCTAGCATTCCACCTAGAACGACAGCTCCAGCTACCTAAGGTTTCGCAGACAGACAAAAATTAAAAAAAGCTGTTATTTTGACATTACAAACAGACACTTCAATTTTATTTATTTGTATTAGGAAATTAATGGGGATGGGATGGGGAATGGCTATTAAAAATACAATAAAATTATGTAAGTAGATGATGGTGTAAAGGAAAGGGATAATGATGAGGGATTTAAAGTACAAGCTGACAAGAGTGAAGGAGGAAATGAGGTGTTAACAGATTCCTTTTAGTACTTGTCATGGGGAAGGTTTATTACTCACTCATTCGTAGTAGGGTTTCGTTCGAACAATGAACATTTACTGTAGAGGGTGTTCCAAATATTCAGTTGTTTCATTCAACAAGCTATACTTTACACGCTGTGTAGAAATCTTGCTAGTTGCCGTTTCGTTTCGTGTAGTACTTTACGAATAAAGTCAGGCAAATTGACTACTAAAAATTGTTCGTATATTCAAATCACAGCTAAAGGCCAATTCCTGTAATTAAAAACGTTCAAAATCTAGTCGCAATCTCATCTCAGCGACAATCAAAGTCAAATACTTGTCAAAAATGTAGGGAAATTAGAGGTATTTTTGACAGATTGAAACTGAGATCAGACTGTGAACGTTCTTAAAATTACGAGAATAGGCTATTTGACAATGTAAAAAATAAGGTCATAATTATTGACACTCGTATAGATTATCGCTTTTAAAATCGATTTGCATTAATTTTACTACAAAACAATGTATTATTTATTAAAAAAATCCCGAAAAAACTTCATCTTTTTAAATCTGGCGCCACGTAATCGAAAACGGTCTGGATTGGCTGAACTTATGATGACGTCATGATATAGTCAATTTCTGTCTATCGTTGACAGAACAGATGACTTTTGTCTAGTATCTCGACCGTTTCAACGTTTGTTTACGTGTATTTTGACGTCACGACGCCATATTGTTAAAGATAGCGTTTTGGCGGCTTATTTAAACAGTACATTTTTATTTACTATTTTCTAAAAGAAATACATTATGCAATTTGAAGTAATAGGTTTTTGTGGGCTCGTTAGACACCATTAAATAATCTGAGATGTTTATCAGAAACCAGTCAAATAGCCTATTGTATGAAATTAAAATATTATTAAAATATTATTTGACAATTGTATGAAATGTCTATAACACGGAAAATTGACGTAGGGTGTCAATTTGCTTAACAATACCCAGACTTTCTCCAAACTTTTAAAAGAGTGTTATGTAAAAAGGTTTTATGCAATTTGTGATAACTATATGTACCTACCTATTTCTATTTGATCCCGTTGATTTTTACTAGACTTATCATTCGGCCCTAGTAATACCTAGTATTGCTACAGTTATAGAACCATCGCCGTTATGAATAAACGTAAAATAGCATACTCTACTCGGCTCCTTATTCATGAATATTTCGTAGTATGGTAACGCAAAGGATCTTGAGAAAGACTCCTTGAATTTTAAATGTCCACCTTGTATACACCAACATTAAGAAGAAGGCTGAATTCTAATGCACCTACTAAAGGTGTTATGCATAAGGCCTTGCATGACTAATTCGCGGTTAATTTATCAACACTTTGTATGCACAAGAATGTTGCTATCATTGTAATTATTTGTCTTAAGACAAACAAACATATTTATTATAGCTGGTTATCATCTTAAGGGGAATACAGGACCTAAACGCAAAAAACGCAAGTTATAGAAACAATAAAAGTATAAGATCGACTACAGTAAACAAAATCAGAAAAATATATGATATTCTTCAGGATATATGCTAGGTAGATCTAGATAGTGTGTTGAAAACATCATCATCATCATCATTTCAGCCGAAAGACGTCCACTGCTGGACATAGGCCTCCCCCAAGCACTTCCACTTCGACCGGTTCTGTGCTTCTCGCATCCAACGGGTTCCTGCGGCCTTCACAAGGTCAAACAAAATACAACTAAGGTTGAAAACATACAACAACTAACAACAACTAATTTGATACGATAAAAAAAATCATGAAGATACCCCTAAAAACTTTCTTTTTACAATAAAAACCATACTAATATACATACAATCATTCTGATTTTTTGTCAGATTATTCTACAAGCAACATACTACACTAGTGTTTTAATTTTTTAGTCCAAACTTTTGTGTAATTAAATAATTGATTTTTGAATAATTGATTCAAGATTTTGTGTAATTAAATAATTGCTTCATATTTAGCAATAAATTACCAGCGTTGTGTCATCGCGCTTCTCTTTATTTTTTAAGCAGTTCGACAGTGACCGCGCTTTAGGTCATGTAAGCCCCCTAAGTTGGTAAACTTATACCAGTTTTCAAATCAAATGCCTAAATATACCTAAATGCGCGTTGGATTTTTAACTCTCGGCGCTAAGCTAAGCGTTGTTAATCCAATAGTGCGCTTTTGTTTAGGCCTAATGATAGTGGGAATCAGTATCGACTGCTCAGCATAGGGGACTCCCTTTTACTTTAACCTGCACCATAATTGCGTAACATTCTTTCAATTACAATATGAATCATTTTGAAGGATATTGCTTCATATGTTTGAAAAAAAATTCTGCTCAACAACGTTAATAACGCAATGAATGTTGTTGAACTGTCAAAATGAAAGCCATTACGATAGTGTGTTACGCAATTATCTCGCTGGTTGGACAAATTTTTATTTGGTTTCTATATAAGGAATTTCTAAGTAGCAGCCTGGAATGTAGATTTGATGGGTTATGGGGTGTGTGGTAATACGCGTATCTTTATATTTAAATATGTATTCCTCAATATTCATGATTGCACCTACTACTGTTTGTCTCTGCATCACCCAAAGGTTGACTGGTAGAAAATGCCTATGGCATTAAGTCCGCCTCTGTTCATTTATGTGCTTTTGAAGTAGATATTAAATAAATAAATGAATTTGAGCCCGCTTGATTGCAAACTCGCCGCTTATTACTAACGAGTTAGTTATGAATGACGAATGTAGGTGTTCTATAATAAATATAGTATCCAACCCTGCTAACCCCTTCTTCGGGGAATACAGGTGTGATACCGATGTTGTATTTATCTAAGGACAAACATGTTAATAGTCATCTCAACTTCGATAGCATATGCAGCGCATTATGCGCTGTATATGCTATCTATGCTCTATATGCTATCAAAGATCGTGTATGCGGCATACACGATATTTGAATGACACGAAAAACGAAACGATTAGTAAGTTATTGAAATGTAACTCTTTAAGTATCTCATTGAAATAAAGTATAAATTAGAATGACTGCCGTGCCGTGACTTTGATAAAACTTTCGGCATTCATACTAATTCATAACTTATCTTACCGAGATAAGAATGGCATTGCATTGACTTACTATTCGATCGTGAATGTCTTACCTTAGGGGCCGTCTCCGAGAGAATCGCGGCGATAGTCTCGCCGTGCCATAAAATTTTCGCCGCGATGATATCGCCGTGTGGAGACACGTTCTAAGAGAGTGTAAGTATAGAAATACGTGGCACGACGATAATATCGCCGCGATTCTCTTTCTCGTGGAGACGGCCCCTTATAGAAACAGAAGGTATACTCGATAAGTTGATACCAATTTGTGTCAGGCGTCTTAAAATAACATACCTATTTGAAACGATAACATTCTCTCTGTGGATCATAGACTTATGCATAGACAGACAATTTGACATACAAATATTTGTTTAAATTATCCAAGCGTTCTACCAATATTATTTCACGTTGAAATTCACTCTAAAGAGCTTTAAGTATTATCATCTTTTGTGGAAATAAGTGAAGCAGACCGAAAGGTTGATGTCGATAAAAAATATTGGAGTTGACTTAGCTTTTATCCCTAAGTCTTCGTGTAATTTTCGGAGTTAATGAAGAGGGTTAATTTTGACAAAATAAACGTCGCCCATGGTAGTGTTTACTTACCTAGTAGAACCTACAGTTACGTTTACCAAGTGTGGTAACAGGTGACAAAAAAAATTATCTTGCTTATGACAAATAATAATAACTAAAGAAAGAGTTTCATACTAAGCCAGATTTTCTGTCATGTTCAAATTTGAACTCCCAAAGATGCTTCGCTTTAGTGTTCTTATATAGAGAATTATATTTTACCGCGGTTTCATAAGTTTCGATCCCGTGGGAATATCGGGTTAAAAAGTATACTAGGTATATGTTAATCCGGGGTGTCAGCTACCTCCATACAAAATTTTATCAAAATTGGTCCAGCCGTTTGAGCGTGAAGAAGTAACAAACATATAAACACACACACACTCACAAACTTTCGCCTTTATAATATTAGCGTGATGCCAGACGCTACGCTAAGGGGTTGGTTAAAATGTTTGTTTATTCGACAAAAGGGGTGCGTCAAACCCTCTAAGACTTTGATCCGTAACACGCTTTATAACACAATAACTTTCATTTTGAAAATACACCAAAAAAGACTATATGAACTGCATTGGTCATCAAGTTGAATTGTCAAAATGAAAACGATTGTGATTACGAGTGTATTCGCAATTTCCAGTTTAAGCTGATCTAGCATTGTATAGGTTTTTCGTACAATCAGAATTCAGCTTATTCTGGTTATCTATATCCTGATGTGTAGACGTGCGTACCTATAAGTCAGAATGCGTGATTGTACAAATTTTATCAAACCTGAAATTATTAATTTGATTTTCTTCTGCACAGATATCCCAATACGTGTTCGAGGAGACGTTCAACCTGCTATTTGCGGTGCCTTTCACGCAACACAACGCCACTGTGTCGGGCGCCACGCTGGCCGCACTGTCGCCTGCTCAAATCGCACACATCAAGCGACTGAACTCCCTCGACCTAGAGCTCTACGAGTTTGCCAAGAACCTCATGTTCAAAAGGTATGTTTACTTGTTTACATTAGCAAAAGTTTCATACAAAGTTTGTAAAGGACAAAACAAATAATGTTTCTCAATTTACTTTGGTCAACTCTACGACTTCGTGATTCTATTGCCATGTTAAAGTAAATAGTCCGGTCTCTCTATTCTATTTCTCCCGCCCTGAGTGCTGCCCGCAATTTCTTTGCGATTTCCAATCGCGGATCCAATTTTACATAAAATCCAAATTTTCATGGCGCCAATCTCGGCTCAGGAATCGCAATCCAATTTCAAAGAGGATAGCGCTATAACACTAAGCTTGCCCTCCTAGTATATTTGATAGCAGAAAAATCGTTATTTGTTAACGTTTTTAGTAGTTCGACACCCGACGATGGAATAAAACGAAATTCCTTATAAATCCGACTTTCTCCGCGTCTCAGCGAATGCGTGACCGAATTTTTTACATTTACACAAACCAAATGTTATCAAGTAAAGATCGGCTGGTTTACGTCTCGCACGGCTCACTAATAATGTGGTTTAACAACGTGAAAGGTTTTAGGGTTCCATATCGGGGGTGATAACAAAACCCTTTTGTTGTTAGGGATGCCTACGCGCACATCTGTTCGCACGTAGTAAAGTCTCCACGCCAGTTTATTGTAGTTGTACATCATTAACAGCCTATAATGTTCCCACTGCTGGGACACAGGCCTCTCTCTGTGAGAGGGAGCAGGCTATAATCCACCACTCGGCTCAGTGCGTGTTGGTAGATGTCACTTGTCTTCGAATTTTTCGTTCTAGGACATGCCGGTTTCCTTCACCGTTTTCAGAGTGGTGATGAAATAATTAACACAAAGTAAAGCGCCTGTCTGGGTTCATACCTACCTACAACTCGTAAGTCCCGGCCGTTACAACTGGGCCACCACTGCTCGGCAGTAAAATGGTGTTTAACATTTAGATCCTAAACATTATTCAACAGTCCAATTTGGGCGTCAGAATCACGCTTGGCCAGATTTAGTCCGCATACGATACATATTTATGTGCCGACCTCGACATGTCGCCGCGCGCCGTGATCGTGACCCCGAGGATATAAGTTGAGAAACGTCGCTTTAGATTGGGTTTCTAATCTAAAGGGATATCAACTGTGCCCTTTACACCGCACGTTTGTGAAACCCACGCTTGATTCGATAGAATTTCTTTTATTTCTTCACTATGCCCTGAAACAACGAACGGACCAAAAGTTTGATAACTATGTCAAAGCAATCTTATCTCCAGTAGAATTTTAGCCGTGCTTAGTTTACGTAGGTATGTTTGTACAATTTAAGGAATTCAGGGAATGTTTGTGTTGTTAATTGAGTTGTATAATGCTTTGTGATTGCCGAAGCAGTTATATTTGCTCATAGAATATGTAGCTGCGCCAGTGGAACGTTGTACGTGTTCCATAGTATCAACACCTGCGCCATACAAAGGTCTGAACCTAATTACTTGTTACAGATTCGAAGCGTTGAAGAAACGAGATACGGATTTCGAGTACCGGTGGCGTCACTTGGGGGAAGTGGCTCGCAGCGGCGTCACCGAGTTCGATTGGGATAGCAACCTGGAGGACGCCACCACCGAGAAGGTCAAAGGCAAGTAGCCTGCCGCGCGCAGGCCAGTGACGTCACCACCCTAGTGCATACACTAGTCATAGATAACCACACAAATTGAATAAAGAATTTATTTTTTATTCATCGGTCTCCCCAGACCATGTAAATACTATTAGAAACGCGTTAAGTACATTTTCTCAGAGCGATTAAGTGCGGAACGAAATCGATTACGATCGCACTGTACAGACGGCACATCAAGCTACCCGAAACTGTAAAATTTTCCCAATCAACTTTGAACAATATACTTTAGCGATAAAGTTGAAAATCTATTAAAGAAATTTGACAGATTGTAGAAGCTTCATGTGCTGGCGTCTGTACAAATGAGTTTATTTAATTTTATTAATCGTCGTGCATTTATAAAGATATTCTAAAAGTCCTAGAACATTTTTGTTCTATTTTTATTATTATTTACTTTGGCAACATTATATTTTATTTGTATAATGCGCTCTAAATCCATCCCGTATAGCTAAAACTATACATAATTACATACAATATATTATAAATATATCTGTAGTGGGTATGTAATGTTGTTCTATATTGTTGAATGAATGTTGACGTTTGTTAGATACAGGGTAGGTAATGCATCTAGGTTGAACCCAACGAAGTGTAGCATAGTGTAATCGTTACTAGTAATTTCCAGTGAAAAGCGTCAGAGGTTAGATTGCGAAGGTTTTAATACCAAGATTCTGACCCATGACCTATTAAAACATTAAAACAGACAACCAAGGGTTGGACAGAGTGTACACCCACATTTCACCAGTTATGTTGAGGGGGCTGTTGCTATCAACCAGGCATAAATCCAGACTCCGGGAAACGGAACTCAGAGAAATTCCCGATAGAAAAACGCAATTAACACGGGAATCGAACCTGGACCTCATGCTCAGCAGTAGCGCTTGCGACCACTAAACCAACGAGGTTATTAGAACTGGTTCAGATAAGCGTGAAAAGTAAAATGAATCCGCAATCTTGGATATTAAACCTTCGCAGTGAAACTTGTGAAGGGGCTCCGAGGTAAGCGGTTATAGTCTGACGTGGACGATCCCGTACGAATTTATTTCCCAACCAGCTTTCCTCATTTATGAAGAGAACAGGACGCGGTCAATTGCGATTGTTTGTGATTGAATCGAAACGGTTGATTGATCGTGTCGCCGTGGTGGGAGATCCGAGAATGGGAGTGACCCCGATCGCTATTGCGAACGTGAACGAACAGCTTATTGTGATTACTGTTCAATAGAATTTTGTCCTGTTCCTTTACTAGAAAACGATACGTTTCATTTATAGTATTTTTATCTCAAGAAGCGACTGCGCGCTTTACTTGTGGTAACCAAGTGTACAAACACGCTGTGATGTGTGCGTGAAGACGAGTAGCGTTAGCATATAACTCATGTCATGTGTACACTTTCAACTTCGCTCGGACGGTCTTGAGCTGCGCTTACACACACATTCACAGCGTGTTTACACTTGGTTATCACAAGTAAAGCGCGCATCGCTTCATGAGATAAAATACTGTACCAGGTGGTAGTATAGCTACTGATCTTAACATTAATTCGACTCTATAAAAAGCCTTAGTTTTGAAGTTTAAGCACGCGAACCCATCACGCAGCTTCTCATCTATCTGTTTACCTCGGAGTTCAAAACTTAGTATCAAAATAAAAATAATAAGTAATCGAATCAATTTAAAATGGCTCAGGCAGGATAGCTCAAAAGCGTGGAATAATTTATAGGAATAGTTATTTTCTGCTACAATTGCGCTGTTACTCACTGATCGAACAATATTGTAATCAGGGACTTGAAAACGAACGTGCCGTTACCGCTAATGTTATCGTATAACGTTCCAAAATTTGTAACGATACTAAAACCTAAAAATATTAATAACGTTACAGAATATCATTTTCGTAAAACAATATTATGAGTAACGTTATAGGTATCAGTAACATTAATCTTATCCGCTTGTAATAACGTTACAGGAGAAACGTTAAAGATTCATTTGTAACGTTATTCTTCATACTTTTTGTCATCACATAAGTCATGAAGTTGGCAAAGTTGAGTATCGAACGAATATTGTTATACTAATAAGGATATATTGATAATATTGTTAGTGAACAGTTTAAGATTTCGTTCCGTTTGTCAGTATCGTTATAGCCAAGGAATTAATTTTGTTACGATCCTGGTGGAACGGTACAAATTATCGTTACCGGAACTACGCATAACGTTATTTTAAGTAACGTTTAAGTCCCTGATTGTAATAGGTATTCCCATTCGCCGAGTGTGAATGGTCCAGAGCTCTCGATAACAACGAGGGTAACATTTAATTTTTGTTTTCTGTTCGCTATTCGATATCGTTAGTGTAACCCCAAAAGGTCCCGACGCCCGGTGAGCGAACAAAGGGAATACCACTATTAATACGTAATTTAGTGGTACAGCCGAGTTCAAAAGACAAAGGTACGGAATTGTATGCACCGCAAATATTAATACATTCGCCGTTATTGAGGGTGGATGGCATCTCAAGTGCACTCAATTTTGTAGTGCGTCTATATATAGTGGAGCTACTGTACCAAATCAAATGTAAAACGCATTTGTTGCTAAGTGCATTATTAGTCCAGGTTCGCACAGACGTATTTTTTATCGCGGCGGTATTTTTGCGCTCTGGATTTTCAACTCTCGGAATTGAGCCAAGCATTGAAAACCAGTGCGCGAAAAAAAATCGCCTTCGAACCTGGGCTAAGTCGGGTGTTTTTCTACTTGTTTTTGTATTTTATATGAATTGGTAAACAAGAAAATTCTCATTAAAAATTTGACCAAAGAACAAAAATGAGTGCTATGTATTGTATGTTTGTTCTCATATGAGTTAAGTTTGAGGTTAAGTTTTAAGTTAAGCAAGTCTTTAATGTGGTGATAGTTTAATTAAAAACAAAAAATTAAAACCACCTGAAAAAAATCACTAAATTAAAAAAAAATATACATATTAATTAGATGCAATACTTAATATTTGTGTAAAAAATTTAATATTATTTTGGTTTTTAATTAAACTAAGGCCTCATTAGAAGGCTATGTACTCATTAAGTGCATCTACTCTGTAACCATGCAGCTGTAAATAAAACAATTGTGTTCTCTGTGTTGTTTATTATTAGTTAGATTTATATTATGTATCAAACTTTGTATACAGTCCGAACGTGAGAAGTTCGGCAATCTTTTTTTAATTATTTTTTTATATTTATTCTAGATTTCTTTTTTGTTTTTAAATAAAAAAAGTCTGATTGTTGAGTTCGTCAGCTTTATATTTTTTATCTAGGTCACGTATCGCATGATTGGTTTTTTTTTTTTGTAAAAATATACTTTAACGCAGGGACTTGAAAACGAAATGAATTTCGTTCCGTTACCACTAATGTTAACGTATAACGTACCAAAATTTGTAACGATACTAAAACCTAAAAATATCAATAACGTTACAAAAGAAAACGTTATAGAATTTAACATTTTCGTAGAACAATATTATAAGTAACGTTATAGGTATCAGTAACATTAAGCTTATCCGCTTGTAATAACGTTACAAGAGAAACGTTACAGATTCATTTGTAACGTTATTCTTCATACTTTTTCGTCTTTTCCGTCATCTTCTATGTCATGAAGCGGGCAAGGTTGAGTATCGACATGAATAACGTTATTATATCGTTATACTAATAACGATATATTGATAACTAGCTTCTGCCCGCGACTTCGTACGCGGATTCTGTTGCTAATGCCAGCGACAACGGGGTCGTCAAAATCGAAGATCTGAAACGTCTGATGTCAAATTCTAAGAGCCCGGGGACGGGAAAACGGCTTGATGCGCGAGACGATTCGAGACGTTCCAGATCTTTCATTTTTGTAAGTCAACAGGAAATGCCCATCAGACTAAACAACTTTTGCTAAGACGTCATTCCTATAATTATGTTATAGTGTCGCTGGGCTTTGGAGTTCCACAACAGGTGTTCCAGATCTTCAAATTTATTCTCACAGCAGAAAATGCTCTTCACGTGGAATATTTTTTGCTATGCGATGCAGCTCGTCCTGAGGTCGACACCCGCAGCCTTCAGTGTCTGCCCCTGCGAGTTATTTATTGTCATGGCGAAGCACACGCTCACAGGAAACTGCACGTGCTTGAATTGAAAGGGGTAATTGTGGCCGGGTGTCACTATTGCCAGGATCGCCCAGAGGACACGGTGGAGCACACGGTGGAGGTCTGCCCCGCTTGGGCGGAGTACCACCGTGTCCTCGTAGAGGCGCGTCCGGCCCTGGTGCAAGCTATGGTCCGGGGCGAGAGGGAGTTGGAGGCAGTCACCTCCTTCTGCGAAGCAGTCATGCTAGCGAAGGAGGTGGCGGGACGGATGAGGGAGAAAGCCTCCCGTCCCAGCCGCCGCGTGAGACGCTCCGGGCGTCGGGAGCCACGGGACGACTCCCGGCCACCGTAGGCGCGGGCCTGCGGGCGGAGAGTAATGGGTAGCTCACCGTCCGATCAGGACCAAGCCCGTGCCGGACGGCGCGTACGTGTTCCACGCGCGCCTCAAAGAGATGTCAGCATCGAGGGCCCGAAGCCTGCCGGGTCAGCGGGATTGTCCGAAAGGGTTACCGCTGGCCCCGAACATAAAGGGCTAAGGAAGGAACACGGGTGGGTTTTAGTCAGTAAGAGACAGTCCCTTCCGCTCCACCCAGAGCGGGGGTCATTTGATGATTTCCCATCCGAAAAAAAAGGGTAATTGTGGGGAATCAGTGGTATACGTGGTATAAACACTGTCTCGCCGACACCACAACCCGTTAGAATTTCCGCCTCAATGATATTTCTCTGCAGCGAGACGACTTTGAGCCGGGTCCCATTGCACAGTTTCGGTGGAGTGAGATTCCGAAGAAGCATAATTGGGACACCGACCTTTAGCTTAATGGTGTGCGCTGGTAGTCCACTTGCACTGAGGGAATTGAGAAATTCTACGGGGTATTGAGTGGCGTCATCTTGGTCGACAACAGTGTTTATTGAAGTCACTTCATATCCCTCAATTTCCGCGAGAATGCATTCATTGATCGCTGAAGGTTGGTCGTTTCTGGGTGTTAAAATGACTCGTTCACGTCACACCCAAGAATTATCTTGGTGCGGTATCCTATTGATGTCCCCGTACCAGGCGAATCAAATCATCTAAGGTGGACACCACTCTCCCAAGTATCTCAGGTAGAACCACCTGGCCACCGTCTACTGGTAGCGTTCCCTCACCCAATTTTAAGAAAAGATCAGAAAATTCTTGGGCGTGTACATTCCCGCCAAGCTGTGCTCTCATATTCATCGTTAAGCGCAACCTATGAATATGTGGCCATAAGAAAGAGCATTTCAACGAAGCATTCACCTCATCAGCCCTAGTTCCTCGCGTCACCACAGGCAGCGTTTGTCGGAAATCGCCGTTTAACAGAACTGTAACGCCACCCATCATTTGCTGGTTCCTGCGGATGTCCTACAAAGTCCTGTTTACCGCCTCTACTGCTTTTCTGTTCGCCATAGTGCATTCATCCCACACGGTTAAAGAGCAATCTTTAAGCACGCGCCCTTTGTCACTGTTGCGTGACACTCCACAAACAACAAATGCGCTTGGTAAGATATAACTTAGAACCAAAAGTTTGACTTGACTTTATGATAGTGTAGCTTGTTGTACCACCAATCAATCTGTTTATTAATATTGGTGTGAAACTCCCCATACAAGTAGATAGGACATGTAAAGTTCTCAGATTTCATAACAGTATCGTTCCTAATGCACATAAAAAATGCAAAAACTAAAAAAAAAGAATTTTACGATTTTTTAAAACAATAACAGTTTTTTTTTATAACCCGGGATTTGAACTCGCACCATCTATTGCGGTAAACGGTCGCCTGACCTTACCGCTAAATTCCCTGTTGACATATGGTTGAAATAGCTGTTCCCTTGCAATTTATAATATTACTGCTCCGCTCCTTTATAAAAATAGCGTGATTGTTATGTTTCCAGGGTTAAATTTTTATTAACTAAATAAATAACATGTCATTTTGGGCATTCAATTATTTTGTGCATTCAATTACGAACCAAAACCTTTTAAAATCAATATTGCTTACCTCCCATAACATACGGCGTGATTATATGTAGCCTAAAGCCTTCCTTGGTTTACAAAGAACATTTTAGCTGAATTTCAATTCAATCTATCCAGTAGTTTTGGCGTGAAGCCTTACCATACACACAGACAAACAGACAAACAGACAAACAGACAAAAACTCTAAAAAGTCACTTTTTGTCATCAGTTACGTTTTTCTAACAAAAGCCACTTATTTTTTCTCGAAAATTCTCAATGTACAGTTTTTCTTTCGTTACTGTTTTATTATATGTATAGATATTGTTAGTGAACAGTTTAAGATTTCGTTCCGTTTGTCAGTATCGTTATAGCCAAGGAATTAATTATGTTACCATCCTGGTGGAACGGTACAAATTATCGTTACCGGAACTACGCGTAACGTTATTTTGAGTTATGTTTCAAGTCCCTGCTTTAACGTCACTTACAGTCCCTTCACAGTAATTTTGCCTCTGATTTTGCATCACTGTTAAAAATGTAGTGATCTTTATTTTCGTAAGTTTGCTGCCACTGACAAGTCTGTCAAAATTACAGTGACATCCAACAGTAAACTTATTTATTTATTCTCCAGAAAGCTTACAGTCTTGATGATAATTTGTAGTACCACTTACAAATAGTGCTTTGGTTTATTTGAATTAATATCTAGATAAATGATGTAAAATTAGCGCTTAGGTACTGTTGCCATTTACAAGCTTCCACAAATTAAAAACTATGTACCTAAAGTTAAAAGAAATAAAAATAAACACATAAATAAAATAGTACTTAATATTATCAAGAAGATAATATTAAGTACTATTTTATTTATGTGTGTATTTTTATTCGAGGAATAATTTTGTAATTCTGACATTTATTTCATACAAAAACTGTCAAACGTCAAGTTTATTCCTCGAATAAAAGTTATCTAGCGATGGAAAAATCAGCCCTTAAACAATAAAAAAAAAGTACTTCTTTGTTTAAAAACAAAAACAATTGTAACAAGAATAGAGTTCTTATTACAATAAAGTTGCTGTTGGATTACTGCTGTCAGAGGTAAAATAGTTAAGAAAACACTATACCCGATACCTCTTGCTCTATGGTTTTGTTTTTTTTTTTGTATTTTATTTTAACTAAATCGTTGTGAAAATACTCGATTATGTATACAGTATCTGAGAATGCTCGTGTCAAACAAAAAGAAAAGAATGCTAGCACAAACACAATGCCATGTTTTAATACTCAGGCGACAGAAAAAGAAAATAAAAAATGGTTTTCTATTTATTACACGAAGGCAATGTACCTAATGTATTGAAATCGAAATATACCATTCAAACAGCAATAACGAAAGTAAACTGCAACAAACAAGTCTATACCGACTGTTTGCGTTCATTCTTAGGAGAGTGCATTTCGTATTCCATCCTCGGCACGCTATTTTGAACTGTATACTACTGTCAACAAAGTTTAAAGTAAAGACAGCACTTTCAAACTTGTAAAGTATAAGGGAATTGTGTATCAAAGCGAATTTTGTTTTTAGATTATTTGATACGGTCGGTACGAAGTCACGACAGACTTTGCAAACATTTTTTCGCCAAACATTAAATTTGTTGTAACTTGTCTATTTGCAAAAGTATTTTAGAGTTATTTTTTTATATTCCATTTAAACTGCATTTAAATAACAGTTTATTTGTTTACACCAAGCGTTATTATGACCGATGCATTTTATTCTGTTTGTTTAATTTGTTTTTTTTTATTTAAACAAAAAGCTATCCAAATGTAACATAATGTATTAGTGATTGCAGCTACAATATTAATAAAATTGTATAAAACGTATCCAATTTAACTTGTCCCTAAACAAAATGGTGCGGATTGTATGTAGTCGTGCATATAATTTGTAATACATATATGTGCGGAAGTCGAGTATAACAATACAGCCGAAGAATCATGATGACCGGTCTGAAGATAGGTTCTCCGAACCTTCGCGCATGTTCTCTCACTCACGCCTCATATCACCATTTGGTTCCTAAAAAAGGTTATTGCGCAGCCTTCTGCGCAAAGTTCGGACCGGCCATGATTCCTCGGCCATTATTGGAGTGCGGGAGTGTGTGGATGCTCTAACACGAGCGATTGAAACGTCGTTACTTGACAATAACGTTTGTAGGTCACTTCAATTTAGTCCTTTATACTGAATTGTATGCAAGACAGTGTGTATGGAGCTGTTTCTTTATACGTAGATAAAAAGACATTTTACGAATTTCTTTATTTAGCTGTACGTTCAATGACATCGGTTTTATTGAAATATTGTTCTGTGAAAAAGAGTGAACAATATTTTGACAGAGCGCGCTGTCGTCGACGGTACACTTTTATTTATCTCATTCATTTGAGAGCTATCTCAGAATCGATGTTACTCTCATAATTAGTTTATCGAATTAGTAGTTAAGTATCGATAAATGTATGTATATTTTTCTGTGTGTAAAATAACGCTAAGCCCTGTGATATAAAAAAGATTGCACCCAGTGTTTTGCAGTAATATCCTTTTTTGAAATTCATGAAAAAAGCATTTTAATTTTGGAGGTTGCCTTGATATTTTTTATGCTTGACGAGTGTATATAGTAAATTCATTGTAAGTATAAATTGGTCTAAATGACGTGGATAGCTTATAAACGATGGGTGCATAAGCCATAAGATAAGTTAGCCATATAAAGCACGTCAACTTGTGGTGACTTGATAATAAACTAGATACCTTATATAGTTATGTATCATAATGTACCTATAGCACACCACCGGTACAGTTCGCGTTGTCTAGTACCAAAATTTAGCGTTTAGTTGTTTTTTAAGTTCCCGACTGAACCAAAATATAGTACTTTATATTGTGTTAACGATCACCGAGTAATAAAAACAAGCGAAACTACTTTTTGGTTTTATTTTAAGCACATATAAGTCAACTTAACGACGGCGACGGTTGAGGCAAGAGATTTATAGGCATGTCTAATGCAACTGCATGAGAGGAATGTACGAAAACTACATCAGTCATATCAGATAAGCTCTTAATTAACTAAATAACGCGCGGAAAAAATGTTGAAGAAATAGTTGGAGCCGCTAAAGTCCAATTAAGGCTTGGCTGTGTACAAAAACTTGTATCTGGAGTGAGCTTTATTTTTCTAAATATGTCCGTATAAGGAGAGAGTGGTATGTGTGTAGTAGTCGGCGCTGCGCTGCGACGTGCAGGAAGTTCGAATGGTCGAATTTGCATTTATGTCATTAGGCTGCATCCGTCGCCGGCGACCGGAGCGGCCGGGAGCGAGCGGCGACGTCCCGCGGGCGACCGATACACCCCACCGGGGAATAATGTTGTTTGTTATGTCTACAGCTACACAATCAATCTACTATTCTAATAGACAAACGAGCGTTTAATCCTTGTTTATTTCTCGAAATCTCCCATCTTCGCAGAAAATGTTATCTATCTCTGAAATAGATATAATTAACAACGACGATGACAGTAATGGCTTTGTAATTTATGATTGCCATGCCTAATATAAAATATTATAGCTATACCATCAATAAATTGATATTGGCAAACCCGCATCATAAACTGATCACTGAATAAAGAATTATTGGCGAATATAGGTCAGGCGAGTGCTCGACCAATCGTGTGCAGGCTACGATCAATTTAAATAATGCAGGCATGTGTGGACTTGTGGAGTGTTTGAGTTACTTTTTATTAAAATATTCGCGATTTCCAGAGCCCTCGTCACACCTGTGGATGAAGGGTAGACAGGGATGCAAGTTAGGGGAACCTTGTCGGGCAATTTGGTGAGGAGCGCATAAGTTACGACGACCCACCACCATTCAAACTTGACCCAGTCCAGAGATACTTGAGAAAAGAACTAACTGGGCTAAAAATGGTAGGAGACTGGAAGAAGAATGTGATTACGCTCGCTCGTTCGTATTTTCTCTAACAGTACCTACATCATGGAGTTAGGTAACCATAGTACCTATGCGTTAAACATGCAATATACGCCTCTACTGTCTACACATGACTTGCAGCTTTTGAGCGTTTACGCCGTACGGCATTTCATACAAACTTTTAAGCCCTTATTTTTCGAAATTAATGAACCGTTTTAATGAAACTGCATTCGCATAAGCAGGATACAAAAGGTCTAAAAAGTTACTTAAGAACTTTTTCGAAATGTCTTATTTAAAAAAAGATAACTGGAAATCTCTCGTTTCTATAAAAAATTTAAATACAGTCTAATTTGGCTGTAACACTATTTTTCGGAAATGTTCTTATGTAACTTTTTAGACCTTTGTGTCCTGCTTATTCATATGAAGTTTCATTAAAATCGGGTCATTCATTTCGAAAAACAAGGGTTTGAAAGTTTGCATCAAATGCCGTACGGCGTAAACGCTCTTAATTTTCTTCAACCCAGCTTTGCTCAAATTAGATTAGCCAGGTGTCGCAGCAACAGAAAGTGCCTTGGTTCAAGGCCGTAGCAAATGCAGATCTATTAATAAAAATACAGGTAATAATTTGAAGACATGATCCAGTACCCTAACTGCCTAAGACATTTTCAATCAATCTGAATCATTTTGAAGTATATTGCTAATCCATTGCTTCTTAAGTTCGAAAAATGTGTCTGCTCAACAACATAAATAAAGCAACGAATGTTGTTGAACTGTCAAAATGAAACCCATTGCTACTGATACTGTGTTACGCAATTATCTCTCTGAACAGTGAAGGACCGTGTAAGGAAGAGCGTTAGACTTCATACTCCCGGAACGGTCATTTGGAATTTGGGTATCAATATTGGGTCATGCTCCTTTGCATGATATTAAAAACCCAAATTCCAAATTAACCGTTAAAATATAAAGACAAGTGAGTCAAGAATGCAATAAACCATTTCATTGTAAATAAAAGAATCAACGGACAAATGGGCACTTGTGATATCAATGGCTTGTGATATCACATTCGATGCGTCTCCATACGTCAGATAAGATCGCGAGACGCATAATAAAACGATCGCGTTGCCAGTAAGTGGTGTTTGGTGGCTCTTACAGTGCATTAAGATGCAACCGGGGACGTTTCCCGACAGTCTCCGGTTACATCGACGGGTCCTAAGGAAACAATTTGGAACGCTTCTTGGAAAACTAGAAATAGCACCCGAATTTATAATTCCAGTTTTTTATAACAAGTTCGATGGAAATCTTTGTCGTTTTGAAAGTTTTTTTTATTATTATGTATGCTTGGTCGTTGATGTGTTTATTTGTTATAAGAAGGGTATTTTCCTATAAGATGAAGCAATTTGTTTCTACGTTGATCGTCAAGAAATTATCATTTGTAGATTGTAGTTCAGTAAACGAATGACTCAGAAGCCGGGTGTAAAGTGCGTGAGCCTAAGCGATTCCATCAGAAACTTGATCAGGGTGCTTAGGCAGTGGTCACTCCGGCTCACCTCCTAGACGTTAGGACTTTTAGTGTGTTCACTTCCTAAGTACCCTGAACAAGTTTCTGAAGGAATCGCTTAGGCCCCCTGCTCACGCACTCTACAACTTTTTTATTGACTGGACTAATGTAACAGTTTTCATGTACGCTTGCGCCATCTTAACTCACCCGTGCTATGAAATTCAGAAAATATCTGAAGATGAAGGGTGTGTATATTTCCAGAGAGAATCTGTAGCAAAATCCCCAAACCTACATGCAGCAGTAAAAGTTGAATCTAACAAAGCTGAGAGTTCGAGACACAACACAATACGGGTTTGTTAAACCATTGTTTTGAGTAAATTGAACGAAATGCATTAAGATAAAGAGGGGTTTATTTCTGTGCGAATGAACGATGTTGTTTCCACAGAGACACTTTAATGTTTAAGCGAAGTTCTACAAAAGGGGGGAAACGTCTAAAAAGCTTTCTGAACAAGTAGGAGTCTTCACACTCTTTGTCTTCACGTTGTGTTCCTTGTGATCGGCCATTGTGTCCTTATCGTGCCACCAGTTATCTGCCGGGTTTAGGCACCAATTTATAGTTATTATAGGGGCGAGCCTAAGGGCACCGGTTATTAGGGTCCGCCTTTGTTTGGCCTGATAAAGGCCTGCTAAAGGTATCGGGCGCTAAGCAGGTCGACTCGCGAATCGAACGTATTGACATTAATAGAGTCCGGCGTTTTATCTTGTTTGTGGGTGCGAAACTATAAATTTGGTTCGTATCTACTTCTTTGTTCTGAAATTATAATAAATATCTTGGTTGTTGTAATGCTTCTAATGCTTGTAATGTTCTTAAACCATCTTTTTTATTTTGCACTGCATTACCTTCTCGTCGCCGGCTGTTTTATCGCCGCATAAACATTTTTTATATCTTTTTCCTCCATTATTGTTTAATCCTAAACACTTTTCTAGCTCATATGAGTAGGTACTATTTGCACTGCATTTTATTTACACCTGACACTATAATAGTAAGTACCTAAGTAACAGGAGTCTGAATGAAACGACGACGTCTTGGAAACGACTAGTTTATTCCGTAAACATTGTCCGTTAGCAGTCACTCTATGACACTAAGCACTAATAATATCTATAGAATACCCACTACAATACCCTTTTTTTTTTTCGGATGGGAGATCATCAATGGGTGGAGCGGAAGGGAGTGTTAGACTCTTACTGACTAAAACCCACCCGTTTTCCTTCCCTAGCCCTTTGTGTTCCGGGCCAGCGGTAACCCTTTCGACAATCCCGCTGACCCGGCAGGCTTCGGCCCTATGGGGCCCCTCCTCGATGCTAACATCTCTTTGAGGCGCGCGTGGAACACGTACGCGCCGTCCGGCACGGGCCTGGTCCTGATCGGACGGTGAGCTACCCATTACTCTCCGCCCGCAGGCCCGCGCCTACGGTGGCCGGGAGTCGTCACGCGACTCCCGACGCCCGGAGCGTCTCCCGCGGCGGCTGGGACGAGAGGCTCTCTCCCTGAGCCGTCCCGCCACCTCCTTCGCTAGCATGACTGCTTCGCAGAAGGAGGTGACTGCCTCCCACTCCCTCTCGCCCCGGACCATGACTTGCACCAGGGCCGGACGCGAGAGGTCGCCGCCGCTGCCGATCGCCTCTACGAGGACACGGCGGTGCTCCGCCCAAGCGGGGCAGACCTCCACCGTGTGCTCCACCGTGTCTTCTGGGACTACAATACCCTTGGACCAAATTCAGAAAATATTGAAACTTTTTATATAAATACATAATTATGTATCTATACATATCTACCAAAAAAGCTAGCGAAGCACCGGAAGGTCATTTTATGTCAATATTAATATAATAATTGATTAATCATTAAGTGTTTTCTAACGCAACAAGAACCATACTTATTGTTATTTCCAGTTTTTCCAATCTCATGCTGACTTTCTTCTTTTCGATTCTGACAGTACAAATTCCCATCGCAAAAATATAGTGTTTCCCCCATTTGACCTTTGTCGACACAGTAAGAAGAAACGCACGTGGTTTTCTTCGGTTATGAGTTTGGTTTAGAAACGTTCAATTTATTTTAGTTGCTCATCGGTCGTTAACATACAAAAGTGTTGAATGTCGGACTAAGGTACCTGCGGTAAATAAGAGCCGGCATAATTAAAACTTAAATATTGAGAAAAATAGGCAAAATTTAAATAAAAATCAAGAATATTATTGAACATTATTTAATTGAGATCTAAAAAAAATGCCTTTAAGGCTAGGTTTTAAACATTTTGTGAACAAAAATAAACTTTAAAAAATCCTTTACTATGGACCTTAATAAACTCAGGTAGTCTATTAAGGTCCGAGACAAAATTAAAAGAAATTAAACTGATAAACCATAAAATAAATGGTTTTCCTCTATAACTCAACATAATTAATATTTTCAGGCAAAATATTTAACATTTTACCATCAATCATACAAAAAAAACATACATTGGCCCTTATAAAACTCAAGGAATAATTATTTTGTAACAAAAGGATGTTATTTAAGTAAAATCAACTAATTTACACTATTTTTAGATAAAAAACTCTTAACCAAAAATATAGGTTTAACAAAAATTCAAAAATAAATGCTTATTTTTTGCCCGGCAAATGCCATGGCCCTTATTAAAATAATGAAATAGTAACAAACTTTTATTCTGCTTAAGGTTCAGTAATGGTATATTATCCTCCGAGTCCTCTGATGACGAACTATCAGATCATTGCCTTGCCACATTATGTACGTAACTACCGTGGCTGATTCCTTTTTCTGGCGTACATGACTGACCAAAGTGCACGACGTTTCTTAACAAGAGGTTCCATTATTCCAGTCTGTAATAAATTATGTGTTGAAAAATATGATTTTAAACAAGCTTTCATAAAACTCGTATTTTGATCAAAATTTGCCAAAAACCATTAATATACTGTTATTCGCTAAGGAATCCCGTTGTCTACCTTCTGTCTCCATTAACAGATAGTTCGTTGTTACTATAATATTGTATTTTTGTCGAAAGCATGCAAAGTTTTAAATCGGGAACACATACAAACCCACACACATAGCAAGTTAAAAAGCTTGTAAAAATGTTTCAAATACATTTAACTCACAATAACATTAATGTTAATAAAAAGATAAAGCTATTTATCTACTAGAAAAGAAAACCAAACAAAAAAAAAAATATTTAGACAGGCCAATAAGGGCCGGCCCTTATTCACTTCCTTCCAGGTGGCCCTTATTAGCAATGGCGTCACTTTTTACAAATCTTGATTTGAAAGTTGGCAAATATCAACAAATTAAAATAACTTATCTTGATTCAACAGCTCTAATGCCCACTTTACAGTAATTCGGTGTTCACTTATTGTAAAATACACTATTTTCTTTTTAATGAATATTCTTGCATCAGCATTTTTTTTTAAACTGTGACGCCGACCGTCCACATTGAGTTACTGGGAGCTACTGACAAAATGACGGCGCGCACGGCAACGCGCGCGCGTGAGATAGCAATACTATTGGTCCTTTTTATGTATGCGAGAGATCCAACCTATAAAACTATTGAATGTGTGTTATTTCTCTGATGGTCCTTATTAGCCGCTGGCCCTTAATTACCGCAGGTACCTTACAACAACATGGTGGGTGCCATGGGCTGAGAGGTAGACAGAATTTATAAAATATAGGTAAATACAGGGTAACAGTAAGTAACCACTGCTGCACTGTGAGTGTGGCTGTCACCAGGGGGCCTTAAAAGACCTCTTTGGCAGAATCATAAAAGGATCACATTATGAATCATAATGATCAGTTAACCGTATCAAATCCCATTGGTGCAAGATTTTTCAGTTATTTTTTTGTCTGTGCTAAAATACGACGGCACGTTTGGCGCAGTGGTTAAGCGATTGACTGCTGCGCTGCGTGTCGCGGGTTCGATTCCCGCACGGAACAAATATTTGTATGACCTACAAGTAGTTGTTCCGGGTCTGGCTGTTTGTGTATGTGAGTTTAAATGTTTGTAAACGCACCCACGATACAGGAGAAATTCCTAGTGTGGGGGCAACGTTAAAAAAAAAAAAAAAACAATCAATCCAATCCAAATCCAATCCCAATCGTAGTGCAGCGAAAAAAAGAAAAACACGGACTGTCTTCGCCATATTATGATTCATAATGTTATCCTTTTATGATTCTGCCAAAGTGGCCTTTTTAGGCCCCCAGTTGGTAAGAATTGTGGATCATCATCATTCAATACTCAATTCTTTATTGCATTCCACAATGTAGGTGGTAAACATTTGCCAAAAGAAACAATCATGGACCCTGTCTCTTGCTATATCCCAGTTTAGGTATTTGAGCTCGGTGCAACATGTCTTTTTATTCCAGACTCGTCCTCTATTAGACTTCAATCGTCATCTCGGTAGTCACCCAGTTTCTAGCCATAACATCTCTCACACAGTTCATCCATCGTTTTTTTGGACTTCCCCAACTTTTATAGCCCATGACAACCGATTGGTACTGTGGATACATGACATACATCACATGAGCGAAAATCCTGGACCGATAGCCCGCCCGTCACCAACCTTGAAGAGTGACGATTCTTTTGACGCATCTTCATATGCCATAAGCTTTTCTCTTGCACCACGTGCCCCGGAATGAGAACAAAGCCTGCGAAATCTCATAATTCGCAACAAAATTCAACAACTAGCCGGAACCAGAACGCCCATGCTGGATAGCGAACGAATCTATGAGATCGAGATAAGTTTATATCTCATAGACGGCGCATTTATTTCGCTACACCTTTGCCCCACCCACGCGCCACGCTATGAAGTATCAACGGCCGTAAGTACTAGGGCAACAAGCTTTCGCTGAGGTGTCCTTATCGAAAACGCATTCAAAGGCTCTTGGGACGGCGGGGGCGCTACCGGCTACCGTATACCGTAAATAAAATTAGCGTTTCAATAATTTATGATTGGTGACGGGACGGCCAGAGTCTCATTAAACCGACAAGAGGTGAGGCGAACAAAGGGATATTGTTTGAGGAAGGGCCATTGGTGGGTAATAAAACAGTGTTAGTACTTAGTGATGCTTATGGCTTTCAATGGCGCGTGAAAGTGCCGTCTTACCTTTGTTAGTTGTAACAATCATTCGTTGTTTGCTTCATATTTCTGACTGACCGACTCCTTGACAAATTCAAAAAGTGCCCTTAAATGGTATACTTGAAGTAAATGCTCTGAGTTTGAGTAAAGAGATTTGAGGCATTTGCAGTTTGTAGGTACATTTCTTTTCTTTCTGTTGCAGACTTGCAGTTTGTGCTGAGAGGCCATGTTTATCTTTTCAGTTTTACCGTTTATGTTTCTAGTTTAACCAAAATAAATTATTATTCCTTCCTTTCCTTGTCCAATAACTTTGAGAGGCAATTCAAAAGGTGAAAACAATGGGCATACGTTGCCCATAAAGTATCGGCGTAATGTTTCAAAATGGCGAGTACCTTTTTTTTTCAAACTCGCAAGTTGTATGTATAACGTAATAAAATGATGAATGAAAAGCGATAACATCTTTTATATGTAAATGTTATTACTTACATAAATATTTGAATGAGGAACGTTCCTGAGAAATATATTTTTTCCTCAAATATCTAATCTGCATTCGCGATTTATTTGCCAAAAATGTAAACAAATATGAGTTTATGGAAAAATAACTTTAAATCCTACAAAATTAAGTTCAGTTTACACTACAACTTCAAACACTTTTATAACTTTTTAATAGCGCTAGTCACTCTGAAATCAACTGAATTCCCATTAAAATAAAATTGATATTTGTTTAACTTGAAATAATATTATGTTTGAATAGACTACATAATTCATACTGTGAGTAGGTATGTAGTACTAAGTATACCTAAGGGTGCCTTTTCACGTGCTGAATTATTTATGGGCTTATCCTGAGAATTCCTGAGTCTACTTAATTTGTTCATACCTACTAAGTAATAAGTAAGTGCCCATTACCACTTCTTAGTAGGTACCTACTTATACAAGGTGTTGATATATATATGTATGTATTTAGAAATATATAAGTATGTTTATCAGTTGTCTAGTACTCATAACACAAGCTCTGCTTAGCTTGAGACTAGACGGCGTTGTGTGATAGTTGTGGAATATTATTATTATTATTATTTGCATCCTAGTCAAATTCAAGGACGTAATTATGCTAATGATTCTCGACCCAAATCAACAATAAAATGGATAGTTTTTTTTTTCTCATTTACGGAAATCCGTAAGTGTGAACCAGCCGTATTTAAACGCGGCCCGTCTGTTACTAGCCCTATAACCGCGCTTTCACACACAAACAAACGCCTTTTACTTTACCAAGTACTAAAGTACTAAAATGTCTTCTAAGACAACCTCCTGAAATTTGACGAGGATGCAAATCAACACCTTGTATAGTCGTCTATTTCTCTCTTTTTCATGGTCCTTGAATAGCGGCCATTCGTGAAGTGGTAATGGACATCACTCACTGACATAATCGGATATACATTAAAACCGAGTACATCCCGAGGACAGCCGAACACATCCGAAGCGGGATTTAATCGTCTTATAAACAAAACACCTGCGTTGTCGCTTACGGTAACAGTGGTATACAGGGTTATTTGTAAAACACCAGAAACCTCTTAAGAGGTCATTGTACTCATCATTATGAACAACTTTTACTATGGGACCAAACCTGAAATCGTGAAAAAAAAATCAGCTGTTCCCTACATTTATGTTCGTATAACTCGTCAAAATGTAGGGAACAGCTGATTTTTTTTTCGCGATTTCAGGTTTGGTCCCATAGTAAAAGTTGTTCATAATGATGAGTACAATGACCTCTTAAGAGGTTGCTGGTGTTTTACAAATAACCCTGTATATTGTCTTGTCATATGACAATATTATTATGTGAGTACAGTGTTCATAAAAAATCGCCGTCAACGGTAGAGGCAACTGCAGTCACCGACATGTCTACGGCTGCCGTCGACAAAGTGCTGCTCGTGTTTATAAGTAGTAAACTCACCTAATTGTGTGACTCTCTTAATTCGGAGATAAAACGTTTGAACTCTTTCACAGCGTTATAGGAGTAAAATCCAATACATTAAAATGAACCCTATGGTATGGTAATAAAGCTTCTTTTCGTGTACAAATTTTTTTCAAATCGTGCGAGTGAGATAGTAACAATCACGGAATTTGTCATTAATGTCATTGCGCCCGCCATGTTTGACGTCTCACCGGTATCGTGCGACTGTGCTGTCATTACTTAATTCATTTTAAATAGAAAAGGTAAGTGTAAGTTCATGATACTTTGACAATTAGTTGTTATAAACATATACTTGTTGATACCGATAAAGGTTTTAGTAATTTTTCATTTATTATTTTTCAATTATTTTTTTAGAAGTGCTATCACCGAATTATAGTGTTTGTCGCAGAATTAGACAAGTCATCGCGGTTTGATTAAGCTCATTTTACGCTGAGTTAATTCATATGTGTTAAGATTACCTACACTTGCTCATATGATAAATAGAAGACTGATTAATGTTCCTATTAAAAATAAAAATATTTTTTTAAAAGTTTAACCTGTTTTTTTTCCCACATTCTGTTTTGTCACAGAATTGAATGAGTTTACCCTACAGTGCTCAAGCACGGCACGAGCAGCACGTTGTCGACGACAGCCGCCGACGCGTCGACGGGCAGTTGCCTCTGCCGTTGACGGCGATTTTTTTTAGCGCACTGCATAGAGTTGAAAATCCGACAATGTGTTTTTTTGATACTCTGGGATGTGCTCTGTTGGATTCTCAACTGGGCTCAACACCGAGAGGTGAAAATCCAGTCCGCGATAAAATCCCGCCGCGATATTTTTACGTCCATGCGAACGTCGGCTAACAGTATCAGGACAAAATACCGCAGAAATAAAAAATAAACTATCCAAATCTATTTAAAAAAAATCCTATATTTAATACAGCAATGAAACACAAGGTAATAGTCGAGTTTATAATAGACCAAGTGGGTAGACGCATTAAAGTCAGTCTTGATATCGATCACTTTGGTGCTTTGGCTAGTTCTATTCTAGGTACGTACGGCAGGTAGGTGGTATCTATGGCATAGCTTTCTCTACAAAAGACAACTAATGAGACAGTTATTTCTCCTCTGAAACAGGTTGAAATTGAAATCTGGCATTCTTCCAGTGGATGAAAGAAAGTAGGTACTCACGAGATCTTAAAAAAAACTGCTGTTTCATTAAAAAAAAAAATGTTTGGGCTTTGCCAATCAAAATGAATGAAACTGACGCTTCCTTTCGCCTTCCAACGCTTCGTCTTCCGGTACGTAGTCGCCTCTTCAGAACCTTTAGGTCCCAAAGGCCACTTGTTCTGTGAACAACTGTTACTGCCCACTGCCACTTAAATTTGGCAGTTCTTGGGGCTTCCTTGCTTCTTTCGGGCTTTGGCTACCTTGGTTCGCCGGCGGATCTCTTCATTTCTGATTCGATCACATAGGAAAATTCCAAGCGTAGCCCTCTTCATTGCCCTTTGGGTGCCTTTTAGCCTTCTATTATGGCGCATCGTGAGCAATCGACAATTCAATTTACAAAGTACCACAATAAATCCATACTTAATACCTATTATATATTCGAAAGTAACTCTGTCTGTCTGTCTGTATGTTACCTTTTCACGCCTAAACCACTGAACGGATTTCGATAAAAATTGGCAGAGAGAGATAGAACTTTATACATAATGAATTTACATCCACCTACGTTTTAGAAATAAATACTTTGACTTTGAAAACAAAAGATAGTTCGTGAGTTTGGATATCTTCAGTAACACACATTATTGGTCAGTAAATGATTGTACCTTAGTGTCCCCTGGGCCCTGCTCTCGCGAGCGGATAGTGATTTTCGAGTCTCAATTCTACAGAGCACCGACATTGTCATGGGAAGCTGACAGCTGAGTACAGCCGGTCGATTCTGTAAAAATCTCAACGAGAAAACTTAGGTGAAGTGAGTTTGTTTTTGCTAGGAATTGACACTTTTGACAGCTCACTTCACCTAAGTTTTCACGGTGACATTTTTACCGAATAGCACCGCAAATCACTACTCTCAGGACGTTAGGCCTCAGTGTTACCTATTATTAACTGTTACTGTATTATGTCTTGGACAGCAATATATAGCATACTTGCATCCGCCCGTGGCTTCGCCCGCGAGGTATGTCGATAAAAACTATCCTATGTCCTTCCCCGGGACGCAATCTATCTCTGTCAAATTTTATCGAAATCCGTTTAGTGGTTTAGGCGTGAAAAGGTACAGACAGACAGACAGACCGACAGACAGACAGACAGAGCTACTTTCGAATTTATAATATTAGTATGGATCGGAGTGAATATTCTGGAAACCATGCCCAAAAATGCTAACCTGTTAATGCTAATGGGAAAGTACTGTCAGAATAATTAAAATAAAAAAAATAAAAACTTTTTATTTCAGACTTTTTAAAAATCCATTAAGAAGAATCAAAGTCATAAATAAAAAAAAGCGGTCAAGTGCGAGTCGGACTCGCGCACCGAAGGTTCCGTTGTAGGTTTGAAAATAGTTTATCACGGGATTTTTTTTGTACAGTACAAAAAAAAAAATCCCGTGATAAACTATTTAATATTTAACTACAAATTTACGATTTTCGGATTTTTTCCTTTACTTGTGACTACATGACATTGCTTCTTGCCAAATTTCATGATTCTAGGTCAATGGGAAGTATAGGATTTGATTCCGGAATTTAAACGCCCGTATCTTTTGATTGATTGAGCTGCTTCCAATTTCTGCATTTTGAATGATTTTTTTTCTTTTTTATATACACATTGACATTGATGATTTTTTTTTTTTTAAACAATGACATTTGCTTACTTTGTAAAGTATTATATTATTTTTTCATTGTGAATGTGAAGACGATGTGGGTCATTTTACATACTTATATATATTTTTTTTATTATTCTCTCTGTTCTGTTTTTTTTTCTCATGGTCTGGCAGTTTGAGTAATTTATGTGGCCTACCCAAATGTCCTTTCTTTGGTATTGTTCGTCGAATCGTTGAGCTCCTTAAGTCTTGAGTTGAGCTGCACGATTTTTGACAAATGCGTGCACTGACTGGACAGGTCCTCTCAATCTGTGTGGTTCTTTCCTCAAAAGACCACCTCAGACATCGATCTACATGGTCTTCATATAACCTGACCAAGATTATGTCTGGACTTTAAAAGAGACTGTGACCTCTGAGTTTGTTTCGGCCTTTCTTCTCAGAGTAGTCAGATAGGAAACGCCGACTTCATCTAGTTATAAAAAACATGACTGACGTGTAAAAGTGTTTGTACAAACCTACTTACAAAAAATAAAATCATTTCATTTCATTTCATTTCATTTCATTGCGTTGACTCAGAAGTTGATTTTTTCACTGCTTCAAGGGATTGCAGCCCTGAGTATTTGATATTAAAGTCAACTTGATAACTCCACGCGTTCCTGAGTAAAAGGGTCGACCGACGGACAGACAGACGGACAACGAAGTGATCTTAAAAGGGTTTTCCGTTTTCCTTTCGAGGTACGGAACCATAAAACTCATAAAAACACCATAAATCGTACGTACATCTTTATGAACTTACCATGAAAATGTACAAGAAAAAATACAGATACTTACTTAAGTAAAAGCGAAGAAAGAAATTGTTCAGCAGACGGTTTTATCGCTATTAGCAATTTTCTCCCCGACAACCTTTGTGTAATTTTATGGAAAACTCGCTGCATTTCATAAAGGATTGTTATGTACCAGGCAAAGTAACAATTTGCAGTTCTAAAACAAATTATGGAACAAACTTATAGTTATGGTGCTTTAAAATCCACGCGATCAAACTTGACGGTGAAATATGGTGTATCATTAAACTTAATTTCGTCGAAGTTGCTGTTTTTATTATCCCTACATCTTATTAACCGACTTAAAAAAAATGAGGAGGTTTTAAATTTGGATGTTTATATTTTTTTTATCGATTTTTTTTTTTGGAACGACGTTCTTTAACACAGCTTGCGGTAGGAGTAAACTGGGAGAAATCGTCACGTAACGAAAAACCGTTATGAACCCTCCTTGCAAATCTCTCTCGCTCTCTCTCTCTTCCTATTATACAACATTATTTTTAGTATATGCGAAACCCGATACACGTGTTTAGTATTTAACACGCTTTTATTAGGTCGACCTGTATGTAACTAACTATGTAAAGTACTCTAAGGTAACTAATTTAACCATCTTCCAACTTCCAAGGGTCGTAGCGTAATGAAAATTGGCAGCTGTATGTAGTTCTGATGACAATACAATAATATGGTACTGTCGAACTGATCTGATGATGGAGCCGGAAGATATGACTAACTATGTAATGGACTCTAAGGTAACTAATTTAACCATCTTTCAAGGGTCGTAGCGTAATGAAAATTGGCAGCTGTATGTAGTTCTGATGACAATACAATAATATGGTACTGTCGAACTGATCTGATGATGCAGCCGGAAGATATGACTAACTATGTAATGGAATCTAAGGTAACTAATTTAACCATCTTCCAAGGGTCGTAGCGTAATGAAAATTGGCAGCTGTATGTAGTTCTGATGACAATACAATAATATGGTACTGTCGAACTGATCTGATGATGGAGCCGGAAGATATGAACTGGAACTTCATGATGGAAAATCGTATTATAGCTGTTTTGGATTTCTTAGAAAAGTCTTGTAATGAACTTTGACCACGATTAGGTTTCAAGGTCTGATGATGAAGCCGCATGGCATTTCATGATAGAATATCGTATCATAGTCGTGTTTGCACTTGTGAGAAAGGCCACGTAATGGACTTTGAACACGATGAGGTTTCTTTTTTTTACGTGCATTTATAAAAGCGTGTTTTTCTAATGTTTTTTAAACGATTAATTTTTTTATGTGAAGAATCTATGTACAAAATTTCAAAACTGTATCATGAAAAATCACAAAGTTATTAAGCTTGTTAACTTACCTGTTTGTCCGTACAAAAACATGCTCACCCGCGCCGCTGAGCGCTAACAGTACCCAGGTACCTAGACGTTCGGCGCGGAGATTGGATAACCTACTTAGTGTCGCTCGGTGTCCAACTTTTAACCTTTTTAGGGTTCCGTACCAAAATACAACATATAAATATAAACTGTATTGCAAATAAGAAAGAAATAAAAATATATGTACACACAGCTCCATTAAGTAGTTACCCCACCAAAAGACATGTGCGTTCAAATCCGTGATAGGCCCAAGTTGGTTTTTGTATTTTGCAAAAACATTTTATTTTAAATAATGTATTGTTTTAGTGAATAAATAAGTGTAAGTAAGTTTTTTTTTTTTAAATTCTGTTTTTATTATTGTTTTTTTCAATAAAACAATACTTTTGCGACGACAAGCAACAATAATAGGGTTAACATTTACGACAACTTATTCATCGTCTAAATAGACTGGAGGTTTCAAGACCGCATACCGTGCATAAGATTGGAAGTTCAAATCCTATATAGGCACGAAATGTGCTTTTTGTTCATTATGTTATTTTGATATATTTTTCTATTTTGTTTTAAGTAGTAATTATTTATAAAGAATTAAAAAATCAAGAAAAATAAAATACTTTATTAATCATTTAATAATATTTATTATTGCTATTATTTAACAAAACTATGATCTTATTTTACAACAAACAGAACAACTATTTTAGTTCTTATAAAATCAGAAATCATTTAAAAAAATAATGGATAAATAGTAGTCGTTTACTCTTCGCCGTTTTAAGTGAACGTATACAAAGTTCTAACTTGAAGGTATGGATTAATTTTATAAAGACAACGTAAGTAAGTAAAATAATGGATACCCTCAAATTATAACATCTTTCGATTAGACAGGGACCTAAAGATATAATGACTCAGCCGATAGTAGATAACAATTTCATCGCAATTCATATGGGCTCGCTGGCTAGTTCGTCAAACTGCCGGTATGAGTATGACGACGTTCGGTGATGCGATGGTTCGAATCCGAGTCAACACAATGGACTCTTTTTGAAGTATTCTTTAGATTATTCGTAAGGAATTCAATGTTGTAGCAGTGTAACATTTTAAAACTTGTATTTAATCCCAAAACTAACATTACTGTATTTGTAGGTAACAGTTCTAAGGTCAAAAAATATGAAATAACTGACTGTGTAACTGAGTTGTTAAAGTTAAATTGTAATAAAATAATATTGTGTGCTTTCCCATATTTTAAAAAATTAACAAATAGACAAAACAATTATATTCATATGCTTAATAAGCATATGCACTTTTTAGTTAGTCATTACAGTGACAAGCTTGTATATTTTGACACCAACTGTTATGTTGAAACTTTAAAGTCGACTAGGGGTACGGTGTATCTGCCTGTTAGTTTTAGACACATAATAGCAAGGCTATTAGCTTTTTATATAAACTCAGACATAAGTATTATGTCGAAGTCTTGTATTATTAACACCACAACAGTTAGTAATAATACTAATAATAAGGTGGTTTGCCTGAATGAATGTAGCTCAAATGCTATAAATATTTGTACAAATTATACGAAGGAGGTTCCATTTCTCTCACGCACTATGAGCTCACTGCCTGGTGATGACATTGAAGTCTTGGGATTAACTCCGGATAATCATTTAAACTAGTTTGTAAGACAACAGAAGGTACCAGTAATAATATTCTTATACCTAACAACAACAAGGTATCTTCTTGCTCTAAATTATGTAAATATCAAAAAGGAGATCAGCAGAATGCCTTGACAGTATTTCATCAAAATATTCAAGGCATTTCTTCCAAATTATTAGAAATTGAAATGTTTTTAGAAAAAACAAAGTTTGACATTGTTTGTTGTACTGAACATTGGTTAAAGGATTACCAAATGTTAATTAATTTTGAGAACTATAGTGTGGGCAGTTGTTTTAACCGTAAATCTATGCTGCGTGGAGGTTCTCTAATAATGATAAAAAAATGTTTAAAATCCAAGCAACGAAATGACATAGTGGGTTTATCAGTTGAACATTGCATCGAACTGTCCTGTGTTGAGCTAGATAAGCATGTCATAGTGTGCGTTTACAGACCCCCTAATTATCAGAACTTTTCTTTATTTGAGTCAATAATGGAAGATGTCTTAGCGAAACTTGCATCCAATAACAAAGCCACAATTATTTGTGGGGATTTTAATATTAATATTTTGGAAAATAATTCTAATAGCAGTAGATTATTAAGCCTTTTTAAATCGTTCAATTTATATAATGTGTTTGCAGAACCTACTAGAATAACTCCAAATTCTGCTACTTGTATTGATAATGTCTTTTGCGATTGTGATTATTTAGATAAAGCCATCGTAAATTATCTGCCGTCTGATCATAGTGGACAAACGGTATCTTTTAAGTTTAAAACACCTTTGCAAAAAGTGCAAATTCAATTTAGACCAATAACGACTGGTAAACTAAATAGATTCAATAGTACCCTAAATAATAAGTTAAATGATCTGGGCCATGATGGGGATGATGCTAATAAATTGTACGAGGATTTCTTTTCAGTAGTGCACACTCAATTTAATACAATTTTTGAAAAGAAAACAAAAAACATTTGCCCTAATTTTGTTTTTAGTGACTGGGCAACTAGAGGTATTAGGATAAGTAGGGAAAGACTTTTCGAGCTGTATGGCCTTAAGCCTTACATCAATACTGAAACTTTCAGCAAGTATGTTGCTACATATTCCAAAATTTTTAGAAATACTTGCAAAATAGCCAAAGCCCTGTACATTAGCAATAAAATCAAATCAGCAGAAAATAAGATAAAAACGGTTTGGAAAATTATAAATAACGAAACTAGTAGGAATAAAAAACGAAACACTGATTACACATTGGAGACTTCACGTGGTGCCATAAGCTCTAACTTAGAAGTAGCTCAGGAATTTGTAAATTTCTTTACTAATATACCATCAAAAACGACGGAAGCCTTAAATTCCTCATCCGACGTATCAATTGATTTATTAAGAGCAAACGTTCCAGCCTGCCCGGTTGAATTTCAATTTAAACATATAAACCCCGCTTCAGTAATAAAAGCTTTTAAGCAAATTAAGATCAAATTGACCGAAGATCTTTGGGGAATGTCCATTAAAGTCTGTGCCTCCATAATTGAGACTATTGCACCTTACTTAGCCTTAGTATTTAATTTGTGTGTTGATCAAGGAATCTTCCCCGATTTAATGAAATACAGTAAGGTAATACCACTTTTCAAATCTGGGGACAGTAAAGACACCAATAATTATAGACCCGTATCCGTGTTGCCGGTTTTCAGTAAGGTGTTCGAAAAGATAATGCTTAATCAGATGCTCAATCATTTTAACATGAATAAAATCCTTCACGATCAGCAATTTGGTTTCACCAAAGGACGTTGTACGACTGACGCTGGTGTAACCTTATTAAAACACATTTTTAACGCGTGGGAAGAGGCCCAAGACGCCATTGGAATCTTTTGTGACCTCTCTAAGGCATTTGATTGCGTCGATCACGAAACCTTGCTTTTGAAACTTGAGCATTACGGACTTGGAAAACTTGCGCTCAGTTTAGTTAGTTCTTATTTAAATGATAGACAACAGCAAGTCCAAATAAATGGTGTCAATTCATATGGTTTAAAAGTAAAAATGGGTGTGCCACAAGGCTCGATTTTGGGTCCTTTCCTCTTTTTAGTGTATGTTAATGATCTACTCCATTTATTAAAAAATCAACCACAAATGGTGTTGTTTGCTGATGACACTTCCTTAATTTTTAAGGTAAATAGACGTGCTACAAATTTTGACGACGTAAATAACGCCCTACTGCAGGTCCAAAATTGGTTCACTGCTAATAATTTAGTATTAAATGGAAAAAAAACTAAGTGCATAAGATTTTCTTTACCAAATGTCAAGGGTAGTGATTGTGAGATAATATTGAATCAAGAGAAACTAGAATTCGTCGATAAAACTGTTTTCTTAGGGATCACGCTCGACTCAAGGCTACAATGGGGTCCTCATTTAACATCTCTTGCAGGACGGCTAAGTTCAGCAGCTTATGCTGTCAGAAAAATCCGTCAATTTACTGATGTCGATACCGCGAGACTAGTCTATTTTAGTTACTTTCATAGTGTCATGTCTTACGGTATTTTACTTTGGGGACGGGCTGCAGACATCGATTCTATTTTTATTCTTCAGAAAAGAGCGATCAGAGCCATATATAACCTCCGCAGGCGCGATTCTCTGAGGGAACTGTTTAAGGAAATTAACATCATGACGGTACCTTGTCAATATATCTACGAAAACATCATGTATGTAAGAAAAAACTTACATCTTTTTAGTAAAAGAGGTGAAAGACATAATTATAGTACTAGAAATAGGGACCTATTAGTTCAACCAGGTTTCAGACTGGCTAAAGTAGACTCATCTTTTATGGGGTACTGTTTAAAATGTTACAATAAAATACCTCCCCACATTCTTCAACTGAATGAGACAAAATTCAAGTCTTGTATAAAACGCACACTATGCAGTCAGGCATATTATAAGTTAGGGGATTACATAGCTGATAAAAATGCCTGGCTCAATGCTGGTCCTGCTCCACAACCACAACTAATTGATTAACACCTGAAAATACTGTTGGAGCTGCTGAAGATTGTAAGACTATCTTTGCATTATATAAACTCAATTTCATTTGTATTGTATAATTGCATAGCACAGATGTGAGTTCTATGTAAGTACTATATCATATTTTACCATTTACCGGGTAATATGTCTTTCATTGACTTGAATGTGCCCTGGCGGCTGATAGTATGTCATGCTCACACAAATGTCTCGCTGACGGTGGCGTGTATGTTGGATCATTTAGCTCCCTTCAAAATGGTTGAGCTGAATGGTGCTGATCTATGCGTCATGTTCGTGAACGGGCGCCGTCAGTTGGGGCTGGTCATCACTTAGCTGCCTCGGCTTATTTTTAATTATTTTATTTTTATTTTTGGATTGTTGTTTTAGTACTATTTGTTGTACTCTGGACGCTTTTAACGCATACGTCTTGTTTATTTTTACATCGTTCTCACATTATTTAATTATAAATTCAAAAGTAATGATGTAACTAATATTTTTGTAAAATATAATTTAAAAAGAGTGTCCATGGAGTTTCTTGTCCGTTCTTCTCCATAGGTACCTACGCTTTGGAATGGGCAACTAGCTTCACATTTTTCTGACTGACCTACTTCTTGACAATTCAAAAGTGCCTGTAAAATGGTTTAATTGAAATAAATGGTTTGAGTTGAGTTTGAGTTTGAGTTTTGAGGGGTTAGGACATAGCGACGCTTTCTGTACCTAAGTATATTTTTTGCAATAGGGACTGAAAGGGGGTCTGAAAAATTCGAAGTGGGGCTACTAGGGCATGTGGGGTATCATATGAAAGAGCGCAGTTTGCACATTCTCAAACATTTGCTCTTTTTTTTTTAGGTTGCATAGTTTTCGACTTTTGATGAAATAAAAAAAAAATACCGTTCCCCTCCCCCCTTATCTCCGAAGTTTGCAAAGAGAAAACTCTGAAATTATTCTATGTGATAGAAGTTTATGTAAAGATTACAGGAAAAATATAAGTTTCAATACTGTAAAGTTACTGCAAAGATTAATCTTTCACGCAAAAACTACTGAACGGATTTAAGTATATTTTTTGCAATAGGGACTGAAAGGGGGTCTGAAAAATTCGAAGTGGGGCTACTAGGGCATGTGGGGTATCATATGAAAGAGCGCAGTTTGCACATTCTCAAACATTTGTTCTTTTTTTTTTAGGTTGCATAGTTTTCGACTTTTGATGAAATAAAAAAAAAATACCGTTCCCCTCCCCCCTTATCTCCGAAGTTTGCAAAGAGAAAACTCTGAAATTATTCTATGTGATAGAAGTTTATGTAAAGATTACAGGAAAAATATAAGTTTCAATACTGTAAAGTTACTGCAAAGATTAATCTTTCACGCAAAAACTACTGAACGGATTTTGATGAAACTTTACAGTATTGAAACTTACACATCAGAATAACACATAGGATACTTTTTATCCCGATTTTCCCGCGGGATCGACACTTATGCGGGTGAAACCGCGGGGCGCTGCTAGTACACTATAATGGAGAGTCAAACAGTATCGTGGCTTATGAAGTAAATTTCTAAATGAAAAGTTGATTATAAAACAACAAAGTGTTAGCGATCCACACATTAAAAAAAAAGTTTCAAGGTAGACATAAATTGTTGATTTGATAGAGTCTGAGGTGAGCAGCGCCGGCGACCATTATCAATTTTAACGTGTGTTACATGCTCTGTGTTTAACGTTAGGCCATTTTTTTTTTTGTGTATGGGAAATCATCAAATGACCCGCTCTGGGTGGAGCGGTGTTAGACTCTTACTGACCAAAACCCACCCGTGTTCCTTCCTTAGCCCTTTATGTTCCGGGCCAGCGGTAACCCTTTCGGAAAAACCCGCTGACCCAGCGGGCTTCGGCCTTATGGGGCCCCTCCTCGATGCTGACATCTCTTTGAGGCGCGCGTGGAACACGTACGCGCCGTCCGGCACGGGCCTAACGCTTGTAAACATTATTGTAAGAAAAAGTTTTAACCTATTAATTAAAGCATTTCAGGAAATGGAATACTGTGTATAATTGGACCTGACACCGCTCAGAAAAGGTCTACATGTAGGTAAGTGTATAACAAATTATAACAATCATTATTTCATTCTTCCCAATACCGTCTGGCGGTCGGGCGGCGTCGTCGCGTCGCGCGTTGCGAACAGCTGGTAATGTTCCCAGCAACCCTTTGCTTGCTGCATGGCAGGCAAACTTAGTCTCGCCCAGTCCCCAGAGGGGTGGCTATGCTATTATATTTGTAGGTATTTTAGTACACACACCGTCCTATTGAAGTGGGCTCATGGCTTCTGGTTGCAGGGTTCTGCGCATATAATTTATGGATGTAAGAGGTGAAGTAGACGGTGCATTTTGAGTAAAATGCTGGTGAGAGCAGTGGTAAACATGATTGTGGAGATATCTTTGGGTACCTAGTCGTAGTAAAAGTTTCTTAAAAACTTGAAATTATATTTAAAAAATTTGGAAAATCCAAAAGTGCATGTCTCATTTAATGTTCATTTGATCGTATAAAAAAACCCATATCTAGTTATAGATCGTATTATAAAATGATTACTTGTACTAGTTAGTTTTTTATTAATTATAATTAAACTATCTACCTACTTTGAATAAAAGAGCCATTTTCGATAGGGTTCCTCATATTATGCTTGTAACGATTTTGACTCAATTAATTGATTTTTTCGCAAGCTACAATGTTTTCTGGTTTCACTCTTGATTGACGGGAAATTTATTAGAATATATTTTGATTTTTTTACGATTCTAGAATAGAATAGAATAGGTACTCGAATACTCTTTATTATGTACAGACGCCAGCAGGTCAACCTACCCGAAACTGTCAGATTTTCCCAATCAACCTTGAACCTTATGCTTTAGCAATAAAGTCGAAAATCTATTAAAGAAATCTGACAGATTGTAGTAACTTGATGTGCTGGCGTCCGTACACCATATAAATTACAGACATAATTATAGAAACTGTACAAAGGGTGGGTCTACCTACTGCATTAAATCTTTTTTTGAAAGTACAGGATTAATGTCATAGGTTCTGTGTAGGTACCTACTAGCAGGAGTATAACAATAGAAACAGTTGCAGAAAGGAGGCAAAGTTTTTTTCGATCGTAAAGCACTCTCTAATGCTTCGCATTATGAGTCGTGCAAACGGTACCTACTACTTTACGTTTACGTTGATCTTTGAGAAAGTTGAATTTCCTTTCTCCTGCTAACTAAAGAGTAAGCGTCTCCAATGCCAAGCTTTTTATGTATTGGCGAAGATAGAAAGAGCAAATGAACAGAATATATTATAAATATTTTTTTATAAGTACATATAAGTAATATAATATAATTTATGTAGGTATATAATATTTTATTTTTATTAATATTGGTATTTCATGTAAAATTAGATTGGAGATTTTTTTTCAATTTTCAACTGGCGTTTGTTCAGATTACAAAATGGACACCCACAACCTCTGACAAATTATGGAAAAGGCACCTTCAACCAAAAATCATGAAGTCTCATTGCGTCCGTAACTCCAGAATTTCAAACAGAGGTAAGTAGAGTCATTAGCCTCTGAGACGGCGAAGTGGCTGAGAGACGTGACGTCACGGCAGGCAGAGTGCCCTCACGTAGAGTAGAGATTAGGGGAAAAGTTAGCGGCTGTGAGTGCAGTCCGCCATACCGGCGCGGCGCCGGCGGGCGCGGGCGCGGGCGGCGCGGGCACTTGGAGCCCGACGGAAATGCAGACGCACGGGAAGGGTTGATCTTTTTGAAAACAGAATATGGTAGGTAGGTGTGAGCTCTCTACGAGTTCGCGGTACCAGGGATGAATAAATTGAACGAGGGTTTGACGGTTTGACGCATAACTTCCATAATCGTTCCTAGGAACGTTTCTACCTTTAATACATTTTTATACTTATTAATTTTCTATGGTATGACTTCGCTTGTCAGCTTGTCTGACTTGATTCCTACTGTTTTTTCTGCTATTCTTTATCTATATATAAAAGAAAGTCTGTTAGTTACACCACTTATAACTCAAGAACGGCTGAACCGATTTGGCTGAAAATTTGTAGGGAGGTAGCTTAGAGCCAGGAGACGGACATAGGATACTTTTTTTTTTTTTTATAGTAGGAGTAGGGTGGGAGTAGGGTAGAAGTAGGGTAGGAGTAGTGTAGGAGTAGTGTAGGAGTAGGGTAGGAGTAGTGTAGGAGTAGGGTAGGAGTAGTGTAGGAGTAGGGTAGGAGTAGGGTAGGGTAGGGGTAGGGTAGAAGTAGGGTAGGAGTAGTGTAGGAGTAGTGTAGGAGTAGGGTAGGAGTAGTGTAGGAGTAGGGTAGGAGTAGTGTAGGAGTAGGGTAGGAGTAGGGTAGGAGTACGGTAGAAGTAGGGTAGGAGTAGTGTAGGAGTAGGGTAGGAGTTGGGTAGGAGTAGTGTAGGAGCAAAACAACGTTTGCCGGGTCAGCTAGTATTATATAAATCCTGGTTATCCGAATATAAATCAATGTTTGTTTCGTATTTTTACCATTAACTTTTAACGAACTCGCGCAGGTTGCAAGCACCAAATAGGTAATAACCTCTACAGTAGGTATGTAAGTAGCTTGTGTAAGTATACAAAAAGACGGGATTAATAATTCGTAATTAACACTAACTAAAAGTGCTTAGGTACTTACTTATAGGTAGAACTGAAAAATGGGAATATCAGAAAATTTTCATTAGGTACCTACTATTAATCGCACGAGATTAAATAATAACAAAAAAAAATGAATCCCGCACATTTATTGATAAACGTTGCTAACCTAAAGTAGAAAGACGTTTCAAACCCTTCGTATGCCGGGAACGTGGATCAACGCCAGACACAATGGCTTTTTAATTGTGTCTGTAATTACGGCATTCAACGGTTAAACGTCAAGAATGTATTGTTAATCATAAACCCTAAACTTTAAGCAACATCCATACATACCTACAATACCTCATGTATTAAACCCTTTTGGGTAAACAGATCAATTAGGTACTTACCTAATTAATTTTCAACATGTAAGCACCTACATCATCATCATCTGCCTAGCCTTTTCCCAAATATATTGGGGTTGGCTTCCAGTTTAACCGGATGCAGCTGAATACCAGTATTTTACATGGACCGACTACCAATCTGACTTCCACAACCCACTTATTGGGTAATACGATACCCCTTGGTAAGACTGGTAGTCAGACTTTCGGCCTTCTGACGACATGTAACGACTGTCGAAGATCTACGAATGACAGCCGGAACCAACGACTTAACGTGCTTTCCGAGGCACGGAGGGGTCTTGGGTATGTAAAGATGGTCAGCCATCCACGGCCCAACCGCGGCAAGCGTAGCTTAACCTGATCGACCGAACCGTGCGGCTGTTATTTCTTAGTCACAAGGGGGTCTTACTCAACATAATAAGCACCTACCTCCTACTACTTTATGTAAGAACTTTAAGTTAATGATATCAATACTTAGTATGTTTTCTTTCATGAATGTCTTGTGTAACTTTGCATACTTACCAACTCTCACTTAGAATCTATAAATCTCCGTTAAAAAAAGCCTAGAGCAATATAAAATCGAAGCCAATCAAACCAGCTCTTCATTATCCAGTAATTTCAACGGATGCAGTGTTGCTCTTTCATCCCGAGAGCTATCATACAACCCACACGGGCATAAACAAATGAAGAAAGCCATCAGCCATTTCAATTACGATGTGAAATGAAACAGTAAGCACTGCCCGAGGGAACGATTAGAACTGTTCCCTACATCGGGTATAGTCGATGATACGATCTGTGATTCATAATTAGGTACATTCTTCGACGGGAGTAGGTACGTTATGACAGCCCACCCACGGAGGTACGCAAGAGGACTCGTCTCGGAGGTTTGAAAAAGAAATCGATAATTAAAAATTCCTAAACTCTATACACGTGAAAAACATATTTTTGTACTTCTGTAAGAATCATGTTGACCTATTAAATGTTCCTTATATGATACTTTTGCCTGAATAAGTTAGTATTTTTTCTGATGAGCTTGAAAAGTCGGAAAGAAGTTCTGATTACAATTTATAAATCTGACTATGTTTAAAAGTTATATTAATAAACAGAAGTAGATCTTTAATTACGAATTCGTAATCTTAAAAATAGTTGCCTAAACGAAATTAATATTTATTCTAATTTAATTAATTATTTATAAGAATTTTAATAACACTGTTTATGTGAGTCCGAGAGTATTTTGAATATTTATTTGAATGTAATTAATTATTAATAAGAATTTTAATCACACACACATATTAAGTACCTATACTCCATTTACAATAGCATTAGACAGAAGTAAAAAAAGACTCTTTTAGGGGCACACTTTGTAATAAAAGTACAACAAACATTATTACAGTCAAGATTGATGTGGAGTTAAATATAATAAATTTAAGTAACAGCTGTCACACTTATTTCTACTTATTTAACCTATCTACCTTCTGAAATTACAAGGCTTTCATTTAATATTATTTAGTTTTTACATAAAATATTGTCGTGTCAAGGTTTAAAATCTAAAAGAAGCAGGGGAGGACAGGACCCGGAACGTTTTTCATGTCACTATAACTCTACCAAATCTAAAATGTTACATATTCCCTTCTAAGTGGTGGCAGCACGTGTTTTTTTATTTTGTCGGTTTATGATATCATCCGTCCATACGTCAAATTGCGTAAATAATCTGCAGTTGTCAAATTGTCATTCACTCACTTGTGGTTACTTGTTATTGCTGAATTTTCGTGGTTTAGTTGTTATTTGTTACTGTTTCTCTGTTGTTATTGTTTTGTTATCGTTATTAGTGTTAGTTTTGTGTTGTTCGAACAAAGCGGTACGTTTTGTTGAACTATGGACACGGACGATCCCGGTGTAGGCCCGAGTGACTTGCAAGCGCAACATGTGCGCTCTGGAACTGCTAGTAGCGCTGATCAGTGTCAGCAGCGAAAAAAACGAGGCCCCAAAGTAGATCACGATGTTAAAATATTGTCTTCTAAGAAAAATAGAATAAAGCAAACACCGCTTCGTTCTACAGAAAAAAGAATAGTGATAAATATTTATGAAGATGTTAAGGGGGCCCGAAGGTACTCGTGTTTATAGAACGCAGTTAATTAACAAAACTGCAGAAATTGCGGGTAAGGATCATAAAATGATTACCTTAAAAAATAAATGTATTTGAAAGTAACATGCATTGTAAGGTAATAACATACATTACTAATCTTAATTTATAGGCATATCTCGTGCAACAGTCTATAATGTACTCAAAGAGTACAATACAGAAGGTCGCCTGCATCGCCACCTCCTCGCCAACGGAAATACTCAAAATCTGATGATTATGATGATATTACGTTAAGTGGAATACCAAGAAAAAATAATTCTTTTTTCTTTGATAATGAGTTACCAACGTTGGACAAGATTCTGCAAGCTAACTGGAAAAGGAAGGCGGCTTATCATTGGCCATATTGGTAAAACTTGATTTATATGTATTTTTTTTTAAATTACTTTACCATTGTTACATAACAAATCATGAATAAAATAATCTCTCCGTTGTCACTGAAATTAAGTCTTAATTTAATGCCTCCCCTCGGAGAAAGATGTTTATGGGTAGATTCTGGGTTTATGGTAGTAGATTTACCTGTTCAAGGACAGTAATGATGCAGTCAATTTCGGTTGCTATTTAGAGGTTGAGATCTATTTCCAGCAGTCAAGTAATCTATGCCACCGGTGCACAATTATTGATTTGCTTTTATTTCATTTCACAGGATCTACAGAAGGGTTTTTAATGGATGGTGAATTAATATTTGAAGCCAAAAAGGGTGATGGAGAGTACCATTCTGAAATGGATGCACACAATTTTGAAAAGTGGTTCAAATTAATATTGTCAAAAATTGAGAATGGTGCTGTTATTGTTATGGATAATGCGCCATATCATTCGAGGAAAGTGGAGAAGCTGCCAACTACAGCCACACGAAAGGAAGATATTCAAGAGTGGCTAAAAAACAAAAATATTCCTTTTGAGGAAAAAGACTTTAGGGCCACTTTTGTACCAACATTTGTACCAAAAGTTTGCTGTGGATGAGATGTCTAAAGAAAAAAATATATTAGTATTGCGCCTCCCCCCTTACCACTGCGAGCTCAACCCAATAGAATTAGTTTGGGTTCAAATGAAGGAGTATGTAGCCCAAAACAATAAAAGTTTTAAATTAGAAGAAGTGAAGCGGCAAGCACTCATAAACATAACTGCAGAGAAATGGCAATCTTGCATTGCTCATACAATTAAAGAAGAGGAAAGGTTTTGGATAATGTTGTAGAAAGATTTGTTATTAACGTTGGTGAAACTTCATCATCATCAGAGGATGACGAATAATTGGGAATGGAACATCTATCATCTCCATTATATCATTAAGGTGGCAAAACTTTTTCTCTTCTTTAATAGCAATAAATCTCATCTCGCACTTCTATGTCTCTGGAAAATGTTTTTATAGTTGGTATTTAGCTTGCGAAAGTGTATTTTTGTTAATCCTCTGGCATTCTAAATTATCATAGTTAAAATTATGACTTGTCACCATCAGTCAAGTAGCGTTTTGTGTCGTATTTATTTGGTTTGTTAAAAACATAATAAGGACATGCCATTGTGATAAAGTTGTTTTTAATCAACTGATTGTTACTAAAAATTGTTTCATTTTATGTACCTATCCAAGCATTGTGACGAGTAGATGGATGGAATATGCTTTATTGTATGCCATACATTGTTACTTACAAAAAAGCACATACATTATTTATTAAAATCGTTTGAACTTAACTTGAAAATAAAAGGTTTCGTACTCCTGCTTCTGCGAGCCTCTTTTTTCTAATGCTATTATAAATGGAGTATACCTAATTATGGATTTAATTATAGAAAATAGTTTTTCTAATACAGCTTTACCATTTAGATGACGACAGTAAATTATTTTATTCTAAATAATTATACTATTTAATGTTCATTAAATTATAAAGCGTTAGCGTGACTGTTGATTTAATGACCGTGTATATCTAGAGGAACCTACTTGGATGGGTTTCGAGTCACAATAATTTAAAAGTATATGTTGGATGGTTACCGGTTATTACATAGGTAGATATATGAAAGTTTTCTATGGTACCTACCATGGTTTTGTATTGATTGGCTAGCGTTTACTTATTAATTTATTTAATAATGTGTGAATTTGTAAGTGACCTTTACAGAAAAATTTAACGAGCATTAAAAAATAAACTACAACAAAATCGCTACAGTTTCCTGAAAGATAATTTCTCTCCGATACCTATAGGTACCTGTGTCACAGCAGTGGGAACATTATAGGATGATTATGCATTCAATTATTTTAAGTACTTAGGTACCTACAGTCGGCAACAAAAGTTGATTAATACTTCAGTTTTTTTAAACATAATTAATTTATGAGCACAAGCTGAGAGACATTAGGTACATACCTACTTATTAAAAAAAATGGGAACATGTTAAATTCAGATAATACAAACTCTAAGGCTCTAAACTATTAGTTATTGAAATTCAGAAAATTGTGACCTAAATAGATCCAAAATGGAGATTAGGTAACACTGTTACTTTTTACATGTGGCCGTCACATGTAAAAGTGTTAATCCACTTTTGTTTTGTACCTAGCTATTGGCGCCGATTCTGTTGTTCACAAACTAAACTAAATTTAAGTTCAGGCATCTTTTTCTTTCTATTTCATTAAGAAAAGGACAGAAGATAAATATTAGTTTAGTACTGTCAAATTAAGATACTCCATAGACAATTTAGACGAGATAAAAAAATTGCTTATTAAAAATACGTCAATTTACATCAGGCGCTGACTAATTTGACAGGACTAAACTAATATTTATCTTCTGTCCTTTTCTTAATAAAATTGATAGGAAAAGATGCATGAACTTAAATTTAGTTTAGTTTGTGAACAACAGAATCGGCGCCATTATGTCATGGCGTTAAATCTAATTTTCCCGCGCATCCCATCTATTGTTTCACGATATCCGGGTAAGCACATAGGTAATAAAATTGGTTGCATTGAGGGGAATGAGCCGTTTCTTAGTTATAATGGCGTATGAAGTGCAGATTTTTAATGGGAAATATTGACCCCATAAAAACTTTTGAATTTCTAATAATGGAAGCTTTTATAAATTTATGAACCTTTGAAAACTTTTTGGGCATCTCATGATGCAATTTTTTTTAATGATTGTGCGACTTTTTAGTTTTCTGATTTTTTCTCCAGTGACTAAGCTAGGTACCTCGAGCAAACGGTCTAAAAGTTAGAACTGAACTACACCGCGCCAGCCAAATTGGTCTCAATAACGAAGCTATGGGCACCCCGGCACCCCGCCCAACCAAATGGTTTAGATTAGGTTAGAACTGTGATCAACCGCGCGAGCTGAGCGAGCGAAGCGAGCGGCACCGTGGCGGCGCTGCGGCCGGCGAGCGCTGTATCCATCGCAGATATGTACTATTTAGTATTTTTAGGTCCCAAAAATAGGAATTATTTGAGATTCACAAAAAGAAGCGCAATCATGGAATGGTTGCGCTTCTTTTTATGTAATACACAGTGTTCAATAATGTTTTTAGGCAAACAAAATGGGAATTATTTGAAGTTCGATTTAATATGTAGCGGTATCTACAACGCCACATGCGAACAACGCGTCATACTGGACGCCACGCAAAATCGTGCATCTCGCAAGCAGAGTTTACCGCGCAACTGGCATAAATACAACGGCCCGACATGAATCATCGGGCACTTGCCCGCCAGACACAACACCCGTCTGGTCGGAGGATCCTCCCTTTTCTATAGAGTATGAGTGAACTTTACACCCTGTTCCTCATACCTCTAGAAATACATGCCACTTTTATTTAACTTACGTAAAAATTACCAAAATATTGTACAGACGCCAGCACATCAACCTACCCGAAACTGTCAAATTTTCCCAATCAACTATGAACCTTATGCTTAAGCGATAAAGTTGAAAATCTATTAAAGAAAGACAGATTGTAGTAGCTTGATGTGCTGGCGTCTGTACTATCTACGTACGTAACGTACGGTATGTATGAACGGGGCGTGGACACCTACGCAAAATCGTATTGATTGGATAATTATACTGCTTAGTGCTTCTAATCATTATTGTTGATCAAATTAACCTACTTAATTAGTAAACTCACTACCATTAGATAACCAGGCGAATATCTTACACATTGCTAACGTAGCTACAATGTTAAATCCACATTCTCCGTATAAGTAATTCAACATTTTACAGATCTAGCAGTGCTATAAAATGCAACTAACGATGCATTAAAATGCTCAGCCTTTTATGAGCAGTCGTTATCACAGAATCTACAAACATTATTGCCTTTAACATCTAAAGAAAGCAACGGTAGGTATTTATTTCCGATCAATGACACTATTCTCATTGGCAACAAGAAAAAGCGGCCAAGAGCGAGTCGGACTTGCACAGGATACACGAAGAGTACCACAGTACAAATATTTAACATTAAAAAAAAAAATAATATGTTTCTTGTATGCGGCCCCCATTTAATTCTTAACTTTATTTTATTTTTATCACTCGTTGTTATAATGGACATAGTACTAATACCTACACATTTTGTCAAAATTCCAAGTACCTATTTGCCTATTACGGTTCAATAGATACAGCCCTGAGACGGACGGACGGGCGGAGCCTTAGTAATATGTCCCAAAGGTCCCGTACTCAAAGGGCCCCCATCGGCACCCTTTGAATACGGCACCCAACATCTAACAAAACTTATAATACATATGTTTGTAAAAGATTAGATGGGCTAACAACAAAATAAAGATAATGTAGAAAGGTAGCACCGTAGGGCGCATATTTATTTATTTTTATTACAAGCTCCACACGATATGGACAATAAATTTTAAGCAGGTGTTTATGAGCAGAGATAGTACAGCTCCTAAACGGAAATAAAAGTGGAGAGTTCAGCACTTTATATTAATAGTTAATAGACGAGTTGTAGATAAGTCGTGTACGGTGGACGAGCACAAAATACAGAGAGTACAGAAGGCAATCACATTACGTACTTCACTTTTCATACCTACGCTCCTCGGCGGTCGCGCTAGGTTTGTCAACTTTGGCTTATGCACAAAAAACTATCGTGGTAGTGGCACTCGTAGCTAGTTGTTTGATTTATTGTTGAGCTTATTCTACAATATTAAAACAAAACAATAAACATAGTATTACAATAAGAAAAGTTTACAGAACAAAAACATAAAATTTTACATTTGTCAATTTTCACTATAATAACTTCAAAACAGATTACCTTATTTACACAATAATTTATTTTGCCTTAAACCTATCAAATGACACTAAAAACAACACAATATCTACACAAACAAAAAATCATGTTTTCAATTTACGTAATAAGTAGTTGGTGGCGTGAATTTACCTTACAAAAAAGTTACTTCGTTTATTCAAAATAGGAAACTATTATATAAATCGAGCTTAGATAGCCATTTTTTTGTTGCTCCATTTTTGCATTTCACAGACGCGTGTCTCAAGCGGATGGCACTTGCGCTTGCACTACTCCCAACCCGTCGGAGATAACGTGTCCGTGAGCGGAGTCTATGTGTGCGTTGCTCGAGCGCACTTTGTATGTAGATTGCTTTCTGTACTCTCTGTATTTTGTGACTGGTGTGTCGTGTCTTTACCGTTCATGTTTTAGTGATGGGAATAATTATTTTTATCTGTCGAGTGTTCAAGTGATTTGTATTTTTTATCGATTAAGTACATACATTCAATTAAAGGTGCATTAACGTTATCGTTGGTTGGTTGGTAGAAGTTTTATTTCGATTGATTCCAATGCTTGTTTCTGACTCTTAACCCCTTTATTCATAAACGTTGCTTAATTAGCAACTGTTTAACCATACATCAGGGGGCCTATAAAGGCTACTTTCGCAGAATCATAACAGGATAACATTATGAATCATAATGGACTGATAGATGGTTAACTGTTAAGTTAATCGTATCAAATCCCATTGGTGAAGGATTTTTCAGTTATTTTTTTTGTCTGTGCTAAAATACCAATCAATCCAATCCAAATCCAATTCCAATCTCTTTGATTATGTTAAGTATCCTTTTATGATTCTGCGAAAGTGGCCTATTTAGGCCTCCTGACGTTATACGTCACCTTAACTTTAATCAACGTTTATGTAGGTAAATAAAAACCTTTTTTTTTTTTTTTTGAGGATGGGAAATCATCAAATGAACCCCTAAAACCCCTACGTTTTAACAAAAATATGCCCTTGATTTACAAAAAAATCGTTACCTACCTTTTAACAAAATGACGGCTTTATTTTCAGGTAATAATTAACCCAGGATCCTTAAAACCCTTTACATAAACCTCTGTAAGTAGATTAGACAGGCTATCACAAAGAGATTAGCGCCAGAATCTATTTTAATTAAGACTCGGCGATTCGCTTCTGAGGACGTTATAAATCAATATTGTTACGTCAGGCTTTCACATGCAACGACCGTTAATGTAAGTACCTTATAGCATTGTTTTATGGCCCGCCTTAGTTTCCTGATAATTATTCGGATCAGAAGTAGGAAGAGGTACTTTGCCGCCAGTGATGGCGCCAGGAGGGGACGCCCTTATCTTAGAACGTGTCTCCACACGGCGATATCATCGCGGCGAAAAGATGGCACGGCGAGACTATCGCCGCGATTCTCGCTCGTGGAGACACAGGAGAGACATAGGGCCCCTATGTATAGGTTTGTACAAACAGTTTTACACGTCAATCATATTTTTTAAAACTAGATGAGGTCGGCGTTTGCTATCTGACTACTCTGAGAAGAATGGCCGAAACAAACTCAGAGGTCACACTCTCTTTGCTCGGAAACATGGACGTTTTGAATATTTCCATGTTCAGAGACTGTTGGTTATATAATAGTCGTTACGTCACGGGTTAAGAAGCCGAAAAACTGGCAATGGGTCATTCCATAAGATATCGGTATTGCCCAGTAACTGGGTCACGGTCCGTGTAACATTCTGATACAATCACTTTCAGCTTTGGTAAAAGAATTTCACTTACAGGCCAAAGACTATTTATACTCTATGTTACAGGCAGACCTTTCTCTTTCAGACTAGGTGATATATTGAAAACAAATGTGGGTTTTCTATTTCGTGTAACTTGTTAAGAATGTGGAATAGGGATTTAACATTTTGGTATATATTTTTTGACTCTTTGGTCTAGTATCTTGTAAAAGGAATACACGATTCAATGAATTTGTCTCGATACAAAAAAAATTGAAAAGTTATATCATTTTTTTTTACTTTTTTCGACATCACGATTTACTTTAAAACATAGATTATCATATCAAAGTTTACTCAAGGTAGTTTTAAATTTAATTCATTTATTTTGTTAAAAAAGGAGTAAATTCGTTTTGGCACATACGTCGTTTTATTCCCAGCGCACGCACATTATAGCCATCTCTCTTCTTTTGCGTTTCAAAAGTAAGTGCATCATTTTCGCTCGCTTAGTAGATCAGTCGCTACGATATATTTTCGAGGTAGCGCCTTAAACATGATGTATGAGGTAAATAAAAAAAAAAAATTGCGTCATGACGACATGCGACATCATGTCTTGTCACATGCGCGCCTAGCCATTTCAGCTCATTCCGTGAAGAGGAGTTGATATACGTGAGAAGTATTGTGGCATAGCTTAGGTAGCCACAATACTTCTCACGTATATCAACTCCTCTTCACGGAATGAGCTGAAATGACAAGATTGGCGGATGTCCCACCGTCGGACACGTACCTACATTAGTACTAATATAATAAGAATGCGTCTGAACAATATGATGAATTAGCTTTTTAATAGGTACGACTTCGCCCGCGTGCATTTCAGAATTTTCCACACAAATTTTAACACCCTATTTCGAAATTTCAGGTATTGAAAAAAAGGATACCTATGACCTGCCTGTCCTATCCTGTTCCTTGAGTAGAGTAGAGGGTAATAGGCCACGCGGATTTTATTTGATCAATCCACCTCATCGGTGGTTACCGATGAGGTGGATCGATCAAATAAAATCCGCGGTTGGAGGCTCTGTCAATGAATGCACCAGACTGCCATCTAGCAGAACCTGGGGGTCTACTCCGAAGCGGTTAACCACTGTATCGGCCGGATGTTCGGTCATTTTCTACTACCATTAATTTCCTATATTGACTATTGGTCCCGACCAAACTGTGCCAATCCGAACCTTTTTAGAACTCTTAAACCTTTTTTTATCTTTTTTTTTTAAATTCGTAGTAGGACAACAATATTCGAATCAGAAAATGACCGAACATTCGGCCGATACAGTGGTTAACCGCTTCGGAGTAGGCCCCCAGGATGGAGAGAGATCGCGAAGCGAGCTACGACTACACCTGCCAGGTGAAGTGAGTTGTCAATAATGTCAGTCCTTAGTATCAGCTGGAATGACTGCTCACTTCATGTAAGTTTTCACGTAAGTTTTTTGACGTTCTTGATAGACCGGCAGGTGTAGTCGTAGCTCGCCTCGCGATCACTCTCCGTCTGGGTCTGTTAGATGGCAGTCTGTTGCATTCATTGACAGGGCCTCCAGCCGCGGATTTGATTCCTGGAATTTCTCACTTCACCTAAGTTATCAAGGTGAGATTTTTACAGAATAGACCAGCAGATAGAGAGATATCGTGAGGCGAGCTACGACTAGGTACACCTGCGATTGGACATTCATGACCACAGCCACTCTATCGAGCGAAGCGAAAAAGAAGATGACGTTCAACAGATATCAAGCCGACTTCACAACAAAGGGGATTGAACATTTTATAATGGAGTTCATGGAGCCTGGCATACCTAATGGTGACTATGATTGAACATTTTATAATGGAGTTCATGGAGCCTGGCATACCTAATGGTGACTATGATTGAACATTTTATAATGGAGTTCATGGAGCCTGGCATACCTAATGGTGACTATGATTGAACATTTTATAATGGAGTTCATGGAGCCTGGCATACCTAATGGTGACTATGATTGAACATTTTATAATGGAGTTCATGGAGCCTGGCATGCCTAATGGTGACTATGATTGAACATTTTATAATGGAGTTCATGGAGCCTGGCATACCTAATGGTGACTATGATTGAACATTTTATAATGGAGTTCATGGAGCCTGGCATACCTAATGGTGACTATGATTGAACATTTTATAATGGAGTTCATGGAGCCTGGCATACCTAATGGTGACTATGATTGAACATTTTATAATGGAGTTCATGGAGCCTGGCATACCTAATGGTGACTATGCTTGAATCCTATATAAATCGATAGCTGATTCAAATACAAACAGAAAATATTCTGGCACCAAAACCCGTAAAGTATCACGTTTCCGAGATATTAACGTTCAAAGTTGATCACGTGACATCCATATTTTTTAACTTGCTTACATCTTGTTGCATAGATGTTTAAACTTTACGGGATTTGGTTGTCAAAATCAAAATGGCGGACAGGTAGGTACGTCACGGAACCTTCAAAGCCCTTTCATCAAAATCAGTTCAGCGTTTGAAACGGTACAAACAAACAGATATACAAAGACACCTTCGCTTATGAATTCTTGCGATAAAAATACAAGAACTTAACAATGGAATCTCGTGAAGGATGTGATCGCGACCAAGACATAGTATTTTAGGTATTAGGCGTTCGTAGGACCTCCAGTATAATTTATTTATTTAGCGAATAGAGTTATCAAACTCGTGTACTGTTTATGTTTATATTCTGATGTTCGTGACCATATCTGATTGGTGTGGCGTGCTTCTATTTTATACGGAGTGATTGCCATCTGACCTCCGCTGCGTTATGGGGAAACACGGGTGAATTGGCCTTTAGGGGTAGCACTGAGGACTGTTATTGAGCTTATAAATAAGTTAACGTATTGATATTGCGTTTTTTTTCCTAAGATAGAACCGGTGTGGCTGTGATAAGATAACTCTTGGGAGATTTGTTTGATTATTTGGTACACAAAGCAGTTTAGATTTAATCTTAGATCCTTTAGTGGTCTGAACTTAGAATATAATAGGTATCGTCATATTATGGATTTTGATAAAAAAACGTTAAAAAAAATAACAAATACATGTGGTAGGTATGCACAAAAATCTTGTTAAACAATTCACATTGCCTAACATTTTGATTATATATATTTGAAGTTTTTATTCACAGTGGCGCAGTCTGGGAGAGGCCTATGTCCAGCAGTGGACTGCGATAGGCTGAGTTGATTGATTTATTGATTTTTCAGTGACAAATGTAGCCATATTTATTTTCATTACACTAGGTACATAATAAATTCAAATTTTCATTTCACTGATTGTGATTAGTCATGCGCCTCAAATAAGTTTCGTTTTACGAATAGGTAGTAAAAAACTAACCCATTTATTTATAAATGTTGCGTAAAGTTAAGTCGTGATTACCGACTGTTTAACCTAGCAACGTTTATAAACAAACACAACCTTACAGTTTATGTTTATAGTAGGTACTTAATTAAACTTTTAGGTTAAGGTGATACATTGAAAACAATGTGGTTTTTCTATTTCGTGTAACTTGTTATGTATGTGGAATAGGGATTTAACATTTTGGTAGGTATATGTTTTTTGACTCTTTGGTCTAGATCATGTAAAAGGAATACACGATTCAAAAAAAATTTCTCGATACAAAAAAATTGCAAAGTTATATTTATTTTTTTTACTTTTTTCGACATCACGTGGAATTTTACTTTAAAACATAGAGAATTATCATATCAAAGTTTACTCAAAGTAGTTTTAAAAATTCATTTATTTTGTTAAAAAAGGAGTACCTACCTACTTAAATTTGTTTTGGCACATATCTCGTTTTTTCCGAGCGCACGCACATTATATAAATGTGCACACACACACTTTTCTTTTGTGTTTGTTTTTCTTTTAAAAAAACGTTGCCCCACAATAGGAATTTCTCCTGTATTGTGGGTGCGTTTACAAACATTTAAATTCACGTACACAAACAGCCAGACCCGGAACAACTACTTGTAGGTCATACAAATATTTGTTCCGTGCAGGAATCGAACCCGCGACACGGAGCGCAGCAGTCAATCGCATAACCACTGCGCCAACCGTGTCGTTAAAAGTAATTGCATCACTTATTTTAGATTTTCGAGGTAGCGCCTTAAAACTTTATGTACGTGTTCTCACTGCTGAAATTGTAAACATTGTGTTAGTGTCTATTTGAACTTTGACTTCTGATTTTCAATCAATATTTATCACCGATTCACCACTTTATTTGAATTTGATTACCATGACACGTTTTATAAATATGAGCAACTGACAACCCGACTTAAACATCGGTTGACAGTTAAGTTATAATTTGATGACCAAGCTTAGTGTAAGTACCTCTGGTAATTGACAAAAAGTTTAATATTATAAACCGGCCAAGTGCGACTCGAACTCGCACATGAAGGGTTCCGTACCACCGTACAACTGTTTTATTTTTATTATATGTATTTGTTGGTACCTATAGCGGCAATCCACACTGTGAAAATTTGAATTGTCTGAGATACAGCCCGCTGACTGACAGACGGTCGGACGGATGGACGGATAGCGGAGGCTTAGTTCATGTTCACAAACTCTTTTAGAAGCGTGGCGTGATTCATGAAAATCGATACCTAAACTATAAACGTGCAGATTTGAAAACACAGACTCATTCACGACAAAGACTCATTTATAATTTTTTAGACCTCTGAAAATAAAGAACTGCATTGGGTAGGTACCTATACCTCAGTTCCTAATTGGTGTATGGACGAAACCATATCGAAGGTTCAACGCATCTTGTGTCGCTTAAAATTCTGATCAAGCCCCAAATGAAATGGCCATGACGATACATGCCATGACCATAATCAGAATCGCTAAAAAACACGCGATGCCAAAGAGATATTGAACTAAGGTACACCTTCAAAATTCCAAAAAGAAATCACTTCAGACTGACCTTGTAGAATCCGACTTATAATAAAAATTCCCACAATAACAAAACGAACTAGGTACATGGACAGAATTAGATATGAACCTATTACAAACCCATGTGTTAATAGCAAACAGGAAGCAAGGCGTAACGACCACAATATTGTGGCTTAGCAACGCGGACGCCACTTAACAAACATAATAATTAATCGTCATCTCGAAACATGTCACAGATACGGCATTGAGTTATTTCGTCGGTTGGACGCCGCGTGAATGAATGAACAGATCGAGGACGGATGGAGCATAAAGCTCACTAAAATGAGTTAACAATACTATGACAACCCCTCATAAAGCAAGTGTTGACAATGGACAGCACAAAGTGATGCGTCCGGGCAGATCCTCGTCGTTGGCACGCCGCGCACGGGACACTCATTTGCACTCCATCACATTTGCATTTTTGCATCGTGGGAGCGAGGGCGAGGAGCGAAGCATGCGCATATTTGGCAGGGAATACAAACACCGTGTTGCCTGTGACACGGAATGTGAAATTACTGACTCCGAAGCATTTTGTGCTCCTACTGAACTTTTTATACAACTCCCGTAGTAGAAAAAGAATTGCCATTTCAGTGTAGGCTTTGCTGCATTCTTCAGCGATAGCCATAATGTTTTGCCTATTGCAGTCCATTTTGAGCAAAGAAACATGTTGTCAAAGACGGCAAATTTTATTTTGAATTACAAATTGTGAGTTAACGATACCCCCTATCTACAAACATTCTTGAACGGTCCAATAAGGGAAGGAATCCTGATTGTTCATTACAATATCCTGCAAGCCAGACACGCGGACATCGAAGTTTTAAATACTCCGGCAAGATAAGAGACATTAACTGCTCCTAACTGTTAGAATTAACGATTGAGAACTTATTATCAGTTGTGACGAAGAATAATAGTAAAAGCGCTGATAACGAACTTATAATTGCTGTTTAGGGCCCAGTAGGAACCATTAAAGCGCCCATTAGACTGTATAAAGTTGTCATTGATGTTTATGCTTTATAATAGACATTTCGACGGCATAATCTACTTTAAATACATAGTTACCGTTATTACGTATACGTTTATTTAGTGTTCGATAGATAAAAAGCCTTTACTTTTACCGGTTTAAACGCACGTTATTGTCGGGAACAAAAAGAAAACCAATTTGTTGCAAGATAAAGTTTTATTTTATTATCGACGAATTAATTGAATCCGACGATGCTTTTACGAAATGTCAAGCGCAGTTCCTAATACGTTGTTCACGATATGTGTCCCCAGAAAGTCGATAGGACGGCGATTTACGATGGCGTTAAAAAATTATATTGTTTTTAGATGGAGGGGAAAAGGTGTTTCATGTTGATGTAGGGGCAACAACGTTGTAACAGTATTAAAATATAATGACACCATTTTCTTTCAGAGACATGGAAAGCTTTTAGGGTTGATTAAAATTCATTGCAAGGCTGTTACAGGAAATTAGAAAAAACGGTTTTTTTTTTCACGCATCTAATTTTCACACGTTCTGCTTTTGTCTTTGTACATATCAGGATCTTTTTGGAGATAACTTTTTATGTTATAATAATTTATAATACTTAATACAATCGTTTCATGTGATTGGAATTAAGGAATATGTCTAAATTATTATCTCCTACTATTCTAAACCAATCCATAGTTCCGTACATACATCGTAACTAATCCTAGGTACTAGTATTATCAATAGATTATCTACATTTCTATGAATATTATAAAGGGAAAGTTTGTGAAGATGTTTGGATGTTACTCAATGAAGCGTAAACCGTTGAACAAATTTGGATAAAAATTGGCTCATAGATAGACCATTTCCTGGATTAACACATATTATAGGATACTTTTTAACCCGATATTCCCACGGGATCGAAACTTACGCGGGTGAAACCGCGGGGTGCAGCTAGTATAATAAATGATGAAATGAAATGATGAAATATTTGATTTTTTGCATGTTTGTTTGTTTCGCTCTCACGCTCAAACGGCAGAACGGATTTGGATGAAATTTGGCACTTGGGTAGAACATGACCTGGATTCAGAGACAGGATACTTTTTATCCCGATATTCCTACGGGATCGATACTTATGCGGGTGAAACCGCGGGGTGCAGCTAGTGCGTTCATTAAAGAATAAAAATGTTCAAAAAAGACAAATCAAAGATGATCGCAATGATCACCTCTTGAAGTGCTTTCCACTATAATTAGGTAATTCTGAATGTCTAATCAGAAGGCCAATTCCCATAACTAAAAACGTTCAAAATCTATTCGCGATCTCATCTCAGCGACAATCAATGCCAAGAACTTGTCAAAAATGTAGCGATCAGACTGTGAATGTTCTTAAAATTACGGGAATTACCCTTCAAATCTTGAAATCAAAACCAAAGGAACGTTTTTGTTTCTTTTCCATCTGATCGGCGACAAAGATGGAAATGTGAGAAGTACGTGCCGTAAATTCAGAAAGGCGGGTGCAAGTGAACACGGACGATGTATGTGCAAATGCAATGTTTACAGTACAGTGACTTGTTGCTGTGCTACCCGACACACGAGGTTACTGGCATAAACTAAACATTGGGATTTGGAATTAGAGTGAGGAATGGTGTGACGACAACTGAAAATTCAAAACAACGCCGCGCAATTTCTGGGTTTATTTAGTTTTTAGGGTTCCGTACCAAAATGGTAAAACTGAACCCTTATCGTGAGACTCAGTCTGTCTGTCTGTCTGTTGTCTCTCCTTGCTCTCTAAATCCATCCAAAGGTTGTCTTTAAAAGATCGCTTTTAGCGTTAGGACCGCCCATTCTGTCACTCCTTGTAAATTTTCTACATTTATATAATACTACTTACTATAGTACTAGCTGCGCCCCGCGGTTTTACCGTGGGAATATCGGGATAAAAACTATCCTATGTCCTCTCCCGGGACTCAAACTATCTATATACCAAATTTCATCTAAATCGTTTCAGTGGTTTAAGCGTGAAGAGGTTATAGACAGACACACTTTCGCATTTATAATATTAAAGTAGGTATAGTACCTATATAATATGCGCGGGTGACCGCGTAAGTTTTGATCCCGTGGGAATATCGGGATAAAAACTATCCTATTTCCTTTCCCGGGACTCAAACTATTTCTAATGTCTGTGTTTTGATTGAATTTGTAGTTAGGAGGCAATATATTTTTTATCTTTTTTATAGAAACTGTTTTATTGGTCGGGATCAATACCAAAATGAAAAGTGGATACGAAGGGTAATTTTTCAGGGATATTATACAATTTTTTCATTAAAATAAATGTCTGCTTGGAGTAAGGAATTAATTATTATTTTCAGTTTGTTTTAAATAAAACTTGGTTAGTGATCGGGATCAAGATAAAAATGAAAAGCGGATTACTGGGTATGAAGGGTTTTGGCGAGGCGCTTCCGTGTGACCTTAACCCTTAAGGGTCCCATACCGGAGGCGGTTACCCACATCACCCACAGGGCCCACAGTACCTTTGTCTACTACTGATTTATTTATTGCGGTTTTATAATCTCAGCATAGCTTATTGGTCATTTTTAAACGCAGCCAAAGCGGGCCAATTTTTGTTTTTCCAAAAGAATCTTTGTAGTAGCCATGCTAGGAAAATGAGATGATCCTAAGAAAAGCCAACGTAGCAGCCTCGCCCCGATTTAGGTAAATAATAAGGGCCGAAACTATACAGTTAGGTACAAGCTTCAGGTTTTTTCTGATCCGTACTAAATGCGATAAAACCTGTGTTTTACCCGACTACGGCAAAGCCAAAAGTGAGTTACGATTTTAACAGGCCAGGTATGTATGTATGCATGTTCATTTGTTCCTTCGTAACTACTAAACTGCTCGTCGTATTTTGACAAGCGAAAATAACATCGGTTTTCGTATTTATAACCGGAGTCACACGTTATCAGTACGATTTTTAATTACATACCAAGTTATGACGTTTGACCAAACGTTTGACTGACCTGACTGACTGACCGGCTATACGAAAACCAATGTACCTAATTTTTTATTTTATTTAGAAAAAATGTCTTTGCCTGGATTTAATTTATTTTTTTGCTTTAAATCTGAGCCTATAACTCTAGCAGAACGACAGTAATTGATGGTCAAACGATCACACACTGTATACATCCCGAAGATGACAGCGGGCTCCTCTTCCTGGGATTTTTTTTCGGAAGTTTCTCCAGTCATGTTCCGAATGGGTACCTACCAGCGATAACGGTAAGTACTTACTTCATCTTCTAAGCGTCGAAAACTATCAGTAAATGGTTTGTGATACCTACCTTGCCTCACAAACCCTCTTAGGCGTGCAATAAGTACACGAGGTACACAAGTACATATTAGCAGTAACGCGATTATAAGCACCAGCCTTACAAAGTAACCATGGCTTCTTTCTAAGACTTATCATATAGGCATATAGGTAGGTAGGCTAGACGTAGAGAAACAATGTGGAAAGTGAAGTGTGTTCGCTAATTAGATAACAAGCATTAGGGGAGAGTGGGGGAGAGTAGGGCGTTGTTTATTTTCATGTAAATTCGAAAGCTGTAGATGTCTTGTTCATAGAGAGCTACTTAGAGCTACCTAAATAATATAATATAACGATATTGGGTGATTGGATTGAAATGAAATAAAACTATGACAATGATGATGAAGAACTTATGAAATGACATGACATGATGTTTAACTCTGTAAGAATTTTCACTTTACACGTACCTAAATTTTTTGGTCAATATTTTAAAACTAGATGGCGCTGCCGTCATTACCTAGTAGAAGAAATGCCGAAACAAACTCAGAGGTCATGATCTCTTTTAAAGTACAAACAAAATCGAGATTTTAAAATTTTCTTACTAAGATCTTCAGAAGGTTCATGTTTTAAACAAAATTGATAGAACAGCTTGTAAATTTTCACCGTAGCTTTTTTATGGCTATTCTCATCCAATCAAGATTTCTTTGCCGTTTGTTGTCGAAACACTAGGTCCATTGGGTCCGAATGCCCACTAAGTTTTTCAAGACATCGCCAAGCGGTTGGTCGACTCTGCACTTGACTAGAGGGCTGGGTTTTCTGACCAAAGATACATGTACAACGCGACAATGCTGTCAGCTTCACTTTTCTTGTAGAAAACGACGCGGATGAATTTTATTGTGCCCTATGATTATTTCTCCTTCTTTTTAGGGTTTCGTACCCAAAGGGTGCCAATGGAACCCTAATATTTAAGTACTAAGCCTTCGCTGCCTCTGTTGTCCGTCCGTCCGCCCGTCAGCGGGCTGTATCTCATGAACAAATACGTCTGTAGACAGTTGAAATATTCACAGAGTGTGTATTTCTATTGCCGCTATAACTACAAATAATAAAAATAAAATAAAGTGAATAAAGTTATTGATGCATGTACAGTCAACAAAGGAGTTAAGTATACAGGAGCGTCAGATATTGTTGAAGTTTACTAAGAAACCGATGGATATTCTCGAATAAAGTTTTAGTTTATTAATAGAAAACAAACAGCTCATTTATTAAATTAAATTTCAGTCCAGAACATTCATCGGTTTCTTAGTAAACTTCAACTCCTGTATACTTAACTCCTTTGTTGACTGTACCTACCTACATAATATTATTTTAAGACTGTAAGAATATACATTCAGTATTGTAAATAAATAAACATTGAAGAGTAGAAGTAACAAGATTCAGATCAATTTCCTCAGTCAAATCATCCTGGAAAAGTGAAAGACGAAAGTTGTGTTTGTTTGTTTGTGCGAACAAGTTGCCAATATGATGCTGTACTATGTAGCTAACTTCATTATCATGAGAATGATTGATCACATGCATTTATGTATGGGAGAGCAATTTATGTGTAAGCTATGTTTTATGTATCTGGGTGATGCGCATCTCATCAGTTTTGCTTTTAGCGAAATGCGATTGCGTCGTAAAGCAAGGCTTCAGCGGGATTGTCCGAAAGGGTACTGCTGGCCCGGAACATGAACTAGGAACACGGGTGGGTTTTAGTCAGTAAGAGTCTGACACTCCCTTCCGCTCCACCCAGAGCGGGAGGAGTCATTTGATAATTTACCATGCGAAAAAAAAAAGGCAAGGCTAAAGATGTTGTTTAAATTGGGATGTTGCGTTGATATAATGTTTTTCTACATTTGGGTCGGCCTTTCAGTTAGGGTCTCCTGACTAAATAATAACAGCTGTAAGCGTCCATCTGCAAGATTATGCAACGCTTGCCGAGGTCGGTCCGTGGATAGGTGACCATCCGTACCTATCATTTCGAGACCCCTCCGTGCCTCGGAAAGCATGTTAAGCAATTGGACCCGGTTGCCATTATTAGATATTTGACGATCGTTACGGGTCGTCAGAAGCCCGAAAGTCTGACAACAGTCTTGCCAAGGGGTATCGTGTTACTCAGTGACAGGGTTGTGGAGGTCTGATATCATGTAAAATACTGGTATCCAGCTACATCCGGTTAGACTGCAAGCTGACGTCAATATAGTTGGGAAAAAGCTAGGCAGATTGATTGCGTGAGTCTCAACATTCTTTTGGCGATTTTGGCGTTCTTTAACATTTCAATTTAATCATTTATAGAGTACCTACAATACGACCGACGTAAATTGGCGGGCCTGAACTTCGCGCAGAAGGCTGCGCACAAACGTTTTTTTAGGAACCAAATGGTGGCATGAGGCGAGTGTGAGTCAGAGAACATGCGCGAAAGTTCGCAAAGGCTATAACTCAGGCCCGCCAAGTTACGTCGGTCGTATTGTAAGCGCATTTATAAGACTACTGTTACCCGCAACTTCGTCGCGTCACGCGTGTATTTTATAGTGTAGTAAAATATCCAAGTATCCATGTAGGTAGATAAAAAAGAAAACGGTATGCTACATGTAATACAAAGCTTTTGTAAAAAATCAGAATAGAAAAAAATTATAATGTACGGGAAAATTGAGTGAAATTAAACAAAACATTATTATTAGTGTTTTTTAACAATTCCAAATTATGATCAAATACGCCTTCTCTATTTTTGATAAAGCGCGACACCTTCGTCGGATTTCTTAGAAATTATACAGGTGCTAAAATTTTTAATACTTATTCTTGAAAGTACAAAAAACATGTTATGAAAAAAAATACCTTTAGGTCTTCAAACTAAATATGTATCTCTTACTATAAGATAGGTAGCCCCACTGCCTACGAAATCCCTGTGTTAGGCTAACCCTCCGCCTAACATCTGAGGCGGGAGGTTAGCCTAACAAAGTATAGTTACAAGGCTGTGTCGCTATCATCCAGGGAGCTTAGAAATAAATCTATCATGTATATCTAGTACTTACTAATTCCATACTACCATCTATGACGTCTCGTAGTTCCGCCATATTTGTTCCAGTTACCGGTAGGTAGTTACGTCTCCAAGTTCCTTATTCAAATTCAATCCACCAGGCAGTAGACAACACTGAAAACCTTTTAGTGGTGGTCTTGAGGCTTCGCCTAAAGCTCGCTACAAACTTCACGACAAATCGGATGAAGTGTAAACTGTGGAGTTGTCGGGAACTTGGGAGTGACCGATATGGTCACGGTAAACAGCTTAGGGAAGGAGGAGCAAGACGAAGCGTTAGTTATGTTTTAAATTGTGGTTGATTAGAACCTCCATTTTTATTGAGTGTGACCAAGAGCAAACAGTCGTTTTTACGTTTTCACTCGATTAAATTATTATCTATAATAGTAGCGAACCGTCCCTGCTTCGCAAGGTTTGTACGAATTGACAAAACATCGAGATGTTTATATAAATATGTAATTTCAATATTACTGTATTAAATAGAAACTGTTATGTAGTTTATGATTGATTTATGGTATTAGTATGTCATCGTGACTTGTAAAATAAACGTCAGTGTGTTACTAGCTATCCGTCACTTCATTTCTCTTTCTTAAGTCCTAGGCCTTCGCCCTTCGCAATATCCGCATTCGTATCAGAAACTCTCCGGTATAAATTCTCTAATTTATGACGGTTAAAATCCGTTGCGTAGTTTAAGAACAACGTGGTCACACAAACAGACACAAAAAGTGATTCTAATTTATACTTCTTCGCTCGGAGCGCCATCTATCGGGTCCAAAACTAACACTAATATCAAGTTAGAAGCAACCCTAGACAGTCACAAAATTTCATTGAAATCTGTTAAGTGGTTTCGGATATTAGCGTGTACGAACATAGTGACACATGATTTTTTAATGAATAATATTGATCTGCGGAGTAATTGCGTAACACACTAACAGTAGGCTTTCATTTTGACAGTTCTACGACATTCATTGCGTTATTTACGCTGTTGAGCACACACATTTTTAGAACATAATTATGTAGCAATGGATTAGCAATATCCTTCAAAATGATTCAGATTGAGATTGATAGTATGTTACGCAATTAGAGTGCTTTGGTAAGCCGCCAGTAAATGGCAGACGATTTTTTCCTGAAAAAGCTGATTTCTTTTATTACACGCAACCAACCCTTTAAATAATGGTTTTAATTATAAAATTAGTCTCTCTTCCTTAAACCTGAAGGAAGTAATGGCGCTCCCATGATTTAATAGGAGAATTATGCAAAGCGGACGGAACCGCGAGCAAGGCTATTTAATTTGATACGAGTTTATGCATCTCATTACGTACAAACGATTGCCTCATCCTGTGCTCATGAATGAACGTCGTTACGTATTCCGTGGATGTGTAATGGCCGTGGCCTGTACATACCTATTGGCCCAAACTGGCGTTCGGTTGTTAACACCTTGTCATTTTATAAAGATATTAAATACTTACTATCGCTATAATTATTTCTGGAGCCTAAGTAGCGTTGCTGAAATCAAATCGCTTCGGCTGATTCAGTTGTCAGCCTGAATCAGCCGAAGCGATTTGATTTCAGCTATAAGTACAGCCTTGTCTCTGGTTCGGTGAGTGTACTTGCATTGCACATTGCATGTCCATTGGGGACGGTACCCAATTATCATCAGGAGGGGCCGTAAGCTTGAGTTATTCCAGCTTGATTGCCACACACAAATGCTAAGCGCACACACACACAACGAATTTTCATACGTGTCCTGAAAAAGCGCGGTGTGGCCCGCCTGTAGTGTGCCATAATAATCAGCTTGTATAATGTTCCCACTGATGGGACACATGCCTTCTCTCTGTGAGAGGGAATGGGCCGTAATCTACCACGCGGGCCTTGTGCGGGTTGGCGGATGTCACATGTCTTTGAATGTTTGGTTTTAGGATAATATGCGGAGTTTTCCTTCACCGTTTTGAGAGCAGTGACGGTGAAATAATTTACACAAAGTAAAGTGCCTGCTTGGGTGCGAACGACCTACAACTCGTTAGTCGCGGCCGTTTACCACTGGGCCACCACTGCTCTAGTTTATAGTGTGTGATGATGTAGGATTTTTCCAATGCGGTGTGGCCTACTGCCTTACACGTACGAAAAAATTGTCCCAAGCTGGCATAACCGTCGATCATTTTAGGCTTCGATCAATAATAGTTGTTGATCGAAGATTTTAGGGTTAAAAGTTAAGTTCTGGTAAACTACTTACCTATTAATTATTTTAATATATTATTGTGTACACTACCTACTGTGTTGAGAAATAAAAATTTGAAAAAAAAAAAAAGTGAATGTGAACTATTATACTTATGTGGATTTTTTTCTTTCTCAGTAAATTTTAATTATAGTCGGTCCATACAATGTCTCCGTTGGTCTCGTGGTCGCAAACGCGACTGCTATCCTGGCCCTGGGTTCGATTCCCAGGTCGGGTAAAAGTGTTATTGGGTTTTTTCATAGGCAGTTTGAGTTCTTTTAAATGCGGCCTACTCAAATGTCCTTTCTTTGTTATTGTTCCTCGAGCCGTTGAGCCCCTTAAGCTCTGAGTTGAGCTATACGATTATTGACAAAATTCTGCCGCGGTAAGCGAAAAGGACGAATATCGGCCAAAAATTTAAAGAGTTATTAAGTTATTATTATAATTTAGTAAGGTTTATTTTTCTTAGAAATGCGTGCACTCTGAACAGGTCCACTCAAATCGGTGTGATTCTATCCTCAAAAGACCATTTCAGGGTTTTCAGACACGAACCTACATTGGTCCTCACCTGATCTGACCAAGATTATGTCTGGACTGTACGAGACTGTGACCTGTTTGTGAGTTTGTGTCGTTTATTCTCAGGGTAGTCGGATAGGAAACATCGAACTCATCTACCTACTTAGTTTTAAAACACAATTTATTTTTGACGTGTAAAAATGTTTACCTACTTCTAGAAATAAAATAATTTAAGTATCATTTAACAAATTTATTATTTAAAAAGAGGGGCCCGTGGCTAAATAATAACAGCCGCACAGGTCGATCGATCAGGTTAAGCTATGCTTGCCGCGGTTGGTCTGTGGATGGGTGACCATCTTTACATACCGTGACGCCTCCGTGCCTCGGAAAGCACGTTAAGCCGTTGGTCCCGGCTGTCGTTACGGGTAGTCAGTAGTACTCGGTGGGATACGCGGATGATATAGCAATTCTGATCTCGGGGAAATTTGAGGGCATCTTATGCGATCTCATGAGAAAAGCCTTCAAAATAATTGAGAGTTGGTGCACGAAGCACGAACTATCGGTTAACCCATCGAAAACAGAAATAGTAATGTTTACCAACAAGAGAACTCTTGGACCCCATAGGCTTCCAAAACTTTTCAACACTGAACTAACACTTAAAGACGAAGTCAAGTACTTGGGGGTAATCCTTGATAGCAAACTGCTCTGGAACAAGCATCTTGACTACAAACTTAATAAAAGCACAATTACACTCTATCAATGTAAAAAAATGTTAGGAAAAACATGGGGGCTCTCTCCGAAGATTACTCTGTGGCTATATAAAGCGCTGATCAGGCCAATGTTGGCTTATGGCGCTCTGGTTTGGTGGACGAGGACTGAACTCTCGACCACCATTACCAGACTACAACGCTTCCAACGACTGGCCTGTTCAGCCACCACTGGCTGCATGAGAACCACCCCAACAGCAGCCATGGAGATAGCCCTTCAATTAACTCCCCTTGACCTGTACATACAGCAGGAGGCGGCGCTAGCTGCCATCAGGCTAATGCATCTGGGCATATGGGGCAAAAACCTTACAAGTCCACACGCTAAAATCCTGGACCGGGCGATTGAGTACCAGCCTCTCATCGCTGCCCCGTGTGATAGACCACCTAACCAACCAATGTTCAACAAAAACTATATTATACAAACAGTTCAAGAAGAAAGGGACCAGTCAGGAGCCAATGAAGTGCGAATCTACACAGACGGCTCAAAAACACAAAACGGTTCAGGTGCTGGTGTACACTCCCTTGACCTCAATATTAACTTCCACATACCGCTAGGCACACACAGCTCGATCTTTCAATGCGAATGTGTTGCCTTAACACAAGCTGCAACAGCAGTAAAGCGCTTAGGCATTCGGAACTACGGAATTAAGTTTCTATCCGACAGCCTATCTGTGCTCAAAGCTTTAGAAAGCAAACAAACTAACAATAAACTAATCTTCGAGTGCCACCTAGCTCTGGAGAGTTTATCGACATCCAATCGTATTACTCTCCAGTGGATCAAGGGGCATAGTGGATCCTTGGGCAATGATGCTGCAGATGAACTTGCGAAGAGAGGCTCTGATATGAGGGTGCTAGGCCCGTACCCACTTCTCCCTTTGCCTTTCTCACAATTTCGTGCGTGGATTCGCCAAAGATCGACCGAACTCCATAACAACAGATGGTCACGGGCAGCAGACTGTAGACAGTCAAAATTGGCTTTACCAATGATTCACCCGCGACTAACCAAAAAACTTCTCAGCCTAAGCAGAAATAACCTTAGAATAATAATAGGTTCAATTACGGGCCACAACCTCCTTAACAAACATCTTTTCAACATAGGCGCCACAGACAGCCCCCTTTGCAGGGGCTGCCTTGACGCCGAGGAATCAGCCGCCCACGTCATCCTGGAATGCGAGGCCGTGGCTTCTCAACGTGCAGAAATCCTCGGAACAATGAGGTCGCTCCGCGAAGCCTGCAAAGCTCCCAGGAAGCTTCTGTGCTTTTGGGCGGAGCTTGGCTGGCTCTGTTAGCCAGAATCCCCACGCACAACGGACCGAATAGGAGTCTAAGTGCGGAAAAGGGAGCCCCATCATCATCATCATCATCATATACGGGTAGTCAGAAGCCCGAAAGTCTGACAACCAGTCTTACCAACCAGTCTTACCAACCAGTATTACCCAGCAACTGGGTTGTGGAGGACAGATAGGCAGTCGCTGCATGTAAAACACTGGTATTCAGCTGCATCCGGTTAGACTGGAAGCCGACCCCAACATAGTTGGGAAAAGGCTAGGCAGATGATGATGATCATTTAACAAATCGCACACCTAGATCTAAACAGAGAAAAACTCAAAAAAACACTTTTTTCAGGAAAGTTGAAAAACTGATTACTATGTCCAAGCACTGCAGGAGTTTGCTGTATTGATCAATACTTTTAAGTTGAGAAATGGAACTATTTTTGAATCTGTTTTGTTGGTCGCTAGGTAGTGAGTTAGGGAATTCGATGGTATGCATACCTCAAAAATTTAGATTTTAGAGTTAGCTCTCTTTAGATCTAGGTGTGCGAAATGTCGGTTAATAGCAGCTAGGTAAAGTGATGAAATTGAGAATAAGATTAACTTTTTACCATTTTGTGTCGACGTTTTGGTGGCTGAAAATCTCAGAATATCTACCTACATTACCAACCGGTATCTATACTAATATTATAAAGCTGCAGAGTTTGTTTGTTTGTTTGTTTGAACGCGCTAATCTCTGGAACTACTGGTCCGATTTGAATGATTCTTTTAGTGTTGGGTAGTCCATTTATCGAGGAAGGCTATAGGCTATATTTTTTTTCTTCAAAATTAGGGATCCGTAATAAAATTGCTATTTTGTAACACAAGCTGTAAAATCGAAAACCTATTTTTGCGTGCGCTGCAAAAACTATTGACAATAGAACAAAATAATGTACTACGGGTTTGTAGAGCCCATTAAGACCTACAAAAAAGTCCGCGAGAACATATATCTAGCTATCATGGTTTAATCACAATAACCGATTTTGTGTTCAAAATAATTATTAAATCGTCTGAAGAAAAAAAAACTACGTTAAATATGTATCGTAATATTAATCTTTATCGAAATTAAGCATTATGTTATCAAGAGTATTTACGAAGAAGTAAAATACTTTTTGTTTCATCTCAATCGGATATTTCGTTTAAAAGTTATCACGTGTGTAAGATGTTAAGAGTTGGTACCTATTAAGGAGTTATGGGCCATAGAGTTTTTTATCTATACTAATAACTAGCTTCTGCCCGCGACTTCGTCCGCGTGAAATTTCTTGTACCCCCACCCCGTCGCATCGCAACACTTCGTATTCGCTTACCGTTCACTCTGAGTTTTTTTCTTTTTGCTCGGCTCCTAAGGGTCATAGCGTGATGTTAAATAGCCTATAGCCTTCCTCAAGAATTGGGCTATCAAATACAAAAATATTTTTTTCAAATCTGACCGGTAGTTCCAGAGATTATCGCGTTCAAACAAACAAACTCTTCAGCTTTATTATTAGTATAGATAAAGCTGAAGAGTTTGTTTGTTTGAACGCGATAATCTCTTTATCTACCGGTCAGATTTGAATTCTTTTTGCATTTGATAGCCCAATTCTTGAGGATGGCTATAGGCTATTTAACATCACGCTATGACCCTTAGGAGCCGGGCAAAAAGAAAAAAACTCAGAGTGAACGGTAAGCGAATACGAAGTGTTGCGACGCGACGGGGTGGGGGTACAAGAAATTTCACGCGGACGAAGTCGCGGGCAGAAGCTAGTATTTGTATATGTCTCGCTAACTCATGTATTTACAGCTGAAAGGACCTGTGCTCGCAAACTCAACTGCTCAATGTATGGTAGGTACTGAAAGTTGACTCTAGGACAACCCTTTGTCTACCTTTTGTAAGGGGCGATTAGAATCGATTCTGTTTTATTATAAATTTGACGTTCAAAAGTGCCTTTTATATGCCTATTCATACTAATATTATAAATGCGAAATTGTGTGTCTGTCTGTCTGTTACCTCTTCACGCTTAAACCGCTGAACCGATTTAGATGAAATTTGGTGTAGAGATAGTTTGAGTCCCGGGAAAGGACATAGGATTGACAGTTATGCGGGTGAAACCGCGGGGCGCTGCTAGTAATATTATATTCAGACTTTTTCATCACGATCATATTTTACGTGCGTTGGTAACACAAATAAGTAAATGTTTATTTGAAACAAGAAGTTCTTAACGTTTATAAATTAACTTTTACTGTGAAAATCTATCAACGCCCGTCCCCTCAAGGAATACAATAAAAATAATTATCAGGTTAATAAAACAAACTAAGCAAACATCGGGGTAATTGCGTAACACTATCAGTAGCAATGGGTTTCATTTTGACAGTTCAACAACATTCATTTCGTTATTTACGTCATTGACCAGACAAATTGTTCGAGCATTATGAAGCAATGGATTAGCAATATCCTTCAAAATGATTCTGATTTAGATTAAAAGTGTGTTACGCAATTTATTAGGGTGCGTGTCGCGCCGGCGCGGCGGCGTCAATGGAAACGTGCTATGTACTCGTAGTGCTTGGCCAGACTGCAAACGCGGGCTAGGGGCGGGCGCGGCGCGGCGTACTCAAGCATAAGAACTTCATTTGAGCACAAAATACAGAGAGTACAGAAATCAATCTACATACAAAGTGCGCTCGAGCAACGCACACATAGACACCGCTCACGGACACGTTATCTCGGATTGGTTGTGACTAGTGCGAGCGCGAGTGCCATCCGCTTGAGACACGCATCTGTGAAGGGCAAAAATGGAGCAACAAAAAATGGCTATCTAAGCTCGATTTATATAATAGTTTTCTATTTTGAATCAGTATAAACGAAGTAACTTTTTTGTAAGGTAAATTCACGCCAATGTAAGTTGAAACAATGATTTTTTGTTTGTGTAGATAATTTGTGTGGTTTTTAGTGTCATTTGATAGGTTTACGTCTAAAACGGATAAGGCAAAATAAATTGTGTAAATAGGGTAATCCGTTTTGAAGTTATTAGGGTATTTTCGATAGTGAATATTGACAAATGCAAAATTTTATGTTTTTGTTCTGTAAACTTTTTGTATTGTAATACTATGTTTATTGTTTTGTTTTAATGTTGTAGAATAAGCTCAACAATAAATCAAGTAACTAGATACGAGTGCCACTACCACGATAGTGTTTTGTGCATAAGCCAAAGTTGACAACCATAGCGCGACCGCCGAGCGTATGAAAGGTATGAAAAGTGAAGTACGGACGCCAGCAGGTCAAGCTACCCGAAACTGTCACATTTTCGCAATCAACCTTGAACCTTAAGCTGTAGCGATAAAGTTGAAAATCTATTAAAGAAATCTGACAGATTGTAGTAGCTTGATGTGCTGGCGTCTGTACATACATGTGATTGCCTTCTGCACTCTCTGTATTTTGTGATTTGAGCGTCCATAGTGGGCACGCGGGCGCGGTGAGCGGCGCGGGTTGCTTGGCGCAGGGAGCACGCGGGCAACTCACGCCATAGCTCGTTCATTAAGTGGTCGCAGTGAGTACGCGGGCGGCCCGGGGGACCGGGGTTCTCAAACTAGTTCGAGTTTTTTTTTAGTAAAAAGAAGTCTTCTTCATCCATATTATATTTTGACAAACACTGGACACGACAACACTCAGAACGAAGCCGCGCTCGAAGTCGACTGCGGACAGGCAGATAGCGCGCGTTCCCGCACTCGCACCGCTCCCCGCCCCACGCTGTCAGTCTGGCCAAGCACAGAAGTAGGTACTGCATGTTCGTGTCACGGTATTTATTAGCCTTTCTACCTTTTTTTTTTCCTAATCTAAACTGAACTAATATTTTATAGAGAAAATAAATAAGATTTGTTTTTTTGTATGTATGTTTGTTACGCTTTCACGCTAAAACGGCTGAACGGATTTGAATGAAATTTAACACATGTGTAGACCACGACTAGGATTAGGACATAGTATACTTTTGATCCCGATATTCCCACGTGGTCGAGACTTGTGCGGGTGAAATCTCGGGCCGCAGCTAGTTCCTTATACCGTTGTTACTAATGCTAATTATTGCAATGAGATAAGAGTCACATTGCAATGATGCGTGACGCTTTTGGATTAAAATAACTGATTTGCGCTGACTGTGGTTCTGCGTGACACCAAAGTTTTACTTCATGAGTTGACGCTCATCTTTCAAAATTGTTTTTCTTATTCATATCTAATATTAATCAGCCTATAATGTTCCTACTGCTTGGACACAGGTCTCCGCTCTGTGAGAGGGAGTGGGCCGTAATCCACCACGCGGGCCCAGTGCGGGTTGGTAGATATCACATGTCTTCGAGTTACTACTTGGCCACCACTAATTTGTTTTTTGACTAATTTGTTTTTCACCAAATTGTTATTAAATCATTCAAATTTTATCGTGAGTGTTCTGCTTTACACTAACTCTGCCGATCCTTCGCACCTTAAATTATATTCATGGCCGGTACGTTCTCAGGATTTCCATGTCACCCCGCATGCCCCAGTCATGGGAAATCCCGACATGAAAATTAAATTATATGGTGGTCCCGCCATTGGTTTTTTATTAGGGTAGTTAATCGCTGATTTAATTACTTGGTCGTAGTTGCGTGTGTCGACGTTGGAACAGCGCATAGGTTTTAATTATAATACATAAAAAAAATACGTGCTGTTCAAGAGGCTCGCCGCCTTTAGCATGGAACTTAACGCAAAAGTGTCAGGGTAGACAGCCAGATTCAATTTTTTCACGTTTTTTGCAATTTGCAGGCTAACCCGACACGGGCCTGCAAATTGCAAATATCGCGGATCATATTTAATCAACAACCCAGTTGGGTTGTTGATTTATTTTTTCGCAACCGTAACAAATATTTATGGCTTTACAAAATTTAATTCATTAGAATCAGCAATATTATTCCATAATATTTATAATATTAGCGTGGTAGAATAGATAATACTTACTTACATAAGTGAATTATGTATGGAATTGTTTCTAAAATTCAGTCCGAAATGAGTTATTAGGTAAGAAATGTCATTTTTGATTTTGAGTGGGAACGTCATAAGCTGAATAATATACTGCGGTGCTATTCTGTAAAAATCTCACCGTGAAAACTTAGGTGAAGTGAGCGTGGAGTGAGCTGTCAATAGTGTCAATTCCTAGCAAAAAGAAACTCACTTCACCTAAGTTTTCACGGTGAGATTTTTACAGAATCGACAGACTGTACCTATGTAGTTTCATAGGTGGCAGGATGTACATACATAACAATGGCAAAGTTGGTCCAACTCGATCCGGAGTTTGGATCGGTTGACTTAACTCCGGCTAAGTCGTGAACTTCAATTGAACTTTACTTGACGTTCCTCTACGTTGTTGTACTTCTTCGTTGTACTACTTCTGGAGTACCCAGGGTTACTATCAATCTAACTTGATGCAGAATTGATTCTGTTAGGGGAAGTACAGCCGGTCGATTCTGTAAAAATCTCAACGTGAAAACTTAGGTGATGTGAGTTTGTTTTTGCTAGGAATTGACACTATTGACAGCTCACTCCACGCTCACTTCACCTAAGTTTTCACGGTGAGATGGTTACAGAATCGCACTGCAGGACCTAAACGCAAAAAACGCAGACAGCTCCTGGGTAAGACTGGTTGTCAGACTGTCATAGATCCACGAATGACAGCCGGGACCAACGGTTTAACGTGCTTTCCGAAGTACGGAGGGGTCACGGTATGTAAAGATGGTCACCCATCCACAGACCAACCCCGGCAAGCGTTTCTTAACCTGATCGGTCGACCTGTGCGGCTGTTATTATTTAGCCACGCCCCCCCTCCTCCCCCCTGAGTTGAAAACATAATACAACTTATTTGTTACGATAGAAAAAATCATGAAGATACCTACCTCTAAAATCTTTTTTTTGTGAACAACCTATTTAAACTTACAATCATTCTGTTTTTGATAAAGCACTAGTTAGGGGTTTTAATTTTTAGTCCAAATAATAGTTTTTTTGTAAATAGATAAATTGCTTCATATTTTGCAATAAATTACCAGCGTTGTGTCATCATGCTTCTCTTTCTTTTCTATGCAGTCCTCTAGTTAGGTCATGTAAGCCCCTTAGGCCCGGCGCCGGCGCCCACTATCGGCATCGGCACGGCTCAGGGTTTTTATGCGACCGACGAATAAAAATGTAACTTAATTGTATGACGATAAAATTTAAATTTCAATGATAATAATCATCGTAGGTGCAAAAATAAAGATAGGGTATCCGACATACCGTGTCATTGAAATAAATTTTTATTCGTCGCATAAAAATCCTCAGCCGTGCCGATGCCGGCTTCACTCACAAATATAATGTGTGCAGTGGCATGCCAACCAACCACTCTCAGGGGAAGTTGTTATTATAGCAAACATGCCAATATTTGCTATTATAATACAACTTTTATTTCAAACAGAATCCATAGTAGGTAACAATTTTACTAAACATTCGTTTAGTAGGTACAGACACAGATTAATACAGGGTTTTAAGGACATCGACGCGTAAACTGTAACCATGAATTCAGCACATGACTCTTGACAGACTGCCGTAGAAATAAATCGAAAAAAAAAAGTTCCATAGAACATTGCAACTCGGTACAGAATCATGTAAGTACAATACGACCGACGTCACTTGGCGGGCCTGAACATAGGCACTAAGAACTTTCGCGCATGTTCTCTCACTCGCACTCGCCTCATGTCACCGTTTGGTTCCCAAGTTACGTCCGTCGTATTGTAGGTACTGAATTTAACGTGGAGCTGCATCTACCTCCGCAACATTGCACCGATCTTCGAGCACTCTGAGAAAACTGTTGGTGCCGCCGCGTCGGATATCTATGCGCCGCGTACACGCGTCACCAGGGCACATCTTTTCTAATGATGGCGTCGAAACCATTCATATTATTATCCGCAAACATCCCTGACGCACTACAACGACACGGAAACCGCAGCAGTATACTTTCAGAAACTTTCAGTGCATTATTGTAATACTTTCACAGTAAAATCAGGCAGTGTTAGGCTTTAGGTAATCAGATAAAAAGGAAATCTATACAGGGTGATTGGAAGATGGGTGCAAAGCTTTAAGGCGATGATAGTACAGGCAATTCAGAACCATTTAAGCCATGGTTGTCTTAGACGAAGTCTTACCACTTTTTTTTTACCAATTTCTTAAGATTTTTTTCGAAAATTCCCAAAGTTTTAACTAAACTACTTATTTATGGCCAAATTGAATGATAAACGAATTCATTTTTATTGTATTTAATTAAAGTAATGTGTAAGCAATCTAGCAAAACATGTTTTAGGCCTCTGTGTCGTTAGACATTTTTTTTACAGATATTTAAAGTTCATAACAAATTTTAAAATTTATAAATACTTTTTGTAAACCTTATTTTAAAAATCACGGAGCGTGCTTTTTTTGTTCAAACCTTTTTGAAAACATGCTTGATAATCGCTCTTTCTTTTGAGGTAACATTTACGCAGATATCTTACAAATTATTGAAATTAGGACCTAAAAACCAATTTAAGGGAGAAATTTTAAATTTTAGGCAGTCTAAATAAAACAACATTTGAATTAAATTTATTTACGTTTCATGGTCAAAATGTTGTCCGTGATTCCTAATACAAGCACGGCTCCGTCTTCTCACTTCTGTTGTTGTTATTTTCAACATCATCTCCAGCTTCATTGTTTCAAACTCTGAATTCATTCTCTCTATCAGTTCTTCTCTCGTGTTTATTTCAACATTCGTATACACTAGCTCCTTGGCCCGGCCCCACACGAAAAAGTCCAGCAGGGCCAGATCTGGTGAGCGAGCGGGCCAAGGGATGGGTCCATCTCTGCCAATCCAGCTGTCAGGAAAACAATTATTTAAGTGTTCCCTTACATTTAACATCCAATGCGTTGGACAGCCGTCTTGCTGAAAGATGACTGTACTGTCTCTTGCGAATATCGGGACACTGGTTTCCTCTATCAGCTCTGGTAAATCCACTTGTAGAAAGTGCAAATCATTTTCACCATTGAAAGTCTCCGGTAAGAAGTGGGGCCCAATCAACGTCCTGCAAATTACTCCAGCCTCCAGAATTTCCTCTGAAACGACACCTGCTTCTTAAAATGTGGATTGTTGTCTTTGGCGGCCCATTCATGAAGGTTATGAAAGTTTTTAATGCCCTCCCTAGAAAACTTTAATTTGAAATCAATCTTGTGGACGGATGAAAGCAAATTTTCTAGGGCATTACAAACTTTCATAACCCACACAACACATGGGGAACATTTAAATAATTGCTTTCCTGACAGCTGGATATGGATGAGATGGATCCATCCCTTGGCCCGCTCGCTCACCAGATCTGACCCTGCTGGACTTTTTCGTGTGGGGCCGGGCCAAGGAGCTGGTGTATACGAATGTTGAAATAAACACGAGAGAAGAACTGACAGAGAGAATGAATTCAGAGTTTGAAACAATGAAGCTGGAGATATGATGTTGAAAATAACAACAATAGAAGTGAGAAGACGGAGCCGTGCTTGTATTAGGAATCACGGACAACATTTTGACCATGAAACATAAATAAATTTAATTCAAATTGTTGTTTAATTAGACTGCCTAAAATTTAAAATTTCTCCCTTAAATTGGGTTTTAGGTCCTAATTTCAATAATTTGTAAGATATCTGCGTAAATGTTACCTCAAAAGAAAGAGCGATTATCAAGCATGTTTTCAAAAAGGTTTGAACAAAAAAAGCACGCTCCGTGATTTTTAAAATAAGGTTTACAAAAAGTATTTATAAATTTTAAAATTTGTTATGAACTTTAAATATCTGTAAAAAAAATGTCTAACGACACAGAGGCCTAAAACATGTTTTGCTAGATTGCTTACACATTACTTTAATTAAATACAATAAAAATGAATTCGTTTATCATTCAATTTGGCCATAAATAAATAGTTTAGTTAAAACTTTAGGAATTTTTGAAAAAAATCTTAAGAAATTGGTAAAAAAAAAGTAGTAAGACTTTCGTCTAAGACAACCATGGCTTAAATAGTTCTAAATTGTCTGTACTATCTTCGCCTTAAAGCTTTGCACCCATCTTCCAATCACCCTGTATATAATTATACTTGTCTGGGGTGTGTTTAAGCTCTATGCCAAGGGACAGTAGCCTAATTTGCAGGAACAATGAAGAATTAATTAGGCTTGCAAAAAAAATCAAAATAAATTAACATTTTTAAAATTATTTTAAATTTTTTATTATATCACTAATATATATTTACATGAAAAAGAAGAAATACTTTTAATACTTTTATGAATCACACATTGCGGATCTATTATTATCAACAAGTATTTAAATCAAAAACCTTGGGGATAAACCATTCGCTATTGAAAATGTTGTAATAATTTGTAAACTAACGAACCTTTTGTATTTCTTAAGGTGAGTACAGACTAGAGCATTTACCTACTTATAACATAACATGGAGGCGCTCTAATGTATCACCCATTCAGGAACCGAACAAACAGCACGACGACGCTCGAAACTTTGTTACAACTTGATTTTGCAAGCAGACGAGCAAATTTCTGTAACATTACACCGAGCAAAGACACGAGCGTGGGCAAAACGCATGACGCGGATTTGATGGACTCGCCGTGAGCATTACTCCGACCACCGCATTCCATGTAGGTAACCGCTTTTTTTTTACTTTTGCTTGTATTGTATAACTCGTAAAAACATTACATTACATGGAAATGCTTGAGAAAATGCTCTAGTGTATACTCACTTTTAAGTTTACATTGAGCACAATTTGATATAACTAGATATTATCATTTATTAGCCTTTTTTTGTGAAATGTTAACACATTCATCTGATTTTATCTCTAGTCGAATCTTTTCTTCGTAGCAAAATTAGACAAGACATACAGTACAAATAGGTAAAAAATATTCTTAGGCACCGTAGTACCTGCGCCACTACGTGGTGGTACTGCATCCCGATAGTGTTTCTGATAGATGCCATCCCAGAAGCGAGTGCGTTCACCCAAGAGCACTCCACGTAGTTCCAGCGTATCATTTAGTGCCATGTATGGTGACCTGTCCACACCTACAGCCGGCCACGCTGGCAGCGACGAACCAGCAGGCACTGGGGTCCTGTAAAGTTAAAACGAACGTTGAACTGAGTTATAGAATCTTGATAAAGCGCTCACCAATAATTTGATGAAAGTTTTTTCAACTTTTGTGTACCAAAGAACTATAGAATATAAATAGTAGTATCTTTCAGTGGTTTTGAGTTAATGTTAAAAACTTAATGCTTACCCAGTTTTCATAAAGTTGTGCCAAATTTCACGAACTGTGGTCCTCATTTTCAGAAATTCGGGAGTCTCGAGACCCGTATTTCTATAATCCACGTCGTCCAACCAAGCAAACGACTGAGCGCAGTGATCAGCACCTCTTACGTCAGTGTGTGGCACATTCACGTCTACAAATGAATATTGATACAAATATACTTGGTTATGACCTCCTTCCACATGCAGTTTTACAGCCCAAAGCATAGGAAAAGTAAAAAAGACATCCGAAAAGTAGTCGACGAAGTTTAGAATGTTGTCATTGCCAACAGGATTGGCACCAAAATAAAATGTCTTAACCGCGCTGGCTACTTCTTCTCGTTCTTCATCAGATTCAAACTTTAGGTCAGCCGGTAAGAAATCAGAAAATTTTTCATTCATCTTATTCTTCCAAATTTCAAACAACTCAATCCGCAACAGTCCTTCCATGTTAGCGAATCCATACAACAAAGGTAACTTTTTGTAGTTTCCTTTCTTAAGAATACTTAGAGGAGATTCTGTTAGGAATGCTCCGTCTGTATCTCGCTCCACGCACGGGGAAAACATGAATGTAGAATCAGTTCTTGCTTCAAACGTATCTGCAGTCAACAAGTCCATTGGAGCTGTCTTATAGAACTGTTCTAAAGCGTCTATATCGTCAACGTTGGTGATGTTCTGATCTCTGGCAAACGTTTGAGCAATCTCTAGAGGGTCCCTCTGGACTGAAAATGCGGCTAGATTTCCACCACTTTCAGGTATGACTCGGTGGAACAAGTTTTCGGCTAACTTCGAGAGCATTATTAGGTCCACTGATGAAGAACCTGCACTGCTACCAACAAGAGTGACGTCACCAGGGTTACCGCCGAAATTGGCGATGTTCTCTTGTACCCAGCGCAGCAGTGCCACCTGGTCCTTCATGCCAGCATTGCCTGGTGCATCCTCGGTGCCCAGGCAAAGGAACCCGTGAATGCTGAGACGATAGTTAAACGTTACCATAATAAAATCTTTCGTCTTCATAAACTGTGTTCCTTGATATAAGTTGCCAAAGCCTAATATGTAACCTCCCCCGTGAACATAAACGAAGACTGAAAGGTTTTTCTCAGTGGTGTCGGGCACAAATACATTAGCAATTAGACAATCTTCTCTGACCTCAGCGTTTGGCGTTATGTCAATCATATTTCTGTTCTGTGGACATAAGATACTCTTGTCACCGGTTGCATCAAACGGTTCCGACCATGTTGGTGGTGGCAGAGGTGCCTGCAAAGAAGAAGAAATTATTAGTATTTGTAATCTTGAACCTTTGTTTATTTACAACATTAATAGTTTTACCTTAAATTTGTATACGCCTACCGGCGCTGTGGCGTAGGGTATGTTGTAGAAGGCGTATAGATCCCCGCTGGGGTGCTTGCGACCGCGCACCGTCCCTTGCGCAATCGTCACTTCCAGCCATTCGTCTTCAGCAAGAATAACTGTCACACACAACAAAACTACACACGTCCGCCACTCCATCGCTATGACTATAAATAAACCACTTCATACTTTTGATGGTTTATGTAGTAAATAGATATCTGTAATTACATATCTTGTGATTGTGAGTGAGTAATACATTGTTTTATCATTCGAATTGTTACCTAAACAGGCTTAGATTTGCAGATTGTGGACGATTAATTCGTGATTCATCATGTGCTTATATTGTGCGTAGATTGTATAACTACTCAATTTGACTAGGAGTCACAATTCCTAGTCAAATTTTTAAATGGTAGTCACATTCGTCAAGCGTCATGTGTCTCACGCTGTCCGGTGAATCGCCGGACGATTACACCTCTCGCCGGACAATTACAGTGATCATGAATTTCGACAGATATTTGTTGGGCACTTTTACCACAAAGAAACTTAAATTCGTGTTGTGACGAGATTCCAACCTTCATTAATTATAGACTTTTTTGGTTGAATCTGGCAGATTTTTGCAGTAGTAGAGTTTCTTGACGACGATAATTATTATTGGTTGATGATTCACTAGCAGTACGCACTTGATAATTCATAGATTGTGGATTGGCAAAGATTTTTATGGTCATATTATAGTGAAAAGTGAAAAATCTAAAATATACTGCTGGGACACAGGCGCTCCCTGTGAGGGGGAGCGGGCTATAATCCACCACGCGGGCCATAATCCACCACGCACGCCCACTGCGGGTTGTCGGATAATTCATTGTTAGTATATCATTATCATCATTGTTAGTTATTCATTGTTGCATATTTGAATGAACTACAGAGCGATATTTCATAATTTTTAACCGATGAAAAACCGGAGGAGGTTCTCAAGTCGACGCGTATATATTTTTTTTATTTAGTAGTATTGACGAATTAATCAAAACAGCGAAATATTTGACAGGTGCCTATTTGCAATGATGCTAACTTTTGATTGCACCGCCTTAACCCTGAAGTAGATACTTTTTTTTTTTTGAGGATTGGATACCAAAAACAAAAAAAAAACAAAAACCCTTCCCGCTCTGGGTGGAGCGGAAGGGAGTGTCAGACTCTTACTGACTAAAACCCACCCGTGTTCCTTCCTTAGCCCTATAAGTTCCGGGCCAGCGGTAACCCTTTCGGACAATCCCGCTGACCCGGCAGGCTTCGGCCCTAACGGGCCCCTTCATTGATGCTGACATCTCTTTGAGGCGCGCGTGGAACACGTACGCGCCGTCCGGCATGGCCCTAGTCCTGATCGGACGGTGAGCTACCCATTAATGTCTACATTTTCTTCGAAATCATATCAGTGTTTAGCAAAAAGAAGCGGACCTCTAATAAGCTCCGTTTAAGAGAACTGCGTGGCCGCGCGGTAGTCCACGTTTCGACTGCGCAGCCATGGTTAAACCTTTACAACATTCTGAATATTGGGTCTACGAATTTGCGACTTTCATTGTTAGTGTTTTACAAATTCCTTCACAATGTGGACGTAGTCGATTTTTTTTACGACACTATGTCCGAGCAGTCGAAACGGGCACTGCTACCCATTACTCTCCGTCCCCAGGCCCGCGCCTACGGTGGCCGGTTCCCATATAGTTTTAGTAATATCATATTATATGAACGTCGACAGTATAGCGATACCATAACACTTTATATTTTCGCTAAAAATTCATGCTAGGGCTGCAGTCGTTGATCGCAGCTATGCATATCGTTGCGGCCGGCGACCGGCGCGTGCGCATTGCCGCTTTAGCGTCATCGCACGTAATTAAACGCTTGTTTACAGCCACTGGAGAGTGCTACTGTCTCGTAAACTTCAAGTAATACGTATGTGCTCGAGTTGATGGTAGTGATACAGAAGGTTGAGTTCATGTTGAGTTAGGAAAATAGGAAATCAAGAACCTGCAGTGGTGACTTGCGACTAAGTAGTGAATACGGTTCGAAGTTTGCAAGTGTGCAGGCGTGTTCAGTTGTCCTGAGGTTATCGTTTCTTAAAAGTTTTCAACAACCCTGGAATTTTGTTGACTAAATAGCTTATACTGGGGGCCTAAAAAGGCCACATTGGCAGAATCGTAAAAGGATAACATTTGGCAAAAAACGAATACTAAAATACAGAACCCAAGACACCGACTTTCGAAATTAAATTTATTTCATAATTTTGAGTAAATTTCTTTTTGAAGTCGGTTTAATTTTTTTAAATTCCTACTTTTTTTCTATTTTCTTTAAGATTGTGCATTATATTAATCAGTGCCTGTAATATGATGTTGAGATAAATAAAGATTTATGATTATCTCGAACCAATAGTTTGTGGTTTAAGAAAAGCATTTTGTAAGAAATAGATCTTCTGGCCGAGTCTGCGTACTGAGCTTTTCTGGCAGTTCCGGGTGATCCGCTCGCACTGAGCTCGCTCGACCCGACCACAAACGAGCTGTAACGCCACGCTTCACTGACACCTCTGAATGTGGACCGAAGACTGGACCGAAATAAACAGATATGATATTATTCCCTATAAGGTTACTAGAAGGAACCTCTAGAGAACTGATGAATTTTTCTAATCTTTCAATCACGATCTAAATCATTTTGAAGGATAGGTATTGCTAATCCATTGCTTCTTAAGTTCGAAATAAAATCTGCTCAACAACGTACTACATAACAATGAATGATGTTGTACTGTCAACATGAAATCCATTGCTACTGAGTTAAGTTAAAAGCAGCTATTACCCCGCTGATTTTATTTATTTATTTATTTATTATTAGGTTCACCAACAATTGTTTACACTAACATCTTGACAAAAAATAACGTCCTTAAAAACTTTGAACAGTGTAACAATTACTTAAAGGTAAACACCACATGAACTAAAATTATGTTATTTTGTAAGCCTAGATACATGTACAGTTCACAAGCCAACTTAAATTAAAACTAAAGAAAAAAAAATATGTAGAGAAAAAAAATATACAGGGTGATTGGAAGATGTGTGCAAAGCTTTAAGGCGAAGATAGTACAGGCAATTCAGAACCATTTAAGCCATGGTTGTCTTAGACAAAGTCTTACCACTTTTTTTTTACCAATTTCTTAAGATTTTTTTCGAAAATTCCCAAAGTTTTAACTAAACTACTTATTTATGGCCAAATTGAATCATAAATGAATTCATTTTTATTGTATTTAATTAAAGTAATGTGTAAGCAATCTAGCAAAACATGTTTTAGGCCTCTGTGTCATTAGACATTTTTTTTACAGACATTTAAAGTTCATAAAACATTTTAAAATTCATAAATATTTTTTATAAACCCTATTTTAAAAAAAAACGGAGCGTGCTTTTTTTGTTCAAACCTTTTTGAAAACATGCTTGATAATCGCTTTTTCTATTGAGGTAACATTTACGCGGATATCTTACAAATTATTGAAATTAGGACCTAAAAACCAATTTGAGGGAGAAATTTTTAATTTTTGGCAGACTAAATAAAACAGCATTTGAACTAAATTTATTTATGTTTCATGTTCAAAATGTTGTCCGTGATTTCTAATACAAGCACGGCTCCGTCTTCTCACTTCTGTTGTTGTTATTTTCAACATCATCTCCAGCTTCATTGTTTCAAACTCTGAATTCATTCTCTCTATCAGTTCTTCTCTCGTGTTTATTTCAACATTCGTATACACTAGCTCCTTGGCCCGGCCCCACACGAAAAAGTCCAGCAGGGTCAGATCTGGTGAGCGAGCGGGCCAACGGATGGGTCCATCTCTGCCAATGCAGCTGTCAGGAAAACAATTATTTAAGTGTTCCCTTACATTTAACATCCAATGCGTTGGACAGCCGTCTTGCTGAAAGATGACTGTACTGTCTCTTGCGAATATCGGGACACCGGTTTCCTCTATCAGCTCTGGTAAATCCACTTGTAGAAATTGCAAATCATTTTCACCATTGAAAGTCTCCGGTAAGAAGTGGGGCCCAATCAACGTCCTGCAAATTACTCCAGCCCAAACATTGACAGAGAATTTCCTCTGAAACGACACCTGCTTCTTAAAAAGTGGATTGTTGTCTTTGGCGGCCCATTCATGAAGGTTATGAAAGTTTGTAATGCCCTCCCTAGAAAATTTGAATTTGAAATCAATCTTGTGGACGGATGAAAGCAAATTTTCTAGGGAGGGCATTACAAACTTTCATAACCCACACAACACATGGGGCACTCTTAAATAATTGCTTTCCTGACAGCTGGATTGGCAGAGATGGACCCATCCCTTGGCCCGCTCGCTTACCAGATCTGACCCTGCTGGACTTTTTCGTGTGGGGCCGGGCCAAGGAGCTGGTGTATACGAATGTTGAAATAAACACGAGAGAAGAACTGACAGAGAGAATGAATTCAGAGTTTGAAACAATGAAGCTGGAGATATGATGTTGAAAATAACAACAACAGAAGTGAGAAGACGGAGCTGTGCTTGTATTAGGAATCACAGACAACATTTTGACCATGAAACAAAAAAAAAAAAAAAAAAACAAATGTTGTTCTATGTAGACTGCCTAAAATTTAAAATTTCTCCCTTAAATTGGTTTTTAGGTCCTAATTTCAATAATTTGTAAGATATCTGCGTAAAAGTTACCTCAAAAGAAAGAGCGATTATCAAGCATGTTTTCAAAAAGGTTTGAACAAAAAAAGCACGCTCCGTTATTTTGAAAAATAAGGTTTACAAAAAGTATTTATGAGTTTTAAAATTTGTCATGAACTTTAAATATCTGTAAAAAAATGTCTAACGACACAGAGGCCTAAAACATATTTTGCTAGATTGCTTACACATTACTTTAATTAAATACAATAAAAATGAATTCGTTTATCATTCAATTTGGCCATAAATAAATAGTTTAGTTAAAACTTTAGGAATTTTTGAAAAAAATCTTAAGAAATTGGTAAAAAAAAAGTAGTAAGACTTCGTCTAAGACAACCATGGCTTAAATGGTTCTAAATTGTCTGTACTATCTTCGCCTTAAAGCTTTGCACCCATCTTCCAATCACCCTGTATATAGGTACGCAGCATAAAAATTTGCTAAAGTTATATAAGTATGTAACAAAATAATGAATGCCTTACAACACCTCTGATAAACAACTCAAGATTTTAGATTTCTGCATAGTCAGAGAATCAAAGTGGAAATCGATTAAGTCGCTGCAACTATTCAAAACCCTACAGAACCTAGCGCACGGAGAGTTAGATCCCAACACCGTTCTTCTCTGTGGAGGACGAAGTGGAGTTATGGGTTTACGTGGAATTCTTGAGGGAGCACGAAAGTTTATAAGTGCGAGCAGCGGCGGTGAGTCAATATTACCTTTCAGGATTTTACAGGCAAACATTGCGTCGTTTAAACGCCTTCGCTCTTCTAAGGAGTGTATGTTGAAGATTTTTAGTCTTCCTTTGTAAGAAGGCGTTTTTTTAGCTATACCGACAGAAAAAGCTAAATGCCAAGTAAAGCGTTTTTGGACGCGTTCTAAGCGCAAACTGTGAGTAGCATAGTGCGGCCGCCACACCACACTACAATACTCTAATATGCTGCGTACCAGACTATAGTAAAGTAAAATTTTTGTTTTATTTTGTCGAAAACCTTTACATTGTCTTATGACAAACCCCAACATTTTTGACGCTTTTTTAACAACATGATCTAAATGTGGCACAAAGGTTAATTTTTGGTCAAACAAAACTCCAAGATCACGTATAGTGTCTACTTCAACAACCTTGTCCTCATTAATGTAATATACTGTTTCTACATATAAGATTATTTTTTCTTGTATACTTAACGTGGTAACATTTCTTTGAGTTCAAATGCATTTCATTATTTTTGCACCACTGGATGAGACTATTAAGGTCCATCTGTAAAAGCGAGGAGTCTCTATCAGACTTAATTATTCTAAGAAACTTTAGGTCATCCGCAAACATAAAAATCTTGGCGTGCCGTAAACAGCGGGGAATGTCATTAATAAAGTAGATAAACAATATAGGCCCCAGATGCGAACCCTGGGGACTCCAGAGGAGATTTTATATAGATTAGATTGGTAACCATTTACCACAACAAAGAAAGATCTGTCAGCCAAATACGAAATCACCCATTTAAGCAAGCTACCAGTGATACCATATGCATGCAACTTATGAGATAGGATTTTATGGGAAACTTTATCAAAGGCTTTGCTAAAATCAGTGTAAATGACGTCTGCCTGGTGACCAGAATCAACAGCCCCAATTAAATTCTCTGTGAATCCAACTAGATTAGTGCTCGTGGATCGTGATCCAACAAATCCATGCTGATGATCGCTTATGAATGGCTTGAGATGGTTCTGGAAATGCGGGCAGAGTAGTGATTCAAACACTGTGTCGTTAGATTTCAAATTGAAGTAAGTCCAAAATGATTTAATTAGTAAAAAGCGGTTTTTTATTCTGTTCGAGTAAGGCTTTTTATTATCTCATTTTGAGGGTGGTGTGACCATCAAAAATCGGATTCTCTATCATCCTTTCTATCATTGTTTCTATGAAATGTTTATAGATTACGAGAAAAACTAATTTCTAATTTGGATTTAGGTTTATTTTGTCAAAATGAACCAAGTCCTTCGGACTTAGCTTCATTTGATCTAACAGAATACTGGACTTAGTGCAGTTTGAATTAAAATATGCGACAATCAGCACACAACTAGGCGGCATTTTGAACGATCGCGTCGCTCTGATTGACTCAATGCGACTTGTTGCGTTTTGATATAACGTCAAATGGACTTGGTTCAATTTGAAAAAAGGGGTGTGTTTTAAACTTATTTTGCTTGAAAACTACAGGGACTTGGTTCAATTCGGTAAAATGTTGTGAAAGATACTTCCCCTGCCTTTTAAATAAGAATAAAAGCTAACTTTATGTCAAAAGTGGACTTGATGCGATTTGAAATCTAACGACACTTTGGCAAACGTTGAGAGAATTGATATGGGCCTATAGTTAGGTATGTTGTCATTGCTATCCGATTTATGTACAGGCACCACCTTTGCCATTTTCCATTTCATAGGAAATACACCAGAGATCAAAGATCTGCTGTATATAACCATGAGTGGATGCACCAACTCCTCCGCACAAGCCGAAATAAATATTGGCGGTATGCCATCTGGGCCAGGACCTTTGTTAACATCCAAACTTTTTAATTTCTTAAGTAGGCACTCACTGCTTATATTTGGACTTGTCAAGCATAGACTGGTATTCCCAAGAGACTGTGAAAATAATTTGGTATTAAACTCATTACTCGATTCCTGGTTGAGGTTATAAACAGATGAGAAGTTGGTAGCAAACATCTCACATATTGTCGTAGCATCAGACGTGAACACTGACCCGTCAGTCATGGTCTTGGGGTAGGCACTAGACCCCCCTCTTTTATTTTTTACATGCGTCCAAAATAACTTAGGGTTGGTTTTAAGCTTGTTTTCTAGATCCCTCATATAATTGTTGTAACATTGAGTGACCAAGGTATCGCAGCGCTTACTAAGTAATGTAATTCATTGTTACGTGAAAGAAACCAATGTGTAAATCAAATCAAATCAAAATATTTATTTGCTACAGGTGTTACAGTGAATTTGTTTCAGCATATCCTGCCATAACATGGCGTGCAAATGTCACAATCAGCGATGTCAATTAATCTATCTTACAAATTACAGGTTCTATTGACTTGTCTTCTAAATAGTCCTTAATGGTATAATATCTTTTAGATAGTAATAGTTTGAAAAGTATTTTTTTAAACATTGTCAGCGGTAAGTCTTGCAAACTATTTGGTAAATGATTGTAAATAATAATCGACATGCAGTATACATTTTTCTTAAATAATTTTAGTTTTACTGGCGGCAGCCGAAGTCTATCTTTATGCCGTGTTCGGCTATTTGGCCTGTCCGTGCTTGTTTCATATAAATTGTAGTTCCTCTTAACAAAAATACATATTTCAAAGATATATAAAACATGGCAAAGGTAGAATATTAAGTCTTTGAAACAGTGGCTTACAGCTGTCTAAAAAGTGAGCTCCACAAATTGCTCGGATACATTTTTTTGGGCTTTAAAGACTCTGTCCAGATCTACTGAGTTACCCCATATTACAATGCCGTATCTAAGTATGGATGATACATAACCATGGTAAGCCAGCATTGCAGTATCACAGTTTACTGTTTGTCTGATTCTTTTCAAGGCATATATAATAATTTTCATTGTGCTGCTATTGTCGCGTGTGATGCCAGGAGACCATCGGCTCCCTTCTTATTGGTATTATAAAAGAGCCTTAAGTCTCGCCTTCGACGCCTCAGTACCGCGCGCTTATATCAACCAAACGAAGTTTCAAGTTCACTCTTGCGGATTGTAAGTGGCTATACTAAAAATGCTCAGTTTGCAGCAGACAATGAAGGGTTTGTAAGAGCGGTTCTGCACTACATCCGATCTTAATCCGAATTAAAGATCCGACTTCGATCCGAATTGAATGTTCTAAATTTGGACGGATAGAGTTCGGATGTAGTACGCAACCCCTCATACAAATAGGACTATGGTCACTTCGGACCGGCGTTTTTCGGATTCGGATAGGATGTACCTACCTAGTGCAGAACCGCTCTAAGGGTATTTAAAAAAATCAAAAGAATCCTACCGATAATTAATAGAATTTTCCAATCCCTAAGGAAATGCTGTTAAAATATTTATTTGATTAGGTAGTTGCATCATCAGAATCTAGATGTTTTCTAGTATATTTCTAGTATATAAACGATATTGCTTGTGTCCATCCCGTGCTGCGGACATTCCGATCAATTAGGGATGTCATTATTCCTATGACCATCTGCATGGCGTCCTATATTCAGCAACGGCCATTTACGACTGACCCATGCAAATGCGGGTCATTCTGTGTCAAATCGCTAGATTAATATTTAACGCGGAGTCGTAAACTGGAGTTGTTATTTTCTTGGTCTGCGTTTAATTGTTCGTATTTGTGCCCTTGTTTAATGTTTTATGGTTTATAAAAATACCTACATGAATGTATACCTACAGGGTGGTATCATCGACGTGCAATCTGTTGTTACCATGGATGGATTCAGTACATGACTTGCTTTTATGTGCCTATCTCACTAATACTATAAAGGCGAAAGTTTGTGAGTGTGTGTGGGGGTGTGTTTATATGTTTGTTACTTCTGGTCTATTTTAGTTACTTCCACAGTATTATGTCATATGGCATTTTACTATGGGGTCGGGCTGCTGACATTGAATCCATTTTTATTTTACAAAAGAGAGCTGTCAGAGCCATTTACAATCTACGTTGTCGCGAATCTCTTAGGGAACTATTTAAAAAGGTTAATATCATGACGGTACCTTGCCAATTCATTTATGAAAATATTATGTATGTAAGAAAAAATCAACATCTTTTTAATAAAATAAGTGATAGGCATAATTTTAATACTAGAAATAAAGATAAATTAGATCAACCTTTTTTCAGATTATCTAAAGTACATACATCTTTTATGGGGTACTGTGTTAAATGCTACAACAAAATACCTTGTGACATATTGCAATTAAATGAAAGAAAATTTAAAACTCATATTAAAAGTACACTTTGTAAACAAGGATATTACAAATTAGAGGATTATATCCACAGAGTACTTTGATAAGACTAGTAACAAGATAAGAATGTTTGGAAACATGCTGGTCCTGCTCCATAGGACAATCTAAAAGTCTAGACAAAATCAAACTTGTTCCTAATTTAATTTATATATTTTTTTTTTAATTATGACATCTTATTCTAATTCATTTTTACAATCTGCGACTACAGTGACTCACACACTTGTTAAAGTTCAACTACTTTTGCATTTTTTTTTTTTTTAAATAACTTGTAAATATGTGAGCACCATGTATCTATCACTTATTTGATTTACCTGTCATTGCTTAATTTTTAATTCTTTTTACCTTTTGTGGTAGACTAATTTTATTATGGGTGCATCGTGTTCACATATAATTTTTATTATGTATACAAGACCTTGTAAAACATTTTTAAAAGAGTAACGGTGGAGTTTCTTGCCCATTCTTCTCCATACGAAAACTACCTTTTCGAATGGGCGACTAGAATCATTTCTATTTAGTTTTTTTTTGACGTTCAAAAGTGCCTTTAATGTGCCTATTTGAAATAAATGATTTGACTTTGACTTCTTCACGCTCAAACGGCTGGACAAATGTTGATAAAATTTGGTATAGAGGCAGCTAACACCCTGAACACCCATTAACATATAGGCTACTTTTTATCCCGATATTCATTAGTAGTTCTTGAGATATCCAGCTGTGACAGTCTTACCATAAGAGTTCCGTTTTTCCATTTTGGTACGGAACCCTAAAAATCAGCCCTTAGTCCAACATCTTACAAGTATAATTCCACAGAGAAAAGTAACGTGACATAGGTAGAGAATACCTACAGAATTGAATAAAATAATATCGTACGAATAAAATTTAAGAATGCCATTTGGAAGTAATGCAGTTACATAAACGTATGTACGGTGCCGCGGTGGCCTCTAAAAGTTAGTTAACATTTTGCCACTTCAAATATAAAGCCAGATTTTGATAAAAAAAAAACATGTAAGTACTCCTAAGGTACTGTACATGATTATTTTTTTATGATAAGCCAAAGGCAGTTAAATTTGTCAATAAAAACGTTATAGCAGTTCAAACATTTGGGTCACTAGAATTTTGAATCATAACGTGGAGTGTGGTGTGAACACAGAATAATGTCGACTAACTTTTTGAGGCCACTGTTTAACGCAGGACCAGTGTCAGGGGATCATGGATATATACGAATGTTGTCACGCCACTCATTCACATATTAAATGATCCTTGGATCAGCTAGGCGACATTCCCACGAGAAAACAGACATCTTATATTTTTATTAAGGCTACACCGACCGCGCAGTGGCGCCCTCATCGTTTGTTTGGTTATTTCTTTTATTTTAGAATGCAAATGCAGAAATAGGCACGTTAAGTTGTGCTCCACAAGATTACACGTCAATATTATTATAAACGGTAGTTTTACATTGTCTAGTTTTATTATAATCACTAAAACGGATAATAATGGCCACTATTTTCCGTTTTAGTGATTATAATAAAACTAAAGAATGTAAAACTACCGTTTATAATAATATTAACGTATAATCTTGTGGAGCACAACTTAACGTGCTTATTTTCTGCATTTTCATTCTAAAATAAAAGAAATAACCAAACAAACGATGAGGGCGCCACTGTGCGGTCGGTGTAGCCTTAACATTTCGTGATAAATGATCGATACATCGATACTTCCTGGCAATACTCGTACGCCATTTCATTGAAGTGTTTATGATGATTTAGTAGATTTATTTATAGTAGTAAGATGTTTTCATCTTAAGGCGCGTTGGGCATTTTTTGAGATGAGAAAACACCATTGAACTCACGACACTGTTACCGTAAGCGACCCGCGCGTGTTTTGTTTATAAAGCGATTAAAAAAATACCCGCTTCGGATGTGTTCGGCTGTCCTCGGGATGTACTCGGTTTTAATGTATATCCGATATGTCAGTGAGTGATGGCAAAGTATTCTGTTTGTGTTTTGTTTTCACTTCTGTCGGCACTCCCGGAGTGCCACTGTTTTTTTGTTGCCGCAGCGAGACAGATGGTGAACCGATGACATGGTGATAGCCCTCGCTTGATGAGGGCACCGCAGGATTGGTCATTGTGCCTATGTCCAGTTAGGGCTTGAAATACCGGTATTTTTGGGAACCGGTACTAAGGGTAGGAACCGTAGTACCGGTATCTAGTATTGTTTTTTTATATTTCTGTAAGTTAGAGTGAGAAAGCAGATATAGCAAGTAAAAAGGATAGTTATTAGGCATTCGAAAAATAACTTTTAGGTACAATACGAGAATTGTGGTACGCGGCGGTATACCCGCTGTGTACAGACGCCAGCACATCAAGCTACCCGAAACTGTCAAATTTTCCGAATCAACTTTAAACCTTATGCTCGAGCGATGAAGTTGAAAATCTATTAAAGAAATTTGACAGATTGTAGTAGCTTGATGTGCCGGCCGGCGTCTGTACCACAATTCTCGTATTGGTATCTAGGTATTATGTGATCCATAAGAAACTATTTCTTAAATAAATCTCGGTTTTATCAAGTTGTAAAAACCGTGCGAAGCAGGGGCGGTTCACTAGTATTATCATAAATGGAGACGTTATTAGATCCATATTAGATAGGATCGGAACGGTTGCGAAGCGATCCATAACAATGATGATTGACAGCTAGATCTTCTTCAATCAATCTCTATTGGGTGATTAGATTAATATCAATATTTCCGGTATCATTTAGATACATTACATCGAAGTGAATAGTAGTAGGTATGTGTATGAGGGAACACGTACCTACCACCTACCATAAATACATAATATAATGCCAGACGATCCTGATTCTGTGCAACGCCTGGTAGACGTCCCTGGGGAGTTCCAGCACCCTAATAATAATTGTGTAACACACTATTGTTCTCAATTTGAATCATTTGGGAGCTTGTTGCTAATTCAAAAATGTGTCTGCTCAACAACGCAAATAACGCAATGAATGTTGTTGAACTGTCAAAATGAAACCCATTGCTACTGATAGTGTGTTACGCAATTACCCTGCTGGGCTGGGGCTAAAGGGTGCTACACAGAGGGGATTTCGGATCGGTCTTTTAAGAAGCCACAGTGCCTTTTCCATGTGCAGATGGTGATTTAAAAAGATTAACATAAATTAACTGATTTTATGGCTTGATTGGCTGAATTGGCAAAATGGCTGTCTGATTGGTACAGTTCATATACATACAGTTCATATTTATTAATAAAAATTCAGGCCATCCAAGGCCTCCAGGGCTTGCTTCATGTCAAATATTAAGTGGGTACTTGTTCACTCACATCATAATTGGGAAAAGGGGTGAATGTTTAAGGACTAGTGAGAAATACAGAAAAGGGATTTTGATCTATGCATCTGAATCTATTAAAACAATAAAAGTCCATTTGCAGTTAATCAATCTATACTAATAATAAAATCTATCATAATATAATAATAAAGCTGAAGTTTTTTGTTGTTTTTGTTTGAACGCGCTATCTCTGGAACTACCAGTAGGATTAGAAAAAAATCTTTTGCATTTGATAACACAATTCAGGAAGGTTATTAGACTATCTTTAGTTTAACTTGACGCTACAGCCCCTAGGAGCCGAGCAAAGAGAAAAAAAACAGTGGCACTCCGGGAGTGCCAATAGAAGTGAAAACAAAACACAAACAGAATACTTTGCCATCACTCACTGACATAATCGGATATACATTAAAACCGAGTGCATCCCGAAGACAGCCGAGCACATCCGAAGCGGGTATTTTTTGAATCGTCTTATAAACAAAACACGCGCGGTGTCGCTTACGGTAACAGTGGTGGTGGTTCAATGGTTTTTTCCCATCTCAAAAAATGTCCAACGCGCCTGAAGAAGTTTTTACAAAACGAATTAATAGCGCAGTCAGGTGATGGGACGCGAACTGGTGGGTAGGGGCCCGAAATTACACGCGGACGAAGCCGTGTACAGAAGCTAGTCTAATAATAAATCGCGATCAATCTGTCAAAAATGCGACAACATGACCCATTTGAGAAGGCGTCGCCACCCTATTTGAACTTCGACACTGACTGACCACTCAACTCGTCCTTCTGACAGACTTCTGCAATTTCCATAAAACATTGTTTTATCATGTACTCAGCCGCCCGTAATTTTTTATGTTCGCGATTTTAAAGTGAAAATATATTTTGGGATGTAACTCCTGTGAGTTGTTATTTATTTGACACCCGATATACTGGTAAAAGTATCTCGAAGGCTATAAAATGTACGCTCTTTATCTAAAGGTATGTGATATATATGTACTGTCAAAGAAAGAAAAAGTATAGCACGTTTAGGTAAAGTTTTAGTTGCACCATTTTATGGACTATGTTTATTTATTTTTTATTTTATTTACTAGCTGACCCGACATCCAACAACCCGTACTGGTCGCGTGTGGTGGATTACGGCCCATGCCCTCTAATAGAGAGGACGTGTCTGTCCCAGCATTGGGAACATTATAGGCTGATTATGCTAACTGACCCGACAGACGTTGTCCAAATTTCAATAATTCATTCAAAAAAAAATCTTTTGGAGCACAACATAACGTGCTTATTTTCTGCATTTTCATTGTAAAATAAAGGAAATAACCAAACAAACGATGAGGGCGCCACTGCGCGGTCGGCGCAGCCTTATGCTACCAACATTATAAATAAAAACTGGCCAAGTGCGAGTCGGACTACCACAAGGCAAAAACGCCGCCGTACAAAACACGTTTGTTGTATGGGGCTCCCATACAACAAACGTGTTTTTTTCGGCGTTAAATATTTATTTTATTTTGTTTTTAGTATTTGTTGTTATAGCGGCAACAGAAATACATCATTTGTGAAAATTTCAACTGTCTAGCTATCGCGGTTCTTGAGATACAGCCTGGTAACAGACAGACGGACGGACAGACAGCGATGTCTTAGTAATAGGGTTCCGTTTTTACCCTTTGGGTACGGAACCCTAAAAATGACAGTGATGTGATGAAATGATGATGATGATGAAAAGGTGATGTGTCTACTATGCGGGAATGGTACCGATAATGGTACCTCTGTTTTTGAAAGATGCTAAACCTTTTCGGTCTGCCACTGTACCTTCCAAAGGACTAAGTTATTATGACCTCTGTGAGTTTAGAACCAAGTTGTAGCTTTTATGATACCCTTGTTGTTTCAAATGTTTAATCGATAAATAACAAGGCAGAAGTCGTAATTTGCCAAATTTTATGGAGGTATGTAGCCGTTTGTTAGCTGGTAGGTAGGAGGCTGTAATGAGTTTTGGGACATGTCTATGACAACGCATAATTTTACGTGGCGTCAATTTTTAGAATTCCGTACCAAAATGGTAAAACGGAACGCTTATGCTGAGACTCAGTCTGTCTGTCTGTCTGTCACAGCTGGATATCTCTAGAACTAATAATGCTATCAACTTGAAATTTGGAATAGTTTTAGATGACGGCTTGACTGGCTTCTAAATTTTTTCCGTCGATAAAATTAAGCTATGTTTCCCTCATTTCGTTATGTGCACATTATGAAGACTCACACTGTATGTATATTTTTTGCAACAGGGACTGAAAGGGGGTCTAAAAATTAGAAGTCGGGCTACTAGGGCACGTAGGGTATCATATGAAAGAGCGCAGTTTGCACATTCTCAAACATTTCTTCTTTTTTTTAGGCCGCATAGTTTTCCACTTTGATGAAAAATGTAAAAAAAATACCGTCCCTCCATTGTTTAGTTATCTCCGAAGTTTGCAAAGAGAAAAATTTGGAATTATTTTATGTGATAGAAGTTTATGTAAAGATTTCAGGAAAAATAAAACGAAGTCCCTCAATAGTACACTTTTTCAGAAATCATCAACAAGTTACGTTAGTTCCACTATCGCTCAAGAGATGGCGCTGACATAAAACTGCAATATTCTACACCGCAGTGCACAGTGTTAAAATTCTCTGACGAATATTGGCCATGCGCCGATGAAAATTTTAAAACATTTATGACGGTACAGAACCCTCGGTGCGCGGGACCGACTCGCTCTTGTTTTTTTTGTACAAATTTGAATATCTCTTCGTATGCCATTTCTCCTGTATCTATCGAGCAATTTTACTGTCACAGATTAGTCCTATTTACAATTATTTTACATACAAAGAAGTATTTCGTACGGGAATTGAAGCAGTGTAGTACACAGTTAGGGCTATATTTCACCGGGACACCATGGCGGCGCAACCAGTCGCCGCCACCAACAAAATGTATACAGCTCTATAGAGCGTTACTCACCTGGTGTCCGTTTGGTTGCGCAACCAATTTGGCGGCGCGACCAACTCGGACGCGTGCACAGAATGTTACTGGTTGCGCGGCCACGCTGGTCGCGCCACCACTAGCGCTGTGGTGTCTAACTCATTCGGCCGCCAGTCCGGCCGCCAGTGACGGTCTTCAAGGTCCATTTTGATACTGTCTCAGTGTGGTGTGGCGACGCTGGTGTCTGTATGGTGTCTAGTTTGGTAGCTTACGGACACCACGGTGGCGCGACTGGTTGCGCCGCCATGGTGTCCCAGTGAAATATAGCCCTTAGGTATGACCACTGGCAGCGCACTAACAACTTGACTAAAGAAATTAATGGATTTGATTTCTGAAAATGAGAAATTAAGGTATTCTCAGCAACGGTGGCCCAGTGGTAACGGCCGCGACTTACGAGATGTGAGTCGTGGGTTCGAACCCAAGCAGACACTTTACTTTGTGTAAATTATTTCATTGCTCTGAAAACAGTCAAGGAAAACATCATGAGGAAACCGGCATATTCTAAAACCAAAAAATAGAAGACATGTGAAATCCGCCAACCCGCACTGGACCCGCGTGGTAGATTTGAGCTCGCTACCTCTCTCAGAGGGGTGGCCTATGTTCCAGAAGTGGGAACAATATAAGCTGATTATTAAGGTAATCTTACAGGGATGAGCTGCACACCGGAGTAAGTTCTGAGTCTGATGGATCTCCATTGCATTCCCATGGCACCATGTCAGACCAGGTACCATTCAGCACGTACGAAAACAAGGAATGCCATAAATAACACATTAGCGAAGACACGCTGCTGCAGCGCAGTAGGTGTAACTTTTGAATCGCTTGAAGCAATAAGAGAAAATTTACGACACAATAAACACGTCGGGGGCTAAAACTACTCAGCTAAATAGGGGTATATAACGCTACTCAGGTCACGTAGCACGCGGGCCCGCGCCGCCACGCGCCACGTTCAGCAAATTGTTGTGAATCCTAAGATAACATCACAAAATTCACAAAAACGGTCGACCCGGAAACGTCCGCGTCCGCTTTACACTTTCATTTACGCCAGTTATAAATCTGCCCCCCCCCCCCCCTAGCCTTTACCGCTCTCTGCTGATACACGCACACTCCTGTTTTTGCCTCACCCAAAAGCTTCGAAGTTAATTATGCCGAAGCCTTCGAGAGTTAATTAAGTTACTGACTTATCTTGGCTGTTAGCCCATTGTTTCGACTCTGCTTCCAATCTCATATTGGTGCGCTGCTGGCGAGTTGCTGCCAAAGTTGTTTGTCTCGTTTGTAATTGATTTATGTTGTGAACGACTAATATGAAACGACTGTTGAGCAGTAAAAATACACTAGTTTCCACCACATCCCCGAGTCCTCAGAAGCCGGCGTCGCGATGTCCTCAGGCACGGAAAACGGAAGTGGCTGGGGATTTAAACTTAATTGTGGCGCCGCTTTGCTCACTTTTATTTCTCGCCTGAAAGGGAAAACGGGGAATATGTTGAACTGTCATCCGTCAGTTTGTCACATTAATTAAACGCTTAGGAGGGCTTACGCACGAAACGTGACAAAGTCGCATTTTCGATTACTTTAACGCCTTGACAAAGTATATGCGCAGTGATACGCGCAACGCCGACACTTGACGACTAAAGTCGAAGACACCACGAATATCAGAAGGCCAATAAAATTCTCGTAATTAAAAACATTCACCTTACTACCACAAAACAGTGCTGTTGTTTAGGCTAGAAACACCTTTTAAACATGACATATTTATATGGACTTGACGTAAAACTGACATTAGACACAAGTTGAACAAGTGTTTAAGTTTTTGTGGTAAGACCCTCAAAATCTAGTAACAATCTCATCTCAGCGACAATAAATGTCAAAAACTTGTCAAAAATGTAGTGAAATTAGAAGTATTTTTGACAGATTTAAGGGTCATATTCAAAATAATTGTATATTTACTACTGTCTTAATGTCCAACCTAATTATTTTCATAACGAGATGCAACTGACTAGAATTTCATAAACAAACAGATAAAATATTTATTTGAGCTTAATAAAAAACAACGAAACATTTGGTAAACCTAAACAATTCATTTAAAAAAATTAAACCAGACATTGCGTAGGATCCGTTTCATACAAGTATTCTATGTCCACGTCTTTAACGGTAAACTAAAAAAAATAATTTAATTATTAACCATTCAAAAAAAGTTAAAAAAAAAAATATATTCAGAGAATATTGTTTAAACTTTCAACACTTTACTAAACAAAATATAAAATACTATTTAGTGTACTCCAAATTTAATTTATTAATGAGTGTCCTGATTTTGCACATATCTGTTATTCTTCTCTGTTATGCTATTTTAACATTATTTCCATGGCAATAAAGAAATTTGAAATACTGGCAAAATTAGTTCACTAGCTGTTACTACACGACGCGTAAGAATAAACGCTTTGCCATTTTGTTCAATATAGTTTTTCAGCTCGTTTCGTGGTCGAAGAAAATTAGACTTTTAAAAGTAAATATTCAATGTGAGTCGTTTACAGTAGCGGTAAGTACTTACTGTTTTATTACTCATACTAGGAACGGGCTGTATTGTGATATTTGTTATAACTATAAAATATTCGTATAATCATGTGAATTGGTGTGGAAATAAATAGATTTGTAGGATAGACACGTGCAATTAATTCATATACGTTATTTTATCTGTCACTTTTTTCCGTTACGTAACAGATATGAATGATTAGGCGTTATTCACATTGTCTCATGTATGAATTAATGAAAATAAAATATTAATAGGTACTTAGTGCACCGCAGGTTAGCCAAAACATTTTTTTTTACTTACTTAAATTTATTTGAATTGTAAAGTTTGCGTATATTGTGCCATGTATTGCATTGCTGTGCCATGTATTGTCTGTGTGTGCATGTTTTACTGCGTATCCTCAGTCCTCACTGCTTGAGCCTTTTATACTAACCGCGCAGCCTCGCCGAGGCGTACCCAGCCACTCGTCGGCCGTCTCAGTATCAGTTAAGGGGGATGCGCCAAGGTAGCCCGCGAAATTCAAATTGACTCAGGTTTTTTGCAATTTACAGGTCAGTGTAAAGTTGTATGTTGATTAAAATATGATTCACGACCGTAACAAATATGGCTATACATAATTCTAATCATTAGAATCCTTTTGCCTTAATATTAATATCAAAATTTTAGGCTCGGTAGTTTCGGAGATAAGGCATTATGGCAATGATGATGATGAATTTATGGCAATTATACCAACTAAAATACGATCACCAAAATGTTATTTCATTATGTACACCTAGCGACCCACACCGACTTCGCACTCGTAGCCTGTTATAAACGTGTGCTATTTAAACTTGCCCTAATAATTCCTTTCTGTTATTTTTCTGTTACAATCAAATAATATTCATATCTGTTTCCTATCCGTAACTTACAATTATTTTGAATATGACCCTTAAACTAAGGTCAGACTGTGAACGTTCTTAAAATTACGAGAATTGGCCCTTAGTTATTAGCAGCAGAAAAGGTTCATCAGAAATAATAATAAACTTTCAGAAGTCAGTAGTTGATTTCGTCACTAAGCCCGTGTGTCTCGCGTGTCCAGTTTGTCTGGACCCGCTTCAACATCGTCTCAGAGGAATAATAATTGCTTCGCTTAATTAACGTCACGGCGAGATAGCTGTCTCTTCGGGCACATCGTCATGCATCGTCTGCTTTTACATCATTTCGGCACATATTCTATTTACGAGTTCGCCCTTTTCTAAAAATCTATAACTTTAATGCAACATACTTTAATGCCAAACTTAAGTGGCAGTGGGCAGGGCACATTGGTCGCTGAACAGATGGCCGATGGGGCCGAAAGATTCTGGAGTGGCGACGGCGTACCGGAGGACGTAGCGTTGGAAGGCCTCCCACAAGGTGGTCCGACGACCTTGTGAAGGCCGCAGGAACCCGTTGGATGCGAGAAGCGCAGAACCAGTCGAAGTGGAGGTGCTTGGGGGAGGCCTATGTCCAGCAGTGGACGTCTTTCGGCTGAATAACTTGCTATACAACAGACTTTAATGCAACACCATTTACACAATTCCGGAACGTTTATGTGTGTAATACTTTCTTTTAAGAAACTAACATCATCATCATCTTCCTAGGCAGGTGATGATGACGATGTTGGAAGAGGCTAGCCTCTTCGCAACTATGTTAGGGTCGGTTTCCAGTCTAACCGGATTCGGCTGAATACCAGTATTTTACATGGAGCGACTGCCTATCTGACCTCCACAACCCAGTTATGGGTAATACGATCCCCTTGTTAAGACTGGATGTCAGACTTTCGGGCTTCCGACTACCCGTATAACGACTGTCAAAGATCCACGAATGACAGCCGGGACCAACGGTTTAACGTGCTTTCCGAGGCACGGAGAGGTCTCGGTATGTAAAGATGGTCCCATCCACAGACCAACCGCGGCAAGCGTAGCTTAACTTAGGTGTCTCTATTTTTATACACAATTATCACTACTATGTAGAACAAGCTCCTATCTAAGAATAATTAATTGGTGCATTCGGCGTCATACCCGTTTTGTCGAAAACACGAAAACAACAACACCAACATAAGTGGTTGATTGTTTTTATAATTAAAAGTATTTAAAGCAAAATCAGCCTATAATGTTCCCACTGCAGGGATTCAGGCCTCCTCTCTGTGAGAGGGAGTGGGTTGTAATCTGATACGTGGACCCAGTGCGGGTTAGAATTAAGATTAGTAACGGATAACGATTATATTTACAGCAATGCACAAATAAGTGATAAATCTCTTTATATCGGTGACAGTAAACATTTGGAAGTACATATTAGACGGCTCTATATACGAGGCTTGTCAATTATCAAACACTGGGGGTGTTTGTTACCCATTTTATTACCCATGGTGATAATGTTTTTTTGTGTTCTTTATGTAAATAATTAAAAAGACTAATCGATGAAGCTCGACCCGAACCAACCTGGCGGGGAGGTCGTTAAAAGATCCTTAGATTATAATTACCCATCTCTACACTAGTCCAATGCTTAGGATGCATATCCAGTAGGTTCTTAAATCCTTATCCCTATCCTAAGGGCACGTTTTCCTTACCACTCGGACTACTTCTCGTTATGCAATGGTCGCTGTAGCACCATGAATATGAGGGGGATCAAGATCTTTCTGGTGGAATTGAACAGTATAAGCGTATGGTACAAATCTTGAGATTAATACATACTACCCTCAATTTTATTTTCATTGGGTAGGGTAGTTTCCCATTGTTATTATTTGTTTTACCCTAGATGCTGTTTTATGTTAATTGCATCTCTCTGTTGTTTTAGCTCTCCAATGCTAAGCGGCTCAAATTTGCTGCAATGGCCACCTACAAATGCGCAAAGGTCTCCTCATATGTCGTTGGGTCCAGTCACAGAGCTGAAGGATAACATTCTGGAGAACAGAGCGACTTTCTGGGACACTATTTATGGGAAATATTACGGGGGACCTGTGATGCCCTCTACTACGACTACTCCTGCTCCGACTACTCCCACTCCTGAACCAGGAGCTCATGGCACTGTATCATTTACTATCTCAAATGTTTTGTTCATGACAGTTTTATCAGCGTTTTATTTATCTTTGTAATAACTAGTCTTTTGCGACAGCTATGCTATGTTATCTTTATACTTTTTATTTGATTTTTTATTTGTTTTCATCTGATGTACATCATCGGGTATTTGGTTTATTGTGTATAGTCTGTGCTAAATAAATGTATTTTCTTTCTTTATCGACCAAAAAGTTTCCCTGAACATTAATCATCATCACATCCGAAATAGATTTATGCTTATCAAAGACATTATTATACTAATCTATTTTATTAGAGAATTTTCACCATTTATATGAATCATACTAGGTATTACGATTACTGTGATAAAAATATAAATATATCTTCTAGATAATTCGAAGACATGTGACATCTACCAACCCGCACTGGGCCCGCGTGGTGGATTACGGCCCACTCCCTCTCACCGAGAGGAGGCCTGTGTCCCAGCAGTGGGAACATTATAGGCATAGCAGGGGTATTACGAATATAATAAAAGACTGAGCAGTGATAATGTGTTACTGATCACAACAAATAATATTCAAATATATCTAAGGATGCCTCCGTAGCTACTGGCCTTGTTTGATGTCAAGCAGACGATGCGAAATACAATGAACGCCCACGCTAAATGCGGTGGGTGCCTAAAACAACAACGATCGATACTTTTCGACTTTATCTTTCTTGATTAGCGATAGATCGTAATAGATGTTTAGTATATATAGGTACATAATCATGGCATTCATTATACTTATCTGTTCAGTCGAGATGTGGAAGTGTGTGGTGTTCTTATTGTGTACTTTTGCGATTTTGGTGCAAAGTGAAGATGACCGGCTGACTGTGGATATAGCTCAGGGTGTCGTGGTAGGAAACATGGACCCTGAAGGTGGCCTCTACGTATTCCATAATATTCCGTATGCCACTGCACCAACAGGGACTAACAGATTTAAGGTAAATAAGTTATAGCCTATCGTGATGCATAAGATATTTGATGGCAGCCTATCTAACGACGCGACGCAACGACAGTTTTTCAATAAACAAACACGTATTTAAATTAGTTTTAAAGTTTTATATAATAAATAGTAATCCGGCAATAATTATTTGTATTATTTTATAGTATTTTATAAATTATTATAATCTAAACTAATACATATACCGGCTGGCTTTTTTTTATCGTCTGGACAAAAACAGGGTATAAAAGGTGAACGGAACGGAAAAAAGAGATATCTGTGCTAGGCTTTTTTTTGGGAATGGCATCTCACAGTTCAACCTGGGCCAGCGGTAACCCTTTCGGACAATCCCACTGACCCGGCAGGCTTCGGCCCTAAGGGGCCCCTCCTCGATGCTGACATCTCTTTGAGGCGCGCGTGGAACACGTACGCGCCCTCCGGCACGGGCCTGGTCCTGATCGGACGGTGAGCTACCCATTAGGCCCGGTATCCACCAAAGCGGAGAGGAGAGGAGATGTCTCATTTTTCTATAGAATTTCGTGCCGCTTGCAAAAAATAAAAATAAAAATGTAACTTAATTGTATGACGATAAAATTGAAATTTCAATGATAATAATCATCGTAGGTGCAAAACTAAAGATAGGGTATCCGACATACCGTGTCATTGAAATTTAAATTTTATTGTTACATTACTATTAAGTTACATTTTTATTCGTCGCATAAAAATCCTGAGCCGTGCCGATGCCGACAGTGGGCGCCGCCGGGCCTAAAACCACATATTTAGCAGTTTTTGACAATCGCTGCATTAGCTCTTATTTTGTTGAGAATAAAAATATGTTGTTTAAGAATATTTTATTTTATCTACGTTTATGTTTTAAAAACATTGTATTAAGTGCTTTTTCTTATTTTCTCCCAGGCACCCCTCCCTGCACCGGTATTTCTGTCACCGTTTGTTGCCGTAGACAGAAGTATCGCATGTCCTCAGCCCAGTTCTCCGATGAGTCAGTTGAATATACAAGAAGACTGTCTGGTAGCTAACGTGTATGTCCCTGATAAAGATGCGACCAATCTACCTGTTATGGTTGTCGTCCACGGAGGAGCGTACCAGTATGGATTCGGAGAACTAGCAAAATTTCGCGAATTAGTAAAAACCAAGAGAGTCATTGTAGTAACATTTAACTACAGACTTGGTGTGCATGGTTTTCTATGTCTTGGCACTGAAGGTGCTCCTGGGAATGCAGGACTAAAAGATCAGGTGGCATTACTTCGTTGGGTAAACACCAACATTGCTAGCTTCGGAGGTAACCCTGAAGATGTAACATTAGCTGCCTGTAGTGCCGGGTCTGGTTCAGTCGATTTTCTAACACTTTCTTCTATTACAAAAGGGCTGTTTAAGAAAGCTATAATGGAGAGCGGTGTTAGTACTGGCAGTGTCGGAGTACAAATTGATCCAATCGAAAACGCTAAAGAGTATGCTAAGCTCTTAGGTTTTATTGATGGGGATGATTTGAGTAGTTTGGAAGACTTCTATAAAACTTCTACATTTCAAAAATTAATCTTACATCACGGTGCAATAATAAATCAAAAGGACGTTACTATTCGATTCGGTCCATGTGTGGAAAGTGATATCGGACAAGAAAGAGTGGTTTCTGATGCTCCATTTAATATAATACAACAAGGTAAATATACCAAGATACCATTATTGTATGGTTTTACTAACATGGATGGTGCGATGAGACTCGATGTTTTTGGCACCTGGAAAGAAAAGATGAATGAGAAATTCTCAGATTTTTTACCATCTGAATTACATTTTGATAGTGAAGTTGTTAAAGAGGAGGTTGCACAAAAGGTCAAAGCTTTTTATTTCGAAGATAAACCCGTGAGTGAAGATAATATTCGGGCATATATTACGTACTTTACCGATGTTTTATTTGGATACCCTATGTTGAGGTCTCTATCAACTCGGGTGGAAGCTCTGGATGACACAATATTCTTCTTTGAATACTCATTTGTGGATGAGAATACATTACCTTTTCCAAACACCGACATAAAAGGGGCGGGTCACTGCCACCAATTTGCAGCAGTCAGGGATGAAGATGTAACTGGCAAAACGGATGAATACAAGAAAATGAAAGAAACCCTGAGAGAATACTGGCACAGTTTTATTTTGAAAGGGTAACTGAACTTTATTCTTACTAATGTTGCAGATCTTTTTGACAAGAGAATCGACCTAATATGCAAACGTTATTATAATTTAATATCGTTAATATTTTGCTTGTGTGTGACCCTTTTGTATCATATAGTAAAATCATTGGAACATAAAAAAAAAACAAAATTGTCTTCCTATTTCCTCGTCATTTAAATTATCATTTCTTGTTTCAGTTCGCCGACATCTACTGACACAGATCTGCCTACGTGGCAACCTGCTGACGCTAAAAGATCTCCTCACATGTCGTTGGGTCATACAGTTGAAGGATAACATTCTGGAGAACAGAGCCGCTTTCTGGGACACTATTTATGAGGAGTACTATCGGGGTCCTGTAATACCAGTTACTACGATTACTACACCGGCTATAACTGAAGATACAACCACTGATATGCCTGCTGCTGATCTGACTACTACTGATCAGACTACTTCTGAGTCGACTACTGCTGATCCGACTACTGCTGATACGACTACTGCTGATACGACTACTGCTGATCCGAATACTGCTGCTCCAACTACTACACCTGAACCAGGGTCTGGCAGCGCCGTCTCGATCTCAAAGTTTATGTTTGTGCTTGTTTCACTGTCATTTTATTTTACTTCATATTAATGAATAACTACAGTTTTGAGTAAAGTAGGTAAGTAATTTATTGATTGTACACTACCATTGACGTTGAATTACGCATTCATTGCTAATCTCGGCGAATTAATTGGGCTTTAATCTATATATTTGTTATATCTTCTTTTTTTTGTCGTTAATGTCCCTCTCTCTTTTTACCTCTCTCTGTCCAGAGCTGCCAAGGACCAATCTTTATCAATGCAGTCCAGCTCATCCCGCTATCTCCGTCAGGGCCAGCCGCGATGTCGTTTGCCAGTAAGCGGGACCCACTTGGTCGTAAGTTTGGTCCACTGATCGTTTGACATGCGTCAGATGTGTCCAGCCCAATTCCATTTAAGCGTGGCAGCTTTCCGAGTGACATCAGTTATTTTAGTGATGACACGGAATGTTGTATTCTTAACCCGATCCACAAGTTTAATACCTGTTCAAGTTGAATACTCCCGTTCAAGTTGGACCCGTTCAAGTTGGACCTCTGCGGAATTCAATCAAAGACCATGTTTGAGAACCATACGCTGGATGGGAAGAATACACATGTCGCGGAGTCTTCTCTTGAGGGATAGTGGAAGATCACCCTTGATTTGATCTTTCATGGCCCAATAGCTGTGTTTGTTGTTAGTTCTTGTTTGTGTTGTTATATACAGGGTGAATTTTTCAAGTGGGCGTGGATGGCCAAATCCGAAACTATGAGGAATAGCGAAAAGTACTCAAAGGAGTCGCATTCTCGATTTTGATGAAAATTATAACTGCATCATTGGATTGTTGAAAAATCTATATTTCTAGCCAGGAATCAAACCCGTTTATTTAGATCTGCGGGTGTATTGATCTCAATACACCCGCAGCGCAGTCACCTTCACAACATTATGTTCTAAATTCAAGTTTTGAATGCAGTACAATCACTGACCAGCAGGGTAATTGCGTAACACACTATCAATAGCAATGGGTTTCATTTTGACAGTTGAACAACATCCATTGCGTTACTTACGTTGTTGAGCAAATACATTTTTCGAACATATGGAGCAATATATTAGCAATACGCTTCAAAATGATTCAAATTGATAGTAATAGTGTGTTACGCAATTAGGGTGCTGTATTATACACTTGTATTATAGAGGTCAGTGAGAACAATCCTTGAGACGTCGAATCCAGCTATGTATTGAAAACAATGGTCGTCATTTTGAACATCAATCAGTTAAGGTGTAATAGGCAATGATTTCAAAAGTAAGGATACGCCCATCTGAACATTTTACATAGACGTTCTTCATACAAGCAAAAGTAACGCCATCTGTCATTGTCATCTGTCATGCGCCTTCGCGCGCACCACTGTCAACCGAGTCGCGTTGGCCCTAAAACCGTCATTTTAGGGCCAGCGCGTTGGTGCCATTTAGTCGCGCGGTTAGCCCGATCCTTACGCTAGTAATATATATGTCAATGGTAATAGGTAGCTCGAGGTAACATAAGAAAAATAAAAATTGTATTTTGTTAAAAATGAGCTCTTTCTTTAGTTTCCCGTATGTCTTTACTTCCCAGAATTCGATCCTTATCAGCGACACTATCGAATGGTGTAATAATACAGTGTTTTTTTTTCAAAATCAACGGGTTCGATTCCTGAAATAGAGGTTGCGCCGACGATATGACACCATCAAATGAAGGAATTAAGATTCACTAACCTTTCTGCTGCTCTTGGATCAATCTGGTGATGTCTCGGCTGAGGATTTGAAGAATTCTTGATGCACCCCGCGTAACTTGCTTAATTTTGGCGAATGGCACGTACCCCAGCTAAGGCTAGACCGCTGAACCGCTCTATGCCTGCGAGTATGTTTACTTAGCGGAAATTTTATGTCTTAAAAACGGTCGATTTTATATCTTAATTTAACGCGGCTCCAGCCTAAAATTGACGAAGGGTGTCAATTTGACGAGCGATTATTAAGGGGGAAGCGCTAAGTTAGCCCGCGAAATTAAAATTTTCTTACGTTTTTTGCAATATGCTGGTCAGTATTAAGTTGTACGTTGATTAAAATATGAATCGCGGTCGTAACAAATATATATTTACAGAATTATAATCATTACAATCGGTAATACAACTTGTTAAGTTAGTATAAATCCCTAAATGTCAAGATTTCATGAAATAGTCATTCTTGGGGATTACTTGGTCTTAGAAAGTTGTGTTGATGACTTTAATGATTATAATTCTGTAAATACATATTTGTTACGCCCGCGAATCTTAATTTAATCAACGTACAACTTAATACTGACCAGCAAATTGCAAAAAACGTAAAAAAAAATTGAATTTCGCGGGCTACCCTGGCGCTTTCGCCATAACAGCGATGCGGTAGTAACAAATATGTTTGAACTGTAATTTTTTTTCTAGCGTGTGCGTTACATACAGTTTTGAAATTTTGTACATAGATTCTTTACATAAAAATACTAGACACATGTTTCGGGTTTCGCATATACTAAAAATAATGTTGTACATCTTGTGATTATTAATTTATAAATTGATTGATTTCTTGTTTTGTTCAAAATCATAAAGTCGGTGATAAAAATAATTGTATCTGATCAAATTGTATAAATTATAAAATATTTAGACTGTTTTTTGTTTTGTTAGTATCTAAAATAATGTTACCTCAATAGGGATTATCACTAAATGTTCGTTCAGATAACCGCGCAGGAATGTCAGATAGGCAATATTACAAACAATAATAAAGAGATAATTTTTGTAAAAGCCAGCCTTTATCACAGTTATCACAATCGATCGTTACGTAGGGAATGCAATCCGGACTATCCGTAATCCAAAAAATCCGGATATCCGCACATTTTTAATAGACTTCCAAATCCGGATTTGAAAATCGAATCCGGATTTTTTGAATAATAAGAAATTGTAACAAAAAAATCGAAACGAGCGAGTTCGCTGTTCGCGCGTCAGGTTTCGTGAGTATCGAGTTTATCGGCTCACGGGGAGCGAGCGGGGCGTGGTGTACAAATCCAAATCGAATGCCAAATAATCGAATATAAATTGATCGACCACTATTTATAATCTACCGTCCGCTCAAAACATCGAGCGTTCAAAATATCGAGCAAGAACTTTCGACTTTCGATTCAAAGTGGTCGATCAAGTAATATTGGATTATTTGGCTTTGGATATGGCATAGTACACCCAAAATAAAAGCACATGAAAATAAAATCAAATTATTTTTTATTTGTGGGTTTATTCAAATTTTTATCAATAAATACCATAAATATGGTGTTATTGCTGGGTGTACTATTAAAACTTTCATTTGATTTGATTTTCATGTGCTTTTATTTTATGTTAATCCATTTAGGTACACAAATATCAGAAACATCATATTAACAAACTAATATGGGTAGATTTGTTTATTTTTATGAAAAATCCGTAAAATCCGGATTAGATCAAAAATCCGTTCTAAAAATCCGGATTTTAAAACAGAACGGATTTGCATTCCCTATCGTTACGTACAGTGTGACGCAACTGTCTAATAAAAAAAGAAACTATCGCAACTGTCTAATAAAAAAATAAACTATGAAACGTGCATTAGAATCATAGATAAAATATGACAAATTTAGTGCACGTTTCATACAAGCGACGTTTTTCAACTTTTTCTATGGGAGTTCCGTCTCTTATATATGTTTCTTACATGTTTACTTACTCTATGGTTACGTACACTTCTATGACGTCCGGGTGTCACCATTGTGTGGAGCGCCCGGAGGACACGGTGGAGCATACGGTGGACGTCTGCCCGGCTAGGGCGGAGCACCGCCGCGTCCTCACGGCGGCGATCGGTGGCGGCGATCTCTCGCGTCCGGCCCTGGTCCAGGCCATGGGTACGGAGCGAGAGTGCATGGGAAGCCGTCACCTCCTTCTGCGAAGCGATAATGCTTGCGAAGGAGGGGGCGGAACGCGTGAGGGAGAGGCAATCTTTGTGCCCTTACGCCCCCCTAATCGCTGCAGGAGACGCCCTGGGCGTCGGGAGTCGACAGCCGATTCCCGGTCACCCGAAGCGCGGGCTTGTCGTCCGGTAAGGACCAGTAGGTTAAGCTACGCTTGCCGCGGTTCGTCTGTGGATGGGTGACCATCTTTACATACCGAGTCCCCTCCGTGCCTCGGCTAGCACGTTAAACCGTTGGTCCCGGCTGTCATTCGTGGATCTTTGACAGTCGTTACAGGTCGTCAGAAGCCCGAAAGTCTGACAACCAGTTACTGGGTTACCTGTTACGCAGTCACCCTGTTACTAGGTAACTAGGTAGGTCGATATGCCTTGGTAAGCCAAGGGGTATCGAATTACCCAGTAACAGGATTATGGAGGTCAGATAGGCAGTCGCTGCATGTCAAATACTGGTTAGACTGGAAGCCGACCCCAACATAGTTGGGAAAAAGGCTCGGCAGATGATGACTGTGAAAGGAACTTCGTTTCATCCGAATATCTTAGGACACAACTCGACTTTTTAAATTCTTATTTACCGGTGTCGTAGTAGAAAGCAATCATTGCGCGAATACACGATAGTCGCGATCTAAACCATCATTTGTTTGGGTTTTCCGAACAAAATGATTACGACTCTTTTTTCTCTGCGCGGGGTTTTTTATTTAACTTTACTTCCAAAAAAAACACTACAAAGTGAAAAATAACTTTAATTTCGGAAGTCGGTGTCTTTAGATCTGTATTTTAGTTTTTTGCCACCGACTTCTGAAATTAAAGTTATTTTTCACTTTGTAGTGTTTTTTTTGGAAGTCGGTTTTTCTAATTTTATTAAAAAGTTTTTATTTCCCGCTTTTTAGTGGGTCTGTTTATAATTTATCTAAGTTACAATAGCCTAATGTCAACTTGCTCATCGCCTTTACCAAAATATTGCTTTTCCCGATGCAGGGAAATTCATTGTTGAGAGTTCTCCTGGTATTTCACCATCAGCTCCATTTCACCATTCGCAATGTGACGAGCATAACTTGCTTAGCAACCATAATAAAGTAATCGAATCGCAACCCATGAAATACTTATTATTGAGTAGTTCCGGTGGCCATCTGTGGTCTTCATCATCAGTTCCACTTCACCAAATAGTGCTTTTCGAGAGCAAATGCACGACTTACTATAAAAAATACCCAAATCGCTATAGGTGTGCCTATAATATTTGAAGAGTTCCTTCGATTTCTCCAGAATCCCATCATCAGATCCTGACCTGATGACAATGGGACCACCTGGAAAGTATACCCTTTCAAACAAAAAAATATTTTTTGAAATCGGTCCAGCCATCTTCGAGTAATCGGGGAACATACATAAAAAAAAAAAAAAAAAATGACGAGTGCGGGACGAAAACGGTGAAGGGGGAGGTGCGGTAATTACTATCGAAGGATAACAGTTACGTGTAGGTGCCGCTAGATAATAGTGGATCGCGCCAAGCCAACAAGCTCACAAGAATATATATAGTTTTTTTAATGTAGCTAGAGTAAGTTTCTGCAATGTTGTGGTTGTTAACAGTTTTGTTGGTGGTAGCATTTAGTAACTGTGATGATAGTGAATGGCGACAAGTGCGCACGTCACAGGGAGACGTGCGGGGGCGCAAGGACCCTGATGGTGAACTGTACACCTTCTACAATATACCGTACGCCTCCGTACCTCTCGGAACTGATAGGTTTAAAGTAGGTACGTTTCTTGTGTTTTTGCTAAAAGATATAATACAGGATGGAAAAAGTCAATGGGCCCTGAAGGGAAACCACTTTAAATAATTCAGATAGATTTTTTACTTAGGTATAAGAAACATTCCGTTATTTTTAAAAAGAAACGAAACTGCTTTCACAGATTTCTCGACAAGCTTACCTAAACCAGGCATCGAACCAGCTAAAAATTAAAAAAAAAAACTCTCGCTATTTTATGTCACTAGTCGCACTCGCTATTTTATTTCGTTGTTCAAAATGAGACTGCTCGGTCTAATTTTGAACAACATATCAGTTAAATGATTAAAGTGTAACAAAATTGCAATTTAAAATAGTTCAAATAAGAAGTTGTCTTTCTAGGTAATTATTTTCTTTCATGTTTACGTGTCCTTCATAATTAGAATTGATGATAAAATAAAATTAATGTTAGATTTCATGATCTTTTTTATTTCTAACTAGCTGCGTCCCGCGGTTTCACCCGCATAAGTTTCGATCCCGTGGGAATATCGATATAAAAAGTAGCCTATATATAAATCCAGGATGTCAGCTCCATACCAAATTTTATCAAAATTGGTCCAGCCGTTTGAGCGTGAAGAAGTAACAAACATATAAACACACACACTTACAAACTTTCGCCTTTATAATAGATATGGGTCATATTCAAAATAATTGTAAGTTACGGATAGGAAACAGATATGAATATTATTTGATTGTAACAGAAAAATAACAGAAAGGAATTATTAGGGCAAGTTTATTATATAGCACACGTTTATAACAGGCTACGAGTGCGAAGTCGGTGTGGGTCGCTAGGTGGGTACATAATGAAATAACATTTTGGTGATCGTATTTTAGTTGGTATAATTGCCATAAATTCATCATCATCATTGCCATAATGCCTTATCTCCGAAACTACCGAGCCTAAAATTTTGATATTAATATTAAGGCAAAAGGATTCTAATGATTAGAATTATGTAAAGCCATATTTGTTACGGTCGTGAATCATATTTTAATCAACATACAACTTTACACTGACCTGTAAATTGCAAAAAACCTGAGTCAATTTGAATTTCGCGGGCTACCTTGGCGCATCCCCCTTAACTGATACTGAGACGGCCGACGAGAGGCTGGGTACGCCTCGGCGAGGCTGCGCGGTTAGTATAAAAGGCTCAAGCAGTGAGGACTGAGGATACGCAGTAAAACATGCACACACAGACAATACATGGCACAGCAATGCAATACATGGCACAATATACGCAAACTTTACATACTTCAAATAAATTTAATTAAGTAAAAAAAAATGTTTTGGCTAACCTGCGGTGCACTAAGTACCTATTAATATTTTATTTTCATTAATTCATACATGAGACAATGTGAATAACGCCTAATCATTCATATCTGTTACGTAACGGAAAAAAGTGACAGATAAAATAACGTATATGAATTAATTGCACGTGTCTATCCTACAAATCTATTTATTTCCACACCAATTCACATGATTATACGAATATTTTATAGTTATAACAAATATCACAATACAGCCCTTTCCTAGTATGAGTAATAAAACAGTAAGTACTTACCGCTACTGTAAACGACTCACATTGAATATTTACTTTTAAAAGTCTAATTTTCTTCGACAACGAAACGAGCTGAAAAACTATATTGAACAAAATGGCAAAGCGTTTATTCTTACGCGTCGTGTAGTAACAGCTAGTGAACTAATTTTGCCAGTATTTCAAATTTCTTTATTGCCATGGAAATAATGTTAAAATAGCATAACAGAGAAGAATAACAGATATGTGCAAAATCAGGACACTCATTAATAAATTAAATTTGGAGTACACTAAATAGTATTTTATATTTTGTTTAGTAAAGTGTTGAAAGTTTAAACAATATTCTCTGAATATATTTTTTTTTTAACTTTTGTGGAATGGTTAATAAATAAATTATTTTTTTTAGTTTACCGTTAAAGACGTGGACATAGAATACTTGTATGAAACGGATCCTACGCAATGTCTGGTTTAATTTTTTTAAATGAATTGTTTAGGTTTACCAAATGTTTCGTTGTTTTTTATTAAGCTCAAATAAATATTTTATCTGTTTGTTTATGAAATTCTAGTCAGTTGCATCTCGTTATGAAAATAATTGGGTTGGACATTAAGACAGTAGTAAATATACAATTATTTTGAATATGACCCATATATTGTGATACCAATAATGTTTATTAAAGATATTTTATTCTGAACAATAATCCTATCGATTAGTAGAATAAAATAGCGAGTTTTTACTTTTGAATTTTTAGGTGGTTCGATTCCCGGTTTAGGTAAGCTTGACGAGAAATCAGTGAATGCAGTTTTGTTTATTTTTAAAAATAAAGGAATGTTTACTTTAAGTAAAATAATCTATCTTAAGGATTTAAAGTGGTTTCCTTTCAGGGCCCATTGATTTTTGCATCCTTTAAATATCTTTTACTTGAAATAACCTTTATCACTGACTAAATAGAAAAGTTCAATCTATGATAAGATAATGGAAAATTACGTTCATGCTACTTTATTTTAATTTCCAGGCGCCTCTGCCACCACCGGTGTGGTTACAACCATTAGAAGCAGTTGACAAAGGCATCATATGTTTGCAGAGTTCCACACCATATTTAGATATTACATCTAAAACAATGAAGGAAGACTGTCTCATTGCCAATATCTATGTCCCCGATACTAAAGATAAAAACCTTCCAGTAATAGTAAACATTCATGGTGGAGGATTTGAAATTGGATATGGAGAAATAGTACAACCTAAATATTTAGTAAAGAGCAAGAAAGTTATTGTAGTCAACTTCAATTACCGACTCGGAGTACATGGGTTCCTATGTCTGGGCTCGGAGGACGCTCCAGGTAACGCCGGGCTGAAGGACCAGGTGGCACTACTCCGCTGGGTGAAGAAAAATATCGCTAACTTCGGAGGCAACCCTGATGACGTCACGCTTACAGGTGGTAGTGCTGGCTCCATTTCTACACATTTGTTGATGCTCTCGAAGTCCGCGGAAGGACTGTTTACCAAAGTTATTCTGGAAAGTGGAGCTAATGTTGGATCAGTTTCCATGCAGTCTGATCCACTTGAAAACGCTAAGGTCTACGCAAAAATGTTAAACTTCACTGATGTTGATAACTTCCACAAATTGGAAGAGTTTTATAAAAATGCTCCACTAGAGTCACTGCTTTCATGTACATTTTTACATAGAAAAGATTCAGCTTTGCTGTTTGCGCCGTGTGTAGAACGCCAAACAGGTGAACAACGGATTCTCGATGACTCGCCAGTCAACATAATAAAGAACGGTAAATACAAAAAAGTTCCTATTTTGATCGGCACCAGCAATATGGAAGCGTTAATCCAAATACCAAATCTGGAAACCTGGAAAGGCGGTATGAACGAGAAGTTTTCAGATTTCTTACCAGCTGATTTGCAATTTGAAAATGAAGAAGAAAAGGAAGAAATAGGTAAAAAAGTGAAAGAATTTTATTTCGGTGATCAGCTTGTAGGAGAAGGGACAGTACTGTCGTTTGTTGAGTACTTCGGTGATATTGTTTTTGGATATCCAACTTACAGATCTGTTAAGCTACACGTAGAAGCTGGACACGACCAAATATATTTGTATGAATACTCTTTCGTGGATGACAGTACTCCTGTAGTTCCTCACACGAACGTGCGCGGTGCAACACATTGTGCTCAGACGAACGCCTTACTTGACGGAGTTCCTTTCGTGACCACTGATGAGAGTGACTTGTCGGAAGAATACAAACAAATGAAATCTAATCTGAGGGAAATGTGGTATAATTTCGTAGAACACGGGTGAGTTATAGACGAAGTTAAGACTACGCTATGGCATATTTCAAATACATTAATTTCATAAGTGTCCTAACAAAGGCATTGCAGAAATTGCTGTTATCAATAGGATTCTACATATTATATCCCTAATTGCGCAAAACACTATACATTCTCAATCTGAATCATTTTGAAGGATATTGCTAATCCATTGATTCATATGTTCGAAAAATTTGTCTGCTCAACAACGTAAATAATGCAATGAATGTTTTTGAACTGTCAAAATGAAAGCCATTGCTACTGATAGCGTGTTAAAATGTAAATCATTTTAACACGCTATCAAGTAGAATATATATCTCAATGTTAATCTTTCAGTTAAATAAATGTCAGAGTGAAAGTAATACCCAATTAGTTGATGAAGAGCAGTAAGTATAGTATTATCGTCATATTAAAATATTTTAAAATTAAATGTTTTAGTGAGCCTGTACCGGCGGGATCGTCTTTACCCGCTTGGCCGGCAGCAGACGCGAACGGGAGTCCGTACATGTCACTGGGACAAGCGGTGCAGGTGGGCGGAGCATATCTAGAGAAAAGAGCACGGTTCTGGGACGACATCTATGAGAGATACTACCGGGCACCAGTGCCGCCGCCACTGCCTCCACGGAAAAACACAGAGTTATAAGAGCACAGTGTGATATTATACACCTAATTTTATATGTTGGAATTAGTGTAACGCTGACGCCGTTTGTAACAAAACTCCTCCGAAACGGCTTGACCGATTCTTATGAAATTTTTTGTGTATATTTAGTAGGTCTGAGAATAGGACGTCAACTATTTTTCATACCCCTAAGTAATAAGGGTGGTCCACCTCAAAAATACTTTTTTAATTTTTTGGACAACATTTTTTTTTTTTTTTATGATTCAGCAATAAAAAATACATGTAACCCTAAATTTTCACTCTTCTACCACTAACGCCTATTTTTTAATAGTCTATTCATATAAAAATGAAATAACGTTTGTTAGTCTGACTAAAACTCGAGAACGGCTGGACCGATTTGGCTAATTATGGTTTTGAAATATTTGTAGAAGTCCATGGAAGATTTAAAAGGTGAGGAAATATGAAGAAGTTGTAAGGAAAATAGTAAAAGCAACAATTTTATTATCCCATACAAACTGTTCGTACCTTACCTGTCAAGCAGGGTGCGTTCAGTAATACGGTGGTAATAAGTTTGATTTATTCATTTGTTTGGTCTGTCCTTTACTATTTTATTTTATTTCTACGAGAACTTTAGTTTATTATCAAGACAGACGTTTAACTTTTTTTGCGGTGCGGAACTGCAATTTTGAAATTCGAACGAACATTTTTGCTTCCATTCTTCGATCAATAAACAACATCAAACCACATTATATCTTACACGCACCCCACACACACAACACCCAACTAAGGCACACCATGACACCACGCTTCTTATCACCTGATACATACTCAAGATGTTAGTATATGATGAGAATTACTATGATTTTAAAATTTGTAAATTTGTAATACTACATCTAAGATATGGAAGAGCGGAGTCTCCTAACACAGGCATTGTTTGCCTAAAAGGAGGCTCCAAACACAATTCATTATTTGTGAAGCTTTTTGTGAAATAAAAAACATTTTGAATTTAAATTTAAAAAAATAATATTGATCGAAGCTTCCATTTCGTAACCAGACAGATACTTAAATACCGCTTAGAAAAGTGTTGTCGCGAATGGTAAAAAATTTAGTGAATAATGGAACTTTCAAAAAACGTTTAGTTTACGTCCACAGCAACAAAATCTAGAATTTTCCGATTATGATCTAAACATTTTGACGTACTTTGAGTGTTACCCGAAAGCTTCTAGTAGAGAAGCTCCCCAAGAGATAGGCACCAGCCATACTCGTGTACCTACTTAGTGTTTTGAAAAAGTACAAATACAAATGTTTTCATGATGAACGATTGGTGCAGAAACTACATCTTGGAGATTCTCAAATAAGATTACAGTTCTGTCTGAATATTCAAACAGAAATAGCCCACAACCCAAATTTCTTAGACTTCAATTTTGTCTGATGAAACAAATTTCAGTAATTAATGGAATGTATAATGGGCGTAACAAACGTTTTATTGGTCCCGTCTAAAGTCATTCCGTGTTCGCGAAACAAACAATCAGGTCAGAATGTCCTTGCGGAATCAGAAGCAATATGGATTTTTTGGTGCATGTTTACGAAGGATACGGCAAACAATACATTGAAATAAGTACAATATCTTTTACAAAATGAATTAAACCTTCTACCGAAAGAGATTTTGCAACAAGACGGTGCTCCTGCTCACTATAGTAGAATTTCCATGAAAATTTCAATGTCTGGGTAGGGACGATTAGATGGCCTGCAAGAAGTCCAGACCTGACGCCTCTGGACTATTTATTATGGGGCCATGTAAAAAATGTTATTTACAAAAAGTCTTATGAGACTGTAGAAGAGCTAAGGGTTGAGGTAGAAGAACATGTTTTAGATAAATGCCAGAGGGACTGGAACAAAAATGTTCACTTTAAAGTTTAATATTTCGTAAATGGAGCATTAAATCGAAAAATAATGTTAGCAAACCCAAAGTCATTTTAGAATACCTATTCAACGATACCCAACACGATGGGATAGACGACAAAAAAAATATTCATTCCCACTTCAAAAATAACTTAGGTAAGTACCTACGTACCTAATGAGTACAGTACCTACAGATCCTTTTCAATGCGCAGCCGCATACCAAGGGGCGCAGCGCAAAGTAAACCACTGGATGGACGGAATCCGCTGGATGAGGACAGTGTAGAACCAGTGAGGCAAATCTCAAGCAGTGGACATCTTTCGGGTGGGATGATGATGACGATGACAGTAATCCAGTATCTTAACTAGAGTATGGTAATGGCAGCAGCATAGGAGCCACAAAATGACGGAACGTGATACCGGACCGCCGACCTTTTTTGTGCGGACCTTAAGTAAATTTCGATCTCGACTTATCTATGAACAAGTTGGTGCAAGCTATTGCCATTAAATTTTGGATCTCCAAAATGGGTTTGAAACCCCAAAACCCATCCTGCCTATGGCTTGCTATTAATCTGGAGCACATACGCAAATCATAGATTATTTTAATCGATATGGTATAATTAGACTCACAATCACAATTAAAGATCACACCTAGATAACGCAAGAGCAACTACTTCGCGTGCCCAGCTTACGTACAAAAATCGTAAACCGCCTCTTTCGCGCTCAGTCCTGTGTACTGCTGGCTGGTTGAGCGTGAGCGCTGGCGCTGGGCCCCGAGGGTAGGGCGAGACGGGTGCCGCACGCGGACGTCTTTGAATCGATTTGATTTACCCATCACTAAACAGTGCTTGTGACGTCATAGTAGGTAGTCAAAAAATGCCACGCTTGGTTTTCCTACAGATAGTGATACTTGCGTTATCTAGGACTATCTATATCTGTGCTCACAATCAAATATAATGTTAAGATAAAATATTAATAGATAATAAAATTTGTTAAGATACTCTATAGTCGCAACGATGGAGTGGCGGACGTGTGTGGTTCTTTTGTGCGTAACGGCAGTTCTAGCTGACGAAGAATGGCTGGAAGTGACAATCGCGCAAGGGACGGTGCGCGGGCGCAAAGACACCAGCGGGGATCTATACGCCTTCTACAACATTCCCTACGCCACAGGGCCTGTGGGAGTAAACAAATTCAAGGTGCTTTTATAAATTTTAATAATTGTTTATGTAAACATCATGATTATTGCATCTGCTGAGCCGAGGTTGTAGGACAGTCTGGCTCACTCTTTCATATGCCAGCAATATCGCCTGCCATGACCGCACAAGCCATATTGTGAAAGGCCCAAAAATTAGACAATTTAGTCTGTTGGCGGAGATTGTACAGATATTTTGTATTATCTAGCTCGTCGTTGGAAGCGCTTCTGTAATATGTTTCTGACTCATTAACGATAATAAACAAATCTAATCATTACTTTTACATTTCAGGCACCTCTTCCACCACCAACATGGTCGGAACCATTTAATGCAACCGATGACAAGATTGTCATATGTCCTCAGAATGACTATCTATTACAATTTTTGCCAGACATACAGATAAAAGAAGATTGTCTAATTGCTAATGTATTTGTACCCAACACCATCGAGAAAAACCTTTCAGTTCTCGTGTATATTCACGGGGGTGGTTATTTCGGTGGCTTTGGTAATGTAATTAAAGCAACGCAATTAATGAATGAAAAGAAAGATTTTATCATGGTTACGTTCAACTACCGTCTGGGCGTTCACGGGTTCCTTTGTCTCGGCACCGAGGACGTTCCAGGCAATGCCGGAATGAAAGACAAGGTAGCGCTGCTGCGCTGGGTACAAGAAAACATTGCCAGCTTCGGCGGTAACCCAGATGATGTCACTCTTGCAGGTGGCAGTGCAGGTTCTGCATCAGTGGATCTACTCATGCTCTCTAATTCAGCTGAAGGATTATTCCACCGAGTCATACCTGAAAGCGGTGGGAACCTTGCCGCATTTACGATCCAGAGAGATCCTCTTGTGATTGCTAAAACGTTCGCCAGAGAGCTAAGCAATCTCGTTATGGTTGACGATATAAACGCTTTACAACAGTTCTATAAGACTGTTTCAATGGACTGGTTGACCAGAGCTACGTTTATGAACAGGACCGATTCTACTTTCTTGTTTTCCCCGTGTGTGGAGCGTGATACAGACGGAGCATTTCTGACAGAATCTCCACTGAGTATACTGACGAATGGCAACTACAAAAAGTTACCTGTGTTGTATGGTTTTGCTAACATGGAAGGACTGTTGCGCATTGAGTTCTTCGAAATTTGGAAAAATATGATGAATGAAAAATTTTCTGATTTCTTACCGGCTGACCTAAAGTTTGCCTCTGATGCAGAACGAGAAGAAGTAGCCAATTCGGTCAAGAGATTTTATTTTGGCGACAATCCTGTTGGCAATGACAACATTCTAAAATACGTTGACTTCTTCTCGGATGTCATGTTTACTTATCCTATGCTTCGGGCTGCGAAGCTGTATGCCGACGCTGGCAACAATCAAGTATATTTGTACGAATATTCGTTTGTGGACGAAAACGTTCCCGTGGTGCCTCACACTGACGAACGAGGAGCTGATCACTGCGCGCAGTCGTCTGCTTGGTTGGATAACTTGGATGGTACAGATGAGAGCCTCGCGACTCCTGAATATCAGAAGATGAGAGCGATAGTGCGTGAAATTTGGCACAACTTCATGAAAACTGGGTAAGCAAAGAAAGTTTCCACGTTTCATTTTATACATCACCGGAATTGATAGTTTGCTGAGTTTGATGTAAGTCCTGGTATGAAGGAAACAAACTGTTAGTAAGCACTCTACCTACTAGTTTAATAAATGATGATTTCGTCTAATTTGTTTTTAACATTACAGGAAGCCCGTGCCTGAAGGGTCATTGCTGCCTGAGTGGCTGCCAGCAAACGCGAACAGGTCACCACACATGGTGCTCGATGAGAACGTGGAACTACGCGGTGTGCTCTTGGAAGAACGCACTCGCTTCTGGGATGATATCTACCAGAAACACTACCTGGATGCAGTGCCACCACGCAGCGGTGCAGGTAGTACGGCACCGAAGAATATATTAAATTTATTGGCGTTGTATATTCTGTTCTATCTTGCTAAAAGGATAATAGTAGAATAGAGTTTGTTTTTAGTAAGTCCATACACCAGATTGTAAAAAGCACAGAACGCAACGCAACACATAAACTCATTGTTTTTATTAACCAATGTATACTGAACGTAAGAAAATTTATTTACTTTTGAGTAAGGTACACGGTATGTTTTTTTGTTATTTGTTTTTATATTTAGTCTGTGTGGTGCCGGATTTAAAGAATACCACCACCACCCCATACTTCCCGTGGGTTTCGTAAAAGGTGACTAAGGGTCGTACCGTAGAATGGGCAGCAGCGTTCTCTAATAAGCATTCCACCACCATACCATACTGCGATCGCCAACCCGCCTGCCAAGCGTGGCGATGATGGCAAACGGCCAAGCCTCATATTTTGACTAAGGTGTAGAGTTTGTGAAGTTAGGGCGTGTAGAGTTAGAAGGTTGGCTCTACGTGAGATCTGATAACTTTTTGGCAGTGCGCGCCATATGTGGTTTCGTCTTAGCAACATTTTACATGAAAATGTTTTTGGTGGGATTTAATTTACCAGAAATGTTTACTTTCTTAGTACTTACTTACTCACATCTTTTTGAAAGTTGCTTATGAAATAAAAAATTTTTTTTGGGGGGTGTTTTAATAAAAATCCTGAAATATGTATTTTATTATTTTTACTCCCTATATCAATTTTCAGAACTCCAGCATCAAAATTTGCGCAAGTCTCGTACAAACTTCCATCCCCTAGTTTAAGGGGTTGGAGGGTAAAAGTTCCATGTTTAGAATTTTTTTTGTTGTTTGTGTACCAAATTTCATACCAAATTTCAGCTTTCTAGGACTTCAGGAAGAACCATAAGAATATGGATGATCATCAGTGAGTCAGTGACAAAATCGGGGTATTTTAGATATTTTAGTTATCAATAAAATCTGCAATGAGCTATGCAATTGAAACTTTATAGGTTTAATAAGTCAACCACTGACATCATATCCCGAAAATTTTGTTTATCTGGTATAATCCAAACCCAAGTTATGAAGGTTCAATCAAAAACATACAAACACCCGAACATAGTACCTCCTCCTTTTTGTGAAGTCGGTAAAAATACGACGAAGTGCTTTGCGCTTCGCTTGGCTCATCTTGGCGGGGGCACTCCCGTACCCCCAGATTTTACTTAAATTGTTGTGAACGTGAGGACTATATTAGTTTTAATGCTGATCTGGCAGTTTTTGAGTACGTTATGCGGCCTACCTAAATGTCCTTTCTTTGGTATTGTTCGTCAAGTCGTTGAGCTCCTGAAGTTTTGGGTTGAGCTACACGATTACTGACAATTGCCTGCACTGACTGGACTGGTCCACTCAAATCAGTATTTCAGGCACTAATTCACGCATTGTCTTCACATGATCTGGATCAAGATTATGTCTGGCTTTTAAAAGAGACTTTGACCCTTAATTTTGTTTTGCAAATTCTTCTCAGGGGTTGTCAGATAGGAAATGTCAACTCCATCTAGCTTATTATTTTGATAATAATATGACATGTAAAAGTGGTTCTGATACTTATCCATTTACAGAATAAAAAAAAATATATTGTTCGATATTCTACTACTATTAATGCTTTTGTTTATACTGACCTTTAGGGAAAATAAATTTTTTAGTAATCTTTATCAATATCAATAAAATAATAGTACTTATACCTAAAACAAAGTCGCTTTTCGTGTCTATCTGTTTGTACGCCAAAACGCGTTGTTTGTGCGTGTCTTCCAAAATACACAGTGGATTGTAATGCCGTTTCCATCCTAATCTTGAAAATTTGCCCGGTAGGTTTATGTGTCTACTCATAAACCTACCGGGCAAATTTTCAAAATACCTAATTCTTAGTCCTGAAAGGTTTTATTATTTGTAATAACAATAGTTTTAATTTAGATATCACAGCACAGCCAGCACAGACATCTTATATCTAATACATTGATTATACACAGCCATCTCGATGTTTTGTTAAGTCGCCATATCATAGCTTGCACCCGTGTAAAGGCTCCTTCAAACAGGCGCGACACGCGATAAAATCGCGCGCGATACAAAGGCACCTCAAGTCGCGCAACGACCGATGCCTTTGTGTCGCGCGGGATTATAATCGCATGTCGCGCCTGTTGGTAGGAGCCTTAAAGCACCCCGCGGTTTACTTGAAATATAATTAAATAATATAATATGTAAGTATAACATCCTGAGTAGGTAAATCATAATAAAATTGAATGTGTTGAATAATCTTGTAAAACATCCCAGTGTGACCTAGTCTATTCTATTCATTTAACAATGAAGTTACGGACGTGTACCGTTTTTCTGTATGTCACAGCTGTTTTAACTGATGAAGAATGGCTGGAAGTGAAAACTGCGCATGGTACGGTGCGCGGGTGCCTACAGTTACGTGAGGATCTATACGCTTTCTACAACATACCCTACGCCACAGCGCCTACGGGCAATCTTAAGTTCATGGTGGGTTGATTCATTCCAATTGTTTATTGTTTTTTACGACGCTATGCCGAAGATGCAGGCCAACATAATTTGTATCTTAAAATTTATTTGCAGTCTTAATTTCTTGATTTTCAAACCTTTGTCCTCAAATTACAAACTAATTCAAATATTGCTTTTACTCTCTAGGCACCCCTCCCGTCGCCAAAATGGTCGAAACCATATGAAACCCAAACGAAGAATTTGGCATGTCCACAAAACAAAGCAGTCAATCAGTTAATGACAGAAAAGGTAGTTGTGGACGAAATTAACTGTCTTACTGCTAATGTATTTGTACCCAGAACACCTCAAGAACACCTATCAGTCCTTGTATATGTTCACGGAGGAGCCTTTTCAACAGGTTACGGTAATATTAATAAAGGATCACAGTTAATGAAGACTAAAGATTTCATCATGGTCACGTTTAACTACCGTCTCGGAGTTCACGGGTTCCTTTGTCTCGGCACCGAGGACATACCAGGCAATGCTGGCATGAAGGACCAGGTGGCGCTGCTGCGCTGGGTACAAGAGAACATCGCCAGCTTCGGTGGTAACCCTAAACAAGTCACCATTGCAGGCAGCAGTGCAGGTTCTGCATCAGTAGATCTCTTAATGCTCTCTAAGTCCGCTGAAGGATTGTTCCACCGAGTAATAGCAGAAAGCGGTGGAAACCTTGCCGCATTTGCAGTTCAGAGGGATCCTTTGGAGATTGCCAAATATCATGCCAGGAAACTGAATTTCACCAACGTCCACGATATTTATGCGTTAGAAGAGTTTTACAAGACTGCTTCATGGGACCTGTTAACTTCATATTCATATTTCGATAGAACAGATTCTACTTTCTTGTTTTCTCCGTGTGTGGAGCGTGATACAGGAGACGGAGCGTTCCTGACAGAATCTCCTCTGACTATACTAAAGAAAGGCAATTACGTAAAGGTACCGATGTTGTATGGATTTACCAGCATGGAAGGCTTGTTACGTATTGATTACTTTGACATTTGGAAGCATAAGATGAATGAGAAATTTTCTGATTTCTTGCCAGCTGACTTACAGTTTGAATCAGAAGTAAAAAGGGAAGAAGTAGCCGACAAGATTAAAAGATTTTATTTTGGTGAAAAGTCAATTGACGACGACAACGTTTTGGCATTCGTCAAATTCTTTTCGGATGTCATAATTACCTATCCTATGCTCCGGGCTATGCAACTGTACGTGAAGGGTGGCAACAATGAAGTTTATTTGTATGTATATTCCTTATTAACCAATGACTCCAAGCAACAGCCTAACATACGAGGAGCAGACCACTGCGCTCAGTCCACGGCTTGGCTGGATAACTTGAACGATAAAAGAGAGAATCTTGCATCTGGAAAATACCAGAAGGTGAGAAAGATAGTACGAGAAATATGGCACAACTTTATAAAGACTGGGTAAGTAGCTATACAGGCTGGTAGGGATATTGACACAAACTGTAACCATGAATTCAGAACATGAATCTAGCCCCCAAGCTTAGAAATTTTACGTAGTTATGAAAAACAAAATCTGCTGTTCCCTACATTTAGGTTCGTATAACTCGTCAAAATGTAGGGAACAGCAGATTTTTTTTCGCAATTTCAGGTTTGGTCCCATAGTAAAAGTTGTTCATAATGAAGAGTACAATGACCTCTTAAGAGGTTGTTAATGTTTTACCAATAACCCAACCCTGTAATTATATCTGACTGCTTCGTTGGTCTAGTGGTCGCAAGTGCTACTGCTGGCTGAGTTTGAAGTTCTGGGTTCGATTCCTAGGTCAGACATAGTGTTATTGGGTTTTTCGTAGCAGGAATTTCTCAGTAGTAGCCTGGAGTCAGGATTTTTGCCTAGTTGATGGCAATAGCCCCGCCCCCTATTACATGGGCCTTAAACATAGCTGGCGAAATGCGGGTGGGTGTACATCTCTTCCTAACCCTTCCGGAATTGCAGGCACGATGTTGTTATGTTATGTAATTTTATGTTTTGTTTTGCCGTCATTGTCCTCCAAGTTTGTTTTGCTACTATTGTACAGGAAGCCGGTGCCTGAAAGTTCGTCGCTGCCAACATGGCCGGCAGCGGGTATGGACAGGTCTCCGCACATGAACCTTGGAGTAAAGCTAGAACTACGAGGAGTGCTCTTGGAAGAACGGACTCGCTTCTGGGATGACATCTACCAGAGATACTACCGAGATGCGGTACCGCCACCAGCGCCAAACCAAAGAATGATAACAATTGGGTCAAATAAAGGTACGACGCAGAAGATATTATACGGTTTTCGCAATCGAACATTACCTTCAGAATTAGAGAAGTTAATTTAATAATATATATATATATTTTTTATATTTTTCGATGTTGAAAACCAATGCTGGGCTAAATACCATATAGCAAGGCTGCTGCTTGTCCATCATTTAATAAATATCTTTAAGATTCCTAATTAGATACTTAATAAATGACATGAATATTTACTTTGTAAAGTATTATTTTACTTTAATTATTGTGAATGTGAGGACTATATGGGTTATTCTTTTGTCTTCTTTCTCTGTTAGTTTTAATGTTGGTCTGGCAGTTTTGATTTACTTTATGCGGCCTACCTACCCAAATGTCCTTTCTTTGGTATTGTTCGTCGAGTCGTTGAGCTCCTCAAGTTTTGAGTTGAGCTACACGATTACTGACAAATGCTTGCACTGACTGAACTGATCCACTCAAATCTGTGTAGTACTTTCCTCAAAAGACCATTTCAGACATCAATCTACATGATCTGACCAAGATTATGTCTGGACTTTAAAAGAGACTGTGACCTCTGAGTTGCTTCGGCCTTTCTTCTCAGAGTACCTAGTCAGACAGGAAAGGCCGACCTCACCTAGCTTATTTTTTTTACAATAAGTATGACGTTTAGGTATAGTGATTTCGATATATAATATAATTTACAGAATAAACCATTTCATTTCATTTGTAAAATATATGTTTTAATTTCGTTAGCTAAGTAGGTACCTGTTTATTTATTTATAATTTATTGTACACCAGAGAATACATAATAAAAAAATACATGTACATTATTATTATTGTATAATGTTAATTAAAACGGTAACACCAATTACATTAATTATTAAAATAGAGATTGAAACAGGTATGATATACAAAAAGACACAACACACACACACATTACACACACACATACACACACACACATACATACACACCCCCACTTTATAATTACCATACATAATTATATTATTTACTGTTATTCCTTCTTATTAAAAGGACAATAGTAAAATGAACTTTCATGTGGATTGTTTGTGTGGACTAATTTAATTAGATGACGTAATTAAATCTTGTTGAGTTACATTACACACAACAGTTACGTTGAATATTACATTACCGCCACATGCAAACTACGGATCATAATGACGTCACGCAAAATCCTGCATCTCGCAAGCAAAGTTCACCGCGCGACTAGCATATATACAACAGCCCAACATGAATCATTGGGCAGCTGCCCACCAGATACAACACCCGTCTGGTCGGAGGATCCTCCCTTTTCTATAGAGTGTGAGTTAACTTTACACACTGTTCCTCGTACCTCTATAACGTCATCATCAGTTTATAGCAGTCCACTGAAAGATTAGAGTGACCGAGGATGTCCATAAAAAAGGTCATTGTCCTATGAATAGAAGGATGACCCACAGTAACCATTTTTATCATATAAATTACAAAAAAAAAATGGGTTACTTACCAAGTATTATTCCTTATCCAATTGAACACATTAGATACGTTGTGCATTATATATCAAAATTGCCGTTTACAGCATATCATTAAAATTAATATCTTAGAAATCAGAGATTTAAAAAGCGGGGGCAGAGCGGCTCGCGGGGCGGTACGAAGTTCGCCAGGTCAGCTAGTCAATATAAAATTCAAAGTTCTGACTGACTGATATATCAACGCACAGCCTAAACCTAGAGATATGAAATTTAGAGGGTGTGTTCTTTGTGAAGAGTAGGTATCCACTAAGAAAGGATTTTTCGAAATTCCACCCCTAAGAGGCGAATGGGGGAGGGTGAAATTTCACGTGGACGAAGTCGTGGGCAGAAGCTAGTAATAAGTTATAAAGGGGGTGACTGCTGAGATGACTACTAATAGAGAAGTATCCTAAGGAAGAATAAATTAATAGTTTAAAAAACATTAGAAAAACACGCTTTTATAAATTCACGTAAAAAATAGTGCAAACTCGACTATGATACGATATTCTATCATGGATTGCCAGTGCCTATCTTCCGGCTTCATCATCAGACCTTGAAACCTAATCGAGGTCAAAGTTCATTACAAGACTTTTCTAAGAAATCCAAAACAGCTATGATACGATTTTCCATCATGAAGTTCCAGTTCATATCTTCCGGCTCCATCATCAGATCAGTTCGACAGTACCATATTATTGTATTGTCATCAGAACTACATACAGCTGCCAATTTTCATTACGCTACGACCCTTGGAAGATGGTTAAATTAGTTACCTTAGATTCCATTACATAGTTAGTTACATACAGGTCGACCTAATAAAAGCGTGTTAAAAAGGCATGTTGCGGCGACCCAAAATAAATTGGGACAAGAGCAGGAGAATGATGATGAATGATGTTGCTAAAGTAAGCTGATCAAAGCATTATGTCTTACACAATAATACAAAAATAATAACCTAACATGGATAGTTACAAAACTGAACAAAGTACAAGAACTATTTAGGTAATATAAAGTGAGGTAAACATATAAGACAGACGGACAGACAGATTGAGTCTCCCCATATGGATTACTTTTTACCATTTTGGTACGGAACCGTAATAGTAAAAATAAAGTAAAGTAGTATTAGTAGTCTGTCGCGTCTCCAAAATAACCATATAAACCATATATTGGGCGTAAGTTAGTTCTTCGGCAAGCACGTATTTGTCCCAATAGATGTCTTAGCTTTTCTTTTTCTTGTTGCGTTGGGTCAGGAATGTTCCAAAGTGCATAGATTTCTCGTCTATTGTAGTTGTACACTATTGTACTGCATGGGCTATGAATAATTTTACCAGCAACTGAAAAATAAAAGTATTAGTATTATTAAATTACAATAACGAAAACAGCTATGGTACTGACATATATTTAATGTCTTTGTGCTGACACAAGGACTCCAGAGAGTCTTCAAGTCTCGAACAATTATGCAAAGATTTAAATCGTCAGATATACCGTCACCCATAGATTTATAAGGTTCTTATTAAATCTATGCCGTCACCATACTTATGTCGCGCGAAAAGTTTCAATAGGTACTGAGAAGTGTGAGCTCACACTTGGCAGCATCATTGTGTGTGTCAAAGTTGTCAAAACGTAACAGAAACGCGAGCATCTTTTGACGCGGTAGGGCAAATCTAAAGACTTAAATCTTTCCTGCATGGGCCTCTAATGGCCTGACCAAGATTATGTCTGGACTTTAAAAGAGACTGTGACCTCTGAGTTTGCTTCGGTCTTTCTTCTCAAAGTAGTCAGGAAACACCGAACACATTGTAGCTAGTTTTAAAAACATAATTTAATTGTGACATGTGAAAGCGTTTATTTAAACCAATTTACAGAAATAAATATCATTTAGCATTACAAACTAAATAGTTTTTTTTTTCATATATATTGGTTAGAGTGCTAGATTAATAAGATTACTGTCTTAGTGTGCATACACACGAGCGGCCCACCACGCACGCGCCAAACGGCGACAACGACAGAGGTAATTGCAGCCGTCGACAGGCGTCGGCGGCTAAAGTAGCCAACGTACCGGTCGTGTAAAATGAGCACTTATTTAAAACTAAACTTACCTGTAGAAATAAAAGAACAAAATACTGATAGTACCAACGTTATGCGGAACAACTTCATCTTGCAAATTACCTATACCGAATTACAAGTTCGCACAGTGCCTATTGATGTTATATAATGAATAATTGAATTCCCATAATTGTTTAGGTACCTATTCATAACCACATAGTATGACGTGTTCACAGTCTTGTAGTAAACATAATAGGGAAAATGCGTAATGCGTATGCGCACGTAAGTACCTAAATTAGCACAGCTCTACGTAGATTATACGGAATACTTACAGCAAATAAAAAAATAAAAAAACTTAAAAAACTTTTAAAAGTATGCGTGGAGTTTGTGTGTGAAAGAGGTCAATCATCGAATCCGACTCGTCTGGGTAGCGTCGCTACGCTTGGTACGCAATATCTTTTCGTCCCATTATACTATACCACAGCGTCGCAAGACAAAAAGTCTTTGACCAGTCCGTGTAGCAAGTGATGACCTATGGCACTGAAACGTGGTCGTGGCTCACATCACATAGACCTCAATAAAAGGCTGAAAGTCACCCAAAAGGCAATGGAGTTGGCTATGCTTGGAGTTTCTCTACGTGGTCGAATTGAAGAGATCCGTAGGAGAACCGACATGGTCCGAAGAATTGCCAACCATAAGTGGCAGTGGGCAGAACCCTGCACTCATATTTTATTGACAAAAAACAGTGACTTTTTTCTAATATTGTCCTGTAAACTTTTATAATTTCGTTTAGTAACGGTTTTACTTTTAAGGTGCGATATGTAGGTATACTAAAACTGGAGAACCTCAGAACACGCTAACAAATGTTGACTGAATCCATCTTTGGCATGTTCTCTAAATATAAAGTTAAATTGACAGTAAAACAAATAAGGATTGTATTAATAAACGCCTGACGCAACATCCACCGCTGCACCGTCGATAGAGAATTATTCAGACGGCATGTGTCTTGCTCATGCATTTACAGAAGATGTAATACCTACTTGATTCTATCGCGACATGGACCGATTTGAAGTCTTTGCAGCGGTGGGAGTCGACTGGCGATAGCTATACATATACATATATTTATACATATGCTGTTGAGGTGTCTTTTGTAAACGCAACGATGTCTATCAGAAAACAAGCAAGTATTTGGCTCAATATGTAGAACTGAGGTTACATGTGAATACACCTTTACAAACAGAATAAAGATCGTGTTAGATAATATTATTAAAATAATATAGCTATTATAGACTCGATCACAATTGTATTCAATAACTTGTATTATAACAACCAATTGTTACATTGTGACCTAGTCTATAACTGAAACAATGAAGTTACGGTCGTGTGTGATTCTTATGTACGTGACGGCTGTTTTAACTGATGAAGAATGGCTAGAAATACAAACTTTGCAAGGACCAGTGCGCGGACTCAAGCACCCCAGCGAGGATCTATACGCCTTCTACAACATACCCTACGCCACAGCGCCTACGGGCGTCCACAAGTACAAGGTGCTTTAATTCATTATTATTATTTCTATTGCATAAAATTATGTACTTAATTGGGTTTTTCTATCCTGATGTTACCTTTTCATGATAAAACCACTGAATTAATTTTAATAATATTTGGCAAGGAGATAAATGGCATCTTGGAAAGGACATTGGCTATTTTTTGTCTCAATATATTGTATTTGGTAAGAAATAAAAATTACCTACGTGTTTCAACGTTTTTGTAAAATCATCCCCAAGGGGGTAATAAAATAGGGAATGATAAAATCATTGTATTTGAGACTTGCTTTATCGATTTAATATAATTTAAGTGTAAAATAAATGTACATTCATTTATTTTACACTTAAATTATAATTAAATCAGCTCTGAGTGGAATACCTCGATAAAACTAACTATACGGTCACTATATAAATAGTCCAAGTTATAATCTACCTTCATCTATAAATAACAAACAAGTTCAAGTATTAATTTTGCTCTCCAGCCACCTCTACCGCCGCCAATATGGTCCGAACCATTTGATGCCATCGAGATGAACTACATATGTCCGCAAAACAGTCAAGTTATCAAGGAGTTCTTTCCAGAAAGATCGACGATGATGGAAGAACATTGTCTAACTGCTAATATATTTGTACCCAAAACACCTGATGAAAACCTATCAGTCCTTGTGTATGTTCACGGAGGTGGATTTTTAATAGGTTACGGTAATAGAAATAAAGGAACACAGTTAATGAATAACAAAGATTTAATCATAGTCACGTTTAACTACCGTCTCGGAGTTCACGGGTTCCTTTGTCTCGGCACCGAGGATATACCAGGCAATGCGGGCATGAAGGACCAGGTGGAGCTGCTGCGCTGGGTACAAAAGAATATTGCCCGCTTCGGTGGTAACCCTGATGACGTCACTCTTGCAGGTAGCAGCTCGGGTTCTGCATCAGTGGACCTAATAATGCTCTCGAAGTCAGCCGAAGGATTGTTCCATCGAGTCATACCAGAAAGTGGTGGAAACCTTGCCGCATTTGCTGTTCAGAGGGATCCTGTGAGGATTGCCAAATATTATGCCATGAAGCTGAATTTTTCTAATGTCGACGATATTCATGCATTAGAAGGTTTCTACAAGACACTACCATTGAAATTGTTGACTTCAGTATCACTATTCCATAGAACGGATTTTACTTTCTTATTTTCACCGTGTGTGGAGAGCCTTCAGGGACACGAAGCATTCCTGACAGAATCACCTTATATGATACTTCAGCATGGCAATTACAAAAAGTTACCGATGTTGTATGGTTTTAGCAGCATGGAAGGTATGTTGCGTATTGGTCACTTTGACATTTGGAAGCATATGATGTATGAGGACTTTTCTGATTTCTTGCCAGCTGACCTACAATTTAAGTCAGAAAAGGAAAGACAGGAAATAGCCCAGACAATTAAACTATTTTATTTTGGCAAGAATTCGATTGGCGATGGCAGTGTTTTGGGATACCTCGACTACTTTTCGGATGTCCTAGTTGCTTTCCCTATGCTGCGAGCTGTGCAGCTGCACGTGAGGGCTGGCCACAAGGAAATTTATTTGTACCAATATTCCTATTTGAACGAAGACTTAATACCACACACTAACATGCGAGGCAGTGACCACTGCGCTCAGTCGAACGCTTGGCTGGATAACGTGGATGGTAAAAATGAAAGTCTTGAGAATGAAAACTATCAGAAAATGAGGACGATAGTGCGGGAAATATGGCACAACTTTATTACGACTGGGTAAGCATTAAGTCGTCAACGTAAACTACAACTTGGTCACATAATCTCTGCACCTGACGTCGATCACGTAATATCGGCGCTTTTTTTCTATTACCATAAGTCGGGGGCCCGAGAGCCCCGAGAGGTACTTGTACATTCGCCGCACCCTCGACTGATATCAGCCCGCCATGCCTAGCGGGCCCCATCCCCAAGTGCGGCGATCCCACAACCGATCCTTTTCTTTTATTTTAGCACGTTCTTCATTATAAACATTCTGCTCCTAAAAGAGTTTCGTCAATTTGGAGAATACCCTTATACCCCACAAAATGCTTTCCACTTTAGAGATCTATTTACAAAAATGCATCGATCGAAGCGGCAGCGCGCGGAATGGCGCGGTGTTCCGACGTGCGTGCGCCTGCTTGTCACTTTTTGCATTGTGGGCTGTTGTGGGCTGTGGCACGAAATTTAAATCTACCTACCTACAGTACCTACTCTCTAGGTCTTGGTGGTAGATTATTTAATTGATTGCTTTTGTGTGAAGTTATATTATGTAGGTAACTAGCTTCTGCCCGCGACTTCGTCCGCGTGAAATTTCACCCTCCCCTCATTCACCCTCTTAGGGGTGGAATTTCGAAAAACCCTTGTTTAGTGGATACCTACTCTTCACAAATAACACACCCTCCAAATTTCATGTCTCTAGGACCCGCGGTTTAGGCTGTGCGTTGATATATCAGTCAGTCAGTCAGGACTTTGAATTATTATATATAGAGATACTTTTCCGGGATAAAAAGTACCCAGTGTGGTGCCCAGGATATTAAGGGTCAGTTCACACCTAGACGCGACGCGACGCGCAGTTTTCAAAATATTATACGGCGCTGCGCAGCGCTGCGTAGCTTATTACAAACCTTATCTACTATACTAAAAGGTACACAATGCAGAGTTTACTACGTCGAGCTACGCAGCGCTGCGCCGCGCCGCGCCGCGCTGCGTAGCTCACTGAATCGTGTACCTTTTAGTGCAGTAGATAAGGTCTGTAATTGTATTTCTATTTTGAAAACTGCGCGTCGCGTCGCGTCTCGGTGTGAGCTGACCCTTAAGAATAATTATACCAAGTTTCATCGTAATCGAACCGGTAGTTTTTGCGTGATGCCTGAACAAACAGACAGACAGACAAACATTTTTTTAATCACATTTTTGGTCTAGTCCCTGCCATTTTTTTTTTAATATTTTTAAATGTAGTACTACAGAATTTTCACTTCTACAGATTTGTTATAAGTATAGATATAAATAGGTCTCCAGCTTAGAATTTCGAATAGGTCCCCAAACATCCTAGGCTGGGCACCAGACCATTCTAGGGTGCCCGACTATATATGCCTATGTCTGGTGCGGTGTGAGGCAAGCGCAGGCAGGTGAGTGTGTAACGGGATATCGAGGTGCAGAGATAATGTAACCGAGTTGTATATACTATTCAGGGGGTCTACTCTCTAAGTCCGTCAACAAAGACACAGGCCCGTCCAAAAGTAGTTGAACTGTCAAAGCAAGTACCAAATTCAATTTTTCAGTGGGGCAAAAACACATCGGTTGTAGGGACAACTGTCAAATCGTGTTGTCATTCATTCTTCGTTCGGGCCCCGAACTAATCTTGAAACGCCCGTAACTTCAGTCGAAATTACAGACTTCTATCTTGGAAAGTAGGCCTCCAGGATCATGGGAGTTAATGTGACACATCGGGTTTTGCAGGAATGAGCGACGGGGAGACGTCGCGCGTCGTTTTACAAAGGCGACCTTTTTCTTATACTAGATGTGTCATATTTACGACCACGACCATAGGTATTTTATCTCTTTGTATGTTGGTGTACGATGTTACATTTATGTAGATACATAATTAATATGTATATGTAACATCTCCCGCACCGGTGGCTAGTCTCCGCTGAGATTAGTCGCCATGGCCTAAATTCGGACTGGAGGACTATTATTATGTATATGTGCTGCCATATGCATAATGTGCTGGGTTCGATTCCTAGGTTGAAACATTACAGGAGTGAGAAACTTTTAAGGAGATGCTAATGGAAATCCTAATGGTTGTTTACGAAAAATCGCTCCGCTTTGGTGGATACTTATAGTCTTTAGTTGGTATTTTAGAGAGCTTAAATATTCTTCTCCATACTTAAGAACGATATTCATGAGCAACTTGGCACAGTACCTGGGTCATATTCAAAATAATTGTATATTTACTACTGTCTTAATGTCCAACCCAATTATTTTCATAACGAGATGCAACTGACTAGAATTTCATAAACAAACAGATAAAATATTTATTTGAGCTTAATAAAAAACAACGAAACATTTGGTAAACCTAAACAATTCATTTAAAAAAATTAAACCAGACATTGCGTAGGATCCGTTTCATACAAGTATTCTATGTCCACGTCTTTAATGGTAAAGTAAAAAAAATAATTTAATTATGAACCATTCACAAAAGTTAAAAAAAAAAATATATTCAGAGAATATTGTTAAAACTTTCAACACTTTACTAAACAAAATATAAAATACTATTTAGTGTACTCCAAATTTAATTTATTAATGAGTGTCCTGATTTTGCACATATCTGTTATTCTTCTCTGTTATGCTATTTTAACATTATTTCCATGGCAATAAAGAAATTTGAAATACTAGCAAAATTAGTTCACTAGCTGTTACTACACGACGCGTAAGAATAAACGCTTTGCCATTTTGTTCAATATAGTTTTTCAGCTCGTTTCGTGGTCGAAGAAAATTAGACTTTTAAAAGTAAAATATTCAATGTGAGTCGTTTACAGTAGCGGTAAGTACTTACTGTTTTATTACTCATACTAGGAAAGGGCTGTATTGTGATATTTGTTATAACTATAAAATATTCGTATAATCATGTGAATTGGTGTGGAAATAAATAGATTTGTAGGATAGACACGTGCAATTAATTCATATACGTTATTTTATCTGTCACTTTTTTCCGTTACGTAACAGATATGAATGATTAGGCGTTATTCACATTGTCTCATGTATGAATTAATGAAAATAAAATATTAATAGGTACTTAGTGCACCGCAGGTTAGCCAAAACATTTTTTTTTACTTACTTAAATTTATTTGAAGTAAGTATGTAAAGTTTGCGTATATTGTGCCATGTATTGCATTGCTGTGCCATGTATTGTCTGTGTGTGCATGTTTTACTGCGTATCCTCAGTCCTCACTGCTTGAGCCTTTTATACTAACCGCGCAGCCTCGCCGAGGCGTACCCAGCCTCTCGTCGGCCGTCTCAGTATCAGTTAAGGGAGATGCGCCAAGGTAGCCCGCGAAATTCAAATTGACTCAGGTTTTTTTTCAATTTACAGGTCAGTGTAAAGTTGTATGTTGATTAAAATATGATTCACGACCGTAACAAATATGGCTTTACATAATTCTAATCATTAGAATCCTTTTGCCTTAATATTAATATCAAAATTTTAGGCTCGGTAGTTTCGGAGATAAGGCATTATGGCAATGATGATGATGAATTTATGGCAATTATACCAACTAAAATACGATCACCAAAATGTTATTTCATTATGTACCCACCTAGCGACCCACACCGACTTCGCACTCGTAGCCTGTTATAAACGTGTGCTATTTAAACTTGCCCTAATAATTCCTTTCTGTTATTTTTCTGTTACAATCAAATAATATTCATATCTGTTTCCTATCCGTAACTTACAATTATTTTGAATATGACCCACCTACATATGCAATAATTATCTTGGTGGTGGAACAGCTAATTGGCTTAGTTGGTTTAACTTAATAAATAATTGTTGTACAGGAACCCCGTGCCTCCAGGGTCGCCACTGCCTGCGTGGCCGCCAGTTGGCGAAGACAGGTCACCACACATGTCTCTTGGATCGAACGTCCAACTACAAGGATCATTAATGAAAAGAATCTGTCGCTTTTGGGATACAATGTACCGGTTATACTTCCGCGATGCCGTACCACCTCCAGCGCAGTTTAGCCGAAGCTCATTTCGGCATATAAAGCATACAAAGTTATCACCATCATCATCAGCCTACAGCAGTTCACTGCTAGAATAGCTCCTAAATCTACCAGTCGGGTTTGAAAAATTATTTTTGCATTTGGTAGCCCATTTCTTGAGGAAGGCTATAGGCTACTTAACAGCACTGTAGGACCCTTAGGAGCTGAGCAAAAACAAAGAACACTGAGCGGAAACGAAGTAACAGCGCGAGCGGGCGATGCGATGCGACGGGATGGATTCGAAGTCACGGGCAGAAGCTGGTATTTATTTATAAGAATAAACTTCAATGCTGTGATATTGACACATCAGCAAGACTGCTGGCCATATATATGGACATATTTTATCTATACATATACAAATAAATAAAATTGAAGTGTCTGTTTGTAATATTAAAATAACCGCTTTTTACTAAATGCTATGCTATGCTATGCTTATGGATGTATACACGGTACTTAAACCAAAATATATTTTTTTACAATTTTTGTCTGTCTGTTTGATCCGGCGAATCTTTGAAACGGCTGGACCGATTTTGACGGGACTTTCACTGGCAGATCCACCTCGTATCCTGCCCTTTCTACCCCAAAACATGCAGCCAAAGTGACGTCTGCGCTGCTACTGATAACGCCGTTTCGGGTCAACAAAATTTAAACAACTGTCGTGCCAGCTACACGAAGAAGATGAAGAAGCCTTGAAGTGTTCCACATTCAATGTACTTATCCTGTAAACCCTGCGGAATAACTCAAAATTACTCTTCCATTTAAAACAAGGAAGCTTTTTATAATCACCTTAATGTCACAATGGGTATTTATTCATTAGAAAGGAACATAATCTCATCAGATTATTTTTCCTCGTGAATAAATACTCCATCATATCAAAATCGGTTTAATTTAGTAATAACGCCATTTTTAATTATTAGATTTCACAATTTAAGTAATTACTAAATACTATTAGTTATTATCTGGTAATATCTAATCGTTTCAATACAATGATTTATATTTATAGTTTTAATCCCACAACCAGGGTCACAATTGACGCAAGTCTGTTTTGCCAACGTAAAGTGACAATGCTTATTTGGGTAGCATAGAAACACAAACGTACTCATATATTTCGGCCACCGAGTGCAGAAGATCAGTCTAAATTGACAAACTACTTTAGGTACTTCCTAAAGTAGTTTGTCAATTTAGACTGATCTTCTGCCTATAAACACGTTCGAAGGTCGTCTGATGACCCATACATGATCTCTGTTATTAATAGTAGGTACAGGAAACACACATTTTAGCATATAGTCGAACTAGGATTATTTCTATTGCTATTATTAGGAACTCGCATTTTAGCCATTCGTATTATATAAATAATATAGAGTTTTCCCATAAGAATACCCGTCGAAACTATTTGATTGAAATTGCTTGATTTTTGGTGGTTCTGATTTCGGCACTACTTAGTACTATAATACAATCTGTGTTAAAAATATCAAAAGGGATATTGTATTTCGCTACATAGTCAACTTCGAAAGCTATACACAACGTGTATGAGAAATATGTGGTTATATAAAATTATCAGCGGTCCCATACATTTGGGTCGAGTAGATATTGAAGTTTTGTATGGGATAACTGACAGGTACTTCTTTCGCGATTACGATGTTAGTCTCATAGAGAAAGTTATCCATTTGACGGTCTGTACCAAACCCTTAATAATATAATAATGATAATGACCATAATATAATATCAAGAATAATTCAAGATGGAGAGCAGTGGAGGCACAGTGGTATCGGCCGCGACTTACGAGTTTGTAGGTCGTAGGTTCGAACCCAGACAGGTGCTTTACTTTGTGTACAACAGTACAATACGACCGACGTAACTTGGCGGGCCTGAACATAGGCACTAAGAACTTTCGCGCATGTTCTCTCACTCGCACTCGCCTCAAGTCACCATTTGGTTCTTAAAAAATCTTACTGCGCAGCCTACTGCGCAAAGTTCAGACTCGCCAAGTTACGTCGGTGGTATTGTAAATTATTTCATCACCAGTGCTCTCAAAACGGTGAAGGAAAACACAGTGAGGAAACCGGCATGTGCTAGAACCAAAAAGTCGAAGACATGTGACATCCACCAACCCGCACTGGGCCCGCGTGGTGGTTTACGGCCCACTCCCTTTCACAGAGAGGAGGCCTGGGTTCCAGCAGTTGGAACATTATGGGCATTATGATGACCATATAATTATCCTTTCTGATACACGCCTCTCTTGCCGTCTTTTTCGACAAGTGGAAATTTTTACCATCAAAATTAGCTCGGAGTAAAACATACTGTTTAGGAAATCACGAGCTAACCTCTTGTTGTTTTTAGCAATTGCATCATTATACAAATAAATAGGTTGCCTGGTAGGTACGTCTTTTGTTCCTAAACAAAGGAATCCGTGGACACCAAGGCGATAGTTGAAATTAAAAACAATCAGCTTTTTACTCTTCATAAGATTTTTAGCTTTGTATGAGTCACCATAACCATACCGTAAAGCTCCTCCGTGAATATGCACCATGACTAAAAGGTCCGTTTGTTCTGTATCTGGTACGTATATTTTTGCCATAAGACAGTCTTCTTGGATGGTTTTGGTGTTTACTGCTTGTCCTCCAACCAAAGCTTGTGGACATATCACACCTTTGTCTGTCGCGTCTAAAGGCTCCTTCCAGTTTAGAGGCGGAATAGGAGCCTGAAACAAAGGCAACACTGAATTACAAGATGAGTTTTTGAACAGGGTCCCTGTTCAAAACCTCATCTGCAACTATGGCAGCAATGGGAACCGTTAGAGATAAAACGATTTGATGTTACCTACATAAATATATCTTGAATTACTTAAATATCATATTCAGCCTTAAATATTCGCACTGCTGGAACCCAGGTTATCTAGGCCTCCTCTCCTTGAGAGAAAGTGGGCCGTATTCCACCAAGCGGGACCAGTGCGGGTTGGTAGATGTCACATGTCTTCCAATTTTTTGGTTGTAGGACATGCCGGTTTCCTCACGATGTTTTCCTTCACCGTTTTGAGAGCAGTGATGATGAAATAATTTACACAAAGTAAAGCGCCTGTCAGGGTTCGACCCTACGACCTACAATTCGTAAGTCACGGTCGTTGTCACTGGGCCACCACTGCTCTCCATCTTGAATTATTTAAATGTACCTAACATATTAAAAAAGGATTGGTCTTTACTTCTATTAACTCTAGGCAAAATTTATTTACCTACCTTGAATTTATTTTCGCCCGTGGGTGCGGTGGCGTACGGTATATTATAAAAGACGTTAGTACATCTCCTCAGGGTCCTTGCGGCCGCGCACTGGTCCTTGCGCAGTCTGCACGAGTTTCTATTCGTCTTGATTTTGGGTGCTTATGGTCACAACACACAAACCTAGTAGGGGGTACCACAACATTTATAAAAACTGTTTTTATACACAACATAATTATAAAAGCTGGGCGTTTATAGTTCGTGTAGGAGCCTTCCTTCATAAAGTAACCTGTTTACTTCGATCAATAATATTACTATTGATCGAAGCCTGTTTACTATGCTTTTTTAAATATAACACTGCGAAACAGGTTTTTATTGACCTTTATTTACCCTATTCTGTCGAAATCTAAAAGTGAGAATCACATTCGTATGACTTTATGCCAGTTAGCTCACTCAAAACTGTAATATTAGCAGCGGGGTAATTGCGTAACACATTATCAGTAGCAATGGGTTTCATTTAGATAGTTCAACAACATTCTTTGCGTTATTTACGTTGTTGAGACGAAGAATTTCAACGCAGAGTTTCAGAAGCATGTACTGTGTCACGTATTCATGGTAACAGGCTGCTCGTCGATGTCCCTGCACCCTGTAGAGATAATATAATATACTAGCAGCGCCCCGCGGTTTCACCCGCATAAGTTTCGATCCCATAGGAATATCGGGATATAAAAATATCCTATATATATGTTAATCAAGTGTGTCAGGTACCTCCATACCAATTTTTTATCAAAATTGTTCTAGCCGTTTGTGCGTAAAGAAGTAACAAACATACAAACACACTCACAAACTATCGCCTTTATAATATTAGCGTGTTTTTTTTTTTTTAGATCATAGATATAGAAAAAGAAAAGAAAGAAGAAAGAAAGAAAGAAAAACTGTTTATTCTGCACAAACAAAACGCACATTGCATATAAAAAGAAAAAATAAAATAATAAACAAAAAAATATATATATACAGATATATATAATATACAGATATATCCGTTGTTTAGATAGGTTGGTGCCGCAATTTCGTAAGGGGCCTCTTCGAGTTGGCTTCGGCCCCTCGTACGCCTTCCAAAGGACCGGGACCGCATGGTTCCGAACTTCCGAGTTATGTAAAATAAAATAATAATAATAGATATATCATCATCATCTGCCTAGTCTTATCCCAACTTGTTGGGGTTGGCTGCCAGTCTAACCGGAATATAATATAATAATAAATAAGATAGAATACAAGGTCAAATTAAATTAGCTAGCGAAACTGCCACCTGTAAGTATCATCATCATCATCATTTCAGCCGAAAGACGTCCACTGCTGGACATATGCCTCCCCCAAGCACCTCCACTTCGACCGGTTCTGTGCTTGTCGCATCCAACGGGTTTCTGCGGCCTTCACAAGGTCGTCGGACCACCTTGTGGGAGGCCTATACACACTATAAATTGAAGTCGCTTTTCGTGTCTGTCTGTGTGATGATGCGGTTTTCACAATAATTTAGAGAATAAATCCGGAAGGTTTATCTCTATTAAACTTACAAAGAATAAAAAAATCAGATGTTTTATCAAGTCGTAAAAACAATGCGAAGCAGAGGCGAGTCGCTATTGTTAACAACAGTAACATAATTAACCTTGAATTCAGCTGATGGGTAAGAAGGTTGTATGAAATATGATTGTAATCTTTTTGTCATTACCACGCTATCCAATTAGGCCCCTCTTGTCCATTGGGCATCCTGGGCAAGTGCCCAGGGCCCCGTGAACATCGGGGGCCCCGGCTTGCTCTCATAAAAAACATTCATTGCAGCCACCGTTGCATTCTACGAGCATGTACCCGATTCAATGAAAAAATCAAAATAAGTTATTTGCAGTGCGATTTACACTAAGGTTCTGGCCTCCCAATTATGAAAAATATTAGTATGTTTCTCTTATTGTCTCTTATCTACACAGGGGCCCCGTGACCCTTATGTGCCCAGGGCCTCCAATAGGTTAAAGACGGCCCTGTATCCAATTACTGCACCATTTTTTTACGTAGTGTAGGTCAACCTGGATTTGCTTCCTAATCATTAAAACAGCACAGATCTCACGTGAGAAATAAACAACAATTGTTTATTTCTCACGTGAGATCTGTGCTGTTTTAATGATTAGGAAGTTACATGACTATTTGCGCCAGTTTTAACACCTACAGTACCTACCCTCCCAAATGTATTTGACATTTTTCCACTTCTGATGTGATTGCCACATTATGATTGAAAATAAAATGTTAATCAGGTAATCCTAAGGAGTTAACTAATAATTTTTTATAATAATTCATAGGTAGATGAATTAGTCATTATAACAAACCTTTGAAATAAGAATGTCCGATCATAACGTGTCATCAGCTGAAATGGAAAAATGTCATCTAACTTTTGGAGGGCACTGTACGTGTACATACAAGGTAGATACTTGTAGTAATCAAGACATGCCATTGATGAACAGAAAAGGTCCTAGAATCGTGCCCTATGGAATCCCCAATTTCAACCAGCGAGTACATTATCCAAAAGATTTCATTACTGATTCTGTGTATTATATTGCTGATATTCAACAGAAATAACGGAATTCTCATAATAATATAGAGGCATCCAATTGCACCACTTATACCAATTTGCACACAGAACAATTTAATCACCTCTACCAACGCTAAATTATGAATTATGTAAACAAACCACCTACCTTTAAATCATACTGGTGTTTCTCTCTGGTATAGTCAAAAAGAAGAGAAGACTTATCTAGAGAGGTAAACGGTTATAGGTAAACAAGTACTTAGATTCAAATCATAAAATAAAAAATAGTCATGGACTCAAAAAGATTTTTTATTTGGCATCCAAAATATGACCTTGACCCCTTGTAATCACTCAAAAAACAGTCTACTAGCACAAAAACACAGACAACAATTTAATAACATGCATGATTTATAATTCAACGCGTGTTTTGGGTGGTGGCGGTGTAGGTGGTGGTACTGCGTCCCGGTAGTACCTCTGATAGATGTCTTCCCAGAAGCGAGTGCGTTCTTCCAAGAGCACTCCACGTAGTTCCAGCTTCTCATCCAGCACCATGTGCGGTGACCTGTCCGCGCCTACTGCAGGCCATGCAGGCAACGCCGACCCTTCAGGGACAGGCTTCCTGAAAGACCACATTTAAGAAAATATTTGAATTATATTATATCGGCTGAAAAAAAATTGAGACTTCTGTGCCATAGGCTTCTACTCCGTTCACCTTTTATACCCTGTTGTCTGTTGTTCGGACGGTAAAAAAAGTCAGCCGTTATCAGAAGTATATTAGTAAGAACGAGGAAAATTGTCCCACCGAACTCGGGGGTTGGGGTGAATCGGTTTCGTAACAACAATATATTTATCTCACCCGTAATCTCATTACTCATCTTCATCAATAATGGGTAGGTACCAACTTTTATGGATTCATAGATTCATTTGTTTTAAGGTTGTAATTTTATTTTATTCTTGTTTATTTATTTTATTCTTTTGGAAAACAAAGATAATTATTATGTTTTATGTAGTACCGCTTCAACTACGATGACTACTGATATAGTAAACTTGAATTAACAACTGAAGTGGTTCTAACGATAAGAGTACCTACGTCTTATTTTTTTAACAACCGATACTCACCCAGTCTTAAGAAAGTTATGCCAAATTTCACGGACAAGATTCTTCATTTTTAGATACTTAGGGGACGCAAAAATATCATCTCCGTGTGTCATATTTTTACCATCCATCACAGCCATCGATTGTGCGCAATGGTTAGCACCTCGTACGTTTGTGTGTGGTACCACAGGATCGTCGTCTTCCACAAAGGTATATTCATACAAATAAACTTGATTGTTGCCAGCCTCCACATGTAATTTTGTAGCCCAAAGCATGGGAAAAGTAAATATGACATCCGAAAAGAAATCAACGTATGCTAATATGTTGTCATCACCAATAGGCTTGTCACCGAAATAATACTTCTTTATCTTATTTGCTACTTCTTCTCTTTCTTCATCAGATTCAAACTTTAAGTCAGCTGGCAAGAAATCAGAAAACTTTTCATTCATCTTTGGTTTCCAATAATCGTAGAGCATTACACGCAATAGTCCTTCCATGTTAGCGAATCCATACAACACAGGCAACTTTTTGTAGTTGCCTTTCTTTAGTATACTCAGAGGAGATTCTGTCAAGAATGCTCCGTCTCCTGTATCACGCTCCACACATGGTGAAAACATGAAAGTAGAATCAGTTCTATCGAAAAATGGATCTGAAGTCAACAATTTCATAGGTGCTGTCTTGTAGAACTCTTCTAGTGCATAAATATCGTCTACGTTAGTAAAGTTTAGTTCTCTGGCATACTTTTTGGCAATCTCTACAGGATCCCTCTGAACTGTAAATGCGGCAAGGTTCCCACCGCTTTCTGGAACCACGCGATGGAACAATCCTTCGGCTGACTTAGAAAGCATTATTAGGTCCACTGCTGCAGAACCTGCACTACCACCTGCAAGAGTGACATCATCAGGATTACCGCCGAAGCTAGCTATGTTCTTTTTTACCCAGCGCAGCAGCGTCACCTGGTCCTTCATGCCAGCATTTCCTGGTGCGTCCTCGGTGCCAAGACAAAGAAAACCGTGAACGCCCAGGCGGTAGTTAAAATTGACTAAGATGAAATCTTTAGTCTTCATCATATACTGTGTTGCTTTCATCATATCGCCATAGCCCATTATAAAAGCTCCTCCATGAACATATACAAGGACCGAGAGGTTTTTCTTATTCGTGATTGGCACAAACACATTGGCAATCAGACAATTTTCAACTTGAACGATGGTTTTCGGCATGATATCTAGGTATGGAAACGAAGGTTGTGGACATACTACTTCCTTGTTGGTAGCGTCAAATGGTTCCAACCATACCGGCGGAGGAAGAGGTGCCTGGAAAGAAAGTTCAGTGTTAAGCCAGCGTCATAGTTGATCGAAGATTTACGTTTTCTAGGCACTAGGTTTAGAAACATAGTGCCTAGAAAACGTAAATCTTCGGCTTTTCGGCTTTTCGAAAAGATTTCGAAATAGATTTCGAAATCTTTTCGAAAAGCCGAAAAGCCGAAGCCGAACGCTTTTAGCGATAAGACCGCCCATTGTGTCACCCTTTAACCTCTCTGCTCGACTAGATTTTGACATATGACATACCAGCTGATTCGACGGGGTGTTGCGAATTACGTCATGATATTCAGGAATTTACTTCAACTTTCAGCATCCGAATTTATTAAGAAAAATGTGTTACCGCGCCTATTTTGTACAATAAGTTTGTGGCAAATATCTTTAACTTTATGCTGAGGTCGGTCAAACCGCGTCATTTTACTGCGAAAGTTGTATAAAATAGATATTATTACACCTATCCAAAAGGTAGGCACCTTAAATTCGCTGAAAATATGAACTTAAACCACTTAATCTCTTGATGAAAATATGCAAAAGGGAAAAATAAAGACATTGTCATTCTCCCTGCATTCTTACTTTTACCATTTTTCATACATAAACTACTTATAAAACATGATCAAATCTTGATAAAAATTACAAAAAAATGTGATGCGACGTGACACTTCTTAGTGCTGACCATCTACCCAATTTTCTTATTTCGATTCAAAAATGTCATAAAGCCTAATCGATAATCGGTGTTTAAAAAAAAAAAAAAATTGTAGAATCCGAATAAAAACTCTTTGGTATATTTTTCATGAAGTAATATTTTTTTTAAATATAATTATTTTAATAAGTACATACACGTACAGTGTGGATAGGGGTGTAACTTTTTATGGTTCCCTACGTCAGAATGAAAAAACGGAACCCTTATAGGATCACTCATGTGTCTGTCTGTAGGTCTGTCACAACCGATTTGTTTCGAATCTACTGAACTGATTAAGTTGAAATTTGGTACACATATAAATTTCTTTGACTCAAACACGGACGTGTAACATAAATTAATTAATTTTGAAAGGGGTCACTTTTTGGAGTGACATTAAAAAATAAAAATAAAAGCCTTGCTTACGTAGGTACCGTGTAATATATCAAATGAAAGGGCTTGTGTGACTCGTGAGGGTCACATATTATATATTATTATAATAACAAAAAAAAAAGTTATTTATTATTTTATTAAGAAAATAGAAACATTGGCGCCGATTCTGTTGTTCACTAACTAAACTAAATTTAAGTTCATGCATCTTCTTCTTTCTATTTCATTAAGAAAAGGACAGAAGATAAATATTAGTTTAGTCCTGTCAAATTAAGATACTCCATAGACAATTTAGACGAGATTAAAAAATTGGCTATTAAAAATACGTCAATTTACGTTAGGCGCTGACTAATTTGACAGGACTAAACTAATATTTACCTTCTGTCCTTTTCTTAATGAAATAGAAAGAAAAAGATGAATTAACTTAAATTTAGTTTAGTTTGTGAACAAGAGAATCGGCGCCAATATCTCTGAAACCACAGCCTAAATACAAAATATAGTTCTGTGATTATAGATTCCAGGAGATCCTATCAGAAGTCTGCAGGGTAATTGCGTAACACAGTATCAGTAGCAATGGGTTTCATTTTGACAGTTCAACAACATTCATTGCGTTATTTACGTTGTTGAACAGACACACTTTTCGTACATAAGGAGCAATGGATTAGCAATATGCTTCAAAATGATTCAAATTGAGAGTAAACGTGTGTTACGCAATTAGGGTGCCGCCGGTCTTAAAATAACATAGCAAATCTCTAAATATACTGCGTACCTACATTTGGTCATAGTCAAAACATGTTCGGGATGTTATATTCAACTAGCTTCTGCCGGCGACTTCGTCCGCGTGAAATTTCACCCTCCCCCCATTCACCCTTTTAGGGGTGGAATTTCGAAAAACCCTTAGTGGATGCCTATTCTTCACAAAGAACACCCTCCAAACATCTATCTAGGACCAGCGGCTTAGGCGTTGATATTATATCAGTCAGTCAGGACTCTGATTTTTATAAAAATAGATTTAAAATCGGTATTAGGGTTCCGTATCAAAATGGTAAAACGGAACCCTTATGGTGAGACTCAATCTGTCTGTCTGTCACACCTGGATATCTCAAGAATTACTAATCCTATCAACTTGAAATTTGGAACCGTTTAGATGACGTTTAACCAACTATTTTGCAAATAAGAAAGAAATACAAGAACTTATATTTTTTGCAACAGGGACTGAAGGGGGGTCTGAAAAATTCGAAGTGTAAAATACTAGGGCATGTGTGGTATCATATGAAAGAGCGCAGATTGCACATTCTCAAACATTTTTCTTTTTTTTTTAGACCTCATAGTTTTCGACTTTTGATGAAAAATTAAAAAAAAATGCCGTTCCCCGCCCTTCTTATCTCCGAAGTTTGCAAAGAGAAAAATCTGAAATTATTCTATGTGATAGAAGTTTATGTAAAGATTACAGGAAAAATAAAACAAAGTCTCTATATAGCACACTTTTTCAGAAATCATCAACAAAATTTACATAAGTTCCACTATCGGTCAAGAGATCGCGCTGACATAAAACTGCAATATTCTATACAGCAGTGCACAGTGTTAAAATTCTCTGACGAATATAGGCCACGCCGATGAAAAACTAAAAACATGATGGTACGGAACCCTCAGTGGGCGAGTCCGCCTCGCTCTTGACCTTTTTTTTTAATGTTATGCTTAAAACACTTGTTATAAAAATAAGATTTATGGCATTTTCAATCTCAAATAGCGGCCAAGGGGGTTAATTGCGGACTTTGGCTGTAATAGTAAGAAACGGTCAAGATGTTATTCCCCCTAAGAAAACAGTACTTTTCTTTTCTGCCAGGCACTTTAATTTTTGGGTACGTTATGAACTTATGAATGATGAGTCTAAGAAATTCAAACTTATTTTTGCAGTCGATTAAATTAATGTTTGGTGCATGCGTAAATATTCAACCCAACTACGGAACCTTTTACTGTGCGTGGTCTGACATAAACATGGCCAGTTTTTTTAAATTTCGTTGGGAAACTACCATAAAAAAAACCGGGCAAGAGCGAGTCGGACTCGAGCACCGAGGGTTCCGTATGATCACATGTTTTTAAATTTTCATCGGCGAGGCCTATATTCATCAGAGAATTTTAACATTGTGCACTGCAGTGTAGAATATTGCAGTTTTACGTCAGCGCCATCTCTTGACCAATAGTGGAACTAATGTAACTTTTATTGATGATTTCTGAAAAAGTGTGCTATTTAGAGACTTTGTTTTATTTTTCCTGTAATCTTTACATAAACTTCTATCATCATTTCAGCCGAAAGACGTCCACTGCTGGACATAGGCCTCCCCCAAGCACCCTATCTTCTATCACATATAATTATTTCAGATTTTTCTCTTTTCAAACTTCGGAGATAAGGGGTGACGATATATTTTTTTTTATTTTTCATCAAAAGTCGAAAACTTTGCTGTCAAAAAAAAAAGAAAAAATGTTTGAGAATGTGCAAACTGCGCTCTTTTATATGATACCCCACATGCCCTAGTAGCCCCACTTCGAATTTTTCAGACCCCCTTTCAGTCCCTGTTGCAAAAAATTTACATATATTTTTATTTCTTTCTTATTTGCAAAATAGTTGGACAAACGTCATCTAAAACTATTCCAAATTTCAAGTTGATAGCATTAGTAGTTCTTGAGATATCCAGCTGTGACAGACAGACAGACTGAGTCATACCATAAGGGTTCCGTTTTTACCATTTTGGTACGGAACCCTAAAAACAATTTCTATTACTCAAGTAAACTAATAGAAACAAAAACTGCCAAGCTCATACAACTAATAAAACATATTGAAATGTAAAGTGATTGTGGAATACCCAATTTATACCATTAATTTATCATCATTCCCAAACTTTTGCTAAGCCTATCTAAAAAATGTATACCGGGCATTCTGTAGCAAACTATTAGAAAGTATCAAAAATAAGTAGTAAGTAGGTACAATAAATGAAAATATTTTTGAACGGCGAGCGCATTCCGAAGATAAATTCAAATATAGAAACAATTCGGCGTGAAATTCAATAAATGACTATGGTCAAACGTCCTCAGTTATTGACTCAGTTTTAATAATTATGGTGTCCAAAAAACTATTAAAATAACATTAGAAAAGCATAAATCATTATTATAAACAATGCTTATTGTATTTAATGCTTAAAATAATTTTATTTCAGTTTCCGAGTATCGATTTCCGAAATTCGACATATTAATTACCCGAATCAATCGAAATAAAAATAAAAAATCGTTTAGCATAATCGCTTTCGCACATCATTACTGTAAAAAAAAACAATAATGGACTGTGATTTTGAACACAAATTGAGTAGCGGTAATGAATACGTGTTATTGGACCTGTGCTTCAATATTACGTTAACATTTGGGCATTTTCGTGTTGTTTATAATATTTTCTTTAATATTTGTCACATTTTAAATCTTACCTACATGTGCGTGCGTGAAATTTGTGAAAAGTTAAATGTAAACACGCAGGATTGGCGCGAAACTTCGACATTAGATATTAAAAAACTTCATTACCGCTACTTATTTAACTTGAACAATGAATGAATTCGTCAAATAATTAAATGATGTATTATTCACTGCCCCTGTGGTGGAGTTTGGATGTTCGAAATCCCCAATTTTTATGTTTTTTAGCCTCGACCACCACTGTCAACAAAATGGCGATTATCGCATTTACAGACTTGAATTTAATAAAGGTAAATTAATATGCTTGCGCGCTAAATATGAAATATTTAATGGCGTTAACTTAAGAGTTTTTTATCCAACTCTCTTAGTTAACGCACATTCATAAGATTGGATGGGTAGCATAACAAATATTTACATAATCAATGTAGGGTGTCGTATGTCGTAATTCCTGGGTCCAATGGGACCCAGTTCCGAGCCGGCGGAGGTTCGTGTGTTCGGGTCCATTCGGGGGCACTTCCGAACTATACGGTTAAACAGCTTCTTTAATTATGTTTGTAATTTATATGGTGTACATATTAAAGAGTATTCTATTCTATTCTACAAAGGCGAATGTAAGAAAATGGTGGGGAATCTGATCATAACACACATTGAACTCATAATTTCAGCCGAAAGACGTCCACTGCTGAACATAGGCCTCAAGCACCTCCACATCGACCGGTACTACGACACATTGAATTATCGAATTTCAATAAGTTGGAAACACTGTTTAGTTCTTCTTGAAAAGTTATCTCTATAAAAAGGGTTTACAGCCATAATTTGGATATGATTGATTAGTCACGGTTTCCTGATGGTGCGTCGCTTTTCTGTATATCAGAGGTGTCTTCGTAACCTACCAAGGATTTCCATGGCATTGAAAAAGTTATATAAGCCAGAACGCGGTCAATTCCTAATAGCATTCTGTTAGTGGACAAACACTCACTAACTTCATGGAGCGGGGTCATTGCGCAACATACTATCAGTAGCAATGGGTTCCATTTTGATAGATCAACAACATTCATTACGTTATTTACGTTGACGAGCAGACACATTTTTCGAACATAAGAAGCAATGGATTAGCAATATACTTCAAAATGATTCAGATTGAGATTGAAATTAGGCTGCCGGTGATGGTTAGGCAGGAGTGATTCATTACATCCTGTTTGTATGTGTTCATTGTTTTTTCTGTGAGCTTAGTAATTATAATAAGTATTATTGTAACACACTAAAATAGCCTTTAAGTTTTTTGTACTTTACCAACATACCTGTGGATAATTGTTGCTAAAAACATGTAATTATATAAAATAATTAACCTGTTTGAGTTCATCATTTTGGACTATAAGGTTTGTTTATAAGTAAATCAGTGTCTTTTTATTATCTTATTCAATAGGTACTAGCAGTGCCCCGCGGTTTCACCCGCATAAGTGTCGATCCCGTGGGAATATCGGGATAAATACTGTAATCCTATGTTCTTTCCCAGGACTCAAACTATCTCTATACCAAATTTCATCTAAATCGGTTCAGTGGTTTAGGTAAGCGTGAAGAGGCAACAGACAGATAGACACTTTCGCATTTATAATATTATTATGGATAATGTTGCCTGTGTTATTGTTATTATTGTTAATGCCTGTTGTTATTGTTTTTCTGCTGGGCATAGAATTATTCTGATTCATTGCTCAAATGATAATAATGACACAGGACGTTAATTAAAAATGTTGTTGTTGTTGTTGTTAATGTTGTTGTTTGTTGTTGTTGTTAATTATTCAGATTATACGGAAATAAAAAAATGCCTGCTTCGATGTAGGTACAGTCAACAAAAGAGATAAGTATGCAGGATAGTCGGTTATAATTGAAGTTTAGTAAGAAACCGATGGATGTTCTCGATTATTGACATACTACACTACTGCTACTGCTTTATTCGCTATAGCATGAACTACATAGGTTCAAGGTTGATGAGGAAAATTTGCCATTTTCGGGTAGCTTGATGTGCTGGCGTCTGTACAAGAAGCCTAAAGGCTGAACAAATTTGGATACAATTTGGCACAAGGATTGATCTGTGTTGGGACATAGGATACCTACTTACTTGTTGTCTCACTAGAACGTTCCCGTGGGATCACTTTAGACCTCCACGCGGACGAATTCGTGTGCATAAGATAGTACTTCACACATTGTTTACTGTCTGTGTTGAGTACAAGTCTACTTATAATATAAATTATCAAAGATATGAAAAACACAATGTGAAGCGTCACAATTATTACCTAACGTTTATTAGTACCTTAAATTTGTCTACGCCCAGAGGCGCTGTGGCGTAGGGTATGTTGTAGAAGGCGTATAGATCGGCGCTAGGGTGCTTGCGCCCGCGCACCGGCCCTTGCGCAGTTTTCACCTCTCGCCATTCGTCGTCAGCTAAAACAGCCGTCACGCACAAAAGTACCACACACGTCCGCCACTCCATCGCTACGTTTGCGAACTGACTCATAATATTGGTTTCATGATAGCAACGGAGCACCCGTTATTATCTCCCAGCAGCGAAAGGTTAGACTCAAGTGGATGCTCAATTCGCATTATTTATACTTTATTAAGTACTAGCGACCCGCCCCAGCTTCGCACAGATGCAATGTACAGTCAACAAGAGAGATAAGTATGCAGGATCGTCGGATACAGCTGAAGTTTAGTAAGAAACCGATGGATGTTCTCGAATAAAATTTATTTTTTTGAATAGAAAACAATGAGCTCATTTATCAAAATAAATTTCAGTCGTCAAAATCCATCGGTTTCTTACTAAAGTTCAAGTATATCCGACGGTCCTATATACAATTTATTTTTATGGGACACCACTGAGGTGTACCGTCAAACAGTTTTGTAACCAAAGTCTTTTCCAAAATTGGCGGAAACCCCGTCTTATAGTAGGTACCTCAAACATTGCCGCCCATTCTGCCGCCATTTCAGACCAATCAGAGTTGGTCATACCTACTTAATTGCTTAATATCAATATTATAATTAACAATATTAAATACATGCTTAGAATAATTATTACAACAGTTTTTATTACATAATAATAATAATCATTGTGCCGATAGTCGTGACAGCCAATGGGTTAATAGCCAAGAGCCTCGACAAACACCTAAGGAGGCTCTCGTTGGGCAGCTGGATCAAGGGCTTGATTCAGAAAGCGGTACTTCTGGTCACGGCCCGCATTGTTAGGAGGTTCCTCTCTGGAGCCCTGACCGCCGCGTAGCTTGGACCCTGTTCCCGATACCGGTGGGATACTATTTTTTATATTTTTAAATGATTTTATATTTTTTATATTCTAATATTTAAAAATATAATTTATGTGATATTTAATGAAATAAAGGAGATAATAATAAAACTTTATTGCTCAAAAGATTACAGAGATTTTACATTGGCCCTTAAACTAGGCAAGCCTGTGTCTTGGGCACCAATATGGAGGGTTTACCATTTAAACATTTATTTTAAAAACATGTTCGGTAATAAAAGTAAAATATGTTTGCTTCAAATTACAAAAAAAACTAAACAAAGAAAGAAAGAAATAAACCGAAATCTGGTTACTACTACTACATAAAAAAAAACTATCTTCTTTTGCCACACTAACACACACACAGGTCAATATAAATATATTACTAAAAATATTAAAATAAAAATCAAACATCATTTAAGCTTGACTTATAATTCAACATGTGATTTAGGTGGCGGTTTGGGTGGTGGTACTGCGTCCCGATAGTATCTCTGATAGAGGTCATCCCAGAAGCGAGTACGTTCTTCCAAGAGCACTCCACGTAGTTCCAACTTCTTATCCAGGACCATGTGCGGTGACCTGTCCGCACCTGCAGCCGGCCACGCAGGCAGCGACGAACCTTTAGGCACGGGTTTCCTGAAAGATGCAACATAAAAATGAACTTCCAAATAAATAATCCGTTGAACCCAGAGGGAACAGCCCGGAACTGAAGAGATTCCCAGTTTAGTCGCGGAGTTTCAAATGTATAAAAGGTAGAGCATAGGATCTCAACGTGGGCGATAACGCGGGGGCGTTTGAGATTTTCAGGGGGGCATTATAAGACCCAGAGAAAATTATATATCTTATCTTACGAATATATAATATTACACGTTTAGAAGGTAAGTAAAAAAATTTACCCACTCGCTCTCACAGAGAGGAAACCATAAACCGAGCAGTGAGATAATATTGTTAGAATGATTATATGACTTTAAAGAAGGTATATGATTCCACCTACCCTGTTTTGATAAAGTTGTGCCAAATTTCACGAACTATCTTCTTCATGTTCTTGAATTCTGGAGTCACATGAGTCTCGTCATGGTATGTCATATTTTTACCATCAATCACAGCGAACGTTTGAGCGCAGTGGTTAGCACCTCGTATGTCAGTGTGAGGTACAACGGGAACATCTTCATCCACAAAGGAATATTCATACAAATAGATTTGATTGTTGCCAGCCTCCACATGTAATTTTGTAGCCCAAAGCATGGGAAAAGTAAATATGACATCCGAAAAGAAATCAACGTATGCTAATATGTTGTCATCACCAATAGGCTTGTCACCGAAATAATACTTCTTTATCTTATTAGCTACTTCTTCTCTTTCTTCGTTAGACTCAAACTTTAAGTCAGCTGGCAAAAAATCGGAAAACTTTTCATTCATCTTATGCTTCCAAAACTCGAAGAAGTCAATACGTAACAGTCCCTCCATTTTAGCGAAACCATACAACACAGGTAATTTTCTGTAGTTACCCTTCATTAGTATACTCAGAGGAGATTCTGTCAGGAATGCTCCGTCTCCTGTATCACGCTCTACACACGGTGAAAACACGAAAGTCGAATCAGTTCTATCCAAAAATAGATCAGAAGTCAATAGCTTCAATGGAGCTGTTTTGTAGAACTCTTCAAGTGCATAAATATTGTCTACGTTAGTGAAATTGAGTTTTCTGGCAAACGTTTTGGCAATCTCTACGGGATCCCTCTGAACTGTAAATGCGGCAAGGTTTCCACCGCTTTCTGGTATGACTCTGTGGAACAGCCCTTGAGCTGACTTTGATAGCATTAAGAGATCTACTGATGCAGAACCCGCACTGTAACCTGCAACGGTGACGTCATCAGGGTTACCGCCGAAGCTAGCAATGTTCTTTTGTACCCAGCGCAGAAGCGCCACTTGGTCCTTCATGCCAGCATTGCCTGGTGCGTCCTCGGTGCCGAGACAAAGGAAACCATGAACGCCCAGGCGGTAGTTGAATGTAACGATGATTATATCTTTTGTTTTCATTAGTTGTGTATATTTTAACATTTCGCCATAGCCAAGCACAAACGCTCCTCCATGGACATACACTACGACTGACAGGTTTTTCTGTTTTGTGTTTGGCACATACACGTTTGCAATTAGACAATTTTCTGTCTTTTTTTGTGGCCAGGCATCTAAGCCTGGAATCGACCCTTGTGGACATATTACTTCTTTGTCGACAGCGTCATATGGTTCAAACCAAACCGGCGGTGGAAGAGGTGCCTAAAAAATAAACCTGAATTAATACTCTAGTCGTAGTCCGTAAGGTTTTTGGTCCTTAAACAATTTTAAAGCTTTTCAATTTATTCTACTTCTAAATTGGTGAAAGAAAAGGAAACTTGAATCGTATCAACGCAATTAAATCTTTGCAATATTCTATGTTTATTTATATAATTATATACCAGCTTGGCTTATACATCAGTAGCCGCGAAGAGGACTGGAATAGTAAATATAAGTTACACAATCATTCGTTATGTACATTGTGTTGACTTTTGTAGTTGTTTCTAATGGCTTCCTTTTGCCAGTTGGACTGGTGCCTTAAAGAGACCAAATGTGGCTAATGGGAAGTGAACTTCATTGACGGAGTGTGGCGTGGCGAATAAAAGTTTGTATATAATAAATGTTTCCGATTTTGGGTACGTGGCTACTGTACAGTTTGTTTTGTTACTATATTATCTGATATTATTTACTACTATTATATTTCATTTTTTATATCATATTTAGAAGTCTATATGACATTATTAATACCAGTCTACTATGCAAACTTCATGTCCGGCAATATTAAAATTAAATTGCTGAACTCAGAAACTACAATCGTCGACCAAGAATGTAATTTTACTACTGTTAGTGTTAAACATGGTTGTTATGGGTAACAACATAGATGAGATAGTCACCGAGGTTGATAATACTATCAACGTTGGTGATTCATTTTTGGTCGAGGATCCAGAAGCGTTTCCGCAATACAAACTTGGAACGGAATCATCTCTTAGAATTATTGTTCAAAATATACGAAGCGTACATAAAAATCTTGAAGATTTTAAAGTTTTTATTGCTAGGAGTAAAATAGACTATGATATTATTATTCTCACCTAATGTTGGTTACAAAATTCTGACTTGATACCTAAATTAGAGCAGTTTGATTCTTTTCATACTAGAAACCATATTAACCCGAACCGTGGTGTAGTTGTCTATATAAGGAGCTATTTACCACATGTCACAGTATATGAGCCAAATTTTGCCGATGCGGACTGCTTGGTTATAGGAATAGGTAAAAGCCATGCTTTTATTTGTATATACAGATCACCATCGTTTGCCTCTCTCGCCAATTTTATTGGGTCCTTGGAAGAACTTCTAATAGACATTAAACACGTACCTAATGTTTATCTAACCGGGGACTTAAATGTCGACGTGAGTTGCAATACTACTGACCTGAAATCCGATGAGTATTTGAATCTTCTTGCCACGTGCGGTCTACTACCTAGCCATCAATTTCCTACGCGTCTCAATAAATGCATTGATCACTGTTTCGCAAAGCCTAATTCTAAAATGCTGACAATAGTCTGTGAATCATCAATTACTGACCACAGTAGTATATACTGTATTATTCCTTTAACACAAAAAAGTAAGTATAAAAGACCAGAAAAAACACTGCTACAACTAAATTATGAGAAAGCTTTTAAACTTATGAAGGACTTTGATTGGACTAATACACACATCAACACGGTCTAGGGATATTTTTAAAAAAGCGAATTACTATCAATGTGTTAATTATTTATATGACATGTACCTATATATTTAAAAGATACGTTATTTAATATTCTACCATTTTTTAATAATGGTTAAGGTACTTAGATTAAAATTTCAGGATTTTATGGAAAAAAAATGAAGCATAGACGGAAATCGTATATGAATGAACTTTTAATTTGTGAGTAAAAACTGAAAAAAATAGAAAAATCATTTAATTTGTGTTTATAAACTTGAAGTTAGTAGTCTGAGAAAGCGCCCATGATGTTCATAACACATCGGCAATGATTCGGCATGCTCAGAACAAGGTTGTCAATGTCTTGCTGCGGAATATTGTCCCATGTCCTTCTGAGGTGCGCAAAAAGTTGATCTTCTGTAGCCAGATTTTCAGGAACTTCCTTCAGAGCTCTTCTTTGCAGCATATCCCACGCATGCTCAATGGGATTTAGATCTGGCGATTGAGCAGGCCAGTCTAAGGCCCTAACATTATGTGTATGTAACCAAGCTGCTACCGTTCTCGCCGTGTGTGCCCGGGCATTGTCGTGCATGAGCAGGAAATCTTGCCCCATTTGTGTTCTGTGGGGCAAGATTACGGGCCCCAGCACCTGTTGGACGTATCGTTCTGCCGTCATATTGCCCCGCACCCAAACGAGATCCGTCCGTCCTCCAAGACGAATTCCTGCCCAAACCATAATTGTTCCTCCTTGGTATGGGTGAACTTCCTGAGGGTTCTGGAGACGGCTCCATCGTCCAGGAACTCGCCAAACACGCGTCCTTCGTGAATCTGGATGGAAGCCGAACCTGGATTCATCCGTGAACAGCACATTGGACCATTGCTCACGGCCCCAGTCCACGTGGTTCCGAACCCATTCTAATCGTCGTCCACGATTGCCTCTCCGTAAAGGTGGGACCCGGAGTGGTCTACGAGAGCGTAGATTGCTTTCATGCAGTCGCCTTCTTACAGTTTGGTCACTCACAAGCACTTGGTGTTCCACTCGCAGCCTTTGGACCAATTGAGTCGCCGTTGCATTTGGTTGTGCTCGCGCAGTAATTTGCAAAAATCGGTCTTGTCTGGGGGTAGTGATGCGACTTGGCCCCCGGTGCCTCTCCGCTACTTCACCTGTGGCACGATAGCGTGTCCACAATCTTGAAATTACATTTTGATGGGTCCCTATGGCCTCAGCAATATTACGCTGAACAGATCCAGCTTCCAGCATTCCCACAGCTCGTAACATCTCCGCCCTCGTCAAATGTCGGCGTTGCATGGCTACAATACCTCAATTTTAACTTTATCTTTCGTTTAAAAATGAAAAAAAACTGTAAGTAAACGTAATTCGTATTGTTTTCTAAATTTCGCACAAATGAAAATTCCCTCTCCTATACATCAAGACATTTTTTGCCACCGAAACAAAAGAATTTTCAAAAATTTAAATTTGGAATTAGTCTGAGATAAATTACAAACAAATCGGTGTATAAAAGATTCCAATGCGGCCAGTACTTTTCGAGTTATTTAATTGAGTATGAAATATCCCTAGACCGTGTTGATGTGTGTATAACAACTTTGCAAGATCCTAATAAAGCGACTGAATTGCTCATCGAAACTTTATCTGAAATCAGACAAAAAAGCAGTTATCAAGTTACCGTGCCAAACAGGCGACAGACTTTTCAACCATGGGTAACCTCTGGTCTATTGCGTTGCATTAGGTTCAGATATACGTTGCACAGAAGGCATAATAAGGCACCTAATGATAAAGATCTAGAGCTTACCTATAGGCGTTACAGAAATCATTGTAATAGTATTCTCCACAATCTGAAAAATGAGCACGATAAAGCAGATTTAAATGCTGCCAAGAGTGATATTAAAAAAACCTGGAATGTCATTAAGCCAACTCCTCAAGAATCGGTCGATTTTTCAAATGAGTTTTTTACGAATATGGCATCCAAATTGTCGACTGACATCTTACAAAAGTTAAAGCTTACGGAAAATGATCTTGTGCAAAAGTTTAAATGTAAACACAGCCCGATGAACTCTTTTGTGTTATTGGAAACTGATGAAACAGAAGTTTATGAAATTGTTATGTCCTTAAAAAGTACCAATTCTACTGGTTGGGATGGAATATCTTCCGTGTTCTTGAAAAGAAGTATAACCTTCTCATTAAACCTTTGACACATATATTCAACTTATGCTTTACGTGTGGAAAGTTTCCTAATGTGTTAAAGGACTCAATTGTTATACCAGTTTTCAAGTCGGGGGAAAGAGACAGTATCACTAATTATCGTCCGATATCGCTTCTACCTACTATGGCTAAAGTCCTGGAGAAGCTAATAAACATTAGGCTTATAAATTATATGGAGAAAAATAATGTTCTTTCTAATAATCAATTTGGTTTTAGAAGGAACAAATCAACAATAGATGCGGTTGAACATCTTGTTACCAATGTAGCTAGTAATCTCGACCACAAGAATAAATGTGTTGGTGTTTTTCTGGATTTAGCCAAAGCCTTCGATACTGTCTCAATCCCTCTGCTAATTTGCAAGTTGGAGGCTATAGGTATTCGAGGTGTACCACTTGATCTTTTTAAAAACTATCTTAGTAATAGGACACAGGCTGTAAAAATTTGTAATAACCTTAGCGCTAAGCTTAATGTTAGTTTCGGTGTGCCGCAAGGATCAGTACTTGGACCGACATTGTTCTTGATTTATGTTAATAATCTTTGTAACATTGAATTACCCGGTTCAAAATTGATCACTTTTGCTGACGATACTGTAATCTTATTTCAACAAAAAACATGGAGTTATGTCAAATCGTCAGCCGAGATGGGTCTTAAAAATATAATTGAATGGCTTGATTGCAATCTGCTTACATTAAATCTTAAAAAAACAAAATTTATAACATTTAGTATAAAAAATAATTTGCAACCCACCGAATTTAATCTAAAAGCTCATTCCTCTAATTGATCTGCTGCAAGTATTTGCGGGTGCCTATTTATCTCCTAGTAAAAGTATAAAATACCTTGGAGTTGAGATTGATGAAAATTTAAATTGGAAACAACATATTCGTAATTTAAAATCTCGCATTCGTAAACCTAAACCAATTTAAAAAAAAATAAGAAACTTAAAAGACAAAGCTGCGAACAAAACTGTCTATTTTGCACTGTGCCAATCGATAGTAACTTATGGTATCTCTGCCTGGGGTGGGGCTAGAAAAAGTACGCTTATGAAAATAGAAAGAGCCCATAGATGTATTCTAAAAGTAGTTAATTTAAAAAAAATTAGATATCCTACAACTGCGTTGTACAAAGAGTTTGATGTCCCAAATATTCGCCAACTCTTTATCAAAAAAATAGTCCTGAGACAACATTTGTGCGAAAAACCTGTTTCCAAATCTCTCAGAAGAGTGCATGAGGTAATATGACGTCCCAGCATGCAAAACCACTTTTGCACAGTGTTTCTCTTATTTCCTGGCTCCTCTATTGTACAATCGCATATAAGTAAAATTAAACCTCTTAAAGATACGACGAGATTTGTGTGTAGAAGGGCTCTGGACGAGTTTCTGAGTAACCTGGATTATGAACAGACTGAAAAACTTATACAAATATGTCAGTAATTATTTATTAATAAATATATATTTTATAGAATACCGATAAGTTCTAAATAAGTTTATATAAACAATATATATATAGGTACGCCATAAAGTAGTTATTTGTATTATATATATATAAATATTCACAAGTAAATATATACACACGTACAGTAAATTATACATTACATTAGGACTTTCTCTTACTTTTAATTTTATTATTTTAGTTTTAGAAACACCTTTTTTGCATTGTCTGATTTCTTTGCATATACTACTTGTTTACGCTAAACTTGTAACTCGTTATCGTCATCTATGATTCACAGCAAAACAAAATATGTATTTGGTAAAAAGTGTCATAGCGTGTTTATATTACGACTACTATTCCATGAGCGAGAATCTTACCTTGCCGTAACACAGTCCTTGACTAGCACGGGAGGTAAAGAACTTTTCTCTGTATACCGTCATTGGGCATTTATTATTTTATCAAGTATGTGAACCATTGCTTTACTTGTGATAGCATTCTTATAACCTAACTGTTCTTCTACTCCCCTTGCTACTTGTTATTATAAGTTCTGAATTAGTTCAGTTGAACGTAAGTGAGTGTTGCCCTATAATATGTATGTAAAGATGTAATACCGGTGTACTTGTAACCTAAACTTATGGTCAATAAAGTTATTACTATTATATTATTATCTGTAAAAATCTCACCGTGAAAACTTAGGTGAAGTGAGGGTGAAGTGAGCTGTCAATAGTGTCAATTCCTAGCAAAAACAAACTCACTTCACCTAAGTTTTCACGGTGAGATTTTTACAGAATCGACCGGCTGTTCATTACTTTTCTGTTATACAATAGTTCTTGTAGTAACTGAAACGGCCAAGCCTCATATTTTGACTAAGGTGTAGAGTTTGTGAAGTTAGGGCGTGTATAGTTAGAAGCTTGGCTCTTTTTGGCAGTGCGAGCCATAAATGTGGTCTCATCTTGGCAACATTTTACATGAAAATGTTTTTGGTGGGATTTAATTTACCAGAAATGTTTACTTTCTTAGTACTTACTTATTTAAATAAAAATTATAAAAAAATACGAAATATTTTACAATTCAATCTTTCCGATTTTTTAGGGTTCCGTAGCCAAATGGCTAAAACGGAACCCTTATGGATTCGTCATGTCTGTCTGTCTGTCTGTCCGTCCGTGTGTCACAGCCACTTTTTTCCGAAACTATAGGAACTACACTGTTTAAACTTGGTAAGTAGATGTATTCTGTGAACCGCATTAAGATTTTCACAAAAAAATAGAAAAAAAAACAATAAATTATGGGGGTTCCCCATACTTAGAACTGAAACTCATTTTTTTTTTTTCATCAATCCCATACCTGTGGGGTATCTATGGATAGGTCTTCAAAAATGATATTGAGGTTTCCAATATCATTTTTTTCTAAACTGAATAGTTTGCGCGAGAGACACTTCCAAAGTGGTAAAATGTGTGTCCCCCCCCCCTGTAACTTCTAAAATAAGAGAATGATACAACTAAAAAAAATACATGATGTACATAAATTATCATGTAAACTTCCACCGAAAATTGGTTTGAACGAGATCTAGTAAGTAGCTTGCCGGTGAAAATTTAAAAACATGATGGTACGGAACCCTCGGTGCGCGAGTCCGACTTTTTGACATTGGAAAAATAGATTAGGTAATACATTAAAATAATCGGACTCGCACACGAAGGGTTCCGTACCACAAGGCAAAAACGCCGAAAAAAACACGTTTGTTGTATGGGAGCATTAAACATTATAGATAATGGATAATATTTTTGTGTTCACCAAAAATCTAAAGGTACATCTATGTATGCATTTCTAAAATATTATTCTTCCCCGAAAAATACTGATCGTGCACCAAATATTACAAAATATTTGTAACTTACTAAGTATTTTAATTTTTTTGAAATGGACATTATCGAGAACCGAATTAGTTACGAGGTTAATTATTTAAAAAAAAATGCTTAGGTTAGGTTAGGTTAAAACTGTGACCTCCTACGCACGAGCCGAGCGAGCGAAGCGAGCGGTGCCGCGGCAGCGGCCGGCGAGTGCCAGAAACGACTAAATTTTAAAGAAAAAAAATATGGAAAAAGAGATTATTTAAAAAAAAAAAATATTATTATTTAAAAAAATAAATGCTTGTTTTTAAAATTAGGTGTATTACTATTTTTACAAATTTGCAACAGTTGTTAAATAGATGCTCGTTATGACATATTTTAATGAACATATTTTGGTGCACATTCAGTATATTTGGTGGAACACAGGCAAAATTAGGTAAATGAAATGGGAATAAATTGAAGTACTTTTAAATACCATCCATAGATAATGTCTCTCTGTCAGTCGCTAGGAGTCGTCAGAAGTCCTAAAATCTGACAACCAGTCATACCAAGGGGTATCGTATTACCCAATAACTGGGTAGTGGCAGGCGCTCCATATAAAATACTGTTACTCAGGTGCATCCGGTTAGACTGGAAGCCGACCCCAACATAGTTGGGAAAAGACTAGGCAGATGATGATGATGAGACAATGTGCCTCTCTCTGTTTTTGTTTGAGTAAACAAACCTTATATTTGTCTACGCCCACAGGCGCTGTGGCGTAAGGTATGTTGTAGAAGGCGTATATATCCTCGCTGGGGTGCTTGCGCCCGCGCACCGGCCCTTGCGCAGTTTTCACTTCCCGCCATTCGTCGTCAGCTAAAACAGCCGTCACGCACAAAAGTACCACACACGTCCGCCACTCCATCGCTACGTTTGCGAACTGACTCATAATATTGGTTTCATGATAGCAACGGAGCAGCCGTTATTATCTCCATTAGTGTATAATCTACGATTATCTCTCCCAGCAGTGAAAGGTTAGACTCAAGTGGATGCTCAATTCGCATTATTTATACTTTATTAAGTACTAGCGACCCGCCCCAGCTTCGCACGGATGCAATGTACAGTCAACAAGAGAGATAAGTATGCAGGATCGTCGGATATAGCTGAAATTTAGTAAGAAACCTGATGAGATGAGTTGACGCATGGGAAGAGGCACAAGATGCAATAGGCATTTTTTGCGACCTATCCAAGGCATTTGATTGCGTGAATTACGAAACACTGCTCTTGAAACTTGAGCATTACGGACTAGGTAAACTTGCTCTTAGCTTAATAAAATCGTATTTAAATGATAGATTTCAGCAAGTTCAAATAAACGGTGAGAATTCATCGGGCTTAAAAGTCAAAATGGGGGTACCGCAGGGCTCAATATTGGGGCCATTCCTATTTTTAGTATATATAAATGATTTACCTCATTTACTGAAAAACCGACCACAAATGGTGTTATTTGCTGATGACACATCACTGATTTTTAAAGTAAGCAGACGTGCACAGGATCTTGACGACGTAAATAACACTATGCTTATGGTTCATAATTGGTTTACTGTAAATAATTTGGTATTAAATGAGAAAAAAACTAAATGCATTAGATTCGCTTTACCGAATGTTAGGAGTAGTGAATGTCATGTTGTATTGAATAAGGAGATACTTGAATTCGTCGAAAATACGGTTTTCCTGGGGATCACGCTTGACTCAAAGCTGCAGTGGGGTCCGCACTTAACATCACTGGCAGGGCGGCTAAGTTCAGCCGCTTACGCTGTTTGGAAAATTCGCCAATTAACAGACGTGGAGACCGCGAGACTGGTCTATTTTAGTTACTTTCATAGCATCATGTCTTACGGTATTTTGTTGTGGGGACGGGCTGCAGATATTGATTCTATCTTCATTCTGCAAAAGAGGGCTGTCAGAGCCATCTACAAGCTCAGCAGACGCGAATCTCTACGGGAACTGTTTAAAAAAATTAACATCATGACGGTTCCTTGTCAATATATATATGAAAACATTATGTACGTTCGAAAAAATCTACACCTTTTTAGTAAGATAAGTGACAGGCATAATTTTAACACTAGAAATAGGGACAAATTAGATCAACCGCGTTTCAGATTGTCTAAAGTAAAAACTTCTTTTTTGGGTTACTGTGTAAAATGTTATAATAAAATACCACTCGATATTCTTCAATTAAATGAGAAGAAATTTAAAACATGCATTAAACGCACACTATGTAGACAAGCATATTACAAGTTGGATGATTATATTGTAGATAAAAATGCTTGGCTTAATGCTGGTCCTGCTCCACAGACACTTGGACTCACTAGTTAAAATTTCAATATTTGGAAGAGGTGCTTCCCTTTTTCTTTTTAAGTGTTTCTGACATTACGATCATAACTTTTTTTTTTTTTTTTTTCTCTTAATTTATTCAATCAAGTTTTAAGTGTTGAATACTTCAATATTAAATATCTCTTCCTGTTTGGTAGGTAATAAAATTCTATTTACCTCTTATATAAATTGCAAACTGTAGTTTTGTATAATTTAGAAGCATTTTTTTTTTAATTTTGTGAATGTAAGAACCATGTTTCCGTTTATTATGATTTTTTGATGTTGACTTGAAAGAGCATGGCAGTTGAGAACGTGTCATGCTCACTTAAATGTCTCACCGATGGTGGCGCGTGTGTTGGATCATTCGGTTCCCTACAAAATGGTTGAGCTGGATGGTGCTGATCCACGCGTCATGTTCGTGAACGGGCGCCGTCGGTTGAGACTGGTCATCTCTTAACTGCCATGGCTTATTTTTAATCTTATGTCTTGAATTGTTTCTTCATTTCTGTCTTTTTTTACATTGTTCTCACATATAGAAGCAACAAGAATAATGTACCCAGGATTTTGTAATATCTTGATTTAAAAGAGTGTCCATGGAGTTTCTTGCCCGTTCTTCTCCATAGAGATCTACGCTTTGGAATGGGCAACTAGCTTCAACTTTCTGACTAACTGACAGACTATTTAATTTCGACAATTCAAAAGTGCCTGTACAAGGTTTAATTGAAATAAATGATTTGAGTTTGAGTTTGAGTTTGAGTTTGAGTTTGATGAGTTGATGACACTGTTTAGAAGGAAATTTTAATACTTATATAATATTTTTGTTTAATTATAATTTGGATTTAATTATTTGAATAATGGATAAGTTAATAATTATTTGATGTTTACGTAATAACCTACCTAAGTTTTTATATTTGTACGCCGCTAAGGCAAAACATGACTGTGATCATTTTTTTATTGTAACATCTTGCATGCCATGTGTGTATACTCATGTTTTGGACAAATAAATAATCTTATCTTATCTTATCTATCTCGACAAACACCTAAGGAGGCTCTCGTTGGGCAGCTGGATCAAGGGCTTGATTCAGAAAGCGGTACTTCTGGACACGGCCCGCATTGTTAAGAGGTTCCTCTCTCTGGAGCCCTGACCGGCCGGTAGCTTGGACCCTGTTCCCAAGACCGGTGGGCTACTATTTTTTTATATTTTTAAATGATTTTTTTTTTATATTCTAATATTTAAAAATATAATTTATGTGATATTTAATGAAATAAAGGAGATAATAATAAAACTTTATTGCTCAAAAGATTACAGAGATTTTACATTGGCCCTTAAACTAGGCAAGCCTGTGTCTTGGGCACCAATATGGAGGGTTTACCATTTAAACATTTATTTTAAAAACATGTTCGGTAATAAAAGTAAAATATGTTTGCTTCAAATTACAAAAAAAAACTAAAAAAAGAAAGAAAGAAATAAACCGAAATCTGGTTACTACTACTACATAAAAAAAAACTATCTTCTTTTGCCACACTAATACACACACAGGTCAATATAAATATATTACTAAAAACATTAAAATAAAAATCAAACATCATTTAAGCTTGACTTAAAATTCAACATGTGATTTAGGTGGCGGTTTGGGTGGCGGTACTGCGTCCCGATAGTATCTCTGATAGAGGTCATCCCAGAAGCGAGTACGTTCTTCCAAGAGCACTCCACGTAGTTCCAACTTCTTATCCAGGACCATGTGCGGTGACCTGTCCGCACCTGCAGCCGGCCACGCAGGCAGCGACGAACCTTCAGGCACAGGTTTCCTGAAAGATGCAACATAAAAATGAACTTCCAAATAAATAATCCGTTGAACCCAGAGGGAACAGCCCGGAACTGAAGAGATTCCCAGTTTAGTCGCGGAGTTTCAAGTGTATAAAAGTTAGAGCATAGGATCTCAAAGTGGGCGATAACGCGGGGGCGTTTGAGATTTTCAGGGAGGCATTATAAGACCCAGAGAAAATTATATATCTTATCTTACGAATATATAATATTACACGTTTAGAAGGTAAGTAAAAAAATTGACCCACTCGCTCTCACAGAGAGGAAACCATAAACCGAACAGTGAGATAATATTGTTAGAATGATTATATGACTTTAAAGAAGGTATATGATTCCACCTACCCTGTTTTGATAAAGTTGTGCCAAATTTCACGAACTATCTTCTTCATGTTCTTGAATTCTGGAGTCACATGAGTTTCGTCTTGGTATGTCATATTTTTACCATCAATCACAGCGAACGTTTGAGCGCAGTGGTTAGCACCTCGTATGTCAGTGTGAGGCACAACAGGAACATCCTCATCCACAAAGGAATATTCATACAAATAGATTTGATTGTTGCCAGCTTCCACCTGCAACTTCGTAGCCCAAAGCATAGGGTAAGCAATTATGACATCCGAAAAGAAATCAACATATCCTAAAATGTTGTCTTCATCGACTGCCTTATCGCCAAAATAGAACTCTTTGATCTTATTAGCTACTTCTTCTCTTTCTTCGTTAGACTCAAACTTTAAGTCAGCTGGCAAGAAATCGGAAAACTTTTCATTCATCTTATGCTTCCAAAACTCGAAGAAGTCAATACGTAACAGTCCCTCCATTTTAGCGAAACCATACAACACAGGTAATTTTCTGTAGTTACCCTTCATTAGTATACTCAGAGGAGATTCTGTCAGGAATGCTCCGTCTCCTGTATCACGCTCCACACATGGTGAAAACACAAAAGTCGAATCAGTTCTATCCAAAAATAGATCAGAAGTGAATAGCTTCAATGGAGCTGTTTTGTAGAACTCTTCAAGTGCATAAATATTGTCTACGTTAGTGAAATTGAGTTTTCTGGCAAACGTTTTGGCAATCTCTACGGGATCCCTCTGAACTGTAAATGCGGCAAGGTTTCCACCGCTTTCTGGTATGACTCTGTGGAACAGCCCTTGAGCTGACTTTGATAGCATTAAGAGATCTACTGATGCGGAACCCGCACTGTAACCTGCAACGGTAACGTCATCAGGGTTACCGCCGAAGCTAGCAATGTTCTTTTGTACCCAGCGCAGAAGCGCCACTTGGTCCTTCATGCCAGCATTGCCTGGTGCGTCCTCGGTGCCGAGACAAAGGAAACCATGAACGCCCAGGCGGTAGTTGAATGTAACGATGATTATATCTTTTGTTTTCATTAGTTGTGTATATTTTAACCATTCGCCATAGCCAAGCACAAACGCTCCTCCATGGACATACACTACGACTGACAGGTTTTTCTGTTTTGTGTTTGGCACATACACGTTTGCAATTAGACAATTTTCAGTCTTTGTTTGTGGCCAGGCATCTAAGCCTTGCCCTTGTGGACATATTACTTCTTTGTCGACAGCGTCATATGGTTCAAACCAAACCGGCGGTGGAAGAGGTGCCTAAAAAATAAACCTGAATTAATACTCTAGTCGTAGTCCGTAAGGTTTTTGGTCCTTAAACAATTTTAAAGCTTTTCAATTTATTTTACTTCTAAATTGGTGAAAGAAAAGGAAACTTGAATCGTATCAACGCAATTAAATCTTTGAATATTCTATGTTTATTTATATAATTATATACCAGCTTGGCTTATACATCAGTAGCCGCGAAGAGGACTGGAATAGTAAATATAAGTTACACAATCATTCGTTATGTACATTGTGTTGACTTTTGTAGTTGTTTCTAATGGCTTCCTTTTGCCAGTTGGACTGGTGCCTTAAAGAGACCAAATGTGGCTAATGGGAAGTGAACTTCATTGACGGAGTGTGGCGTGGCGAATAAAAGTTTGTATATAAATGTTTCCGATTTTGGGTACGTGGCTACTGTACAGTTTGTTTTGTTACACAACGAAAAGCTAACCTTAACCTAACCTTCTAACTTACTGATGGGTAGATTGAGTCTTATACAACACATAACATACATAATTATTCATCATCATCTGCCTAGCCGTTTCCCAACTACAGGATTAAATTGAATAGATGCACCAAATTAGAATGTCTAATTCAACGTGTTATAAATGAGGATGCACATAAGGAGGAGAACCAAGGTAACCGATATAGCCGGAAGAATTGTCAAACTTAAGTGGCAGTGGGAGGGCACATTACTCGCAGAACAGATGGCCGATGGGGCCGAAAGGTTCCGGAGTGGCGACCGCGTACCGGAAGACGTAGCGTTGAAAGGCCTCCCACAAGGTGGACCGACGACCTTGTGAAGGCCGCAGAAACTCATTGGATGCGAGAAGCACAAAACCGGTCGAAGTGGAGGTGCTTGGGGGAGGCCTATGTCCAGCAGTGGACGTCTTTCGGCTGAAATGATAACCACCTATCTGACCTCAACAAACCAGTAACTGGGTATTACTATACTCCTTGGTAAGATGGTTGTCCGAATTTCGGGCTTTTGCAGACTGTCAAAGATCCGAGCTACGGAGGTGTGTCGGTATGTAAAGATGGTCACCCATCCACGGATCAACCGCGGCAAGCTAGCTTAACCTGATCAATCGAACCGTGCAGCTGTTATTAGGCACACGAGCACATAACATACATAATACACCTAAACCTACCCATAAGGCTTACACAGAGGTGGCACATAGTATTCCTACATATAACCAGTTATCTTTATGTCCGTGTATGCAATAGGGGGCGAGCAAATTGCCAACCGGGAACAAATTCAGACTCCGGGCTGCTACTGATAAATTTGTCATATCTTATTACACAACTTGGGGATTGAACCCAAATAACGCTCAGCCACTACCGATCACTAGACCACCGAGACAGCAAGGTTTTAATTTCAACTCGATACCTCCACGCGTTCCCGAGGTAAAGGGTCTTGACAGGCAGACAGAGGACCAACAAAGTAATCCTATAAGGGTATGAGGTACGGAACCCTAACAACTAAGTGAAGTTAAGATTTGGCACGGGGCACCTATTATATTTCACCGAATATTTTATCATCAACATTCACCTCCTTATATGAATATTAATATTATTTATTATTATTTCATGTTAATTTTGTAATCTGGGGGCACGGGAGTGCCCCCGCCAAGACGAGCCAAGCGAAGCGCAAGGGCACTACCTACCTTTTCTCGAAGCACTTCGTCGTATTTTTGAACCTTCTTAACTTGGGTTTGGATTATACCAGATAAACAAAATTTTCGAGATATAATGTCAGTGGTTGACTTATTAAACCTATAAAGTTTCAATTGCATAGCTCTTATACTTTAGATTTTATTGCTATCTATAATACCCCGATTTCGTCACTGACTCACTGACTCGCTGACTCACTAATGATCATCAATATTCTAAGGTTCTTCCTGAAGTCCTAGAAAGCTGAAATTTGGTATGTAAGCTAGTAATACTACACAAACAACAAAAAAACTCTAAAACTTGGAACTTTTACCCTTCAACGCCTTAAACTAGGGGATGGAAGTTTGTACGAAACTTCCGCAAAAATTTGATGCTAGAGTTCTGAAAATTGATATAGAGACTCCTTGTAATAAATAATAAAATACATATTTCAGGATTTTTAGTGAAGAACACCCCAAAAAATTTTTTTTTTATTTCATTAGCAACTTTCAAAAAGATGTGAAATCCCACCAAAAACATTTTCATTTAAAATGTTGTTAAATTTCAGTCAAAATATGTGGCTTGGCCGTGTCGCTACCATCACATGGGCGTAAGATGAAAAATTTATTCACAAAGGACCATGGTAACTTGAATGAACACTGGGCCCACTTTTCAAAGTTGTGCAACAGTGATGAAACCTATGTCATATGACAGCTCTTGGCTTGTACTTTATTTCATTTTATGGCAGCTAAGTTCAAATCCAGCGCGAAAACGGTTTTTTTTATGCGTTTTTTAAAAATGTTCAACTTTGTTCAACAGTGATGAATTATATGTCATATGAAAGCTCTTGAAGTGTACTTTATTTCATTCTATGGCAGCTAAGTTCAAATCCAGCGCGAAAACGGTTTTTTTTATGCGTTTTTTTTTAATGTTCAACTTTGTGCAACAGTGATGAAACCTATGTCATATGACAGCTTTTAAAGTGTACTTTATTTTATTCTATGACAGCTAAGTTCAAATCCAGCGCGAAAATGTTTTTTTTTGCGTTTTAAAAAAATGTTCAACGTTGTTCAACCGTGATGAATTATATATTATGTCATATGAAAGCTCTTGAAGTGTACTTTATTTCATTGAAAAAGTGAGCCCAAAATGACCCATTTAAAAAAACGCATTTAAAACCGTTTTCGCGCTGGATTTGAACTTAGCTGCCATATAATGAAATAAAGTACACTTTAAGAGCTTTCATATGACATAGGTTTCATAACTGTTGCACAATGTTGAACATTTTTAAAAAACGCATAAAAAAAACCGTTTTCGCGCTGGATTTGAACTTAGCTGCCATAGAATGAAATAAAGTACACTTTAAGACCTGTCATATGACATAGGTTTCATCACTGTTGCACAATGTTGAACATTTTTAAAAAACGCATAAAAAAACCGTTTTCGCGCTGGATTTGAACTTAGCTGCCATAGAATGAAATAAAGTACACGCCATAAGCTTTCATATGACATATAACTCATCACTGTTGAACAATGTTGAAAAAATGAACCCAAAATGACGCATTTAAAAAACGCATATAAAACCGTTTTCGAGCTGGATTTGAACTTAGCTGCCATAGAATGTAATAAAGTACACTTTAAGTGCTTTCATATGACATAGGTTTCATTACTGTTGCACAATGTTGAACATTTTTAAAAAACGCATAAAAAAACCGTTTTCGCGCTGGATTTGAACTTAGCTGCAATATAACGTACACTTTATGAGCTTTCATATGACATATAATTTATCACTGTTGAACAATGTTGAAAAAGTGGGCCCAAAATGACGCATGGTCCTTTGTTCTTTACTTTTCTGTTATACAATAGTTCTTGTAGTAACTGAAACGGCCAAGCCTCATATTTTGACTAAGGTGTAGAGTTTGTGAAGTTAGGGCGTGTAGAGTTAGAAGCTTGGCTCTACATGAGATCTGATAACTTTTTGGCAGTGCGAGCCATAAGTGGTCTCATCTTGGCAACATTTTACATGAAAATGTTTTTGGTGGGATTTAATTTACCCGAAATGTTTACTTTCTTAGTACTTACTTACTTATTTATTTAAATAAAAATTATAAAAAGATACGAAATATTTTACAATTCAATTTTTCCGATTTTTTAGGGTTCCGTAGCCAAATGGCTAAAACGGAACCCTTATGGATTCGTCATGTCTGTCTGTCTGTCTGTCCGTCCGTGTGTCACAGCCACTTTTTTCTGAAACTATAGGAACTACACTGTTTAAACTTGGTAAGTAGATGTATTCTGTGAACCGCATTAAGATTTTCACAAAAAAATAGAAAACAAACAATAAATTATGGGGGTTCCCCATACTTAGAACTGAAATTAATTTTTTTTTTTTTTCATCAAACCCATACCTGTGGGGTAACTATGGATAGGTCTTCAAAAATGATATTGAGGTTTCCAAAATATTTTTTTTCTAAACTGAATAGTTTGCGCGAGAGACACTTCCAAAGTGGTAAAATGTGTGTCCCCCCTGTAACTTCTAAAATAAAAGAGAATGATACAACTAAAAAAAATATATGATGTACAGTCAACAATTATACAGGAGCGTCGGATATTGTTGAAGTTTACTAAGAAACCGATGGATATTCTCGAATAAAATTTTAGTTTATTAATTAATAGAAAACAAACAGCTCATTTATTAAATAAAATTTCAGTCCAGAAGATCCATCGGTTTCTTAGTAAACTTCAACTATATCCGACGCTCCTGTATACTTAACTCCTTTGTTGACTGTACATTATCATGTAAACTTCCACCGAAAATTGGTTTGAACGAGATCTAGTAAGTAGCTTGCCGGTGAAAATTTAAAAACATATGATGGTACGGAACCCTCGGTGCGCGAGTCCGACTTTTTGACATTGGAAAAATAGATTAGGTAATACATTAAAATAATCGGACTCGCACACGAAGGGTTCCGTACCACAAGGCAAAAACGCCGAAAAAAACACGTTTGTTGTATGGGAGCATTAAACATTATAGATAATGTCTCTCTGTCAGTCGCTAGGGGTCGTCAGAAGTCCTAAAATCTGACAACCAGTCATACCAAGGGGTATCGTATTACCCAGTAACTGGGTAGTGGCAGGCGCTCCATATAAAATACTGTTACTCAGGTGCATCCGGTTAGACTGAAAGCCGACCCCAACATAGTTGGGAAAAGACTAGGCAGATGATGATGATGAGACAATGTGCCTCTCTCTGTTTTTGTTTGAGTAAACAAACCTTATATTTGTCTACGCCCACAGGCGCTGTGGCGTAAGGTATGTTGTAGAAGGCGTATATATCCTCGCTGGGGTGCTTGCGCCCGCGCACCGGCCCTTGCGCAGTTTTCACTTCCCGCCATTCGTCGTCAGCTAAAACAGCCGTCACGCACAAAAGTACCACACACGTCCGCCACTCCATCGCTACGTTTGCAAACTGATTCATAATTGGATGATTGGCTCTATAAAAAGCGGCCTGTTATCTCCGTAGTAGGTGGCAGTGATAAGTATTAAAATTGTTGTGTTGTAAATACGTATGATAGTGCATTAGGCCCGGCCACGGAATAGAAAAAACAACGGCATCGGCACGGCTGAGGATTTTTATGCGACAAATAGAAATATAACTTAATTAATAGTATGACAATAAAATTTTAATTTTAATGACACGGTATGTCGGATACCCTATCTTTATTTTTGCACCTACGATGATTATTATCATTGAAATTTCAATTTTATCAACATACAATTAAGTTACATTTTTATTCGTCGCATAAAAATCCTCAGCCGTGCCGATGCCGATAGTGGGCGCCGGGCCTTATTTAGATAATCTAGAGATTTTCGATTACATTCGTTTTATTATGCCTATTTTTTTTAAAGTGTGTCGTTCCACTCACTGGCGAACCATCACAAGAGAGACTGAAGCTGTGGCGAGACAGTGCTTCCTTACCCAAACCGTTCGTCCCACCCGCTGAAGACCTCCCACCTGGATAGAGTTACCTTGGGTAACCTGGAAACTTTAAACAGACTCCGGACCCAGGTTGGCCGAAGCAAGGAAAACCTGTTCAGCTGGAGATTCATAGACGACTCCGCCTTGGAGTGTAAATGTGGTGCTGTTCCACAAACGATGGGGCAATTAATACCGTGTCCTGCGTGTCCTGTCAGCAGCACTGGAACTGGTGGACGCTGGTGATGTTAGTTAGTGATAGTTTACGTCCTATTCTTAGAATTACTGAATATACACAAAAAAATTCATAAGAATCGGTCAAGCCGTTTCGGAGGAGTTTTGTTGAAAACACTGACACGAGAATTTTATATGAAGATTATTATGAAGTAATTTCCTGTAAGGTAAATCAGCATATTAATTATTATGTTGCTGCGCAGCATTCCTGATTTGATCTATACTAATAATAATCTGAAGTTTGTTTGTTTGCTTGATCGCGCTAATCTCTGGAATTACCAGTAGGATTTGAAAAAATTGTTTTTATTGATAGCCCAATTCTTGAGGAAGGTTAAGGCTAGCGGGGAGTGTCGGGGGAACAAGAAATATCACGTGGATGAAGTCGCGGGCAGAAGTTAGTGCAATATATGTAATAAGGAGGCTGAAAGTGAAATAAAAAACACAGGGTCACATTGCCACTCACGACTGACGTGGCAGCGTCAGTGTTACACTAATTGCAACATATAATATTTAGATGTGTAACTCTGTGTTTTTCTGTGGAGGCTGTGGCGGCGGCACTGGTGCCCGGTAGTATCTCTCATAAATGTCGTCCCAGAACCGTGCTCTTTTCTCTAGATATGCTCCGCCCAGCTGCACTGCTTGTCCCAGTGACATGTACGGACTCCCGTCCGCGTCTGCCGCCGGCCAAGCGGGAAACGACGATCCCGCCGGTACAGGCTCACTAAAACATTTAATTTTAAAATATTTGAATATGACGATAATACTAGGTATACTGCTCTTCGTCAACTAATTGGGTATAATTTTCACTCTGATATTTATTTAACTTTACTGAATGACTAACATTGTTTTTAGTACTTCTAAATCATTTTAACACGCTATGAGTAGCAATGGCTTTCATTTTGACAGTTCAAAAACATTCATAGCGTTATTTACGTTGTTGAGCAGACAAATTTTTCGAACATGAAGCAATGGATTAGCAATATCCTTTAAAATGATTCAGATTGAGATGTATAGTGTGTTGTGCAATTAGGGATATAGAATCGTATTGAGAACAGCAATTTCTGCAATGCCTTCGATATGAGGCTTATGAAATTAATGTATTTGAAACATGTAGCGTAGTCTTAACTTCGTCTATTGTATATAACTCACCCGTGTACTACGAAGTTATACCACATTTCCCTCAGGGTAGATTTCATTTGTTTGTATTCTTCCGACAAGTCACTCTCATCAGTGGTCTCGAAAGGATCTTCGTCAAGTATGGCACTCGACTGAGCACAATGTGTGGCACCGCGCACATTCGTGTGAGGAACCACAGGAGTACTGTCATCCACGAAAGAGTATTCATACAAATATATTTGGTCGTGTCCAGCTTCTACGTGTAGCTTAACAGATCTGTAAGTTGGATATCCAAAAGCAACATCACCGAAGTATTCAACAAACGAAAGTACTGTCCCTTCTCCTACAAGCTGATCACCGAAATAAAATTCTTTCACTTTTTTACCTATTTCTTCCTTTTCTTCTTCATTTCCAAATTGCAAATCAGCTGGTAAGAAATCTGAAAACTTCTCGTTCATACTGCCTTTCCAGGTATCCAGATTTGATATTTGGATTAACCCTTCCATATTGCTGGTGCCGATCAAAATAGGAACTTTTTTGTATTTACCGTTCTTTATTATGTTGACTGGCGAGTCATCGAGAATCTGTTGTTCACCTGTTTGGCGTTCTACACACGGCGCAAACAGCAAAGTCGAATCTTTTCTATCTATAAATGTGCTCCTATGTAGTGACTCTAGTGGAGCATTTTTATAAAACTCTTCCAATTTGTAAAAGTCATCAACATCAGTGAAGTTTAACATTTTTGCTAAGTCCTTAGCGTTTTCAAGTGGATCAGTCTGCACGGAAATTGAACCTACATTAGCTCCACTTTCCGGAATAACTTTGGTAAACAGTCCTTCCGCGGACTTCGAGAGCATCAACAAATGTGTAGAAATGGAGCCAGCACTACCACCTGTAAGCGTGACGTCATCAGGGTTGCCTCCGAAGTTAGCGATATTTTTCTTCACCCAGCGGAGTAGTGCCACCTGGTCCTTCAGCCCGGCGTTACCTGGAACGTCCTCCGAGCCCAGACATAGGAACCCATGTACTCCGAGTCGATAATTGAAGTTGACTACAATAACTTTCTTGCTCTTTACTAAATATTTAGGTTGTACTATTTCTCCATATCCAGTTTCAAATCCTCCACCATGAATGTTTACTATTACTGGAAGGTTTTTATCTTTAGTATCGGGGACATAGATATTGGCAATGAGACAGTCTTCCTTCATTGTTTTAGATGTAACATCTATGTATGGTGTGAAACTTTGCGAACATATGATGCCTTTGTCAACTGCTTCTAGTGGTTGTAACCACACCGGTGCTGGCAGAGGCGCCTGGAAATTAAAATAAATTAGCATGAGCGTAATTTTCCATTATCTTATCATAGATTGAACTTTTCTATTTAGTCAGCGATAAAGGTAATATTTCAAGTAAAAGGTATTACAGGGTGGAAAAAATCAATGGGCCCTGAAAGGAAACCACTTTAATATTTTACTTAAAGTAAACATTCTTTTATTTTAAAAAATAAACAAAACTGCATTCACAGATTTCTCGCCAAGCTTGCTTAAACCGGGAATTGAACCAGCTAAAAATTCAAAAATATGAACTCGCTATTTTATTCTACTAATCGATAGGATTAGTAGAATATTAGTTCAGGATGAAATATCTTTAATAAACATTTGGTATCACAATCACACTACTTATTATAAAGGCGAAAGTTCGTGAGTGGGGGTGTGTGTGGGGGTGTGTTTATATGTTTGTTACTTCTTCACGCTCAAACGGCAGGGCCAATTTTGATAAAATTTTGTATGGAGGTAGCTGACACCCTTGGTTAACATATAGGTTACTTTTTATCCCGATATTCGGTGAAACCGCGGGGCGCAGCTAGTTAGAAATAAAAAAGATCTTGAAATCTAACATGAATTTTATTTTATCATCAATTCTAATTATGAAGGACACGTAAACATGAAATAAAATTATAACCTAAAAAGACATCTTATTTGAACTATTTAAAATTACAAGTGATATGTTGTTCAAAATTATACCGAGGAGTCTCATTTTGAACAACGAAATAACAAAAAAAGGAGGGCGAGCGACTACTTAGTGACATCTACATAATAGCGAGTGTTTTTCTTTTAATTTTTAGCTGATTCGATGCCTGGTTTAGGTAAGCTTGTCGAGAAATCTGTGAAAGCAGTTTTGTTTCTTTTTAGAAATAAAGGAATATTTGCTATAAGTAAAATAATCTTTAAGTGGTTTCCCTTCAGGGCCCATTGATTTTTTCCATCCTGTAGGTACCTGTATCACAAGAAACGTACTTTAAACCTGTCAGTTCCGAGAGGCACGGAGGCGTACGGTATATTGTAGAAGGTGTACAGTTCACCATCAGGGTCCTTGCGCCCGCGCACGTCTCCCTGTGACGTGCGCACTTGTCGCCATTCACTATCATCACAGTTACTAAATGCTACCACCAACAAAACTGTTAACAACCACAACATTGTTAAAAATAACTCTAGCTACTTTAAAAACAAACTATACCTATTTATTCTTGTGAGTTTGTTGGCTTGGCGCGATCCACTAATAACTGGCACACAGATTATTTTCGAGTATGTAGCACGCTAATCTGGCGGCACCTACTTAAAAACCTGTTAACCTTCGACAGTAATTACCGCACCTCCCATCACCGTTTTCGTCCCGCACTCGTCAAATGAAAGACAGCCATTGGTCGTGAATCGTGACGCCAAACACGATACAGGTTCGTCAACATTACCGGCAGTAATATTGTTTTTAGATATTTTTTACACAACGGTACCAAGCGTCTTAAAGATAGATAGACGTTAAAGTTAAATAAAAAACCCCGGGCAGAGAAAAAAGAGTCGTAATCATTTTGTTCGGAAAACCCAAACAAATGATGGTTTAGATCGCGACTATCGTGTTTTCGCGCAATGATTGCTTTCTACTACGACACCGGTAAAAAGAATCCCACCAAAAACATTCTGTAAAAAACTAGCCAAGTCTCAATGGAGCTGCTTGTTTATCTCTAAAAAGTAATGAAATCTAGACAAAGTCGTACCAAGTCTAAGGATCCTTACTGCGATTTATTTATTATTATAGTTAATGTTGTGTGACTTGGCCGTTGAACATTCTTTATACGTTAGTGGGTACAAGTCAATTTTGTTTACACGTAATGTTATATCTGTTGTAACTACCTATGTTTGTTAAGCGAGATAATAGCCCATACCGGTATTGGTAATTGGACGCTAGTGTCTCATTTTAGGCTGTTGTTGATTGTGCAACACATGCATTCAGCATTGACAATGCTTACTTCTGCTCTCTTCTTTTTAGAGCGTCATATCGACCACCGATCTAACATAAAATAGACGTACAGACGGACTTCTAATCAATGATTATAAGTCCGTCTGTACTGGAAATAATTTTTGATACTGTTTGTTTCAGGCTCGCTTAAACATAAGTATTATTGAAATACGCAGCTTTATCAAGCCTACAATTGACTAGTTATTAAATCAACGTTTTCCAAGTGGCAATTTTCCATCGTCAATGGGTAGTGGTTATGGCGACAGATTGGTGCAATGGTGTCATGGAGCACCTGGGTGTGTACCCTTGTGTACCCTTCAACGGCCAAGTCACACAACATTAACTATAATAATAAATAAATCGCAGTAAGGATCCTTAGACTTGGTACGACTTTGTCTAGATTTCATTACTTTTTAGAGATAAACAAGCAGCTCCATTGAGACTTGGCTAGTTTTTTACAGAATGTTTTTGGTGGGATTTCACTTCTTTTTGTAGAAACGTATACGTACGGACGTATTCTTTTTGTATTGCATTATATTTTTACCAAATTTTGAGCGAAATTAATATTTTAGTGTAAGGAGGATGGGCGTTTTGGTACCCGAAAACTAATTACATCCAAACAAAATAATTTATATACAGATTGAAAGGCCTAATTATGTAGAACAATAGTTGATATGGGGGATAGTCCCAGTTCGCTGTCCGTTCAGAGATATACAACCTTTAACACTATACATTTATGTTAGGTTTAGGTTAAGTTAGTTCGTTTTAGTACCGGAAAACTAATTACATCCAATCAAAATAATTTATATACAGATTGAAAGGTCTAATTATGTAGAACAATAGTTGTTATGGAGGATAGTCCCAGTTCGCTGTCCGTTCAGAGATATACAACCTTTAACACTATACATTTATGTTAGGTTAGGTTATGGCGTTTTGGTACCCGAAAACTAATTACATATACAAAATAATTTTTAAACAGATTGAAAGGTCCAATTATGTAGAACAATAGTTGTTAGGGGGATAGTCCCAGTTCGCTGTCCGTTCAGAGATATACAACCTTTAACACTATACATTTATGTTAGGTTTAGGTTAGGTTAGGTTAGGGCGTTTTGGTACCGGAAAACTAATTACATCCAATCAAAATAATTTATATACAGATTGAAAGGTCTAATTATGTAGAACAATAGTTCTTAAGGAGGATAGTCGCAGTTCGCTGTCCGTTCAGAGATATACAACCTTTAACATTATGTAGGTTAGGTTAAGGTTAGGTTAGGGCGTTGCGGAAGGATTGTACGTTCCCGCGTCCCCCAGCGTAGTGTAAATGGAAAAACGGGGTAAAAAAAAGGTAGATAAAATTCAGTCACGTCACGATAAAGCAAGAGTCTATTATTGTTACTTATGACCTAACCTAACGATAACCTAACCTAACCTTTAAAGGTTGTATATCTCTGAACGGACAGCGAACTGAGACTATCCCCCCCAACGACTATTGCTCTATCTAATTAGACCTTTAAAACTGTATATAAATTATTTTGTTTGGTTGCCATGTTTTTCGGGTACCAGCTTCCATACATTTTTGCCCATCCTCCTTTGTTTATTTAATTTGTGTAATGTTCGACATCAAATGAAGCGGCCCACCAAGTTAAATATTTTTTGTAAAGGCGGTATGTCGATCTCTAATAGTTTGGTTGGGCTCTTGTGTTTTCTAATCAGGGTCACCCACCAGGTACTTCAGATCTTCGATTATCCTAATTTTTATAGTTTTCCCTTTATGTGGCCATTAAACCCTAACTCTGTACCAAATTTCAGCACTCTGAGTTTATGGGAAGTACTAGTTCTATTTTGATGATTAGTGAGTGAGTGAGTGTCGGAAATGCGAAACTTTGCTTTCGCTTAACTTCGGAACTAAATAACCTACAGACTTGAAATTTTGGATTATAAGTATGTGATTATAGCTTACTGGATGACGAAAATTTCTGCGTTCTGGTCTTATCCAGAGGTTCTCAAATAGGGGCCTGAAAATGCGGCGAAATGGTTCCTGTAAAGGATGGTACGGCAGTGTTTGCTTCGCGCTCGACTTGGCGGGGGCACTGCCGTGCCCCCCGATTGGCGGGGGCACTGCCGTGCCCCCCGATTTCAAAAGTCGAGTGGTGTCGTAGGGTACCCGGTTGAAACGAAGTTCCTTTCGCAGTCATCATCTGCCTAGCCTTTCCCCACTAACTAAATGTAATCAAAATCGTACTCTTTTTAACCGACTTCTAAAAGGAGGAGGTTCTCAATTCGGTTTTTTTTTTAATCTCCTGGTCTGTTGAGAACATCTGTGTACGATCTGGGTGTCCCGAGGGTTTCTGACCTTATCTGGGTGACGCCTGTGCACTCAAAGAGCACATGCGCAATTGTTTCATCAGCCTCCATGCAAGCCCTGCACAGAGGACTGTCTGTTATGCCTAAAGTGTGAAAGTGTTTATTTAGTGAGCAGTGTCCCGTGATGGTTCCCGTCACCAGGCGCAGGCCTTTCCTGTCCAGTCGTAGTAGGCGCCTGGTTAGCCTGCCATTCAATGACGGCATGGCTTCTTTGGACTGCCTGCAGCCTGGTGACGACGTCCACCAGCTTTCTGCTTGTGTATGGGTGTGCTCCTGTAGCCACCTGCGTAGTTGGTTGAAGGGGATGGCACGATAGGTTCCGGTCCACAGACTGACATACTGGAAGCCCGTCTGGCCAGCTCGTCAGCTGCGTCGTTGCCTAGCGATCCACTGTGTCCTTTTATCCATTGTAGTGTCACTGTATTGCAGTTCGATACCGTTACCCGCTCGAGCGCATTGTGACATTCTAGTATTAGATTCGATGTAATGCATTTTTTGTCCAAGGATTGCAGGACAGAGGCACTATCAGAGAGTATGCGAACATGGGTGTTCGTGACTCTCCTGGCCGCGATAGCATACGCCGCTTGTGTTATGCCCACACACTCTGCTTGGTAAACCGTGTTGAGCATTCCCAGCGGTTTGGATATTTTTATGTTAAGATCGTGTGAGAAGACTCCGACTCCAGTTCCGCAGTCGGTCTTTGAGCCATCGGTGTAAATTCTCAGTTCTTTCGGGCCTGAGTGGTCGCATCGCTCCTCTTCAAGCACTATGTTGTAATGCTTTTGAAAGCAGTATTGTTTCGGGGCTTTGTCGCAGGGTGATGCCATCATTGGCTGCCGTTTGATCGCATCTTCTTTTAAACGTGTGTGTTTGACCCTAGAGTCTTTGCTCAGGGTCCCTGATGTAAAGAGCCTGAAGGCAGCCAGGGCCGCCTCTTCCCTCACTATGAGGTGTAGAGGCGGCAGTCCAAGCATAGCATGTAGGGCAGCAGTGGGTGTGGTTCTCATGCAGCCAGTGATTGCCACACACGCGAACCGCTGCAGCTTTTCAAGGTCTTTTTGGGCTGTGCTCAGGTCTGTTCTGGGCCACCAGACTAGTGAGCCGTATGTAATTATTGGTCGGATGACTGTGGTGTATAGCCAGTGAGTGACCCTGGGGCTGATCCCCCAATTCTTGCCAAGCATTCGCTTGCATTGCCACAGTGATATGCTGGCTTTCGTGGTAATGTAGCTAGTGTGTTTTGCCCAGTTCAGCTGTTTGTCCAAAAAGATGCCCAGGTATTTGGTTTCAGTTGATAGGCTTAGGGTTGTACCAAAGAAACGTGGTAGTTGTAGTGTCGCCAGTTTTCTCTTTTTTGTGAAGAGAACCAGTTCAGTTTTTGTGGGGTTCACTGATAGTTGGTGTTTACCACACCAGTTTTCCACTATTTTCAGGGCCTGGCGCATTAGATTGCACAGGGTGTTTTCGTGGGTGCCATTTATTATTATAGTTATGTCGTCGGCGTATCCTACGGTGTAGTAACCTTTGTCGTTGAGTTCTTTTATTAAACTGTCTACGACCAGGTTCCATAGAAGCGGCGACAGGACGCCCCCTTGCGGGCAGCCCTTCGCCACTATGGCCCTTGTGGTGTCGTTTACGGTCACTTGTACTGCCCTTCGTTTGAGCATGTTGGTGATCCAGCCGCTCAGAGACGGGTCTATATTGTGTCTGTCTAGGGCCGTACTGATACTGTTGAAAGTGGTTTTGTCAAAGGCGCCCTCGATGTCTATGAAGGCTGCCAGTGCTGAGCATTTGTGGTCCACTGCGCATTCAATTTTGGATACCACGCTGTGTAGCGCAGATTCTGTTGATTTGCCTGTGGAGTACGCATGCTGTTGTTTGTGGAGTGGCTTTGCCCGGAGAGGTCCATCCCGGATATATCGATCGCAGAGCCTCTCTAGGGTCTTTAGTAGGAAGGATGTGAGGCTTATGGGTCTGTACGCCTTGGGTTGAGTGTAGTCGGTCTTGCCCGGTTTTGGTATAAAGATGACTTTCACTTCGCGCCATGCAAGGGGTATGTATCTGAGTGCTATGCAGGCCCGATAGATTTCTACCAGGCATGGTGTGATATGATTAACACCCCATTGTAGTAGGGCTGGGAAGATGCCATCTAGTCCTGCAGACTTATATGGCTGGAAGGTGTTGATGGCCCACTTTATTCGGTCTTCTGTTACTAGATTGTGGGCATTGGACCAGTCTTGTTCCGTTGGGGTCCAATCTGGCACCTCTTCCCAGGTCCTGTCTTCTAGGAGTTTGCAGTCTGGGAAGTGAGTTTCCAGAAGGACCTTGCTGGTTTCATGGTCTGTTAGTGTGTATGAGTTATCGGGTTTCTTCAGCGCGCCAAGGGTTCGGTCCTGATCTGTTGATAGGATCTTCCTTACTCTTGCGGCTTCATTATTGGTTTCGATGGATTCGCAGAATCTCCGCCATGCTGCCCTTCTGGCGGTTCTGATTTGCTTTTTGTATGTGTATTGGGTTTCTTTGTATAGCTCCCAGTCTTCCGGGAGCCTGGTATTTTTTGCTCTGTTAAATTGCTTCCGTAGTGTGCTTCTGAGTTTACTAAGTTCGGCGTTCCACCAGGGATTTCTCTCACTGTTGGTACGTGGTGCCCTTAGTTTGCAGCATGCATGGTATGCCTCGGTTAGGTATTCTGACAGCTTTGTCACAGTGTATTCAAGTTGTGCAGGTTCTCTTATAGTTATTTGTGATAGGTGCCTAGCTAGTAGGGCGGCTAGGAGACGCTTGTATCCGGGCACATCGGTGCGCCGTGGATTTCGCCTCGATATGGGTTTCCTTATATTTGTAGTTAAAGTGAAGCGGATTCTTCTATGGTCTGAGCAAGAAGGTTCGTCCGATACGTGCCAATTATTTATAAAATTTGTCGCGTTTTCTGTAGCAAGTGTTAGATCAATAATCGTTTGTCCTCGGACTGTGATCCAAGTGGGTTCGGAGCCTCGGTTAACGATGTTAAGGTTAGTAGAAAATAAATAGGTGGATAATACCTCTCCTCTGGAGTTCGATGCATCGCTGCCCCAGAGCGGGTGATGGGCGTTCGAATCGGTGCAGATGATCAGGTCTAAATTGGTGCGCTTGCAGTGCTGTACCAGGTCGGCCATTTCTTTCGGCGGGCAGTCTGTGTCCTCGCCCGGCATGTATACCGAGGCCAGTACAACATCTGGGACTTCACCTTCGGTTTGGAGCCTGACAGCTGTCAGATCTCTGGAACAGAATTGAGTGAGTAGCGTGGTAGGGATATCTTTGGGTATATAGACACAGGTTCTGGGTTTATCTGAGCTGTGCGTGTTCAGGATTAGCTTACCTCCGATGTTACTGAGGCCGCAGATTCTGTTGTTCCTGATCCACGGCTCTTGGATCAGTGCAATTGTTCGGGGGTTAACCTCCAGGGCCCTGCGCAAGCTAGCCGTGGCAGTTTGGCTCTCCTCCATGTACCTCCCGCAGTAGTTTTCAGGTCGTCTTCCAATCTTTGATCTATAAGATGCTAATCTATAAGATGATGTTAATTATGCTAACTGATTGCGAAACAGAAAGTGGTTGTGTTTAAAAAAAATCAATCAACTCAGCCTATCGCAGTCCACTGCTGGACATAGGCCTCCCCCAGACTGCGCCACAACACCCTGTCCTCCGCCTTCCGTCCAGTCTACCCCAGCCACCTTCTGTAGGTCGTCCGTCCAACTAGCTGGGGGGCGTCCCACACTACGCTTGCCGATACGTGGTCTCCACTCCAGGATTTGTCTGCTCCACTGGCCATCGGTCCTTCGACAGACATGGCCAGCTTACTGCCACTTTAGTTGGCTTAATCTGCAAGCTATGTCGGTAACTCCGGTTCTTTTCCGGATAATTAAATTCCTGATTTTATCCTTCAAAGAGACTCCGAGCATAGCTCGCAACATAGCGAGCGACCTTGAATCTGTGGACCAGCCCGACCGTCAGTGTCCATGTATCATCACTGTATGTCATGACGGGCAGGACGCACTAATTGAAGACCTTAATCTAGTAGTTTAAAAAAACTGTAGGTATGTAAATAGTATCACGGGATTTTTTTGTTTAATGTAACTACGGTTAACGGTTTTCAGATTTTTTCCTTTTACTTGTGCTACATGAGCTTGCTTCTTGCCTAATTTCATGAATCTAGTCTCTGTAGAGTCTCTGGGATAAAAAAACGAACTTTAGGGGTATGAAAAATAGTTTACGTCGTATTCTCAGACCTACTGAAACAAAACACACACAAAACATAAGAATCGGTCAAGCCTGTTTCGGTGGAGTATTGTTCCAAACATTGTGACTGTCGCCCGCGAAGTACCTATGACAATACAAACTATCCTGTGTCCTTCCCCGAGATGCAATCTATCTCTCTGCCAAATTTTACCGAAATCCGTTTAGTGGTTTAGGCGTGAAAGGGTAACATACAAAGATCAGATAGACAGAGTTACTTTCGAATTTATAATATAGTAAGGAAATTTTTAATAATAGTATGGATTATTATGAAGTATTTCCTGCAAGATAAATCAGCATGATTATTATGTTGCTGCGCAGCATTCCTGATTTGATCTATACTAATAATATATCTGAAGAGTTTGTTTGTTTGCTTGAACGCGCTAATCTCTGGAATTACCAGCAGGATTGGAACAAATCGTTTTGTATTGATAGCCCAATTCTTGAGGAAGGTTATAGGCTATTTAACATTACGCTACGACCCTTCACCGAAAAAATCCAAAGCCGATCAAAATGAAAAAGTCAGAAAGAACGCTAAGCGAAAACGAAGTAATGACGCGGATAAGCTATGCCATGCAACGGGGTGAGTCAGGGGAACAAGAAATATCACGTGGATAAAGTCGCGGGCAGAAGCTAGTGTAATATATGTAATAAGGAGGCTGAAACTGACATAACTATAATACTGATAATAAACAACACAGGGTTATATTGCCACGCACGACTGAAGTAGCGGTGTCAGCGTTACACTACTTCAACATAGGTATATAATTAGGTGTTTAATATCACACTGTGCTCTTATAACTCTGTGTGTTTCTGTGGAGGCTGTGGCGGCGGCACTGGTGCCCGGTAGTATCTCTCATAGATGTCGTCCCAGAACCGTGCTCTTTTCTCTAGATATGCTCCGCCCAGCTGCACCGCTTGTCCCAGTGACATGTACGGACTCCCGTCCGCGTCTGCTGCCGGCCAAGCGGGAAAAGACGATCCCGCCGGTACAGGCTCACTAAAACATTTAATTTTAAAATATTTTAATATGACGATAATACTATACTGCTCTTCATCAACTAATTGGTTATAATTTTCACTCTGATATTTATTTCTTTACTGAAAGACTAACGTTGTTTTTAGTACTTATAAATCATTTTAACACGCTATGAGTAGCAATGGCTTTCATTTTGACAGTTCAAAAACATTCATAGCGTTATTTACGTTGTTGAGCAGACACATTTTTCGAACTAGAAGCAATGGATTAGCAATATCCATCAAAATTATTCAGATTGAGATTTATAGTGTGTTGCGCAATTAGGGATATAGAATCGGAATATAACTAATTCTATTGATAACATCAATTTCTGTAATGCCTTCATTAGGAGGCTTATGAAATTAATGTATTTGAATTATGCCATAGCGTAGTCTTAACTTCTTCTATTGTAGGTATATAACTCACCCGTGTACTACGAAGTTATACCACATTTCCCTCAGGGTAGATTTCATTTGTTTGTATTCTTCCGACAAGTCACTCTCATCAGTGGTCACGAAAAGAACTCCGTCAAGTAAGGCGTTCGTCTGAGCACAATGTGTTGCACCGCGCACGTTCGTGTGAGGAACCACAGGAGTACTGTCATCCACGAAAGAGTATTCATACAAATATATTTGGTCGTGTCCGGCTTCTACGTGTAGCTTAACAGATCTGTAAGTTGGATATCCAAAAACAACATCACCGAAGTACTCAACAAACGACAGTACTGTCCCTTCTCCTACAAGCTGATCACCGAAATAATATTCTTTCACTTTTTTACCTATTTCTTCCTTTTCTTCTTCATTTCCAAATTGCAAATCAGCTGGTAAGAAATCTGAAAACTTTTCGTTCATACCACCTTTCCAGGTTTCCAGATTTGGTATTTGGATTAACCCTTCCATATTGCTGGTGCCGATCAAAATAGGAACTTTTTTGTATTTACCGTTCTTTATTATGTTGACTGGCGAGTCCTCGAGAATCCGTTGTTCACCTGTTTGGCGTTCTACACACGGCGCAAACAACAAAGCCGAATCTTTTCTATCTATAAATGTGCTCATAAGTAGTGACTCTAGTGGAGCATTTTTATAAAACTCTTCCAATTTGTGAAAGTCATCAACATTAGTGAAGTTTAACATTTTTGCGTAGACCTTAGCGTTTTCAAGTGGATCAGTCTGCACGGAAATTGAACCTACATTAGCTCCACTTTCCGGAATAACTTTGGTAAACAGTCCTTCCGCGGACTTCGAGAGCATCAACAGATGTGTAGAAATGGAGCCAGCACTACCACCTGTAAGCGTGACGTCATCAGGGTTGCCTCCGAAGTTAGCTATATTTTTCTTCACCCAGCGGAGTAGTGCTACCTGGTCCTTCAGCCCGGCGTTACCTGGAGCGTCCTCCGAGCCCAGACATAGGAACCCATGTACTCCGAGTCGATAATTGAAGTTGACTACAATAACTTTCTTGCTCTTTACTAAATATTTAGGTTGTACTATTTCTCCAAATCCAATTTCAAATCCTCCACCATGAATGTTTACTATTACTGGAAGGTTTTTATCTTTAGTATCGGGGACATAGATATTGGCAATGAGACAGTCTTCCTTCATTGTTTTAGATGTAACATCTATGTATGGTGTGGAACTTTGCGAACATATGATGCCTTTGTCAACTGCTTCTAGTGGTTGTAACCACACCGGTGCTGGCAGAGGCGCCTGGAAATTAAAATAAAGTAGCTTATATCTTATCGTAGATTGAACTTTTCTATTTAGTCAGCGATAAAGGTAACAGTTCAAGTAAAATGTATATACAGGGTGGAAAAAATCAATGGGCCCTGAAAGGAAACCACTTTAATATTTTATTCCTTTATTTTTAAAAATAAACAAAACTGCATTCACAGATTTGTCGTCAAGCTTACCTAAACCGGGAATCGAAGCCGCTAAAACTTCAAAAAATAAAAACTCGCTATTTTATTCTACTAACCGTTAGGATTATTGTTCAGGATAAAATATCGCTAATAAACATTTGGTCTTTGAAATAGAAAATATCATGAAATCTAACATTAATTTTATTTTATCATCAATTCTAACTAGGAAGGACACGTAAACATGAAAGAAAATTATTACCTAGCAAGACAACTTCATACTTGAACTGTTTAAAATTACAATTTTGTTACACTTTAATAATTTTACTGATATGTTGTTCGAAATAAGACCCCTCGTTACGGATACACAAATTTAGTCTTACCCTTATAGTTTCATGTCCGTCCGTCTGTCTGTCTGAGGTTTTGCTAAGAGACCGTTAGTACTAGAAAGCTGTTATAAAAGTGGCCACTATTTTCCGTTTTAGTCATTATAATAAAACTAAACAATCTAAAACTACCGTTTATAATAATATTAACGTACCTATAATCTTGTGGAGCACAACTGAACGTGCTTATTTTCTGCATTTTCATTGTAAAATAAAAGAAATAACCAAACAAATGATGAGGGCGCCACTTGGCGGTCGGTGCAGCCTTAACAAAAACACAAGAAACGTACTTTAAACCTGTCAGTTCCGAGAGGCACGGAGGCGTACGGTATATTGTAGAAGGTGTACAGTTCAAAATCAGGGTCCTTGCGCCCGCGCACGTCTCCCTGCGACGTGCGCACTTGTCGCCATTCACTATCATCACAGTTACTAAATGCTACCACCAACAAAACTGTTAACAACCACAACATTGCTAAAAATAACTCTAGCTACTTTAAAAAACAACTATATTTATTCTTGTGAGCTTGTTGGCTTGGCGCGATCCACTAATAACTGGCACACAGATTATTTAAACGAGTATGTAGCAAGCTAATCTGGCGGCACCTACGTAAAAACCTGATATCCTTCGATAGTAATTACCGCACCTCCCATCACCGTTTTCGTCCCGCACTCGTCAACTAAAAAAAAAGACAGCCATTGGTCGTGTAATCGTGACGCCAAACACGATACAGTACCGGCAGTAATATTGTTTTTAGATATTTTTTACACTACGGTACTAGCGTCTTAAAGATAGATAGACGTTAAAGTTAAATAAAAAACCCCGCGCAGAGAAAAAAAGAGTCGTAATCATTTTGTTCGGAAAACCCAAACTTACTAACTTAGATCGCCACTGGCGCCGATTCTGTTGTTCACAAACTAAACTAAATTTAGGTTCAAGCATCTTTTTCTTTCTATTTCATTATGAAAAGGACAGAAGATAAATATTAGTTTAGTCCTGTCAAATTAGTCAGCGCCTGACGTAAATTGACGTATTTTTAATACGCAATTTTTTAATCTCGACTAAATTGTCTATGGAGTATCTTAATTTGACAGGACTAAACTAATATTTATCTTCTGTCCTTTTCTTAATGAAATAGAAAGAAAAAGATGCCTGAACTTTTGTGAACAACAGAATCGGCGCCACTATCGTGTATTCGCGCAATTTAAAAAGTCGAGTGGTGTCGTAGGATATCCGGATGAAATGAAGTTCCTTTCGCAGTCATCATCTGCCTAGCCTTTTCCTAACTATGTTGGGGTCGGCTTCCAGTCTAACCAGTATTTTACATGCAGCGACTGCCTATCTGACCTCCACAACCGTTACTGGGTAATTCGATACCCCTTGGTAAGACTGGTTGTCAGACTTTCGCACTTCTGACGACCTGTAACGACTGTCAAAGAACCACGAATGACAGCCGGGACCAACGGTTTAACGTGCTTGCCGAGGTACGGAGGGAACTCGGTATGTAAAGATGGTCACCCATCCACAGACCAACCACGGCAAGCGTAGCTTAACCTGATCGATCGACCTGGGCCCCGGGCCCCTCGTATCGACCATTGGCCGAAACGGCTATCGGCACAATGATCACATTCAGCCAAGGTCACATTCCACATGTCAACAACCTCGTGTGCTAAATCAAGATATTTATTTGATTAAACGCAAAAAAAGAGTATCGTGTCGTGTGTGACACAAAATACAGATAGTACAGAAGGCAATCTACATACAAAGCGCGCTCGAGCAACGCACACATAGACACCGCTCACGGACACGTTATCTCGGACGGGTTGGGATAGTGCGAGCGCGGATGCCATCCGCTTGAGACACGCGTCTGTGAAGTGCAAAAATGGAGCAACAAAAAATGTCTATCTAAGCTCGATTTATACGAGTATATTAGTTTCCAATTTTGAATCAATATAAACGAAGTAACTTTTTTGTAAGGTAAATTCACGCCACCAACTATTACGTAAGTTGAAAACATGTTTTTTTGGTTGTGTAGATATTGTGTTGTTTTTAGTGTCATTTGATAGGTTTACGTCTAAGGGTCAGTTCACACCGAGACGCGACGCGACGCGCAGTTTTCTAAATAGAAATACAATTACAGACCTTATCTACTACACTAAAAGGTACACAATGCAGGGTGTACTACGTCGAGCCACGCTGCGCCGCGCGGCGCAGCGCTGCGTAGCTCACTGAATCGTGTACCTTTTTGTATAGTATATAAGGTCTGTAATTGTATTTCTATCTTGAAAAATGCGCGTCGCGTCGCGTCTCGGTGTGAGCTGACGCTAAAACGGATAGGTCAAAATAAATTGTGTAAATAGGGTAATCCGTTTTGAAGTTATTAGGGATTTTCGATAGTGAAAATTGACAAATGTAAAATTTTATATGTTTTTGTTCTGTAAACTTTTTGTATTGTAATACCTATGTTTATTGTTTTGTTTTAATATTGTAGAATAAGTTCAACAATAAATCAAACTAGATACGAGTGCCACTACCACGATAGTTTTTTGTACATAAGCCAAAGTTAACCCTAGCGCGACCGCCGAGCGTAGGTATGAAAAGTGAAGTACGTACAGACGCCAGCACATCAAGCTACTACAATCTGTCAGATTTCTTTAATAGATTTTCAACTTTATTGCTACATCGTAAGGTTCAAGGTTGATTGCGAAAATGTGACAGTTTCGGGTAGCTTGACCTGCTGGCATCCGTACATGTGATTGCCTTCTGTACTCTCAGTATTTTGTGCCTCCACTGTATGCTCCTCCGTGTCCTCCGGGCGCTCCACACAATGGTGACACCCGGACGTCATAGAAGTGTACGTAACGATCGATTGTGATAACTGTGATAAGGCTGTGGCTTTTACAAAAATTATCTCTTTATTAATGTTTGTAATATTGCCTATCTCTCGTTATTCCTGCGCGGTTATCTGAACGAACATTTTAGTGATAATCCCTATTGAGGTAACATTATTTTAGATACCTACTAACAAAGCAAAAAACAGCCTAAATATTTCATAATTTTTTTTAAATACAGATCAGATACAATTATTTTTATCACCGATTTTATAATTTTGAACAAAACAAGAAATCAATCAATTTATAGATTAACTAGCTGCGCTGCGCCCCGCGGTTTTACCCGCGTGAATGTCGATCCCGTGGGACTATCGGGATAAAAAGCAGCCTATATGTTAATCCAGGGTGTCAGCTACCTACATACCAAATTTTAGCAAAATTGGTCCAGCCGTTTGTGCGTGAAGAAGTAACAAACATATAAACACACACACACACCCCCACACACACCCCCTCACAAACTTTCGCCTTTATAATATTAGTGTGATAATCACAAGATACAGATCATATTACAACACAAACTGGAACTAAACATGAGCTATTGGGCCATGAAAGATCAAATGAAGGGCGATCTTCCACTATCCCTCAAGAGAAGACTCATCGACATGTGTACTCTTCCCATCCAGCGTATGGTTCTCAAACATGGTTTTGAGCATTCAGCAGAGGTCCACGCACGAGGTTTGCCAGAGAGCGATGGAACGGAATATTCAACTTGAACGGGTATTAAAATTGTGGATCGGGTTAAGAATACAACAATCCGTTAAATCACTAAAATAACTGATGTCACTCGGAAAGCTGCCATGCTTAAATGGAATTGGGCTGGACACATCTGCCGCATGTCAAACGATCAGTGGACCAAACTTACGACCAAGTGGGTCCCGCTTACTGGCAAACGACATCGCGGCAGGCCCAGATGGAGATGGCGGGATTAGCTGGACTGCATTGATAAAGATTTGTCCTTGGCACCTCTGGACAGAGAGAGGTAAAAAGAGAGAGGGACATTAACAGCAAAAAAAAAAAACAAATATGTAGATTAAAGCGCAATTAATTCGCCGTGATTAGCAATGAATGCGTAATTCAAAGTCAATGGTGGTGTGCAATCAATAAATGACTTACCTACTTTACTCAAAACTATAGTTTATTCAATAATCTATAATCTATATCATCTATACATAATATAATAAATCTGTAGACGAGGCGTTTCTGTACATTGAAGATATTAAAAAAAAATAGTTGGGGTGTAAAGGATAACCATCAAATGCAATTTCATGAATTTTTGTCAGTTTGGATGTGAGAGATTTTCTATTTCAACAGGTTCAACGTAAAAAGTATCAAACCAATGTGGTTCATTTTTATACTCAAATATAGTGTAGAACTCGGAGTAATGATTAGTCTTTGTTTCATCGCAATCGCTTCAGTTTATCAAAAGATATAATCAATTTAAAGCATTCTTTAAGAACTTTTTATTGCATTAAGTGGAAACACGTAACGACATCAGTCTATAAATTGGCGGGATATAGTACCTACTAACGAAAACATATTGTGATCTTTAAAACATTATTTTGTGTATAATCACGTCGTAAAAGCTTGCCTATAGGATCTGTGTTATTTAAAAAAGTAATGATAATGATTATATTCTATTTAAATAAAAGAAAGTCGTGTTCGTTACACTATTTATAACTCAAGAACGGCTGAATGAACTGATTTGGTTGGAGGTAGCTAAGAATCAGGAGACGGACATAGGATACTCTTTATCGTTTTTTTTTTTATCCGGGTTTAGACGGACATAGTATTTAATACTTTTATTTACTTATAGGAGTAGGGTAGGAGTAGTGTAGGAGTAGGTTAGGAGTAGGGTAGGAGTAGGGTAGGAGTTGGGTAGGAGTAGTGTAGGAGTAGGGTAGGAGTATGTTAGGAGTAGGGTAGGAGTAGGGTAGGAGTAGTGTAGGAGTAGTGTAGGAGTAGGGTAGGAGTAGTGTAGGAGTAGGGTAGGGGTTAGGGATAGGGTAGGGTAAGGGGTAGGACACCACGCGAACGAAATAGCGCCGGGCAGCTAGAAATAATTTATATGGCAAAACGACGTTTGCCGAGTCAGCTAGTATAAAGTAAAATAAAATGACAGTGAAACAACCACAAACATAAACTTTGAGATCGAGACGGCGCTGCCAGACCCAGGTTCAGGCGTAGTAGTCGGAGCAGTAGTAATCGGATCAGCAGTAGTCGTATCAGCAGCAGTCGTATCAGCAGTAGTCGGATCAGCAGTAGTCGACTCAGAAGTAGTCTGATCAGTAGTAGTCAGATCACCAGCAGGCACATCAGTGGTTGTATCTTCAGTTATAGCCGGCGTAGTAATCGAAGTAACTGGTATTACAGGACCTCGATAGTACTCCTCATAAATACTGTCCCAGAAAGCGGCTCTGTTCTCCAGAATGTCATCCTTCAGCTCTATGACTGGACCCAACGACATGTGAGGAGATCTTTTAGCGTCAGCAGGTTGCCACGTCGGCAGATCTGTGTCAGTAGATGTCGGCGAACTGAAACAAGAAATCATAATTTACCTACTACCTCAAGTAATAAATAACGAATGGCGAGGAAATAGGAAGACAATTTTGTTTTTCTTATGTTCCAATGATTTTACTATAAAATGGTACAAAAGGGTCACACACAAGCAACATATGCTATCACCAATTCTTTTGCCAATCATAATGACAACAACACAAACAAACTTAGAATATAAAACAAACGTAGAATTATTTAACGTTTGCATACTAAGTCGATTCTCTTGTCAAAAGATCTGCAACATTTAGTAAGAATAAAATTCAGTTACCCATTCAAAATAAAACTGTGCCAGTATTCCCTCAGGGTTTCTTTCATTTTCTTGTATTCATCCGTTTTGCCAGTTACATCTTCATCCATGACTGCTATAAATTGGTGGCAGTGACCCGCCCCTTTTAGTTCGGTGTTTGGAAAAGGTAATGTATTCTCATCCACAAATGAGTATTCAAAGAGGAATATTGTGTCATCCAGAGCTTCCACCCGAGTTGATAGAGACCTCAACATAGGGTATCCAAATAAAACATCGGTAAAGTACGTAATATATGCCCGAATATTATCTTCACTCACGGGTTTATCTTCGAAATAAAAAGCTTTGACCTTTTGTGCAACCTCCTCTTTAACAACTTCACTATCAAAATGCAATTCAGATGGTAAAAAATCTGAAAATTTCTCATTCATCTTATCTTTCCAGGTGCTAAAAACATTGAGTCTCATCGCACCATCCATGTTAGTAAATCCATACATTAAAGGTATCTTGGTATATTTACCTCTTTGTATTATATTAAAGGGAGCATCCGAAAGCACTCTTTCTTGTCCGATATCACTTTCCACACATGGACCGAATTGAATAGTAACGTCCTTTTGATTTGTTATTTCACCGTGATGTAAGATTAAGTTTTGAAATGTAGAAGTTTTGTAGAAGTCTTCCAAACTGCTCAAATCATCCCCATCACTAAAACCAAGTAGCTTAGCATAGTCTTTAGCATTTTCGATAGGATTAATTTGTGCTCCGACACCGCCAGTACTAACACCACTCTCCATTATAGCTTTTTTAAACAGTCCTTTTGTAATAGAAGAAAGTGTTAGAAAATCGACTGAACCAGACCCGGCACTACAGGCAGCTAATGTGACATCTTTAGGGTTACCTCCGAAGCTAGCAATATTGGTGTTCACCCAACGAAGTAACGCCACCTGATCTTTTAGTCCTGCATTCCCAGGAGCACCTTCAGTGCCAAGACATAGAAAACCATGCACACCAAGCCTGTAGTTAAATGTTACTACAATGACTCTCTTGGTCTTTGCTAATTCTCTAAATTTTTCTTGTTCTCCGAACCCATACTGGTACGCTCCTCCGTGGACGACAACCATAACAGGTAGATTGGTCGCATCTTTATCAGGGACATACACGTTGGCTACCAGACAGTCTTCTTGTATATTCAACTGACTCATCGGAGAACTGGGCTGAGGACATGCGATACTTCTGTCTACGGCAACAAATGGTGACAGAAATACCGGTGCAGGTAGGGGAGCCTGGGTGAAAATAAGAAAAAGTACTTAATACACTGTTTTTAAAACATAGTGTAGATAAAATTAAATAATCTATTCTTAGACAACATAATATTTTTATTCTCAACAAAATAAGAGTTAATGCAGCGATTGTCAAAAACTGCTAATAGGTATCTGGACAAAGAAAGGGTATAAAATGTGAACGGAGTAGAAGCATAGGGCAATAATTTCGATCCAGCCTGTCCCTTGCTGCCTTCTCCCAGCGACGACCTAAGCCGAGGTCCGTACCCCACAGGGGGTGCCCTTAGCGTGTAGTCGTTTAGTTTTTAAGTTTTTTTAAGCCCTGGCTGGAAGTCTTCATTTATTGAGGCATCCACAGGCAAGCCCGGTTAAGCAGATGACAACCTCATAGGTTGAACTGTGAGATGCCATTCCCAAAAAAAGCCTTTAGCACAGATATCTCTTTTTTCCGTTCCGTTCACCTTGTCTCTTTGCTTCTATGTGATATCTTGAAAATTTAAATTGTCGGACTTTACACGTTATTGGAGCAAAGAGGCGTTTTATACCCTATTTTTGTCCAGACGATAAAAAAAAGTTAGCCGGTTTAAGTATTTTAGTTTAGATTAGTATTTAAAAATTATTATAAATACTATAAAATAATACAAATAATTATTGTCGGATTACTATTTATAAAACTTTAAAAATAGTTTAAATCCGTGTTTGTTTATTGAAAAACTGTCATTGCGTCGCGTCGTTAGATAGGCTGCCATCAATTATCTAACGGTGGACCCTGCAAGTCAGCACCAGCAAAGATAGGCTACAACTTATTTACCTTAAATCTGTTAGTCCCTGTGGGTGCAGTGGCATACGGAATATTATAGAATACGTAGAGGCCGCTTTCAGGGTCCATGTGGCCTACCACGACACCCTGAGCTATATCCACAGTTAGCCGGTCATCTTCACTTTGCACCAAAATCGCAAAAGTACACAATAAGAACACCACACACTTCCACATCTCGACAGCTAAGTATAATGAATGCAATGATTATGTATATATACTATACATCCATTACGCTCTATCGCTAATCAAGAAAGATAAAGTCGAAAAGTATCGATCGTTGTTGTTTTGGGCACCTTCCACATTTAGCGTGGGCGTTCATTGTATTTCGCATCGTCTGCTTGACATCAAACAAGGCCAGCAGTTGCGGAGGCATCCTTAGATATATTTGAAAATTATTTGTGGTGATCAGTACCACATTATCACTGCTGACAAGTCTTTTACTATATTCGTATTAAACAAAAGCCGAATTTTCATGATCATTCATTATGATAATTATGATTTTTGTTACTGCGAGTTTTTTCTTCTAATTTCAAGCTAGATTTTAAGTTAAACAGTGTTACATAACAGTTAAAAACATCTTTAATTATCTAAAAGATAATATAATTTATATTTTTATCACAGTAATTGTAATACCTAGTATGATTCAAATAAATGGTGAAAATTCTCTTATAGAATGATATGTATAATAATGTCTAGGCTACGCATAAATCTATTCTGATGTAAATAAATTACAGTACCTCCAGTTTCAGTTCCTCCTTTCTATAATTATGTCTGTAATTTATATGGTGTACATAATAAAGAGTATTCTATTCTATTCTATACAACTTTAGTTTTAGTATATGCGAAACCTGAATACAGTTTGTTCAGAATAAGTACCTAACTGAATCGATTCCAATAATTTTTACCCCATGTTATATTTTGTCCCAAAAATATTTAAAAATGGTTAAAAGTTGGACAACGAGCGACACTAAGTAGGTTATCCAATCTCCGTGTCGAACGGTTAGGTACCTAGGTACTATTATTAATGAGCGCAAGACGGCGCGGCGCGAGCGGCGCGGGTGAGCATGTTTTGGTAACTTAACAAGCTTATAACTTTGTGATTTTTCATGATACAGTTTTGAAATTTTGTACATAGATTCTTTATTCATTTAGACAGGTAAAAATAACAAAATTAAATTCTAACATAACTAAAACTATACAGAAACTAGAAAATAGCGTCGAAAAACTCATCCGCATCGCTGTCGACTGGTAATGTACCCAAGAGACTGGCGGCATTACCACGTTGTATGGCGATGCTTAGCCTCTGGCCAAGGTAAAAGCCAGCCCTTGGGTCACGGGAAGTGTCAACCAGCCGTTTCGAAATATCTTTAAAAAGACCATGAGCACTCGGACCCCACGGCCCGAGGGTTTCAACCCCAAACGGCTCGAAAATATAATTTCCGATGAGGTTATTATATTTTCGCCGCTTGAGGTTCTCCGCAGCCGCAGCAGCAGCGCCAGCACAGCATGCCGAGCCAGGAAGATGGGATGGCGCAAGAGTATCGACACACGTAGCACGTAGCGTCCCACACTAAAGGCCTACCCACCTTCCATGGAAATAAAGACATTCCGTCCGGTCTCTTGCCATCGTCGCGTGCCAAACCATTGGGTTCTAATACAGCTGGAACGCCGACGGTGACAAGAGCTCGTCGGATGATGTCATCATAGATTCTTTACATAAAAATACTAGACACGTGTTTCAGGTTTCGCATACCTATACTAAAAATAATGTTTATGAGCTTATGATCAATGTTGAGGGAAACTTTTTGATCGATAAAGAAAGAAAGAAATTACATTTTTTTAGCACAGACTAAAAGACACACAATACACCAGATACGTACACACAGCTCCATTAAGTAGTTACCCCCCCAAAAGACATGTGCGTTCAAATCCGTGATAGGCCCAAGTTGGTTTTTGTATTTTGCAAAAACATTTTATTTTAAATAATGTATTGTTTTAGTGAATAAGTAAGTTTAAGTAAGTTTTTTTTTTATTCTGTTTTTATTATTGTTTTTTTCAATAAAACAATACTTTTGCGACGACAAGCAACAATAATAGGGTTAACATTTACGACAACTTATTCATTGTCTAAATAGACTGGAGGTTTCAAGACCGCTTACCATGCATAAGATTGGAAGTTCAAATCCTATATAGGCACGAAATGTGCTTTTTGTTCATTATATTATTTTGATATATTTTTCTATTTTGTTTTAAGTAGTAATTATTTATAAAGAATTAAAAAATCAAGAAAAAAAAAATACTTTATTAATCATTTAATAATATTTATTATTGCTATTATTTAACAAAACTATGATCTTATTTTACAACAAACGGAACAACTATTTTAGTTCTCATAAAATCAGAAATCATTTAAAAAAATAATGGATAAATAGTAGTCGTTTACTCTTCGCCGTTTTAAGTGAACGTATACAAAGTTCTAACTTGAAGGTATGGATTAATTTTATAAAGACAACGTAAGTAAGTAAAATTAATGGATACCCTCAAATTATAACATCTTTCGATTAGACAGGGACCTAAAGATATAATGACTCAGCCGATAGTAGATAACAATTTCATCGCAATTCATATGGGCTCGCTGGCTAGTTCGTCAAACTGCCGGTATGAGTATGACGACGTTCGGTGATGCGATGGTTCGAATCCGAGTCAACACAATGGACTCTTTTTGAAGTATTCTTTAGATTATTCGTAAGGAATTCAATGTTGTAGCAGTGTAACATTTTAAAACTTGAGGGGTTAGGACATAGTGACGCTTTCTGTACATCAGATGAAAACAAATAAAAAATCAAATAAAAAGTATAAAGTTAACATAGCATAGCTATCGCAGGAATAGACCGGGGGGCGCGGTAATGGTAGGGAAGACGTGTCCTTAGGATAGGGAAGGATTTAAGAGCCTACCGGATGCATCCTAAGCATTGGACTATGTAGAGATGGGTAATTATAATCTATGGATGGGCATATATATAGCGACCTCGCCGCCAGGTTGGTTCAGGTTAAGCTTCATCGGTGAGTCTTTTTAATTAATTACATACAGAACACAAAAAAAAACATTATCACCATGGGTAATAAAATTACTACTGGGGGTGTTTGAAAATTGACAAGCCTCGTATAAAGAGCCGTCTAATACGTGCTTCCAAATGTTTACTGTCACCGATTTAAAGAGATTTATCACTTATTTGTGCATTGCTGTAAATATAATCGTTATCCGTTACTAATCTTAGCCGCTCGCGTGAGAGCGAGGCACACTTGTGATGACGTAACCTTGGGACGCGGGCAACGCGAGCGGTTAATTCTAACCCGCACTGGGTCCACGTATCAGATTACAACCCACTCTCTCTCGTAAAGAGGAGGCCTGAATCCCAGCAGTGGGAACAATATAGGCTGATTATGCTTTAAATACTTTTAATTCTAAAAACAATCAACCACTTGTTGGTGTTGTTTTCGTATTTTTAACAAAACGGGTATGACGCCGAATGCAACAATTAATTAATAATAGTCTACGAGCTTCTTGTAAAAGAGCTTGTTCTAGTAGTCATAATATAAATATAGAGACTTAAAAATATGACATTAATTTTGTTATTCACGAATTGCAATTATAAAATGCTTACCTAAATAATAACAATTTAATAAGATTTATTATCAGGCACATTTTATATCTAGATTGTTAATTAATGTCGAAGCTCCTTAACATTAACTAAACACACTACAACACTATCACACTCACCACACTCACTCACTCACTATTATATAAACTACAATAATATTAACATTGACGCAGTTGATAGAACAACATTTTTGTCAAGAAATTAAATTGGAAGGCACATTATTACACGAACGATCCGTACACGAACCTTCGATAAATAATTAATAGATCGAAGGCACGAACATAAAATTTGAGATCATAAGACTACTTAGTTTAAAGCACTGCTAATTTCAGGACCAGGAGCAGGAGTGGAAGGCACCAGACCCCGGTAGTGTTCCTCATATAATGATGTCATATAATGATGTCCCAGTAAGCCATTAAGCCACTCTGTCATCTAGAATGTTCTTCAGCTCTATGACTAGACCCAACGACATGTGAGGAGCCCTGCGGAGTAATTGCGTAACGCACTAACAGTAGCAATGGCTTTCACTTTGACAATTCAACAACATTCATTGCGTTATTTACGTTGTTGAGCAAACAAATTTTTCGAACATATGATGCAAAGGATTAGCAATATCCTTCAAATTAATTCAGATTCTAATTGATAATGTGTTACGCAATTACGGTGCTGTTCATTTGCAAATGGCCATTGTGGTAAATTAGAATCACTTGATGATGGAAAACTAAAACAAAAGATAGATGAAATAAAAGTCAACATTAATCAGAGACAAGCTAAAAGAATCTCTTGATTTGAAACGGTGGGGAATATAATAATTATTTTAATAATCCTATATTAAGTAAAATTACTAGCTGATCTTTCTTTTAGATGATCGATGATCACATACCTAAATGATTATCGTAATGCAAAAAAGACAACCAAAGCAAAAATATGTGATAAGATCAGTGCAGCGGAGTAATTACGTAACACACTAACAGTATCAATGGCTTTCATTTTGACAGTTTAACAACATTCATTGCGATATTTACGTTGTTGAGCAGACAAAATTTTCAAACATATGAAGCAATGGATTAGCAATATCCATCAAAATTATTCAGATTGTGATTGAAAGTGTGTTACGCAATAGGGTGCAATTATGTGTCATCATATTTTTGGATAATCGCTGACGTAGGTTCTTTCTGCGATCTCGTCGTTTTACCTACCGACATACAGTATCTACTTAAGCCAAGTGGCAAAAATTTACATTTGAATCAGAGTGTCAACCATGATTATATTAGATGACAAAGGAGAAATATTAAATGGTAGAGAGGGGCACAGTAGTGAAATTCAGCAGCAGGGTACGAGGCAAAATGTCTGTATTTACTGTACCTACTCATCATTCGCGTACTGTGTACATTTAATAATAACAAAATGTTCTAACAAACACTGCTTTGACAACGCAGTGTTTTTTAGAACATTTTACTATACCATGGAAGTCAAAGTTTGACTTCCTTTAATAAATATTGAAACTTCCGGTTGTCAGAATGACACCTTAGGCAGAAACTACCGCAGGAGCGCAATATCGGCTGGACTGTAGGTACGGCTGATGATAACTGATGTGTACGAGTTTAAAATATTAACTGAAGTTGAGTTGATTTATTAAACAAAGTGATTTGTGTTTTTATTTAGCAAATATAAACGCATACGTTCCTAAACGACATAAATCATTTAAATATTATAAGTGTCACACCGACAAGGTATCTTCACTATTGTAAAATAAAATTCTAAAAGTCCCAGCATCTTCCTTGGTGTAGTGAAGTCTCCACACTGCAGTTTTTATCACAAAATTCAGATTTATAGCGAGAAATGGCATGGAAAGCGAACGCTAAAGCACTCCTGATGGCACTTCGCCGGTGAGAAATTTTGCAATAAACCTACCGTGGAAATTCCCCCAAAGTTTATTCAGTGATAAAATCTTGAAAGACATAAGACTGTAACTACATGAATTGTGCAATGATCTGACAAATGACTTCCAAGTACTTCGCGTCTCAAATTGGCATCCGAAAACTCCCTGTCTCGAACTGTTTTTAGAGTCGATTGAACAATATTCTTCAAGTATGTAAGTTGTTTTTATTGTGAATTGCAAGGAGCACTATTGTTCACTTAGATATTTACCAACTATTCACCACACCAAGGCACTAAAATAAAATAATATATTCATTTTTGAAGGTATATTTTACAGATATTAAATTGTTCCCGAAAATCGATACTGATTGATGAGAAAACTATATTATAGTATGGGTGAGGACAACTAAAGATTAACACCCCAGGGAGGCTCTAAGTATACCAAGATCAATATACAAGGTGGCAGCCATCGACGCGCAAACTGTACCTAACCATGAAATCAGCACATGATTCTATACTTAATTTTTAGGGTTCCGTACCAAAATGGTAAAACGAAACCCTATAGTGAGACTCAGTCTGTCTGTCTGTCACAGCGGAATATCTCAAGGACTACTATGCTTCGCGCCCGGCCCTGGTGCAAGCCATGGTCCGGGGCGAGAGGGAGTGGGAGGCAGTCACTTCCTTCTGCGAAGCAGTCATGCTAGCGAAGGAGGTGGCGGGACGGCTCAGGGAGAGAGCCTCCCGTCCCAGCCGCCGCGGGAGACGCTCCGGGCGTCGCGCGTCGGGAGCCGCGCGACGACTCCCGGCCACCGTAGGCGCGGGCCTGCGGGCGGAGAGTAATGGGTAGCTCACCGTCCGATCAGGACCAGGCCCGTGCCGGACGGCGCGTACGTGTTCCACGCGCGCCTCAAAGAGATGTCAGCATCGAGGAGGGGCCCCATAGGGCCGAAGCCTGCCGGGTCAGCGGGATTGTCCGAAAGGGTTACCGCTGGCCCGGAATATAAAGGGCTAAGGAAGGAACACGGGTGGGTTTTAGTCAGTAAGAGTCTGACACTCCCTTACGCTCCACCCAGAGCGGGAGGGGTCATTTGATGATTTCCCAACCGCAAAAAAAAAAAAAAAAAAAAGGACTACTATGCTATCAACTTGACATTTGGAATAGTTTTAGATGACGTTGGCCCAACTATTTTTCAAATAATAAAGAAATAAAAATATATATATTTGTTTTGCAACAAGGACTGAAAGGGGGTCTGAAAAATTCGAAGTGGAGCTACTAGGGCAAGTGGGGTATCATATGAAAGAGCGCAGTTTGCACATTCTCAAAAATGTTTTCCTTTTTTTTAGGCCGCATAGTTTTCGACTTTTGATGAAAAAAAATACCGTTCCCCCCCCCATAACTCCCAAGTGTGCATAGAGAAAAATCTAAAAATAATTCTATGTGATAGAAGTTTATGTAAAGATTACAGGAAAAATAAAACGATATCTCTAACTAAATAGCACACTTTTTCAGGAATCATCAACAAAAGTTACACTAGTTCCACTGTCAGTCAAGAGATGGTGCTGACCTAAAACTGCAATATTCTACACCGCAGTGCGCAGTGTTAACATTCTCTAACGACTAAAGGCCTCGCCGATGAAAATTTAAAAACATGATGGTACGGAACCCTCGGTGCGCGAGTTCGACTCGCTCTTGCCCGGTTTTTTTACTTCATTTTTTGTCGGTTGTCAAAAAAAAATCAGCTGTTCCATGAAAAAAAAGTCCTATACTAAAGCGGTAAAAATGTATGGAACAGCAATTTTTTTTAACTAAACGACGGAAAATTTTAACGCCCCTGCGTTACTGCATACTTTTTCGGGTTGAGAATCATATTGTACTGAATCCCCATGGATTCAGTAAACTATTTTTATGAACCCTAACGGAACTCGGGACGTCGTCGTCGAAGCGCAACCTTTACAACATGACCTAAAGCGCGGTCACTGTCGGACTGCATAGAAAAGAAAGAGAAGCGCGATGACACAACGCTGGTAATTTAATGCAAAATATGAAGCAATTATTTAAAATAATTACAAAAACTATTGTTTAGACTAAAAAATTAAAACAGTAGTTAGTGTTTCAGTATGTTGCTTGTAGAATGATCTGCCAAAAAATCAGAATTATTACTATGGTTTTTATTGTAAAAAGAAAGTTTTTAGAGGTATCTTCATGATTTTTTTCTATCGTATCAAATTAGTATGTTTTCAACACAGTATCTACATAACATATATCCTGAAGAATATCATAGATTTTTCTGATTTTGTTTACTGTAGTCGATCATATACTTTTATTGTTTGTAAAACTTGCGTTTTTTGCGTTTAAGTAAGCCCCTTAACAGGTTGCGCTTCGCCGTCCCTGCCACCCTGTATTTTTACCACAAGACCTGACTCTAAATAGTAATCTCGCTACGCACTAGCTATCTTCCTTAAGTGTTTGCTTAGCAAAAGCTTAAACTTTAAATTAACCCCGGAGATTTGTGCTGCGTAAGTGAATCGTAAACTGTATCCACGGCTCAGTCGTCGATCGAGAGAGGCTCAAAGTTAATTGTGTATACAGAGCTACCCCGTGTTAGGATGGTACGTTTTATTGCCGAATCAAGGGGTTAATACTACAACGCTTTTCCGACAGTTTTACAACATTATATGATTGCTCTTGGCTTCTTTTAATTGGATTTATTAGTAGTGATATAACGAAACATCGCTTTGAAATTCGAGGTGTGTGGATCATTCACTAAAAAATTAAAAGAAAAAAATACAACCGACTTCCAAAAAAAAACACTACAAAGTGAACCAAAATATCGTTAAACATACTTAAAAGATACACACAGACGAACATAGAACCTTCTCCGTTTTTGAAGTCGGTTTAAGGGCCCCTTTTCCCGAAACTTTAGGCATTTTACGCGCTGAGTCGGCTTGCGCCCGCGTTGCACAGGAGCCGTCGCGGTATGAACTCCGGTGACCTATGGCGGCGGACGAGCACGCCACAGTACAAATAAATCAGTAGTACAAATATTACACTAGTTTACAAATTTTTATTTTTTTTCGTTCACAGGACAAAACCGTTGGATTTGTTTTGTGACTACCTTCTAATCAGTAAAAATAAATGTAAAATGTTTTTAACAAGTCTGGTTTTTTTATAACACTCACAAGAAGTTTTGGCTTAATCTGTTTACGTAGTGATCAATTAATTGTCTTAAACTCAAAAAGGAAACATTTAATGAAATTCTATTTTTACCGACTTCACAAAAAGGAGGAGGTACTATGTTCGGGTGATTGTATGTTTTTTTTTTTTTGTATGTTTGTTCATCGAATACTCCGCCAATTGTTGACGGATTTTCAAAATTCTTTTTTTGTTCGAAAGTAGATAGTTCTGAGGTGGTCCCATTGTCACCAAGTTAGGATCTGATGATGGGATCTTATAGAAATCGAGGGCAACCCTCAAATTTTATAGGCTCACTTATTGTTTTTCGCATATTTTATGAAGTATCTTGTGTATTTGTGTATGGTTGTCACCATCTCAGGTAGCTGGGCTGATGATGGAAGCTACAACTCCTTAACAGTAAGAAGTTACTCGACCAGGCAAGGACTGTTTTAGTAAATTGTTTTGATGTTTGATAGGGCATTTGCCACATTTGGTCTCATGATCATCAAGTCATGACCTGATGCTGCAGTCAGGATAGTCTGCAGAGTACCTAACTTCTCGACAAGTAACAGCAGATATATCGTGTTTAGGCTCATTGAAAAGGGCTCGATGTGTGGATAAACGTACTGTTACTGAGAAACACCGAAGACCTGATGCTGAAGCCAGGAGCATCAGAAAAAGTACAAACCTTGAAATTACAGCACCGTACTCGTATTTGGGCTCATTTTAAACAGGACTAATTTTAAGTTCAATGCAATGTTGACATAAGTCTGGCCTGATGCTGCAGCCAGGATTATCAGCATCTAGTCTAAAAACTAATAAAAGGAGAACTCCTCAACAATTAACGTCCCTGCAACGAGAAAAGGAATATTTTATAAAAAGGCGATGGGCAAGTTGACATTATTCTATTGTAACTTAGATAAATTATAAATAGACCCACTAAAAAGCGAGAAATAAAAACTTTTTAACAAAAAAAAACCGACTTCCAAAAAAAACACTACAAACTGAAAAATAACTTTAATTTCGGAAGTCGGTGGCAAAAACTAAAATACTGATCCCTAAGACACCGACTTCCGAAATTAAAGTTATTTTTCAGTTTGTAGTGTTTTTTGTTGAAAATGTTTTTCAGACAGTGCAAATTAGATCATAACATTTTTTGTTTTATTTACAAGAAAAATATGTAGTAAAAAAAACAGACCGGTTACAGAAGCTATAAAAATGGATGCACTACTTTATTTAACTTCAACTTTCGGTAGCAAATTTTAATAAAAAGGGTTTTTCAAGTAGTAGATGAAAAGTACTAACAAATTCGGTAGCAAGAAATAAAAAATACGTGCAATTTAGATTGTCAATTTTGTGGCAAGACCTAACAAATCACGAAACTAGCTGTTATTTTTGCCTAACTAAATATGTAGCCTTTAAAAACCAGAACAAGTGGTGTTACATACAATATAATGATGACCCATGGGTCAAAGAGTGTGGTACTTAAGATAGAAACACGTTTGTATGATACAACTACATACAGAAAGCATGGCTAATAGAAATCTCTATTCCTAGACAGCTCGTTTCGCCGAAAACTTTGTTGATAGAAAACATTGTTCGTAGATATCTCGGTTCATAAGAAGCACTTTTGACAGAGATCTCTGTTCATAGATAGCATTTCTTGTCGGAAACTTTGTTCATAGAAACCACTGTTTCACCTTGGTTCACAGAAAGCACCTTTGGTTCACGGAAACCAATTAGATCATTATTTTTTAAGTAAGCTGTATTCCTATTCACTCGCTCTTGCATCCTATGTCGACGGAGCCCCGCTTGGCGGGGCTCCTATTTCTGTGTAAAGGGTTTAAAGTAACCAAACCGAACCTCGGGGTGCCCTTCGCTCGCTCTTGCATCCTATGTTGCGCTTTTTTAACCAAGGGAAACAGTGGTTTCTATGAACAAAGTTTACGGTAAGAAGTGCTATCTATGAACAGAGATCTCTGTCAACAGTCCTTCCTATGAACCGTGATATCTACGGACAATGTTGTCTATCAACAAAGTTTTCGGCGAAACGTGCTGTCTAGGAATGGAGATTTCTATTAGCTGTGCTATCTGTATGTAGTCGTATCGTACAAGCGTGTTTCTATCTTAGGTTCCACACCGTGGGTCAAATCCTATGCTACATTCGAAAAGAATGCCTTACCCGATGTTGCCTAATAGTTTCAGTCAATAAAACGAAGCAAAACCCACAGAATTGGAGACAGAACCTAAGATCCCATTTCGAGCCAGATGTATGATTTTGATTTCGAAGGATCTGAATTGAAGGATGGCAAAGTCAAAGTCAAAGTCAAGATTTCTGGTATAAAAAAAAGTTTGCAGATTACTGTTGGTCTAATTTAAGAGATACTGATACAAATCTGAATTAAAACAGAGTAAAATTTGCAATAAGTATGTAATACTTTCACTAAATGGTAATCTTAAAATTAACAAAAAAAAAGTAAAAATTTTGAAAACTAGACGATCTAAATTTTTTCCACTTCAGAATCTCATTAAGCATTTTATCCTCTATGCAAACACATGGTTTTCATCTCATGAACAAAAACGCTGTAAACTAGTGTTATTGGCGTTGGCGACAGACACATAAATTCATAAGATTTAACGTGGGAGATAATAAATTAAATTAAAAATTTAAAAAACCCCCGACAAAAATAAAATTAAGGAATCCCTACAAAAAGCACGAAATAAAAAAATCACACACACACACACGTTAAACTTAGAGCACCTCGTCGTTTTTGCGTCGGGGGTTAAAAATTAGATAGGAAGCATTGTATAGTGTTTCTTAAGTTCGTGGTTCTCTTTGTGCTCTTTTTGAAGGTTTCACTTCTACCACGTGTGAATTGCACACATGTTTTTTTTCATACACTTTCAAATTTCCACGCGAACGAAGTCGCGGGCAACAGCTAGTAAATAAATAAATATCGTTGGCTTGTGTCGTGGACACCAGGTAGTTGATATAATAAATATATACTTTTTTTGTAAATACATAGGTACCTACTTCTTATGTACAAACATCCATGACTCAGAAACAAAATAATGTCCATGCTCATCACACAAACATTTGCCCCTACCGAGATTCGAACCCGGACCCTAAGATCGTAAGGCGGCCTCACTACCGCTGCGCCATTCGGATCGTCAGTTTATGTAAAAATATGTAAAAGTGAATGTTTCCATTAAAAATATTAAAGATTTAAAACTCTAGTCATACTGACTTCGCTAGTCTGTGTAAGAGAACCACAAGTTTTCTTCACTTCAGATGCCCTTTTTTTCTTATTTTTGTTTTTTTTATTTGCCATTTTAATTAAGTACTTCTAATACAACACGTTTTTACTCAGGTAAGTAGGCACTATTACGCGCGCGAAGACGATAATGTGGTTGCGAGCAAAAATTGCATAGGTCCTCCCTCGATGACGTCCGGCAGGACACTGGCGCGGTGCGCGCGAGTCGTTTTTCACGCATTTATTTTATATGGAAAAAAATAAGTGCCATATTAAAAATCTATCCAATAATATCCCTGTTAAACCTGATTAGTAAATGAAATGTAAAATTTTCATAAAAATTGCGTTCCCCCAAGTCTCATACAACTTAAAATCCTTTCAAAATCGACTTTACTTCTGATTTTTTTTTTGTCGAGCAAAATGTTAAATATTGTGTTTTTAACCAAAAAAGTCACTAGATTAAACATGTATCTGTACTATATATTTTTTTGCGAATTTAAATATGGTGATTTCTATGAAAACAACTCGATCTAGAAACGTAAATTTCGGAAAAGGGGCCCTTAAAACAAAAGGTAATTTCGAATGAGTTTGTTTTGAAACAGCCCTCAGCAATTTCTATAAATCGAGACACCATCTATATTTGAATTCAGTATCTTACATAGTTATTAAGTTTTGGAACAATAATCTCGTTAAACAAACAAAACAATGTCGCATTTATTTAGGACCTTCTTATTAAAAATAGTCACTCAAAAATCTACTTAGAATACTACAACTAAAGTAGATAACTGTTTATTTTGCGATGGAATGTAATTTTTGAACGGATATCTATGACTGCTATAGATCCATTTTCAAAGAAAAACAAATGAAAATTAGAAATTAGATAACAAATATAAATATTTTATTTATCAAAGTTGTACATAAGGAATCACATCGAACAAAGCTCAGCGAGTTATGACAAAGTTTTCTGAACTCTACCGCAAGTTTACAGCTAAATGGTAGGAGCGCCGATACTTCTGCGGAACCTCTTCGAGCGTAGAACTTAGTGTTTGGATCCGAAAAGCGTCTCGAGGATTACTCGAACAGAGAAACTTAGATCAGATCCTGTGATATACGGGCCAACTAGAATCGACGGATAGGTAGGTACGGTTCAAATAAATAGCTATGTTTGTTCCAGTAGAACCAGCAGGTTAATTGCGTAACACTATCAGTAGCAATGGCTTTCATTTTGACAGTTCAACAACATTCATTGCGTTATTTACGTTGTTGAGCAGACAAATGTATCGAACTTAAGAAGCAATGGATTAACAATATCCTTCAAAATGATTCAAATTGAGATTGTTATTGTACTAGGATAATCGCTTTTATTTGGGCAGTCATCGTCCATTATTCCACTGCATTGAGATGGTTATCGTTAACACAGATTTTAAAGTAATGGATACCTACGGCGCTATTATGTTCTCATTTCAACAAAATGAGAACATCTAGTTTAAAGGTCAGGAAATGAGAACACAGTTCTTCAGTATAAGCACGTTTATTCACTTTGTTTTAACACTTTAAATCCACTTTACTCGACTAGCAATCAGACTAGATAGTTACTTTACTCTTTGCTAGATAGAATACCCATGCTCGCGTGTGCAACTTCCTCATTAGTTACTTTACTCTTTGTGCAACACTTTCAAGCGTAGACAGAGTAAACTATAGACTGCTGCATAACTTCTTTTTCATTCGCACAAGAAAAAGATAAATATATTAACGTCACTAGCAAAAAAAAGAGACAGAGTAAGAATATTTCTGTCCCTTACTGCGTGTCGGCTAAGCACGTCAATGTGCACAACAAGTAAGACGTTTATGAATGAAAATAATAAAAACTACTCCGCGATTAAACGGAAAATACGATCTTTTTCGTGCATAATTCAATAATAGTACATTTGTGCAGCTATGAAAATGGTAAGGTGAAGTGTAATAAGCTATAAAAACTTTTTAACAAAAAAAAACCGACTTCCAAAAAAAAACACTACAAACTGAAAATTAACTTTAATTTCGGAAGTCGGTGTCTTAGGGATCAGTATTTTAGTTTTTGCCAACAAACTCACTTCACCTAATTTTTCACGGTGAGATTTTTACAGAATCGACCGACTGTTCATTTAGCAAGTGCGTTATTGTCTTCAGCATCAGGTCTTCGGTGTTCCTTAGTAACAGTACGTTTATCCACACATCGAGCCCTTTTCAATGAGCCTAAACACAATATATCTGCTGTTAGTTGTCGAGGAGTTAGGTACTCTGCAGACTATCCTGACTGCAGCATCAGGTCATGACTTGATGATCATGAGACCAAATGTGGCAAATGCCCTATCAAACATCAAAACAATTTACTAATAAAACAGTCCTTGCCTGTTCGAGTAACTTCTTACTGTTAAGGAGTTGTACCTTCCATCATCAGCCCAGCTACCTGAGATGGTGACAACCATACACAAATACACAAGATACTTCATAAAATATGCGAAAAACAATAAGTGAGCCTATAAAATTTGAGGGTTGCCCTCGATTTCTCTAAGATCCCATCATCAGATCCTAACTTGGTGACAATGGGACCACCTCAGAACTATCTACTTTCGAACAAAAAAAGAATTTTGAAAATCCGTCGACAATTGGCGGAGTATTCGATGAAAAACATACAAAAAAAAAAAAAAACATACAAACACCCGAACATAGTACCTCCTCCTTTTTGTGAAGTCGGTAAAAATGATTGTATGATGAAGATTACCGAAATTTTTTGTCCCTTTCGGTGACACGGATACCATGAGTCTTTAGATTACTCTGTCTACGCTTTCAAGTGAACCAGTGAACGAACGAACCTTAGAGCTAAGTGTCGAAGTGAGTGACAGATTAGTCCACTATCTAAATCACGCGAAGACACACATTCAATTATAGTGTTTGTCGCAGAATTAGACAAGTCACGCTGAGTTAATTCATACGTGTTAAGATTACACTTGCTCATATGATAAATAGAAGACTGATTAATGTTCCTATTAAAAATAAAAATATTTTTTTTTAAGTTTAACCTGTTTTTTTTCCCACATTCTGTTTTGTCACAGAATTGGATGAGTTTACCCTAGTCCAAGTTAACAATTGTCTTAGGGAATGTGTTAGGGCAATTACATGCCAAAGATGTGCATTGCTATAGCAGTTTACCTCGCCACCTCGATGCCACCTCCATGTAAAACAAATGCATGCTAATAGACAATAACGCACTTGCTAAATGAACAGTCGGTCGATTCTATAAAAATCTCACCGTGAAAAATTAGGTGAAGTGAGTTTGTTTTTGCTAGGAATTGACACTATTGACGGCTCACTCCACGCTCACTTCACCTAAGTTTTCACGGTGAGATTTTTACAGAATAGCACCGCAGGAACTCAGTGTGATATATCAGCTGTTTGGGGGTTTATCTTGATGCCTGGCATGTGCGAACGTGTCTATTAGCATGCATTTGTTTTACATGGACATCGAGGTAGCGAGGTAAACTGCGACCGCGAGGTATCGCGACTAATTGCCCTTAGAATTATGCAATCAGGATGACGACGCTCGCTTTGTCATCTTGATTTTGATTTTATTGCGTACCTACATAATTGATAATTCCGCGTGATAATCATAAGGAGATAAGGGAGTGTAATTATAGATTTATCAGAACTAGAGTAAGCTCAAAATGTTTTCCAATAACGTCGATCAATAAAATTAATTTTCACTGTATCTACCGAAGCCGACCCCAACATAGTTGGGAAAAGGCTAGGCAAGATGATGATCTACACTACAGGTTCTGAATCTATGGACCTGCATCCGTTTAAGGGGTGTTCAAAACACGTTTCTTTACTGAAAAAGTTTCTCATGAAACCCATATGAAATTAATGAATAATATAACAACTATGTACCTATACATACGGCCTATTGCTATAGTGCTGTCTGATCAGCTCATGATAATTTCTACGGGAACGTGTGATAACTATGAGAAGTCGTATTCAATTTAGGTAGGAAGACCTTTAGAAAAGTCGTTCAGTAACTTAGCTATAATTATGTAGGTTTACTTACTAAAACCTTAGCCTGTATGTAAAATATAATATAAGAAATGTGCGGAAATGTAAGTAGGTATAATTCTTTCTCTTTTTTACCGACTTCAAAAAAAAGGAGGTTATCAATTCGATACGTATGTATGTAATATTATTGGAATTGCATTATATTCACATATGACAATCGACTAAGGCTTCCAAACAAATATACAAAATTTCATAGACGTATGTATGTATGTATGTTTGTCCACGCATTTCTCAGCAACTATTAATCGGATCGTGACCATTTTTTTTGTATTAGCTTACATTTACTTCAACTTAGGGAACAGTGCAAGTTTCATCAAAATCGGTTCAGTAACTTTCAAGATATGGACTAATACGTGTAAGTGTGACGGTCTGGCGTATTGATACGAGCTACGGGTGTAGTGTCAAAGGGAAAACATCTCAAAACCTTGGTCAAATTCTAGTGCAAAAACTAAAAATTACGAAATAAAAAGTAATTTAAAATAATTAAACCGACTTCAAAAAGAAATCAACTCAAAATTATGAAATAACTTTAATTTCGGAAGTCGGTGGCCAAATATTAAAACACAGATCCCAAGACACCGACTTCCGAAATTAAAGTTATTTCATAATTTTGAGTTGATTTCTTTTTGAAGTCGGTTTAATTTTTTTAAATTACTTTTTTCTTGATTCAACCAAATCCGGCTTACCTACTTAAGTAAAAAGTGTGACGAATTGGCGATTATGCTAACACATTAATTGAAACCACGTACGTACCATTACATATATACTATTATAATAACAATTAACATTCTAGCTGTGGGACCTTAGTTTTAGTATTTAACAACATTAATAGTAGATTATGCACCGAGGGGCTAAAGTTGTGTCTTATGTCACGGGCGTCATATTGAATCTCGAGCGCAATGAAGGATTCGGGATTTAACTCACGAGCGAAGCGAGGGAGTTAATACAAGAATCCTGAATGCAGCGAGGGATTCAAGCTAGCCCAAGGCAAAGACACCTTTAGCCCAGAGGAGGATACTCTACTTTTTACACCTACTGTGAGAAAATAATAGCCATAGCACGAAAAACAAAATAGAACTGGTTCCGAAATGGACTTGACGCCTTTCGTACTTTTCCATTTTTTGAAATTGTCGTAGGCTTTTATATAAGTTTCCTTTGACTTTTCCGGCAGTAAATCATTGGAAATATTATTAGCTTCGGTTGTAATGAATTCAGGAGTACAATCACTTTTATCACTCGACATTTTATAATACTTTGTTGATAAATTTAAAGTTTAAATGCCAAAAGTTCGCGCCTTTATTGCGTCTACCAATAAGTAGCCAAGACACGATCAATTCGATTTAAAAAAAAAGTGTCTTCTACGGTTTTGTCGTGCGTGTCTATTGATATCGCTCTCATGGAAGTGGCGTTTGTTTAAACTAAGCTTTATACAGGGCTGGTAGAATGGTTTTGGATGATTGGCTGTATGCATTTTGAATTTAGAACGTCATTAGAGACGCTCGTGAAAATAGATTATTTTTAATAAAATGTGATAAATCGACTGTAGTATAGATAGGTTTTATTATTTATTTATTCACAAAATCCACAGCAATCTTTGCGCAGTTTACTTAAAATAAATTAACTAATGTTACAGCCAATTACTATTACGGTATTACGGCGCGGTACGGTATTTGTTATTATTAATGCCAGTTTTAATGTTATTCCATTCCTTTTAAAAAATGGTTCGTAGTTAAGTTATCTAATTATTCTTACAATATTATGTCTTCGAAAACATGGCAACGATATGAAGAAGCAGTCGTTATGATTTTGTAGGAAATCGAGAATATCATCCACGCGTAGTAAGGGTATCGAGAATAGCTTTCCTCTTTCTGGCACGAAAGGGTGTTTGTTAGTACTATACTGCCAATTTAGCTGAGCATGTGAGATTCCAAATTCAAATCACATTATTGACCAGCGCGGAAGCGGGTCATAATGAAATCCAGTACAACATTATTGACCGGCTGTGCCCCCGGCCACTAATGACTCACTTTAGGTTAAGGTTGCTTGACATATAATTTGACATTTTCGAGCAGGTGGTGTGAAAACTTAATTTGTGATTATTTGGTCACAATGCCATAAAGTTACTCGCCCGCGTGTGACTAGTGCTTTATTATTAAGAGTGGTTTATTTCGTGTCAATTTTTACGCTATTCATTTTGTTCAACAAATTCAGTTTTTTTTTTATTTTTAGGACTGATTTTTCAATCGACAGATAATTTTTATTCGTAGAATAAAATTGACGTCTGACAGATTTTGTATGGAAAAACTGTCAAAAATTCAATACTTTTCCTCGGATAAAATTATCTGGCGTTGTAAAAATCTGCATTATTTTAACAGACTGATAACCACTTGTAATAACCGCTGTATTATTTAATGTGATAAATTCATTTCCACCCGACCGATCTTAACAATATTGTGGTGCAAGAACCGTATTCGTAGAGTCCATTACATCAGCCGCCCGCAGCGCCTCTGCAAGTGACCGTCGCTTTTTCCAATTTTCCGCGTGTCCGGTGCATTCATCACGAGTTTCATCGCTGGACCAATAAGGGATTGGCGTTATAAACGACCTTTGAAACAATGCCCGTTGTTTTCAACGAAGAAAAGTGCTATCCTTGTCGCTATTCGTTTAGTTTTCGCAATAGAAAATATTTATTTCAGTTTGTGCGCTTTCTTTATGTTGAAAGCGATCTAGATCTACCTTTTCGCTGTTATTTTTTACAATTACTCGAATTATATAACTTCTTCGGCTTCTGTCCAAGAACGTAGTAGGGTCAATATCGTGTTGTACTTCGTAGCACGACCATGAACGCATTCATTATAACTTTTGATGGTAATAAAATCCTTATAATTTATACTATTTTATACCACTAATTAGAAATTTTATACCTCTCAATTATCCTAGATATACTGGTCGTGCTGGAAAGATTCCTTCCCAGCACGACCACGCTAAAATTCTAGCTGGCATTAAAGCTTTAGATCGTAATAAAATCCTTTTAATTTGTACTATTTTATACCACTAATTAGAAATTTTATACCTCTCAATTATCTTAGATATTCGTATATTCTTAATTTTTACATTTAACGCCATCTAGTGTCAAGTACAAAAATCATATACAGGCTTATAGTCAGAAAATGTTTTTTTTGCTTTTCTAACAATTTACGACAATTTACCAGTAATAAAAGAGTAAATAAAGAGTAAAAAAATTTAGGCATGCTCCCGTTTCATCCACTTTTATGCCAGCTGGAGTTTTAGCGTGGTTGTGCTAGGAAGGAATCTTCCCAGCACGACCAGTATATCTAGGATAATTGAGAAGTATAAAATTTCTAATTAGTGGTATAAAATAGTATAAATTAAAAGGATTTTATTACCATCAAAAGTTATAATGAATGCGTTCATGGTCGTGCTACGAAGTACCTTAGCAGATACCGGATATCTATGGCAGATACCTTTGGTTGGATGATTATAAACTTTGCAAATGCAATGAAGAAATAATACTTTTTAGGGTTCCGTACCTCAAAAGGAAAAAACGGAACCCATATAGGATCACTTTGTTGTCTGTCTGTCTGTCAAGACCCTTTATCTCGGGAACGCGTGGAGATATCGAGTTGAAATTAAAATATACTCAGGGTCTACAGTCCCTTGAAACTGTGAAAAAATCAAACGTCTAAGTTAACGTAAAAAAAAGATACGGCCGTTTATGCCGCTAAAAACGTTAATTTCGACACTCACGGGAATGAAAGTTTATATGATACTTTCCCGTTGACCTAGAATCATGAAATTTCGCAAGAAGCAATGTCATGTAGCACAAGTAAAAGAAAAAAAATCCGAAAACCGGAAATTTGTAGTTAAATTACAAAAAAATGTTTGCAAGTGCGAGTCGGACTCGCACTTGACCGGTTTTTTTAGATAGGTCTTTCTTCACATAACCTTTTCCCTGCTAATTCACAATAATGTAAGTATCACCTTAATCTAGGTACTTCCGTCTTTGTCCCCTTACGTTACAGCTCAGAATCGATAGTCCGCAGTTCTTACCGCCAGTGCGGAACACAGGTGGCCTAATTGTCAGATAATGTAGGTACAAAGTGTGTATCCATGTGGCAAAGACTGCCGGTGTCTGTTCAGGCACATACTGGCGCCCAACTGGGACAGGTATAGACTCTTTTAAAGTGGCTGTGGAAAATGCAGTGTGTATCATCGTAAGTTCTGTTTGTCTCGCTTTATCTCGTAATATATGAATACAGGCGGTGTGATGAGGGAAAGAGCTATAGTGTTTTTGGAGGATTAATTAATTGTACCTAGTATTTTTATAAAAACATTTTTTACAAAAAAAAACAACCGACTTTCAAAAAAAACACTACAAAGTGAAAAATAACTTTAATTTTAGGAAGTCGGTTGTTTTTCTTTTTTTCAAGGATATTGTTAATCCATTGCTTCATATGTTCGAAAAATATATCTGCTTCACAAAGTTACCTATTAACTTTGTGAAGCAGATATATTTTACCTACCTAACGCAAATAATGTGTTGTTGATCTGTCAAAATTAGTTGTTGATCTGTCAAAATTAAACCCATTGCTACTGATAGTGTGTTACGCAATTACCCAGGCCGTTTGTACCGTGGTTTGTACGCAAGACAACATATCAATCTACACATTTCCAGTATATGCTGACTTCTCATTGTACGAAAAGCCTTACAATGCGAAGTCAACTAAAAGTGGAAATGTAGGTATAACTTGATGTGTCGTCGTGTGCACACACACGTTTTTCTAGTCCTGAAAAACTATCGCCGTGTGTAAGCACGTTCGTAGGTAATGGCGGAAACATACTTACGTGTTGTGGCGTGTCGTGACGCCTTCTGACGCAGTATTAGCCAATCAAAACTCGTTGTAATTTGACGTAGTCCTGAACAGATTCGTTTGATTGGTGTATCCCGAGTCACGACACAACACGACACAGTAATGTGTCTCTGGCTTTAGTGTTGTATGGATCACTATGGAAGCTTGTTGACGGACACGTTTCTTCTACAGCGCGGTATATACGCGCGCCGCGCCGTACTGTAAAGAAACCGTGCAGTGTTAAATGGCCTAACTTTAAGTAGGTTCAGGGTCAGGCCCTTTGTACACGATTTAAGTTAGAAAATTATTAAAGCAAGAGGTATGGCGCAGATGGATTGTAGAATCCGCTGTTTTACAAAACCGCTAGTTGTTTACAAAACAGCTCCGTTATATAAAACAACTGAAAAAAGTTCAGCTGGATCGTGTTATTGCGCTACGTTTTACAAAACTGCTACGGACGTTTCGACGTAATGCAGAATGGCTTATTCGCAGTCACAATGAGCGTCTTTCATAAAACTCTGACAAATTTTAATTATAATAATGTCCTAATCACTATTTTCACTTGAGTTCAGGTAAACTTTACTTGTAAGTAGGTAGGCGTTTTATTTATTTCTATTTTGGACGCTATTATTATTTTGACGACACACAGAGCTACGAGCGACAAAATTTTTAACTAAAATCTACAATCTGACGTTTCATTTCACGCTGTTTTACTAAACCGCTAATCGTTGATCCGCTGCATTGATAAATGCAAAACGTTTATGCAATTCTGCGTGTTCAAGTTCTAGGCATGGAAAACCGCTGAACGTTGTTCTTGTTTTACATAACGGAGCCCAAAGCTGTTTTGTAAAACAACTAGCGGTTTTGTAAAAAAAATGGATTTTACAATCCAATTGCGACAGACCTACCTGTCGTATATTGCCGACGCACTGTAACAAAGTAAAAACCTATTAATTTCAGTTTCATGTCTACCATCCGTGCCAGTTAACGAAAAACAATTTATGAAAATGCTAATATTCACTAATTACCTACTTGTACAAAAACTTTTAAAATGTTACAAAGTAGTTCCCGTCACGAAAATATTGTTTCAGCGCCTACTTGATACAGTAAGTACACGGCTGCCCCGTACCAAAACCCAGTAAATGCTTCAAACTAAATTTTCTAGCAAAAAACAGCTATAATACCTACAAGTTTTTAAATTGTTAATTTTCTTGTTTAGGTATGTAGGTACTTTACAAGCCAATGAACCACTACAATAATAATAATAATAATCTTTATTTTTTTTTGCCAAAAGAACAACAACCTTACAATTACAGATGTTACAAGCACTTACTTATAATCCATGGACAAGGGCGGATCCAGGGGGGGGGTCATGGGGGTCATGACCCCCCCCTGGGCTGGGTCCAGGAGGACCCAGCCCAGGGGGATTTTTATTTAAGAATTTTCAATATTTAATCAATTTAATATAATACTTTTTTGACGGCAAACGCATTATTCGGGAACGAACGCATCGAAAATTTGAATTTTATCGCGCCGCCACCTTTCTTATGACACATTTCGTGGGACACTTGCGCGCGCTTTGTTTCGACTAACGTCTAGCTAGACCTAACCTCTAACAAGCTGCTGCTGCTGGTAATTTGGGATCTGCGAGTTCTCCTGATCCTTTTTCTTTTGTAAATTGTCTAGGAAATCAGACCTACAAATAAAAATAAAAAAACATCTTAAACATGCAGTTGTTATTTTATGGTACTACTAAACTTTAGTAAGTAATAAAGTATAGAAAACTTTAAAAGCTTAAAAGTTTAAAACTAACTTTTCAACTTTGAAGTAGATGAAGTGAAGCGTTTCGGGAGAAGATGTAAAAGAAAAATTGTTTTCGTTATTTTATTATAGGTAGGTATTTTTAAGTAGGACTTACATTTATTAATAAAATACCTACTTTTTACTTGTATCAATTATTATCAAAATTTAATTAAAACTTATGACTTGACCACGACTATGTGACCCCCCCCTTGCGCCAAAGCTGGATCCGCCCTTGTCCATGGATCCAGAAGATTAGACACCCAATTAACAACTCAGTTCACAATAATAAATATAGGTCGTTGCGAAACCGATTCACCCTGACTCCCGTACTAGTTATAAACTGTATTACGGTGAGACAGCATTCCTCGTTCTCTTACAATATTATAATAAGCCGATTTGAGAGAAAATAATCAGTTAGTCTCACTATCCAAATAATACAAAGCAATACTGTGGGTAGAATGTGTCAAACATTGAAATTGTTGTTAACTTGATTTTTACTTTGTAGGTAGTAGTGTAAGTTCACATAGTATAAGCAAAATTTTTAGATGTTAAGTATGTTTACTATTATTTTGTAGTTTTCTTGTTACTCGTATAAAACAAAACAAAAAAGACAGATTTAAAGAATAATATAAGTGAATCTAAGAAATAAAAAATAGGTAAAATTTAATTAAAATAAAATAAAACTTTTTTTTTTTTTTTTTACTGTAACGTGCCATACTTTGTGTTATCTGGTATAAAATGTGTGTGTGTGTGTGTGTGTGTGTATGTGCGTGCGTGTGTGTGTGTGTGTGACATCATCATTATCTCAACTCAAAATATTTTCTACTTTATGGTAATCTAGTTCCCTAAGAAATTCATCAATAGACTTTTTACATTCACGATAGCTAAGATCTCTTATTTTTAGTTTTTTGCTTATTTTATTGTATATGCTGGGGCCAAGATAATTTGGAAAAGTCTGAGCAAACTTAGTCTTACACTTGGGAGTATTGTAAACTATATCGGACCTTCGCCTAGTCCCGAAGTCAGGTTTTATTTTGTGTTGTGCAATAATTAAACGCTGGATGAAGAGTTTCCGTACAGAAAGTACATTATTTTCTTTATATAAGAGATCTGTAGGATACCTGTAGTTTTTAAAACACATTACCTTAAGTAGTGCACGTTGAGCTCTTTCTACAACCAACAAGGTAGTTTTTGATGTACCGCCCCAGATAGTTAGACAGTAGCTTATAATAGACTGACAAAGTGAGTAATACACAGTAGTGCGTAATTGCATTGAACAAGCATTTCTGAGTATTTTAAAGATGTATATTAAAATTTCGTATACGGCCACTTAGTTTTTTGGCTTGTTCTTTCCAGTTAAGAAACTGATCCACCACAATACCGAGATATTTAGTGGAGGTGGCATTGACAATACCGTAACAGTTACATGTTAAAACATTCTGACATTTGTGTACTTTTATGTCCATGGTGTTTGCTGGAGGCTGAGTTTTAATTGACGTGCTAAACGTGACATACACGGTTTTTTGGGCATTCAAGGTGAGCAAATTGTTATCAAGCCAAGTTGCCACTGAGCGCATTCCTTGATTTGCTATATTATTTATATCAAACCATGTTTTTGCTCTAAATAACAGAACCGTGTCATCGGCAAATGTGACAATTTGTCCCTTGTTCATAGAAAGGTCACATAGATCATTAATATAGATCAAAAAAAGCGTTAGCCCTAGCACGCTTCCCTGTGGCACTCCGTATACTATATCAACCTCTTGGCTATAGTCATCATTGATTTTGACACTTTGTTTCCGGTTACTTAAATAATCCCTGAATAAAGCCAGAGGTATACCTCGAATTCCCATGTATTCCAGCTTAGCGAGGAGAATAGGGACAGAGACCGTATCGAACGCCTTTGCGAGATCCAAAAATATACCCAGGACTCTATCTCCACCATCCAGGCCATCAACAATAAAGGAAGTTAACTTATGTAAGGCATCACTGGTAGATCTGCCTTCCCTGAATCCAAATTGGTTGCACGAGAAAAATCCTTTTGACTCTAAATATTTCTTTAGTCTACAGTTGATTAGTTTTTCCAAGATTTTTGACAAACTAGGCAGCAAGGAAATAGGTCTATAATTCGACACGTTATCTCTATCCCCAGACTTAAAAACTGGAACAGTAACAGACTTTTTTAGAGCCAGCGGAAAGGTCCCTTTGGTAAAACAGATGTTACAAATACTAGTAACTGGTTTTACAATAGCATTCATCGCTTTTTTTAAAAACTTTGTAGTTGTACCGTCCCACCCCGATGAACCTGTATTTTTAAGATTGGTGATAATGCATTTAACTTCACTCTCATCCGTTGGGAAGAGCATAAAGGACTGCAGAGGTGGATTGATATTATCTAGATTCAAATTTCTGCTAAGATGCTCTTCATCTGTTTTAGTTCTAGATAATATATTATTGGCTAAATCGGCACCAACTTTAGCAAAATAGTTATTTATGTGATTCAGAGAGTTCTGACTGTCCTCCGCGTTACTTATAAGGTTTGCTACTGACGTATTTGCTTTGTCCAAGTTGCACATATCTTTTATTAAGCCCCACTGACTTTTAATGTTATTTTTACTATTCTCTAATTCGGTTTTATAATGATTATTTTTTAAAGTTTTCAATAAATTATTACAAGTGTTGCGATAACGTTTATATGTAATTTTCAAAACCTCATTATTTGGATCTAATCTAAGTTTTAGGTGAAGTTTATCACGGTTTCTCATACAACGACACAAACCTGGTGTTATCCAGGGTTTGATATTTGTTTTACGTGTGGATAATTTATAGGTATATACAAAACCTAGTATCAAAGTTCTAAATAACTTGCTAGGTTTGGAAATGGTCTGTGTCCTAATTTTGTTTTTAAAATAGCACCTACCTATTTAGCTAACCCGACAATAGTTCAAACAAAAATCCTCTAGGACTTTCAGTTTTTCCATTTTCCGGGATTTGTTTGTAACTCAAACGGAAAAAAGTTAGCCGGTACGAAGATGTGGTTCAATTACCTACTAATTTTGGCGGTGTTTGTATTACCTACAATTTGATGGGACTTACTATGAAAGTAGGTACAGATTATGTGAAAAATCTATTTACGACTGTGTTTTGATATAGGATAGCCGTACAATTAACATAAATTATGCTAATAAAGCGAATGCACGCCGTTCTCGTGATAAAAAAAGTGAGCGTAGAGCGATTTCCATTTTCCATTTATTTGCTTGTGTCAGCTGTAGGTACGCGTCTGTACGAGCTTTTGTACCAAAAAGCCAAGGATATTCAGTGTGAATAGCTCCGGCGAGTCAGAGCGTAAAAAGCGCACCAATTCCCTAATACCACCATGTGTCCGATATTGCAATTTCGGCATTTGCTAGACGGTTTTTTTATCGCTTTAACTGCCGAATAACGAGTACCTACCTACACATTCGGCTCACGTAGGTTCTAGATGGATTGCTCAATAGTCTCTGCATTACTTACACAAACAGGGCAATAAATTGTTTATCAAATTGATACACTACGTCCATTTGCCGCCATTTCATTTAAATGTCAAAGACGTGACAGTTTTGATTTGAATATAAGGACAATTTGAGTTAGTAGGGATTAAGCTAAACAATTAATTTCCCTGACTTTACATATATAAGAGATTGTAAGATAAAATATATAATATTCTCTGGGTCTTCTACTGTCCCTCTGAAAGTCTCAAACAAGCCCCACAAGGGGACGTTATCGCCCACGTTGAGAACCTAAGCTTTACAATATAAGAGTGATATAATTAACTCTAGGTACCTAGGTACTGTGGAGACCCAGATGCTCCACAGTTTAATTAAAAGAACTTTGACTTGGATCTAATATATTTATAAGAAGACTTTACCTACAGTTTTACGTTATTTCTAGCACTGCTTCTATTAAACAAAAAAAACCTTATATTTATAATACTTATTTGACACTCGCTTGAACGTTCGAATGGAACACACAAAAAATTATGACCAGCCATTACCTATTGCTAAAGGACTCTACAGCACCTATCTTACAACTTGTAACTTAGGCACACAAGCCTAAAGACGACTCCAAGTAGAATTATTGATTGGTGGCTACTCACTCACGGTGACACGCACAATTTTAGATTAGGTAGATTAGATTAGAAAATACCAGCCCATGTTATAAGTTAGCATAGAATAACAGCATACCTGTATATCCCGCGGGGCTTAGTCAGGGTTATTATAAAGTTAATAGTATTGTAGAGGTATCTACACGCCGCATGCGAACTGGAACTACGCATGACGTCACGCAAAATCTTACATTTCGCAAGCAGAGTTTACCGCGCATCATCTGCCTAGCCTTTTCCCAACCATGTTGGGGTCGGCTTCCAGTCTAACCAGATGCAGCTGAATACCAGTATTTTACATGTAGCGACTGCCTATCTGACCTCCACAACCCAGTTACTGGGTAATACGATACCCCTTGATAAGACTGGTTGTCAACTTTCGGGCTTCTGACTACCCGTAACGACTGTCAAGGATCCACGAATGACAGGACTAAACTAATATTTATCTTCTGTCCTTTTCTTAATGAAATAGAAAGAAAAAGATGCATGAACTTAAATTTAGTTTGTGAACAACAGAATCGGCTGATCGATCGACCTAAGCGGCGGTTATTTAGCCACGGGCCCACAGAGTTTACCGCACAACTAGCACAATATACAACGGGCCGACATGAATCATTGGGCAGTTGGCCGTCAGACACAACACCCGTCTGGTCGGAGGATCCTCCCTTTTCTATGGAGGATGAGTGATCTTTACACCCTGTTCCTCATCTCTATAGGTAGTAAGTATTTAGCAACTTTAAACCTCGTAAGCCGTTAGCATAACAGGCGATTGGGTGTATTAACTGAATAGACTGTTATGTTAAAGTTCCATGTAGGTAGGTACATACTCCAGCCCTTTCACTCTTTGAACTTTGAACCTTATGCTTTAGCAATAAAGTTGAAAATCCAATAAAGAAATTTGACAGATTGTAGTAGCTTGATATACAGCCGAGTCTGTAAAAATCTCACCGTAAAAACTTAGGTGATGTGAGTTTGTTATTGCTAGGAATTTACACTATTGACAGCTCACTCCACGCTCACTTCACCTAAGTTTTCACGGTGAGATGGTTACAAATTCGTGAATCTGGCGTCTGTACTTTGGGTGAGACTTTTGCCATAAATCGGGCACAAATTCTAAATTTTACCTGTACAGATCTTTAGGCCGCATCCACTAGGTACCATAGGTGCCATCAGGTGGACCGCCCGCTTACCTATTTGCCTCCCAAAAACATGACAAATAAATGAATGTGCCTGCATGTCTCTATTTTAATTAATTAAGTAGCTAAGGCCATGGCAAACTTAAGAGGCATTGGGCAGGGCAGGGCACATTGCTCGCAGAACAGGGGGCCTAAAAAGGCCACTTTGGCAGAATCATAAAAGGATAACATTATGAATCATAGTATGGCGAAGACCGCCCGTGTTTTTCTTTTTTCGTTGCACTACATAGGTAGGTATTTATACCTACCTACGTAGTGCAACGAAAAAAAGAACAAAAAAAAAAAACCAATCAAACAATAGATTCATCATCAAACATCAATAGATTATCATTCAATAGATTTGGATTGGATTGATTGGTATTTTAGCACAGACAAAAAAATAACTGAAAAATCCTTCACCAATGGGATTTGATACGATTAACCTGCCAGATGACCGATGGGGCCAAAAGGTTCTGGAGTGGCGACCGCGTACCGGAAGACGTAGAGTTGGAAGGCCACCCACGAGGTGACCCACCCACGACCCTGTGAAGGCCGCACGAATTCGCTAGATGCAAGTGCAGAACCGATCGAAATGGCGGTGTTTGGGGAGGCCTGTCCAGCAGTGGACGTCTTTCGGCTGAAATGTGACGATTAATGATGAAGTAGGTACCTAGGTAGGTGAAGTTTTAACGGAAAAGCTTCATGTTTTTCACAGTTTCTCCTCCAAAATAATACCCTTCCATACATACGTACGTTCATCTTATTTTACATGATACGTTTATTATCCCGAGTAACAATGGTGACCCTTTCGCTAGTGAAATTTCCCGGTATTATCGCGATATCCCATGTCATTGTTTACTTTAAATCGACTTTCCAACAATGGATGAGCAATGTTGATCGTGGAAGTGGGTTTTCTGCATGAAATATGAACAGTATTGTTAGACAAAGGCCGTTCGCCATAATATGTTCGTAATAAAAGCTCTTTGCGAGGTTAAAAAAATCTTTGTCTTTGATTGTAATGTTAATAGCGCGTATCCAGCACTCGTAAAAGTCAACGAGTGTCCCTAGATGCGGTATACAAGTTTGCATAATTTCAGCACGTCGAATGCGACTTTTACGACGCTTCCGTGCTGCCTTTAGAATAGGTCGAATAGAATAGAAATAAGCAGATACTCTTTATCCATATACACATAAATGTAGAAATTTTACATACGGTGACACAATGGTCCATCTTACTACGTTTATTATCTGACTACTCTAAGAAAGGCCGAAACAAACTCAGAAGTCTCATAGTTACAATGGGGACCTCATATATTATAATCTCTTAAAAGATATAATACGCGGTAAATGATGGCTCTACCTAACCTTTGGGGAATCGCGAAAAGAAGCAGATAGAAATTCTCCATGCTATGCTATGCATAGCACAGCATGCATAAAACAGCATGCATAGCACAGCATGCATAGCACAGCATGCATAGCACAGCATGCAAAGCACAGTATGCATAGCGCAGCATGCAAAGCACAGCATGCAAAGCACAGCATGCATAGCGCAGCATGCAAAGCACAGCATGCATAGCGCAGCATGCATAGCACAGCATAGGTACATACCACAACATGCATACTATACCTACGTAATTTGTGTCTTAGTGCAGAAAATTAGTACGCGCTTGGTTTGTATGCAAAGTGACAGTGCTATTGTTGTTTCCAAATTGGCCTCTTTAAAAAAAACTTATGTACAAAAATGGATTCGCCTCTTACGTAATCTTAGTACCATTCAAATCCTTCGTATATTTGCAGATGACGTCACGACTGCCAGTGGTCGTCTTGTAGGTTAGTAAATAAAACATAAAAGTTGGCATCCATATTTATTCTTGCTTTCTTATCACAATGTTATAATAAATAAACATACACACTTGTTCTTATAATTTGTATATTATACATACATCATAATATTAATACAATTATTACAGATTAGAAAATATTAGGTATAGTTTAAGGGCCACACAAAGAACTGTTAATGAACCATAATCTTTTAGGGTGCAATCAATCAGAAAATGCCAACAAATATGTCAATACTCTTCATGTTTCCCACCTTTGCCTCCTCCGAACACAAACCCTACTGGACACCCTGACCGTATCCTAACCAAAAGCGATTATCGAAAGATCGTAACGATTAATTTTCCAAAACAAACCTTTAAAGGGGGTGGAAGGGGTGTCGAATTTCGAATGGGAAAGTACCTACGAAATTCACGGAAGAAGTCGCGGGCGAAGTACTAGTAGGTATTCATATAAAAGATCGACGATCGCGTACATACGCGATTAATCCGATCCAGGCTGTCCCTTGCCGTCCCCCAGGGACGCCCTAAGCCGAGGTGGTACCAGGCCCTTGAGCGTGTAGTCGCTTAGATTTTAAGTTATTTTAAGCCCTGGCTGAAGGCCTTAATTTATTGAGGCACCCACAGACAACCCGGTTAAGCAGCCGACCACTTCCTAGATTCACCTGCGAGATGCCATAAGTAAAAAAAATAAAAACGTACAATCGCGCGACCGTCGCTTTCGATTTGAACACGGCCTGCGATTATGACTCATTAACTAAGTGCAGCAATAAGGTCGGTATTCTAAGTTGGGCCCATACCCTTTAGGGCGCGTAACAACTATGTCGTGACGATTAATTTATCGTTGGACGACAGTCGTCTCTAGCTGTTGCCATTATATCGACTGTTTATTGTCACTGTGTCGTCGAAATATTTTATCATTGAACGACTGTCGTATCTAGCTGTTCCCATTGGATCGTGACGACATTTTTACTGTTCACGGCATTCGCCTTGTCGTTTGTGCGATACGTGCTAGGATAGATAGTCGCAATAACGACATTTGATTTGTCGTCACCATAAGTCATGACGTTTTTTTTATCGTTTTACGACTGTCGTGCTAACCGTTCCCATTGACTAGACAATCTGTCGTCACTGCAAAAAAAAAAGTCGTGGACGACAGTTAATCGTGTAGTCCTTATGTGAACATCTCCATTTAAATACACAAGCCACGACGCTTTAAACGACACGATAATCTGTCGTCACGACATAGTGGGAACGTGGCCTTACTGTTCAGGTCACGGAATAGATAAATAAGGTTATTTATTACGTGGTTCAGGTAATGCGTCTTACCACTTTACCACTGAAGCTCGTTGTACAATAGGCCAAGCCTATATAATTCTGGGTGTATATCGACCGGTACCTATATCTAAGTGTAATTCAATATTTGAGAAATTCATTCGAAAACGGTGACCTTGACCATACGTTTTAATATACATTAATAAATGTACAGACGCCAGCACATCAAGCTACTACAAATACTACAATCTGTCAATTTTTTTAAATAGATTTTTAACTTTATCGCTAAAGCATAAGGTTCAAAGTTGATGGGGAATATTTGACAGTTTCGGGTAGCTTGATGTGCTGGCGTCTGTACACTCAAGTAGTATTAAGATACCAGATCCCACAATGATATCGATTCTGCAGAGCATCGATTAACGTAAGCTAAAAATATTGCTTTAATAAAACAGGACTTGGTACTCCCTACAGAAACTTAGTAGTCAGCGAGAACTGAAAAATCAATTGAAACTGAGGCTGTTTGTGTATGTGAGTTTAAATGTTTGTAAACGCACCCACAATACAGGAGAAATTCCTAGAGGGGCAAAGTTTAAAAAAAAAAAACTACCCTGTTTGACGTGCCAATTACAATCCGTTCACAGTTATTTTACATCTGACAGTAGCAACCAAACCGCAACCATAATGTCATAAAAATAAAGTTCACAATGGTTTCGACAAACACGTCACTGGCAGTAACCCAACAGCAAACTTAATAGAATGAGAAAAAATATTTAATTAAAAAAATATTTATTTATTAAAGTCTTGCGTCTCATTCTTTTATCTTTTGTCAACAAAAAGACAACTAAATTTTTAATTTAGTTTTATCGATGCTCCTCAGAATCTGCACTATTGATAAATTATTTCATAATATTCGGCTAGTAAATAAAATATTCTTATCCGGTGACATTTATTTACTAAGTGAAATTGGAAAATGAAGTATTTCACGACTCTCAATAGACGTCGAAACAGTGTCAGGAAAATCGGTGTACTAAAATCCGTATAATTATGTAGGTACTTGAAAAAACGCCTCGAATACATAATCCCCTCCGTTCTGAAGTCGGTTAAAAAGACGAGGGTCTAATCCCTACGACCAATGACTAAGGTTCAAAAAAAGGAATGACTCAAAAATATATCTTCTTCAGGTCTCACGCGCGGCATGCATGTTTTTATTTACCAAGTTGACAGTTACACAATAAATATCAATCAACGTAGACATGATATGAATAAATAGTTCGCAGTTCATTCATTCAGACCAACGGGGTAATTGCATAACACACTAACCCCCTTACTAATAAACGTTGTATAGCGTCTGTATAGTTACACAACGCTTTGTCTTCTTCTTTCGAAAGTCAAATTACTGACGACTGAAAGAATCGGAGTGTACCTAACTATTCATCTGATAAAATACGTTTATTAGTGACACAACTTTGCGTCAATATACCTAGTTATAGAAACACAAAAAATAAACTTTGGGGCTTAGTACCAGAGCAACAATACATACTGCTCTCTTGAAATCCATCTCCAAACTGTGAAAACCGCGGGCAGTTTCGCGGTTTTTAATCGTAGTGGGTGCGTCTTGAGGCGGTTTCGCGGTTGTAGCGGTAATCGCTTGCTGGAAAAATCCGTAATGCGGCCTCGGCCTATGACTGGAAGTGTGTTACGCAATTAGGGTCAGACAAACTTCAATCAAACAAAGATTAATGAAAATCTTGTTACAGTGTAGTTGCATTATTATACACATCAATGCTTATTTTGCAAATCAACGTACCTATGATCTATTTTACCTATGTGTCGTCAAGATATAATTATCTTAAACGTGAGGTTTGCATTGAAATCCAATATAAGAATCGATTTCGCCTATTTTCTTTACTGAATCTTTTCATCTGAATATTCACCAAATACTTAGTACATTTTTGAGCGTTTTATAGGACTGCCATTTAGCTGGACGGCAGTATTATTGTCCCATTGAAAAAGTTTGGGAGACAACCACAACACTAGCATATTTATGTACGCTGAGCATCAAAGGCGCGTGAGCATTTAACCGCACTCGCACGCACGCTTTTGATACTTAAGGGGGAAGCGCCAATGTAGCCTGCAAAATTCTATTTGCAGTTTTTTTGCAATTTGCAGGTCAGTATCAAGTTGTATGTTGAACAAAATACGATTCGCGAGCGTAAGAAAATTTGAATTTCGCGGGCTACCTAGCGCATCCCTAGTCAGCAATCCATCTCATATTTGTAAGGAACTTCTAAATAAAGCAAAATTTCCACAGCTGTAGCTTTTAAAACATCGAAGAAACAACACCCCAAGTAGCGCTTACAAGTTTAGTATGTACTTTAAATTCATTCGAATATTTGGCGAAGACAATAAGCGACATCTTTTATTTATCACTCTTATCACTATCCAATAAATATTAGTACCTTTACAATTAACATAACCTTTCTTATGGAGATCATAATTGCCTTAGATACAATGACATGGTATACATTTTTGAACTTGGAATGTGTTAATCATGTGTATGGCAACATCAAAAACTTGAAAAGGTGTTGCCATTGCATAAAAATATCTTTGAGACCTAAGATTTTTAGACATTCTAATAGAACTGTCTTCACGAAATCTGAAGGGTTATACAAGACTAAAGTGAGCATTGTTAACAAAATCAGTAAGGTAGAAAAGCATCTAATTCCATAACCTATTTTTTAAATGTTTGCAGTGAATTTTACTGGCTATGGAATATATTATATGGATTGTTATTTAATATAATTCCTCGGTGCGTCAAGTTCTTTGTACTGCATTCAATCTACGTATTTACATGTGAAATTGTAACATAATATTCGAAAACACCATTGTGCACGATACATTGTTTGCAGACGGCGTTAAAAACAGTAAAAAGAGTACTTACATACATCTATGCGCTTCACATAGACCACAAAAGCAAATCTACTTAAGACTACATAATATATGGAGTTTCCTTGGATCACAATGTAATACTATACAGTGATATAAGTAAGTTATGATATAGATAGATATTCTTAGATCTATGCACTGTTAAGACTCGCAGGCGAGTAAATGAAAAAACTAAAACTGTGTTTCCACTGAAACTTTTTGAAAACCAACTCTCAGAGTTTTATTGGAGTTGGTACCCGTCCGGACTTTATCCGACCTTGGGGCTTACCATCACCTCTTAAAGCAGGGCAGAAGTTGAACTGCACTACTTTTTTGTATGACGTCTTAGTACAAAAAAGCCCCCAGGTCATTTGTCTGGACTTTTCGAAAATAAAGTTTTTTTTTTCTTGTTAAATGATTAGGTATATTAAAATAGAAAGATTAAAAAATTAAAAGCCCGAACTTTTTTGCAAATATCCTTGTTACGGCCCTGCCGCCACCAGATGGCGCACGGCAGGACTTACTACTACCGTGCCTGCGTATCCATGCCGCGAGGCTGGCCGCGGCCGCGCCTCCGCTTCCCGCAGCCAGTCGTCATCCTACGCGGACGTTGCTCATTTTCTCATCAGATTTATATTAAATTCAGATTCAGAAATTATCAGAACTAATAAACTAAAATACAACAGATTTGTAACAGTAAACATTTATTATTTTGAAGCCCACGAAGAAACACTACACAGCGGCAGCAGCCGACACAATCCGGCTTTTTGTCTGGACTTTTAAAATTTCAAAATGCCTACAAGTCCCTACCTACAAGTCTTGTCTCTGCTTAATTGGAAACAGCCTTATTTTCGAAACTCTTTATAAACCCCCACTGGCTCCCAACTATGTTGAGCTAGCATAGCAGTTGAAAGAGAAGCAATGTATATCAAAATGTATTAAAAAACGACTAGTTTCTGAGTTCTGTTAACCTAATGCAGGACAATTTTTTTTTTCGATATTTGGCCATGAACTAGAACAAAATTTTTGTGATGTAAAACTATTGGTCGACTTCCTAAGTCAGCGAGTTTATCTTAATTTGTATTTGTGCCCCTGTGACTTAAGTTTAATTCCTAGGACTCAAAAACCCTGATCAAAAATCTGTCGCCGTCTGTCCGTCTGATTTATAGGCTGTTCCAAAAGTCTCTGATAAAAGTGTAAACAAACCCAGTTCAAGTTATATTCATAAGCAATATTTCGCTAGGGAATTAGTAACACATAATTAGTATTAGGGCGGTTTCAACTTTATGTCACACCATTTTTACCAACAATTGATGAACAACATTATTAAAATATAATCGAAAAATTCTCGACGAAAATTGAAGACATAAAATTAACCTCAATTGTCAAACGAAAAACATCTTTAAAGCGAATTAAAATAAGAAATCCGTGTTTAAAAATTCAAATAATCTAATCAAAGCACTCTCTCTGTCAGAGGCGCTGTAAATTAGCATCCACAGGTACGTTTTCTGATCTATTTGTTTTCATTTTCGTCAGATAATTTTGGAACAGACTATATAGTAGCACAAGCCAAATAGTGCCCATAATGTTATGTTAAAAATTCCGTGCTTCGGAAAGCACGTTAAGCCGTTGGTCCCGGCTGTCATTCGTGGATCTTTGACAGTCGTTACGGGTAGTCAGAAGCCCGAAAGTCTGACAACCAGTCTTACCAAGGGGTATCGTATTTCCCAGTAACTGGGTTGTGGAGGTCAGATAGGCAGTCGCTCCATGTAAAATACTGGTATTCAGCTGCATCCAGTTAGACTGGAAGCCGACCCCAACATAGTTGAGAAAAGGCTAGGCAGATGATGATGAATGTTATGTTAAAAATAATACTTTTACGGACGCCTGCGAGTCTTAGCAGACATCAAGATATAAGATTCAGTATTTAAAAATATAGTTCTCATCCACACTAGACAGTCTCAGATATAAGTCTTAAGCAATATTCACGTTAGCACTCTGCCCATTCTGCCCAAACAACAAGATTCCTATATACAGCCGATCGTTCCAATTCCTTTGTTAAAGCAGGGACTGTTCCACCATTATCTTTTCAAATCCTTGTGGAGGTGGGTAGAGGAAATTTTCGAAGATAACATCCAAGATGGCGCCATCATCAACTGCAAAGTAAAATATCGTGTTTAGTAGGTAGTTAAAACTCTAACTCGAAGCATTTATTTCAATAAAACCATTTACAGGCACTTTTGAATTGTCAAGAAGTCGGTCAGTCAGAAAATATGAAGGTAGTTGCCCATTCCAAAGCGTAGGAAGTACGTATGGAGAAGAACGGGCAAGAAACTCCATGGACAGTATTTTAAATTATATTTTTACAAAAATATTAGTTACGTCATTAATGTTGAATTTATAATTAAATGTGAGAACGATGTAAAACAAGTGCGAGTCGGACTCGCACACAAAGGGTTCCGTACCACAAGGCAAAAACACCAGAAAAAAAACGTTTGCTTGTATGGGAGCCCCCCTTAAATATTTATTTTATTTTGTTTTTATTATTTGTTGTTATAGCGGCAAAAGAAAGAAAAAAGCGGTTCTTGCTTGCAGCAGCTTGGTGACAGACAGACGGACGGACGGACAGACAGCGAAGTCTTAGTAATAGGGTCCCGTTTTTACCCTTTGGGTACGGAACCCTAAAAAAGACGTACGCGTTAAAAATAAGCATAAAATACCTACGTATAATAATAAAATACGCATAAGTATTTTGCTGAAATCATAAAATACCCAATATAAGTGCCTACTTATTTTAAGATTTCGACACGCTTGCACTACAAACACAAATCACCAAAAGAAATCTATAAATCTATACAAATAAATAAAATTTAAGTCTGTTTGTAATGTCAAAATAACAGCTTTTTACTAAATGAATATGAAAGTTTATTACGGTACTAATAACAACAAAAAAAAATGTTTAAATATTTTTTTTCTGTCTATCTGTTTGTTTCGGCTAAACTCCGAAACGGCTGGACCGATTTTAACAACACTTTCATTGGCTGATGATATAAGGAGTAACTTAGGCTACTTTTATTTTAGAAAAAGAATTACTAAAGAGACACATTATTGTTTTCCAACATCAACGCAAACGAAGTCCCGAAGTTCGCCCTAAATGCGTTTAGTGTTAAACATAATTATTCGAAACATCATCTTGTCTCTGTCTTCTTCAAATGATTTTCAGAAACAGAACGATGTCATAAATAAGTACTTTTAGCGCTAAACGTAGCTAAAGTTTGTGGTGCAAGCAGGCCTTGAACGGAAACGAATAAAACCTGAGACTAGAGATCGGATGCATTCCACCAGTTTCTATGACAAATCTTTTACTGTTCAAGCAGTACGGTTATGGAATGACTTGCCCGTGTCGGTAAGGCGTGCTCAATCTTTGTCCACTTTTAAAATTATGATAAAAAAGCACTTCCTCTCTCCTTAAACGTCATCATCATAATTTCTTTGCTCCTGTTTCATGTTTATTATTATATGTATATATTTATTTAGATTAGTATAATATACGTTATGTATGTTTTATTGTATTATGTAATAGGTACACCACAGACTACCTACAGTATTTGTCTGTCCTTCCCCTTTTTAATCCATCCAAAGGTTGTCTTTAAAAGATCGCTTTTAGCGATAAGACCGCCCATTGTGTCACCCTATGTACAGTTTCTATTTTTATGTCTGTAATTTATTTGGTGTACATAATAAAGAGTATTTCTATTCTATTCTATTCATGTTTCAGGATTGCCTGACTAGTGTTCGATGTGCGACCTTGACATGTGATTATTTATTTATTAAATTATGAAGGTTTACCTAGCTTGTGTATTGGTACAATATTATTGTTAAGTAATAAACACTTTATTGTTCAAGAAAGCATTCAGTATAACTCAGGGCGCGTACACATAGAACGTCCGTTTTTACAGAATCCTTTTTAACGGATCTTATCTGGTCTGTTTTTCTTTTTACTGGATCCGGAATCCTGTATTGTGTGTGAACTCGCTCATACAACTACATACGCCATCAAATAACGGACCCGTACAACGGATCGCTATGTGTACGCGCCCTTGTATTACGTCTTTACCAATACAGTTTTTAATTAAACTTATTATATATAGTCCTCCAGACCGTATTTCAGCCATGGCAGCCAATCTCAACAGAGACTAGCCTTCGGCGCGGGAGATATTATAGTGCACAAGTGTATGCGCAGATACATGTGCACTCTTACTTCCCTCACTCTCATAGTCCGATGGGACGTCAATCCGACACGACCGGAGAGCGATCAGGCGCAGGACCAGCGGCTTAACGTGCTTTCCGAGACACGGGGGTAACACACCGCCAACTCCTAAACTCCGGGCTGTTAAGAAATTCCTAATGGGAAAACCCAGTAACACTGCCCGACCTAGGAGCCGAACCCAGGACCGCAGTCGCGCTTACGACCGACCATGAGACCAACGGAGCAGCTAATGATATAGCTTATGATCAAAGGCCAGTCAAGAGCTAGCTTTGATTTGAAATATTTTAAGCAGGCCGAAACACCCAACCAAAGCGAGTTAAACTGAACAGTTAGAAAAAAAATATTTCAAAACTCACCATAAAGCGCAGGATACACCGTCCCCCTAATATTACTAACAGGAATCTCCATAGTCTTTCCATTCAAGAAGAAGTTCAGGTCTACATGGTCATAGGCCACGCCGATGGTGTCGCCCTCTACTGGCATTATGGCCGCAGTGTTAGCCTCTTTCTCGCTCTCTGGCTTTTCATTCTCTGTGTGGGTTGGTGAATCCGTTGATACAAGAAGATCGGCCGTCGGTGATTCTCTAGGCGCGTGCGCGAGATGGTATAATTCGATATTCGAATGGCGGACTGTACCGTCGCTGTTGAGACACCATGATTCTTTGTCCATGCCACCTGTAATTAAATTGGGAATAATGTGAATGACATAATTGATCTACATTAATTAATACAAACTAGACTTAAGTGTATTTTTGCTAACATGTCTCTCAACCAAGCGGTGTGTCTTTTATTCTGGACATTAAAACTTAACTACACTTTGTCGCCGTTCTGTGATAAGAAAGGATTTTTGCAAGTTAGCTAAATAGAAGAAAGAACCTGATAAAACCTCACATGTTCAACATTTCCACACAATAGGCATAATGGACAGTCCTCTGTGCAGATCATGCATGGCGGCTGAGGAAACCGTCGCGCATGTGCTCTTTGAATGCACACGCGTCACCCAAATTAGAACAGAAACCCTTGGGTCACCCTGATATCAAGTAGCATTCTGAATAGATTAGGAGACCTAATCTGCTTCTAGAGGGAGGTGGGCTGGTTGGAATGAAGCGGCCGCCACGGCCCCCTACAATGATCAACTTAAAGAACTAAGTGCGGAAACCAATCCCAATAACGTAAACCTCACATGTTTTATAGGTGAAAATTAACTCTATTAGCTAAGAAGAGCACCATAAGTAACAAGTTACAATGACCTAAATATGAATTTTGGCAACAGAAATACAAAGTCTGCATAGTAATATATATTGACGGACACATTACACCATCAGGTGACGGTTATACAAACTTGACTCTGCACTGAATACCAAGTTATTGAATGAATAAGAATATTCTTAGACATTTTAAATAACATAAGCTTATTACTCATATTTCAACCTTTTACTTTGTTTAAAGAATAGTTTTCTGTCGAAAATATTACAATACATTTTTTGACAAAATGCTTTCAATTACTTAACAAAGTAGAATGTCATGTTACTTTCTGTCCTGTGTAACCTAAATTTTTTCTGTTGAATGTAAACAGTCTATAGAATTGTTGGAAAATATGCTTCTCACTTTCTTTATTATTCTAAAGGTGTGAAATTAGTCAGTGTCAACATTATGCAACAATATGCAAAGCGAGTTTCCTGATAATATTGCTTTAACTGTTAGTACATGTTCCACCACTCGTGCAAAATTAATTTTAAAGAGAAGTACACATATTTTCTTGTAATTATTTGTGTGTCACAGTATTTTCGTAATGCACTAAAACTATTCATATCCACTTTGTAAATACTACTTGTCTTTATATTACAATAAAGGAATAGGACTCTAACAACATTTTTGTTATGACACATTTATTATAGCACTAGCTGCGCCCCGCGGTTTCACCCGCATAAGTTTCGATCCCATGGAAATATTGGGATAAAAAGTATCCTATATATTAATCCAGGGTGTCAGCTACCTCCATACAAATTTTTATCAATATTGGTCCAACCGTTTGAGTGTGAAGAAGTAATAAACATATAAACACACCCCCACACACACACTCACAAACTTTCGCCTTTATAATATTAGCGTGATAGATTCAAATAAATGTTGAAAAATGAAACATTGAATGTTTAATGTTGTTGGTAGTGTATTTGTTACCTCTATTATTAAGTTCTAACCTATGTTTACTTATTATTGTCTTTGTCCCTAAATAAATAAATAAAGGGTCAGAGATTACAAAATGTTATTTTACCATGAACTCTGTTAAGATCTGTCTCCCTGGTAGCCACACCGACAGCCCACACGCCTCCCTGCTGCAACTTTACTTCAAAGTATGATTTGTTCTGCACTAGAGGAGCATTCCCCAGCGCACAGCCCGACCCACACACTCGCTGTCCACCTTTTATTATCACCATTTCATGACCTGCAATAAAACCAAATTAAGTCTTAGTTAATAATTTAACAATCCTCATCAATAATTTCATTTTATTCTAAGGAAGTTCCCAGCCCGTGATATTCAAATTTTCTTATGTTTTTTGCAATTTAGCGGGCTACAATATTTACTTCAGTATAGTGTGTAGATAACACTTTTATAGGTCAAAAATAACTTATGTTTTAAAACTAGAAATTCGGTGTATCCTAACTGACTACTCTAAGAAGAAAGGTCAAAACAAGAAAAGGTAGAGAATGTCTAAGGCATTAAGTCTGCCTTAGTACCTTTTTGTGTGCGAAAAGTTTGAATAAAACAAAGTCAGAGGTCAGTCTCTTTTAAAGTTCAAACATAATCTTGGTCAGGCCATATGAGGACCATCAGAGACCAGTCAGAGATGGTCTTTTGAGAAAAGAACCATATAGATTTGAGTGGACTTGTACAGTCAGTGCATGCATTTGTCAGTAATCACTATAGCCTCCACCAGCAGGCAGCATGTTTGGCTCATATTGGCAGTCAACATTGCTAGATTCTGGCTAATATTTTAACATGCTGTTTATAGCTATTCTCATGTAGTTTGTGACAATTAGGTAGTTTTCCGACAATATCTTCTCTTTTATTTATTTAGTTCTTGTTGTTTGAGGAGAGGAATGTTTTTATCGAGACACCATACTATTTATTGAAAAATAACGAATTGTCCGAAACTCAACATTGAATTCATAATAATCTGATAAACTGCAATAAACGCTATATATGTTGTATTTTTATTACTCTTTTATCTTTTATCCAAAGGCTTATTGTAGTTAGGCATAAATTTATTATTGCCTACTTAATAGCTTAGCCTTGAGATAAGTGTGAAAAGAGTTGTAACTTGTCTGAGAGATTTAGAAAACCATACAAGGCTTAATTTCTATCAAGTAAGAAATAAAAAAGCTGAGTGTTCATGCCCTAATTTATATATAGGATTAAATAAATCTGACAATTGCTCTTGAATCTATTATGATAGGTAACTAAATCTATAGTATGTATCAGTGTATGCAATCAGCTCTAAAGATTGCTCAACAAACTCTCTGCTTTATCATAAATCAGGGACCAACGAACAACCCACGCAAAATCGATGCGTGCAACAATGTTCGCTACTGCGAAGTTTCTAACCAAAGTCAGCCAAGTAGAGTTACTTTTTACAAATGTTTATTTAGTAAACATTGTTTGTATTCTTCTGTTCAACAGGATGTAATTAAAAATCAAGTATACAAACCCATGTGTAATGTATCCAATTGAACTGGATTTTCCTTAATTCGTATCGGTACACTGGGTGTGAGCGTAAAGCCATTCATACAACTTTTCAGACAGCAAAACATGTTTAACTTATTCACTAAAACCTTTTACAATAATCAATACACGATTCTATTAAATTAAAATTATTTTTGTTGTACTACAATTTACGTCATTTTCTTTTGACACATAACTGACAGTTGCCTTGTTGCCGTTGCCATGACACTAACTGTCATGCTTAGGACCCCTTTTCACGATACATATTATTTGAGACTTTATCGGTTTTTTCAAAATACGGTTTTTTCTCACCTCTACGCTCCTTTGCGGTTCCGCTGCGAAACGCGGTAGTTTTTCATACATATTGTTCTGTAATCGATCGCTACTAGCGATCGATTACATTACATTACATTAGCTGCAGCCTAGCGATTCGCTAGGCTGCAGCGTCAGTGTGTGAACAGCGTAAATGCCGGAAGCCTATGCCAGACTATGCCGGAACTCACGACACTTTGTTTCCTCAAACTCCTTACCAATAATCTCGCGCGAGTATTACCTTGTATGTACGTACAGTCACGAGCATAAGTATGTATACACTTGGCTTTATTCAAAGACCATTTTCTCCTTCAGTTTTGTATGAAATTTTATGTTAGTACGAACAAAGTATTTTCGAACCCATAGGTTAGTGTAAAGTGTCGTATTTCAACGTTGCATTCGTTATTTCACGAAAAAATCGCGATTGAAAGTTGCCAAGTGTTGACATTTTAGTGCTCGTGACTGTATGTACCTTTAATTTTTGGCTCTTGTGATACAGGACTTCCTAGTACAAGAGCCAGGGCTACACTGATGTTTGTGTCTTGAAGTGAAAATAAACAAATTATTGTTAAAAAAAATAATTGTTCAGCATAATCAGCCTCGTTCATACTGTTGGGACACACGCCTCCTCTCCATGCTCTCACAGAAGGAACACTCCAATCCACTTCTTTTGGAGTGGGCCGCCGCCGTAATCCCTCGCTCAGGCCGAGTGCGAGTTTGGTGGTTGTTACCATGGCTTTGAATTTTTGTTTCTTAGACGGTTTCCTCACGATGTTTTCCTTCACCTTGTTGAGAGCAGTGGTGATGAAATAAATAACACAAAGTATAGTGCCCGCTTTAAGCCTGAGTTTGAATACACGACTTACCACTCGTAACTCTCGGTGCTAATACCAGTGGTCCACCACTGCTTCGTCACTTTAATTATGTAAGTACTTACTCTAAATAAATGATAAAAAATAATCATGAGTCAATCGGTCACGCGTTCTCACTCAATCTAGGCCAAAAGACAATCATAGATGACTATTTTTCTCCCAATTACTTAGACGCAAATATTGATTCGCGCTAATAGTTCAAACAAGTCATATTTGTATTGATCCATCCAATATTGATCGATATAATTATAATATTAAGCAAGACCAATAAAATTTACCTTGAAATTGGGATCGGATTTTAAATAAACGATCCTCGCAATACTGTTTTGATCAAAGGAAATTTACATTTTACATGAGATCTTGCTTTAACCCCCTATAGAAGAAATAGTGGGTTTATTTACATATTCAATTATCGCCCCTATCGAAAATAGTTTGATAAGTAACAGTCATGCCTAAGAATTTCTTCTTTTGAAAGAATTTGTGAAAGTTTGTCCTCAGGGCACATTATGACGTGTTTTGCACCTGAGCCTGCCACAAGAAAGCTGGAAATTACGGGATGATGTCATACCATGACGGAGTTAACTCAAATCGGTGCCCTCTTCGCCTTATCTGGCACATGTCTGGCACTCAGTTACGTTGCTAATGTTTTTAAGGTCCCTTTTGTTGATGTTAAATTGTTAAGCCTGGGTACTTAATAAAATGGGAATGTTTTATTTTATTCACTAATCTAAACTGATACTAACTAAACGGATTAATAGTAGCTACGTTACGTAACTGTTTTGTAGGTATCTTAAACACCCTGTAGATCTTCATAAAGGTGTATAGTATCTACAGGGTCAAATTAAATTAGCTAGCGAAACTCCGCAGACATGATGAGTATTGTTAGGTATAAGCTAAACATTATAAAATAAGAAGTAATTAATTTGATGTTTTTTTTTTGTGTAAACTTACAGACGTGATTGGTATCGTTGTCTAGACATATTAAAAGATATTTTCTCAACTCATTCTTCAAGTAACAACACTGCGGTCGTTGGCCCCTAAAAATCATCAAATATATTTTATTTGATCGTGTTTAGATATCGATACCCATCACGCGTGAGTTTCCCTAGCTAATTTAATTTGCAGGCAGTCGCTCCATGTGACATACTAGTATTCAGCTGCATCCGGTTAGACTGGAAGCCGACCCCAAGTGACCCCAACATAGTTGGGAAAAGACTAGGCAGATGATGGATGACCGATCTCGAGCTGAGGTACCTACTACGTAGGCACTATTTATTTTTCGTGTCATTTTCACCAAAGCAAGTTGAGGGTGATGTGAGAAGGTATTCGGCATGCTGTGTGTTTCTTCACCTACACGCAGCCTTAGAGGATGAACCTGCCTGGTTATTGATATTGAGCGCACGGTCAGAGCCATAGCTGAGCGAACCTTGGCAGTAAGCCAGGACGGTGTTAGAATGATTTCATGCATTACGTAACGCAGGTCCGTTTATCCGCAAAATAGTCATCATCAGTGATAATGAGAAGGGATATTTAAGCTCAGTTAAAGGAGTATTTAAGAACTTTATTATTCACTGCTCATTTTATTTGTTAAACTCAACGACGATATTCTCTTTGGACAAACTGGATACAAAATTACAGTCATGTTTAGTTTTAAGGAACTGCAGAATTTGAACAGGGATTCCTGTTTTTTGCACTTTGTTAAAACTTTTTTTAAACGTTAGATAATCTTCTACCAAAGTTAGGTACCCAAGTCATCATCATCATCTCTGCCTAGTCTTTTCTCAACTATGTTAAGGTCGGCTTCCAGTCTAACAGGATCCAGCCGAATACCAGTACTTTAAGTAGAAGTACCAAAGTTAGAAGACCGGGGGTTGCCCTAAAGAAGCTTGTCTAGGGCAGCTCTTGTTCTTACACCACGCTATTATTAAGAGCGTTTACGCCGTATGGCATTTCATACAAACGTTCAAGCCCTTGTTTTTCGAAATGAATGAACCGATTTTAATGAAACTGCATACGCATAAGCAGGATACAAAAGTCTAAAAAGTTACTAAAGAACATTTTCGAAAAATAGTGTTACAGCCAAATTAGACCGATTTTAAATTTTCCATAGAAACAGAGATTTCCAGTTATCTTTTTTTAAATAAGACATTTCGAAAATGTAATGTAACTTTTTAGTTAGACCTTTTGTATCCTGCTTTTATGCGTATGAAGTTTAATTAAAATCGGTTCATTCATTTCGTTAAGGGCTTGTTTGAAATGACGTACGCCGTAATTAAAGGCCTTTGGATAGAATAGAATAACTTTTAAAGGCTTGTTAACAAGTCATACGTTTCAAACTAACTAATTGGTGACCATTAGGTACTTACCTAAAAATAAATTAAATAATTAACACCAAAGTAATGTAGTTTCGCTTTCGAGTAATGGCGACATGTTTTGGGTATTTGAACGTTGTGTAATATTTGCCCACTTTTCCATGATTAGGTAAACATCGTTAGGACAATTTGTTTAGCCTCAAATATTTTAGAACCATAGGATTATGTAGATACCGGTTATGGAGAATTCTTCAATGCTCCCTTTTCGTAGAACCAACTAAAAGATAAGAAAATTCCTAAAAGGCTCGGAACTTTTTTGTTGATAGATAACAAACAAAACCATGGAACCTTCTGGTTTTTTTTTTATTTTTCTTATGTAAATACAGGGTGGCAGAGACATCAACGCGTAAACTGATGAATTCAGCACATGATTCTAGACCCCTCGTAAAAAGTTTTCGTCAGTTTAATTTTTTTTTTAATCTGCTATTTTATAGAGAAGTGTACTTAATTGATAGGTACTTTGCGGTCGAAACGTTGATATATTCATGACGAAAAATTTCAACGTTCAGAATCATGTACTGAAACCAAGGTAACGGGTTGCCCTTGCTCGTCAATGTCCTTGCCACCCTCTGCCTGTATATAATATAATTATACTACATAGAATCAGCATCCGATAATTCATATCTCCACTTACTAGGTAGATACCAGTACCAGCAGGAGAATATAACAGGAGGCCTTACAATATCTACCGTATTATAAGGCCTCCTAGACTAGCAGTCCAGAGGTCGCCTCCTAATGAAAGTTTGGACTGTGGTGATCCAAGAAAATATTGCTCAACACGTATTCTAGTCAGGGATGCAACAAAAAATATGCCTATTAGATTCTCTTACAATAACATGCCAATTTTATATTTTCGGAACCAAGTTTTAACAGCCATATTTAGTCTTATTTTCTTTAGGAATCCCGCATCGGTCATTAAACCTAACTTCTTAGCTTTTTTAACAAACCATAACATAATAACTAAAGACTAGAGTTCTACTTACCTACAAAATCGTAGAAACTTGTTTATGTGTGATAATTATTAACATTATGCTGGAATTCCTTAACACGTTCAACGGGCACATATCTGCCATCAAAAAGAACAAGTTCTGATTTAATACAATGAATATTTGTTTAATATCTGTCTCCAAATCGGGACCGGTTATGAGAAAATAGATCCTGTTACAAGTTATTTATGAGCGATGAGTTAAGGTAGCCGTAAACTTGTAGCGAACCAAGTCCCTACCTGCCTACCTACGGACAAGACTGACGAGAATATTTTTAATATGCAACTTACGACTGTTCTGACTGTGTGTGACTGTGTCAGATTACTATCTATACATAAAATTCGCAACTACCAATACAATTCTGTGGAGTACCATGTGGTTGGAGTTATTAACTCGATTTTTTTATTTTCCGACAAACGCTTACCGTACGTAAACGAATCTCCTAATTTCATAACTGCCCATGAGATCATGGGCAGTTATGAAATTAGGAGATTCAAATTCAAACTACCGATTCCGGGCTTTCGGAATCACCCTACAATCATAGGTTGTTCACAGCACCTTCTATAAGCAACCAGTAGATTCATAAAAACGTACCAAACAAAGTGCCGGTTACGTCTCCGATCTAACAAATAAATCCCTTGTTTACCAGAGGAGACAGGCTCTCATCCAAACGCCACATGTTAACCGGAAATTTCGTTAAACAATGTAAGTATTTTCCAGGTCGACACGTCGCGTCGTGAGTTACAAATAACAGCATTGTATTGTCATGCTCATCATTTTATGTGTGTCGTACCCACTGTTTACGTTTCCCATGTAGTACCGGGATTCAAGTAATGTAAGAATTCACATCATCTGAATGAACACGCGATCGTTCATATCACCCCTTCCTACCAAGGAGATGCTGTCAAGAAAATGGACAGTTACCTACTATATTCTCTTAGGAACCAAACTCGCTGCCAAATTCTGGGCCGACTCTATTTAGATCGTCATTGACACGCCAAGAAGAAGAAGCTATCTGCCTCCCAAACTTAGGTGATATACTTTTGGAGTTTGTTTGTTTGGTTGAAATCTCTGGAACTACCAGTCGGATTTCAAAAATTATTTTGCATTTGATTAGCTTTGAGGAACGTTATAGGTTTAACATCACACTAGGACTCTTAGGAGCTGAGTAAAATAAAAAAAATCCAGAGAGAATGCTAAGCGAAAACGAGGTAATAGCGCGGGCGGACGATGGGATTGCGACGCGGTGAGTCGGCGGCAGAGATTTCGCGCGGATGAAGTCGCGAGCAGAAACTAGTAGCTGTGTAAGTAGATTTGAGGTTCCTGGGAAGCACCCAACTATTGTAGCGGCCTATGTCAAGTTAGAACAGTTCTTTTTTTTCTTAGTTTCTTTAGGTACTTCAGAGTTTCTTCGCTTTATATTCTGTGACTTCCCATTTGGTACCTATGGTTTTTCTTAATCACCTACCAACTGAGGCTACTTTCCAAGGCACATAAGGCACATTCATTTGAACTGAATAAGTTGATTTTGATACCTACCTACGTGAAAATGTTACACACGTTAATTATATATTTTTAATTATTCCCAAATCCGTCTTAAAAATTGCTCGTATTTCACTCATATTGACATTTGTTATCAGCCAATTAATCAGTGTTCAATCATCAAGTTGTTTCATACGTAAAACAGGGCCATATACTTTCTTTTTGACACGCGTGCCGACCACCACGTAAATGTCAAGTTATACATTTATGTTATACTCATGTAAGTATATAGGTAGTACGCTATGTGTGGCCACGGTACTCACTGTGCTGTTATTTCGCGACACTGCTGGGCATATATAAATTTGTCAGCCGCACTGTTCTTAAAATATATTTCGTGTGGTTACCGAGATAGTCTACCTCTTTAAAAAAAATCTTCGAGAGATCTTCTGTAAACAACAAAATCGTTCAACTCAGCCTATCGCAGTCCAATTTTATACATTGGCTTAAATATAAGAGTAATTTAAAAAAATTAAACCGACTTCAAAAAGAAATAAACTCAAAATGATGAAATAACTTTAATTTCTGAAGTCGGTGTCTTTGGGATCTGTATAAGTTTTAGTTTTTTGCCACCGACTTCCGAAATTAAAGTTATTCATCATTTTGAGTTTATTTCTTTTTGAAGTCGGTTTAATTTTTTACCGACTTCAAAAAAAAGGAGGTTATCAATTCGACACGTATGTATGTAATGTTATTGGAATTGCATTATATTCACATATGACAATCTATTAGGGCTTCCAAACAAATACCTATACAAAATTTTATAGACGTATGTATGTATGTATGTATGTGTATTCTATTCTATTCTATTCTATAATGCAATTCCAATAATATTACATACATACGTGTCGAATTGATAACCTCCTTTTTTTTGAAGTCTGTAAAAAGAAGGTGGAGGTCGGAGGACTGGGTGTTGTGGCCCTTGTGGCACAGCTTGCAAGACGTTTTTGTCCATTTAGATATACTTATATTTAAACTGGGACTTTGACGACCAAGAGAGATACTCTCACCCGTTTTCTATGTAATTATATTCTATTTATCCCTCTAGACCAGGCGAGGTCCGACGGGGGGAGGTCGTGGGGGTCATGACCAAAGTCAACCCCCAAAGTCATTCAAGCTGTCTAGAGTCTGAATGATTTACTTGTCTAGTAAGACAAGTAAATCATTCAGACTCTAGACAGCTGAGACCCCGATGGGCATAAAAACATTAAGAACATAGCAGACATGGGAACTGCCGTCATCGTCAATAGTAAAAACATATAATATGAAATGATACTTATTGGGTTTTTAACGCGTCTAAAAAAGTTTTACTTCAAAAAGGCTGTTATAAAATGTAGAATCTAGGATGCAAGATCGAACGAAGCAAACTCGGGATATTGGGCACCCCGCTCGTACTAAGGTTCGAATGGCTTTTTCGAGCTTGCTTCGCTCGCTCTTAGATTCTACAACCAGATTCTATAGTTGCTTAGGCTTGCCTGCATAAGTCGAAAATGTAGGTAATCTCCTATTTCTGTAAGACCTAACCAATTCAAGCCGGGTTGTTAATATTTTTGAGCTCGGTTCTAGGACTATTTTGGCACAATTTTTTTTTTTTTTCCCCCATGTAAAACTTGCGTCCCTGACCCCTGAATACCATGCTTTGTCCGCAACTCCACGTCAATGCGCGTATTTTGCGATCTGGAGAGTAATGTGGACATAACATCACGCCTTTAATTCCCGAAGGGTTAGGCAGGAGTCTATCTTGATATAGTACTTACACCCACATTTCGCCAGTTATGTTTAAGTCCCATGTCATAGGGGGCGAGCCTACCAACCGGGCACAAATCCAGCCTCCAGGCTGCTTCTGAGAAACTTATTGAAAAACCTAATAACATTTTACCCCACCATAGGCATCATGACCTCATGCTTAACAGTAACGTTTGCGACCACTAGACCCACGAGGAGATTTACCTTCCTTAAAATATTCCTCGGCACCTATGGTGACCCCCCCCCCCCCCCAAAACCTTGGGCTGCGACCGCGCCTGAGCTAGACCTACCCCTACTGCGTCGTGTTCATTCGGAATCAATTCTCCCTGTCGGTCTTGCGCCATTTTTATATTGTCTTGGCATAGTGGAGTGCTTCGAAGAGTACTTAGGTCTTGATCATGGTGTTAGCTTCGATGTAATTGCAAGGTCAAGTATTAAGACATTATGAGTTAGGTACCTGTAAGAAATACTTCTGGGGGTTTGGAAAAGTAGTTATTCCATAGATCTAATAAATTCATATAGATATAATATAACCATAGATATAACCCTGGCAGCCGTAGTCAACCCTACCTTCGGAAAATCATGATAATATGTAGAAACTAAGTGGAGCAGCCTGTGATGGCCCAGGCCCAGAGGTAACGGACGCGACTTACGAATTTTAGGTCGTAGGTTCGAACCCAGACAGGCGCTTTACTTTGTGTAAATTATTTCATCACCGCAGCTCTCAAAACGGTGAAGGAAAATATCGTGAAGAAACCGGCATGGATCAAAAATACATTTGTGACATGTACCAACCCCGGGCCCGCGTGGAAGATCACAGCCCGAGAAGAAGCTGTGTCCCAGCAGTGGGAACATTTAGGCTGATTATAATAAACTATATGTTGAAACTAATAAGAAACAAAAGAATGACTACAAATGAATACTAACTATTGTAGCACAGTTAACTATTTGTAAACTATCAATGATTTCAACGTAAAACAAACGGAAAAAATAGATAATAAAAATTTACGTAGAAGTGTATGTTTGCTAAATGTATACTTTCAAACATTTAGGATCAATGCTATGCATTTGGAGAATTGCATGGTAAGGATTGTACGAAATAAAACACGTGGATAAAGAAGGTGACTAGATCACTTCAAGAAATGTAAAACAGTGATAAAGAACTAAGAATTATTATTATAATATTTACGTCTTATGATATTTCTCGAGACCCTGGGGTCCTGGACCATTGGAAGGCGTATTACGAGGGGCCGAAGCCACCTCGCAGAGGCCCGTTAGACGTTTTCAATACACTGAGGCACCAACAGACCATTATCCCTGTTCGCACTAAGCTTGAACACCCAAGGACAACGTTGGTGTAGGACTATTGCAGGTTATGGAAACAAAGATATTGGATTATGGGTTTGGGTGGCTAAAGTGAACTGGTTATTTAGGACTATGGAAACTCTATAGATGGTGGTAGGCCCCCTGACAAATGTTTTAAATAAATTACACATTAGTATTATTATAGTAATGTCAAACAGTGCTTGCCTTTATAACAATGATCAGCGACAATCTGTCTGCCATTAGGTACGGACGCCAGCACATCAAGTTACTACAATCTGTCAGATTTCTTTAATAGATTTTCGACTTTATTGCTAAAGCATAAGGTTCAAGGTTGATTGGGAAAATCTGACAGTTTCGGGTAGGTTGACCTGCTGGCGTCTGTACCTAATACTCACTATGAACCTGCACCCTAATTGCGTAACACACTATTAGTTACTCTCAATTTGAATCATTTTGAAGCATATTTCTAATCCATTGTTCCATATGTTCGAAAAATGTGTGCTCAACAACGCAAATAACGCAATGAATGTTGTTGAACTGTCAAAATGAAACCCATTGCTACCTACTGATAGTGTGTTACGCAATTACCCTGGGTCTACTGTTTAATAAGATATGGCTATTTCCACATGTAGGTACTGTTCACAATTTAACGGTCATTCGGTAGTCGAATGATGATTATAACAATACATGGGTAGTTCTTCGAAATTTGATTCTTTGACTGATCCATATGGCCAAAATTTAATTTCACTTTCAGCTCTGTAACACATGTTCATATGAAAATAGGTATACCAAATAACATATATTTGAATGAGGGACTCGTTTTTATAAAGTAGTTTTCAAGATATTAATTTTGTGCCCAGATGAATCAGAATGTGTTACATATTAATCAGAAACAGAAATAAAAAGTAATAAATACACCGTTAGTTAAGAATGTAAATTCTAAACAATAATTATTAATTCTTAAATAGCCTAAGACATATCAAAAGTATCATATTTAGAACAAGATTATACTCCTGTCATTTTTTTATTATTCAAAAGGTTATAGCTAAGTAAATAATAATAAATAAGATTAAAACTACTGACTTGTACACGGTCAAAAATTGGACAAGAAGAATTACGCAACAAAAGCGCTCCTATCGTGCTGGAGAGGGGAAAAACTAATTTATTTTATTATTCATATGGGGTTTTGACCATACGAATCAGGCACAGATGAATCAGGATTTTGCCTACAATCATGAATAACTCATCGTACATACAGACTTCATTATTTTCATTTTTCTACACGAATCTATAACCCAAAAGCATCACACGAAACACAGATTGAAGTTTTAAAACAATAAAATAAATTTTATAAAGTAGGCATTGTAATCAGGATGCCACCTGAACCAAACACAGATGAATCAGGTATTTTCCTTCGTAACACCGGATCTAAGCCAACCAGCCGCACGTCCACCTTCTAGGTCGTCCGTTGCACGACTGGCTTCCCCCCGCGCTGGAAGCCAGACTCTCATTATTATTACCCGACCAAGTACGGTCAAGCGCAGCTTACGCCACATTAATCAGTATTATACGCCGGACACTTCTTTTTTACTTATTTATAAACAGACTAACGTAGTTATAACTAATACACATTTTTTTTGTAAGAGGACAATTCATTTCCTTTCGATATAATTATAATTTATATTGGTGTATCAAAGGGAAAATGCGATATCGACCATTTTGTTCCGGAAAATGGCAAACGGACGCGCTATATGAATCAGAAGAACGACCTTCAAATATTTTTATTTTGTGCCTAGACAGCAATTATTAAAAAAAAATCATTTGTCCCAGTAAGGGATAAAGCTAAACTGTACAAAAAAAAATATTACATGCCATTTTTTTAGTTGGTTACAGAAATATACCCACAGACATCGAAAATTTTGTCCCTGAAGAATTACCCACATACGATCAACTGAAAATATTGCTGGTCAGCTTCTGCCCGCGAATTCTTTAACGTGGAAGAAACATCCGATGGCACTCGGCAACGGAAATGTAATGTGTGTGTATAACTTGGGTACTATCAGTGAAAGAATTTTTGTAATCCGACCAGTGCTTCCAGAGATTACCTACCTACTCTTACAAACAAAAAAAACAATTTTACCTATTAATAATATTAGTTTATTTAGATATACCTAAGTGATTTTGGCTTCCATTTTTCCTAAATGGTAGTCAGCCAGCAGCATTTTGTAAGTACTATGAAATCCATAGAGTTCTATCCACGGGCCAGGGTGGCTCTTTGACGTAGGTAACGATAATGATGACCCATGTCTTATTTTTATTGTGGCCCTGGATCCACCGTTGGAGCCTGCCCAAGAACATAATTAATGCAAACATATAAGTACAAAAATAATATTATCAGATAAGCATGCCTGTTAAGTTAAAACTTTCAACGAATTTACTCTCAAGATTTAATCAAACTAAAAAGTTCAGGTAGGTTACACAACGTAATTTCCTTGTTTAATATCCCTAGCTAATAGTTCTTTAAATGCAGAAGGCACAAAAAAAGGGACTTGACGATTTAATTGTTGCCATTGTACCTGATTAAGACCCAATTCGATCAAGTCATCAAGTTGCTTTGTATTTAATTGGTTACAGTCTACAAAGAACTACTTAACTGGTAGGAGAACAGAAGAATTCAGTCATGTGACCCAGGTGACATGCTGACACCACCCCGTGGCAAGGGTGCGCGTGCGTCAGATCATCCGAGCGCCGACTTCCTCCATATAAAACGATCGCTCGGCGCAAACGCATCAGTTGTGACGGCCCCCTCAGACATACACTACACACGGTGAGTGGAATTTTCTTTTTTCTGTTGTTCGATGTTCCCCCCTAATTTGTCAGTGCTTTGTCCAGTTAGTTATCGAGTTTTTATTTGGAAAAACCAGTGAAAAATTGAGTGTTTTACGAAGAACTGCCATAAATAATGTGAATTTGTGAAGTATATTTTTAAATTTAAATTTATAGCTTAAAAATAAATGATAAACGTGAATGAATGGTGATTTACTAAACTCGCCATAATATTATCATAATTTATGTCGCAACTAGTCGCAAGCTTCACACGAATCAAAGCAATAAAAAGCTATAATCAAGTAGGAATCGAATAATTTGTCGAAATTTTAAATGATAGGCCCAAACAGCCTCGGGAAGTGTCGAGTGTAATGAACTGCTTTTTGTCCCGGACAAGGTCGCTTTCTAACATAGGACCGGTCTGTAATCCCGGGATCTTGCGCAATCATCCCGGGTTGTGTTTGTAAACAATTACTCATCATAATGCTTAGAACTCAGAAGACCGTATCTGTGCTCAAATAGTCCAAGGTTTTACTCTATTTTGAATACATTATAAGGCAAGCAGCCTAATTAGTTTTATTGCACGTGCTTAACTACGTTATGTCTATTCCTAAGTAAAAGTTAAAAAAGAAAATTTTCGACGACTTGAACGTGACAAAGATACAAATAAAATTTGTCACAAATAATTGCTAAGTAAAACAGGACATTGAAGTAGGTTTTAGCATAATAAAAGATATTTGTTGTGCTTTAAAATTTTCGATTTCTTTTTTTCGCATTTTTTTTAAAAGAGTTGTTTTTCAAAGCTCCGATGGTTTCGCGGTTTAACATGAGAACATGACTAACTTATGGGAATAAAGTAAAGTAAATAGACTAACTTTAGAGAATAAAGAACGAATTAGAGTTGTAGCCGGGACCAAAAGGCATTTGATCTGGCTTTGATTTTTTGACCAGGAATCGTGGCCTAATCTAAAGCTTGTTATTTTGCAATAAGATTTCGATAGTAGTAATTTTTTTCTTACCAATAGGTACCTGTAGCGTAACTTACCTTTTTTCTTACCTAGCAGGTAGGTAGTACCGATTTCTAAATGTCTCCTCTAATTAATTTAGGCTATGCGTTTTAACTGTTGTCAAAATAACATTTCTAATCACACGTGATTGTCGGACAAAACACAACAAGAATGAACACAATTGAATTCCTGATACCTGAGGTCATGACATGCTGGTTTTGTCCTACAGGATAACGGTCTTAAGACAAAACAGGCCCCATTGCGTCGTGTTACAAAACAAGACGTCTCAAGAAAATTTTTGTCTTGTCTTGTCACATGTGCGTGCTACGCCACCTGGCTGATGAGTAATTACCTATAGCATTAGAAATCAAAATCATCGATTCCTATAGTCGTCTACTCTCGTATCGAAACAAAAAATAAATGAGAATAGCTCATGGCATGGTGAAAAAAAACGGAACGGTAACGGTAAAAGTTGAACGGTGACTGCAGGACAGAAATTGTCCGCGGTAGGGACAACTTTAAATTAGGTATGGACCGTACCTACTTAAATTCAAATTCAAATTCAAATAATTTATTTTCTCTTCACAAGCAATGGTATAATATAAATTTAGACAAGCTTAGAAACTAGTTTGTGAGAGACTGGTGTCTGCACTAGGAATACCTGTATAGCAGCTCACCAGGGTCCCACCACACGGTATGAGAACATAATTACTTATTTAGTAAATGTGAAGGGATACAGGGCATAACATAAACTCAATGAGAAAACACACAGATTAAAAACAGTAAAACAAAAAGAGAAGTACATACGTCGAGAAAAGGTGATCTAATATATGTAGGGAAAGTACGGGGTTTGACTATTTTGGATGAGTTAGTAAATCCTCAGTTGCTTTATAATCTAAATTAAGGAGCCATTCAACCAGAGCAATCTTACACGCCTTTGTTGTTAGATGATAAATCGTTGTAAAACGATTTATTTTATTATATAAGTGGGAACCTAAGAAAGTATAAAACCTTTGAGAGAAACTTGTTCTTAGACCTTTAGTCGTATTGCAGACAGAGTATTTTCGGCGTTTTCCTGCGGTAGAGGAGGGATCAAACGTTAAGGTGGAATGCTTCTTGAGAACAGTACATAAAACAAAAAGTTGCCTCACTGACAAGACTTTGACGTGTTTGTAAAGCTCTACAGTAGGATACAAGTAGGTATGGCAGGAAACAGGCTACTTTCAGTACCATCCTTTGGGCTCTTTCCAATTTTAAAATATTAGATTTTGGAGCACCACCCCATGATGTAATGCAGTATGTCAGAAGAGACTGACACATTGCATAGTATACCCACTTAATGACCTCCATGTCAGCTACGTGACGGAGATTTTTGAAAAGAAAGATTAACTTGCGAATTCTCGTCGTGAGGCTGTCTATTTGTGGTTGGAAGCTTAAGTTGCTATCGATTATAATTCCAAGGTACTTAATCGAGGTAGTCTTTTGGAGAATGGGACAGGAGCAGGAATCAGAATTTGTGTCAGTGCAAGAGTGTGCTTTAATCTCAAAATGGGATAGCAATTCATTATGTTTGTTAGTGAGGGAGAAGGCTATAAACTTGGTTTTATCGACGTTAAGGGTAAGGACATTATTTTTTAACCAAGCCAGGACCGTATCAAAACCTTTTTGTGCGTAATGGTAGACATCAGCCCATGAATCTGCTGTGAAAAGTAGTGCCGTATCATCGGCAAAAGAAATGATTTTACCATGGGGTAGCTGAAGGTTACAGATCAAATCGCGGTTATTTAAGTATACGGTCCATTCCTAGTTTAAAAGTTTGTCCTTCCCACGGACTAGTCTATATCTGTGGTCCTGTGGTACTTCAAATATTTTGAATCTGATTGAGATGACCGCCATAATATAATTAGGTATAATGGGTATAATCAACGATTTATTTCAAGAAATGTTCCGGGTTTTTCTTTATGTATTTTTGTTTAGCTAATCACGTCACATAAACCCGAAGGTCCGTGACCTTTTCTGGCTATACCTAGTCGGAATTATGTTATTTATTTTAATATTGTAGCTTGCTGTAGATTTAACAAGAAAAAAAACTAGTTTCTCGGCAAAAACTGGATAATAGACATTTAGGACAGCATTTTTGCCTACTTGATTCATCACAAAAGTAAAAACACATAACCCTCCTTTTGGGCTTCGCCGCAGTCGGGTAAAAATAGGTAGGTATTGGAGATGTAAAGCTTTTACCTCTACTAAGTAATACCGAATTCAAAATGTAACCCCAATAGATAGGGCTGACAGGGCGGTCAAACAGTGGTTCGACATCGACGCGCTAATTGTAAATTGTAACCATGAATTCAGTACAAACATGATTCTAGACCACCTAGCGTAGAAATTGTTCGTTGCGTTATCGAAAAAAAGTCAGCTGTTTCATAGAAAAGTGCAATACCAACGCGGTCAAAATGTGTGGAATAATTAGGTATATTTTTTTAATAAGCGACGAGAAGTTTCAACGCAGGGAGTTTGAGAATCGTGTTATTGAATCCATGGTAACAGGCCGCCCTCTACAGTATAAGTAAGGGATACATCCGCAGAAGAAAGAAAAATGCGTTTATTGGCATTACAGCAAAATAAATACACCTTAAAACTAAAGAACTAACTTAGAAGGGCAGCTAGGTACCTCACTAAATACTTCTTAGTAGCAATAGTAGGTGCCTCGGTATACTTATACAAAATTACGCGTTTACACTTTCTTAAAGCTAACGAACATAGTTAAAAAGTTTACGACTATGTTACAAACTGTAATGAGTTAACATATTCATAAATAACTGGCACATTATAATAAGCGATATCTTTATTTTTTATTCGAAAAAAAATTACATTTGAGCCTATGAATATTTTTGCGATTAATCCCGGCCTCACACTATTATACTCTTACTTCTGGATTTTTTTGTTAGGAGAGCTTGGCAATTTGTTTCCATCGACACTGCAGCTGTACAAGCTCATCACCAATTTCACCCCGGAATCACCCACTGTCGCCCACTGCAGGCTTCCCCTTTTTTCTACCATACTTCCCGGTTCCGTACCACTTTAAAAGCTACATGGGCTCAATTACTAGTTGGCCACTTTTTACTGTCTATCTTCTGGTAAGACTGTAAGATGGTCTAGTGATCGCAATCGCGACTGCTGTCCTGTCCTTGGGGTTTAATTCCCAAGGCGGCCAAAGTCATATTGGGTTTTCTTATGGAATTTAGACTCGGTTAGTGGCAATATTATAGGTGTCATCATCATCATCACTGATGAGCGGTCTCTTTTTTTTTTCTTGTGCCAATCCCCACGTTAGCCAGCCTCATCCAGGTTCTACCCACGATGGTAACAATTGTCGTCCGCCAATCTTGCAGCCGCAATACAGGTGTACAGTCACGAGCACTAATATGTCAACACTTGGCAACTTTCAATTGCGATTTTTTCGTGAAATAACGAATGCAACGTTGAAATACGACACTTTACACAAACATATGGTTTCGAAAATACGTTGCTCGTAATAACATAAAATTTCATTTAAAACTGAAGGAGAAAATCGTCTTTGAATAAAGCCAAGTATACAACTTATGCTCGTGACTGTACCCCATACCCAGTACCAATACACTCTACCAATCCCTTCGGGGCAAATAGGAGAAATGTTTAGACTATAAAAAGACAAGTATCTATTCTCTTCACCACCCTTGGTTGACTGGTAGAGAATACCTAAGGCATTAAGTCCGCCTTTTTCACCTTTTTGTGTGCGAAAAGTTTAAATAAATAAATAAGTATGGTGTTCTAAGTGACGATTTTTCTCTTTGTTGCAGAAAATGAAACAGTTGGTGTTTTTAGCCCTTTTCGCGGTGGTTGCGCACGCGCAGTTCCAGAACGGTCGGATCTTGGAGCCCCCAGTACCCTCGCTATGTGTGCAGAGATCCATCCACGAGAGATACGCTGACAGTAAGTTCTTTGAAGCTGTTTAATTAGGCTGTGTATCTTGAGGGAGAGGTCCTTCTATTTCTCCCTCTGCAAGCTATGGAAGTAGAAAATGGAGTAAAAAGTCTGGATTAAATGGTAAGATCAAATCTCGGGCAAGGGTCGTGTTTGGCTTGGCTAAAACCACTAGGTACTACTGAGCATGAGGTTCTGGATTCGATTCCCAGGGTGGCTAAAGTGTTATTGGGGCTTTCTATTAGGAATTCTCAGTAGTTCAGTCAGGAGGTTTTCCACTAGTAGTCTGGATTTGTGCCCGGTTGGCAAAAAGCTCACCCCCTATTATTATGGGGCTTTTAGATACAGGGTTATTGGTAAAAAATTGTCAACCTCTTAAGAGGTCATTGTACTCATCATTATGAACAACTTTTTACTATGGGACCAAACGGGAAATCGCGAAAAAAATCAGCTGTTCCCTACATTTTGACGAGTTATGCGAACATAAATGTAGGGAACAGTTAAATGTAGGGGTAGTTAGTAGTTTCCATACTAGAGTAGTCTCTTTTCCTATCTAGATAAAACATGCTTTAAAATTTTCGGTGCATCATAAAACATCAAGATGATACAAGGTCTTTGTAACCGATTATTATCTCCATATTTGGCATGAGGAATTTATGAACCATGTTATTGTCATTGACCGAAGTTATTTTACTCCGGCAAAGAAGTTTACCTACCTAGGTACCTATAGGTAATGAGTAATGAGCTATGCAATTAACGCACAAGAGGATTCCGGAAAACTTCATTTAAGGACGATAATAATATTTTAATGAAGGACATTTTTTTGTGATTATTTATAAAAATTCCGATGAAAATAAACTCGTCTTCATCGTATAAGAAATAAAATTATAGAAATGATAAAATATACTATGATAAAATTGTCAACAAGAGTTCGTACAATGACTCCTTTTTACCCGACTGCGCCAGAAGGAGGGTTATGTTTTACGAGTGTATGTATAATAAGTATGTTTGTATATTTCTTTGGCACGCTCTGTAGCCATTTCAGCTTGAGAGGTGCCGTTAGCGTCAGCTCACACCGAGACGTGACGCGACGCGCAGTTTTCAAGATAGAAATACAATTACAGACCTTATCTACTACATAAAAAGGTACACGATTCAGTGAGCTACGCAGCGCTGCGCCGCGCCTTTTAGTGTAGTAGTAAAGTTAAGGTTTGTAATTGTATTTCTATTTTGAAAACTGCGCGTCGCGTCCCGTCTCGGTGTGAACTGACCCTAAGAGCCTGTACAGATGAGGCGTTTTACGCGCGAGCGTACTCGCGCGTTTCAATTCATATTGCGTCCAGATAGCACGCTTTACGCGCGTTCCTTTGTAGCTCTAGTATCTCGGGAACGCGCGAGTGTCCACGAGTCGACTCGCGCGTAAAACGCCTCATCTGGACAGGCTCTTAGATTCGTCTTAATTGTCGCGATGACATGTCGCCTGCTGCTGTCGTCTGCAGTCGGCTACGAACTTGCACCTTAAGAACGATGATTAGGTATAGAAAATCTGTTTCCAAGCCTATCATTGGAAAGCTATGACTACTATCATAGGACCTCATCAGAAGGTACAAGTTGTTCGCTTATCTCAGTGAGATAAGGGGAAACCGGTCCGCCATGCCAGCACATGCGCCCGCGCAACGAGAAATACATGAAATTCTTATGATATCAGTAAACAGTTCGAGACTTCCGCGTGCAAAGCGCAAAGCAGATGTAGGTATATAATGTCAGAAGTTTTCAACTAGTTTTGTTAGGTAATATTTTGTTGTGGTTTATGAAGTTTTTTTTTAATGGATTTGCATAATGTTTTAATTTATAGGTCAAATGGTGCGCACTAGCATCGATAATTCGGTTTTCTATACAAGTCTGATCAGGTTATGTGTTAGGTATGATAGATTTGTGAGTCTTCACGTTGTTAGATCTTCTGTTATTTTGATATAGGTTCCTGCCTACTACCTAGTGGTGTTAAAAATCTTGTTTCGCTGTGTCATGGTTTATATTCTCATTTCTTGAATTGGGTGGTGATGAAAGGGATCCCCGTTCCAATACCTTCACAGTTTACCGTTACTAATAGTAATCTACGTCTATTTTATCTAGGACAGGCAGGTTAACTTCTGTCATTGTCAACGATATAATACCTAAGGGCTTAGGCTTAGCAGTTGTTGTTTAGGAGCTGATTTTTTATCAGCTCCTAAACAACAACTGCTAAGCACAATCGTAGCAAAGACCGTTACAAAGAATGGCTTTGTAAACCATAAAATTAATTACCATTCTATAAAAACCCACGATATTCACCGTTTCTCTACACTCGCCAGCACCAAGCTACCCAAAACTGTCAAATTTTCCCAATCAACTTTGAACCTTGTGTTTTAGCGATAAAGTTGAAAATCTATTAAAGAAATTTGACAGATTGTAATAGCTTGATGTGCTGGCGTCTGTACTACAAAGTAGATATATAGCCTTTGAGTCTAGTAGCCTAAATTGCAGATGGATCGAAGGAAGTCATGAAAGCTGGAACAACATCTTTCATGAGTATAGGTACAGACGCCAGCACATCAAGTTACTACAATCTGTCAGATTTCTTTAATAGATTTTCGACTTTAATGCTAAAGCATAAGGTTCAAGGTTCATTGACAAATGAAAATCTGACAGTTTCGGGTAGGTTGACCTGCTGGCGTCTGTACATAAAACCTCGATCCACTTGATTCTTTTAATCTAACAATAGTAGAAACCATAATTTATCTACATCCATTCCTTTCATCAGAACATCGAAAGCGAAGATTTTCTATCCGCCGTCAGTTCCCACGAGATGTCTAAGTCTAGTAAAATCACGAAGTAGGTAGGCTACCTATTCTGCGTTGTTGTTACTAGCGGAAGAGATAAAAATATCCAATCGTAAGAGGTGAGTACTATGACTTTTATGTCTTCCGGATATTTGTCTCTCATCTAGATCAAATTACAGTGCCACAAACCCGGTGAGGGAGTCGCTGGTGTCGCATTTGGTTGGCATTTCAGCAGGCAGGCAGATTGACATTTCAAAATGGCGTCGTTAGTTCCTCTTTTTGCCACCGGGCCAGATAAGTTTGTGGCACTATATACGTGGGTAGAATAGAAGACTTGGAAATTATGGAAAAGTTAACCTCGAATTTACCATTGGAGTGTCCAGTGTCCTGCACCTGTATTTCTGAGGATCTAAAAAACGCCCCTGATGCCGCGATTGGCGTGGGCACCTACTGGGCCCTACTCCTCTAATAAACCTACTTACTAAAATATTTTTACTTTTGCTATTTTTTTTTTTGGCTTGAAAAGAAGAAGATTGCCGATACCCAGTGAAACTTTGTGATTCGTGAGCAATACTATTGTTTCAACTTCCTTTTCTACGACTCGTCACTCTCCAAACATCACGCATCCTGACATTGCGTATAGCTTGAACATTTTTTTAAAGGGATTTCAGTAAAGTCCCAACGATCGGTAGATGATAAGTTATTAGAAACAGCCCCTAGCCTAATAAACATGTTACATAATGTAAACTGTTATATTAACAAGGTTGTAAATAAGGCAACCTGTGTACTGCGAAAGTTAGTTCAGAGGTTAGGTTGTATAACCCTTGATATAGGTATACCATCATTATGTAAACGCAGGCAGGGACCGGCAGGGTACACGTTCAATCGTAATCATAGTCCGGATCTAAATGAATGTTGTTTAGTTTAGTTTCTCGATGTTTTCAGCACCCAAATAGCTTAACACACTATCAATCATAATCAGCTGAATCATTTTGAAGGATATTGCTAATCCATTGCTTCACATGTACGATAAATTTGTCTACTCAACAACGTAAAATACCGCAATGAATGTTGTTGAACTGTCAAAATGAAAGCCATTCCTACTGAGTGTGTTAAACCCCACAGGCTATACGATGGTCAGTTTGTAGCGTAGTACCTACTTCTTATTAAATTCAGTTGCCTTTTCAGACAAAGGCTACTTCTTCTCATGGAGAGACCCAGCGCTCAGAGGTGTGGAGGAAGACTGGCTGAGTGCCAGGAACTACTGCCGTCAGCGGTGCATGGACCTCGTGTCTTTGGAGACCAGCGACGAGAATGAGTGGGTTAAAGCACGCATCGTGCAGGACAAGGTAAGGAACAAGGATAACATTTTTAGAAGCTTCAGAACTAAAAAGATACAGCAGTAGCGTCGGTTACCAACAAACCTTATTGACGCTAATATAGGGTAGAGTAAAACAAAAATCAATAATTTTTTGGTGAAAATCGCTGCGTCTTGATAAATTCGTAATCGTTTGTATCTTCCAAACCTAACTTTCAAAGATACATTCTCTCACTCTATAAAATTGTTAAATAATTGCACAGTTTAATGTCCATCTGTGATTAGATGAAGTCTTAAACAGTGATGTAAGTCGGCACTCGGCAGTAAAACATAATCAAGTTCCCATTTCCTTTATTCGAAGTTCATTAACGGGTGATGTAACATGCAACGAATTAAGTTTTGAATGACAGACACAGCGGCATTTTAAGTTCAAAGGAAAATTGTGTTCACTTTAGAGACGATTCTAGAGTAGTCCTTGCTTTGGGGTGTCATCTTTATGTAAAGCAAATGACTTCACGACGGTTGCCAAAGACTGCAGCAAATGTCCACGCGTGTCCCGAGTTCAAAACACGAGGAAAACGATCGGGACCGTGACGCGAAAACATATCACTTTTTCAAAGCTGAATAGAAAGTGTGGTATTCGTATTCAATACAGAATCTTTAAAAGAATGCGTATTGTTACCTCTTTTCGTAATGCTTCGAGTAGAGTCCAAATCTCTATCTGTTGCGTGAAGGAGTTATTTAACTAATGGGCCGCGTCGCTTGTGACTAAATTTTACGTTAACCTCACTTCTTAGTTCGAAATAAAGAAAAATAATCGTTTCAGGAACGCAACAATGGCGGCGTCGATTTTTCCTAAACGAGTTTCACTATTGCTACGGAATGTGTTTCGCGCTACGTGGGAAATACAATGTTTTGTTGCATTGTCTGTTCCTCCCGAGAATATCGACACTTGGGAATAATTAGCACTTGTTTTTTTCGACGTAGAAATCTGCAAGTAAAACTTTAGTAGACGGAAGACGAGATCTTGGTGGGCTTGAACTATGACCAACCGGTGAAACTAGTAACGGTAGAACCTTATCTAGCGTAGGTAGGTCGTAGGTCCTACTTAGATTCAACCAGGCCCGTAACTTTCTGTTGCCATTGTTCGCCGCACTGCAGAATGACAATTTGTTCAGCACAGAGATAGATATGAATGCCAAATGATCCGATTATCCCGTTGACAAACTGACACCGTATTGTTATGCTAATGAAGTAGCGCATTCATTAGGTATGTTCTTACAGTCTATCGCTGAGTGCACAACGATCCTCGATAATTGTGACAAATTGTCGTAATCATTGTTGTATCTCCACGGTATTGTTAAGAATCATCAAATTGTTTCGCCTTATTCGCTTAAATCTAATAGACTTCTTTTTTAATGGCCGTTTTGCCATTGTTATTTTTTTCTGCGTACCCAACAGATAGAATCGAGTAGCCAGCAGACGAACAGGTAATTGTTCGTCTTACGTGTTCATACAAATACCCAGAGGTTTTGTGTCAAGGTACCTACATCCATAATGTAACGACAAAGTCATCTAACGTCGGTAGTTGTAGAAAATTACTATTCTTATGCTAATGTGTTTCCTGTAGCAAAAATATATCTGGACATCGGGTCGTCTCTGCGACTTCAAAGGATGCAACCGTCCTGACCTGATCCCCAACGAAATCAACGGCTGGTTCTGGACCGCTGAGTTGCAGAAGTTGGCTCCCACCACGAACCGTCAGCAGAACGACTGGTCAGAGGGCGGCGGCATCGGCAAACCTCAACCTGACAACAGGGTAAGTTATGCACTCATTTCCTCGTCTAGAAAACTGTTAGCAAATTAAGGAATCGTTCCGCGGTGTACCTAAGTATACAATGGGTGCGTAAGAAAGCATGACATTACGAAATCGGTCATACTCATGACGCAACTTAAGGAGCCAATTCCGCGAACAGTTGAGTAACGTTTGTCATACGCACCCGCCGAACCCGTTAATGCATCCGTACAGCGGATATAACGCAATGAAAACGAAAGCGACATGTGAATATTTATGGGCCTGCGAAATATTCGCCGAAGGGCGTACCCGCATGTCGCGGCCACTTTCTACAAACAGCGACCGCAAGCTGTACAACAAAAGCTCATCGTTATTCGGCGTGCGTCGTCGCGTTGCTTGCGCGTCACTTTCCCCGCGAGTCGCGCGTACCCGCGGCCTGCGCTTGCGCCTACGCTGCGGAACAAACAATACGTAACCCTTTGCGGTCGCACGCGCATCCTCCGCATCCGTTGTTGTACAGCGTTCAAGGCCTCGCGCATTATGCGGTTATTGTACGCAACCGACCGATTTATGTAATGGCGTTAATCTTAAACAAAACTTCGCAATTTACATTAATTCAGAATCTTATTCTTCCCAGACAACTAACGGAACCTTCAGGAGTTTGTTTATTGACGTACTTAGCTAAAGTCCGCTTGCTGTGAGTCAGGGTCAGACTCTATTTTCATTGACGTAGGTACTTAGCTAAAGTCCGCTTGCTGTGAGTCAGGGTCAGACTCTACTTTCAGACAAGTCAAGTGTTACTGTACAATAGTGTCCTAAGAAATACCGGTATCTTTAAATTGGATAAACGAAGTTCTGCCTACTTTGTAGAGACCCCTGCCGGGATTCAATGCGTGAAGCTGTGTTAAGTCAAAGGTTAGGTAAAATACACTACCTGACCTCTGATCTTTCTATTAACAGGAGCTGCATCAAGGCGGCGCTGCTGAGCACTGCGTGGCCATCCTGAACAACTTTTACAACGATGGCGTTCACTGGCACGACGTGGCCTGCCACCACCGCAAGCCTTTCGTCTGCGAGGAAAACGATGCCCTCCTAAAATACGTGCGATACACCAACCCTAACCTCAGAGTTTGATCCAATTCCCTCACGCTGCGCTATCACAAGAATAAGTTAGAAGATAAAAAAGTATTTTGTAAGCAGTAAGCACGAAATATTCTCGACTCGAACAAATTATTTATATTTAACGAAACAATTCTCCATGTAAATGTTCGTGCTTACATTTAAAATCATGAGGTAGTAACCATACAACCAAATATTATCGTAAAGCTGCAAAAACTTCTAAAATCACAATTTATAACTTTCGATAACCAAAATGAAGGATCCGGTTCTAGCTTTAAATACCTCATTACATAAATATTTATTGCAGTATTGTACATTACTTTAGTCACGTAACTGTTGCAGTCGACTTTAATAATAAATATTTAAGATCTGTCAATAAAGACTGTTTTAATTTTTTATGTTTTGTTTCATTATCTACTTTCTCCTAAATGCCGTTAACCCAGAATTTCTCATAAACAAGGATTGCGGTTGGCGTGGCGTGGCATAAACGCGCCTTATGAAAAGATAAAGGCAATGGAAATCCCGTATGCTGCATGAATAAAAATAAGATGAGATCCACAGATATATATATTGTATCTACATCTGTGATGAGCCCTAACGCTAACCCTGAGCCCTAAAACTGTGATCACCATGACCACTGATATTTCTATACTGTGGGTCTAGCACGAACGGGCGGAGTAAACGTAACGTAAATTCGTACGATTTTTAAATTGAAAATACTCCATGCACGCAATTTTTACTTAGTTTTAAGACTTTAGTTATTCTTAAATACTAATACTAATTGTGCTACCGCATAAAACCAAAAAGCTAAGGTAATCGGCGGGCCTCTCTCTCGTTCGGTGACTCATCGTAACGTTACCGAGCGTTACACTTTTTCATAAGTGACTCCCAGTCGCAACCTAATTTAAGACGTTGTCACGTCAAAAAATCTTTCCTTGCGAGTTACGCTTACATCGAGCGTCCGTGCTAGGTTCTCTTCCTAGTTGGGATCAACCATAGTTGGCGATGTATGGCTTACGTTTCCAAGACAGCGCACGCCAGCTACTGAAATAAGAAATGCACGTAGGTATTAAACTAATCATGGCAGTTGATAGGAAACTGCAGTCTCTCTGTGTATTGAGCCTTTGTTTTGTGTTGTGTGGTGGTGGTGGTGGGTAGTGTGGGTACAGTAGGCCGCACGGTAGTAAGTAGTAAAAAAGTCAGTATATTAAAGCTGGCATCGCATTCTATTGAAACTCCGTGCTACCCTACTCCAGCTCAAGCTCAAAGTGCTACCACAGACGTCTTATTTTATATGGACTGGTAGGTACAGGTGTAAGCTGATTATGCCCGGCTAAACGCCGGTTCTTCCGATGTACAGCGGCGGTCAAAATAACGCTGTTTAAAGCATATTGCATGTCGCTGTACTCGGGGAGCCTGTGGTTCAGCTACACCCAAAAGGCCTACAATGATCTGCGGATCCAGTATAACAACGCATTTAGAGTGCTGTTGCGACTGCCTCGGTTCTGTAGTGCGTCATCTATGTTCGCCGAGGCACGTACAGACTGCTTCAATGCTGTACGGCGTAAGAGAGCGGTGGCAGCCCCAACAGCATTCTACGCGCCATAGCCGGGAGACACGATAGCCCGTTGGTGAGGTCACTTGTCACCTGTACATTGTCGGTGTTATTAGTTAAGTACTAACATAGGTTAAGACTATTGTTAATAACCCAATGGATCTCTGTTATCTGATATAATACTTAAATAAATAAAAATAAACCTGCGTCTACCTAATTTATAGCTTGGTTTCAATGCTAAGTTTAAAGCTTTACCAAGGCAATATAAGGCTGACGAAGACAACTGTAAACTCTTTATAAATAATAAATAAATTACAATGATAAATGATTTTATTTCTGTAAGTAGGTTTGTACAAACACTTTTACACGTCAATCATATTTTTTTTTAAATAGATGAGGTCGGCTAACTATAAACTATATAACTATAAAAATAACTTATCCTTGTCAAAATACTTGGAGGTCTACTACTTGTCCAGGAAAAGTACCAAGTGTTTAGATGATGTGTGTGCCTGCAGCGTTGTGTTAACCCAATCGCTGATGAAAGCAACGATCGGCGTATTTTCTTATAAGGCGCTAAAGTGTGTGGCGCCGCCCGCCGCGCCGCCGCCGATCGGTGTAAAAAAAAGTACCTAGGTACCTATCGTAATAACTTCGGTGTTAAATAAACGTCGCTTTTTCTAAAATACAAGTTTTGATGGCTGCTGTGAGTGGATACCATGAGCCTCATGGTATCCATACAGAGCGGCCATCAATCCACAAAATATATATAATGAAGATCACCACAGCTCATGGCATGTGGTGTGGTCATCTTAAATATATTTTGTACAAAATTACATTAAAGTATTATTTATTATGGTCGAAGAAAAGGCTAAAAAATACAATTAATTATTTTATTACTGTGGAATACAATTGTTTAATATTACAGCACCCAATTAGAAAAACACAAATCAAGACAACATAAATGCATTTATTTTAGCACTGCACTTCAAATAAAATTTTAATTTATGAAATTTTATTGCTATATTTTTAAACATACCTAACAGATTTAGATAATTATTAAGTTCGGTATTATGTCATAATTTAGTAATTGTAAAATTTTATTCAAAAATACTAAGTAGTTACATTACATTGTCATGAGGAAGGCATTGCGACTTTGAACTTGTATCTGAGAGAAGACTTGGGCAATGGTTTCTTGGTCATTATGAACCAGAGGCAGATATTGCAGAAATATAAAAGAGTCAGGAGCATCGTCACATGCATTAAACGACATAGACGGAGGAAGCTCATTTTTAAACCAAAACTGGAAATAATACAGAAGGATTACTGTTACATTACAAAATTATTGTAGAGATAAAGTGTAGTTAGCCTTAAACAATTAAATAGTTGTGTGTTTGACTACAAGAATCATATAGGAAGTGTGCATTTTAGAATACAAAATAAAGGTGTGGAATGTGGAATCTATTACCAAAGCACCTGTTACCGTCAAACAGGGTGAATAGGGATGCAGGGGTGAATCGGGTCAAACTTTAAAATGCGACTTTAATGTTCAAATTATATAGTTTGTTGTCATCAAGGGCACTTCATCGTTAATATAATACAGTAAACAATAGAGCCCTTTTCACCCTGTTTGTAGGTACTTTTACCAAGCAGTTGTTTGCTCTTCTAACTAAATGTACATTTCATATTTTGGATTTATAGGCTATTTTTGAATAAGTAAGATTTACATTTACTTACTCTCTATTAGCAAAGTCCTCCATATTAGTGTCTATAGAATCATTGGACCTCTGATTGTCTGGTAGTATGCAGTAATCCTTATCAAACTGCTCCTGAAGGCAGCATATCCGTTCCATAATAAATAGCAAAAGTATCGCCCAGAAATATTCAAATTCAAACACCATGTCTGTCATTTTTTACCTTCTACCATTATTATATGATAACCAAACTTTGTTTTTATAGGGGGGTCTGTGTATACGGGACTCGTGACTGTAGATATGGGCAAGGCAAATGCCGCATCCTGGAAAGGGCCCACCATTGAACCACGTATCTGCCAGCCAAGGTCCCCGCCTTGCCGCGCTTTGTCTTCACTATACGCGGCCGCTACATCCGGGAATTTTTGACCGGCTTTCAATTTTTCCAACGCCTCCAAGCATCTTGACTGTTTCTCACATAAAATATGACGTACCTTGACAGCTGACCCGCCTTTTTTCTCTTTTGCTGCAGATTCTAAATTTAAAACAAAGAGAATGTATAAACCGGTGATATTCTGTAAAAGTCTCACCTCACCGTGAAAACTTAGGTGAAGTGAGCTGTCAATAGTGTCAATTCCTAGCAAAAACAAACTCACTTCATCAAGTTTTCACGGTGAGGTTTTTACAGAATCGACCGGAAGGTTTGTCAATATTTCTAGGAATAAATTTCACAAAAACTCACGCAACACAAAATGTAAACAAACCTTTCGCGTCGCCGCCAGATTTTCCCGCGCCGGATTTAGCTCCTCCACCGGCTTTACCCTTTTCAGGTTGCTTTTTAGGTGGCATGTTCTATTCTTCAGTAATGTAGCTATTACTTCTTACTTTTTTTCGTACTAAATCATAAACAGTAAAATGTTATCAGCTGCACAGAGTACAATAATAATTTTATAGTTAGGTCAGTCAGCTGTTTAGAAAAAGTGAGGTTATTTTAACTAAATGTTACCAGACTAAACAATTTTTTGAATTGCGGTTCGGTTTTTTTTTAATGATACTGTTTATTTCTTGATTTTTTTGTGGTTTCATCAACCATTTTATAGCCGAGGTGCCAGGCGTGGGTATAACTAATTAACTAGAAAATGAAACCAGCAAAACAACAAAGTTAGTGTTTTTGTAGTGTCAACAGTAGAGGAATAACCGTAAACTTCCGGAAAAAGTCGACTTTTTGCATAAGAGTTATTTTTGTATCTGTATCAACCTAAATATTTCATTCAAAATCATTCATTGAACTGACTGATCCAAAATTTCTCATTCAAGAAATGGTTTTTGTTTAGCTCAAAGTAATAATTTGTTTTCTTTTCTACATGAATTTATATATGCGTTAGATTTACCTATTTGGTTCTTCGTGAGACTATAATCATGTGTATTTTGTGTAGATTTTAAATAAATAGTCAATCTAATCGGCCTGATACGAAAAATATGAAATTGCCGTCGTGTACATTACCCTTGTATATTTATTAGTGGTGTTGCGAAATAGATACAATACACCCAATAATCATGGGGATTATGTACGAAAAGCGTCCTCTGAAGAGGCCACGGCTTGGGCCTCCTGATGTGTACCCTCAGGAGCCCCGCCAGAAGGAGGATGAGCTAACATCTACGAACGTAAAACATGGTTTTTCCACAACACCACAATCCAGCGATGAGTTTGGTACCGCAAGGAATTTTAATTATTCAGCATCCAAGGTAAGAAAATAAAGTGCTCCAAATACAGTCATGTATTTCTTCTTTACCTTACATTAGTATGCAATATGTTACCTTTGTAAATAGGTCAACAGGCCTTGTATGTTTATCACATTATAAAAACAACCTCAGAAGGTTATAATATGCTCCTTCACATTGACAATGATGTTTAAATTTATTTAAATAACCCTTCCTCTGTTCCAAATCCTGTATGAATTATAAATACACAAACCTTTTAAAACCTTTTTGAAGGAATGGAAGACATCAACATCAGAATTGTTTGTCAACATATTTCACATTACACATATTTTCTCTTTGCAGATAGGACAATTCTTTTCTAGTATACTTTCTAAGAAAGAAGAGTTGAATACTCTGCCTGATTGTGGGAGGAAAAGGCAGCAAGTGAATCCTAAGGACAATTTCTGGCCAGCTACTGCCCGTACTAAAGCACAGATTGAAGCTTGGTTCAAGGATTTGGCAGGTAATAAAAATAAATTTATTAAACCATTGTTACAGCCATTTTCTTAACCATGATTACATACAAAATATTGAAGACATCAATTTTAACACATTGGAAGTAATTCCAATGTGTTAAAATTGACTGGAAGCCGACCCCAATCAAATTGGGGAAATGCGTAGGCAGATGATGAAATCTGTAATTTTTAAGTTGTACATAATAAAGGGTATTCTATTAATTTTTTCACATTATTAGATATTATTATCATTCACAGGAAGCAAACCGCTATCCCAACTAGCAAAAAAAGCGCCAAACTTTAACAAAAAAGAGGAGATTTTTATAACACTGACAGAGTACCAGGTGTCTATGCCCAGAGCTGCCTGGTTCATCAAACTTAGCTCTGCTTATACTGTGGCGGTGTCTGAGGCTAAGATCAAGAAGAGACAGTTGCCAGATCCTACCACTGGTAAGTTTGGGTCAATTATAATAAATATTAAAGTTTCAGCATCCATTTGAAACTAGGAAGTAGATAGTTACATAGATAAAATATGTAGTACACACAACAGAAATAGCACAACACACAAAATCAATTTAAATGATAACAAATTACATGAATGAAAATTAGAAAGATACAAAGAGTGAGAGAGATAGAGACCGAAAGTTGCATGGAGGGCATAATGCCTTTTCCTTTCGTAACAATTTCTACCAGTCAACTTCTGCCGCAAACTGCGTCAAAGGAAATCCATACTTAATATTATAAATGCGAAAGTGTGTCTGTCTGTCTGTTACCTCTTCACGCTTAAACCGCTGAACTATTTAGATGAAATTTAGTATATGTAGAGATAGTTTGAGTCTCGGGAAAGGACATACGATAGTTTTTATCCCGATATTCCCACGGGATCGAAACTTATGCCGGTGAAACCGCGGGCGCAGCAAGTCTATTCTATAAAGTGACGTTATGTTATAAAGCAGCTATCACTATGTCTTATACTTATTGTAAGTACAATTAGATCTCAAGACACAATAGAAATGTTATGGTGTCTATAGTTGTGACATAAAAAAAAGTCATAAAAATACTTATACATAGGTATAATCTACATAAATAATGCAATATCATACTCTCAGCTCATCTATACAGTACAAATAAATAAAATTCAAGTGTCTGTTTATTATAATGCCAAAATAATAGCTTTTTACTAAATGCTTAAGAAAGTATATAAGGTGCTTAGAACAAAAAAGCAATTTTTAAAAATTTTGTCTGTCTGCCTGTTTGCTCCGACTAATCTCCGAAACGGCTGGACCGATTTTAACGGGACTTTTCAGTTATCTCCCAGTGGAGATAACTGATGTTATAAGAAGTAACTTAGGCTACTTTTATTTTAGAAAAAGATTTATGGTTCTGTGCAAAAAAATGAGAACCTTGTCATCCAATTTGTTTCCCGACGTGCACATGAACGAAGTCGCAGGCACAGCTAGTTATTCATACATTTTGACCATTGTAGACTAGTTATAACTCCTTTCTTGTAGAATGGACCACAACATTGATCAAGTTCCTCAAGGATCAAATACCCAAGTTAGCTGAACACTACCAGAGTGCAGTTCCAGGCAATGTGTCCGATAAAACACCTCCGTCACAATCAGGCCAGGGAACTCCAAGCCACAACTCATCTGGCAATCCACCGGGGAGTTCCACACCCAACTCTACTGTGCCCAACTCCATGCATTCTCCAGGGAATTCCAGTAGTAAGTGTATTAGAATCCCATTTTTACCACAAAAAAAGTTATAGTTATAAGATATCAGCATTTGCAAGATACAGTTTTTAGAAGAATGTCCTAAATTGTCAATGAATCACTATACATTACATCAAAAAAGATATAAGTATCACTATTTATACCTTTTTAGATGTGATTATAAAACTGGTGTGCCTTCTCTATATGAGAAGAAGCTTATGTCTTGTTGTTAGAAAATAATGGCAATAGGTTTGTTAACATCTGGTGAATGTGGATGTACTTACTGTACCATCCTGCCAACTCTTTGGAAAATACATTTTTGAAATACTATACATAATATATTTTCTCCAGCTCTTGGCTCACTAACTCCTGGAGGAAGTGAAAGCACAGACTGGCGACAAGCCCTCAAGCTCTGGAACTACTGCTGCCGCCTCGCTAAGTACCTGCTGGACGAAGGTCTGCTTGACAGGCATGACTTTCTCACCTGGATCATTGAACTGCTCGATAAGAGGGCTCCTGATGATGGACTCTTAAGGTAATTTAAAACTATGTAGAGATTTTCCAAGCACTTTCTTCATATTGCGTACTTAAGAAAATCCTGTACTTATAGTATTTTTATTTCAGTGACATAAAGTTTAAATTGCTATGAATTGAAATCACAGAAGATAGACCTAACACAAGTATCACGATCTGTATGACAACCAAGCGTGCCTTTTTTTGATTACCTACTATGACGTCACAAGCACTATTTAGTGATAGGAAAATCAAATCGATTTAAAGACGCCGCCCCGTGCGGCACCCGTCTGGCCTACCCTCATTCATTCCCCCCATCTAATTTTTTGCCTGATTTGGGTTGGGACAGCTACATTTTTCTATTCGTGATTCTTTACACTTTTCACTAACCATTGTACCTCTATGTTATTTGGATCTAAAAATATAACCATTTTGAAAGGCAACAAAATGTAAAGAATCACGAATGGAAGAGTGTAGTTGTCCTGATTACTCCTGACTCAAATCGGCTAAAAAATGAGATAGGACTTTTAGTCATGCGAGTGACGATATACAGGGTGTTATTGAATTAACGCAAAACCTCGTAAGGGGTCATTGTACTCATCATTATGAACATCTTTTACTATGAGACCAAACCAGAAATCGCAAAAAAAAATCAGCTGTTCCCTACATATTGACGAGTTATGCGAACATAAATATAGGGAACAGCTGATTTTATTTTTCGCGATTTCGGGTTTGTTTGTAAGAAAAAAACATCGTGAGGAAACCAGCAGGTCCTAGAACCAAACATTTGAAGACATGTGACATCTACCAACCCGCACTGGGCCCGCGTGGTCGATTACGGCCAACTCCCTCTCATAAAGAGGAGGCCTGTGTCCCAGCAGTGGGAACATTATAGGCTAATTATACTTATGATGCATCTGGAATTCTGGATGAAACGTTTGTTGTCTGAACTCCATCTTTATTAAAATACCCCATTTTCTCCAGGTTGTTCCTCCCGCTAGCGTTACAGCACATGTGTGAGTTCATATGCTGTGAGAACCTGTCTCGAAGGCTTGCCACCTCCTGTGCTAAAAAGGCCGCGGCCATCTGCTCGGTACTGTCAGATACTACGCTGAGGACTCTCAACCAACCTGCTGTGTTTGCTAAAACTGTTGATAGGAATGCAGGTGAGATTAGAAGGATCTTTTGCTTGTTAACTTAGAGTTTACCAATCAATTTGATTTAATTTTAACAGCATTACAGCAAACTTATGGGGCGTTAATTTCAAGGAATTTCTCCATTATTGTGGTTGCGTTTTACCAGCATCATGTGCAGAATTAATTAATCACATCATTCGTCAATCAACTTACATACTGTTTTTTGAACACGATGGGGTTTATTTATAAACGATGATCAAAGTTAAGTGACGTTTAAACGTCAATAATGTATGGTTAAACAGTCGCTAATCACTACTTAACTTTAAACAACGTTTATGAATAAAGGGGTTTAGGAACAGTTTATTCAAGTATGATCATTAAATCTTCTATTTACATAAAAGTAAACTATAACCTTTTCTATCTAGAACCTAATGGCGCACCAATGTCACCAGCACCCGAATCCAATGCGGATGTCAAGCCAAACATATCTCAAATCAAACGGGAACCTACTCCCGTAGAAAGCCAGGGGACTCCAAACCCCAATCACTCCTTAGGCACACCAAACCCGACCCATTCCTTGGGAACTCCGAACCCCAATCATTCGCTGGGGACTCCAAATCCCCCACAGCCAATGGACGTCCAAGTGAAGGAGGAAAGGGCCTCTCCTGCCAGAGATACTAAGGCTACGCTGACGACTGTGGTGGCTGCGGCCTTGAATCCGGTTCAAGTTGGTTTCGGAGAGATACTCAACTGTTCCTACCATAGAGATGTTATTATACAGCTGGCTACGGTTCTGCAGGTAAGAAGAAATTGTTTTATAATTATAGCGTTTCTAATAAAAAAAATATATAATAATCTTGAGTGTAATTTCTACAGAGGTTTTTCTGAAGTGTTGCGTGAAGTAGTTTGAAGACAAGATTTAAAAGTTCAATTTGCCTATAATCTATAGCGGTATCTACAACGCTACATGCGAACAACGCGTCACACTGAAGCCACGCAAAATCCTGCATCTCGCAAGCAGAGTTTACCGCGCAACTAGCATAGATACAACGGCCCGACATGAATCATCGGGCAGTTGCCCGCCAGACACAACACCCGACTGGTCGGAGGATCTTTCCTTTTCTATAGAGTATGAGTGAACTTTACACCCTGTTCCATACCACTATAAATCTATCATCTTAGTACCACCGCTTAGCACCGTACCGGGCGCCAACGTGGCAAGGCTCGTACCCGACACGGTCTAGCACTTAAACTCCCTGATCTACCATCATTTTAAAATATTTCTTTATGTCTGAACCGGATTTTTTATATATTAAACCTTATTTCAAAGTTGCTATTCAGCCACTGCGTTGACCCTGCATAGTCCTTTCATTTTACGGATCTTCAAATCAAGACTATTTTCTCAACAGATAATTTCCATCGAGTGTCCAACGGCCATGGTATGGTCGGGTTGCGGTTCGTCTTTACAAGGATCGCCACTAGATCTGCTACCGTTACCACCATCCGCCTTACCTATGCCTCACATGGACACCGCCATTACAGAGGAGCATAGGAAATTGGTATGTATCAATGTTTTTAGTTCTTTTTCGACTCGGTTTTATTAACATGTTTTTTTTTTTCTTTTCTAAATGGTGAATGATTTAGGATTTCGGGTCTTGCTCCCGCGTTTTATGACCACGAATGTTTGTAACCAGTTCTTAGAAAAATAAATAAGTATAAGTAGTAATGTCGCCTTGCTTTACATACATACCTAATCTGTATTCGCGATTTATTTGCCAAAAATGTAAACAAATATGAATTTATGGAAAAATAACTTTAAATCCTACACCATAAAGTTCAGTTTACGCTAAAGTTCAAACATTTTTATAACTTTTTCAATAGTGCTAGTCAATCTGAAATCAACTTAAGAGCCTATACTACCTCAGCTAAAATTCACTCTTTATCTCGCTCGCACGATACTGCTAGCGGACTGTGTGAAAGCGAGACAGAGTGCGGTGCTGGGCGGGAGGCAGCGCCAATAGTTTAGGTATTTGCTTTTTACGGTGAAAATAAAGGTAATTCAAAAAAACTAACTAACATAAAACCTGCTTTATAGTTAGTTCAGTTAGTATGCAAAGTTTCATGATCTAATTTGAAGTATTTTTTTAATACCAGGGGTTTATTGTTCGGTTTGGAGGTAACTTTGGAATTATTTTCTATCGAGAAAATTTTATGGAATCGTGTTTTCGTCTAACATAAGACCTTACATTAATCCTCAACTTTAGCATATATTTATTTCAAAATTAATGCTGCGGAATTTTCGACATAACGGAGGATCATGCTAAGCCATTTGAGGTAGTATAGGCTCTTAATTACCATTAAAATAAAGTTGATATTTGTTTAACTTGAAATAATATTAATTTGAAACATAAGTTTGAATAGACTTTACATAAACTCACGCCGTCTTCCCATGGGGTTAGGCAGAAACTACAGAATGCCACCTGCTAAGCGTAGTAGGTATGCTGGAACAGGGAACAGGAATTGTAACCTTGTTTTTAAAATGATTTATATTCTTTTATGCTAGGTGTATGAGGCTGAACAAGAAATCTCGGCGAGAAGTAAAAAGGCTGAAAGCAAATGGTGCACGGATAAGTGGCAGACTAGCTCCCAAGGTATACTATATTTATAAATGCTTTCTTACTACTTAATAAATCTGTTATTTGTAAAAGGCTTATATTTATTTCGCGATAAACGTTTTACTGGGTGTCCTAATAGAAGTATATTGTCGCGCGAATTCGCGAAGGTCGCGATTATTTGTTTAGGTTTTCAATAGAGAATATGGATGTAATTATTTTTTTGACTCAATGAATAAAATACAGCAATAAAAAAAAATCCAGTAGATTTTTCGATTTATCAAAAACTCCCTTGATAAAAGTGATTTATATTTCATTTTTCAACCCTGAAGGAAACCAATTCTACTAATATTATAAAGGCGAAAGTTTGTGAGTGTGTGTGTGTGAGAGGGGGTGTGTTTATATGTTTGTTACTTCTTCATTCTCAAACGGCTTGACCAATTTTGATAAAATTTTGTATGGAGGTAGCTGACACCCTGGATTAACATAATTATAGGCTACTTTTATCCCGATATTCCCACGGGATCGACATTTACGCGGGTGAAACCGCGGGGCGCAGCTAGTTAATTCATATACTTATATGTAAATCAAATAGCTTATGTTTTTTTTCCAGCGCGAGTACTAGCGGTGCTAGAGGCTCTAGACAGGCACTGCTTCGACCGAGTAGACCCAAACAATAATCTGGACACGCTGTATAAAGAAGTGTTTGCCAACTGCCCGCCGCCTTCTAAGGATAACAGTGATACCAAAGACCCGGTAAGTGATACATTGTGGACCTTATATCTAATAACGTAGAGTTCGGTTTTCACTGAGTTTTTGTTTATAGTATTTTCGATATTTTTTAATATCATATTTTGCCTAAAGCGTCCCAATACAGGGCAAAAGCCTCCTTTCCCTCGTTCCAATTGTCCCATTATCCCATATTGCGATCTGAGACCAATCCTTCACGTAAGGTTGCAGTTCATACCGTCGTTTCCTTCTGAACCTGCTGCGAAGATGATGATGACTATTCTAAATTGAACTTTGATCACTATGATATAAAGTTGATATTTGCGTAAATTGGGTGTAGAACCAACGTCGTGCTTTCCCAGTATAACTAGCAATGTTCCATATCCAGGAATGGGCATGTCCCTACTCAGTGGTTCGTGTGATCTGCGAGTGGGCAGTATGCGGCGCGCGCTGGGGCGAGCACCGAGCGCAGGCCGCGGCTGCGTTACTAGACCGACGTCAGCACCACACCACGCACCACCACCACGATCATCATGCTACAGGTAACTGTATACCACATCACACATACTCAGTATAAAGTCGCAATTATATTTAGCCCGCGCCGCGTGTCGCCACGCTGCCTGACGCAACGGCGGGTTATTACATTTGCGTGTCGTGTCGCCGCGCGGCCCCACGAAAATTCGTCTCAGTCAGTACAGCGGTGGCCTTTTGAGTAAACGTCTACAATGTTTTCTTCAGACTCGGATACGGATTTTGAAGAAAATGTAGCATACCTGCTCATGTTAAGCCTGCTCAAAAAGGAAAGAAAGAAAAGGAGATATTGGGTACATCCAATAAATACTTCAAGAGGAAGCCGAAGTGAATATCATTTGTTATCACGACTTCAATTAATTCGTCTGACATTTTTAATACACGTCCACTGTTCTACGTCGCCACTCGGCTGTCTGCGCGTGCCCACGCGTTATTACACTAGGCCCGACTGGGCTGACGCGTCACAACCCCCACCACCGACCCCACGCCGATCGAAATCGCTCGGTCTGCGTGGCGTCAGCAGGCTCTGCGACACGCGGGACGGGACTAATGTAATCAATCCAGTACTAAATGTATGTAACCGATAGCTTACCCACGCGTGGCGACACGCGGCGCGGGCTAAATATAATTGCGGCTTAAATCTCATGTCGATGTGAAGCATTCACCTAAAGCTCGACACAGCTCGCAGGAACCTACCCTTGTAGAACACAATTATCTTTCCTGTTCTGTAGCTAACATTTTAGCGCATGCGCTTGCGCTAGTCGATTGCACACTGGGAAAGTGATCCGTACACACACTTGAGCATTGCAACTGTTTCGCAAGTTACAAGGCAAATTCGAAGCGGCCCCCCCCCAATATTTTTTTGGTTACTGTGCAAACAAATACCTCTTTCTCCAAAACCATGATGTTCGGCACAATATTAATTTTCTTTTGTTTTTGCAATTTGCAGGTCAGTAATCTTTGTAATGTCTATTTCATGAAATATCAATCAATAGGATTACATGAACTTAGAAGGTTATATTGATGATTTTAATCTTTATAATTCTGTAAATACATACTTGTTACGCTCGCGAATCATATTTTGTTCAACATATAACCTGTCACTGACCTGCAAATACCAAAAAAAATAAGAAAATTTGAATTTCGCGGGTTACTTTGCGCATATTCCCCCTTAATCCTTTCGAACTAGACAATTTGATGTCGACGATGGTTTACAAAGTTTTTAATAACGCGCGTAGTTTGGGACTACCGACTAGCAAGGAATTGATTTTGTTACAGGATCAGATGACAAAGAATCCGTGAGCTCCGGCACAGGTCTTTACAACGGACCGCCCGTATTCCAGAACCTTCTTTTACGCTTCCTTGACAACGACGCCCCGGTTTTAGGTAAGTGAACTATCTAGTCTGTAGCTGTCAAAGACACTTCGATTCTAGTCTTACCTGTATAATCAGAACACTAAATTGCGACTTAAAAACACCAAAAGGTTCTTAATTTGATATTTATATGACTACTAGAATTCGTCGGAGCAAATGTATTCATTACGCGTGTTTCGAAAACTTCGGTGGGGTGAGTCTCCAGGTCGGCTAAGTAAATTATGCTGTTAGAAAACCGGCTGTTGGCAGATTCCACGATATGTTTATTGCTCTCTTGTTTCTTTTTGTGTTTATTGGTTTTTGGTACCAATAAGGGTCAGTTCACACCGAGACGGGAGGCGACGCGCAGTTTTCAAAATAGAAATACAATTACAGACCTTATCTATTACACAAAAAGGTACACAATGCAGGGCTCACTGAATCGTGTACCTTTTTGTGTAGTAGATAAGGTCTGTAATTGTATTTCTATCTTGAAAACTGCGCGTCGCGTCGCGTCTCGGTGTGAGCTGACGCTAAGAATTTCTTTCTTTTAATTCTAGACGAGAGCCCCAACTCCCCGCCGGGCAACAGACAGCAGTTCGCCAACTTGGTGCACTTGTTCGGCGAACTGATTCGACGCGACGTGTTCTCGCACGACGCTTACATGTGCACGCTTATTTCCAGAGGTAACTACAGTCTTGGACTAAAAATTGCTTGCATATAACTGTTGTTCTAAGGTCGCTCGCAAAAAGAAAATATAATCAGGGTTTTTTATTGACTTTGCCCTACTGCTGGGCAAAAGTCTCCCCTTTCTCCCACTAAATCTCTCTATGTTTTGCGATTTCTGTCCACATTTGTCATTCCTTCCACGTTTCAATCCCTTAAACATAACATACTCTCCAATATATTCCAATTTAACGCGATTTTAAATGCAGGTGATCTAATATCTCCAACGGAGCCTACATCGACGAATGGTAGCAGTGGACACACGGTGGCGCCACCTGCCAACAGCACCGGTACTAATCACAACATGGATGACGACATCTTTGCAGGCATCGATCTCAAGCCTAAGATGGAGGTGAGTACGAAAAACACTCAAATTCAAGTCTTATTTACAAATATCATTTTTGCAGTCCCTTGCGAAGGCGAAGCGAAGATGTGGCGAAACTGACATGTTCCAACCCGTTTGTGGTTATAGTGGTTGCAATTAAAACCTTATGCCATTGACATAAATGTCATGTGACGCGAGATCCTGATTTGTAACGACTACTTGAAATGCCACACAGATAGATGAAAGCAAGTCATTGTGATACTGCATTTGAGGAGCACTACTTTCGTTCGCTTTTGACAATGAGTTCGTAACTTTTGCTCTATTTTAAAATCGTACCTTTTTATAGGAGAACGTTCGAATGGATTTAGACGACTCAAAGATTGACGATGACCTTGACAAGTTGCTGCAGCATATCAAAGAAGACCAACAAAATTCTATGGACGCGCCTGATAGTCCGAAAGACCCTGGAGAGCCTTCACACAGGTGGGTAATTCAGTAATAATTGCAATTTTGCATTTGAGATTTATTGTGCAGTTGCTCTGACTGTCTTTTCAAACGTTTCTCGGGCACCCAGTAGCCGGAACGTGTAAAAAGAACTGATAATGAGACATTCATTTCCGTCTTCTATTCATCGAACATCATTCGATGTTTGGCTCTGTGTCCTTTTGTTTACTGATCGGTGAAAGTGCAAAAGACTAGTGTTGTATTCATTTTTTTTCATAGCTATTAAGATTTTAATTTAGTTCTTGTTTTTTGCTTTTAGCGATAAGACCGCCCATTGTGTCACCCTATGTACAGTTTCTATTTTTATGTCTGTAATTTATTTGGTGTATTTGGTGTTTATTTGGCATAATAAAGAGTATTTCTATTCTATTCTTGTTACAGCGTAAACTCGCCAATGATGGGTCCAAGCGGCATGAGTATCCCGGGCATGCCGTCGATGAGCATGGGACCAATGTCTGTACCAGGTACGCAACCTATTCATATAATAAAACGATAAAGAATTCGTTTTGAAAGCTAAGAGCGTTGATCACGCGAAGATATTCGTCGAACGTATACAGTTCGCGTCAAATAACTTTGCCGCTCTGAAGTAGGCAACAAGTCACTGCGCAGTAGTTAATCCTATGAATACAACAGCAGCGCGCATGGCGCGGATTGGCGCGGCTAGGAAAGAGCCTAGCTTCAGAGCGGCAAAGTTATTTCACGCGAACTGTACACAACGGTGCTTTATATCCAACCACGTCTACGAGATGCTAGTGTATGTTTTACGCAGCGTTTATACGATGACAACGCTACGTCACTACCTACGTTGGACATACGCTCAGTGAGTCATTATTCATGGTAAAAAATTTCATAAACAGTTTTTATTTATTGATCGTCATTTCCCAGGTATCCGCACAACAAGCTCGGGTCCTTCAAGCGGCTGCGGCGGCGTGACGTCGGGCACATTGTCGCGACACTACCACTACACGCTGCATTTCCCGCTGCCGCCCACGGAGCCCGAGCACACCCCGCACGACGCCAACCAAAGACATATACTGCTGTACGGCGTGGGGAGGGCTAGAGATGAGGCTAAGCATGTTGTCAAGAAGATGACCAAAGGTATGACGTGGTTTAGCGTAAAAGCAAGCTTTCATGCACTTAGGCCCACTTGCACTACAAATCACTAAATACGTTTAGCGCTAGACATATTTATGTCAATCATATGTCATTCGTGGATCTTTGACAGTCGTTACGGGTAGTCACATGCCCGAAAGTGACAACCAGTCTTAGCAGGGAGTATCGTATTACCCAGTAACTGGGTTGTGGAGGTTAGATAGGCAGTCGCTCAATGCAAAATGAGACTGGAAGCCGACCCCAACATAGTTTGTAAAAGGCTAGGCAGATGATGATTTATGTAAATCATCATTCTGTCTCAGTCGTCTTTAAACGGTTGACAGAAATAGAGTGATGATTAAGATATGTCTAGCGCTAAACGTATTTCGTGATTTGTGGTGCAAGCGGGCGTTAGGCTAAAAAAAAGTAATACATTTAGAAAATATTAAAATTTGCGCCCCTCTTGACGCAAAATGAGCCCTAGCGAAATTATTAAATCAAAGTGAATGTTTATTTTCTGCGATACAAACTACGTTTGTCTCTATTTGAAAAGTGCTTATTGTGGTAATCACCAAGCTGTTTGTAAATAAATTGCTTTTTATTGCAGAAATATGTAAATTATTCTCCAAGAAGTTCTCAATCGATGTAGCTGAAGGCGGAAAGATAAAGAAGCACTCCCGCAGCGAATTTAACTTTGAAGCAGTTACGCAGAAGTTTCAGGTATTAACATAGTAATTACACTTATAATGTCACTGTCTTTTTCATAATAAATAATATCCAAAAATACAATATTTATATTGGTATGAAAAATTGTTGGAAATCTGAAAGGTCATAATGCCGTCCAAATAACGCGTCACGACTTGCCATAGGCGTCGTTCTTACCCCTGTCACCTCAATATCTACTCCTATTTAAATGTTTTATATAAAAACTCATTTAAAATCGGCATTTCAAAAAAAATCAATATTTCGGCTTCATTCCTATTGAATCATTTGTTTTAGGCAATGTCCATGTACGAACAAGGCGCAGTTTCCTGGGCAGTCGGCAGTGCGGTGTGCGAAGCCCTAGCGGCGTACGCGGCTGGAGCCACCACGTACCTACCGCAGGCCGAGCATGTCGCATTCGCGCTAGATCTCATGGAGATCGCGCTCAACGTGCACGGACTTATTGAAACTTGTATACAGGTATTAATGATGATGATATAGGCTACTTTTAAACTTAGATATCCTTCATAATAAAATACGTAATTTTAAAAAATCCAGCCTATTAACTTTAGTAGACAATGTTGACATTGCATTCTTTGAGGTTCAAAATTGGCATAATTTACTCCAGGTTTAATAATAAAGGGGATGTGTGTCTTCGAATTATTTCTTTGAATTCCGCATATGCGTGATTGTCTATGTCGAAACATTATAGTCCGCGCGAAACTAGTTGGTCGCGCCTTAGGTATGTGAGCGGTGGGACGGGAGGGCGGGGGCGCTTTGTCATGACTCAGTGCGTTGCGAACAATAGGCAACCCTGCCGCCCTCACCCCCCTCCCCACCCAAGGCGCGGCCAACTAGTTCCGCGCGGACTATAGTCCCGTCGATATTCCAGTCGTCCTTCGTCCATTAACGCCTATCAAGGCTTATTTATTATGTAAAAATTAATTATTCATTTTCGAAACACGATAGATTCTGAAGGAGTTATCAGAGGTGGAGAGTGCGCTGATCTCTCGCGGCGCGCCCAGCAGCGGCCTGGCCGCGCCGCGCGCCTACACCTCCGCGTTAGCGCTGTACACCGTCGGCGCGCTAAGGAAGTACCACTCCTCCTTACTATGTAAGTCATGTACTAACCCCCTTACTAATAAACGTTGTATAGCGTCTGTATAGTTACACAACGCTTTGTCTTCTTCTTTCGAAAGTCAAATTACTGTCGACTGAAAGAGAGATCGGTGTGTAACTATTCATCTGATATAGTACGTTTATTAGTAAGGGGGTAAGAATACGTTATTCTCTGCTTTTACAGTTCTAGGTAGAAGACTTTTATCCTGTAGTGGGACAATTATTTTACTATCCTATTTTATCAACCAAGATAAAGAGCTTTTGTCGGCATGGTTTTATTGAGTTTTGAGTAACAGACTCAATAATAAATAATTTCAATACCATCCCCAATCGTTCTTAGAACTGTCTTTGCAATTGACGTACAGTGTAAGCGTAGCTCGGACGCATGGACAGCGTAGGTTAAACTTACACGCCACGTAATTACGTCTTAAAGTCGTCTAGAGTCGTAATTACGGCGTCTTGTGTGTCGTCTGCGCTACCCATAACTTCGAGGAACGCCTACGCTAAACCAACATCTAACACGTAGGCATTGACATTTGCTTTCATCCCCAGTATGCGTCGAGCAAACATCAGCAGTATTCGAGCAACTGTGCCGCCTCGTCAAGTGCGTGGTGAACCCCGGCGACTGCGGCTCGGCAGAGCGCTGCGTGCTGGCGCAGCTGCACGACCTGTACAAGGCGGCCGCGCATCTGTGCCACGCGCCGCACGCCGACACCTTCGCTAATGCATACCCTAAGATCAAGTTAGTATAATATTAGCTCCTTAGAAAAATACTTTGACAAACTTTTAACAGAATTAGAACCTCTTTTACTAGGGAACCAAAAGTTATGTATTGTGATAATAACAATATTGTGTTAATTTTATATGAAACTAGTTTCTGCCCGCGACTTCGTTCGCGTGATGTCGTAAGACACCACAATATACTAAAATAACAGCCACATTTCCCGCCCGCGCTATTATTTCTTCTCGCTTAGTGTTCTTTTTGCTCGGATCCTAAGGGTCGTAGCGTGATGTTAATACATTTAACCTTCCTCACGAATTGGGCTATCAAATGCAAAAATATTTTTTCTAATCCGATTGGTAGTTCCATAGATTAGCTATCGCTATTAGCTATTAGTGTTCAAACAAACAAACTCACTTTCGCAATTAGGATGCTGTGTGTGTGTGTAGTAAAAGAAGTTTACATTCATAAGAAATGTTTGTCAAATAAGCATAGTTTTGATCTTGGCCATTCTCATTATGCCAATAGATGTAAATGACAATGTTATTTTCAGACAAGCTCTGTATTCTCCACTGCAGCCGACTCCGTCAAACTACCCGTACAATCCTCAGTTTTTGAGCGAGTTCTTCACTAATCCACGTAAAGGTAAAGATTTTACAATAGAATTATTAATTTTAAAACAAATGGGCTGCATTAAAAAACACGAGCGGCACGCGTCAACGATAGAAGCAACTGCAGCCGTCGATACCCGTAGACGCCCGCCCTCGGTGCGTCGGCGGCTGTCGTAGACAACGTGCCGCTCGTGTGTATGCACACCAAGGGTACAAGCAGTACGGTTGTAAACACGTTGACTGCTGCCGTCGATATTCAGCGGCTGCAGTTGCCGTTGACGCGTGTCGCTCGTGTGTATGCACACCAAGGGTACAAGCAGTACGGTTGTAAACACGTTGTCTGCTGCCGTCGATATTCGACGGCTGCAGTTGCCGTTGACGCGTGTCGCTCTTGTGTATGCACACCAAGGGTACAAGCAGTACGGTTGTAAACACGTTGACTGCTGCCGTCGATATTCGGCGGCTGCAGTTGCGGTTGACGCGTGTCGCTCGTGTGTATGAGCACTTACTCCTCGTTTAGAACTTCAGATTACTCATAAATTTTTCGAGGTTTAGTGTTGGTTACTCCGCATTTATTAATAAGCAGGTCTATTATTTAGACTAATTATTACTGTAATTATAGGTAAAATAGAAATAGCGTGGGCGCGTCAAGTGGCCGAGTCACCGGCGAATAGATGCAGCTTCGTTTGCTCGGCAATGCTCGCCGTGTGTCGGGAAGTGGACAACGATCGGTAAGGCCGTAAGGCGAACAATTAATAAATTAAACTTTAATAATTACTAGCTGTGTTCGCGACTTCGTTCGCGTGGATAACGTGTCGAAAACAATTATCTGTCTCTTTACTAATTCTTTTTCTGAAATAAAAGTGCTCAAGTTTCTCCTTATACATCAGCTATCTGCCAGTGAAAGTCCCGTCAAAATCGGTCCAGCCGTTTCGGAGATTAACCGGAACAAATAGTCAGACGTAAAATTAAAAAAAAAAATGTTATTGGCACTGTCCGCTCGCGTGTCCCGCGTCCCAAGGTTACGTCATCACAAGTGTACCTACATTTTTTTCGACGCGCCGCGGGGCGCCCTCGCCACTCATACACGACTCGTACAGAAAAAAATTCTATGGACCGCTGTTAAACTAATGGCTGTTTCTTTAAGTGGATAGACCAGGGTAGATTATAAAACTTGTTTCGTAACTTTAAGAGACTTAGATTTATTAAAATAATCATTTATTTTTAATGTTTGTTTACATTACGAAAATTAAAAATTAAAATAATTTTCATTCAAAATCGAAAGCGATGACCCTATTTTTTTATTTACCTAAAAAATAGCCCCATTCATACCGAATCGAATGACATATAATACATACCATTGTAGTTTCAAAGTTTTTATAAACAATAACATTGACATCACGCGAGTATCCTATTACGCAGCCGTCATCGCCGTCATTTGTTTGATCAACTACAGATAACTAATTTCGTAATAATGCTACGCACACACGGTTTTTGGCACAGATGTACTCTATTTAGTAACTCGACTAAAGAACATGGAACGCAAGCAATACTCCCATAGACAAAATTACGAAATATAAAATACTGAGGCGTGGAACGTGCTTGCTGTCACAATTTTTTCCGGGTCTAGATCAGGACTGGGTCAAAAAGCGGATGTGCACACGAGGCAGAATCGGGGACGTTCTCACGCGAGCGGATACTTTCATATGTATTTAGTAAAAGCTGTTATCTTATAAAAACAATTACAGACACTTCAATTTTATTGATTTGTACGTCATAGAAAAATAATGCCCCTCAAATATAATGGCATTTTGGTGTAGAAAATGTCTATAAACTTGCCCACAAACTTACACAATAGATTCAGTAAATGATCCTGGAACCTCCAGCGTTAAAATTTTGCGACGATATCTTTTGCATTTTCACTGAGGTTTTCGCAGTTGACGTGCGCATAATCGTATCGCGACATTCGTATGTCCAGAGTCAACGAGCTAGGCGTCGTGTGCGCAGAGATGACGGCGTGGTGCAGCGGGCTGGCGGCCGAGTGGCTGGGCGCGCTCGTGGCGCTGTGCGGCGCGCAGCACTACCCGGCGGCCGCGCACGCCGCGCCGCCGCTGTACCCCGACCTGCTGCTGCAGCGCGACCTACACGACGCCGCCGCGCACGACGCGCTCGCCGTCTTCACCTGCATCCTCGTGGGTGAGTACGTGAGGCTGGCGGCCGAGTGGCTGGGCGCGCACACTACCCGGCGGCCGCGCACGCCGCGCCGCCGCTGTACCCCGACCTGCTGCTGCAGCGCGACCTACACGACGCCGCCGCGCACGACGCGCTCGCCGTCTTCACCTGCATCCTCGTGGGTGAGTACGTGAGGCTGGCGGCCGAGTGGCTGGGCGCGCACACTACCCGGCGGCCGCGCACGCCGCGCCGCCGCTGTACCCCGACCTGCTGCTGCAGCGCGACCTACACGACGCCGCCGCGCACGACGCGCTCGCCGTCTTCACCTGCATCCTCGTGGGTGAGTACGTGAGGCTGGCGGCCGAGTGGCTGGGCGCGCACACTACCCGGCGGCCGCGCACGCCGCGCCGCCGCTGTACCCCGACCTGCTGCTGCAGCGCGACCTACACGACGCCGCCGCGCACGACGCGCTCGCCGTCTTCACCTGCATCCTCGTGGGTGAGTACGTGAGGCTGGCGGCCGAGTGGCTGGGCGCGCACACTACCCGGCGGCCGCGCACGCCGCGCCGCCGCTGTACCCCGACCTGCTGCTGCAGCGCGACCTACACGACGCCGCCGCGCACGACGCGCTCGCCGTCTTCACCTGCATCCTCGTGGGTGAGTACGTGAGGCTGGCGGCCGAGTGGCTGGGCGCGCACACTACCCGGCGGCCGCGCACGCCGCGCCGCCGCTGTACCCCGACCTGCTGCTGCAGCGCGACCTGCACGACGCCGCCGCGCACGACGCGCTCGCCGTCTTCACCTGCATCCTCGTGGGTGAGTACGTGAGGCTGGCGGCCGAGTGGCTGGGCGCGCACACTACCCGGCGGCCGCGCACGCCGCGCCGCCGCTGTACCCCGACCTGCTGCTGCAGCGCGACCTGCACGACGCCGCCGCGCACGACGCGCTCGCCGTCTTCACCTGCATCCTCGTGGGTGAGTACGTGAGGCTGGCGGCCGAGTGGCTGGGCGCGCTCGTGGCGCTGTGCGGCGCGCAGCACTACCCGGCGGCCGCGCACGCCGCGCCGCCGCTGTACCCCGACCTGCTGCTGCAGCGCGACCTGCACGACGCCGCCGCGCACGACGCGCTCGCCGTCTTCACCTGCATCCTCGTGGGTGAGGCAGCGTCCTTGTGTACGTGAGGCAGAAGACATGCTGGGACCCAGGACTACGCTGCCTGCATCGAACTCATCGGTCATCGGCATCGGATGTGCGACCAATATGTGCCCTGCACACTACTACTTCAGTTTATGAATTATTCAAGCTATGCAAACTAACAATGCATTGTAATATTATTACAATATGCAATCTCTTGCGTAGTATTCCTTCTATGATAAACAAAATGTCTTATAAAATATCATGCATTTGCGCAAATTGATAGCCAATTCCATTAAAGATCTTTAGATATTTATTTTTTAAGAAAAACAAACAATAGCATACATGAATACACATAACGAGACCTGAAACATAACAAATATGCATAAACATAATATATATGGTCTCGAAGTATATTTAGCTAGCTTGATCTTAATAATATTGTGTGTTAATTCAAAACACCTTGTTCCAGCGCGCCACTGCTTCTCTCTTGAAGACTTTGTGCGCCATGCAGCGTTACCATCACTGCTAAAGGCCTGCGGAGGAGGCGGCAGTTCCGGGAATGCGCCCAACGCGCCCTCGCCTGATACCGGGGCTAGGCTGACTTGTCATTTGCTACTGAGGCTTTTCAAAACTGTGGATACACCGCAGCCTGGTATGGAAACTGTTATTTATTGACAAAAAAAATGGACGATGGTGTATTTTCGTGTCTAAATATAGTTTCGTTTCCTTTTTAACCGACTTCCAAAAAGGAGGAGGTTATATGTTCGACTTTATATATGTTTTTTTTTACATAAGTCTATACATTAATCGCTTAACAACATAAGAATTTGAAAGTCTAAAATTTTCTTCTCATTGAAAATATCGTAAGTAGGCGTCAAAATTTACAAAAAAAAATAGAATAAACTCTTGTTACAAGGAGAAGAATATTTGATGTTATTTATGATGTCTTTGCAATGAGAGGTTTTTTTTTTTGTATTAAAAAAAAACATAGTTTCCAAGAACTCTGTAGATGGCGTTGAACTGACTACGTTACTAGGTGCCAAAGCCAAAACGCTTGGAAAAAAAACATTGCGTAACGTCACATACGCTCGTTGACTGACACTTTCGCTTTACGATCTCAAAATTACATCCAAATGAAATGATAAAAAAATTGTGTGACGTTCCTTGCTGTAACTTACCAAGTTCAGCGCCATCTATCCAGCGACTAGGGAAGAGTTCAAAAAAAAATAAAAAGAAAATCCCTCATAACCCGTTTCCCTTCCCAGGTCTATACTCAGTGTCCACATCTCCGGGTCCCGGCGGCGCGGCAGCGGGCGTGCGTCTGTCGTGCGACCGTCACTTGTTAGCGGCCGCGCACAAGAACATCGGCGTCGGACCTGTACTGGCTACGCTGAAAGCTATACTCAGTATGTGTGAACAATTTTATTTGGAAGAGAAATATTGTTGGTGCCGAAACCCAGCTGCCTTGTTTTTTTCGTCAGTACAGTGACAGTAATGTCAATACTGAATCTGTTAGCTATTAGCTCGCAATTCTGAGACCGCTTAAAAATATAAAGCGACCTCGTAACTAAGCCGACGTTCGTGTGGACGTAAAAATATCGCGCACTGGATTTTGAACTCTCCGTGTTGAGCCAAGCATAGAGAATCCAAGAGATTGCGTCCCAGCGGCGGCGCCTCAAAAAACCACACGGTTGGGTATTCAGCCTTATCCGAAAGTCCGTTGAAAATCCTGTTCGCGAAAAGATCCCGGCGCGATTTTTTTACGTCTGTACGAACGTCGGATAAGGCTGTGATCACGGAATAGAAAAAACAAGTGGAAGTGCCACGCAGCTATCGCGCGTCACAATTATGCGGAGCTCCGCAACACCGGCTCTGAGGCGGCTCAATCGCGATTAGCTACTTGTTGTGATAGGACGTCTCGAACGTAACGAAAAATATTACAAACATGCCTTATTGTGCAATTTTTACATGCAAAAACGATAGCAGGACAAAAAAAATATCTTGCGGAGGTATATCGTATCAACAGTAAGTATAAAACTATGATATATTTCAATATAATTGTTTTTATTGACAAAGCCATATTTATTACTTTGTTGCGAACTAAAAACATTCCATTGCTCAAAGTCTAAATCAACTTGCTCGCTGTCTTGAATATCATCGTATACATTCTAGAAAATTCGACGCTACTCGATTAGGGATGGGACACATTCAAATAGATATCGATAAAACAATAAAATGTGTATTTATAGTGAAACTGATTAAATGATTAAATGATTAAATGATTTTTATTTCTGTAAGTAGGTTTGTACAAACACTTTTACACGTCAATACGACAAACGACAAACGTTATACGTTACCATGACATATTATGTACTCGTTGTCGTTCTTCTCGATTATTTGAATTATATGATTTGAGTTTGAGTATTTATATTCTGACAAATAAACCAAAATCATAGCTGGACGTAGGCCTCAAAAAGAACTAATACTAATAAACAGTGATAGGAATAGGTAGTGCCTATTTGCCTAAACTTCGAAGAACATAGACGAAAGTCTGAGACTTCCTTACGACTGAAATATTTTTTCGGGACTAATGTCGGGGTTTCAGGACATCACCTAAGTACATTTAATATTAATGTTATTAATAGAGTACACTAATTGAATTCATTTTCCTTTTTAACCGACTTCAAAAACAAGGAGAACATTCTCAATAACCAGTAGATACGTTTTCTATTGTTATTAATTCAGGTAAAGAACTGGGTCCGGTTGAAGTGTAGCCAGGGGCACTGGCGCGATGACTTTAAAAACTTTTCGATATTTTTTTTTCAAAACTGTCCCAATTTTATTGCAGTTTCGAATTAACCTTGACCATAGAAACTATTTAGATTCTAAGAAGCATATTGAAAAAAAAATATTTGAGAATTTTTTTCAAATTTTTTGTCGGTCGAAAATTTTTTTTTTCCTTAATTCATATTGGGATACTGCTTGCACGGGGCTAACACAGGGGGGGTTAAACTTTGGTTATTTTTTTCCTAGGACGCACCGTTTTCGAGATATTTCAATTTAATTATAGATAATTTATCCTCATCCCTAGCTGAGTAGAAAAATAGATAACAGGTGCATACGAATATGACATCTATTTCAATGATATTAGCGTGCTCAATAGAGTAATTTAGTACAGCGCCCTCTAGCGTTGAGTAGCTGAACTCGTTGTGGATTGCTCGAATTTGATTGATACATGGAAAAATCTACTTCATTGATTTTGACATGTAAAATAAAAACAACATTCAGTAGTTGTAATAAGACTTAATTTTGAACAACAATAAATAAACTTTTCGCCAAAGTTGCATTTAAATTTAGTAGCCAATTATATCATCGTTTTCTGTGTATTGAAATGTTTATTTTAATTTGCAATTGTGTGAGTTTGGCGACACTGGTTCCCGTACTAAGGAAGTCTAAGGGCACTTCCACTTGTTTTTTCTATTCCGTGGCTGTGATCGATTAAACGAACGTAGATTTTATTCAAGATAAGTAAATTCCAAAGTTTTAAAAAAAATTGTAAGTTACTTTAAGTGCAAAGCGATTGTGTTTTTGATTGATTTATACGAATATGAACATTATTACTATGCGTTTACTCCCTCTTAGGTTAGTTTTTCCTATAAGGTTCCACGGTCTAGTTCAATCCTAGTCCTTCTGAAATCAGCTCAATTTCGAACAGTATTCGTACACTGTTTTTCATCTTCAATAGGTACAATAGAATCTAATACATTTCTCCCTAGTGGTGGGCGATTCAACGGCCCGAGACGGCGGCAAGGCAGGAGGCAAGAAGTCGTGTGAACTGTCACACATACTAGGAACCAGTGACACAGTGCCTACTGACGCGCAACTAGATCTTATGTCGTAAGTTAACGTCTTTTATACAAGTAAATGCGTTTCGATACAAGTATAATTCATGTCTTGATATGTGTCCTGTTTAGTAAACAAACTCTGTTAACACTGCCAAGCAATAAGGCGACTTAAATTATTTGATTTTAGGTGTCTAATTGCTTGACAGATTTTCAACATAAAATTGGTGGAATACTGATTTAGTCAGTATAGTCTGACTTAGTCCTTTGTCTAAGTATTGTGCAAGGATAATGTTTGTTTACTACGTAGAATACTTACTTGGCATAGTAGTTTTGTTACCATTGACATCTCAACATGATCCTTGAATTTTTTTTTTATAAAAAAATTAAAAATATTTTTGTTAGTCTATGGGAATTTTTAATCTCTGAAAAAAAAACTTGTAATTATATTTTGTCATTCGAGATGGAATATTTCAAAATAGCGAATGAAGTTCGAATAAGTTTATTTTAGAAGCAATCAAGGATCATGCCAAATAAAAATCATAATTTATTGACTCGCGATGTTTTTTTTATCCTTAGGATGGTAGATTCAGAGATGAGTGGGGGCCATAGAACTCCTAGGTTTGTTTTTTTGATATTGAGTTACTCGGTTGCACATCCTACGACCACAGACTTGGCTTCACTGTGTACTGTTGTACATATACTCGTATCATTCTGACATAATGATTTATCATTGGCGTAGCTAGGGAAGAAACTAAAACAAAGTGACGTCACCAACACTGCATCCCTATTCTGCCTGCCCTGCGGGGTAATTGCGTAACACACTATCAGTAGCAATGGCTTTCATTTTGACAATTCAACAACAATCATTGCGTTATTTACGTTGTTGAGCAGACAAATTTTTTGAACATATGACGCAATGGATTAGTAATATACCTACTTCAAAATGATTCAGATTGTTATTCAAAATGTGTTACGTAATTAGAGTGCTCGTCCCACATCCCTTGGGTTGACGCAAACTGCGTCTTTCTTCCATTCTCTTCTGTCAACTGTCAACGTCTCATTCACTTACTCTGCATTCATTATGATTATTTATTCATTCACACAATCCATTCGACTTTTTCTGTCTCTCTTCTCTCTTTGGTCCATCCACCAACGCTACAGGAAAATATTGAATTTAGATTTCGTTTCAATCAAGTGTCGATGTGGTTATTCTAGGGCCAAAACCAACACAAGCTTCATGTGAAATCTTGATTCTAAAACACGTTTTTTACTTAATCTAAAATAATAAAAATGCAACAATAAAGGCCATGGCATACCGGCGAACGGCATCACGAGGAGGATTTGCCGAGGAATATCCCGTAGCATCTCACAGAGGGCTTCCCCCACGCGAGCATAGGCTACCAGACTCCGGCGCATACCGTCGCATGCCTCCGCATCCCGCCGCGGTATACTCCAGGGCGCTCCTCAATACCGCAGAGATAAATCCTCTTTGATGATGATTGTCGGTCTCTGAGCTTTGGAATCTATATCTTGTTACCATTAGATACGTACGAATTTACGTTGGTGAATTTGAAATACTCTGACCCGCCGTCCGCCGATGTGCACTGGCCTTGAGATTGACCTTCGGGATCCTGTTTTCACTTTCCTACGCATACACTATACAAAATTATCATGACTGATAAACCACATATCGCGTTTAGGCCTTTTCATACGACGACTGATACGCACGAGGTCATCGTGCAATCAACAGTGCTAAAAAAACGGACCAACAACTAAACTGGCCCTCTAACCGAGTAGGCCTGTGTCCCAGCAGTGGGAACATTATAGGCTGATTATGATGATTATGAATTAAACAAGCTGCCACTATATTATAAGTCTTCACCTGCAAAGGCCCTACCGCGATTTCAGGTTTTTCTTGTTCATAGATCCAAGTTTTCTGTCACTATCAACTTAGCTACGCCAATGCTCACTCGCTTCGCTTCTCTTCATATTGTTTGCTCCTGCCCATCATGCTCTCTGTGCAAGGGACGTCTCGATGTGTAGTTGCTTCATCCCTTTGTCTGTGAATAGAGGACACCCTATGGTTGTAACGTTGCCCTTACTAATTCAACTCTTTACTTAGAAATATTTTAGCATTTTAAATCATTTTACGGTATTTCTGTTTTTTTTTTTTACCTTTATATATTTTGTTATGTCAAGTCCTAGTTCGGATTTTGGATTTGTGCCCACATCAATTAGCTTGCCCTCTACTATTACTAGGTATAATAACGTAACTAGCAAAACACTCATTGGTTGTGCTATTCACCTCTGCCAACCCCTTTGGGAATAGGTGTGACGTTATTTTATGCAAGTTGAAGCCCGAAAGTCTGGCAACCAGTCTTACCAATTACAGTAACTAGGTTGTAGAGGTCAGATAATAAATAATAAAACTGAATCCGGTTAGACTAAACGCCAACCCCACATAGTTGGCAGATGTTCATGTTATGTTAAGTAGACCCTTATATTGATATTGATACCCTTATATTGAGAGATATTTGTTTTATTTTGAATGTTAAAAACAAATATTTTTTTTGTGTTATTTTAATCTCTTTTGGATCAGTACCTACTAGTTGTCTAAACATCATTATTATAGTGTTTTAACTCACAATATTTCCAAGTAAAGAGTTCATATCCCCTTCGGTTGTATCGTCCACAGGTAACGTCATGTGTTAACAATCGACTCTGTGTTTCACCCCTTAATGTCTACACTCTACAGGTCTTCACAGCGACTCTATGACTAATTCCTCATCTGTTATCTTTGTATTTAGTTTGTAGTCAACAATCTAGCTAATAGCCTCCCTATACAGGTTGATTTTGAGCTCATTTCAGGGATTGAAAGTACTCATGAATATTAACAATTTTGACTTTGGAATATTAAAATACCTGCCAAAAACAAAATGTATGAAATATAATTTTTCACTATGACAAGAGTTGTTCAAATACGTGAGGAGTTTTGCGCCCTGAAAAATAGCCAATGAGTTCAAAGTGACCCTATCAATTAAGGTGTGTCTAGGCCAAGCTAATAATTTCAGTCGGCGTTAGGAATTTAAGTATCGCTTGCCATACACAAGTGACTGGGTTAATGTATAGAAAACGATGCGTCATTTACTGTCAGACTTGGTCAGTACACATCCTTAATTTAAAATTGTCCTTAAAATTGCCTTTAAATTGGGTCTCAAGCTTGTTCATGTCAATAAACTAAAACGCACAACATAAATAACTAATGGGTTAACTTTGGCATACATGGGTTACATGTCTGTTAAGGCTAGCGCATATGACAGCCGCATCGGGCGGCAACGCATCGCATTGCAAAACAAAAAAGTCCAGTAGCAATGTTTCCTACGAAATATACGAAAGTGATGTAGGATTTTAGCAAGGGAAATATTGAATTGATCCTCTAAAAACCTTTATGATCGCCTTTTTTACTCAGTGATGTTCTTTTAACTTTCTGTTCTTTTGAAAAAGTATCTGTACCGTTAAAGTTGGTCGCTGAAACTATGCTAGTATACCCCGACCAAATGGGTTGAAGGTAGATTAGAACTGTGGCCAACTTGCTACATCAAGTGGTTCTTGGTAAGTTAGACTAAATATCACAAAAGGCCGATCAGTGAGTATACAGGGTACATCGACGCGCAAACTGAACCCATTCAGCACATGATTCTAGAACCCCTAGAGTAGAAATGAACCGTCCGTTATCAAAAAATAATCTGTTTACCTTACCTTTTTTGTGCGAAAAGTTTAAATAAATAAATAAATAAATATTTTTTTATAATAACCGACGAAAAATTTAAACGGCCCTACGTTTAAATTTTTCATCGGTTCAGAATCGTGTTCTGTATCCATGGTAACGGTTGCGCTTCGATGTCTATGCCCTGTATTAGCGTATTGATTAGTTTTTTACGAAATCAAAATGGGAATCCTTTGGAGTTGGATTAAATATATGCCTTTTTGAAATGCGTTGCGTTGCGGCGCGACCTACCCAAATGTGCGCTAGCCTTTATAAACGTATCACAATATCCTCGTCAATGGAGAGCCGGCAATGGTTGCAGGGGTAGCGGTGGCGTGGGTTCCACCCTGCTGGACTCCTCGCAGTCGCTTTCTTCGTTAGCTAGAAGAGTTCTAGCTGATATTTGCTCCGAGGAGTGGGTACTGCAGAAATGTCTACAGAACCCTGATGAGTTGTATCAGCCAGATATGCTCCTGGATCCTATGTTGACACCGAGACAGGCCCAAAGGTTAGTGAAATTAACATTAATAGAATTAACATACTATTTTGTATTTTAGTTAGTTTCATAGCTCTATTTTTCATCAATCTCTTTATTGTTTGATCTGTAAATAAAACAGAAATATTTGTACTCATCGATAATAGTGCAGACAGACAGACAGGCAGGGCATATTAGGAGTGCAGCGAAAGATATTTTGGGAGAGACGAAAGGAAAGGGTACGATAGATAAGGATACATGGTGGTGGTCGACAGAAATACAGAACGTGTTGCAGGATAAAAAGAGAAAGTTCAAAGAATGGCAGAGTGTTGAAGATGAGAATTTTAGTTTGAAAGCAGAAAAAAAGAGTGAGTATGATGCTCTAAAGAAAAAAGCCAAGAAAGCTGTGGCCATAGCAAGAGCAAAAGCCCAGGACAAGCTTTATGACACACTGGATAATCCAGCAGGTCAAAAACATCTCTACCGGCTTGCTAGAGCTAGAGAGAGAAAGACGAGGGATATTTGTCAGATAAAGTGTATAAAGGATGAAACTGGAATAGTTCTTTCGGATGCTGAGAAAATTAAGGATAGGTGGAAGAGCTATTTCGAGAGACTGATGAATGAGGAGAATGACTGGAGTGGTGTGCTTGAGAATAAACCAGTAAATGAGGGGTTAGTGAGAATGATTAGTATGGATGAAGTGAGAATAGCAGTAAATGGGATGAAGAATGGTAAAGCAATAGGTCCGGATGGAATACCAGTTGAAGTATGGAAGTTATTACGGGTAGATGGATGGACGTGGTTAGCTTTATTCTTCAATAAGTTGTTGCTGGAAGAAGCCATACCTGACGAATGGTGTAACAGTTCGCTGGTGCCCATCTTTAAAAACAAAGGTGATGTGCTGGAGTGCAACAACTATAGAGGAATAAAGCTAATGTCACATAGTATGAAGGCTTGGGAGAAAGTTATTGAAAGGCGACTGCGAGAAGAGACTGAAATTTCGCAAACCCAATTCGGTTTTATGCCTGGTCGAGGAACAACAGATGCCATCTTTGCCATCCGCCAGCTGTGCGAGAAATACAGAAGTGCGCATAAAAACTTGCACATGGTATTTGTTGACCTCGAAAAGGCATACGACAGAGTGCCTCGTGAAGTTTTGTGGTGGGCGCTGAAGGAGAAAGGTGTGCCAGAGAAGTATGTGCAGTTGATTAGAGCGATGTACAGTCGATGCAGTACCCAAGTCCGGTCTACAGTGGGCACTACTGGCAGCTTCGATGTGGCTGTCGGCTTGCACCAGGGTTCAGCACTCAGCCCGTACCTCTTCGTGCTGATAATGGATTCTCTTACATCGGATATCCAAGAAGAGGCTCCCTGGTGTATGCTGTTCGCCGATGACATTGTGCTGGTTGCCGAGAACGGCCTAGAGGTCCAGAGCAGATTGGAGGTGTGGTGGGAAAGACTCGAGACCGTTGGCCTGAGAGTAAGTCGGACCAAAACCGAGTACCTGTTTTGCGACTTTGGTGGTCTCTCCAGTTCTGTGCCCATATCTCTCGCCGGAACGCCCTTACCGATCTGCTCCGACTTTCGGTACCTCGGGTCGCTTGTCCAAGGAGATGGCGAAGTAGACCGAGACGTAACGCACCGGATCAACTCAGGATGGATGAAATGGCGACAGGTCACAGGAACAACTTGCGACCCACGGATGCCCCTCAAGTTAAAGGGGAAAATTTATAAGTCCGTGATAAGGCCTGTCGTACTGTATGGGTCTGAATGCTGGGCCGTGAAGAAGACGGATGAAAAAAGATTGCATGCAGCGGAAATGAGAATGTTGAGATGGATGTGTGGAGTGACGAGAATGGATAAAGTAAGAAATGAGTATATAAGAGGAAGTCTGAAAGTGGCGCCAGTGACAGAAAAGTTGAAAGGAAATCGTTTGTCTTGGTATGGGCATGTGATGAGAAGGGACGAAACGCATGTGACTAAAAGAGTGATGGATATACATGTTGATGGATGGAGAGGGAGAGGAAGGCCGAAGAAAAGATGGATGGATTGTGTGAGGAATGATATGAAAGAGAAGGGAGTGAATGATAGCGTGACGGTTGACAGGGGCGAATGGAAGAAGAAAACGTGTTGCGCCGACCCCAAGTAAACATGGGATAAGGGCAGGAAGATGATGATCGATAATAGTGCAGACACATAAAAATAAACACATGTACACACTTACCCCCTTACTAATAAACGTTGTATAGCGTCTGTATAGTTACACAACGCTTTGTCTTCTTCTTTCGAAAGTCAAATTACTGACGACTGAAAGAGAGAAATCGGTGTGTAACTATTCATTTGATATAATACGTTTATTGGTAAGGGGGCTAATGTACCTTATTCCTTTATGTTAGAACGTAATTTAGATTGCACTAACAGGAACATACATGATATTCTCACACAGGTTGCTCCATATGATCTGCTATCCCGAGTCAGCGAGTCACACTCACCCGGATCTCGATCAGAAGACCATGATCACACGACTTTTAGAGGTAACATATGCTTTAATTTATCTAACCTTATGTCAATGTGGATAAAAATCATACAGGCATACATTTGTTAACAGAATCTAGAACAATGGTCGCTGCGTATGTCCTGGTTGGATTTGCAGCTGATGTTCAAGCAGTTTCCGAGCGGGTCATCAGAGTTGAGTGCGTGGCTTGACACCGTCGCGCGCGCCGTCATCAACGTGTTCCAACAGCCGGCGCCGCCGCCGCCTGATAAAGACAGGTAGACAATAAAGTGCTCACCGAACCTCGTCTAAACGAATAGCTCGATACGATGTACTAATTTAAGATGGTATCCTTAACATCCAGGCCGCTTTGCGTGGATGTGACGCGTATTTTGCCCCAACTTGTTATTTTATTGTGTTCTTTATTTGCGTCATGTTTACCGATATTAATAAACGTATTTTCTTTCAAAGTCAAAGCATTTATTTCAAATAGGCACATAAAAGGCACTTTTGAACGTCAAAAATTACGATAAAATAGAATTGATTCTAGTCGCCCATTCCAAAGGGTAGTTTTCGTATGGAGAAGAACGGGCAAGAAACTCCACCGTTACTCTTTTAAAAAGTTTTACAATATTTTGCATACATTCATTATATAATAATAATATGTGAAGACGATGCACCTAAAATAAAATTACTATACCACAATAGGTAAAAGAATTAAAAATTAAACCATGATATATAAATTAATTAATTATCTGATAGATACATGGTGCTCACATATTTACAAACATGGTAAAAGTAAACGATTTTCATTTAAAATAATAAACAAAAAAAAAACAATTCGAGTTGTCAGTTTCTTTAACCATAACCTCACTAGTTCACACAGTGGTTTTAAAACTAAACTCCGGCTTTAAATTCTGGACCTTAATGTTGAACCGAAACTTATTGCCACTAACCTCTAACTTATTGCAACTTACCATCCAAAATAAAGTACATTACCGCAGATTGAAGTTTATCTCAATACCTGACAGACCTTGACAGATTTTTTTTTTACATTAATATTGTAACCGCTCGCTTTTTAATTACGGTGGTGTGGACCAAATAATGGTGACCTCGTTTATTGCAGGACCGGAACGGACCGTGGCGTGGTTAGCACGAGCAAGTGGTCGGAGTCAGTGTGGCTCGTCGCGCCACTCGTCGCCAAGCTACCTGCCGCCGTGCAGGGACGAGTCCTCAAACAGGCAGGACAGGTCGGTTCATCACTATTTGTACTAATAATAACGCTGAAGATTTCTCTCTGGCTCTACCAGTTGGATTTAAAAAAATATTTTTTACAAAGGCTATTTAAAATCACGCTAGAAACCTTAGGAGCCGAGCAATAAGAAAAAAGTCGGAAAGAACGCTAAGCGAAAACGAAGTAATAGCGCGGGCAGGCGATGCGATGTGACGGGGTGGGGCGGGGGAAGAAGAAATGTCACACGAACGAAGTCGCGGGCAGAAGCTAGTTCTATAATAAGTCAGCATATTAGCTAGCAACACCAACATACAATGTCTACGTCATCATTTCTTGCCCGCAAAGCCAGACTACAGTGTATTTTTTCTTGCATGTCTTATTTCATAAACACATACTGCACGAAAATCGCGAGTTTGTCTATCATCATCATCTGCCTAGCCTTTTCCCAACTATGTTGGGGTCGGCTTCCAGTCTAACCGGATGCAGCTGAATACCAGTATTTTACATGGAGCGACTGCCTATCTGACCTCCACAACCCAGTTACTGGGTAATATGATACCCCTTGGTAAGACTGGTTGTCAGACTTTCGGGCTTCTGACTACCCGTAACGACTGTCAAAGATTCACGAATGACAGGACTAAACTAATATTTATCTTCTGTCCTTTTTTATTAATGAAATAGAAAGAAAAAGATGCATGAACTTAAATTTAGTTTGTGAACAACAGAATCGGTGCCATTATTTACCAAATAAGACAAGTAAACTGAAACACATTTTACGTAAGGTTGATATTTGTTTCCTATCATTATCAGATATTAGAGAGCGGTTGGGGCGCAGGCTGCAGCGGCAACTGTTCTAGCGGCGGCGGTGGAGGCGGCAGCTCCCACAGAGACTGCAAGAGTCATCAGAGCCCTAGTTATAAAGGGTGAGTCTTGTTAGAAATAGTACGAAAAAATGGAAAGCCAGTTTCACGGAAAATTTTGTTACAAGTCTTAGTAACCAATAGTTTTGTCATCCCAGTTTATGGTTTTCAAAAGTCGATATAATCTTCGGCTTTTTAAACCATGGGCTCGGATTTGAAAATAATTGAATAGTTTATATTTATATTTACGGAGCAAGAAAGCAGCAAACTTGAACATTAATTACAGTATTTTTATCTTTTGAAGCGACGAATGCTGTGAATTTGTGTGTAAGCGCAGGATCTCTCGGTACCGTCTGGGATAGTGGCGAAGTCGGAAGTGCGTGTGTATTATGTGCTGACGCCACTCGTCTACACGCATACTTTCACAGCGTGTTTGTACACTGGGTTACCACAAGTTAGCCGCGTCCCCCTGTGAGATAAAAATACTTTATTTGAGTTTGTTGCTTTTTTGGTCCATCTATACAACGTTATTTTTAGTATATGCGAAACCTGAATATAGTTTGTTCAGAATAAGTAACTGAATCGATTCCAATCATTTTTACCGCATGTTGTATTTTGTCCCAAAATATGTATTTAAAAAAGTTAAGTTGGACTCCGAACGGCACTAAGTAGGTTAGCCAATCTCCGCGCCGGACGGTTAGGTACCTAGGTACTATTATCAATGAGCGCAAGACGGCGCGGCGCGGGTGAGCATGTTTTTGTACGGAAAAAAATGTAACTTAACAAGCTTATAACTTCGTGATTTTTCAGTATACACTTTTGAAATTTTGTACATACTAGATTCTTTACATAAAAATACTAGACACGTGTTTCGGGTTTCGCATATGCTATAAATAATGTTTTATAAATATAAACTACTTGCACTGCTGTGTATCCAATTATTTTGAAATGATGTTAACTCGCTCTCAGGTGAAGACAGTTACTTGATTACTTCTAATACTGCTATTTTATCCACATGTATCAGTTCCTCTGGTGGAGGCAGTGGCGGCAAACGTGGCGTCAGTAGCGGGGGCTGCGGCGGTGGCTGCGCGTGCGGCGGCGGCAACTCCGTGCGCCTCGCCAACGAGCCGCTACTGTCGTTAGTACTCACCTGTCTGAGGCATCAAGATGATCAGAAGGTATATAGTGACAACAGTTGGGCGTTTTGTTAAAACTAATGCTTTTTTGTTAAACTCTATAAAAATCTTAAATTCATTCATTCACTGACAGACAACGCACAGCACATGAGTTATTTTAAAACCTTAAGGGATTAAAACAGGGGATGGAAGTTCGTAATTTTTGCACACGGCTTCTAAAAACATAAATGTCAATCGAACTTTACTATAATGTAAAAGATATAAGGTTCTAAATCCGAGATATAATGTAAATCTAACATTTTTACCTAACAGGAGAGCCTCCTAAGCTCGATCCACGCACAACTCCAACACTACCTCACTCACGCGCGGGAACACGATCGAGCCGCTTGCGCAGACAGCTGGCAGGACGACGCCGCGCCTGACGCACTACTGCTGCGCTTCTCATTGGCTGGCGGCATGTTTGACGCCATCAGACGCTCCTACCAACTCACCGCTGATTGGGCAGTTTTACTCACGCAGCTCGTCGCGCATCAGCTGATCGACGCGTACAATAACAGGTAGCTGTAGTCACATCTGTAGCAGTATCACTGATTACTTACTAATGTTCTACCAGCTACTTGCTCCCATTCACTCACTCTAACAGTCTAACCCTATCGAGTATCTCAGTCCGCACTGGATATGTGACTCCCAAGTTACACTAAAACACCCGGTTCTCAGCATTACCCGTCCAGGCTGTCCCTGCCGCTTTTTTGAGGTTTTCGGTCAATCTCACTGGAGTACGTGCCATACGCTACGCTTGCTGATTCTCGGTCTCCACTTTAGAAGTTCACAATGGCCATAAGTCCATCGACAGACACGAACTGCTCACTGCCACTTCAGCTTGCTAACTCTGGCAGCTATTGTCACTCATTATTTGCTGATGAATGTAAGATACTGTATTCTTAAAGTATTTTAAGGAGGGCGAATGTCCTGAATCACGTACATCGTGCAGACTGCACTCACGTCATTATAAATCTCGTACGAGAAATAGATTTGCGAGGCTATAAGTTTCCCCCGACCCTTTCTCCCTTGCTGGGAAGATTGTAGGCCCAAGTTGCCAGCGCTTTGCACCCTCACCTGTCTGATATTTAGAGATATAATTATAATCTGTCAGCATCTTTCTAGAAAGGCCTGAATTCTCTATTACGCTCCTCCAACAGATTCGTCGGCAACAAAAATGGCCTGGCAGACAGTGTACCTACAATAAATTAATATAGTTTGTGTCGCAGCAACCTCTTCTCCACTCTGATCGACATGCTTGCCACTCTGATCCACTCCACCCTGGCTGACGGCGGCGACGATAACAACCGGAAACATTACCAGAACCTCATGAAGAAATTGAAGAAGGAGATCGGGGAGAGACACGGTCCGTCTGTGCAGTGTGTCAGGCAACTACTGCCGTTGTCCAAGAATACTATTATTGAAGTAAGTTGTTTGTCTGACATTTTGTTTTGTTTCCGAATGTTTATAAGAAACGAATGAGATATTTTAAAAGACGCTCAAGTTATAAAGCAGGACTGCTGTGTTAATTACATCATATCACAAATAAAGTGTGCCCTGGAGCTTGCAGAATAAGACGTTTTACGCGCGTATGGGTACGCATGTACAGAAACTCGCGTACGGATACTCGGGTAGCCGTTATACTAGTAACCAATACATCTCGTCCACATGACATGTTTTACTCGCGTAACTACTCGCGATGCCTGATTTTTCTGTTACTACGCGCGTAAACCGCCTTATCAGAACATGCTCATACCGAAGTGTTCGTCTTGCGCGTACCTTTCAGCATTCTAGTATTACTTCACCTTTATATACATTCATTCGTATGCTTTTTCATAGAAGCTAAAGTGTGTCTAAACTTTCACATGTCTCATAAAATGTCGAAGCTATCGACTCGCCGAACTAACCTGAGGGCCATGAAACGAACGCTAATTTTCGTTAAGTTAATTCAAAAGTCAGCAACGAGCAGCAAAAAATAAAATCAACTTTATTTAAACTTAGTAAGTGGAAAAAACCACTTTTGACGCGTGTAACGAATTGCGCCCTAAGCAATTGTTTCGTGGCCCACGCATAATCCTTACATTGAACATTTCCATACTCCTTTGTTTTATTCGTGTGCTGTAAATACCAATGTTCTGCAGGTCATCGCCTGCGAACCCATCGGGTGTCTCGTGGACCAAAAAGGGAACAAGATCACTGGATTCGATAGTGATAAGAAACAGGTAAGTCGTCATAACATTACCTCATTTGTAACAAGCAGGCTTACCCTTTAGTATTTGTTTTGTTAGCTAAGTTTTAAGTATCCGCCCGAAAACCAGATACTAATAAAATAAAACGGATAGTAACAGGGTATCTGTTGAATCAGAAAATTTGGTTTGATTTTTTGTTTGTTTTTTGGGTTCCGTACTCAAAGGGTAAAAACGGGACCCTATTACTAAGACTACACTGTCCGTCTGTCTGTCACCAGGCTGTATCTCATGAACCGTGATAACTAGACAGTTGATATTTTCACAGATGATGTATTTCTGTTGCCGCTATAACAACAAAATAGTAATAAAAATAAAATAAACTTAAAATTGAAAGGGGTATAAAAGAAACGTTTTTTTTTCGGCGTTTTATGCCTTGTAGTACGGAACTCTTCGTGTGCGAATCCAACTCGCACTTGGCCGGTTTTTTTGTTATGCTTTCACGCTAAAACGGCTGAACGGATTTGGGTGCGCAAATGGGTAGACCATCACCTGGATTACAACATAGGGCACTTTTCATCCCGATATTCCCACGGGATCGAGACTTATGCGGGTGAAACCGCGGGGCGCTGCTAGTCGCCAATAACTAAAGACATTGATCGCTTTGTGCCCGGTTGATGGCAGTAGGATCTCCCCCTATTACATGGGACACAACACACACACAACACAACTAACGAAGAGTGTGTGTTACTCTGCCTTACCCTTCCGGGATTACAGGCGTGAAGGTGTGTTATTGATCGTTTTTGACCTCTGCTTTTACTTTCGTGTATGTACAGTCAACAAAACAGATAAGTATGCAGGGTCGTCGGATATAGTTGAAGTTTAGTAAGAAACCGATGATGTGTTCGAATTTTTTTTTATTTTATCAGCTCATTTATCAAATTAAATTTCAGTCGACAACCTATTGTGATTTACATCGTATATTGTACAAAGTTGATGTCGTTGTCCACAGGGTCTCCGGTTAACGGACAAGCAGCGCGTGTCGGGCTGGGAGCTGGTCGAGGGGGGGCGCAACCCTGCGCCGCTGTCCTGGGCCTGGTTCGCCGCCACCAAGATCGAGAGGAAACCGCTCACTTATGAGAATGCTCACAGGTAACGCTCAGTAATTCTAATGTTACACATCATCGCTTGTGAATAAGCGGAGAAGTAATTACCATCTTACTTACTTACGTCTCCAAGCTAAAGTTAAGTTAAAGTTAGGTCCCACTACAGTAATTACAGGCACATGAAACATCTCAGCATTGTTTGCAGAATTAGATTCTCCACCGCAAATACCCATGGGTGTCGGTAAACACTTGCCATGTTTCAGGACTGAATTCCAGAGCACATAAGAGCGTTGACGCCGTACGGCATTTCATAAAAACTTTCAAGCCCTTATTTTTCGAAATAATTGAACCGATTTTAATGAAACTTCATACGCATAAGCAGGATACAAAGGTCTAAAAAGTTAGTTGAGAACATTTTTGAAATGTCTTATTTAAAAAAAGATAATTGGAAATCTCTGTTTGTATGGAAAATTTAAAATCGGTCTAATTTGGCTGTAACACTATTTTTCGAAAATGTTCTCTACTAACTTTTTAGACCTTTGTATCCTGCTTATGCATGTAAAGTTTAATTCAAATCGGTTCATTCATTTCGAACAATAAGGGCTTGAAAGTTTGTATGAAATGCCGTACGGCGTAAACGCTCTTAATAAAGATTATAGAAACACTATGTAATCACGTTTATTTTGTTGCAGACTGCTAAAATACCACACACACAGTCTGGTGAAACCGCTAAGTTATTATCTAGAACCGCTACCGCTGCCGCCCGAGGATCTTGAAACTAATGACAGTAAACAGGTTAGTCAACAAAACAGAAAAAATGCATTATTTTATTCATTTTAAAATCCAAAATGCAAATCGTCCTTTGGTAGGAAACGGGGAACACCTTTTGATAGAAGTAATATAATATTTTTTTGTTCAGGACAATGGTAGTTTGGATTCAAGCCCGACTGGCGCCGGGAAAACAAGATCACGAAACGCACCATGCAAGAATATCAAGAAATCTAAGCCGACCACACCGGTAACTATACAGCTGTGTAACTCGTACAATCACTCATACAATTTTTGGGATGCCTGAAGAAGCCTCCTCGTGTAGCGCAATTAGTTCCGCCAGTTACTCAACTCAACGCTCGCGCTCGGCGCAACCTGGACAGTCACACCAACACCTTATTTGACTGGCCAATTCTTCCCTTGCGGTAGTAGGGCTGACGCCCGCCTGGTTTGCGGCCACCCTCCCGCCGGACAAGCAGCCTGCTGTGTTTCGTCGATGCATGGGAGTTCCAGTCCCTTAGGCATCTTCTGGAAATGCTCGTTCCATCATAGACCTCATCCATCGCTTTCCATCAAGCGTAATCGAGGTCAAGAGCGGGCCAATTCAGCAATAAAATAATCATATAAGGAAAAAGTTGACCACTTTTGAACTTTATATTTATAATTTTTACATCAAGCACAAACATTGACACGGTCGGAATTTAGAAGCGGAATTTTGTACTTTGTTGACATCAATATTTGCATCGCATTCGGCCGTGCTCAGATCTAGAACTGTTTATTTTATCATTGTTCTGACAGTTCTTTTAAAAAGTAATAGTCTGACACAGTTTTTTCTAGGCCATTAACAAGGTTCTAAGGCCTAAAGGTTTTTAATGTTCGACTGTACGGACGCCAGCAGGTCAACCTACCCGAAACTGTCAGATTTTCCCAATCAACCTTGAACCTTATGTTTTAGCAATAAAGTCGAAAATCTATTAAAGAAATCTGACAGATTGTAGTAACTTGATGTGCTGGCGTCTGTACATTCAAGAACATAAATACGTTACACTTATGCAAGATTCAAAAGCTATTTTCTCCCAAAATATTTATGGTTTTTTTTTAATGTTACGAACTTAGTAAGTAATATCGGAACCATACTAGGTATTATGAATTAGGTATTTTCACAAAGTTACAATTTTTCACAATTATAACTCATTCATGTAATTTTTCCGAGAAAAATGCTTTCGGTGACTGAACACTAAGTATAGACGAACTATATGCGCTCGTTTTATACAGACGAGCGGCGTGCCGACGCCGGGTGCAGTGGGCGCGGGCGGCATGCCGCCGCAGCCGGCGCAGCAGCCGCAGTTCATGCAGCAGCAGCAGCAGTGGTTCCCGCCGCCCGGACAGAACTATTACAACCCTCCTGGTGAGTACACTATTATGAGGAAATAATAATATGCTCCTTGCCACACAGCTTAGAGGCCGTTTTTCAATGAGGCGGGGCGGTGGTGTTTTCTAGCCTCTCAATAAATGTATGAAAACTGTTTTTATTTTTATTGATGTAGGTAGAGTGTATTTTATATAAGAAGTACACTATGTAAAATGCCAGTATAACGCATTTCCGTATATGACATTGCTTAAATAAATTTCTACCCTGTTGGGTCTGGAATCATGTACTGAAGTCATGGTAACAGTTTGCCCGTCAATGTCCCTACCACTCTGTGTCTACTTAAGTCATAAATAAATGAGGATGATGATCACGCAGCCGGCGTGAGTCCCCGCAGCGTGGCCGCGGCGCCGCCCTCCAACAACCAGTCCAAGCAGGCGCTCAGCAACATGCTGCGACAACGAGTGCCCTTCAACCAGATGACGCAGATGCAGGTCAATGTATGTACTACATATTGTTGTTACTAAAATATTTCGTTTCCCCCACACAATATTAACGACTTTTGATTGAGTCCGCCTAGCCTATGTATCCTAATTAAACAAGGTTACTAAAATTAGTAACCCTTTTCTCACAAATCATATTTATTTTGATTAATTTTATTAGCAGCCGATCTATTTTGTAAAATGATCACTGAAAACTAAGGTGAAGTGAGCCGTTTTTCCACCTGATGCCAGACTATTGACAACTCACTTCACGTAAGTGTTCACAGTGATCGAGTCGTAATCGCAGAATTACGATTTCATCTATCAAAGTCATAGCACACGTATCAAACCGGAAAGGGATCGGCACCGTATCAACTCGAGCCGTCCACCCTTGCCCCTCTCACCCCTCCGGCCTGCCTGCTGCACCATCAACTAGCGGTCGGCGAGCCGTAAGCGCGGCGTCGCCTAGCCGTAGCCGAGTGGACGTATCGGAACTACTGATCCGCTTTGGTTACATGCTTACGTTAGGTTGACGCCTGTTTGACGACGAGGCGAAAGGCGATACGGTGCCGATCCCTTTCCGATTTGATACGGACCTTTAATCTACTTACAAAAACGAATGATTTGTATCTCAATAATATTCAGCAAACCGGCGGTTACCCTGGCGCACCACACACCCGCGCGCCGTTCCCGCGGCAGACCATGCGACAGATGCAGCCCAACCAGATGGGCGCTATGCAGTCCGCGTAAGTAGCAGACCTTTCATAATTATAGACTGAGCCTGAATCTATATAATTAGATTTTTTCTTTATACTTTCTGATGACATTAAATATGACATAAAAAGGCGACTTGCAGACCCTACAGCCTGAGCGAATGGTCCATTGAGACTCAAGCACAGCCTAAAGGGCTCTGTCGTACTTTATCATAGAATATTTTGTTCCACTTAGCCATCTTCCATGGCTAAGATTTTACGTTTAGAAAACTTAAGGCTAACCTAGATTAGGACGGGCCGCGTCGCAACGCAACGCATAGTAAAAATCCTCCTTCACCACTTTCGGAAATTTTCTACGAACTAACGTACACTACAAGTGGACCGCGCCGCATTTTATTTTGAGGAAAATGTGTTGAGCTGCACCCCGTTGCGGCTGTTTTGTGCTTGGCTTTAAATCGCATTTCGCAACCAACTGTATTAGTTGCAATAACTTAGGTAATAATAAAATTTAAATTCTTTTTGTAATTTCATCAAATTATAACTTATTCATGTTATTGCCCAGACAAATGAACCCAATGGGTGGAATGGGCGGCATGGGTCCAATGGGCCAAATGGGCGGAGTACAAATGCCCGGTCAAATGGGTGGTAGTCAGATGGCAGCCAGTCAGATGGGCGCTGGGCAAATGGGCGCAAGTCAGATGGCTGGTGGTCAGATGGGCGGCATGGGCGGGCAGATGTTTGGAGGACAGTACGCGGGCATGCAGCAGGGGTATGGAGGCTATGGGCAGCAAATGATGCAGGGCGGCCAGCAACAGATGATGAACCAGGTATAAAAAATAAATATATTTAAATAAAAATCATTTACAAAAAAGTACCTACATAGGCGTGGCAAGGTTGTTAGTAACAAGAATAGAATGGATTAACTTTTTATTTCGTTGCAAAGGGATAGGACAAAGACAGATAACCCATGCTATAAAAAAAACGAATTAAAAATAGCTAGATTTTGGTTAGGGTACCAACTTTTTTTACTCTCACATCATACTGTGCGAGTGAAAGAGCATAATAAGCTCACTTGTGTGTCCGCCGTTTTCAATAAGTGTCTTTAATGGAGCGGGTTATATTATTCAATTACATTATCTCACTCTTTCTTCTTCATCGTGTTTGTCTATACTAAACCAAATCTTTACCATAAGAGCAGCGCAGACATTGCCATTTGTCTCGCAAAGGTCTCAAATATTTACATACATAAAACAAAAATTATACTAAAAAAGAATGTTTACTAAGCTGCTCATTCCTTCTCTTCAGTCGCACTCCAAACTATGCTATGTCACCACGTCTATTTAACAAGTCATTCTTGCCCATCTTCTAGGGAATGGGCCAGAGCGTCAACCAAATGGGCCAGCAAGTCAACCCAATGACCCAAGGCGTCAACTCCATCGGTCAGAGCGTAGGTCAAATGAACCAGGGCGTCGGTCAGCCGTCTCAGATGCCGCAGTCAATGGGACAGATGAGCCAGGGCATGGGACAGATGGGCCAGCCTATGGGACAGATGGGCCAGATGGGGCAAAGTGGTGGTATGTCCGCCATGAACAGCCAAGCCGCTTCTATGGGACCGCAGGCTGGTAACTCCATGGGAGGGTTCCCTGGACAACAGACATTCCAACAGGTATTTAATAGCTACCGGCTTACTTTGAACTCAATATCAATCTTTCCAGGGGGCGAAAGTACTCTTGAATATGAAAAAAAGGGATAAAATAATACTGAAAAATGTTTCGTACAAAAATTCAATTATCCTCTGAAAGGATGCCAATTACATAGTTCATTTTAAGCCATATAATGTAATCTGTATTGTGTTTTATCGTGACTGTGATGGAGATTCTAATGTATTGTGGTTCTTTTTATTTTAGAACATGATGGGTAGTCGCGCAAGCCAAGAAGCGTATCTAGCGCAGCAGAGACAAAACGCTGCTCGACCACCGTACATGCAGGTTGGTATAGACAATAATAATAATTTATGTTGTCCTGTTGACTTTTAACATGGCAAAAGAAAATCGGCTTTGCTCATTACCTAATGAGCAAAGCCGATTTTCTTTTGCTCTATTTTAAAGTAATAGTATCGCCCGACAGCAACGCAACAGACTAATGAAGTAAATAAATTAATAGTTTAAAAAACACTAGAAAAACACGCTTTTATAAATGCACGTATAAGAAATCCAAAACAGCTATGATACGATTTTCCATCATGAAGTTCCAGTTCATATCTTCCGGCTCCTTCATCAGATCAGTTCGACAGTACCATATTATTGTATTGTCATCAGAACTACATACAGCTGCCAATTTTCATTACGCTACGACCCTTGGAAGATGGTTAAATTAGTTACCTTAGATTCCATTACATAGTTAGTTTTGCTTTGATATAGCTTTGATATAGCACCTTTACGCACATACACACACCCCCTCACACACATACACACACCCCCATACAAACATGCACACACACAGACAAACACAGACACCATAGTACAAGCCTTATGTTAAACCAATACTACTTTATTTTGTGATCAGAATTGCACGAATGATTTATTTTATCTTAACTCTTTAACTTTTGTAACTATCTAACATCCTCAAACTGTAATGTATTCATTAACATTGTAAAATCGCACTCCAGAGCCACAAGATACAAGCGATGCTTAGTTTGTGGCTCACCGAATCCGTCATATTGTATATTTTTACTTTTTGATGAATAAAACTTATTATTATTATTATTAGTTACATACAGGTCGACCTAATAAAAGCGTGTTAAAAAAACCTTAAATTTTTAACTATTTTAAAACCAATCACCCCAACTGTTTTCATAAAAGTATCATCAAAAACCATAACCATAAACCTTTTTCTGCATTACAGCAAGCACCAAACGTCACAATGGGCGGCATGGGCGGCCCAGCACCACCTTACCCTCGCGGCATGCAAAACCAGCAGAGCTCGCAATACCAACAACAAATGAACCAACAACGCATGCGACAACAGATGCTGGCCATGCAACAACAACAACAACAGGGGCCGCTTGTACAACATTTACAGAGGCAACAGTACCAGCCGCCATATTAGAAGTAATTAACGTCATACAACCTTCAATATTGTTGACGAGTCGTCCACACACTCCCGACACTATCGTCACATTACGAATAAGAGAGAGATTCTTCACACTAAGTGAAGGCGTTCGTTGAACGTAAAATCCGGCGGCACCGCGCGGCATTGCGTCGCAAAGGTATTTCGTAAGCGGAAATGATTTTCAATCTTATTTCCATACACTTAGCACTCACATTTCGTTAATTTCGTCACAAGGCAAGGGGACTTGAATGTTCCGCGAAAAGCTGCTATATCCTGCGGAAGGTTTCAGCATGCCGAACATACAAATGGTAAGGCTTTGCCATGCCGCGTCGTGCTGCCTAGTGAGCGCCTTGAACGTGACAGTAACGCCGTTTCAACCCCGCTGTCGTTTAGCTATTGTAGTGACGTCTACGCGATGCAAGAGCCAGCGTCTACGCTTCGTCAACGTGACGTCAAAGCAAGATACGAGTTGACGCGGCATTACTGTCGCTTTTGCGCAGCGCCTGCATTCGAAAAACGCCTACGCTAGTCGCGAAGGGTGCCTCAATAATGGACCAAAAACAAAGAAATACTTTTTATGTCGTATTTACATTGACTGAGATACACACGGCTTGTTGTGTATTTTGAAGTCTGTATGTTCTCTTCTCTTTTGATTCTTAATCGGAACGGTATTCACTTATATCTCTTTGCCATAGTACTTCTCGATATCCTTCTCGAACATTTAGAAAAAGGTCTATTTCGTGAGATAACCTCAGTCAATGCAGACACGACTGCTAAATTCGATATAACATCATTAAAATGTGATATGCCGTCCATACACGATAACACATAAACGGCTACTTAATTAAGAATATTTTTAGGCTAACACCCCGTTTCTGAAAGGCATGTTTCTGATCAATTATTATTATGAACAAATCTCGAGTAAGAGTGAATACATGATTTTTTGGCCGCCTGAATGACATTTTCAAAAATTATATTGGAAAAAGAAGAATGCGGTGTTAGTTCCGATTTCGGCCACTCGCGAAACGATCCTTGTATAACATTTTTATCTTTCGAAGCGACACGCGCTTTACTTGTGGTATCTCAAAAAAGTGATTCGACTGGCTCTTGTTCAGACAGCCTATCATAACAACCACAATGATACAGTATTTTTATCTCACCAAGCGACGTGCGCTTTTTTTTTGTGGTAACCAAGTGTAGTGTGGACGGGTAGCGTCAGCACATAACTTCACGTAAACACATACTTCCGACTTCGCCATTGTCTCGGACGGTACCAAGAGCACCAGCACCCTAATTGCGTAACACACTATTACTCTCAATTTGAAGCATTTTCAAGCATATTGCTAATCCATTGCTCCATAAGTTCGAAAAATGTGTCTGCTCAACAACGTAAATCACGCAATGAATATTGTTGAACTGTCAAAATGAAACCCATTGCTACTGTGTGTTACGCAATTAACCTACTGCTAACACTCGCATTCACAGCGTGTTTGTAAACTTGGTAACCGCAAGTAAAGCGCAAGCCACTTCGTGAGATAAAAATATTGTACAGTTGTAGCTGTTATGATAAACTGTCTGAACAACGAAAGTCGAATCATTGGCTTGAGATTTGACAACAGATTAAATTAGATAACAGGTTTTCAGAAATAGGGGTGTTAATAAAAATAGAACTACATTATAGTTTTCTCGGCGAAATTGCGAACATCGGAATGTTTGAAATATGGTACCCAAAACAAATAATATATATTTTTACATTTATTCAGTGTGGAAATGCATTGTTTTGAGAATTCTATGATGTGGTCCTAGCATAAAAATTTACCTATTTTCATAGACGAACACTTACGAGTGTGATGACAAATTGAAGATATTTTATCAATGTAGTTACTTTAATTTTGCTGCATATTTTTAGTGCGTAATTTGATCCACGCATTATAATAATCGAATTGTTGGGAAATTACGATTGTATTTATTTTTTATTTAGTAGACAGATCTTATTTTGTGAGTTCTATAGTTTGTTTTGTGCCCGTCTCGATATTAATTTAGCAGCTCCAGACTTGAGACCTGTGTCCATGGTAAAAAGAAAGCTGCGCAATATTTATATATATTACTATTATATTTTTGTGTTGCTAGAAGCAACACGTTGCTGGCAACACTGTATACAGTTTGTGTGCTGTTGAAACTTTTATTTACCAAGAATACATGCTGTGAGTGATCATAAAATGTTTATAAATCAACAAGTTGGATGTATCTATTTTATTGTTACTCTACTTAGTACAATTAGACGAACTCACAACCAGTAGTTTTAAGTTAATTGTAAATAGTTTGTCATTTATGTTTATTATAAGGAGAATTTAGAAGATGATTGTTGTTTTATTGATTGAAAAAAACCTTACTTCGATATGTTTATTAATCCATACTATTTAATATTATAAATTCGAAAGTAACTCTTGTGTGTCTGTCTGTATGTTACCTTTTCACGCCTAAACCACAACGGATTTCGATAAAATTTGGCAGAGAAATAGATTGCATCCCAGGCACAGACTAAATGCAGGGTAAATCGCAGGAATACACATAGGATAGTTTTTATCGACATACCTCGCGGGCGGAAGCTACATAAATAAAAGATAATGCGCACCGAGTTAGTAAATACCTGGAACCGATAATACAGCCTGCTCACTGACCTCTATCATACAAGTACGCTTGTATGATAGAGGTCAGTGAGCCTGCTTCACATCTGAAAAATAACGAGACGATGAAAATGCTGCGGACCGCTACCTGGTAATCTAACTTATGTCCGTGACTAGCGCCGGACCACCAACGCCAATCGCTTCAATATTTTGTAAATAATTAGTACCCAATTGGTACTAATTAGTACTCGAACCACAAAATTGGTACCTTAGTAGTTTTTGAGAAAATCGACTTTGAAGGTGGTCCGGCGGTAGTCACGCTCCCTTCAGCAGGACCACCATGAGCGCCGAAAAAGGGGGCACGCTACAGCTATTCTAAGTATACAAATAATTAGTACCCATAAATATCGACGGCACGGTTGGCGCAGTGGTTAAGCGATTGACTGCTGCGCTGCGTGTCGCGGGTTCGATTCCCGCACGGAACAAATATTTGTATGACCTACAAGTAGTTGTTCCGGGTCTGGCTGTTTGTGTACGTGAATTTAAATGTTTGTAAACGCACCCACAATACAGGAGAAAATCCTAAAATCCAACGTTTTTAAAAGAAAAAAAAGATTTATTTCGTAAAAAGAACAGAACTCTAACATTTGTATTTACCGAGAAATCAACGATGATAAACTTTCTCGCAATTGTTCAGCAGGACCACGATTTTGAATGTTGATTCCAATTTAGAGTAGCTTGTCGCTTTCCTCAAACCTGCATAGAAAATTAGTACCCAAAATTCAAAACTAGTACTCCAGTAGTTTACGAGATATACCATGCCATTGGTCCGTGGCGGTAGACACGGTGCCAAATTTTCATTTCAAGATTTCCCTATGAAAACTGTGATTTCTACCCAAATTTATACAAAAATTAGTACTCTCAAAGAAGTTATAGCGACCAAAAATTCAGATTCCTAAGAAATTAGCTTTCATTACTTTTCCATACTAAATCTCCGCATATAACCCGACCAAATTAAGTTGTGTTTGTGAACAAGGGAATCGGCGCCAATAACATTGACAACTTAAATAAATCATATTTATGGGTACTAATTATTTGTATATAATAGCTGTAGCGTGCCCCCTTATTCGGCGCTCATGGTGGTCCTGCTGAAGGGAGCGTAACTACCGCCGGACCACCTTCAAAGTCGATTTTCTCAAAAACTACTAAGGTGCCAATTTTGTGGTTCGAATACTAATTAGTACTAATTATTTACCAAATATGGAAGAGATTGGCGTTGGTGGGGCGGCGGTAGTCACGGACATATGTAACTTTCAACCGTAGAACGTAGCGTTATTTTGTTTTGTTTATCTGTCAGCTGTCAAACACTCGTTTTTATTTTAGGTTATGTTATGATAGCGCAGTAGGTTTTACAAACATTTTGATAAAATGCTTAATTATATAAAAATTTCTAGACATAGTGCCATCAAATCTTTCATAAATGGGCACAGTTGTGGGTGTAACAATAAAAAAATACACAATGTGGGACTAAACGATATACCGAAGATAACAACCACCGATATTCGAAAGTTATTACGACAAAAAGGCTTAGCTGTACAGGATGGGTTCACCGCACTTACTACAAAGTGTTCCATATGCTCTGGAGACCAGAAATGTGCAGATAGTAAAGTATATGTGAACAAAACGACAGGTTAGTATCATAAAAATATTGTAAACATAACCTCACCCGACTACGAAAGAACCCTTATTTTAAATAAAGTCTCATAATCTTCCAGTATAGCTGTAGAGCTACATGCGGGTTGCAGACCAAGAGCTAAGCTAACTTAGTCTAGCTTAGCTCGCACAGCTGATGTAGTTTTTCATACTTGTGTACAGACCGCATACTATGAACAGAAGTACAACTCAGACCAATTATAAAGTCTATTTGGTCTGAGTACTACAACTTATTTGAATACATAACATAACATAATCAGCCTATAATGTTCCCACTGCTGGGACACAGGCCTCCTCTCGGTGAGTAGAAGTGGGCCGTAATCCACCACGCGGGCCCAGTGCGGGTTGGCAGATGTCACATGTCTTGGAATTTTTGGTTCTAGGACATGCCGGTTTCCTCACGATGTTTTCCTTCACCGTTTTAAGAGCAGTGGTGATGAAATAATTTACACAAAGTAAAGCGCCTGTCTGGGTTCGAACCTATGACCTACAACTCGTAAGTCGCGGCCGATACCACTTGGCCACCACTGCACTTATTTGAATGATTTTTAGAAAACATTGTCTTATTTGGCAAACTTTGTTGTTGTTAGATTATTATTATTAGTTGCAATCCCTAATCAGCTGAATATTGTTTTGTTTGTTTGTTACTAAAATATATAGCTTTGTCCTACTCCGTAAGTTAAACTCTCTATATGGGCAAAGAAATGAAAAGTTAGAAAAATATCTTAGCCATATGGCATGATAGAAGAGTGGTGGCCCAGTGGTAGCAGCCGCGAATTACGGATTGTCAGTCGTGGGTTCGAACCCAGCCAAGTGCTTTACTTTGTGTAAATAATTTCATCACCAATACTCTCAAAACGGTGGTGGAAAACATCATGAGGAAACAGCATACAGTCCTAGGACCAAAAATTCGAAGACATGTGACATCTACGGCCCACTTCCTCTCACAGAGAGGAGGCCTGTGTCCCAGCAGTGGGAAAATTAGCAGCAACAGCAATGTGTAGCTCATGTGACCAGAAAATATTTCAACACCATTTTTTTTATTTCAGGATACTTTCTTTGTCCCAAATGCAATGTACATGGAGATTGGAATATATTAGAAAGACTAGTGAAAAAAGCTAAAGTTGAAGCAACTATTAAAGACTTCATTGAAAAATGCCAAAAGCAATCGGAAGAATTTCAGAAAGATTGGCAGCAAATAGTAGAGGACACAACATCATTCAACAAATTGAATGAAACGCAACTGTTAGATTTATTTAGGTTATTCGAATTTCCTGTAAGTATTATCTCTTTTATTCATGAAATTAAATCATAATCTGGTGTGCTACTAAACTATATTTTAATCTATACCTACTTGTAGATTTTAACAAAAGATTATTGATACACATTGCATTACCTACTCACCTACTTCTACAATATCTAATCTTAAAGAATTTGAATAATTAAATGCTAAAGAATAGCGGATAAGACACCCCTAACGTTACAAAACGCCAAAGCTAATGGCCCATATTCTTAGCCTCACATAATATCTTAATAATATAATGTGTTTGTTTTGGCATTTCTTCTCAGGGATCAGGCAGCTAGGAAATGCTGGTCCCATCTAGTTTTAAAATATAGACAGAAAATTGATGTGCTGGCGTCTGTACTTACTGTACACATAACAGTAAGTACAGACGCCAGCACATCAAGCTACCCGAAACTGTAAAATTTTCTCAATCAATCTTGAACCTATCAAAGAAATTTGACAGATTGTAGTAGCTTGATGTGCTGGCATCTGTACATACAGTTGACTGCCCCGCTGGTCTCTGTCTGTCGTCGGTCTCTCACTGAGCGTCCTCGGTTCGATTCCCAAGTCGGGCAAAGTGTTATTGGGTTTTCCATTAGGAATTTCTTATTAACAGTCCAGAATTTGGAAGTTGTTGGTTTAATCACGTAAAGCCGTTGGTCCTGCCCCTGACCTCTCCCCGGTCGTGCCGGATTTTCGTCCCATCGGACTATGAGAGTAAAGGTACAGAGAGGAGAGTGCATATCGGTTTGCGCACACACTTGTGCACTATAATATCTCCTGCGTACCTGGCTAATCTCGTTGATTTTGGCCAACGTGACCGAAATCGGTCGGGAGGCTATTATTACAGTTCACACTTACAGAAATAAACATTTCATTTCAATCAAAACAATTATTTATTCCAGTTTCATCCTGAAGCCAACAAAATATTATCAGATGTAAGAGTCTCACCTGACCACACAGTATTATACTTCCCTCTAAAAAACTCACTAGATAAAGTGGTAGGTTACCGTAAAGTACAAGCAGGGAGAGAGGAGGAGGCTGAAACACACGGGCTGCACACCGCAGGCCTGTTCTCTTGCAGAGTGCCGAAGGTTAGCCGTAGTGATCAAGCCGTACTTGTGCCAACCATACAAGATGTATTACATTTAGCTGCTCAGAAAATTCCTGGTAAATATATTTGGAAACTTTTGCTTTCAAAATTTTAGGGATGTCTTTAATTACTTTTTACATTATTTTCATCTATCACACTAATATTATAAAGGCGAAAGTTTGTGTGTGTGGGTAACCACACACACAAACTTTCGCCACACACACAAACATATAAATGTTTGTTACTTCTTCACGCACAAACGGCTGAACGAATTTGGATGAAATTTGGCACACAGATAGTTTATAACCAGGATTAACACATAGGATACTTTTTATCCCGATATTCCCACGGTATCTACACCTATGCGGGTGAAACCGCGGGTATATAAAACAAAGTTGGGTTAGTTACACCATTCATAACTCAAGAACAGCTGGACCGATTTCCATGATCTTTTATTTGTTGGATTTGTCTTCTCCCCGAATAGCAGAATAACTATTAAAACATGGGAAAAAATAAAAATCTGAGGCTGTACGAAGTTCGTTGTTCGTTGGGTCAGCTAGTTTATAATAAGCCCAGATCAACATACTTCTTAGCGCTCTCGGCGCTAAGCAGTATGTTTAAATCCAAAAGTGTGCTTTTTTGACGTGCTGGGATGCGCTCTGTTGGATTCTCAACGCTCGGCTCAATACCGAAAGTTGAAAATCCAGTGCGCGATAAAATCCCGCCGCGATATTTTTACATCCGTGCGAAAGTAGGGCTCAAAACAGGTGTCAGGAGGTGTTGACTCAAAACTTTTCCCATTTTGATGGACGAATAACCATAATAATGCACCTGGCTTGATGCTTGTAGCGCAACTTATGAGAGGTTTATGTCCAGCAGTGGAACTGACTGGAACAGGCCCAGGACCCTCTATTCCATTGGGCAATCTGGGCAAGTGCCTAGGGCCCCGCGAACGACGGGGCCCCCGCCTGCCCTCAAAAAATCATTCTTTGCAGCCAATTTTCTTTCTTCTTTCCATTCAACGTATTATTAGTACCCCATTAGCCATTAGCTCGGAGTTTGGAAGTTGGTGGTGTGATACCCCCGTGCCTCGGAAAGCACGTTAAGCCGTTGGTCCTGCGCCTGATCTCTTTCCGGTCGTGTCGGATTGCCGTCTTATCGGACTATGAGAGTGAGGGAAGTGGGAGTGCACCTGTGTCTGCGCGCACACTTGTGCACTATTTCTATTACTAATATCTCCCGCGCCGAAGGCAAGTCTCCGTTGAGATTGGTCGCCGTGGCCTAAATACGGTCTGGAGGACTTTATTTTTCATTTATTTAGTACCCCATTCAATGACAAAATAATTGATTAGCAGTGCGAATTTCAATTGTGATTGTAAAGAAATAAAAATAATTTTAGAATTTTGCTTATCCTGTACCTACTCTTACAGAGTTACAGGGGCCCCGTGGTCCTTATGTGCCCAGGGCCTCCAATACGTTCAAGACGGCCCTGAACAGGCCTAGTTGATTTGTTAATAATACCTCTGTAAATAATAACAATTTGTTTTTGTAGAGCACATTTAACAATTAAATTATTTTAGGAACACTAATCTGGCTGAGCAACTGCAGCTTACCGCCCATAGTGTTACCCACTCTCGAAGCGTATCAAAAGCTATGTTTGTGGGGCGATTGGGACAACATGCGCGCCGTAGCAGAAAAACTAGGCGAGGATAGATGTCGATTTGTCAGGTATATCTTCAATACGTATCGATCGATGTTCCCTATTGTCTTTTATCATTATTTTCATCAAACATAGCAATGTAAAAAGATAAACATTATTTAAATTAAAAACGACAATGAATTAAGGAAGGTGATTGTAGTCAGATTAGTGTTTAACCGCAAACGCGATATAGAGAAATCTGCCTGGAGTGACGACGGTGTAGCGTGGGTTGGTCCTACACAATGCACGCTTAATCATATACTGACCGATTAGTGTTTCGGTCAAAGTTGAGTTAAGTATACCAAGAAGTTAATTTTAACGCCCTCTTTCGGACTATCTCGGAATTTTTCTGATATCTTGTTTCTAGGCGGAGTTATACCTGCCTGCCTCTTTCACACGCAAACGTCTGTCTCTTTCACACGCAGGTTTGCTAAATCGTTTTTTGCGATTTCTCGAAAAATGAAATATTTTGAGTTATGTCAGTATATGATTAAGCGTGCGGCAAGGTGGACCGACGTCCTGGTAAGTCGCGGGAATCTGCTGGATATGGAAAGCGCAGGATCGGTGGTTATAGCAATGGAGGAACGTCTTTCGACATTAATAATGATGATGACTGTTTTCATCTATTATCTCTCTCTCTCTCGCGTCTCTTAAACCATGAAACAACTAAACATAGTGTCCCCCCCTAGGCCTACAGACGGCCTAGTAACCGCGTCGGAGGCTGCGGACGCGAACCTATCGCTGAAGACGCTGGTGTCTGAGGCGAAGCCCGCCGCACACCGCTCCATCACCACCTTCGCAGCCCTACGAGACGACGTCTACTTTGAAGTCACCAATGTTGACAGGGTACGTCAGAAATTCACCGTTAATAACATACGTCTCATCGTCTCCTCGATTGGTTCCTATACCTCGTAATCGATTAAGTTTCCAAGCATCAAAATATGTAAACGAATATATTCTTGGAAAAAAAAAACTTTAATACCCATACATAAAGTTCAGTTTGCGCTGCAACTTCAAACATTGTTATGACCTCAGCAGTACTACTCATTCTGAAATCAACTTAATTTACACGGGGATAAAGTTGATATTGGTTTAAGTGAAACTAACATCAATTGGAAACAAGGGTTTAAATAGACTTTAGGTGACACCGCGGTAGACTAAGGCAGGCTAACATGGCGGGACGAATTTGAAATCATGAAATTACTCCTACCGAGAGGGCAGGCACGAGCGAGCCTGTCCTCTAATGCTTGTGCCTCTGTGACTATGTGTGTGTCTGTGCTGTAGTTACTGATTTTATGGTTTGCGTGGACAAGGGAGACTGATAGTCCCTGACTGGAATATGAGACTTTTGAGACAACTATTAGAACACCAAAATGAGGGTGTATACGAGTTTCCAGCTTATTATCTCTTTCCAGCTTATTATCTCTCATTCCGAGGTTGATTCCTTTTTTTTTTTTGCTTAAGTGACTGGACTATGAAGCTTTTGACCTAGTGGGACAGTAAAGCCTAAAAAGACTAACAAAACCACAAATACTATTACAAATTCGAAAACCCGAATAACTCCTATCGTAATATGGTTTCGATCAGGTACGTGGTATAAAATGGCGTCGTTTTCCCGCGCTTACTCGTCTGTTGGGCGGTCACCGGCGCGGAGAGCTCACCGTGCTGACCGGACCCACAGGCTGCGGAAAGACCACGCTATGTGCGGAAATGTCCTTGGACCTGGCACAGCAAGGGGTGAGAATGTTTTTTTTATTAAATATTTATGTTAATTTTTTTCGAGGTTTGTAACCGTAGCTGGTTTTTTTTTTTTATCAATCTGTCTTCAAACTCATATACCAAAAGTTCCTACGCCCCAAGGCCTACGTCCAGCAGTGGACGTCCTTTAAAATGATAATGTCGACTGTCAAAAGCATATCCTAACTTGTCTTCTTTCAGATTTAGGTATAAATTTTAAAAAACTATGGCCATCACTGGACCCCCGGCATGCGGCAGATATGAAACATCGAAAAGAGAGGGGGCATGACGGCATAACGGAACGTCACAGCATACAAGTCGGTCTTACCCAGATGGCGCGCCAATAGAGGTTCCACATCAAAAATATAAAAAACCACTCATATTTTATCTATAAAACCAGGTGAACACCTTATGGGGTAGCTTCGAGATTCGTAACTCCCGCTTAGCGCGGACGATGCTGCAGCAGTACGCCGGAGTGCCTCTGGAGCAGAACCTGCAGGACTTCAACAAATATGCCGACGACTTCGAGAAACTGCCCATCTACTACTTGGCCTTCCATGGGCAGCAGCCCATCAAAGTTGTTATGGAGGTAAGGCGTGAAAGAAAAATAATTAATGACTTACCTGTAACTGAAGTTCGGTCATAATTCTTCAGGAGTTTCGTCCTACTCCGTCGTTGTATTAGTTGTATACTCTCATGCGTAACGACGCATACGCCATTTAAAAAACCACATGATGCGAGCACGCAAATTAGAACCGGCTACCTACCCTAAGGTGCGCGGAATGCCATGTTCGAGAATCCACCCTAAGCCTATAGATTCCGTTTATCCAACTAGGCCTAGGGTGGATTCTCGGATATGTGTTTCCGCGTATACACCTTATATAGGATGAATAAACGGAATAACCCATTACAACACCTATAAAATAACTTGAGCACCTTTTGTAAATTGTGCAGGCAGTAGAGCACGCGCGGTACATGCACGACATCTCGCACGTTGTAGTGGACAACGTGCAGTTCATGCTAGGACTAGGCGAAGACCGCGACGGCGATCGCTACCACCGACAAGACGCCGTCATCGCTGCGTTTCGAACATTCGCGACCACGCGACACTGCCACGTCACGCTTGTCATGCATCCTAGAAAGGTCAGTACAGCTGCACAGTCAGCGAGAGTAGTGTAAATCATAGAATTTTTCAATGACATCACACTAATATTATAAAGGCGAAAGTTTGTGAGCGTGTGTGTGTGTTTATATGTTTGTTACTTCTTCACGCTCAAACGGCTGGACCAATTTTGATAAAATTTTGTATGGAGGTAGCTGACACCCTGGATTAACATATAGGCTACTTTTTATCCCGATATTCCGACGGGATCCAAACTTCTGCGGGTGAAACCGCGGGGCGCAGCTAGTTGAATAATAAACTTTATTTTGTTCATATATTTATTTGCATTCCATAATGTTGTAGAGGTGAATGTTGATTGTTTTTGATTATTTTAATTGCCTTATAGTGCATAGTTCTACGAAAATTAACACATACATCAAAAGGCTCCTTAGGTATCCAGGAGCCTCGATTATGCGCTTTACGTCACTGATTATGAAGTTTATTATTCAATGTCATCATCATGTAGGTAATAAGTGAATTTTATTTTAGTGACAATATTATATCAGTTTTTTTTTGTTGTTATTGCTTGATTCGCTTTTATATTCTTTCTTTTGGTGTTATTTGTGATGTTATTTTAGCCTTGTTTTCATTTTCGGCAGTATATCTGCGATTTGATATCAGTTTTGGATTAACTGGTTGAATGCCGTAATTACAGAAACAATTAAAAAGCCTCGCGTGGTTCCACGTTCCGGATAGGAAGGGTTACAGCAATAACCACAAAGTACGCATGTTATTGCGCAAATTCAAGCCCAAAAATAATTAATATCACATCACAATTCAATCAATATCGTCGTATTGTTCACAGGAACGTGAATCAGAGGACTTGTCAACGAGCTCTATATTTGGCAGCGCGAAAGCTTCCCAGGAAGCGGATAACGTTCTCATAATACAGGTAAAATTCATGAACCGAAAGTTTGAACCGTAATAAAATGAGCCGTAATTCTTTTGCAAAACAAACCAAGCAAACCCTTCAAAGCAAGAGTAAACAGGCATCTTTTGGGCACGCTCGTTCCATCATATAGGTACCTTCATCGTTTTCCATCAGGCGTGATCGAAGTGAAGAGCATGCCGATTCAGAAATTTAAAATACCCTCAAAAATTGTTTAATTATAAATGCCATCGCTTGTGCAAGTAGTACTAATATGTCAAGAGTTTTTCATTTTTATAACAGGACAAGCGACTAACAGCGGTGCGCGGCAAAAAGTACTTACAAGTTGCCAAAAACCGTTACAGCGGCGAGCTAGGCATTGCACCTCTCGACTTCGACAAAGACGCGCTGAGCTACCAAGCCAAGAAGAAAAGCAAAAGTAAGACAGACGAGCCAGATAAACTTTTGAACCAATGCTTCAAAGAATACTCAGTCAACGACGCAAATTATATTGACGACTTCGAAGATAAAAAACCACCCGGAGATTTGTCAAGAAAATCACAAAATACCCGTCACAAACACCAGTCTAGTAGTTATCTAAGCGATGTTTTGAATTCAAATAGATAGTATTTAAGGACAACATTCATTCCTTTACAAAATGTAAATAAAATATTTATTTAAGTATAAGTATGAACTGATTACTGAAAGAGAATGTTTTACTGATTGGCCCTCTAAAACAGTCGAATAACATTGAGGATTACAAAGATAAGACTTTATTGGGGTCGCGAGTTCGATCCCCAGACAAATTCAGATTGGAATATGCTAAATCGCTTAATTATGTAAATAGTGGATTTCGATACTAAATAAATTTTGACTTTCGTACTACCTAGCGTAGGTACTAGGTATTCAAACAGTTTTTCGAATCAGCGTGTTCGCGACGTCATTCGTTATAGCGGTTTTCGACTCAGTGTGTTTTCAAACTGATGTCCTACCACTCGTAAAGTTTTTCGAAATAGCGTGAGTCGCAATAACGTCATTCGAATCTTCATATCACTTCCAGTCAATGGACACAGCATTCGCAACGGGGTCGGTTTTAAGCAACCAGTAATGATCCGTTTAGAGCTGTATCCACTGGGCAGATCGGCTCCATAGGTACTGGACAAGCATATTCACCTGCAAAGAAACAAGGCGCAATTCCAGTTGTTCGCAGGACTTGAGCAGATGCCACCCACCTGGTGGATATTAGGCGACGCCACGACGGAGTAAGTTGTTTCTGGTGTGCATGAAAGAAGCCTCCTCGAGTGACGTAGGTACCCTCCGACCTTTTGTTACGTCTGGCGCACCCTGGGCAATCGACTTCTGTCAATTGGCTAGGTAATCCTATCACGATGACAAATTTAATATAAGTTCAAATCGACCATTGTTTGTAATCTCGATCAACATCGAAGGGTTCTCTCAGGATAAAGCAGAAATTCTCTCTAAATTATCTCGCAAGACGCATTGTGATAATGCAATTACCTACATTGCTAGTTTTATTGCAGGGTAATTCAACTCTTGTATTAATTTGCTGAACTTCATTGGTACCAGACGGGACTTGTTCTCTAGTCCCATCCTTCGTTCTCGTGTATTCCACAGCGGGAGAGGAATTTTGAAATAATACAAATATGTAAAGTTTTTGTATTTATTATAACGACGAGCTGTGCGCTACTGCCTATCGTATCACCATATGATAACAACTATCATTATGAGATTTTATTACAAAGGAAAAGAAACATGGATCTTTGTTACAGGACGGCAGCGACGTATAAGCCAATCAGATAACCGTCTTACAATATAATATTAATAACACATCTTTAATTAACATTACAATAGTCCGAATCATAGTTACGAAAGAACTACCTAGGTAAAATTAGAGTTAAGTATATATTTTTTTAATAAATTACATTAAAAATTTTCTCTGTTTTTTGCCACCACACTCGATAGCAACTGTAATACCAAGAAGGCCTTTTTTTTTTTTTATTATTCTATAGTAGCAGCATAACATAGTTAAATTCATAAGAAACTATCGCATCATCAGCTATCGAAGTAAGAAGATATAAAATTTTTTGACAGTTCATCCATACAAAATCTGTCAGACGTCAATTTAACCACGAATAATAATTATCTGTCGATTGAAAAATTATCCCTAAGGCCGACTTCTTTAGCTATTAGTCTATTAATTATTTATCTAAGTAATAGTTCTTATTGTAGTTCAAAGGACAGTAACCGTAGACAGAGGGCTAGAGAACAAATCACTATTTTACCAGTTGGGCCAATTAGCCTGCTGAGGCGCAGACTTTTGATTTGAAATATAGTAGTTATCTAATTATCGGCCAAGTTTGCATACTATGGTTCCAAAATTGTGCAATTTGCCCTGGTGCCAGCACCATAAGACCCTAATGAAACATTAGTGTCGAACAGCGTATCCTTTTCAATGGGGTAATTTCATGAAATCCCGAATTTCTTTGATCCTATTCATAGCATAGCATAGGCTGATTATGCTATGCTATGCTATGAATAGGATCAAACAGTCGTTTTTCGTATGTCTGTGTGACCGCTTAGATCTTCTAAACTACACAATGAATTTTGATGCCACTTTCACGATCATTTTTCTAATGAGACACAATTGATTTTCTATTGTATCGTATTACATAGAATACGCGCGGAGCTTGACGGGTAGTTTTGTGTATGATTAACTTAGTACATTTTATATTTAACTTAGGCACATTTAGCACAGAAATCTCTATATTTTGACGTCGCCATTGCACCTGTGCGTAGCAGGGCCGGGTGTTATATAATTTATAAAAATATAATTTACAATGATGCAATTTATAAATATAAAATAGCTCCATCTAGTTAGTACATATCACATTTTTTTAACATCTGTTTATGAAGCCAAATTTTTATATAAACAAGGTGTCATAAGAGTACCTATTCATAATCATCTCTATATAAATATAATGATATTTTATGTATAAAACATCCATATATGTTACATAATTATATTATATCTTAAAATTATATTTGGTTATAATATAGGCTTGTACTTGTGCAGTAAACCTCTCGTATGTCTTATGTTACACAGTCCGACATAAGCAATTGTCTTTCTAGTGTCTCTAATTACGACAATCAAAGAGTTAAAAAAATCATTTGTAATAAGAAGTTGCTATTTCCACGTTTTAACATTTTATTTGTACATTGTTAAACAAATAGTAATTTATTTATAAGAGATTTAATCAATAATCCTGCATGAAATATGATGTTTGATGATGAGTTAATAATGACCAAATCAAATGCATGTTTTGTACAGAACAGAGAACAGAATGTGCCACAGTCTATTTAATGAGGTGAGAGTGTACAGCTTGGATTAAAGAAGCCTCGTTTGTACGTTCTTGTCTTCTTTTACATTTGGGACAAGGTACATTGGCATTGAGACATTTAGCATGAAACACACTTGAGCACTCATCACAGCGGTAGGTTGTGCTTGTCTCGAAAGGGTACAGTATTTTAGGATCACGACATACTTCGCAAATAAAGCCCTTCTGACTGCATAGCCAACATTCCAGAACATGAGTCTTAGCAAAGTTTACCACTTTCTCTAGCTGCAATGCTAAGGAACCATTGGGTATAAGAGCTAAGTCTGATATTGTATACAAGTGAAGATGTTCATACAGATACTCCCGTGGCCATACACGTTTTTGTAACTCCTCAATGACTGGTTCTCTACAGGTAAATATGTAAGCTCTCAGGAAATTCAGTTGTATCCTTAATTCTTGTAAATGTGCCATATCTGAAACACCACTGTAGATCTTTGGGTTAAGTTTTTTCATGTCTATCCAGGGGTGATGTTGAAATTCCAACAAAAAGAGAGCAGACTTTTTAGAGACGGGGTATCTTTTAAAGTCCCAGTTATGTATGACTCGTGCTGGAATGATAAACACATTGGGGTCCATGCAGTTACAACAGTAGTACTCTCCAGTGTAAGCACATACTTTTGCTTTAGAGATTGTGCTGCCCATTAAGTCCTGGCACCCCTTACATTGATAATTCTGATGATCAAGCCCCTGTTCCCTTGACAATGTACCCAACTGCAATATCATCTTCTGTAATTCTTGGACTGTAAAAGATGTAGATAAAGTAGTGGGAACAACTTCAAAATCTAAACCTTGTAACATTGGGTCTTCTGGGGTTACCGTTTCTGCTTTCAAATCACAAATGTCAATATCTTCTGTATTTAGCTTTAGCTCTTTATGAATATCCTTCATTATATCTCTTAAATTAGGAGTGGCCGTATAAGTTTCCCCAAAGTTATTTGAATTGTCAACTAAAGATGATAAACTCTTTAGCTCAGGTGTTTTTATCATGCTGCTACCGTGAGAAGAATTGGAATTGATAGAGGCATTCATATCATCGTTGTTGTCTGTAGACCATCCCTTTCCACACAAGGAGTTCCCTGTGACAATGACATCAGCGGGAGCCTCAAAGTCCTCTGAATTCACAGAGGAGGGTGACATGGACGCTTCATCTTTTGGTTCCCGGCTGGTGGATGGCTTGTCTATTTGTAATGGACTCAATTTATTTTTGGAGTCAATCCTTTCGTTCTTCGTTTCTGTCTTGCGTTTTGATGATTTCTGCTCTTCCATTACATCTGGTTCTAAATGTTGACTCGTGATATCTTTAATATCTTTTGAGAGAATGAAATCCAAAGCCTCATCTTCATTCAAAGCCAGCATCCGACCCAGTCCAGTGATGTTTGAGGTATGTGTAGGTGTTGATGCTAATTTTGGTTTCACTTCCTCGTCGGTAATAGTGCTAGCCACATCCAGAGCAGCACTGATTGGAGCTTGTCTTATCTTAGGCACCCATATACCAGCTAGCATTAGGACCTGCTCTGGCCAGTAGTTCAGCAAGCTTGAATTAATGGGTAAATTAAACTGAATGCATGTTTCTATGCCTTCAACAAGTTTTTGGGCCACCTCTAATATTTCAGAATCACATACAAAAGCTGTCCTGTTGTAGAAAGGTTTCACAGCAGATATGTTCTTGAGGAGAGTAGACATATAGGAGGACAAGAGGCACTCATTCAAGGCAATTCGGAGCCATGCCCGACACTGACCTATTTCTGTATTGATCTGTGGCAGAGATGATATTTGGTCAATGTTTTGTCTATGAGATAGCACAAGAATGAGGGGCCAAAAGTTTGGCTGTGGCTGCTGGTCGGACTCTCCTGTTAGTGCATTTTTGGCCTTTCTTAAGAATGTGTCTTTCAAGCCATGAAGAAATACTGCCTCTAGGGCCATACACAATGTGTTTGTGGAGTCTGTCGAACCTAACACGCTGTGGAAGTTTTCTTCAAATTGATTGCTGTATTGGATGTCTTTTACACTTTCAGACAAATTGTTTATTAGTGCTTCTTTTAGCATAGAATCCCTACTTCGGATTGTAAATCCTGAGGCGACGTTCTTGAAGAAAGACATGATTGTAATATTACGATGTACCCTTAATGTCAGATGGTCTTGATATTCAAACTACATTATCTTGTTCCCGATCACAATTACTGCAATTTACATGTTTCTAGATAATCATCAACAAAAATATAGGTTTAACAAATCTTAAACGTCACTCAGTAGTTGTCACTTTAGCTATCACTGTGAATGTAAACACAAATATTTTGTTTTTCCTTTCCTTTTTCAGCGATTCACGTAAATAGAAGCTATATTTTCTTGTAATCTTATCGCACAAAAACCATCACAATCAACTTGTTTGCTGCCTTGATATTTTTGCTACGAAATCACGTTCAGAAAAATCTTGTCATTTTGCTGACTGGTTTGACAGTTTAAAAATATCATAGGCAACTTCACTAGGCTATTTAGTCGATTTAAATTTTACATTGAATTGATGCGTAGTTTAAACAGTAGCGGTGGCGTTTTGAGGCTAAAGCAGGTTGGACGGGCCGTACCAAAGAGTACAAGGCCGTACCGCATTGCAAAAAATCTACTACATCACAGCACTTTTTTTGTATGTGCACTTGGCTTTACTGTCAGTAGACATAATCACTGGAACCAGTTGATGCTGCCTAAAGCTGGGTTTTTAGTGCCAAGAAAAAGTATAAACTCTTGAAGATATCAGTCGACAGTAAATTAAATATAAATTGACTATCGAAACTTCTTTTTCTTTTTTCTCCACTTTCAGGGTCAGAGTATCCAGTTCCGTTGGATACTCTAACGCGCCACAGAGCACGGAGATGCTTCGGCGGCGGCCGCTAATAAAGGCGGCACTATCAATAATTTACGTATGTATACATACATACAAATAAAATATCTATTTCGACCCCACGAATTTTATTAATACGATATTCTCGCGTGTCACTGACTCTGGCAGAGCCACCATCAGGGATTTTGTAAAGATTGTACCTATGAAATACAAACTTCTTGTATGATTTGTCTATAGGACTGATTACCATAGTAACGGTTAATTAACAATCTTGTCTTTTGAAATATAATAAAAATTACGATCAAAGACTACAATATGATGCTGTATATTACGATTGTATTCAAGTGAATTTGCTTTATTAAATATTATTACTATTTCTTCACATGGTAGCAGAGCGTGGTTGAAAAAAAAAACCTAACGTGGTTACTAATATAGAAGATTAGTACAAAGCAGAGCGTTTACAAATAATAGTGAAAAAACACTATAATGTAACAACTGAAAACAAGGAGAATACATAATCGGAAAAAAAAGGCAAAGATGTCGAACAAAATAGAAAATTTAAATAAAGAAAATTACGACACATGGGCAATACAAGCCAAAGCCGTTCTAGTTAAAGGAAAACTATGGAAATATGCAGAACAACAAATAGACTTAAAAAATGCAAGTGAGTCGGATATTGAAGGAAACCTGCTGGCTATCAGCGAGTTAATTCTCATGATATCGCCGTCCGAATTAAAACAAGTAAAAAATTGTAAAACAGCTTATGAAGTTTTGAAAAAGCTAAACGAAACTCACGCTAGCAAATGTCCTGCGAGGAAAGCAACGCTACTGAAGCAACTAATTTTGAAAAAATATGAGAAAGGTAACGACATCAAGGAACATCTAGACAACTTTATGGACGTTGTAGACAAACTGGAAGACATGAATGTCGCCGTTCATGAAGATTTATTAAGTATTTTGATGCTGTATAGCCTTTCCTCAGAATTTGAAACTTTTAGAGTTGCGATTGAATCCCGTGATAACCTTCCGAAACCGGATGAACTAAAAATAAAAATTATGGAGGAATTTCAAGCGCGGAGAAACACTCAAGGAACCCAACCGAGTACAAGCCCAAGCGAACAAGAATCGTTCTATGCAAAAAATGGTTGCCTGTAAAGTCGGTTTTACGGGCGAAGATTTTACGTGACAACGACCGATCATCCGATCATAGTTGAGTGGGAGAGAGACGCAAGGCATTCGGCGGGCCTCTCTCTCGTTCGGTGACTCATCGTAACGTTACCGAGCGTTACACTTTTTCATAAGTGACTCCCAGTCGCAACCTAATTTAAGACGTTGTCACGTCAAAACAAATTTATACTGCAAAATATGCAATAAAAAGGGGCATATGACTAAGAACTGTTGGAATAATTACAAAAATAAGAACAAGAATAATCCTAAAAATAAAGGGAATAAAGATAACCAAAAAGAATTCAATAGCTTAGCATTATTAGCAAAAGATGAAGCATTCCAGAAACAATGGATTTTGGACAGTGGATGTGTTGCGGATAACTCGACTTACCTCTATGAAGTAGTGAAGTCGATTTCCGTAGCAGCAGAGTTTTACGAAGTATAGATGATAATTTAACCTAAAGAACAGTTTACTCTATTGACCTAATAGACGATCTATTTAGCCCTAACGCGTATAAGTCTCTTTAGTTATTGGTATTTAGCACTATTTAATTTTATTATATCACACAACACATCCTTTTGTTTTAACACACGACAGAGTCATTGTTTTTTTTCTTTATGTCACATAGCATTTCAAATATTCATTCTCTAAAGAGTTCCTAACCTACACTTAATGCTATGCAACCTCTAACACTTTCCCTCATTAATTAAGTGTATGGCACTGTATCCCCAGGGCATCTCGGATTATAGAGAGTCTTGGCCTAGGAACTGCCTTGGTCATAATATCTGCCAATTGAGTAGCAGTGCCAGTCTTTTGTACATCCACAAGTCCGTCTTGTACAGTTTCTCTTACAAAGAAATGTCTTACTCGGATGTGTTTGGTCCGCTTATGGAACTCTGGATTGTAGGCAAGACGTATGGCGGCTTCATTGTCTACTTTTAATGTAGGTACTGCGTCCACGTTAGTAAGCGAGCTGAATACTCTCTGGAGCCACATAAGTTCACGAGCGCCTTCGCTTGCTGCTACTATTTCAGCTTCGGTAGTAGAAATCGCGACTGAAGATTGTCGTTGGCTTAGCCATGATACTGTTCCCCCAGCAAAGAGACATGCAACTCCTGTTGTAGAGCGTCCTGTTTGCTGATCTCCTCCATGATCCGCATCACTATAGCCTTGTATTACGTTGGAATCATGTCCTGCTTTATACTTTATGCCAAAAGAACAAGTCCCTTTTATGTAGCGCATTATCCGCTTAACACGTAGCCAATCTTCATATGTCGGGTTTTCCAGATTTCTTGAAACTAATCCAACTGCATACGCTATATCAGGTCGCGTTCCTGTCATTAAGTACGCTAAAGCACCTACTGCCTCTCTGTATGGAAACTTCTCTTCCTCCTTGTTAACTTTCCCTGCTTGAGAAGTCGTTTCTATTGGCGTTGAAACTGGATTACATTCTGACATATTAAAACGTTCCAATATCTTTTTAGCGTACGACTCTTGTTTGATTGTAACAGAGCCATCTTTCGACTGTGCTATCTCAAGTCCAAGGTAATAAGACGCTGGCTTGCTTGTGATCTTCAGAGTATCCCCTAATTCTTTAAGAAATTGGTTTGCCAAATCTTTATCTGTAGTGGCTACAAGCCCATCATCTACGTACAGAGTTATCAAGATTTTCTTGTTACCTATTATCTTCGTGAATAGGCAACAATCAGCTTCATTTTTCTGAAAACCTTTTTCTAATAAAGTCTCCTCAAAGCATGAGTTCCAGCATCTGGGAGCCTGCTTGAGTCCGTATAAACTCCTTTTAAGCCGACATACATTTGTAGTTCCATCATTGAATCCAACCGGCTGCTGCATATAAATTTCTTCCTTTAGCTTGCCGTTGAGGAATGCTGTCGAAACATCAAACTGCGTCAAATGTAATTTTTCTTTGGCTGCGACACTTAATAAAGCTCTGATGGTGGCCATTCTAGCAACTGGACTATAAGTCTTTTCATAATCGATTCCTTTCCGTTGCTTGAAACCTTTTACTACGAGCCTAGCCTTATATTTGTCGATACTGTTGTCTGGGTTTCTCTTGATACTAAAGACCCACTTGCAAGGGAGTGCCTTTCTATCTTTAGGTAGCTTACAGAGTGTCCATACGTCATTTTGCTTTAGAGAGTTCATTTCACTCGTCATTGCCTTGACCCACTCTGCACTGTCATCCCTTTCCACAGCTTCTTTATATGTCTCGGGAAAATATTCTGTGCCTACGAAACACACGTAGTCTTCGAACTTCTTAGGACGTGAGAGGCAAGTTCGATCGCGTAAGTTGTATCGAGATCTCGCGTCTAACAACGGTGGTTCGACTATCTCTAAATCCTCGTCAGCGTCAACGAACTCTTCGTTAGCACTCTCATCCTCCCTGGTTTCGTTGCTATCTCCCATAATTTCAACATGTACATGATCATCATTTTCTCTATCTCCCTCTAGAGCATGTTCATGATTTGTTTCCTGCTGCTCTACAGCGCTTTCAGGCACAGCTTCTTGCGTAAACGTTTGGTTATCACCTTCTGAACTTGAAGATGTAGGAATTCCTGTACAAATTCGGAACTCGACGTCAGTTTGGAAGGTTATGTCCCTCGACCTTTGCGTCTTGTTTCCGTCCCATATACGATAACCATCATCGTTTTCATAGCCTATAAGCTTGCCTTTTATTGCCTTTTTGTTGAGCTTTTTCCGTTTTTGTTTTGGAACGTGAGCAAAGCATTCACTTCCGATAACTCTCAAGTGACTTATCTTAGGTTTTTTCCCATGCCAGAGCTCATAAGGTACCTTACCCTCAACTCTCGATGGACCCGTCCTGTTAAGTACATACGCGGCAGTGTTGACAAGTTCTGCCCAAAGCACTTGCGGTAGCTCTCCTCTTGCATGTATCATAGATCTCGCAGCTTCAACTAAGGTACGGTTTTCGCGTTCACTACATCCGTTCTGCTCAGGAGTGTAAGACATTGTCAGCCGTTGTTGAATGCCATATTTCTGTAAAATATCTCGTACTTCTCTGTTGTCGAACTCACCTCCGTTATCGCTAAGAATAGTCTTGATTTTATATCCAGCGGTCTTGGCTTCTTGCAGCATTTGAAGAAGTTTATTCTTAACTTCAAACTTGTTTCTGATGAAGTAGACCATTCGGTAACCGGAGTAGTCATCCTTAAAGAGTACGTAATATTTGTATTTTGAGATGCTATCTACGAAGGGACCGCAAACATCAGTGTGAATCAGTTCTCCTACAGCTGTTGCTCTTTCCCTTTTTCCAAACGGTTTCCTGTGTGACTTCCCATAAATACAGCCTTCACATTTGATGTTGTCAGGACTCAACTGTACTCCAAGCTCTCTCTTTACGAGGCGGATCACATGTTTCTTATCCTGATGTGCAAATCGCTCATGATATAGCTGTAGCATATTAGAGCCAGTCACAGCGTTGACCTCTATGGTCATAGGTTTATTTGGCATGACCGTCTTCATGTTCAACCTATATAGTCCTCCATATTGGACTCTATTTCCAACAACTCTAGTTGTGCCTCCAATATCTAGCTTGCACTCTCTAGTCGTGGAACTGAAGATGCTGTTCTGCATCCTGTCTTGTGCTGCAAGCGGTGAGAAGAGGTTCTTTGTTAGTGATGGTACTAACCACACATCGTTAAGTGTTATTCGCTCCCTCTTGCCACTGACATTTGATTCCACTTCAACAGTGCCTTTCCCTATCGCGGGTATGACGCTGCCGTCCGCAGTCGATACGGTATGGTCTGAATCAAATTCGTGAAACTCTTGGAAATAAACTCTCCTTACTGCAATGTGAGTTGTAGCTCCATTGTCAACGTACCAGCTTTCCCTGTCTTGAGGTTGTCCAGTGGAACACGCATTCACTAACAGAGAAATGTGTTGCACTTGCTTTGACGTTGAACCAGCTACTGATGTGCCTGGAGTGGGTTTGGGTGGCCTTCCATCCTTTATCCACTTCTTGCACTTCCGAACTTTGTGTCCTTTACCGGAACAGTAGTTACAGATGAGCTCTTTCTCATTGCTTTGCTTGATCTTGTGTTCTGTGCGTGTTGCCGATAAAGCCTCTTGCTTAATGTGCTCTTTATTACCGAGCGCTCTTTCAAATGCGCACAAGTGACTCGTTAAATTGTCCACTGTCCGTTCACTTTGGTTCAGTAATAACCAGCTCGATTTGAAAGAAAAATATTTTTCATCCAGCGTGTCTAGAATTTTGCAAATGAGAAATAATTCTGGCAGCTTGACATTGACATCTTTCTTTGTGATTTCTGCATTTAAATTAGTCCAGATGTTTTTCAGTTTTGACATGTGAGTAGATACGTCATCCTCATTGTGACGTTGAAAACTGAAGAAATCTGCACACAAATTGTATGCCCTATCATCTGACTGTCCATCAAATAATCTGTGTAGCTCCTGCCATACTTCTTTAGCCGTTTCAAATCGCATTACTTTCTTCAGTGTATTCTCGGACATATTAGTGGTTAATATGAGCAGAGCGCTGCATTCAGTCTTCCTATATTTCGCCATTGCCAAATTATAGGTGCCGACTTCAGCGTCACCAGCTCCTTGGGCGGGGTTAACGGGCTTTTCGAGGGTTCCTTCGGCTGCTTCCATTGCACCATCTACACCTCGTAGCATAATCGAAATTTTGTATTTCCATGTTGCCCAATTGTCTTTCCCCTCTAGATTGCCTATTTGCAATTTTGAAGTAAAACTTTCCATTTCGGCAAATTTCTTCTTTTTACTTTCCTGGGCCCGTAACCTGTTGCGGATAACTCGACTTACCTCTATGAAGTAGTGAAGTCGATTTCCGTAGCAGCAGAGTTTTACGAAGTATAGATGATAATTTAACCTAAAGAACAGTTTACTCTATTGACCTAATAGACGATCTATTTAGCCCTAACGCGTATAAGTCTCTTTAGTTATTGGTATTTAGCACTATTTAATTTTATTATATCACACAACACATCCTTTTGTTTTAACACACGACACAAGACAGAGTCATTGTTTTTTTTCTTTATGTCACATAGCATTTCAAATATTCATTCTCTAAAGAGTTCCTAACCTACACTTAATGCTATGCAACCTCTAACAGGATGCACATCCCATATGTGCTATAGCAAAGAATATTTCAGTGAAATAGAACAAATGAATAAAACACTGAAACTAGCTTCTAAAGATCACAACACAAACATACTGGGAAAAGGAAGAGTTGATCTCTTACTAAATTCAATTATAGAAATTAATCTACACAATACACTGTTCATTCCAGACCTTTGTACCAATCTTCTATCTATTGGGAAGATAACAGATGCTGGTAATACAGTACTCTTCAAAAAGGATGGAGCTACAGTAAAAAATCCAAAATATGGTATTGTGATTAAAGCGAAGAGAACTGAAGATGGTCTCTATGCGATATTTCCCAAGACTGTGATAAACGCAAAAGACGAAAAAGTAAATTTAGTTCAAAATAATAATATTTCTGAATGGCATTCAAAGCTGGGACATATGAACTATACTGATATGAAACTAGCAATGAAGAATGAAAGTTTGATTGGACTTAATTTTAAGATAGATGAACAGCCGGATGAATGTGAAGTTTGTATTAAAGCCAAAATGAAAGCTACGATCGGGAAACCAAGAACTGAACCTCGCACTTCTGAACCACTTCAGATTGTACACAGTGATGTGTGTGGCCCGATGCCAAAAGCTTCTTGTGCTGGAAACAAATATTTTGTCACATTTATTGACGATTTCACCAGATATAGTCGAGTATTTTGCATAAAGACTAAAAATGAAGTCATAGACACGTTCAAGATCTATAAAGCTGAAGTAGAAAACTTCATGGAAAAGAAAATTAAATGCCTACAATCCGACAATGGCACGGAATATTGTAACAATGAGTTCAACAACTTCTTAAAAGAAAATGGCATAACCAGAAGATTATCTGCACCTTACACACCGCATCAAAACGGAATTGCGGAAAGGAAAAACAGAACTTTACTGGAAAAAGCAAGGAGTCTAATGATTGAGTCTAACGCACCGATATATCTGTGGGGCGAAGCAAATTTAGCAATTTAGCAATATACAGCAAACTACCTATCAAATAGAAGTCTAAACAACAGCATTGGAAATGCAACACCATTTGAAAAATGGGTTGGCAGAAAACCATGCGTTGCGCACCTTAATAGATTTGGAGCAAAGGCATTCGTTCTTCTAAAAGGAAGACAAAACTTAAATAAGTTTGATGCCAAAGCAATACCTGGAGTCTTCATTGGATACTCTGAAATATCGAAGGCTTTCCGTATTTGGGTACCATCAACGCAAAAAGTGATTGTAACCAAAGATGTAAACATAATGCAGAAATTCTACTACGTCTTAAAAGAAGGAGATGTTAGTAAAAATAACAAAAATGAAATAAGAAAAGAAAAAGAATATGTAGAGATTGAGTTTCTAGAACCAAATATAAATAGAGAAATAGAAGAAAGAGAAGAAGACACTTGGTTTGAAGCAGAAATTCAAACAGGAACTAATAATAATACAATTTCTGAAGTAGATGAAACAGAAATGCAAACAGGAACTTATAATAATACAATTTCTGAAGAAGATGAAATTGTTGAAGAACCAATGCCATCTCAGAATGAAGTTACCAACGAGCGAACAGAAACCAGAGCTTTACGTGATCATTCATTAATACGCAAGCCCATACGTTTTGATGATTTTGTTATGAACGCTGTGGCAGAGTTAGAAGACAACTATACTGAGCCCAAAACATATAATGAAGCAATGTCATCGGAAAATAGAGAAAAATGGGAAGAAGCTATGCAAAGCGAGATGAATTCACTTCACAAAAATAATACCTGGAAACTTGCCACATTACCAAAAGGTAGAAAAGCTTTATCAAGCAAATGGATATACAAAATAAAGAGAAACCCGGATGGAACCATAGACCGTTACAAGGCGAGACTAGTCATCAAAGGTTTCTCTCAACGCGAAGGTATTGACTATGATAAAACGTTCAGTCCAGTGGCACGACTTGCAACTATCAGAGCAATACTGGGAATTGCAGCTAAAGAAAATCTGAATTTACAACAATTCGATGTCACAACTGCATTCTTGAACGGTACAGTGGAAGAAGAAATTTATATGGCACCACCGAATGGACTTAATGTACCTAAAGGAAAAGTATGCCGACTTTTGAGAAGCCTCTACGGTTTAAAACAAGCACCTAGATGCTGGAATGAGTGCATAGATAAGTTTCTAATAGACGCAAAATTTCAGAGAAGTGAGGCAGATCCCTGCTTGTATGTAAGAATCAAGGGAAACTCAAAGGTTATTGTAGGACTTTATGTCGATGACGGCTTGGTGGCTTCCACTGACAGCGCTGGTCAAGAGTTTTTAAATGAACTTGAAACAAACTTCAAAATAACAACGAAGCCAGCGTCCTATTTCCTTGGTATGGAAATAAATAAAAACAAAGATGGATCAATAAACTTAAGACAAACAGCTTACGCTAAAAAGGTCCTAAAACGATTTGGCATGGAAAACAGCAAACCAGTTACATCTCCTGCACTTAAGATGACAAAAATGGAAGAGACTGATGAAAATAAAGACATGAAATTTCCATATCGAAACTGTGTCGGAGCACTGGCTTACCTGATGGTTGCAACAAGACCCGACATCTGTTATGCAGTGTCAGTCGCATCAAGACATTTAGAAAACCCTAGTAAGGAGGATATTGTGTCTGTAAAGCGAATTCTTCGCTTCCTTAATGGAACTCACGATAAAGGACTAACATTTTATCGAATGAGTAAATCCAAAGCAGATGACTTGATGTGCTACTCAGATGCCGATCATGGAGGAGATCCAGAGACTGGGCATTCTACCACAGGCATGGTTTGCCTTTATAGCGGTACTGCTATTGCCTGGAAGAGTCAGAAACAAACTTCAGTTGCTCTGTCAACAACAGAGGCCGAACTTGTAGCTGCAAGCGAAACAGCTCAAGAAATAGTGTGGTTGAAAAAGCTTTTAGCAGATCTATCTAAGTCAGCATCTTTAAAAGTTACATTATGCATTGATAATGAGTCTGCGGTGAAATTATCATACAATCCCCCTTATGAGTTTCACCGTCGTACAAAACATATTAGTCTGAGACACTTCTACATTAGAGAATGTGTATCAAAAGGAAAACTAGTGGTTAAGCAAGTTGCAGCACAAGTGCAACTAGCAGATATGTTTACTAAACCTCTATATGGACCTAGGTTGAACGACCTATCTCATGGAATTGGTCTACGATCAAATTCTTAAAAGAAGTGTGGGTGTAAAGATTGTACAGTCAGCGTCAGAGAAATGGAACCCCCCCAAGACTTAAAGACTATCGCCCGAGCACGCTCGGGCCCGCCGCCGCCGCCGCCGCCGCCGTCGCTCGTCGCTCGAGCGACGCGGCGGGCGGCGGCGCGGCGGCGCTGGCGCGTCACGTGAGCCTTGAGCAGCTCCCTCCCCCGCCGCCGCACCCATCTCTGCCCGAGCGCATCCAACGGTCCGCCTCAAATATTATTTGCAAGTTTCATTCAAGTTTTTAATAATTCTATAAGGTATTTTTTCGGCTTCCAAGAATAACTTACAAAAAGACACTTTGCGTGCGATTAAGACACGAACCCGCATCACCAGGCGCCAGCCGATCATCGAGACCGTGTCTTATACTACTAGGCTATTGGCTCAGTTGTCAACCTCAACGAAAATTGGAATAGTATTACTCCTTATAACGAACAAGGTTATTAACGGTCTAATCTTCTAGATAATAAGGTTTAAATTTCAACTTTCGTTTTTTAATTAATACCTTAGTTTTACAAAATGCAATACGCATTAACTCCAATTAACTAAAAGATAAGGTTGAAATTAGCATAGATTTCTTGTTTGGTTGAATATAATGTGTTGATTCCGATTGTTGCACTACCGTCATTTTACTTCAGAAACTTAACTGCTGTATGAACTGCGAGTTAAGGTTGAATTTAGAATACTTCTTCGCTTTATTTAGTAAACTGTGATTGAGGGTATAATTATTTTTTAAATGGTTTCGTTTTCGTGCCGATTCGCTTGTGTGTAATTATCTTCGTCGTAATATTATCAAATTTATTAAGTTTTTGACCAGTTGATTCTATTAACCGATGGTATGGTTTGATTAACAACTTTTTTGAAGGCTAAAATTGTTGTTATCTGGGAACAGGAACAAAGCATAAAGAAAATAGCACGAGTTATGGGCATAACGGTAAGATTTATGTTATACTTCCACATATTACCTATTTATTGTTGCAATAATGTTGCATTATTACTTACTAGTTGGATGTTTTTATGTATTTCTAATATTATTATTTTCATTGCAGAGAAAAACAGTTCGTAGATGGATACAAAGGTATCAAGCGACGGGTGATGTGAAATGTGATCGCCAAGGCCAGAGAAAATACAAATGGAGCGACAACGTAATATTGTGAAAGTTCATTTAGTGGCACCCTTCAAAACTTCAAGAAGTGATAGACTGTGACATCCTCTCCGTTATTATAAGGCAATTTACTCGGCAGATTGATTGTGTAACGTATCTGATAAAATTGCGTTGGAACATATATGAGCAAGTGTTAATAATTCCCAAAATTTGTGGGATCATTATCTCGTAGTTAATCAAAAACAAACAACCTTTATAATTATTATCAATCCAGATAATCTGGTTTACAAGTAGTCTTGTAATGTATTAACGATGCACCATCTGACCTCACATATTTTTCTAATGTTGTGTTAAATAAGGGTTATTAGAAAATGTGATAAAAGAGAAAGATGTATATTGCTATACTATTATAGTTTAGCATGTTGATTCTTCCTCTGTAATTCACAGACACAAAGACAAAATTTCTTTTTTTTTAAAGGTTTTTTTCCGATAAGTAAGTATAAAAAAAATCGTTTTCACAACTTTAAATAAATAAATATTATTGTAGTTATGTTTCTATAAATATATATATAAACGAACCTTTATCTAATGTTAAACGTTTTAAACCTCATCCAGGGTATCTATTTTGTGTTTAGTTAATATTCTAAGTAAATAACCCCAATTTAACACAGATAGAAAACTGTATACCTACTCAACCTGGAAGTGGATTCCATGAAGTCCTAGAAATGTAAGTAATTAGAAAAATAAATGAATATTGTTTACTTATCAAAATGCCTAGCTTTTATTACAAACCTCCATTTGATTTCTTAAATAATAATTAACGAAAATCACCTAATAAAGAAACTAAAAAAAAGGGTAAATAAATAAATAAAGGAAAAAGAAATCTTGTCATCCGCGGATTTGAACTCGTGACCACCGCATCGCCAAGCCGCAGTGTTAACCATTAGACCAACACGCCACTTACGTTACATTACGAAAAACTTAAATAGGTTTGATGTCAATACCAAGGGGGGGACCTTATTTGTGAAGCGAACTGTACCTATGAAATACAAACTTCTTGTATGATTTGTCTATAGGACTGATTACCATAGTAACGGTTAATTAACAATCTTGTCTTTTGAAATATAATAAAAATTACGATTGTATTCAAGTGAATTTGCTTTATTAAATATTATTACTATTTCTTCACAGATTTTAATTTTGATAACACAAAAAATTTGTCGCCAAATATCAGAATTCAATTCAAAAAGGTCACTGGTTCAAAAGCGCAGTGGTGGCCAAGTGGTAACGGCCGCGACTTACGAGTTGTAGGTCGTAGGTTCGAACCCAGACAGGCTGCGCTTTACTTTGTGTAAATTATTTCATCACCACTGCTCTCAAAACGGTGAAGGAAAACATCGTGAGGAAACCGGCATGTCCTAGAACCAAAAAATCGAAGACATGTGACATCTGCCAACCCGCACTGGGCCCGCGTGGTGGATTACGGCCCACTCTCTCTCACCGAGAGGAGGCCTGTGTCCCAGCAGTGGGAACATTATAGGCTGATTATGGTTATGGTATGGTTCAAAAGATATAACGGTTTATAAGTGGCCGATCTGGAGAGAGTCTCCCCAGCAGGGCCACATTTATGTAGCTCTTGGACTATACCTACACCTAAGGTGTAGGTATAGTCCAAGAACTAGATCGAAGAGTTCACGAAAAAACTCTTCGACTAGCTCTTGGACTATACCTTACTAATTGAACTCATTATATCTCCTAAACTAAGACCCGATTAAATCTGTGACTTGGCGACTGATTCCGACTAATTTGCGACAAAATATGGGAGAAAACAGATCTTCGCTAGGTGCCCTAGTTTTTGAGATATATACATAAATGTGGCCCTGCTGGGGTAAACCCTTATATCTTTTGAACCAGTGACCGACAAATTCTGATATTTGGCGACTGATTCCGACTAATTGGCGACAAAATATGGGAGAAAACAGATCTTCGCTAGGTGCCCTAGTTTTTGAGATATAAATGTGGCCCTGCTGGGGAGACTCTCTCCAGATCGGCGACCTATTTATTATAAACCCTTATATCTTTTGAACCAGTGACCGAAAAATTCTGATATTTTGCGACACATTTTTTGTGTTATCAAAATTAAAATCCCTGAGTCAGTGACATTATTCTCGTGACCCTGCCAATAACGGTTTGGGGATTCCACGTGGAATGATTAGCGTACTACTACTTGCCGAAACTACTAACAAGCTCTAGTTTAGTCAGTACTCTGCAAAATACAAATTCGTACCAGCACAACTCTAGTAGTGTCACAGCAGACAAGCAGCAGACTGAACCAAACTTGGCTAAAAGGTCCCAGCAACCAGGCATTAAAATAATAAAAAAAACAGAACCACACTTTGGATACAAGGTCCCAGCCTCAGAACAAATTAGTAAAGTTATTGTTTTGAGGTCCCAGGTGACCATCTTTACATACCGAGACCCCTCCGTGCCTCGGAAAGCACGTTAAGCCGTTGGTCCCGGCTGTCATTCGTGGATCTTTGACAGTCGTTACGGGTAATCACAAGCCTGAAAGTCTGACAACCAGTCTTACCCAGGGGATATCGTATTACCCAGTAACTGGGTTGTGGAGGTCAGATAGGCAGTCGCTCCATGTAAAATACTGGTATTCAGCTGCATCCGGTTAGACTGAAAGCCGACCCCAACATAGTTGGGAAAAGGCTAGGCAGATGATGATGATTGTTTTGAGGTCCCAGCACAGGCCATTAAAATAACAAAAAAAAAAAACAGAACCAAACTTCTGTTGTCAGTAGTGTCAGTGTCAGACAGAGACAGATGTCAGTCCGCTGTCCGCTCCGTAGCCGGCTTTGTCGTTCGTCTGCATTGACAAAATTGACAGAATCTCGTTTTCATTTCATCGAGGTAGCTATTCCGCGTAGAAATTTGTAGTGTATTTTTGTATACATTCAAATTGGAGCAGTATTTTAATTCATTTTGTTTTTTTTTTACTTTTTAGTTAGAACAACTCTAGTAACCAGTAAAGTACTTTATTTACAATATCTATTTTCTGGAACCGATTATAGACTTTCAGTTAAAAAAGTACTAAAAAGGCATGTTTTATCTCTTACATTTTGTATTACTTTCATATTGTACACGTAATATTTATACTCTCGCTGAAACACACCCAAGATCAGACAAAAATGGTCAAGGTATGTACAGATTCTAGAATATTTCTAGAAGTTATCTTATCACTTGTTTACTTAATAACTAGAAAGCCCGGAAGGTTATTAATTGATTTGTCAATTCTAGAATTACTTCTCTGTCGTAAATGCGGCGCTGACGTGGCAGACTCCTATTACTTGTTCAGTAAACCAAGCCCAGGAGCTCATAAAACTGAAAAACAAAATATATTTGGACAACAGAATGTAACTGTGCAAACTTTAGTGAACCCATTTGGCATCAATTTCGAAGTGGTTACAGCAGAGAAAGCGAGATGTGATAACATAGGACCTGTAAGTAAATAGTGAGGTGTTTGTTCAATACAATATTTTTTTTTTGTTATGTGAAGGGGAGGCCTTTGCCCAGCAGTGGGACTACTGGGCAAAGGCCTCCCCTTTTTCCTTCCAAACCTCCCTGTCTTGTGCGATCTCTGGCAATGTTGGCCCTGCGAATATTATTAGATCGTCAATTATAATTCTTGTAAATTTACATTGCAATATTTTAGAACCAGGGTGCAGACTCGTGGTTTCCTGGGTACAGCTGGCGGATCTGCGCTTGTAAACACTGCGGTCAACATCTAGGTTGGACATTCGAGAAGACAGACGGAAATGCAGAAAAGCAAACTAGTGAGAAAATTAAAACTTTTCATGGACTGATCTTGAAAAACATACTTGGTGAAAATTGTAAGTAATAATATATGTTGAGAATTTATTAAGATATTATTCTTTGATTGAAATACTTATCATTGTTTTTCTTTTTCAGTTACTGACTCTCTTATAATGATGCCGAACATGTATAAAATGTAGTTTATATTTTAGTAAGGTCACATTTTTACTGAAGAGAGAATGTATGTTGCCCTGTAAGTATTGTAAATGACTGTTATCTTTATACATTTATGGATTTCCAATGTTAATATTAGAAGTTAAAAAAACATTGTAAGGCTAAAATATAAAGACATATTTATGAATCACTTATTTTATTTCAATCTTTTACTTGCAATAAACATAGCCACTTGCACATCTATATTATACTGTTTAGGCCAAATTGCCGCCTCCTAACCAAATAAAATCGTTCGCGCAAATACGCGATTGTCGCGTTGATATGTCAGTTATTTGTTCGGAAAATCGGAAGGCGGGCCCAGGCGTTGTGGTTCAAAATGAACGCGACAGACGCATACTCGTGCGACGATCGCTTTGGTTAGGACCGGGGCCCAAACGGTACATAAATATAATATAGATATGCCGTCGAAACGAAAAGAAGAAGAATTCTTACATGTCTACGTAACAAAAATACCTAAGTAAAATTAACAATTTAGTCAAATATAAATGAAAAACTGAAACTAGTTATCTTACATGTCATAAAAAAAAATTAAAATGTACCTGATGACATTGAAACAATCTTATATCTAATAATCGTTATGAGGAAGATCGTATAATCCACGGTCTAACATTTAGGCTGCCAGTCAGTCGGCGTCAAGATCTGGCTATGTATACTAAACTGTGAAATTGCTTGCATGTGTGAAAGCTTACATACTCGTAGTTATCCATACACTACAGTAACGCCGGCAGCCCGAGGGGGTTATTCCGTTTATCAACCCCAAAAAATCCACCCAAGGTGGATACGCGGAAACGCATGTCCGAGGGTGGATTACCCTAGGCCTAGTTGGATAAACGAAATGTATAGGCTTTAGGGTGGATTCTCGGACATACGTTTCCGCGTATCCACTTTAGGGTCGATAAACGGAATAACCGGCCTAAGACCGCGTCCTAGCCAAAACCGATCGTCGCGCGAACAATCAAGTCGCGTTTGTACGACAAAATTCATACAAACGATCGCGTTGATCGTCGCGCTCTATTATGTTTCTACACAGACATTGCCGTGGAAGTGGCAAAGTTTTGGAAAAACAAGATTTAAAATACAGTCGTGCCAGCGACACGAAAAAGATGTGAATAGTAATGCCGACCCTGCTTCGCATGGTTTTTACGACTTGACAAAACATCGAGATTTCTTTATTGTATGTGCAGTCAACAAAAGAATAAGTATGCAGGATCGTCGGATATAGTTGAAGTTTAGTAAGAAACCGATGGATGTTCTTTTGATGATTGCACACATACATACTTTAATTAATTTATAATATGTATAGATGACATACTCGAGCGGTACCCACTTACAAGTAAACCGCGTCAATTGCGCGACGATCGCTTTGGTTAGGACGCGTGACGGTTTCCGCGTGTAAAAAGGGACTAACACTTCTTACTGAAATGACGTGGTAAATTTACACTAATGTCTAACATAAATAGCATAAAATATTTTAAGAGATTAATGAAAGATATGTACTTATAGATTTTTATCAACTTTGAGTTGTTTTTATTTTACAATAATAGGTATTTAAACCACTACGTTAACACACAAACAGTCGTGTGGTACCTACATAAATTTGTAATGACGACTAAAAAGCGAATATGTTTCTTGGGGATCATAATTTTTTTGTATTGATTTTATTTTATTTGAATTCTATATGATTTTATACGTGTTCTATTAATGGGTGTTATTTACTTGAAAATAAATAAATTTATCACGCCTTATCGGCTGAACGAGTTTGGACGAAATTGGCTCAAGGATAGACTATGGACCTGGGTTGAATAGTAGGGTAATTTTTAAATATCCAGTTAGTACGTTCCCCTGGGTTAATTTCCGACCTCCCCTAGGGCGAGGCGGCGGGCAAAAGCTAGTTATAGAAGCTACATACCAAATAATTTTAGAATATTTTACACTATTTTTGTTGGATCTGTCTACAAGTATACTAGCTTAGTAATAATGACTTGCTCAGACTTTCAGAAACCATTGCATTGACTGAAAACACACCTGGAAGCTGACGTGTGATTACCCGGTTGAATGCCGTAATTATTACAAAACGAGTTCTTACCCTGAACCTTGCGAGCCAGTTACTATATTTTGAACTTTATTTCAACAAACGTAAATTTCTTAATGCAAAATTGACAACTTAAGACTCGGGTTTAACATCAGTTTTTGTAAGAACTTTGTCGGATTATACCTATGTTAGGAATTTAAAAAATGCCTTGATTTTTCAAACCTGGGTCTAAAGATAAACCTTGTTTTGTAATAAGGCCAAACGAGTCTCGCGTGGATCCACGTTCCATTCGAAGGGTTCATTGCTGTCAGGGCTTATTGTGTACAGTCACGAGCATAAGTATGTATACACTTGGCTTTATTCAAAGGCAATTTTCTCCTTTAATTTTGAATGAAATTTTATGTTATTAAGAACATAGTATTTTCGAACCCATAGGTTCTTGTAAAGTGTCGTATTTCAAGGTTGCATTCGTAATTTCACGAAAAAATCGCAATCGAAAGTTGCCAAGTGTTGACATATTAGTGCTCGTGACTGTACCTACCTAATCGAAGTAAGCCTGTTACTTTATTGCATCATACTTGCAATCCATTAAAATGCAAATCTTGTTTAAAAAAAAAACTAATTAAATCAATATGTTTAGTCAAGCCACAAACTTCAAATTAAGTTATATCTTGTCTAATAAAGATCAACTATGTGAAACAAATAAGCCGCAAGTACACTGCCAAAAAGTAAGCAAGTTTCAGGCATGTACTGATATGATTTTGAAATTACATAGCAAATATCTTTTATTGCAATAATTATGAAAGCTGAATAACATACAACCTTATTAGCTGGGCTGTAATTCACTATGACCTTTAACGATTCCTTACGGAAACCACGTCATTTCCTTAGCTTAATCCCGCCAATCTCGCGTTAGTTTCGCGCGGTTTCCTTCATTCATAATGTCATGGAGAATTACGGCCCTGAATGACTTGCTAACATCCTAATTACATTTCAGTAGGCAGGTACCCCAATTAGCAACATTGGATATTATCTTAAAACTAAAATGATTTAAACCTGTTCAGAAAGAATTTTTTTTTCAACTCCAGATCACTCGGAGGATTTCACTCATGTTTCAACTTGCTGTCACTGTCTTCAAAAGTTTTAATTAGCATACACAGTTTTTAGTTCAATCTGTACTTAACGATAACAAATCACAATTTATTTTATAAATCTCCTAATTTAAGAAGTAGCAAATCTTTGATGTAATGACTGTGCAGTAGCTGCAGGGGTCGGCGAAAAATTTATACCAGTGGGGGCCTCACTGTTTGCAGCAGCAGTACCAAATGTTTTACCTTGAATAACAGCTATTTCTTTTTGCAGTTTAGCATTCAGGACATGTTTATTCGTAAACTTTCGGCCAACTCCGCGGTTGCCGCCACGGCCGCGGCCCCTCGAGCGATTAGATCCTCTACTAGCATTAGACCTGTTGGATCTGTTGGACCGATTGGATCTGTTGGAGCCCATTGATTTAACACTGCCAGGGCCTCTCCTTGTGTTGTAGCCACCAAACTGATTATTTAACTGAGCTAGACTCCTTTTGTTCAAATAGCCTGCACTGCCAACACTGTTACGACGCCTCTTTGCAAAATCGTTGGCAACACTGACAGTCAACTGAGAAGGTGAATTACTGAACGAGTTATTCCTGGAGCGTGTGAATGTTTGAGACTTTATTATATTGTTCCGTAGCATCATATTTTGATGTTGCTCTTTTAAAATCTGGTCCGATCTCAAACCTACTGCACTATATCTATTGCCAGTACTCAAACCTCGTCCCCGTTTAGATATTCCCCTCTTGGCTACAGCCAGAGGTCGGCGGATGTTGTTCATTCCTCTTCGTGTTGTAACACCAAGTCTACTATGAACACTGCTTTGAAGATTTGTATTGGAATAACCACGCTGCAGCCTGCCACGCATGCCTCCTGTAAATAGAAATACTTGTCTTAGAATAATTGCCCCACTATTGATTTTGTGAATTACTAGCTTCTAAACGCGGCTTTCTCCGCGTAGATGTCGGAAATTTCATGGGTTTTAATTTTTTTGCACAGAACCCTAATTCTTTTTAATTCTAAATAATTTAATTGTAATTCTTCATTCTAAATGATTTTATTTTTGTAAGTAGGTTTGCACAAATACTTTTACACATTAATCATATTTTTAAAAAACTAGATGATGTTGGTGTTTCCTATCTGTCTGAGATGGTCTTTTGAGGAAAGAACCACACAGATTGAGAGGACCTGTCCAGTCAGAGCACACATTTGTCAGAAATCATGCAGCTCAACTCAAAACTTAAGGAGCTCAACAATTAAAATACTCCTTAACAGTAGTAAGTAGCAAGTAACAAGTTACTCCTTATAACATCATCAACATGCTAGTGAAAATCCTGCCAAAGTCGGTCCAACCATTTCAGAGCCAAAGCCGAGTAGCCAGAACAAACAGACAGTAAAAAGAAATTGTTGTAAGTACTGTTTATACTTTCTTATGCATTTAGTAAAAAATTATTTTGACATTACATACACTTAAATTTTTATTATGAATTATTAATTTAGACAAACCGCAGGGGTAATTGCATAATATCCTAAGAGTAGCAATGGCTTTCATTTTGACAGTTCAACAACATTCATTGGGTTATTTGCGTTGTTGAGCAGACAAATCTTTCGAACATATGAAGCATTGGATTAGCAATATCCTTCTAAATGCTTTAAATTGTGATTGATAGTGTGTAACGCAAAAGGGATACAGGTTCCTCACATACAATTTAAAGCAAGAATGCATTATTATTATTTTTTATTATATTCATTTTATATATATTTTTGCTATTGCTAAAGCGCTTCCGCGGCACCCGCCCGTTTTCGCCTATCCAGCAGGGCTAGCATGGCCGCAGACATTTTCTCCACGGGGAGAGGACAAAATACTATTCCCCTCAGTCAATTTTGTCCACCCTCCAAGCATGGCGACATGGGTGGATAAACTATTCACGGTGGACAAACCAGCAGGGCTAGCATGGCCGGAGACATTTTATCCACGGGGAGAGGACAAAATACTATTCCCCTCAGTCAATTTTGCTCGAATCGCGAATTGAACGCCGGTGTGTTTTTCGCTCGATTTTCTCCCTTTCCGACGACAAAACTAAGCTCCAGTAAGCACGAGACATTTTTATATTACAATTAATTATGTTCTATGTTAGGGGATTTGGTTTCCGCACTTAGTCCTACAGTGGACCATTGTGCGTGGGCCATGGCGGCCGTCGGTGGTTATTCCAACCAGCCCACCTCCCTCCAGAAGCTGATCAAATCTCCTGGTCTGTTCAGAACATCTGTGTACGATCTGGGTGTCCCGAGGGTTTCTGACCTTATCTGGGTGACGCCTGTGCACTCAAAGAGCACATGCGCAACAAATTAATTATATTTTCTCCAAGAGATATACTTAAACCCACCATCTAAAGACGAGGTCAAATTTCTCCCTTTGTTATGTCAAAATATCTGTAATTTTTCTCTTCCACTAGTCGCCATGCTGTAGGCGGGAATGAGTATCCACGTCTAATGTCAAAAAGTGATATAATTCTCTTTCCCCCTGTTGCCGTGCTTTGGCAGGTGGATAAAATAATTGTATCCCTTGTCAGTGGAAATAACCGGTGGACAAAAGTTTTATCCCCAGCCCATGCTAGCCCTGCAGTACCGTTGATAGGCGAAAACGGGGCGAGGTGCGGGGGAAGCGCATTCCAGCAAGGTTCGCAGATATTTCCGATAGCTTGTTGATTACAACAACAACGGGTGAATATGCATACATTGAGGATTACGAGACTTTAATGAATTAGAAATTATCTCAACTAAGATTTCAAAGTGGATTTTAGTTATAATATATCTAGCAGCCTTTAATTTCAGGGTTGAAACGCAACCACACACCTGATGAGATCTAATACATCACTTTACTTACAGCTAAATAAACAGTATAGTGAGCAAGGCAAGGTGCAGATGTTTCTAGTATGTATGTAATTATATAAATATGTGTATACTGGTATAACAATAAAATGTAACTCTCGCAAAGGCAATCTTTATGTGCAAACCCATTATCATAATCATAACAAGCTTTTTTATAACAAAATGCAATATTAAGTACTGATGAGGAGTGAGTTCATAAAAAATGTTGATAAGTTTCTTATGTATGTGTTTTATGCAAGTATGAGTAGGTTAATAAACAGAAAATTACCTCTATTCATTCGTCCACCCCTCACTAGATGGGGCATAACTAACTGATCTTCCAATCCTGCTCTCCCTTTTGGTGTCAAGCCTCTCAGTTGAGAGCGAGATCTTGAGGCTGACCTAGCGCGAGAGTTGGAACGCCGTTGTCTAGAGCGAGAGCGGTTGCGCGACTGGGAGCGAGGCCGTGACTGAGACCTGCCGCCTTGCCCTGCGCCGGGGCCTCGCGAACGTGAACGGCCACGTCGGGCTCCCGAAGGCGTGTTTGGCCTCGTTTGTGAGCGAGTGCGAGCAACGCCTCCGCGCCCACGACCTCTGCCACCTCGGCCCCTGCCACCGCCTCGACCGCGGATATTTCCACCACCTCTTCCACGAGATCTACTTGATCTGTTTTGTTTTATAATATCATCTGAAATGTAATCATTAAGTCAAATATTTTTTAAAGTAGATCCTAAAAAATTATACTTGTTGACAAATGGAGTTGGCGGGTGCGTAAAATCATTTTCATTTTCTTATTTTTAGATTAGAATATAAAAAGATTGATTAATTATAGACAAGTTAAGTTGTTTAGAATGACATACAAATAAATAATAGCATCCAAATCATCAGAAATCTTACTAATATCCAAAAATAGACCTGTAATTCGGTATGTTCGAATTACGTAGCGATATACTTACCTAACGACATATTAACTGAATCCGCCATGATTAAATTTATATGATAAACTTCAATGTTTTCTGTATTCGAATAGGCTAAATAAAGAAATTTTATATTATGTTAGGTTAGCATTTACATGAAAAACGAAAATGAAGACAAAGTCACAAAGACAAAACTTCAAAAAATGCAATGTGAAGCGCACAGATAATATTTGTTTCGTATATTTTTACTCGATTCGTTTCCGTTGTCTATGATTGTAGGAATTCTAGGGATGATCTTGGCGTCCGAGTCAGTAAGAGAGTGAGTAAGGGTGCTTACATAAAGAAGAGGGTTTTCGGTCCCGACTCCCAGGTTTCTGCAGGTTTATCTTCGGAAGGAAACGGTTACATATTTTTCCTGTTTCTTTATGTGTGAGCGCATAAGATAACACGGGAATATTCTACCTGCACCGACCGGTACCGAGCGACCTGCACAGACTCGCCTGCTCCGGAAATCTGTTTCTTTATGTAAGCACCCTTATAATCGAGATAGAAATACCCATAAGATGACCCACTGACCGACTGGGTCCAAGGATCCAACAGACAGACAATGGATTTGTGCAGTCAGCGAATCTTATTCTCTATCTCTCAGAACAATTATCGTAATCTTCTACGCGTCTGTTAGTTCCTCCTGTGAGTAAATGTGTTGGTTACTTGGTTAGTAACATAATTATTTTGTGTACACACAACATTACATACCATTGTCGTCAGTGCCAAGCAGGGTTGCCAGCACAGATTTTTTTGGAACGAAATTCTTTTACGGAACTTGCGGTAGGCGTAAAATGGGAGAAATCGTCACGTAACGAAAAAGCGTTATGTCCCTCATTCGACTTTTAATTTATCTAATAGAAAGAGAGAGAGATAGTTTACACGGTTTTCGAGGGTGCTGAAGCCGATAGTGAGGTCAAAAAGATCTCTATAATTTGTATTATAGAGGTCAGTGAAGCATAGTTACCCGTGCAAGTCGTAGCGGCTGAGGCTAGCCCAAAGAGTAAAGTAACTAGGGCTGGTCCCCGCGCCGGTTCAAATATCTCGAAAACTATTGAATTTTGGCCATACATATGGGGGGTTCAATTTGTTGCATTTTGGCCTCCTACCTATCAGCTCCTGACGGATATACGTCGAATTACAAGTAACCCTTTATTTATATTTTTTGGTTGCCCAACATGCTACGTACACACCGGCCTAAGGTGCGGGCCACACAGAAGAGACGTAAGACGAGGACGCGACGCAGACGCGGCAATAGTATGCAGATTGTATGAAGAATAATGAAATACGTGAAAGGGACGCCGCGTCTGCGTCCCGTTTCCGTCTCACGTCTCTTCTGTGTGGCCCGCACCTTACGAACACCAACGAATGGGTTTCACTGGCCTTCGTTGGACCTGTCTGGAAGGCTTAGCAAACGCCAACAATCGTTCGTTGCCGTCTGCCGGATACCCGCAGCGTGGCGGTAACATCAAAGAGATAGAAGCACTGACCTGTATTATACCTACGTTGTTTAATAGAGGTCAGAGGATAGAAGCAATCGACCGAACCTTTGCTCGTCCACTAAATGTTTTGGACGTACCTTCGAAGACTAACGAACGTGCGGTAGCGAACGCTTGTAGATATCCTGCGACGCGGCGTTTATTGGGCCGGTGCGTACGTAACATCAGGCGATTTTGCGTGTTGTATGTACTTCGTAGCACGACCATGAACGCATTCATTATAACTTTTGATAGTAATAAAATCCTTTTAATTTATACTATTTTATACCACTAATTAGAAATTTTATACCTCTCAATTATGCTAGATATACAGGTCGTGCTGGGAAGTTTCCTTCCCAGCACGACCACGCAAAGATTCTAGCTGGCATTATAGCTTTAGATGGTAATAAAATCCTTTTAATTTGTACTATTTTATACCACTAATTAGAAATTTTTAAGATAAATTGTTAGAAAAGCAAAAAAACATTTTCTGCCTTTAACCAAACGCCATCTAGTGTCAAGTACAAAAATCATATACAGGCTTATAGGCAAAAAATGTTTTTTTTTTGCTTTTCTAGCAATTTGCGACAATTTACCAGTAATAAAATAGGAGTAAATAAAGAGTAAAAATTTTTAGGCATACTCCTGTTTCATCAACTTTTATGCCAGCTGGAATTTTAGCGTGGTCGTGCTAGGAAGGAATCTTCCCAGCACGACCTGTATATCTTAAAATTTCTAATTATTGGTATAAAAATTATAAAATAGTACAAATTAAAAGGATTTTATTACCATATAGAGCTATAATGGCAGCTAGAATTTTAGCGTGGTCGTGCTGGGAAGGAATCTTCCCAGCAGGACCTGTATATCTAGGATAATTGAGAGGTATAAAATTTCTAATTAGTGGTATAAAATAGTATAAATTAAAAAGATTTTATTACCATCAAAAGTTATAATGAATGCGTTCATGGTCGTGCTACGGAGTACAACACGATTTTGCCTGCCTAGTACATAATATTAAAAAAAAAAACTCCTAGATCTAGCTCCTCCACTGCCGCCAAAACAAAGAAATGGCTTGGCAAATTAATGGCAAACTAGTAGAATAGAATCACAGAGTACTTTTTACCGACTTCAAAAAAAAAAGGAGGTTATCAATTCGATACGTATGTATGTAATATTATTGGAATTCCATTATATTCACATATGATGATCTATTAGGGCTTCCAAACAAATATACAAAATTTCATAGACGTATGTATGTATGTATGTATGTATGTATGTATGTATGTATGTATGTATGTATGTATGTATGTTTGTCCACGCATATCTCCGGAACTATTAATCGGATCGTGACCATTTTTTTTTTATTGGCTTACATTTTCTTCAACTTAGGGAACAGTGCAAGTTTCATCAAGATCGATTCAGTAATTTTCAAGATATGAACTAATACGTGTAAGTGTGACGGCCTGGCTTATTGATAAGAGCTACGGGTGTAGTGTCAAAGGGAAAACATCTCAAAACCTTGGTCAAATACTAGTGCAAAAACTAAAAATTACGAAATAAAAAGTAATTTAAAAAAATTAAACCGACTTCAAAAAGAAATTAACTCAAAATTATGAAATAACTTTAATTTCGGAAGTCGGTGGCATAAAACTAAAATACAGATCCCAAGACACCGACTTCCGAAATTAAAGTTATTTCATAATTTTGAGTTAATTTCTTTTTGAAGTCGGTTTAATTTTTTTAAATTACTTTTTATTATATCTGAATAGAATGCTGTCCTGTCACGAGAAAGAGTTAAACTATTACCTATTCTTAGAGGGCCGCGTTGGGAGATCATGAGATCGGTTTTCTCAGTATTAAGTAGTCAGTTTTGATGATGTGATAATTATACTTCCAAGGTTGACTGCTTTAAGCCCTTTTAATGGGACATAGGTGCTGTGTGCGAGTGCGACTACCATGGGCTACCCGCATTTCGTCCGTTTGTGATAACTGTGAATTGGAACGGCATGAGGTCGTGGATCACGATTCGCGGCGAGCATCATGCCAAAATTTTACTTCATGATCATTTTTTTAGTTCCGTACCAAAATGGTAAAAAAGAACCCTTATGGGTGCGACTCAGCCTAGTCTGTCTGTCCGTCTGTCACAGGTGGACATCTCAAGAACTACTAATGCTCATATCATCTGCCTAGCCTTTTCCCAACTATGTTGGGGTCGGCTTCCAGTCTAACCGGATGCAGCTGAATACCAGTATTTTACATGGAGCGCCTGCCTATCTGACCTCCACAACCCAGTTACTGGGTAATGGGTAATACGATACCCCTTGGTACGACTACGACTGGTTGTCAGACTTTCGGGCTTCTGACTACCCGTAACGACTGTCAAAGATCCACGAATGGCAGCCGGGACCAACGGCTCAACGTGCTTTCCGAGGCACGGAGAGGTCTCGGTATGTAAAGATGGTCACCCATCCACAGACCAACCGCGGCAAGCGTAGTTTAACCTGATCAAGAACTACTATACTATCAACTTGAAATAGTTTTAGATGTTTGCCCAACTAGGTATTTTGCAATTATTAAGAAAGGAATATTATTTATTTTTTCTTCAACAGCTGGGACTGAAAGGGGTCTTAAAAATTCGAATTGGGCTAATAGGGCATGTGGGGTATCATAAGAAAGAGCGCTGTTTGCACATTCCCAAAAAATTTTTATAGGCCGCATAATTTTCAACTTTAGATATAAAGTGTAAAAAAAGATACCGATCCCCCCCTTGTCTCCGAAGTTTGCCTAGAAAAAAATCGAAAAATCCGAAATAATATTAATTTATTATATGTGATAGAAAGAAGTTTAGGTAACCTAACCTCGGGGCGCCCTTCGCTCGCTCTTGCATCTTACGTCGCCTATTGCGTTCGGGTGCTGTAACGTGCATCGAAGTCAAGTAGTATAGCAGTGAAGATCTATTTCGGTAACGTGCATCGAAGTGTAGCGGCTTCGCAGAGGCGCTGGTAGTAACATTGGTAGTAACTAGGGCATAGACTACTATTAAATACTAGAAACTAGGGCAACAAAGGGGTCTTTCGCAGTAACGTGCATCGCATTTTGTAGCATCGATATTTTATGCGTCGATATTCCGTCAGAAAAGTGTAAAAGACATATATATTATTATTATTGATCAGATATTCTACTCAGAACTAGATGAATATTAACTTTTGGTTGTTCGAGCTTCCAATATCTTTTTGTGGATTGGAACATGTTCTTCTCTTCAAATTGTTGTCACAGGCGAATTATGCTGCCTAGCCCAATTATATTTCGGACAGTTCAAAAGAAAAGTATGAAGATAAGTTTGTTAGGTACAGCATGCAGTAGAATTCGGTTGCTGGCAACCACAAACTAAACGGAAAAAATACAATTCTGGCAAAGTTGTAATTTTTTTTTTCGTGTGGATCACTCAGTGCGCAAGTTTACTCACTTGTATTTTTCAGACATAAAAACACTTGAAATAATTTGAACTTATGTGGTTTATTAACAAAATGAAAATAGGTGGAAATAAATAACATTATATATTTTCACGTCGTATTAATTTGTACATTATGTATTTCTTCTTATATGTAAATTATTCATCTAAAAAAGGCAATAACGCACGTAAAATACCAATTGAGTTATAAACGAGTAGCAATGCCGTTATACTGCCAAGAAATACTGTTTCTCTTGACATATTCTAGTTTTAAATATACTTATAATTTTAGTACAAGTAAATTAGTTTTATTTAAATTACAACAAGTATTTAGCACCAACAGGAGAGCATAGTTTAATTTATAAGTTACTATTTATAATTTAGTTAGGTACTACATATTATGTGAGTTATAGAAAATTAACAAATTGAGATAAGTTTAGATGAATCACAAGAATATGAAACTATTGGAATTGTTTTTCTAAGGAATGGTACTGTCTCCAAACCCATGAAATAATATATTAATGTTAAATGTAATTAAAAATAGAACTGCAGTCGTAAAATATACCGTAGCTTAAGCTAAAACTTTCTAAGGCATGCTGTGGCCTTCAGGGACTGGCGCCCACCAGTTGAACCCACGCAATATGTGCCTCCGAGAAATATCACAATAGTAACTTGTTTGGCAGTACAACGGCAAATTAAATTGTTTGACAAAATTTATTCATACATAATCATAAAACTAATTGTAACGTCCTGTGCGAATATTCGATACAGTTTTGTTTTATTTATGTTTTATAATTGACTAATTATATAATATGTACAGACTAAAAATATTATTACGATATTTTAACATATGAGCTGAGTTTGTAAAGTGAATCACAGTTTAAGTAAATGGTGTTTAACCTGAAGGCCGTTACTGTAGGCGTAATAACACTAAGGCCATAATAATTTGACATAATAGGTAATATTTAAAATCGTTAATACAATAACAGGTTTATGAGTAATTACTTGACAAGTTTTTGATATCGGTAATATCAAACTTAAGTACACATTACGGTGCTACAATTGGAAAGGTAATAATTTGTCAAGAAGCAGTGCAGATATTGTTGAGAAAATATTTACAGGTACTTTGTAACAGTATTAAAATTGCTCGTAGAACCTGAAATTGTTATGATGTGTGCCGTTTAACATCGGGAGTCCATTATTAGTGTGCATCGTGTGTTAGTTACATTTTGTTATGTTTCTGCCACGCACCATACAGCCAACATCAGACACTTCACATAGCGTCCATTTTTGCCTTTCGTTCAGTGTCTATGAGTCTAAGCGAAATGTCTGAACACAAAATGAATTAAAAGTGAAAAGTGGATTCAATGGTGATTCAATGATGTTAGATTTCGGTACTCGGCATATTTCACTTGCTTAGAGAACAATCGAAAAATGAAATGCAAGGAGCAGATGAAACATTCATTCCTATACAATTTTGTCGGTCTCTTTTGAATGAATCCAAAATTCCAAAATGAACGTTCAGTCGAGTGAACCATTCACTCGAGTGACGCGTCATATCAGCATTAACTAACGAACATTTAATTATGAAAATCTATATGGTTGAACGAACGTTTTCTAAACAAACGTGAAGCACTTATTTAAATACCATACTAAGAAATATTATTAAATGACGGAATTTAGAAGCTTAGAATGGTGTTTTCGACAGTGGTTCCGTCCCTGATTTTTATCTCGATTGTGAAAAACAACTGCTACGTAGGTGATGATCAACAAGTTCATATCCAGAACCCTTGGAAATGATACAAGGATCTGTAAATAATTTTGATGCATTTGCCTGTTTTCATTATTGAAGTGTATAAATAGCGAGAAATGTGCTATGCTATGGCTGTTTCAAGCGAACGCTGACGGATACAAATAATGCACAGAGTTACGATGGAACGGATGTCAAACGGAACACATTATATTTTATTTTAAAGTAAATTTTTATTAAATGTAATTGTGCGAAAATACATGCACTTTTCAACTAGTACCATACTAAACGATTTAAAAAATATATTTAAAAAATACGCTACAACGTATCGCTAGGTTCAAGTTTAGATAGGACACCGATCATACAAAACAAATAATTTTTTTTTGTCAATGTTTAGAGTTTTACAATATTATCGTGCTACAGGAATGAGAGTACGTTCGACGTCGACGTAAGAGTCGCACAACACTTGGCACCTTTTGAGTATTTACGCATTAACGCTACCATATCATAATATACTTAAACGTACCGGCTTTCTTCCAGAAATATACTACTATCTAGAGGAGGCACACACTTCAGGTCGACGAAAAGGATCTCGAAAAATATAGAAATAAATACAACCTTATTCTAAAAATATACAGTCCCGCCGCGCGTCTCCGTGGAAGTCGGAACCACGTGGCTCGCGGCACGAGAGTCTAGTCGCAACCTCGCAGTGCGCGCTACAGTCTGATGTCGCTGGACGCTGCGGCCAACAGCGACGTGCGGCGCCACGCCGCGTCCGGCTCCGGCGCCGCGCCGGCTGCGGCGGCCGCGCCCGGCGGCGCGCCGTACCGGTGCAGGCTCAGGAACTTAAGGTTGGCCACAATCGACGAGTTTATCGGCCTCGTCGGGATGTTCACGGTCGTCGCCGACCGTTCGATCCGTTTCGTCCGGCCCTCCGGCGGCGCAAGTTCGAGCGACTGTCCCCGCCCGTAAAGTCTGGACTGACCGAAGCGGGGCGTCAGCCGTCCTATGAGATTTTCCTCCTTCCGTGTGGATCGCGGCGCCGTCTGCGCCTCATCTGGCGGTTTCGACTTTCTCTTTAAAAAGAAGGGCGTCAGGCGCTCGGCGAGCGGACGCGACGACGTCGAGCCCGCGTCGTGGACGTTCGACGTCGAGCTGGAAGTCTTCAGCGGTCGCGTTGAGGACGTCTGGCTTTTGATCGGATTGGACTTGCGCTGGGCGCAGACCCGGGAGAAGGGTCCGGCGTCCGGCGTGGGCGCCAGGGACGCGAGGCTCGCATCGGGCGCGGGCGGCTCGTCCTCGCACACCTTCAGCACGCAGTAGGCATCGCGCTGCAGCTCGTCCAGCAGGCTGTCGTCGGTGGAGATGGTATCGACGTGCGCGCAGTCGTCGTGCGGCGGCAGGCTGACGGCCGAGGCGCTGCGCGGCGGCGCGTCGTGCTCGGCCGGGCGCGGCGGCGGGCGCGCGCGAGCCGCGTGCCCGCGCGGCGGCACGGCGGGGGGGCTCTCGTCGCGCGCGTGGCTCATGAAGTCGGTCATCAGCTCGTACTCCTTGCAGCGGTAGGCGACGTCGTGCTCGGGCGGCGAGGTCTCGGGGCGCGGCCGGCGCTCGGGCGGGCGCGGCTCCACGTGCACGTACTCGCACACGGGCGTGCCGGGCGCGACGTGCGCGCGCGCGGGCGACAGGCGCGCGGGCTTGGGCGGGCGCGCGGGGCGCTCGGCAGACGCGTCGCTGTCCTCGGAAGGCTCGTGCTTGATGCAGGACATGGTGAGGTAGCCGCTGCCCGTGGACTTGGTGGACTTGCCGGAGGAGCGCTCGTCGGCGTGGCGCGCCAGCTTGAGCGACTCGGTGCTGGAGCCGATGTCGAGGCAGGCCTGCAGCGGCAGGGTCTTGCCGTCGAGGTCGACGCTGGGCGAGGCGTCGCCGCGCCAGGCGCGCCACAGGAAGGGCCCGCCGTCGCCCGCGGCGCCGGCCAGGTGCAGGTAGTTGTCGTCGCCGATGGGCGCCTGCTTGCTGCCGTACTTGGTCTCACGGGCGAGCGACCGCCGGTATATGCGATGTCGATGCTCGAGGTCGAACATAGTTTCTTGCAGCTCGCGTAAAGTCGCAGCTTCCGCCTCGCGCTCTTCTATGCTTGTGCCCTCTGTGAACAAAAAATATAAATAAGAATAAAAAAAATATTTGTGGCTGTTATTTAACAGAAACCTAATTTAGATAACAATGGGAAGAAAATTATTCCATATCAAGGTTAGTACTAATTCTGAGAACGCGTGATCTTGATAACAGTAGCCAGGCACTCGCAGTCAGGCGGCAGTTACCTTGCGGGCGGTGCAGGCGGTCGTCGAGGCGGTGCGCGTGGCTGACCAGCAGCGCGTGCAGGCGCTGCAGGTCGCGCGCCGGGTCCAGGCGCAGCGCCAGCGCCGCGCCTCACTCGGTGAGCTCTAGTACACAGTTACCTTGCGGGCGGTGCAGGCGGTCGTCGAGGCGGTGCGCGTGGCTGACCAGCAGCGCGTGCAGGCGCTGCAGGTCGCGCGCCGGGTCCAGGCGCAGCGCCAGCGCCGCGCCTCACTCGGTGAGCTCTAGTACACAGTTACCTTGCGGGCGGTGCAGGCGGTCGTCGAGGCGGTGCGCGTGGCTGACCAGCAGCGCGTGCAGGCGCTGCAGGTCGCGCGCCGGGTCCAGGCGCAGCGCCAGCGCCGCGCCTCACTCGGTGAGCTCTAGTACACAGTTACCTTGCGGGCGGTGCAGGCGGTCGTCGAGGCGGTGCGCGTGGCTGACCAGCAGCGCGTGCAGGCGCTGCAGGTCGCGCGCCGGGTCCAGGCGCAGCGCCAGCGCCGCGCCTCACTCGGTGAGCTCTAGTACACAGTTACCTTGCGGGCGGTGCAGGCGGTCGTCGAGGCGGTGCGCGTGGCTGACCAGCAGCGCGTGCAGGCGCTGCAGGTCGCGCGCCGGGTCCAGGCGCAGCGCCAGCGCCGCGCCTCACTCGGTGAGCTCTAGTACACAGTTACCTTGCGGGCGGTGCAGGCGGTCGTCGAGGCGGTGCGCGTGGCTGACCAGCAGCGCGTGCAGGCGCTGCAGGTCGCGCGCCGGGTCCAGGCGCAGCGCCAGCGCCGCGCCTCACTCGGTGAGCTCTAGTACACAGTTACCTTGCGGGCGGTGCAGGCGGTCGTCGAGGCGGTGCGCGTGGCTGACCAGCAGCGCGTGCAGGCGCTGCAGGTCGCGCGCCGGGTCCAGGCGCAGCGCCAGCGCCGCGCCTCACTCGGTGAGCTCTAGTACACAGTTACCTTGCGGGCGGTGCAGGCGGTCGTCGAGGCGGTGCGCGTGGCTGACCAGCAGCGCGTGCAGGCGCTGCAGGTCGCGCGCCGGGTCCAGGCGCAGCGCCAGCGCCGCGCCTCACTCGGTGAGCTCTAGTACACAGTTACCTTGCGGGCGGTGCAGGCGGTCGTCGAGGCGGTGCGCGTGGCTGACCAGCAGCGCGTGCAGGCGCTGCAGGTCGCGCGCCGGGTCCAGGCGCAGCGCCAGCGCCGCGCCTCACTCGGTGAGCTCTAGTACACAGTTACCTTGCGGGCGGTGCAGGCGGTCGTCGAGGCGGTGCGCGTGGCTGACCAGCAGCGCGTGCAGGCGCTGCAGGTCGCGCGCCGGGTCCAGGCGCAGCGCCAGCGCCGCGCCTCACTCGGTGAGCTCTAGTACACAGTTACCTTGCGGGCGGTGCAGGCGGTCGTCGAGGCGGTGCGCGTGGCTGACCAGCAGCGCGTGCAGGCGCTGCAGGTCGCGCGCCGGGTCCAGGCGCAGCGCCAGCGCCGCGCCTCACTCGGTGAGCTCTAGTACACAGTTACCTTGCGGGCGGTGCAGGCGGTCGTCGAGGCGGTGCGCGTGGCTGACCAGCAGCGCGTGCAGGCGCTGCAGGTCGCGCGCCGGGTCCAGGCGCAGCGCCAGCGCCGCGCCTCACTCGGTGAGCTCTAGTACACAGTTACCTTGCGGGCGGTGCAGGCGGTCGTCGAGGCGGTGCGCGTGGCTGACCAGCAGCGCGTGCAGGCGCTGCAGGTCGCGCGCCGGGTCCAGGCGCAGCGCCTCACTCGGTGAGCTCTAGTACACAGTTACCTTGCGGGCGGTGCAGGCGGTCGTCGAGGCGGTGCGCGTGGCTGACCAGCAGCGCGTGCAGGCGCTGCAGGTCGCGCGCCGGGTCCAGGCGCAGCGCCAGCGCCGCGCCTCACTCGGTGAGCTCTAGTACACAGTTACCTTGCGGGCGGTGCAGGCGGTCGTCGAGGCGGTGCGCGTGGCTGACCAGCAGCGCGTGCAGGCGCTGCAGGTCGCGCGCCGGGTCCAGGCGCAGCGCCAGCGCCGCGCCTCACTCGGTGAGCTCTAGTACACAGTTACCTTGCGGGCGGTGCAGGCGGTCGTCGAGGCGGTGCGCGTGGCTGACCAGCAGCGCGTGCAGGCGCTGCAGGTCGCGCGCCGGGTCCAGGCGCAGCGCCAGCGCCGCGCCTCACTCGGTGAGCTCTAGTACACAGTTACCTTGCGGGCGGTGCAGGCGGTCGTCGAGGCGGTGCGCGTGGCTGACCAGCAGCGCGTGCAGGCGCTGCAGGTCGCGCGCCGGGTCCAGGCGCAGCGCCAGCGCCGCGCCTCACTCGGTGAGCTCTAGTACACAGTTACCTTGCGGGCGGTGCAGGCGGTCGTCGAGGCGGTGCGCGTGGCTGACCAGCAGCGCGTGCAGGCGCTGCAGGTCGCGCGCCGGGTCCAGGCGCAGCGCCAGCGCCGCGCCTCACTCGGTGAGCTCTAGTACACAGTTACCTTGCGGGCGGTGCAGGCGGTCGTCGAGGCGGTGCGCGTGGCTGACCAGCAGCGCGTGCAGGCGCTGCAGGTCGCGCGCCGGGTCCAGGCGCAGCGCCAGCGCCGCGCCTCACTCGGTGAGCTCTAGTACACAGTTACCTTGCGGGCGGTGCAGGCGGTCGTCGAGGCGGTGCGCGTGGCTGACCAGCAGCGCGTGCAGGCGCTGCAGGTCGCGCGCCGGGTCCAGGCGCAGCGCCAGCGCCGCGCCTCACTCGGTGAGCTCTAGTACACAGTTACCTTGCGGGCGGTGCAGGCGGTCGTCGAGGCGGTGCGCGTGGCTGACCAGCAGCGCGTGCAGGCGCTGCAGGTCGCGCGCCGGGTCCAGGCGCAGCGCCAGCGCCGCGCCGCCGCGCCTCACCTCGCGCGCGCCTGACTCGGTGAGTTCGTAGGCGCCATCAGGACCACCGCAGCCTTCCGCCGCTGCTTCCGTCCGACCGCAACTAAGGATAATAATAATAATAATAAGTTTATTGATTCATTAACAAGTTACAATATTTTAGGTATGACACTGGATCCCGCACTAGGATACCCTGTGTCGCAGGATCCAGTCTCTTTCGACAGATAATATGTATTATTTAAGATATGTTAACAAATGCAACGGTATGAGTAGATATAATTAATTTAAACATGGAACTAAAAGGTAACCAAATGTATGTGTGATGAGTGTAAGTATGTATGTGATGAGTGTGAGTGTGTACGTGATGAGTGTAAGTTTGCATGTGATGAGTGTTAGCATGTATGATGAATACTTTATTAGTTGAATGACAAAAGATTTTCCGTTTCAGCATAGTTAAGCCCAAGCAGCCAATCCTGGACCTGTTTTTTGCACCCAAACTTTGTCAGGGGGTAGATATCAAGCTTTTTGTTGACTTTTTCATACAGGTATGGTCCAATACGAGAGAAAGCCTTCTTGCCAAATTTAAGTTTGCAGAAAGCTCTGTTCCACTTAGGTTTTCTGCGTGTGCGCTGGTCCGTTACCTCTGTGGCAGCCGCTGTTTTGTGAAATCTAAGTAACACTGATAAAATGTATAGTTGGCGCACCGTAAGCACCCTCGTTTCTCGATATAACATATCAGTGGGGTATCGGATTCCTAATCTATGAGAGACCTTAAGGATAGCCCTTTGTGCACGCTCAGCAGTAATCAGATAGCTTTTACCAGCGAAACCCCATGATATTATGCAGTAACTAAGCACAGACTGACATAAAGCCAGGTAAGTCATCTTGAGAGTATCTTTGTCAGCTATAGATCGAAGTCTTTTAAATATGTATAAAAGTTTCCTTACACGCGAAGTAACCGATTGGATTTGCCTTCCCCATGTCAGGTGTTGGTCTATATCAATACCAAGATACTTGACACTACTAACATTCTCAAAAACAGGGCAACTGCAGCTATCCCCTAGACTATAGTTGCATTGGTGGGATTTGAGTGAAAATTGTTTAGGGGCAGCTGTTTTTATGCTTACAGAAAAATTAACTACCTTTGTTTTTTGAACATTAAGGGTAAGCAGATTGTGTTGTAGCCAATTGGTAACCTTCTGCATTCCAGCCTCTGCAGCACTGTAGGTTTCTTCCCAAGAGTCGCCGTGGAAAATAATAGCTGTATCATCAGCGTACGCAGATATTTGCGCGTTATCCAAATTAAGTGAGCAAAGACCATTAACGTACAGGAGAAACAAGGTGGGACCAAGAACACTCCCCTGGGGCACTCCATATTCCACTTTCGCAAAGGTACTCTGAAAATCACCCAGGCAGACCTTCTGTTCACGTTCGGAAAGATAGGAGGTAAACCATTCCAATGCAATGCCCCTGATACCGAATCGTTCCATCTTCTTGATCAGTATGGGCCTTGACACGGTATCAAAGGCCTTGGCAAGATCAAGGAAGACGCCGGCACACTTTTTGCTTTTGTCAAGGTTATCGATGACATGATCCACCAACTTCGAGACTGCGTCCTCCGTTGATCTGCCATTTCGAAAACCATACTGGTTGGACGATAGCAGTTGCTTCTTTTCCAAGTACGCGAGCAGTCTCTTGTTCACCAGCTTCTCCATAATTTTGGACAGAGACGTAAGAAGAGATATAGGCCTGTAATTGGATGGAACTGATGCGTCTCCAGCTTTGTAGATCGGGCAGATATTCGCTGTTTTCAACTGGACTGGAACTACTCCTGTCGACATGCTCAAATTGCATATGTGTGAGATGGGAACGGCTAGAAAATGTTGAGCCAGTTTAAAAACACGATTCGGAATACCATCCCAGCCAGGAGCGGAATCGTTTTTAAGCCCGCCTATGATGGATACAAATAAGGTAGTTCAAAATTTTGCACAGTAACCGGTCGACTTTTCCCATGTCACCGGTGAGTTTTAGCATCCAGCAGCCGTTTGTATAACGCTTATGCACTGTATTTCGTAAATGGCGAGAGGATTTTATTGAAATATTGATTAGGAAGGTGGCAGAATATTAAATTAAAAATGAACGTGGTGACATCTTTCTATTCAGTTTTGAGTTTTATCGGAGTATGATCGTGGCCGTGTCTCACCAGGTCCACTCGCAGTCGGCGTAGTACCCGCGGTGCGGCGGCGTGGCGGGCTCATGCCGGCACAGCGCACTGAGCAGACGCATCCACTCGGCGCGCTCCACACAGTTGGACGCCTGCACGAACAGCACGCGCTCGCGGTGTACTGGAATACATAATGCTCTAATTATACTACTGGACTATTACACGCCATTTCTTCTTCTAAGCGTATAGTTGGCAAATAAAGTATTTTTTGGTAAAGTTCTAATATTATGTTTGAACCAAAATTCAGCCACGAGAACTCCGCTCATCGATGCAGTCATAAGATCCTCAAGTGTACATGTACAGGGCATGCGGCGTAGGGCTATTGTCTGCGGAGAGACGCCGCATATACACATGAGATCCGAGCCGTCCATACATCCCCCTCTGTGGATTTGGTCTTTGCTACGGCTTACTTGGGTTCGGAGTATTTTTAGGGACATGCTTTTGATACAATAAAATATGAGCCATACACAATGGAATTAAGGTTCATTATCGCATAGGATATTCGTCTATAGTGGGATTGGGATGTGTCAGGAGTTCAAAATAACAAAAATGTTACCGATTATAAGTTCCGACTAATATGGCTCATTTTGGATAAAATATCTGGATAATCGAGTAAGTATATGCAGTGAGTAGTGAGTGACAGTGCACATACCTATCTGGAAGATGTTGTTGGCACCCAGCTGCGCGCCCGCGGGCGGCCCGTCCACCGCCGCCACGGCCAGCACGCCCGACAGCGCCAGGCGCTGCGCACTGGCGCGCGCGCCCGTGCGCGACCAGGACAACTCGCCGCTGCAACGACAACACAATGCTCATTGTAACTAAACAAAGGTGCATTACTGTAGTATGGACACAAGACGCAGAAAGGAGTTTACTCTATTTAACAAATCTATTTGGAAAAAGTGACGAGATATAAAGTTAAAACCTTTTAAATACAAATGAATGTGTTAATAATTCCTTTTAGTGAGTGATTGCATAATAGTTTAATCTGGAAAGGTTTTTTTTTGTACTTTCATCAGATACTTTTGGACCAGACCATGCACTGAAGGTAAGAGTAGTGTTTACCTGGTGAGTCTAAAATGTCTTCGCTTGGCATGTGCTTGAGCGGCTCGCGTCCAGCGGCGGCGAGGCGATCCTGCGCCTGCTCTCACTCCTTCCGAACGCTTGATCATCGTTCTGAAACATGATTACTATTAGCATCCTGCACTACCACACCTTCAATGACTTATGCTTTGGCGGTGCATAAAGAAAGCTTACTACACATCAAGCAACCAAATTGTTTTTAAACAAATGGTTTGTTATTGGTGTGCGAACATTAAAACTGGCCATAGAGGAAGATTAAACCTCAGGAGTGCTACTTACAGGTTTTTTTTTTACCAGTGTGCAAACTGTAACCATGAATAAAAAAAATTGCTGTTTTATAGAAAAATCTACACCTACGCGGTCAAAATGTATGGAACTACTTATTTTTTTTATAACCGACGAAATATTTCTACGCTAGGGGGTCTAATCATAATTAAGCTGAATTAATGGTTAAAGTTTCCGCACTGGTTAATTTATTTTCCTCTATGTTCGGGTCGGTATGATTCGGCACAGGCCGGTTGGCAAAATCGAATGTATGTTTTTCGGGCGGGCTGTAACGAATCATGCCGCTCCGAGCAAGTGTAGCAGGCCTCATGAAACACAAACAGCCGACTTGTCAACATTGGCTGACGAGCGAGATTTGTCGACATTACACCGACAAGTACACAGATTAAAACTATACATACCCCAATCTAGTCCAAGGATGCAAAAACAGTTCAAGGTAATGTTTAATCTTTGTTGCAATGACATTGGTGCTGATTTTCTGGGCACTTAATTCTGACAGAATCGGCGCCATTTTCAATGAGTACAAAATATAATAAGCCCATTAGAGGGTATAAAAACTCACCCTTCTTTAAGCAGCACAGGGCTTTCTTGAATGTTGTTGTTTTGTGTGTCCGTACTTGTGGAGATTATTTCGAGGAACTGCTTTATTGCTTGCACCTGTAATGTTAAAATAGTTGAAGTATGTGCGTGAAATCTTTTTCATAGAACACTAGCTAAACCATGCCACGCTATGCAGTTTAAAAAAAATGTCTTCAACCCTGGTCTGTACCTTTAAATTTGAAAACTCATTTCTAGTACAACCTGTATAGTATAGACGAGTGCCATCTTGCTCCCACGTTTAATGACAGCGCCTGCCAAGAACTTGGTCAGTTATGAATGGTCTCCAGATCCAGTCTACGATAGGTTAAGTTTATGTTAAGAAAATATGACATACATGTCTTGGCGTGCAGAAGCTGCGGTACAGTTCGGCCATATACTCCTCCTTGCACACCTGCTGCGCTGACCGGCTGCTGACGAGGTTGCCCAGCGACTGGATGGTCTTAGAGATCAGTGTCAGCGTCCGGTTTGTTTGTGGGTCCTGGAAGATACATTATACATTGTACTAGCTGAACAAGGTACTGCGTCTCATTATCTTGTGCCCGATGTCCCCTTACGTTGCTGGTAAGTATGCGTTGCAGTATGGATTTTCATAGAATGAATTCACGGCTCGAGTTGAGATGATCCGGGGTCGAGCTGATATGTCTGCCGACCTTTAGGGCATCAGCAACATTATTTATCGATACACTAATAGAGATGAAACCGTTTCTGTTTTTACCAAAAACAAATCACCAGATTTTAATATCATACTGAACAATAATATTTGAATTCAGAATTTTAGATTATCATCAGATTTTAATATCAAATAGTATTTAAATTCAGAATCTTAGATAACAAAACATAAAATAACATCACGCATGTAATTCCGGAGAGGTTAGGTAGGGGTGTACCTATAGTAAATGATAAAGTACACCCATATTTCGCAATATGTTTAAGTTCCATTGCAACCAACTTTATTAAAGACGTTTTTATTATCCCGGTCAATCAAACATAAACCATGTAAATTATCTAAGATTAGATATTCAGTTATTGGTAAAATCTATGATAAAACTCACAATTTGCTCCGTAGTGAGATCAAAGAGCCTGGGCCCGAGAATGGCGGGCGCGAAGAACCTCAGGAAGATGAAGCCCGACACGACAGAGTACCGCACCTCGGCGTTGCGTGGGAAGTGTCGCGCCGCACACTGTCGTAACGCGTCGAAGAGACGACACATCGCGGTAGGGCATGTGGCGTAAGATGAAGTTATTGCTGCGAATACCTGGTGACAATAATGTTTTTGAGAATGATAATTTTAGATTGATAGCTAAATATCTTTACTAGACTATGTATTTGTGTTTGCCCTGTTTTGAAATTACAACATATATTTTTATCCGATCAATACAAAGAATATTTGATTGATTGTTTAAAGTTAAATTAAAATTGGTCAATTTCGAATATCTAAATTAAATGTGTCATCATCAGTTTCATTGCATTTTAATCACATCACTAGTAGAAATAGTGTTGCAACATTTTTTTAACGAAACGACAGTAAGAAGTGTCGTACTGCAGAAGGCAAAGAACTAAGTGTTGTGTCGCAACTTAATATCTGCACTTTTACGTTCAAATGTTTGTTGCATCAAAAAAGTCCTGCAACGCTTTTTTTATATACTTATTGGGTTTATGTATCTCACTCTGCTAACATGAAAATTACAACATTGGGATATTTCTTTGAATAAAGTAACAAATATGTAAATAGTACAAGTAATATTAAGGCAAAAGCGCCAGAGTAGCCCGCGAAATTCAATTTTTTTAGGTTTTTTGCAATTTGCTGGTCAGTATTAAGTTGTACGTTGATTAAAATATGATTAACACAACTCTCTAAGACCATGTAATCCCCAATGGGGATTACATGGTCTTAGAGAGTTGTGTTGATGACTTTAATGATTATAATTCTGTAAATACATATTTTTTACGACCGCGAATCATATTTTAATCAACGTACAACTTAATACTGACCAACAAATTGCAAAAAACGTAAGAAAATTTGAATTTCGCGGGTAACCTTAGAGCTTCCCCCTTAAATGGACTTACCCGTTCAACATAGTCTTTTAAGTTGGCGAGGTTGGCAGTAACAGCAGCTGTGGGTTTGACCCTAGCGGGGTCAATCTCACACGGTCGTCGCTCGGCCAACACTGCTGCCAACGTTGGCCGCAACACTGACCGGAGGTACGACGCGCCGCTCAGTCGCATCGCTTCGTCCATCATCTTTGAGACAAGCGTGTTGCCTCTAAATATTGTTGTTGCGTCACTGGAAGAAATTAAAAATTATTGTATTATTATTTTTAGGGTTCCATAGCCAAATGGCAAAAACGGAACCCTTATGGATTCGTCATGTCTGTCTGTCTGTCCGTCCGTATGTCACAGCCACTTTTTTTCCGAAACTATAAGAACTACTCTGTTGAAACTTGGTAAGTAGATGTATTCTGTGAACCGCATTAAGATTTTCACCAAAAAATAGAAAAAACAATAAATTATGGGGGTTCCCCATACTTAGAACTGAAACTCAAAATTTTTTTTTTCATCAAACCCATACGTCTGGGGTATCTATGGACAGGTCTTCAAAAATGATATTGAGGTTTCTAATATATTTTTTTTCTAAACTGAATAGTTTGCGCTCTCTCGCGCAAACTATTCAGTTTAGAAAAAAATTATATTACTATATTACTTCCAAAGTGGTAAAATGTGTGTGTGGTCCCCCAGAAGTTACATCTAAAATAAGAGAATGATAAAACTAAAAAAAAAATATATGATGTACATTATCATGTAAACTTCCACCGAAAATTGGTTTGAACGAGATCTAGTAAGTAGCTCGCCGGTGAAAATTTAAAAACATATGATGGTACGGAACCCTCGGTGCGCGAGCCCGACTCGCACTTGCCCGGTTTTTTTATATTTCACTAATAAAAAAATGTTCCCAAACTATAAGCCTTTTTAAAATGTATGTCTTACTTTAAGGTCTTCTTAAGGACGTCTTTTAATGCAATAAATCATCCTTTATAAATAATTAAATATGATGTAGACGTTTACGGGATAACACACAGAACAAAATAACAGTCAGTATACGCATTGGGAAGACCTAATGGCCGGTGGCGCCATAGTAAAGAAATAAACCGTTTTAGAGAACCAATAAAAGAAAATGGTCAATTGGTCGGTATCGACCGGTAGTGCAGAGGGAGTAAATCAGCTGAGATGATAAGAGATAAGAGTAAAGATGACGTCGACGCTTACTCATGCACCGGACGCTGTTTACAATCAATTATTATGATTAGAACTGCACAAAATGATAGTAATTTAACATAATTCACGTGTGCCCTCAATCGTAATTATGTATTTGTTCCCAATTTATTTGTATCATAGCTATTCTAGACGCAATTATTCATTTTCACAGCCTTATTAGAATTACTATATTTGATGACTCACGATTTCTTATTAGAGTATAGTAGATTAGCATAAACAAAAACACAACTAAACAACATAAAAAAATATTCGTTTCATTTGATTACACTCAACAGAGCATGGGGTCCCAAAGAGGAATATTTTGTAAAAAGACAGGGTGACATGGACATTATGTATCCGGCTCGAAGGACCATTTAATGTACAGTTTAGTGAGATGTACACTATACTTGTTTGTAGGTTAGTTAGTTATGAGGGTGAAAAATTTAACATTAAAAGATTCCTGAAGAATATGTTAAATATCCTATAGGGCATTTAACATCACGCTAGGACATTTAGCGCCGAAAAAATTGAAAAAAGGTAAGAAAGAACGGTAAGCAAGAACGTAATAGCGCGGGCAGACGATGCGATGCGACGGGGTGGGTCGGGAGGACAAGAAATTTCACGCGGACGAAGGCGCGGGCAGAAGCTAGTTTCATTATTAAGGCAGGTACTCACGTAAGCGCAGAAATCTCCGCATCTGCTAGCTCCTTGACGATGGGTACAATGAGATCATGGTGAGTAAATAGCCTTACGAGGGGTTGTGCCGCGTCCGTCTTACTCGACACTATCTCCCCCAGTATGTACACTGCCGATGCTGTGATGGGCTGAAAACATAATGAGTTAATTATTATTTATTTATTTATTAGAACTATAGGCACAAGTAAAAAAATGTACAAAGGCGGACTTAATGCCTGAGGCATTTTCTACCAGTCAACCTTAGGGTGATGCGGAGACAAAACATTGCAAGTACAATGTAAGGGATAGATAACCCGAAAAAGAGTAAATACTAATACATACCAACATCATCATCATCATCTGCCTAGCCTTTTCGGCTTTTATTACTTAGCCACAAGCCTCTCCAATAGGTATGTATTGGATGTACATAATAATAAACGAAAATAAACTTTGTCAGGAGAAATAACGATAGGTAGAGGAGAAAACAGTAACAGAAAACATGATTACTATTTTATAACTTCTTGTTCTGCTTATCCTTTGTCCCAATTTACTTCAGATAAGCACAATTTTTTTTCTCCAACTGCACTGCTGGGACACAGGCCTCGTCTCCTCTCTGTGATAGGGAGTGGGCCGTAATCCACCACGCGGGCCCAGTGCGGGTTGGTGGATGTGACAATGTCTTCCAGTTTTTGGTTATGGGACATGCCGGTTTCCTCACGATGTTTTCCTTCACCGTTTTGAGAGCAGTGGTGATGAAATAAATTACATAAAGTTAAGCACTGCTCTCTATGACTATGCCACCACTGCTCTCTTCATCTGTCTAACATAGAATCAATTCTATGTTCTTGTAAATTTTGACGTTGAGAAGGGCTTATCTCTTGAACATACCTTCTGTTGAACACTCCTTAGAAACAATTGCTCGAGTGTCCTATAGTGTTGTAGTGGGAAGACATGGTCCACTGTGTATTGCAACAGTAGCCGTAGTGAGCCCAGCGTGGCGCTGCCCGCGGCCGACAACCGCGTGCCGGGCGGCGTCGCGCCCCGGGACAGGGCTCCACCCGCGCGAGATGTTAGGAAGAACCTGGTGATATCATACACTATAATAATTTACAACTGAAAGAAGCGTTTAAAGCTGACAAACTTGGCCATAGTCGCGGCTAGTCGTTGCTCAAACACAAAACCACTAGTTATCATAACATTTTGATGCATTAATCCCCATGAGAAAAAGGCTGGCGACTATAGTCGACGGTGCCATGAAAATGGCGAATAGTAGTGTTGTGCGGAAACTGTTTCCTAGATAACATCAATTAAGTGATTCAAATTAGAAATTGAAATTAATTGCAGTATTCTTTGTGGATTCTCGTCTCTTACCATGCACGTAAAGGTGTCGGCGAAGGTTGTCGCAGTTGCAACCGCACCTCGCCGAGAAAGATCGGCGTCGCACCGTCATGCCACACGGACACTCTGGCTTCGCAAGCCACCCCCGCCTGTAATATAAAAGAACATTCAATTTAATTCCAAGTGCCAATATCAATCAATATTAATTCCAACAAAAAGCAGAAGTCAGATTGACTTACCGTTTGTGAGCCATCTTTATCCTTCGGGTCTGCGTCCATAACGAGATCAAAACAAAAAATTTCATCAAATTGTGGATTAACAGTCTTCTTTTTAGGTTTCGTACGTTTTTCAACTCTTCGTCCGTTCGAGTATAATAACGTGACGAGAGCAAACGGGTCACACTGTCCGTTCTTAGTGGTTAGCTCAGAGCATTCCAGCACTCGGAGGCGTAGGGTGTCGTGTCCTACTCGTGCTGCGCAGTGCCTCTCGGGGTCTGACCAGTAGTCAGCGGCGGTGGGGGTGGGCGAGGCGTCTGACTCAGGCATCGCATGCATGGGCGGCTTCGTCCGCGCCGCCCACTGTGCCCGATCCTTCAAACTCTCCGAGCGCGATAACGAAAGAGCTGGCTCCGTCGCGACCGCACTCAACAGCTTCTTGCTCGTGGAACTCGAACAAGAGCCAAACCTCATACTCTCCTTACAATATTCAGATAATCTTACGAGGTTATTTCCTTTTGATTTTGCCGAGTAGTTGTCTGCTGCAGGAGTAGGGTCAGGGTCGGGAGGCTTCGGTTCCATTCGTAACCTCTTTCTGGAGTCTTCGAGAGTGAGTTCGATGTATGCCTTTCCCTGGACCTCTGAGTCTGCGTCGACCGGTCGCAACGCAAACCAGTGGTCTTTATTGTTGTACCGGTGCAGATCTTCTCGTTTGATGGCCACTTTACCGAGCACTTTGTCCTGTTTGAGATGCTTGTCACGATCGAACACGTATATGGAAAGGTATCGAAATCGTCGCGGCACCTCGAATTGGAACTCCTCGCCGAAGAATGGACTAAAACAAAATAATACAATTATTGGTTTAAGTCATACAGGTATGATTTGTGTTGAGATAAGTTATTATTTGTTGAATATTACATCCAATAATCGTTATCAAGTTTTCGACTGCGCGATAATTTATAGCCGGGTTGCAGCCTAGTTGTGGACGCGTGGGGTTTCTTACACGAGTGTCGGTATCACTACCCACCGCTAAATGAATAATTTTCTGAACTTATGTTTTAATAAACCTTAAGTACTTTTCAGATTGTGTTACGGTGATGGTGGTGCTATTTTTCCAATAGCCGGTGAGATTTGCTTCTTTTGTTTCATGACGTATTAATCGTATTTCAAGCAGAAAAGTTCATTTAAATTTTAGGAAACTAAATGTAATGACAAGAAATAGGTTTGTTGCTAAACTGAGAAAGTAAAGGTTTATTTGCCAATTTGCAAAACCGAGTAACACAAAATGTTCAGACTAAACACTAAAACAATTTAATGAACTGCGGCGCCTGACGCCTCCAAGAAAACGGTTATAAAACTTTATATTTTGTTGAATTAAATCCAAATGGAAAACATTAAAACGTTGGACATGATTGCTCTTGGCCCTTAAATGCAACACAAACAGTTCAATTAAATAGAACTAGTATTCGAGAAGCTTTATCCTAATAATGCTATAAATTGTTACATTCCAAATGTTTCTAATCAAAGACTTTCATCAGCCCATATTCTTCCAGCGCTAAACATGAGTCTCCAATGACCAGAGTACCAAACGCTCGTAACAACTGAATAAATGTAAATTTGGAACAGCAGCAGTGTATTTCCTGGTTTACAGAGTAATGCAATCCCGGAAAAGCGGGTATTAAAAGTAGGAGGCAAAACGTAGTTACTTATTAAATTTTCTAGTATGTAAACAACGCTGGTTTCATGATGTAAGACCATTGCAGTGACGTATGCGTGGGATTGCCTTGTACAAAGGAGAAAGTTTGACATTCCCGATGAAATCTCATCTCACAGCCTAATAATAAAGCACGTGCCTACACTTGAAAGTGTATGCTTTATGAGAATGGAATGATTATTGTAATGCTATATTAATTTATGAAAAATTAGACCAGAAAAAGTAAAGTACGGACTTTGTGAAACTTTTTTTCTCTATTTTGAGCAAGCAGGCATTTGTTTTAAAGAATGGATTTCATTTTTCAAGATATCGTAATCAACAGCCCGACTTCAATCACTGCTGGGCATTTAAGCCTCGGTCTGCTTGTGCCACTTTCCACGCATCTGAGATTTACGACACTCATAGTTTTACTTGATTTAAAAATCCTAGGATAAGATGATCTGTTGTCGCTTCACAAATTTTAATAGTTCTGGCAACCCTAATGTATAAACAATATCTATACTTCCATACCGAACATTACGTGTAGCTATTTGTAAAACACGATAATAACTCAATAAAGGGGTTTATTGACTCGTTTAGAGTGTACGTAGGTATAAGAAGCTCGCAGTGTATCGAGTCGGTGGCAGGCTCGCAGGCGCATCCGGCGCCGGCGCAGTATTTATAAACCGGAGGCGGAACCGCACCAGCTGAGCGGGGGCGGCCCAAGCTCACTTGCCATTGCACATACTTCACGCCTCTAATTTTAATACGTTGAATTGATTAAGTGAGACCACTCATTCAATAACCCGGATACGTAACCAACAATAGTATTTATTGACTTGGCTTTATTTATTACACCTCGTGATATGCCTTAATCCTCGGAAATATGGGACACGGCTGACAGGACTTTGTCATCTATGTATCCTGGTATAATGCATACTACATCATCGCAATAAAAACTTTAATTAAATCAATTGATTGAATTTGCACAGAGCGTTTAGTAGGTCGACTCATGATGACGCATTTTTGAATGAACTCCGGAACACCTTTATTCGTATATACATGTTGTCGGGTCGAGAGCACAAAATAGCACATGTTAGAAACCAGAGCAATGCACTTAAGACTGCCGCCACTCCGGCCGGGGACTGCTCAGGCGCAGGCGATGATCATTTTACGTGCCACGAAGTTCCGGGACCAATTTATCACTTAAAAGCTTCCGTTTAATGTTGGAGAGCTACTGACGCGATTTTTACGAGTCTCCCGACGAAGTCACACTTGTCATATTTTTTGGTTGCTGATCTATTTCCCGCTCGTATATTTTAGTTGTTCTTAGTTTTATCCATGGTTTTTATTAATGCAGTGATGGATGCTGGTTTTTTAAAAGATATAGCTATAATTAAATTACGTAATTTAACAAAACCGTATGTCTCAGATTGAAAATCTTGTCGGATTTTATGGAAGCTTGTTGAAAAAATCTTGTCGGATATTTTGGAAGTCTGTTGAAAAAGGAAGATTCCTTGATTTACAAGCTAAATATATTTGAGTTCAAATTAGTCACCTGTTAGCCACACCTACAAGAATTTTATCTTAAACATATTTTGTCAACACCAGAGATCGTTATTCCAAGGAGAGCCCAGTCACAAAGCATACAAGCAACTAATATGTAGGTACATTATCAGTAGGTACTATAACAGTCAGAAGTCGACTAGCAATCTCACAAAACTATGGCATAAGAATATTAGTTGTACTTATGACCTTCTTCTATAAGAACGTTTGACAACACTACACATTGGCAACTTGTTGCCCGCTTATGATTGTTATTACAAATTTCAATAAGTTAAGTGAGCGTTACGGTGGCCAAAGTAGTTAGCATTGTGCCTCTCATGGCGAACGTTCGGGTTCGAGTCTCACATCAAACATGAAAAATACTTTTTAAGTATTACAATCATATGAAATAAGAATGCCGAGTTTCTAACAAATATTTTAAATATTCCACAACTAAACGAATATTCTTTCGTTTTACAATTATAATCTTAGCGTCGTTATTAAAATATGAGGGTAGATTTGAAACAAAGTGATAAGTTCACTTTGTAAATCTACCCTCATTTACTAGTTTACCTAAATTATTCCACTATTCGCTATTGTTGGTTGGTGAACATAGTTACGAACGTTTGTGTTATCTTGTTGTTGCTATTATAATATTCTTCTGAATTCAATATGCAGGCTAATATTAGTATTGAAGCCAAGGCAAATATTGTGGCCCTATAATAACATAAATAAGTGTAAAGGATTTCTTTTGTATAAAAAATATTACAATGTTACCATATCAAAATTTGTTTCATTTATTATCATATTATAATAATAAATTACCTTTATTGTAATATCTATTTGTTCAAAGTAATTTACTAAAATAAATTACTAAAACATACAAATAATAATAATTATATAAAACATCAAAAAAACACTGGCCCAACTAGGATTCGAACCTACACCTATCCCGTAGCGAGTGCAGCCTCGTTACCGATCTAGCTAATGTTAACTTATATTTACCTGTCGAAATTTTGCATTACTATGAAAAAAATAATCAGACTGCGATAAAGAAACAAGTTACTGATATTGTCATCCTTGTCTAGCATTGACCATATCTATGACTACTCGTAGCGCGATGCTACACGACATGTTAGTTTGTTAGCGTTGGAACATCACTCACACGGATAAATATGCGTATGTGTGTATAGGCGCCGCTGCCCGTATAGCGCAGGCGATAATGGTCATTGCGGTGTAAGTGGACTTCTGGCCGTGACTGTACATAGTTAGCGAGGCACAGATAGTTTGGACAGAGGCACATAGTAAGTGCAGTGATAAGGTATCGCGAGACAAAGAACCCATTAAATGAACTCGACGAGTGACGTGACATTTCCTTCGATATCCGCCAGTCCACTGTGGCCTCACCTCTTGGGTCACAAAATCATTATCGCTTCCGTTCATTAACAAGCAAAACAGACTATCATTACAGATAAACAATTAAACGTATGGACGTTCTCTACTTCATCGGAGGTGTAATCATAACGGAAACGACAGATTTTAACTGTTTTATTACTTTTAGGAATTCCTAGGTCTATTTTATGTCTAGTCTATTTCTATTTTAACGATATAATATATATGAAGCGGTATTCGGTAACAAAGAGGGCCGTCAAAAATTAGCAACAGGATAAATACATTCATAGCATGCGTCGGTTTTCGATCATTTAGAATTTTGTAATAATGTGCGTAATCTACCAGTTATGAAATGAATGTAGGTGGTGGAGGCGTGGGCCGTTCCCACAACTAATCAGGGGAAGCGTAACCGGCGGCAGTAATTAAAATCATCGCTGCGGTGCGGCAGACTTTTATTCATTCTAAAAACTGAATGGCAAAGGGGGTGAAGCGGAAGGGACGTTCCGCGTCGACGCACGCGCACCGGAAGCGCGTCCGGGACGTGGCGCGCCACAGCGCCGCCCGCCCTTAAGCACAATAGCGCCTCCCCCGAATTGTACGCGCTATCAAAAGCCGCACCGCAACGCAACCATGAATTAATTGTGACTAATGTTTAATTGATGACAAATCATTCAACACGCGAGGCGCGGCAGAGCAGGTGGCTTTGAATAGAATGTTTTTATACAGGTTATAGAACGTTCTGTGATATACCATGAAGTTGCATATAACTAGCCTTCTTTGTTTATATTTTAACGTTGCGCATAACGTGATGAATAGATTTTTTTTTTAAAGAAATCATGATGGATGTTGTATTATCTCAGTATGCGTTTTGTTATTACTACTTTAATGAAACAGATTTATCGTATTTAACAAACGGCTAGGTACTCATTTCCTAGTAAGTAAGTACACACATTAAAACGGGCACAGTAAAGACCGAAACTTGGATTATTTTATTCCTGAGTGACACATGCTCGTGAAAGCGCCGGAAGTAATACATATCATATGCAAGAGATTAGGAGTGTGCGCCTGCACACTTTCGTGACGACACATTAATGTTTCGAAGAAAGTTACACATCATAATTATATTCGTACGTAGTGCATTAGACTAGTGTTTCTAAACTAATTTTATATCGTATTTTATATGACTGGAAGTTTTACGACATTTTGTTCGTTTTAATATTACTCTAATCAAAAACAAAATTAGTATCTACATTGTTGTGCTTAACACAGAACATATTGAAAATACAAACACAGAAAACTATACATTCTTTAAAAACAAAAAAAAGTTTCACAATAAACCAGGTACCCATGTGGAAACAAATATTTGTACGCCCGCCCGTAGTACAACGTACAAAATGCTTTAATTACTTCAATTAAACGTATGATCTACCACTTAAAATACTTCATTCATGAAGTAGAGGAACCTTGACCTATTAAATTGTTTGCTCTCCCTAAATGTTGGTAAGTGGTTCCCACACGATAACGGGCGGAAGCGACACCGGACACCGGACAATGGATCCGTTATTATTATGTCAATTCTGGAGCGAATAACGTTCCTGTTTTGTAGAATTCGTGAAGGGCCCTACAGGAAACTTTGAAATAGTAACGGCTACATCATAATCTAAACATGTGGCATAAATATGTGAAAACTAGATAAATTATATGAATAAAGTTATAAAAATCTGCTCTAGCTGATAAGCTATAAAGTCATCATGAGTCAATCGCTGTTAAATTGATAGTACCCGAGAATAGCCAACAAATGTATTATAATTATATTTAAACTGCGACCAGAACCAGAATTGGTTTTTATTACTCGATAAAGAACCTCGATCGGTTAGATTAGGTTAGTTATACAAAAACCTTCACGCGAGCTAACCGATAACATTCGGTCAACCAATCACAACTCCTAAACCAGATCTTTGATCTCTCTATTTCATTATAAACTCCGTTAACTCAGCACAGTGGCAACTACCAGAAAAGCGTCGAAATAAGTGTGGCGAGTCTCGGTGAAAGATTCAGGATCGACGTAAAACCATTAATAAGTTATTGCAATGTGACTTTTATCTCGGTAAGCTTAATCCGCCCATAATGTTCCCACTGCTGGGGCATAGCCCTCCTCTACTCGAGAAGGAGTGGGCGGTAATCAACCACGCGGGCCCAGTGCGGTTCGTATCTCAGGAAGGTATAAAATAAGATTATCGAGAGTTTTATCAAACTCACAGTAATCATTCTAATTTACACTTTAAAACAATCAGATAAGAGTTACATTGCAATAACGTAAAACCTTAACTGCTTAACTGTCTTGTTGGAACCACATCAGAAACGGTTATACTCACTTGAGAGTTCTCTCCATGGTGGATGTGCGAAATATCTCCTCTTGGTCGAGCGACAGCACGCAGTATATGTCGCGGTGGCACGCTGCTCCATGGCTACGACCTGGCAAGTTTTTTGCTTCACCTGAAACAATATAATGAACATGACATGAAAATCAGATACTTAATGACGTTTGAAGAATAAAGGTTGCCTGTTTCCATGCAGCCAAGGTTGGAAAAGTAAGATTTTATATTATTTCCTGCCCAATACTCATGTTCCATTATTACCTACTCGGAGTCGATGCAATATGTCTTCTTCTCCCATACCCCCAAGGGAGTCTATCTAAGCATTGATGAAATTAATTCAGCTCAATATTTAGGGTTAAAACAAAAATAATGAGACAATTAAGACATCAGGAAGCAATAGCATCGTTTCTGGTCCATTATCAACATAAGATGTCTTATTTGTGGCAATACCAGTATTTTGACTAACCAGGTGCTGGTTAAATTGCGTAACACACTATCAATCGGAATCTGAATCATTTTGAAGCAAATTGCTAATCTATTGCTTCATAAGTTCGAAAAATTTGTCTGCTCAACACGTAAGAACCCAATGAATGTTGTTGAACTGTCAAAATGAAACTGATTCCGATTGATGTGTTACGCAATTGCCCCGCTGAATCATTTTGAAGGATATTGCTAATCCATTGCTTCAAATGTTCGAAATATTTGTGTACTCAACAACGTGAATAACGCAATGAATGTTGTTGAACTGTCAAAATGAAAGCCATTCTTACTGTTAGTGTGTTACACAATTACCTGGCAGTACCCACAAATTACCATTGCCATCTGCGTGCAAACGTTCTTATCTTGCTTTGCATGATCACTGTTGACATTAAAGTTTACTAATTACTGTGAGTTTCCCATAGTTTGTATGTTATTGCTTATTTTATAGAGCTTGCGAAGTAAGACCTTGAGTGGATGTAATTTCAATGGACGTTAATGCGGCTTTCTAGTTTTTTTTTTAAGATGTTCTGCAATGAGATGGCGTATTTCATAAGGTGCCCGAACCAAGTATTTTTTTCCTAACCAACAAAGACATCGAATTCTGTACGTTTTTAATGTTTTCTAGAGTTTCTGAGTCCATTTTAATAGTTAGTGGTGTCGCATGTCCTTGTAAAACGTTCATGAGGTTTTTATTATTGATTTACATATTAATATGTTATAAAAAGGATTGGTGGCCAAGTGGTAACGGCTGCGACTTACGGGTTTATAGGTCGTAGGTTCGTACCCAGATAGGCGCTTTACTTTTTGTGTACATTATTTTAACACCACTGCTCACAAAACGGTGAAGGAAAACATCGTGAATAAACCGGCATGTCCTAGAACCAAAAACTCGAAGACATGTGACATCTTCCAACCCGCAGTGGGCCCGCGTGGTAGATTACAGCCCACTCCCTCTCGAAGAGAGGAGGCCTGAGCCTCATTATAGGCTGATTAAGCATAAAGAGTTATGGAAAGGGAGAGTTGTGAAAAGTTAAGCGTATTTTACTTATTCAGACAGTTTGCTGAACTCGTCCAAGATATTTAATTTGTGCTTGAGCATAAAGAAAAAGCACTCGTTAGTCAACCATTACTTTTTTTGGATTAAAGCCTGAAATAATGATACACTAAAGATGGCGAGCCCATTGGTTGCGCAACGTGTTGCGACCTCGTCAGTTATCGCTAAATACGGAGACACAAGGTGAGGCGACCATCGGCCCATAAGTAACTACTGCCCTGACGCTTACCTGCAAACAAAACCTGTTTGACATTTTTATTTTCTGCTTAAGTCTAGATTCTTGTGATATCTTATCAACCATTATGTCCTAATTAATCATTTTATGATTGACTAGCTTCTGCCGACAACCGTCGCATCCCATCACCTGCCCGCGCTAGTACCTAACCTACTTCGTTTTTGCCTAGCGTTCTTTCTAACTTTTTTTTTATTTTTGCTTGGTTCCTAAGGGTCCTACCGTCATGTTATAGCCTTCCTCAAGAATTGGGTTATCAAATGCAAAAATATTTATTACGCTACATACAAAATAACAAGCAAACAAATTTTACCTCTATAAAATATTAGTTTATAAGACAGATTGATCATTTCTTACTGCTTAGACAGACGAATCGACCATTACAATAGCAAATTATTTATTTCATACATTGATACCAGTACTTTATAAATTTCCGTTCATACATGCGCTGCACGATTGCATACTAGATGACAAGAAAGATATTCCCACTGTTTTCTTTAGCCGCGTAGACAATACAATTAGAGTGCCATGAATGGCCCGTTTGTAAGAGGAACATGACGAAATGTAATTCTAAGTAAGTAGCTTCTAATATAAACACAGATGTAATAGATAGACTAGAAACTGTTAGAATAATAATGTCAAGACGAAGTAAAATTCGGCCAAAACCTCGAGTCCCATTAATGGATGTCGATTTGCGAAATTGCGTGGAAAGTAGCGATGGGCGGATTGACGCTATTCATTCTGCAGTCCTTTCTTGGTAGATTCACAAGCAAATTGTACACAAGATGACATATCAAGCTATACATTCCCAGTTTTAGCTGACCTCGCATTGACAGGCTTTTAGTACATTGAGATGTCAGCTGATACTGGAAATGTATAGCTTGATATGTCGTCGTGCGTACCTATTTCACGTTTCACAGCCCGCAATTTCAAAGTTTTGGTTATACCGACTGTGCTTCTGAATTGAATTAAGCAGTTCTATAAGACTTCTGTGTTAAAACCAGTTAAAACATTGTGTATCTTTTAGGCTCTAGCAGAAATGGGTCCTGAAATCCTGAAATAAAGGGAAGGTCCTCTCGGAGAAAGTTAAGTAATGTCGAAGCTATTCTTCTAATCAGGAACGAATCCAGGTTTGGTAGATAAAACAATGTAACCGACTGTGGACCGGCGGCGCAATGACCGAATAGATGACGATTGACTTTAAAGCGAATGCTCAATTAGTCACTTAGTCCATTAACCTTCCCTGTCCCACAACTGTTGTTATTTTTTCCATGTTAAGCAAAACATTACGTCAAAATTGAAGCATTTTCCATGGAGCTCACACGGTTAAAGGGATTGCTATGATTAATGATCAACTTGCGTAATAGTCGTGACGAATTATATGGAACTTATCTCGCAGCGCGCCTACTCATCTAAGCCTATTATAACTTTATTTATTGTTCAAGTTTAATTTACTAAATAGGTACATAATACGTACACCATACCCATGTGACGTTTCGCTAACATTCTGTGGTTCTTCTTACAAAGATGACGTAATGCTTGCCAATGATGATAATAATAGGGAATTATGTTTTGAAAACAATTTCCTGGTTTGAGGAAATAACCAATAGGTGTAATGGCCGTGACCGATACTGATATTGTACAGCAGTGATAGGCACTGCACTTATTATTTAACACCCGTTATAACTATAAGAATACTGAAATCATTGTTTTTAGGTATACATACCTACCTAGATACGTCACTCAAGTTTCATAGTACTTTCATGTATTTTTTCTTAAACAAATTGGTCAATTATAACGTTGCACGTAATTGTTGTAAATTGAGGCACGCTGCGATAGTTAGGACCGTTAAACAAAGGAAAGACCTTCCTGCGACTCTCACAAATTCGTAATTGTAGTGCTAGAGAAACTCACAACAAACTGTACATAATTGCTGATGCAAAAACAACCGTCATCATCATCAACATGACAGTAACACACGCCACTAAACTGGATCGTGGGAGAGAAACGGGATCCTTTGAATAGCGCCATCAGCGGCTGAGGAAACGAATACGCACCAGCTATTTAGCCACAGCCACAATGGCGATCATTAAGATGTTTCCACACGCTCGTATGCGTAGTGCAATTGTTTCGAAATCGAGAGTATTTTACCTCGGCTCGTTGTCAGAGCGCATGGGAACTGTTTGAGTAACAAAGTGATCGATTTCGATACCGTTTTAAGCATTACCTACCGGAAAATAACAAGGTCGCGGCGTAGGTAATTATCCCTCGCTTTTCCATTGATAGTAAATGCTTTGGCGTCAGTAATGTCTGAATCAAACTTAGCAGGTCAACGTTCTCTTGAGGCGGACGTCGAAAATATCGCTCATTTATACCTCAAATCAAATAAAAAGTTATATATCTCTCATTGTTTACTATATGAAGGGAAGACGAGACGATAGATTTTTGAAATTAACTTTTAACTATAGTCCGACTTTTAATTAGCTGCAGTAAAATGACACTTCTTACTGTCATTTCGTTAAAAATGTTGTCACACTATCTAACGCAATGAAACATCGTTTTAATTTCGAAATTCAAAACTGATCAATTTTGATTTAACTAATAGGTTTAAGTTGTAGTTTCAAATCAGCGTAAATATATAGTCTACTAAAGATAATTTTGTTTAAATTTTGACTCTAAAACTCTTAATATTTATCGATAAAAGAAAACAATTTTTTAAAATAAATTAAAGTTTTCGTTTTAAATATCGTTTACTATACAGGATTATTTGCAAAACACCAAAAACCTCAAATATAAGAATATTTAAAAAGATATGTTTGTGATTAGAATTAATGCTTTTTATACATCCAATCCGATCACTGATGTGATGACTGATGACAAAACAGTAATTAGGCATTGCTCAATGTTTTGATGTAAACCTATATTATTCTGAAATTCATTAATTCATTATAAATATCATCCTCAAATAATATTATCCTCTTTCATAAAATCAATTTAAAGTGGATTGATTTTGAACTGAATGTTACATAAATGAATGGATTATTTTGACACATCACTATTTAGCGGTAAGACATAATATGTAATCTGTCATTTTACTGCAGCTAATTAAAAGTCCGACTATAGCTATTCAAGGTGGCAGGCACATCGACGCACAACCACCATGGATGCATGTTACCATGGATTTAGTACATGATACTGAACACCTCTGGGTCCAAATATTTCGTAGGCTAGTAAAAAAAAAATTGCTGTCCAGTACATTTTGACCGCATAGTAGGTATTGCACTTTTCTATGAAAAGGCAGAGAGTTATAGAATCAAGTGCTGAGTTCATGGTTAGTTTGCGCGGTGATGTCCCTGCCACCCAGTAGGTATACTACATTTTCCCTCTCACAGAGATGAGACCTGTACGTGGTTCAGCAGTGGGAATATAATAGGTTGATTATGTTATACTAAATTTATAACTAGAATTACAGAGGATATTATTATGAATTAAATTACAGGTTACGAGGTTTATTTTTAGAACAACATTTTACATAAATCGTCCTGAATTTTAGAGTTACATTACTTGTAGAGGAAGAGACAAAGTCTCAGCTCACACCAATTTTTCACGTTTCCCGGGAAAAACGGCTCATGGACAATTATTTAATTCTGCGTATGCGCTCACAGGTCGACAGCCCCGTTGTATGAGTTTTTAGAGATGATGTGTTTTCTCAGCAGGGCTAGCATGGCCGGAGACATTTTATCCACGGGGAGAGGCAAAATACTATTCCCCTCTGTCAATTTTGTCCACCCTCCGAGCATGGCGACATGGGTGGATAAACTATCACGGTGGACAAACCAGGGGAAACGCATGTCCCCGAAATTATTGCCGTTATAAGAAAACTTTTATTCAATTACAAAATAGTCGAGAATATCGTCGTAAACGAAAGTACTTTATTTGTTTTATTGTTTAAATTGTATAAATTATTGTTATTAATTATTATTATTATTTTATTGTACTTATAAATTTATTTTATTCAAATTGAACGCCGGTGTATTTTTCGGTCGATTTTCTCCCTTTCCGACGACAACACTAAGCTCCAGTAAGCACGAGACATTTTTATATTACAATTAATTATATTTTCTCCAAGAGATATACTTAAACCCACCATCTAAAGACGAGGACAAGTTTCTCCCTTTGTTATGTCAAAATATCTGTAATTTTTCTCTTCCACTAGTCGCCATGCTATAGGCGGGGGGTGAGTATCCACGTCTAATGTCAAAAAGTGATATAATTCTCTTTCACCCTGTTGCCGTGCTTTGGCAGGTGGATAAAATAATTTTATCCCTTGTCAGTGGAAATAACCGGTGGACAAAAGTTTTATCCCCAGCCCATGCTAGCCCTGCTGAAGATTAATTTTGTTTGATGAATGTTAAAACTTCTATCATACATCATAGTAGCAGTAGTAGGTTCAATTCCTTTAGCTAAAAGTTTGTCTAAAACTACTTGAATGAATACTATGTTGATTCGTAGTTAAATTTTTTTAATCAACTCGAATAAGTTTACCTACTTAAGGACGTGGGAGGAAACCTACGTTCGTAAAATTCGTAGTATAATATCCAGCGACCCAAGACGTTCACCCACGCCACATAGGATAGGATACAATCGCTGTGCAGGTGGGTTGCAAAGTGGAACGCACTTTTTCGCAAAAACGTAATCCGAGTCAAGCCACTAATTTCGCAACAGTGAATTTACTTAACCTAATAAACATAACAGTAAGTAATTCGGCTTTGAGAAAATACGATTTTCTTTTATCTTGAAAGTTAAAAGTGAAAGACGATAATATCTACATTGTAGTCGACCAGAGCGTGTGCATGTGTAGGTACTGACATTACAACTGTAGGTATACTTTCTCATCTCCATGTGTGTGAAAACGCACACAAGTCACACAACCTTTGGTGCTGCGTGCCTATGTTCGTTCATACTGGCTTTCCTATTGTTATCAGATACTCGTTGGTATAGTGGTCGCAAGCGCTACTGCTGAGCATGAGGTCCTAGTTTCGATTCCCAAGTCGTGCAAAGTGTTATTGGATTTTTCTATCTGGAATTTCGCAGTAGCAATCCAGAGTAAGTACCCGGTTGATGGGAAATAGGCTCGCCCCCTATTACATCAACTTAACTGGCGAAATGTGGGTGTACTGTAGGTACCCTTTCTGGGAAACAAAACGTGTTATGTTATTAATGTCAGGTAGGTGCATGTACAAACGCTAGCACATCAAGCTACTACAATCTGTCAAATTTCTTTAATAGATTTTCAACTTTATCGCTAAAGCACAAGGTTCAAAGTTGATTGGGAATATTTGACAGTTTCGGGTAGCTTGATGTGCTAGCGTTACATTACACGATTACTACCTACTGAGCACCACGTCAACTAAACCAGCGTGGTGGTGCGTCTTCCTGCTACCTGATGCTCTTTATCAATCCCCCTTCTATGTATTAGGTCTGAATACTGTGCACTAGGCCAAGTTGAATATTTAACACGTCAGTGTCAGCCCTGTGCCTACTAATAAAAATAATCATCCTTGTAGTGGTGCAAGAGTAGTGATTACTCCATTACATTTTACATTACATAGTCCACCAAGCGACACCTAAAATGGCGACACAGGTATTTATGAATATTTTAAAAGAGCAGTGATCTTAGAAAAGCTTACTAGTTAAAGTTTGTATCCAGTAAAAAATTTCGAGAAAATTTACTCCTAGCTGCAATTTGGTAGTTGGTACGTATTGGATATTACATTCAAATTTTTTTAAACTTTGGTAAGGCGTCAGAATGTGGCATTAGAGCCCTAATAATAAAAAAAAAACTCAATCACCAATTTCCGTTACACAAAAATAGAAACGATTGCTATTGAAATCTCTACTTGATTTGTGAATGGATAACACAATATTTAATCATGCTAAAATTACAGGTATCTGCAACGCAATAGAGCGATTACCTTTCGCTATCGTATTAAATAAGCAATCTTATCAATGGTAATTCGTATTTATGATGCACGAATGTGTTTTATTGAATGAAAATATGATATTGGCAAGTGGCGCGGCTCACATGTGGTAGGTACTCCGCAGAGACGGCGATAACTGTGACGATAAACGAGCGCGTTTTTCATTAACGGATCGACGAGTTTCCATGAATGGGTGCGTTGAATGGAAAACGCTTGGTTTGCCCCATTCACAGCGCGCCGCCGCCGCCCGCCCCTCACTAGCGTTGTTGTTGAATCCGAGATAACTATGTACGACGTACAAGGCGCGACGCTCGACGCCCGCCCGCCGCCATCGCGGCGCGCCGCTCTCATTTGTTTCTAGTAAGAATCCTGCTAATCATTATTCGCCTAAACAAATTAGCTACGTTAGGAATATGAGTTTATACAACACTGAAGCTGATCTCTATCCATTCCACGGATACTAAACTATCGCTGGAACCATAGCTGTCTAGCATAAAAATTTATTAGCTTCCTGTACATAGAACCAGAATTGGGTTATTTGCACACTTAAACAGTATGTTCGGCGAGACGATTCAACCTAGATTTGTGTTTTCTAATCATAGTAGAGATTAAAAACTTAATGCTTAGCAAATAAATTATAAACAATGCAATCACGATTTGTAAATGCGATAGGTGCGCTAAAAACGACGTAATTTCTCGTAATTAGTTCAATCGGCAATATTTGGGTAATTTCTTATTGCCTCGAATCAATCAATCACACCCATTTGTGAGCTGGCTGCAAAGGGCAGCTAATAATAACAATCACTATCGGTCAAATATGTTTATGTGTATGTATCATCAACCGGCCAGTGCTTATCGTGTTTGTTACAAACAAATGGTATTATTAACGCCTTCTATTACACAAGTACGTATCAACACAATATCGCCACTTGTAAATAAACATAACTCCGAAGAATTGCTACTTGCTACTCGTCCTTCCGTCGGGCAGGCGACAGGCAGCACAGTGAAATACACACTGCTAATCAGAAACCTCTGTTTACCCAAGAAATAAGACACGATACGTATGTACTTAGGTACGTGCGTGACTCACATTCACATGTTAATGTAGTGTGGTACAAAAACAACGTTTATATTACACAGTCGAGACGCCCGCGCTGAGACTCGAGAAGTCGAGACGAACTTCTAAGAGTGAAAACGATGCTTTATGTCGACAGGCCTCAAAAGGCGCAGGTAACCGATTCCTGAGTCATACCATACCACACATAAAATAAATAATAGGATTCAATTAGCAGTTGCCCTTTCGGGTTCGGCTGAGTGTTGGTATGAACAAAGGTGTTCGATGGCGTACGAGTAGATAAGGCGCAGGCGCAACGGAAGTTGCCATAAGTAAGTTATATATAATTATAGTATAAGGTGGTCACATTATCGCTTGTTCTAGACTACAGAGACGAGAGCGCCCGTGCCTGTGAGGACCGAGGTCCGAGACGAGACGCCGTCGCCCACGGCCATAAACAAGGCAATCTACTAAGTACAGAACTAATTAAGACATTCCATAATGGCGATATTTTAACAGATTCATAGAAAAATAAGGACTGCTTTATGGTTACGTCTCAATACTTAGCACTTTCCAACATAAATTGTAATGTAAAAAAACAAATTGCCCTTTACAAAGTAATAGTAGTTATTTTTACCGACTTCAAAAAAAAGGAGGTTATCAATTCGATACGTATGTATGTAATATTATTGGAATTGCATTATATTCACATATGACAATCTATTAGGGCTTCCAAACAAATATACAAAATTTTGTAGACGTATGTATGTATGTTTGTCCACGCATATCTCCGGAACTATTAATCGGATCGTGACGATTTTTTTTTATTGGCTTACATTTACTTCAACTTAGGGAACAGTGCAAGTTTCATCAAGATCGATTCAGTAATTTTCAAGATATGGACTAATACGTGTAAGTGTGACGGCCTGGCCTATTGATACGAGCTGTAGTGTCAAAGGGAAAACATCTCAAAACCTTGGTCAAATTCTAGTGCATAAACTAAAAATAATTTAAAAAAATTAAACCGACTTCAAAAAGAAATAACTCAAAATTATGAAATAACTTTAATTTCGGAAGTCGGTGGCATAAAACTTAAACTAGAATACAGATCCCAAGACACCGACTTCCGAAATTAAAGTTATTTCATAATTTTGAGTTATTTCTTTTTGAAGTCGGTTTAATTTTTTTAAATTATTTTTATTCGATAATAAAATAGTAACGAAGTCAGAACTGAACACTGAATATTCTTGATAAAAAAAGTAATTGCTACAAGGTGTGAGAACGAGTCTGATGCCGAAAATACAGTAATTAGAATTTTTGTCCGTTTCACTGGATGTATATTCCGGATTGCCGCAAAAACGGCTGAACAGATTTGGATGAAATTTAACACACAGATAATATATAAACTGGATTGACACATAGGGTACTTTTAATCCCGATAGTACGTTCCCGTGGGATACTTTCCGATAACCACAGCAAAAGCTAGTGTTAATTATTTTCTATAGTGAAAGGTGTTTAATTTTTAATCTATCCTAAAAATAAGTTTCAAGTGTATTTAGATTTTATGACGCACAGAGATGGAATATTAGATCAGCAGGTATAACTAAAATAAAAGAACTTTTATAATGATAATATTTCAGGGTAATCTTTTTAGCTTTTCTGGGTACAACAATCAGTGGTTTCAAACACCCAGAAAGTATGATATAATAACCCGAGTGTTAAAATTTGCTTCACTGATGCATACAAATAAAATAAAGGAACGTTCTTAGTTACTATGTATAAAGTAACGTAAACGTTCTTAGTTACTATGTAAAAAATGTAAGTAAATAAGTAAACCAAGACATACGAAAATATTAATATAACAAAGCAACATAGAAGCGAAAGCGTTGGCGGGTCGCGCCCCGGAAGGCATACTGCACCCTTATCGTGGCAGACACACTTCGTGTTATCGTAGATTTATGCGCCCGCGCCGACACCGCGCGCCGGCACAAATCAATCATATCATACATTTCTGTACCTACATATGGAAATGCATTACTTAGCTCACGTCATCCGATTGTGCAGTGTACATAAGGCACCTACGTATACACTGTGTCCAAATCACAATTGTTAAGCTCATGGCCACTTACTTTACAAATAAAATTTGTTTCTTTTTCAAGGGACTTATTGGTTTTTTTTTTTCTTTCAGAAGGTAGTTAAAATGTCTCTCTGCCTATTAGTGGACTTGTTGGTGAATTTTGGGCCAAACAAATTAAAAAAACTATATGTATACATACAATGTTTCATGTTATTTTTGCCATTGGCATGCTAAAAAGAAGTGCACTTTAGTACTCAAGAACAACTTATCCAATTTTCTTCATTCATGTATTTTCTCTACATACAAATATTAGTCTGCGTGAGTACCTACTAAACTAGCACAAACTAACTTTTACATTAAGAAACTATTCATATTTGATTAATTGAAGCAGTGTATTGTGTAATGAACTTTGGTAATATTATTGAAGTGAAAAAAATAGATAAGATGGTTAGTTTTCCTTATTTTTTTAAGTAAAATACATTATTTAACCGGATGAATGCCCCAATTATACGTAGACACAGTATTTATTTAAACTTTTTGTACACAAAAAAGGTACAAAGGCCAACTTAAGCCTATTACTATTTATTAAAATTAATCAAAAACATAAAATTCCTTCCACTCCAAAACTTAATATGCTAGACCTAAAAACAGATCTATAATAAAATTTGAGTGAGTGCAGAAAAGGACATATCAAAGCTGTTATAACCTAATCTATCTGATGAATTGACTTTTGTAAAATAAAATACATAATCAAGTTTTTTAAGTATTGGTCATTATCAGATAATGTAATCAAAATTAAAAATAAACAGAACAAAACAAAAACATTAAAATAATATACATAAAGAATGAGTACATAATGTGAATGAATATGTGTAGAAACACTCATTGTGCAAAGTAGTAAAACAATCTCCATACTAAAATCTTGACTGCAATACAATTAGTGAAAAGTGCAAGTATCTTTCGCCAAAGAAAGCAAACAGGTGGGGAGTTCCAGTATCAAGTTCATCTCTTAATGAATAAAATTATGAGAGTACACTACACTAACTAATCTTATAAGATCTAGGCACGATATTCATTGTATTCACGGCAATTCATCAAATTCATTCATAAAGTTTGCGTGAACTGTCAAAACAGTACAGGACGATAACAAAGAACTACACTCCTGAATTTAATGTGAAAGTGATCACATCCGTCGCATGATGTGCACTTTAAACTATCGCTTAATTTACTCCTGTGGAGATATTCATTCTCATCTGGCTCAGAAAATTAAAGAGTTCTTTGGTACCACCTGTTCACCACAATGACAACAATATTTTTCTTACAACAGGACAGGCGTTAATTAAAGAATATTTAATTATAAAATGATTTTAGAACACTTACTAGACGTAAACAGTTAAAAAAGCTGGCAAAACAATACGTACCGATTTTTATTTTCAATCTTTCTTCAACTCGCACTTTACGCATATCGTCCGCCATGTTAAATCCATAACTGTTTATCTCTTTCATCCGCTGTTATCTCTTTCGGAACGAGCCCGCTCGGCCGGCTTGTCCCGCCACTTCCGGAGTGTCGTAATGGTCTACTTGAGCCTGTTTTCGAATTAGCTGGGTAATTGAAATCCATACACAAAGTTCACTCTAAGAATCCACATTTTCGACGATGTTTTGAATATACATTTATTACACACAGTAAACCGAATGAATTCACGCTTGCATTGCGCATGTGCTCAATACATACATGCACTGAGCACTCTTCTATCAATGAATGAACGCACTTAGTCCAACTTCATAGTCCTTTTCTTGTTTTCAATGTAATTTTGTTACTAAACACTTAACTCGCATTTCGAATAATTGATTCAATACAACACAACATGATCATGAAAATGTTTTGAAAACTTCATTTCTCAATGAATAAAAACTATGAATGGGCAATTACGTCACGTCAAGACGTTCAACGTTGCGCCTGCGCGGCCACGGCGGGTGAATTCGTTCCAACTTCGAACACCGTCGCCTCGTTCGCTGCTCTCGTCGACTCGTCCCTAATTTCGAGAGAGAGAAGGAAATATGTTTATATCTCGCTCGTCTGTACAGCATATATATAGATTAAAAAGATTTCAGGATAATTTATAAAATGGAAAAGGGTGTACACAATTATTTTAAGCTAGGTACTTGGTAATTAACTTGCCAGCGAGTAGAAAATAAAATACATAGTAAGTGATAGTGATACTAAATTATGAAATCGCTAGCGACAAATCTGCAGCCGTAGACAGAGTAATCTATAGACTCAAGGTATCCGTGTCACCGAAAGGGACAACAAATTCCGGCAATCTTCGTCATACTATCATTTTTACAGCTTATTACACTACACCTCAGTTGCGCAAATGTACTATTATTGAATTATGCACGAAAAAGATCTTATTTTCCGTTTAATCGCGGTGTAGTTTTTATTAGTTCATTCATAATTTTTATTATTTCATTCATAAACGTCAAACTTGTTGTGCACATTGATGTGCTTAGCCGACACGCAGTAAGGGATAGAAATATTCTTACTCTGTCTCTTTTCTTTGCTAGTGACGATAGTATATTTCTCTTTTTCTTGTGCGAATGAAAAAGAAGATATGCAGCAGTCTATAGTTTACTCTGTCTACGTCTGCAGAATATTTTGTCGCTAGGCTAGCGATTTCATACTATAGAAGTAGTAAGTACTACAAGATTTACTACTTCCATGATCCTTTCAAATCACCATGGACGTAATATATAGAAGTAATTACGTCCATGCAAATCACTGACCTACTGTCACTCAGACATAATAATATAGTCTTATCAAAGTACTCTGTGTAATATATGTCACGGCACTCACGGCTAATCGTAGACAGAGCATGGACGTAATATATAGAGTTACATATATTACGTCCATGAGACAGAGTAATCCAGTATCTCTAAATAGTCTGTGGAGTAATCTATAGACTCATGGTATCCGTGTCACCGAAAGGGACAAAAAATTCCGGCAATCTTCATCATAACTATCATTTTTACAGCTTATTACATTGCACCTTACCATTTTCACAGTTGCGCAAATGTACTATTATTGAATTATGCACGAAAAAGATCTTATTTTCCGTTTAATCGCGGTGTAGTTTTTATTATTTCATTCATAATTTTTAATATTTCATTCATAATTTTTAATATTTCATTCATAATTTTTAATATTTCATTCATAAACGTCAAACTTGTTTGCACCATTGATGTGCTTAGCCGACACGCAGTAAGGGACAGAAATATTCTTACTCTGTCTCTTTTGTTTGCTAGTTACGATAATATATTTCTCTTTTTCTTGTGTGAATGAAACAGAAGATATGCAGCAGTCTATAGTTTACTCTGTCTACGCGGCTAATAGCCGAAGTGCGGCTACACCTAGTTTTAGCCGGCCGAAGTGCGGCTACACCTAGTTTGAGACGGCCACATGCGGTTCGTGTGTATTTCGGGAGGCGACATAGGAGGCAAGAGCGAGCGAAGGATACCCCGAGGTTCGGTTTGGTTAGGTTCCTTTAAACCCCTTACACAGAAATAGGAGCCCCGCGAAGGGGGGCTCCGTCGACGACGTAGGATGCAAGAGCGAGTGAAGGGCACCCCGAGGTTAGGTTTGGTTAAAACTAGGTGTAGCCGCACTTCGGTCATTAGCCGTAACATAAATAGATGATAGAGGTCAGTGTTCCAAATGCACTGGGCTGTCACACTGATACAAATCTGTATAATTTGTCATAAGTTAATTCTGTTTCTATATCAGATTAGATTGCCCTGTGTAATGGGATACAAGAATAAGAATTTGAAAAACTAAATAGCTGGTTGCTAAATAGTGGTAGTAACGGTGCATCCACACCGCAGTTACTTTTTGTGGAGCAACACAATGCAACATGATATCATTAGGTAACATTCTTCAACTTTACAAATAACTTTTTGCTATAGGATGTTGCCGGAAACGTTGCTCCACAAAAAGTAACTGCGGTGTGGATGCACCGTTAGCGGCAGATTTAGCTAAAAACCCGTAGTTGAACAAATTTTTATTATTTTATAGTGAGGTCTCGTCCTTTTATTTCATAATTGTTGTAAAATTTTGACTTATAAAAGTTGACCACGCCTGTATTCCCCGAAGGGTTGGACAGAGAAACTTTTTACATACGTAGACAGAATTCTGGAATTTATTCTCTGTCTACGTTTACATGGCAATATTCTAAGTGTCAGAGCATTATTTTGTAGTCCACAGAGTACTTTTTTGTAGTCTGTGGTCACCTATATTCTCTGTCTAATGCGTAGACAGAGCTTCTATATATTACGTCCATGAGACAGAGTAAACGTCTAATGCTGTCTACGCCATGGGTCTACGCCTTTACTCTATGGTCTACGCCATGAAGGTATAGTCTACGCACCTGAATAATCGCATTGCGTCCCATATTTGCACGTCAATTTTTTTTTGGCATAAATTTAAATTCTTTTCAAGTTTGAGTTATGGCGACATTAGAAACCATAGACTAGGTGTGTACTTTGCGTAGACAGAGTAATCTATAGACTCACAAACTACTTAGTGTATAGACTCATGGTATCCGTGTCACCGAAAGGGACAAAAAATTCTGGCAATCTTCATCAAACTATCATTTTTATAGCTTATTACACTGCACCTTACCATTTTCACAGTTGCGCGCAAATGTACATACTATTATTGAATTATGCACAAAAAATATCTTATTTTCCGTTTAATCGCGGTGTAGTTTTTATTATTTCATTCATAAACGTCAAATTTGTTGTGCACATTGATGTGCTTAGCCGACACGCAGTAAGGGACAGAAATATTCTTACTCTGTCTCTTTTCTTTGCTAGTGACGTTAATATAATTTTCTTTTTCTTGTGCGAATGAAAAAGAAGATATGCAGCAGTCTATAGTTTACTCTGTCTACGGTACTTTGACGTTTAGTAGCGGTGAAATGTTAGAGCTATAGAGCTTAGAGTAAGAAAGCTATATTGCATCGGGTAGCGTGGCCACACATGAGACCAAAAACTAACTTAAATAACATTGGCTACTTATGTAGCTGCCTTGAAAAAACGGGCACGCACTGAGAGACGGAAATAGTATAGCTTTATCCTTTTCTGTTACTTGTAATAACTCAATACTTTATCCCTTTCTTGTGGAAATGAAATGGCGCTACCCGCCGTCTATACTTTTCTTTGTCTAAGTCACAGACTACTTAGAGATACTACGTAGTCTAAGTCTAGAGCATTATGTCTATGACACAGGGATGAGAGGTTTTCTTTTAGAGTATTAAAAAAAATATAGTTTCCAAGATAGAAATACAATTACAGTCCTTATCTACTACACTAAAAGGTACACAATTCAGTGTCTACTACGTCGAGCTACGCAGCGCGGCGCTGAGCGGCGTAGCTCACTGAATCGTGTACCTTTTTGTGTAGTAGATAAGGTCTGTAATTGTATTTCTATCTTGAAAACTGCGCGTCGCGTCGCGTCTCGGTGTGAGCTGACTCTTACTTACCAAGGTCAGCGCCATCTATCCAGCGACTAGGGAAAGGTTGAAAAAAAAAGGAAAAGGTGGTAGACCACGAAATTAAAATTTTCGTCAGGTTGTATCTTGATCCAAATATGATTCGCGACAATAACAGGTACAGTCAACAAAGGAGTTAAGTATACAGGAGCGTCGGACATTGTTGAAGTTTACTAAGAAACCGATGGATATTCTCGAATAAAATTTTAGTTTACTAATAGAAAACAAACAGCTCATTTATTAAATTAAATTTCAGTCCAGAACATCCATCGGTTTCTTAGTAAACTTCAAACTATATCCGACGCTCCTGTATACTTAACTCCTTTGTTGACTGTACATATTTAGAGAATTATAATCATTACATCTTTCTAATGGCGGAAACATACTTACGTGTCGTGACGCCTTCTGACGCAGTGTTAGCCAATCAAAACTCGTTGTAATTTGACGGATTCGTTTGATTGGTGTATCCCGAGTCAAGACACAACACGAAGGCGAAAGCGCCAGGGTAGCCCGCGAAATTCAATGTTTTTTAGGTTTTTTGCAATTTGGTGGTCAGTATTAAGTTGTACGTTGATTAAAATATGATTCGCGGTCGTAACAAATATGTATTTACAGAATTATAATCATTAAAGTTATCAACACAACTCTCTAAGACCATGTAATCCCCAAATGTCAAGATTTCATGAAATAGTCATTCTTGGGGATTACATGGTCTTAGAGAGTTGTGTTGATAACTTTAATGATTATAATTCTGTAAATACATATTTGTTACGGCCGCGAATCATATTTTATTCAACGTACAACTTAATACTGACCAGCAAATTGCAAAAAACGTAAGAAAATTTGAATTTCGCGGGCCACCTTAGAGCTTCCCCCTTAAGCCAGAGACACATTACTGTGTCGTGTTGTGTCGTGACTCGGGATACACCAATCAAACGCATCTGTTCAGGACTACGTCAAATTACAACGAGTTTGGATTGGCTAACACTGCGTCAGAAGGCGTCACGGCACTCCACGACACGTAAGTATGTTTCCGCCATTAGATTTTACGATTTTACCATAACCCTAGGAATTGGCCGCTTTCCGAATTAGCTATAATAATCGCTCACAGCACTACATGCCCTGCGTTCCGAGATGGGAAATAATCGACGTGAGCGTGCTTAAACCCGTACCGAATTAGCGTGAGCGCGATAACGACGTCCCGTGAATCGTCATAGATGACGTCATGACATGCGCCATCTTGCGATAACGCCGACCATGCCCTAGAATAATATCACCGTGAGCGCTGTCAAAAATGACAGTGAGTGTGTGTCAGTGTGTGTTTTGTTGTGATGATTTGCATCTTATCATAAAATTAAACTAACGTGGCATTTTCGAAATTTTGCTTCTGGCTGATAGTCGCCACCTAACCAAAGAAGAAGAAATGTGGTGTTTATACAAAGAAATACTGTAATAATATCGTTTTTACATTGAGTAAGCACGCTCACGGGCGTTCCGAATTGTTGACAGCTCTCAGCTGTCATAATCGTGATATCTAAATCGGAACGCATGTGAGATGATGTGAGCGCTGTGAGCGATTATAGCTAATTCGGAAAGCGCCCATGGTCGGCGTTATCGTAAGATGGCGCATGTCATGACGTCATCTATGACGATTTACGGGACATCGTTATCGCGCTCACGCTAATTTGGTACGGGTTTAAGCACGCTCAAATCAATTATTTTCCAACTCGGAACGCAGGGTAAGGTCAGTTGTCAGATTTGACAGCATCACAACACAACTTGTGATGCTGTCTAATCTGACAAGTGACAGTCAGGTAGTCGTAGTCGATATTTATTTACATTGTAATTATTTGGAATTTTGGAAGATGTATTTTGAACATTTATTGGAGGTTCCTATTGTATCATTGTAAGATTAGTCTAAAAATAGTACTGTAGTCTGTAGTAGCAGTTATTGCAAATGTGTTACAAATATTCCCTAAAAATGAATGATAATTACACACATGTAGACAGCAATGTATTTTACGTTACTGAAAATATTATGGGTCCTTGCGATCAGAGTGCTGAATATGAACAATTGCTGAATGACTTTAATTCTATCTATGATGAAAATTGCAATTGCCAAGACATTTGTTCCCAAGCAACATGTAAGTGCCTTCAGAAATCTTGTGGTGATAACTATATTGCCTACCAAAAAGATGGTCAGTTGAAGTACAAACTGAAACCTAAATCTAAATCATATCCAATTTTGGAGTGCAATGATAGCTGTCGTTGTTCAATTGAGTGTGGAAATAGACTTGTGCAGAAAGGACCTGTGGAAGGGCTAGAGATCAGGCATTGTGACAAAGGATTTGGTCTTTTTGCATCATGTTCCATTCCTTCTGGGACATTTTTATGTGAATATGCAGGAGAAATAATAACTCTAAACCAGGCTTCCATAAGACATTATAATAATAAGATGCATGGAAATAACAATTATATATTTTATCTAAGAGAACTGTCTGGCACCAACCCTGTAGTTACGATTATTGATCCAAGCGTGTTTGGTAATATTGGGAGATATATAAATCATAGTTGTGAGCCTAATTGTCAAATTTTGCCAGTCAGGTGTGGGAGTCCTATCCCAAAGTTGGCAATATTTGCCTGTAGCAACATTTTACCTAATGAGGAGGTGACATTTCACTATGGTTCAAGTGATAACAGTAATCCTGTGACTGAGACTGATCTGATTAGGTGTTTGTGTAAAGCTAAGAGTTGCAGTGGGTTCATGCCATTTCATAAGTATTAACATTTATCAGTTATTGTGGTCAGATGTTTAACCCTTCATATGTGAATGCAAGAATGAATGTCAAAGCAAGATACAATGACTTTTTAATTGTTTCTGTAATTACGGCATTGAACCGTTTCCCTTGTCTTCTGTTACAATTAAGTACAACTTACAATTTACAAAAATTCAGAGAGCTGGTTCTTTTGGTTTATTAGTTTTGTGATTGATCTGTTAAAATATCTTGTTATTTGAATGATCCATTTATTAAAAACAGTACCCTCCTTCTGGGGCAGTCGAGTAAAAAAGGAAAATTGATGTTAACAGATGCTTGCTCAAAGAAAAATACATTATTGAACTAATATTATAATAGTCATTAAATCAAAATACCACAATAAAAATAATTTCGATGAAATTGTATTTGATTTTATATTATGTCCTGAGGAAACTTTGTAACTTTGTGTTTTTTTTTCTGCTTGCTTGTGCTGTTCCACTTGTGGCTTTCCTCTTTTCTAACTATTTCTTGAGATCCTACACATCTTTCTTTCAGTTATTAAGAACTCAATCCGGTTAAAATATAATTAACAAGGATTTTATAATTTCTTACATTTTATTGCAATTTGCAGGTCAGTGTCATGTTGAATGTTGATTAAAATCTGATTCGCGAGCGTAACAATTTTGAATATCGCGGGCTACCTTGGTGCTTTAAACACTGCCGGACTCCTGCATTTTTTTGGTACAAGTTCTATAACTATTTAATAGTATTGAATTCAAAGTAAGATGGTTGGTAAGATTGATAGTCACATATCAGGCAGCTGTTTTGTGGATTAAGCTGGTATAGATCGAGAGCATTGGCATCTTTCACAATCAAAAAATCAATAGTCATTTATTTAAATTAGGCTGAGAACCAGTACTTTTCGAACATCTTTGCGAGATTACATAAGACAGTCCCTCAAACCGCCCGCCCATCACTAGAGCTGTGTTGCTTCAGTTTGACCATCTTAGTGCGATAGCCAAATCTGTTGGAGACAAGACGCGTAAGGCTAGGCACAAATTTTGAGTGAATAAAGAACTTCAGTGCACACCAAAGAAGAATTGGCTCGTAGACAGGTAAAGCCTGTTGGTGCTGTTGGCTTTACGTAGGTATATCGGCTGAAACTTCAACAACGTAGTTACAGGCTGTAGCATCTCTCTTCCCCGATTTGTGGCTGAATTTTATCAAGGTCAAGAAGGATTCCAAGGACATCGCTGATAACTTGTCAGCTACGTTTAGTTCGAAAATGCACCTGAACACCACATTTTCAGCCAAGGAAGTCTGCACTCCTACAACCACAATCCGAGTTTTGCGCTTGCTGGGTTCGTCGGCTGTTTATCAGCGTCATTTCCGTTTTGTTTCGGTACTGAAAATTACGTTTGCATTTTTTGTTTTCCGGTCAACACGAACGTGCAGCTTCATTTGCTCGGGCCGTATGATTTATTGCACGAGTTCTTTCGTTTCGTCGTTTGATTAAATTTATTATTGGCACAAATGGCACCATGACCGGGCGTTATTGGGTCGAACGAAATCGAAAATTGACGGCACGCACGGTTGGCGCAGTGTTTAAGCGATTGACTGCTTTGCTGCGTGTCGCGGGTTCGATTCCTGCACGGAACAAATATTTGTATGACCTACAAGTAGTTGTTCCAGGTCTGGCTGTTTGTGTACGTGAGTTTAAATGTTTGTAAACGCTCTCACAACACAGGGGAAATTCCTAGTGTGGGGCAACATTAAAAAAAAAAACATTTGATCCATTTTTACCCGACTACGGCGAAGCAAAAAGGAGGGTTATGATTTTGACCGGTATGTATGTATGTAAGCATGTTCAACTGTTCCCTAATACAAATGATTATAAGTAGGTACTTTTAAAAACTACCTACTTATAATAATTTGACAAATGAGGTAGGTATCGTTAGAAGCGTCTTGGCCGTCCGCTGGTTATAGGCTATGGCTATTACGTCACTCTAAATTCATTATGGCGCCCTCTGTAATGAATTTAAAAATAAATCTTTTGGGATGGTGCCTTGTTGGGTATCAAATGCTTGCTTAATTAGCACATTTCAAAAATATAAATATTACTGAAATAAATAATACCATAGCCTATAAGTATGTTAGTAGGTATAGATAGCGGCATGCGACCACGGCAAGGTACGAGTACTTTCTTGTTTCATCCTTTTCAGTAGTCGGGTTTTAGTTTTTAAACTATTTTTTTTAACATTTTGGCAAAATAAGCATTTCCTGTCGAACCAGAATTCTTTATCGTCTGCTTGAGCTCCGAAATATGTTCCGTTAGGTCGCGCATTTCTTGAAGGGCATCAACCGCGTTTTATGGTCTGTCTGAATGGTTTTCTGCTTGAGCGACTGTTATAGGATATAGGACTGCCTTATGTGAAGTTCCAGATCCTACTTTTCGGCAAAGGGAAGAAGAAATTTTCATTTCCAGCTCGTTTGAGTGCTTTTCGATGATAGATATCTATTTTTGGATTTCGGGCGTTGAAACAACATCAACCGTGAGTTTGTGTCGTCGTCTTTGACGGCGAGGCGGAGGGTTGCACTGGGCCCCTTGGATTAAGGTTGCCTGTCCACCGGAGCGGAGCGGAGAAACGGAGAAATATTAACCATAGCATTACACAAAAACTCCGCTCCTCTTCTGTCCAATTTTCCTATTGGTTAATATTTCTCCGTTTCTCCGTTCCTCCGCAGCCTCGCTCCGCTCCGGTGGACAGACAGCATAAAGGGGCTGTTGTCAATTATGTTTTATTACAAGTTAACTATTTCGTACCCAAGGACCCACTAAGCAGGAAGTGTTGGGACCAAAGAGAATATAATATCATTGGTTATATCGTCGTTGGTTGCGGATTGGGACGAAGAAGCATAATGTAAATACACCATACCTACCTACTTACCAAACCAGAACAGCATCATAGTAATGATGTAGGTATGGTTCTGATCTTGTAATGGTTGTAATTTTCCGAGCCACAAAGAACTTAGTCAATAGGTACTTACGCAAAAAACTGTCATTAGTTTATATCGATGTTATTACACCGTATAAGTTTCCTTAGATAAACTAATGGCAGTTTTGTTTGTCAGTTTTTTAATTTTTTTAATTATTTATTTTATTGAGATATTTCTCAATAAAATAAATAATTTAAAAAATATTAAAAAACCGGTCAAGAGCGAGTCGGACTCGATCGCGCACCGAGGGTTCCGCTTCCGATATAGGGAAATAGTTTATCACGGGTTTTTTTTAATGTAGGTAACTACTTTACGGTTTTCGGATTTTTCCCTTTACCTATTTGTACTAAGTAGGTACATGACCTTGCTTCTTGCCAAATTTAATGATTCTAGGTCAACGGGAAGTACCCTATACATTTTGATTCCCTTGAGAGTGCCGAAATATACGTTTTTTGCGGCATAAACGGCCGTATCTTTTTTTTACGTTAACTTAGAAGTTCGATTTTTTCACAGCTTTATGGGACCGCAGACCTGAGTATATGGTTTTAATTTCAACTCGATACCTCTACGCGTTCCCGAGATAAAAGGTCTTGACAGACAGAGGGACGGATGGACAACAAAGTGATCCTTTAAGGGTTCCGTTTTTTTCAAAAACACGCTTGTCTTGTCAAAAAGTGAATTAAAAAATTGCACTAAAAAATTAAAAACAAGCTAAGTAAATGATTTTAGTTCTGAATGGGCACAAGGTAAGTACTAAATAGATTATAATATTTACTGTGCAATTAAAACGCCATTGTGCCCAAAAGTGGAAAACTGAAAACCAATCTTTTCAGCGAAGTCGGGGGACCTGTAAAGAACTGTGACTTGAGGAACCATCCCCCGACTGCAATTTGTCTTCAAGAAGCAAGCGTGGAAACGAATAAGCCGATTTTTTTTTATAAGTTTTTCAGAATCAGAATATTTATTTGTGAAACATAGGTATTTACATGTTTTTTTTTTCTATGTGATAATTGAATAGTGATACCTACCTAGGTACTGTTATTTTTATTTATTTTCTTTTGTTATGTTATTAGTGAACGAATGCTTATTGAATACTACTGTTATATATTTTTGTTATGTATTAAGCAAGCTCGACGATGATAGGTACCTAGTCAAATTATTATGAAAAAAATAATGTTCAGTTTTTTTTCATGAACTGGCTGCCCCTTTATATATTTTTTTATTTTTACCAGCCTGTGTTACCCGGGATAACGCAACGCTTCTAACGATACCACATACGTTGATATCGGTTAAGCAACGGGTTTAGAAAGTATGGTGGAATAAAGAAACTCACAAATATACATGAACCCCAATGATTTCAAAAGTAGTACCTAAATATAAGTCAATGATGAACCCTGAAAACATAACACTCCTTTTTTGGGCAGTCGTGTAAAAACTATAGATAGATATAAAATACACACATGTAGGTATATAGCACAGAATCTGTACTGGGCCGCGCTTTGTACGGCCATAATTTACGTAAACAAACAGGTTTTTTGTTTTCGCTCTGGCGATTTCATATCATAATTATATTTTTTATTTATTTCGGTTCGGTTTATCTACTTTTCCTCATCTTGGGACATATTCAAAACAGTTTTGATACCCAGAAGTGAGATAATAATATAATCATTAGGTAGTTTTTAATGACTTTACTATTAAACACTGCCTCGATTGTGTAATGGTCGCCAGCCAGCGCGACTGCTGAGCGTGAGGTCCTGAGTTTGATCCGCAATCCACAGGCCAGGCAAAGTATAGGGTTTGTCATAATTTCATTAGCTTGCTCAAAGCACCCCGCGCACGAAGTACCACCCGTACAATCGGTACAATAGCACTAAGTACATATTTTTAACCCCCGACGCAAAAACGACGGGGTGTTATAAGTTTGACGTATCTGTGTGTGTGTGTCTGTCTGTGGCATCGTAGCTCCCGAACGGATGAACCGATTTTGATTTTCTTTTTTTTGTTTGAAAGGTGATTTAGTCGCGAGTGTTCTTAGCTATGTTTGATGAAAATCGGTCCAAGATGGCCGCCGCCACAAAATGGCGGATTACAAATTTTTTCACAACACCCTCAATATGGGTATCAAATGAAAGGGCTTGACTAGTAGAATAATGTACACTTTATTGAAAGGGAATGAGGAATTTAACTAACGAAATGAAAACTAAAAACTTGAAAATTAAATAAATTCTAGTGCCAAAATTAAAAATTTTAAAACCCCCGACACAAAATAATAAAAAAATTAAGGAATCCCTACAAAAAGCATGAAATAAAAAAAAAAAAAAAAAATTTAAAAACCCCCGACACAAAATAATAAAAAAATAAATAAAAAAATGAAGGTATCCCTACAAAAAGCATGAAATAAAATTTTATTTAATTAGAAATTCTTATGGAAGTCCTCTTAGAATAGAAGGTGTTTGTTCCTAATACAGCTGGAACGCCGACGGTGACAAGAGCTCTCCGGATGATGTCATTAATGTTCGCGATAAGCGTGCCGCGCTAAGCGACCCGCACTTCGGCTGCAAGACAGGCCGTGGTGGTGTCCGAGGCTGTTGACATCTTCGCCACAGTGACAGCGATGGGGAGAACAGCAAGGAGTGCCTAGTCGTAGGGAAGCAGCGAGGTGAAAAGTAGTGTCGTCGAACAAATTGATTGTAATTATTGTAATTCTGTAAATACATATTTGTTACGACCGCGAATCATATTTTAATCAATGTACTTACAACTTAATACTGGCCAACATATTGCAAAAACCGTAAGAAAATTTGAATTTCGCAGGCTACCTTAGCGCTTCCCCCTTAATATTTTTGATTTGTTTTTTTTTTTTTTTCATTATAATGTCAAACTATGTTGCTTAAAGGTGATTCAACTTCATATAATAAAAATACTCAACTCAAACTTGTGTATTAATTGTATAAGCAAGTTGTCCAAAAGCTAATATTCGAATAAATATTCGAATAATTCGAATACTGCCTGTAAAATCAAAAATCAAAATCAAAATCAAAATATTTTATTTCACATAAGCCTACATGGGCACTTATGAAACGTCAGAAGCTAGGTGCACGGTTCCAATTGGTCGTTTCCTATGGAGAAGAACCGGCAAGAAACTCCACGGTTACTCTTTTTAAAAATAATTGGCTTTTACAATATTTTCAAATTACAGTAGGTATGGGAGGATAGCGTAGGCCTGTCAACAAGTATCAGGTACTTGATAAAATAAAAAATGGTCTACAGATCTAAAGTCTACAAGGCCTACAAAGTCCTCACATTTACAAAACAAGAATCTATCAAGAGGATAAATAAAAAATAAAAACCTAATAAAACCTAGTGATATGATTACCATTACAACCACTAATAAAGAGATGGAAAAAATTTGAATTTTCTGTATATAATGTCAAGTAATAAAGAGATTATGTCAAAAAAGTAAATAAAGTAAAGTAAATAAAAAATGAACATCGTAATTTGAGAGCAGTTAATAGACATTTAAATAGTTAAGCCGTTAATGAGTAGCCAGGGAAGCCACATGTGCAGAAGGAATTATTGCCAAACTACCTTGTCTTCAACATAGTCTTTAATCTTATAATATGCTTTTTTGATAAGGACACGTTTGATGAAGGTTTTGAATTTTCCATCGCTAAGTTCTGTAACCGACTTTGGCAACTTGTTATAAAAACGGACGCCGTTTACAAGAAATGACTTGCTAGTTTTAGTTAATCTAAATTTAGGTAACACAATTTCATTTTTACTACGTGTATTTATATTGTGGAAATCGCTTCTTATTTTAAAGAGTCCTAAGTTTTTGCGAACATACAAAATACTTTCTAAAATATAAAGAGAAGGCAGAGTTAGTATATCAATTTCTTTGAATTTGTTTCTAAGAGACTCGCGAGGACCCATTTGATAGATTGCGCGGATTGCCCTCTTTTGTAAAATGAAAATTGAATCTACGTCAGCTGCCGATCCCCACAGCAGAACACCATAAGACATAATGCTGTGGAAATAAGCAAAGTATACTAACCTAGCTGTAGCTATATCTGTCAACTGCCTTATTTTTCTTACTGCATATGCAGCTGAACTTAATCTACCTGAGAGAGCTCTAATGTGTGCGCCCCATTGTAATTTTGAATCTAAAGTAATACCTAGAAATACAGTTTCCGTAACAGCGTCTAGTTTTTTGCCATCAAGTTCTAAATTCAGACCCACTTGAGGTACATTTGGTAATGAGAACTTAAGACATTTAGTTTTGTTCGCATTAAGTAAAAGATTATTAGCTGCAAACCATTTCGAAAGAACAGCCAGACTCTCGTTAACATGTAAGACATCCGTATCTTTTCTATCTATTTGAAAAATAAGGGAAGTGTCATCCGCGAATAAAATGATATCCGACAAATTAGCCATCAGGTAAGGAAGGTCATTAATATAAACTAGAAATAGGAAAGGGCCAAGAATTGAGCCTTGAGGCACGCCCATCTTAACTAAAGACCCCGATGACGTCGCCCCATTAACGTTTACTTTTTGCTGCCGCTTTGACAGATAGGAAAGAACAAGATCAGCAGCTTGTCCACGAATTCCGTAATGGTATAATTTACAGATCAGTGTATTATGGTCAACGCAGTCAAACGCTTTTGAGAGGTCACAGAAAACGCCAATTGCATCCTGGGACTTCTCCCAGGATTCCAAAATGTGACTGATGAGTTTTACTCCCGCGTCCGTCGTCGACCTACCTTTCGTGAAACCAAACTGGCGACTATGTAAAATCCCATTTGAATTAAAATGTGACAACATCTGGTCCAGCATGATTTTTTCATAGATTTTGCTCATAGCTGGTAGCACAGATATAGGTCTATAATTAGAGGGATCAGACTTACTACCCGATTTGAAAATTGGTACTACTTTACTATGTTTCATTAAGTCAGGAAACGTACCGCTGTCTAAACATTGATTAAATATGCCTGTTAGGGCAGGGGCAATTGTGTCAATAATATCTCCAAGAACCTTAACAGAAATCCCCCATAAGTCTTCAGTGTTTTTTATGTTAAGACTTTTAAAAGCTTTTTTAATTGTGGCAACAGAAATGGGCTGGAATTCAAAGCTTGGAATATCCTTATTAAAGTTTTCTTTAAGAAGAGCTTCAGCTAATATAGGTGATGAGGGGAGAGACTTTGTAACCTCTATTGGGATGTTGGTAAAGAAATTTTCTAGTGTCTCAGCAACTTTTAACTTATCTGAAATGGTTTCATTATCAATTTTTAGGGACAACTCATTCTGATCTCGCTGTTTTGTGTTTCCAGTTTCTTTGTTAATTACCTGCCACACAGCTTTTATTTTATTATTAGACATACTAATTTTGTTACTTATTAATTTAGATTTAGCCTCAGCGCAGACTCTTTTGAATATTTTAGAATAATTTCTTACATAATTATGAAGGGCTTGATCAGAGGTTAATGATTTCTCGTGATACAGATTATATAAAATATCTCTGCTTTTTCTAATGCCAGCAGTAGCCCATTCACTAAATTTTGGTTTAGTATTGATAGTAACTTTTTTTACAGGACATGCTTTATTGAATTCTTGGCATACTGTAGAAAATAATGTACCATAGTTTATGTTGGGGTCTTGTGAATCAAAACTTGCTGTTGAAAGATTGCTAAGAACATTATTATTAAACATTTTCAATTTATTTTTAGTTAGAGGTCTTAATTGAATTGATTTATCTATGTGTAATCTTTTACCTAAGTCAAATGACACAAGTTGACCAGTATGGTCAGACCTGACGCCACTAATTAAAGACGAGTCTTTTATTTTACAATTAGTGAATACATTGTCGATGCATGAAGCTGAAGTTGCTGTTATTCTAGTTGCTTCATTAAATATACATTTTAAATTAAATGATTTAAACAATGAAATGAGCTTACATTTTTCTGGTGAATTAACTAATAGATCAATATTTAGGTCACCACAAACAAAAACAAATTTACTATCTTTAAAAAGTTTACTAAGTATTTCTTCCATTATGATTAAAAATGATGACAAATTTGAGGCTGGTGGTCTATAAACACATAAGAAAGTATGGCCTTCAACTTCTGCACATGCTACCTCACATAAGCGATCAACAGAGCAAGCAGTGATATCCTTTCTTTCTTTATACCTAAAAGAACTATTACATAATATCAAAGTACCACCCCCTAATGAGGACCTGTTGTGCGCACTGGCAACTGAAAAATTATTTACATTAAACAACATTCTATCCGGTTTTAACCATGTTTCACAAAAACATAATATATCCATATGATATTTATCTATTAACATTTCTACGTCTAGGATTTTGCCAGAAAAGCGATTTATATTTTGGTGATATAGTAAAATATTCTTATTATGCTTCTCTTTTGTCGACTCTAAAAGTTTAAAGAATGAATAACAGTATTATTAGAAGTACTAGATAATACTGTTTCGTCACTTAATCTAGTCTCAGTTAAATCATCAATAACTGCGTGTATATTGTAAGCTAACAAAGTAGCCAATACATGTTGACTTTTCTTGGGTAGAAACATATGTTCCTGAACTAATACAAAATCCCTAACAAAATAGTTTGTATCAAAATACAATAAACGGTCACTATGACGACATGTCAAAATATGCATTAAGTTGTTTAAACTATAAATGTAATCGTAAAAACTTCGAATATTCGAAAATCTAAAAACTTCGAATATTTACAAGCCCTATTTGTTCCACAGAACGGAACGGTCCCCCGACGAAAATTTTATTTCATGCTTTTTGTAGGGAGACCTTCATTTTTTTATTATTTTGTGTCGGGGGTTTTTTATCTATACTAATATTATAAAGCTGCAGAGTTTGTTTGTTTGTTTGTTTGTTTGAACGCGCTAATCTCTGGAACTACTGGTCCGATTTGAATGATTATTTTAGTGTTGGGTAGTCCATTTATCGAGGAAGGCTATAGGCTATATTTTTTTCTTCAAAATTAGGGATCCGTAATAAAATTGCTATTTTGTAACACAAGGTGTAAAATCGAAAACCTATTTTTGCGTGCGCTGCCAAAACTATTGACAATAGAACAAAATAATGTACTACGGGTTTGTAGAGCCCATTAAGACCTACAAAAAAGTCCGCGAGAACATATATCTAGCTATCATGGTTTAATCACAATAACCGATTTTGTGTTCAAAATAATTATTAAATCGTCTGAAGAAAAAAAAACTACGTTAAATATGTATCGTAATATTAATCTTTATCGAAATTAAGCATTATGTTATCAAGAGTATTTATGAAGAAGTAAAATACTTTTTGTTTCATCTCAATCGGATATTTCGTTTAAAAGTTATCACGTGTGTAAGATGTTAAGAGTTGGTACCTATTAAGGAGTTATGGGCCATAGAGTTTTTTATCTATATCTATACTAATAATAAAGCTGAAGAGTTTGTTTGTTTGAACGCGATAATCTCTTTAACTACCGGTCAGATTTGAATTCTTTTTGCATTTGATAGCCCAATTCTTGAGGAAGGCTATAGGCTATTTAACATCACGCTATGACCCTTAGGAGCCGAGCAAAAAGTCGAAGTGTTGCGACGCGACGGGGTGGGGGTACAAGAAATTTCACGCGGACGAAGTCGCGGGCAGAAGCTAGTTTTTTATTATTTGTTGTTATTGCAGCCATAGTTCTCTGTGAAAATTTCAAGTGTCTACCTATTAGATTGGGTTCAAAAGATGCAGCCCTATGACAAACGGACGGACAGCGGAACCTTAGGATTATGGTCCCGTTGGCACCCTCTATGTACGAAACCCTAAAAGTGACTAACGACATATGTGGGTGATACGAGTAGGCAGGAAATCAGGCGTGATGGTATGTTTGATGTAGGTATATTAAAGTATCATCGAAGGAAGGAATTCGTCCAGGGAAGTGCTACCGCCATATATACTTATTTTTCCGACAAGGACCTATTGTTGCCAGGCGCGGATCTAGGTTTTCGCCCAAGGGGGGGCAAATTATTATAATCATAATGTTCAAGCCGTGAAAGCCTTCTCAAAAAACATTCGACACATTTTTCCGTGAACTCAAGAATGGGCCTCCTTTGCAAGAATGACTACTACTTATCCATATCTGAAAAAAAAAACCGAGAGAAGTTGAAAAATTTGTATAAGACTAATTTAGAGTATTAGACTCAGTATGGTCGAAGTCCAGGGGGGGACAACTGCGCCCGTTACCCCCCCCCCTCCTGTGACCGCGCCTGATTGTTCGGTACCTGAAATTACTCACACCCTTTAAACAGGAGGTTTAAAGGGTATGAGTCCTTTTTGCCTGTGAAATTACATATGAGGCATTTTAGCATTGTATCTGGGATAGCAACGTATTAACGATAACTCTGGTAGGTATTGCTGCTACAACGGAGTAGTGGTGACCATTTTACTATATCGAGAGAGCCTCCTGCGTCATTGCCACTGGCCCTAGTCAGGTGCAGTGACAGCCCAAGAGTTGGTCGGTTATTTGCTTCAAAGGCTAAGCCCGATAGCCCTCTCTCCTTCGATCATAAATGGATGTGATAGCGACATTTTCTAAATTGTTTTGTCCAAACATATGAAGGGTCAATTATCCCTCCCCGGGAGTACCCCAGGGTGTTCAGGTCACCTTTATTTTTAACTTAGCAGTCAATGTATATGTCAGATAATCAGCTCGTAAACGCAGGGTTTGCCTCACTTTCGATAGCTTCTTGGTTTGATTGAAACGCTTTCGACAAATACACGCATTGAGAGAACATCACAATATTCCGTGTTAGCGTTTATTTGCAGTTCTCGTTCACATTCTAATGTGTCCTAACTGTTGCTGCTAATCCACTACATGAGATTGCCTTAATCGCTTCTAAAATGACATCCACAGTTCGCAGGAAGTGATGCGGTTGACTATTCTCAGTCAAGGCCAGGCAGGAATAATAAACGATTCAACTATATTTTCTATTGCAGTTGTTGTATCATCATATGCATGAAGTTTCATAAGAAGACCATTAAAGTTGTTTCTGTTTGTTTTAGCCGATCACTTGGGATCAAAAACTTGATATCCGGGATCGAAATTGAAGCAAACAGTTTGAGAATAGTTGTCCGATTGACCCGAAGATTCACGAATACGTCGCGGGCTCGCGGGAAGCCCGCGACTCGGCGGTCAACACAGATATGTGCACAATATGTTGTGTACCTACTTAAGCCGTTCGTGAGCGGCGTCCTATCGAGTTTCGCGGCGGACGACGACGAGCACGCACGCCACACGCGCTTCAGTCTCCAGTGACTATAGACCCATTGCTGAGGGTGAACGTGGAACGTGCCAGAGCTTGAGGGACAATTGGTGCAATCATCTCGTTGAGCGTAAACAAACGAGTAAGTATGGTCTGCCTTTATGTAACAACGTAGCGGCTGAGTAGCTGCCGGTGTTTGAAAATATCATTGTTTTGATGTTATTGTGAGTTTATGTAGGTAAACGATTGATTCCGCGATTAACAGTTTTATAACTGTCGAAGTGGGGACCGGTCCCCGACGTGGACTACGCATATGTAATCATTTCGGGTTTATAAGCATTGTTGGTAGCACGATTTATATTTGTACGATATTCTAACAATCCACCACACGCAGGTGCCTTCAGCACACTCTTACATTTTAACTGAGGTGGAATGTTATGGAATTACTAATCTAACAAATCTCGGCTTGATGCGCAATTTTAATTTTTATTTGATGTTGTTGGGCGTCCAAAGAATCCCAAACCACGGAATTTTTATAGAAATTTGCTATCCTTAATTTGATTTCTGCCAACGGGCATTTCTTTACCTATGTTGTTTATACTTAGGCGACCATTATGTTGGTGTTACTTCCGCATATTTACAGGTATATGAGGTATAAGATGTGTCTGTTTGTATTATGTAGCTATAGGTGTTCTTACGTTCTTAACTCGTTTCTGATGGAGCCAGTGGATGTCAAACATCAATGAATTTTTACCGATTTCTGTTTATTGGTCTCGTTATGTGCACGAAACGCTTTAGTTTCACGTCGTAATTATCCTGGTGTTGCAATCGATTTCATAACTTGGAATTAGTGCTAGTTTTGCAAGATATCCTTAAAATTGTTATTGTCACGAATGTGTTTTAGTAATGCATAGAATTCCATGTCAACCTAATTCTTCTACCGTTTCGTTTGTCGGCTTTTGACTGGTTTAATCACAGCGAGGGGAATAGGTACCGCACGGAATTGGTGCCGGCAAAAAATATCAATTTCTATATACGGTAATCTTATGGCTTATATAATATCAAAATATGCCACAAGTGGTTCTACGATCTTTGCACTGGATCTTTGCCAAACATTGTTACTTATTATGGCACAATTTTCCTTCAACCGCTTGCATTGTATCAACTGGTCTAGTGGAAGTTGTGCTGCTTGTGCTTCAGCAGCGGACGTTGATGTGATTATACAAACACTAGCTGTTACCCGCTACTTCGTCTGTCTGTATTTTTTTAATACAAACATCCAGGACAAAATTTTCCTATGTACTTCTCCAGGCCGCAGGCTCGGATTACGATCGGTTCAGTGGTTTAGCGTGAAAAGGCGGCAGACCAAAAATTGCCTTCGCATTTATAATATAAGATACGATGTCTATTGTAAAATTATTAATGCAACAGCAATAACGAATTTAAGCCATTTTTGTATCCGCGCATCGTAATTGTAACAACACTCAATTTGCCGAATTTCACGCAATTCGAGTCAGTCAACTTTGTTCTACTGTGTCAATAGTAAAAATTAAATAGTTTTTGCATTAATCGGTTGGTAGGTACTATCATTTTGCGGATAGTGATTTAATTTACATACCTACTTCTTTCAAATTAATTATTTCTGCTTCGAAATAAAGTAACAACTGGAGATGGGTGCAAGGTCGAGGTCTCTACATGACGCTATGTCATGTGATGTAATCATGTATCGCTATGCCTTTTGTATTTGTAGGTAACTCGTATTGACCGTTGTAGGCAAATAAATGCCTCTGAGTAATCGGGAGCCTACAGTACGTCTGTTCATTAATCTCTATCTACGTCTCGACACTCTCGACCTACCGACTGGATTGTCCATTTTCCCTAATCGCAACAACATCAACACAAGATGAGTTTAGTCATTTTGTTCATAGACTTGCAAAAGATGTTCTAAGAATTAGAGCTCACCTTCGCACTGTTCCCGCCTTTCTGTAGCTCGTCTAGAACCTGTTCCATGTCTGACCTCCTTGGTTTACCGCCTTGCAAAAAGTTATATATGGCCATAGGATAATAGCAATATTTTTGTTTTGCACATCTTGTTAGTTGCTATGTGCCGTATCCAAACCAGTCTGCAGATTGTTTTCATCAACGTTATTATTGCTCGGTTCTAATACTAAATGGATTTTATAGTTGTCAATCGGATATTATTAATATTGATTTGTTACTTATTAAAACATTTATGTTTAAAACCGGAGTAGGTACCTACCGGTAAGGTTAACGATTGCGTCCAAACTACAATGTGACTTGAGTATTTATTACAGCAAGGAGCCTCTCTGGTAGCTGGCGTTAGCTCTATGTGCATATTGTGCATGCCACAATCATCATCATCATCTGCCTAGCCTTTTCCCAACTATGTTGGGGTCGGCTTCCAGTCTAACCGGATGCAACTGAATACCAGTATATTATAATATTATCCAAATATTTCTCATATTGTTAGCTAACCAAAAATGCATTAGGTTTGTTGTTTGTCACAAAATTTAAAACTCATTATGGAACCGAATGTGAGTGGATTTTTTTAAGTCACCATTTAGAATACCTTCCTACCTAGGATTTTATAACTACTAGGTATACCTAACTCTGAAGGAAAGCCTACAACTCCTAGGCTTTTTGCATGTGTCTTGCCATGGCCATTCCTTGGGCGACAGACATGCAAAATCAAATGAGTTTTTTTTAAGTTTGTTTTTTTTGTACATAAACAAATGAGCGGTCGTGTTATCCACATCATTTATTATTTATGACTAAAAGAAGTTTGTACCCCGGTATCCTTTTAAGTCTCCTTGAGAGATACTTACATAGGTAGTTTTTATAATTAGGTAACAGGAAAACAATACATTTCAATTCTTGGAACCTGTTCACACTTAGTTAAGCTCAGACATTGTAAATATTGATGGGCACGATTTGCTATTTTTATTGCGGAGTTTGGGAAAACCGTGATTTATTTTAAAGACGTCATCATCCTTTTTAGTTTCCTTATTTTTTTGTTCTCCTTCTCATTGACAACAGCTGACAATACTCTTAGATCTGTTTGTCGAATTTTGTATAGAATTCCATATTTACTTGACCTTCACTCACAACTGGCTATTATCATTAGTGAGAGTTCGTCTGACACTGGACATGACATGACACAGTTTTATCTATCGTCAAATAAAACTGTTTGTCTTTCGAAGAAGTGTTGTTTTAAATGTTATTTTGACGAAAATAAAAATAATGATACCTACTTATATTACTTATACCAAGAACAGAATGCAAATAACAGTTTGGTTTCCCACTGCCTACCTATTGATTAGGTGTTGCAAAACTTTGAAAACAAACTTACCATTTCGTTTTATCTATACATAACAGCTCATTTACTTAGAAATAAACTGTTATTGTTTGTGTAAGGGTTCACTGGAAGTCAGCTAATTAGATTAATACAATACTAATTACGTAGATACCTACATATAATGTATTGGCTATTACTAATAAGTAATAGTACCTAATTAATCATGATCATACCTAATTTGAATGCTTTCGGTACCTACAGTACACTGGATTCATTAGTCAATTTATGACTGTTATTTATTCCGACTTCACTAGCTAAAATACTGGTATTCAGCTGCATCCGGTTAGACTGGAAGCCGACCCCAACATAGTTGGGTAAAAGGCTAGGCAGATTGATTGACTAGCTATTAGGAGCTTTTTAGGTTTTTGTTTACCTAGATTTACTTTTAACATTTAACTTTTAGATCTGATAATTTTGGATTTACGTCTGATGCTGCGATATATTGATGTTGTATGTTTGTTCCGCAGGGAAGCATCATGAGCCGCTTGATAGCGGTGTTGGGGTGCCTGTGCGCAGTGGCTGCGCTTGCGCACTCGGCCGCGGTGCCCACGCAGGACACCATGGTCGTCGCAAAGTCTGACGATACTGTAAGTTTTTGTGTACTTAACTTATTTTTCGGTATAAAGTGCCTACTTGTTCTTCGTATCGTATGGCGGATCCACGTGAGACACAAGGGTTTTTTAATTGTTTTTGTAATTACGGCATTCAACCGTTTAATAGTGTAGGAGCAAAACTATTTGTTGCTGGGGTGGACTGTTCACATTAATTCTGGGGTGGCCCTGAAGAATTTTGGACTTGGCCTTACGGCATTCGAACCCCCTTGGGCTGACTTTCAACCAGGGCTGCATATAGCCAGGCTGGCACATTCCTGGTAGACAGCAGCCGCAAGGTCTATCTCCTAGGCTAAAGGTTTGAAGCACCTACCCCAGCAGTGCGTGAACGATACGTCACAGCAGTGATGCCACCTTTCAGGCACTATAGAATAGGTTACCTAAGGCTACCTACTAGGTACTACGTCAAAGATCGAAGCAAACTGAATGAGATTAAAAATGAATTTAATTATTTACGGTAATAAAAGTATTACGTACCCTAAAGGCTGCCGCAGAAAGGCGCGACAGCGCTACGCGACTAATAGAACAATTTCTTTCTATGAAAACTTCATGGAAATTATTGATCGTCGTCGCGTCACGTCTGTCATCGGGAGCCGTAATACGCTTTCGTGACATCATTTTCGCTGAATAACGATAATACAGTACCTATGTACAGACGCATCAAGCTAACCGAAACTCAAATTTTTCCACCTTTTTATTAGCAATAAAGTTGAAAATCTACTAAGTATAGAAATTTTACAAATTGTAGTAGCTTGATGTGATGGCATCTGTACCTAGGTAGGTAATCTCTTATAACTAATATTTTATATTATACAGATCGCGACTTCTACACCGTCCGTAGCAGACATAACAACAGAAGAGTCGAGCCCACCAATCAAACTGACGGAGATGGACGTGGTGTCCGATGTGTCGCTCCGGTATGCGCACACGACGGTGGTCGCTAAAGTGCGCAACCCCGCCAAGAAGGCACAGGAAGCTAACTTCAGGGTACTGCTGCCTGAGACTGCCTTCATCAGCGGATTTGTCATGTAAGAAAGAGAAAGGATATACTTAATATAAAAAATATTTAACCCAGGTTTAAGGTACACAATAACCCCCTTACTATAAACGTTGTAAGTATAGCGTCTGTATAGTTACACAACGCTTTGTCTTCTTCTTTCGAAAGTCAAATTACTCACGACTGAAAGAAAGAAATGGGTGTAACTATATTCATATACATATATATAATTATATGTTCATCTGATATAATACCTACGTTTATGGGTAAGGGGGTAAAAGAACACAGAAAGCCAAGCACTGAAGTAAAGTTTAAAGGCTTTCATTCTGACAGTTCAAGAAAATTCATTGCGTTAAAAAAAAATTCTTCTAACCAACAAAGTAAGAGTGAACAGGCTTCTTCTGGGTGAGCTCATTCCATCATCGACTTTGTCTCTGTCAACTCTGACCTAGACTAGAGTCAAGAGCAAACCCATTTCAAATAAAAAAAATATATTTTGTTAATGACCAAAATATGACTAATTTCTCTGAGCCTGATTAAAACCAATTAACGTAGGTATCCGAACCCCACTCTAATATTTACATAAATGCTCTATTTTTACAGGACACTCGATGGCAAATCGTACAAGGCTTACGTGAAGGAAAAGGAAGAGGCAAAGCAAATTTATCAGAATGCCGTTAACCAGGGAATTGGTGCTGCTCATATTTCAGCCAAGTAAGTACCTACTTACTCTTACCTATGCAGTGCATTTTCCCTTACCTAGGTAGGTACATGTTCAATGGGGTAAACCACGCCACGGTAGGAAAATCACGAGCTTTCGCATCAATCACGACTTTTTGTTAATTATGTAGATAGGTACCTACGCCTTAATCTTTCGCATCAATCGCGTACTTAAAATTAAATAAGTAAGTACTATACGTCAATCTTTGAAAGAAACAGTTACTTGCTTACAGTATGGATTAGGTACTTACTAGACTTACTTACACCAAAAATTGTTTAGAACCATCTTAGAACATACATTTTCTCAAAATCTAAATATACCACCTACGCCATTGATATATTAATTATTATCAATGACCTACGGCAACGCGCTGGCCCTAAAATGACGGTTTTAGGGCCAGCGCGTTGGTGCCATTTAGTCGCGCCGTTAGCCCGGTCCTTACGCTAGTAATGTATATGTCAATGCAAATGACTCACTAAATTCGAAACGCAAATACACAAGAAGCCTAAATTTGAAATAAATTTGAATTGTGAATTCCTAACCAAACGACAGATATTTGAAATCAAAGTGGCCAGTTCGACAAACGCCAATTACATCTTTTATGGACCTAATACTTACAACACTTTTCCTTTCTTGATGCACCCACAATAGTAGCGACAAACGTATGCTTGCCGAAATTGGCACGAGACATTCACGGCCATACAAGCCACAAAATTGAAAGTGTTGTGTCTACTGTCTAATATATGTAAAGTAGTAGTATGTACTTACAGCTGAGTCGTCATGGGCCGATGTATGTATAAGTAGCCATTGTTTAGAAACAACTAGCTTTTGTCAACAGCTTACTCGTATGGAAAAGTTGTATGTTTTTGTGTAGGTATATCTTTGAAGAACAAACTTTCCTTTGTCCAACTGAACTTCTAAACATAGGTACGTGACTTGAAAGTTAACAAAAAAAAACAGTTTTGCTTCAATACATATAGGTAAGTAGGTACTAGGTACATACAAGAATAGCATCTATAGAGCCCCGTGTTCATCGGGGGAACAAAGATGGCAATACGTTTCAGCAACAGGTACCTATTTGTGTTGCGAAAAACGTGTTGCTGGCTCCATGGACAACATAAGTATTGGAAAGCCTTCGTTTTCATGGTAAACAATACGCAATAACATTCGATGCGCAACTGTTTCTAATAATAAATAGGTACCTACGGGGTTTTCGATCAACAGTAGCACTAGAATAGGATAATAATAATAAGTTGACATAACCGTCCCGCATGATGAGAACCTCGTGAAAGCCGAGAAAGATAAACAGATCAAGTATCTTGACTTGGCTCGCGAGGTTGGCGACATGTGGGATGTGGACTCAGCGAGCATTGTGCCGATAGTCGTGACAGCCAATGGGTTAAGTGCCAAGAGCCTCGACCAACACCTAAAGAGGCTCTCGTTGGGCAGCTGGATCAAGGGCTTGATTCATAAAGCGGTACTTCTGGACACGGCCCGCATTGTTAGGAGGTTCCTCTCTCTGGAGCCCTGACCGCACCGGTATCGGGAACGGGGTCTAAGCTACCGAGCTTAGACCCCGTTCCCGATACCGGTGGGCTACTATTTTTTATATTTTTAAATGTTGTTATATTTTTATATATTTCTAATATTTAAAAATATAATTTACTAGCTGCGCTCCGCGGTTTCACCCGCGTAAATGTCGATCCCGTGGGAATATCGGGATAAAAAGTAGCCTATATGTTAATCCAGGGTGTCAGCTACCTCCATACAAAATTTTATCAAAATTGGTCCAGCCGTTTGAGCGTGAAGAAGTAACAAACATATAAACACACACACACACTCACAAACTTTCGCCTTTATAATATTAGTGTGATATGTGTTATTTAATGAATTAAAGGAGATAATAATATAGGGCAGCATGTGGCGTGGTGGCGTGCTGTTGGGCAGTAGCGACCCCACGGACCCAATCTCCCGGGAGAAGTCTTGTTCCTCACCTCTGGCTTGCCTTTATTGGCCGGCTGGAGTGAACAATGACAAGGAACACAGCTCCCACCTCAAAAAATAGTAGCCCACCGGTATCGGGAACGGGGTCTAAGCTACCGAGCTTAGACCCCGTTCCCGATACCGGTGGGCTACTATTTTTTATATTTTTAAATGTTGTTATATTTTTATATATTTCTAATATTTAAAAATATAATTTACTAGCTGCGCTCCGCGGTTTCACCCGCGTAAATGTCGATCCCGTGGGATAATCGGGATAAAAAGTAGCCTATATGTTAATCCAGGGTGTCAGCTACCTCCATACAAAATTTTATCAAAATTGGTCCAGCCGTTTGAGCGTGAAGAAGTAACAAACATATAAACACACACACACACTCACAAACTTTCGCCTTTATAATATTAGTGTGATATGTGTTATTTAATGAATTAAAGGAGATAATAATATAGGGCAGCATGTGGCGTGGTGGCGTGCTGTTGGGCAGTAGCGACCCCACGGACCCAATCTCCCGGGAGAAGTCTTGTTCCTCACCTCTGGCTTGCCTTTATTGGCCGGCTGGAGTGAACAATGACAAGGAACACAGCTCCCACCTCATTCTTGCTTTTATTGGCCGGCTTGAGTGGAGATTCGCAAGAGCAAACGTGCTCGGAGGAAGGAAGTGTTCCAGTAAGATGCTGGTAGGGATCTTGACCGTACTTCCGGGATTGTCCTGATAGCCGTGGAACACCTCTCCACTCCTCATATACACTCTGCACTTCAGGACATGTGCCCCCTTGTCGCTACGTCACTATGTGCTAGCGACCGTTTCCGGGGGCCCATTATTGAGTGTGCGAGTCACCCTCTGATATTTTATCCATGTATATAATAAAACATTGATCAGGCAGGGGTCATAGTTCTTCCATAGTTCTTGGTAACCAGTCCACTTTAGCCACCCAAACCCATAGTCCAACTTTTTATTTTTCCATATCCTGCAACAGTAGTGGGTACTATTGTTGATCGAAGCACGGGGCTCTAGAAAGAGACTGTCACATTGGTATAGGACATAGAAACATCAAACAACGTTGTTCAAAGCGTTTTCCATCAAAAATCCCTAAAAAAACCTTGGGTCAGTTACGGCCGCGTAATGCAAATTTCCTTTAACTTTCAGAGCGCGCGACTCCAACCACTTCACAGTTTCCGTGAACGTGGAAGCTTCTTCCAACGCAGTCTTCAACCTGACATACGAAGAGTTGTTGGTACGTCGCAACGGCGTGTACAACCACGCCATCAACCTACACCCCGGCGCGCTGGTGCCCAAGCTCACCGTCACGGTCAACATCAAGGAGACTGAGAAACTTGTGGAGCTGAGAGTGCCTGAGATCAGGACTGGAAACGAAATTGATGCTACTAAGGATGATGCTCGTGAGTTTATACCTACTTTTTTTTTATATTAGCCCATTTTGTGTCCCACTGTTGGGCAAAGTCCTCCCCTTTTTCTTCCATACCTTTTTTTGTGCGATCTCTGGCCCGCAAACGTGATTATATCGTCACATCACCTTCTTTTTATTCGACGGCAATGACATCTCAGACGTCCAGTAAGTGACGGTCTTTGCCCATCTCTCCATGCGACGGGGCCAGCCCACTCCCAATTCAGCCTGGCTGCTTTCTCTCCAACATCCGCTACTTGCGTTATAGAGCGCAGGGTGGTGTTTGTGACGCGATCTGTTCCTATTATGCTGCGCTCCATTGCCCGTTGTTAAGTTTGGACTTCTGTTGTATACTCTTACCTTTTTTTATGAAGCAGCTTAATGGTTTAACTATACATAGATCGCGGTCGATCGATCCAGTGTGGTGCATGGCAGAAGATTTATCGATCGATCATATCCATTTAATTTTTGAAACTTCGACTCCACCCAGCTTATTGTACTTTTTTAAACATGACGTTTAAAAGTGATTTCGATATTAAGATGTCGGAATTACTTTATTGGTCTTCAAAATTCACAAGTAAATTGTAATTTGCAGAAAACTTGAAGGTATCAATCGTGCGAGCCCACGATGACCGCGAGGCGACCATCACGTTCACACCAGACCTGCAGGAACAGGAGAGACTCATTCAAATATACGCGGTAAGTATCCTATTTGATATGAATTTCGAAGAAACTTACACTCATTATCAAAATTATTTCTAAGTAGGAATGGCTTAGATTCCAAGTTCTGAATAGAATTTAATTCGACGAAAATAATTAGTGTAGCAATGGAATTTGTTTTTAATTCGATCCAGAACTTAAAATTGTCGGGAGTACCTAAGTGTTGGATTTTTATTTTACTGTGTTTAGTTTAGTTTGTGATCTTCCTGTACGAGTTGCAATAAATACTTTTTCTTAGTTTCTTTCAATTTATGTGACCATTTTAAACACGCCTCACGTTTATAATGCCTCGATGTCAAATTTATCTACGGTCACTTTTTAAATTATGTAATATACGAGTAGTTAAAGTCTCCAATTGTATTTTTGTGTACGTTTACCCGACTTTAGGATGAACTAGTTTCGCCTAGGCCAAACCAGTTCTCCTTACACGGGTTGCACGGTTGCGGTCGGTCGATAGGCAAAGGGCACCCCGAGGTTAGATTACTTTAAACCTTTTACACAGAAATAGGAGCCCCGCGAAGCGGACATCCGTCGACATAGGATGCAAGAGCGAGGGAGAACTGGTTTGGCCTAAGCGCAACTATATAGTTCATCCTAAAATCGGGTTTGTCTGGTAACATATGCAATAAAATTAAACTTAAACTAAGTACCTCGGGGTAAATCAATTAATGTCGAATAGTTCGCCGTCAATAACAAGGAAGGTCGCTACTAAATTTGGAATGTTCTAGTGACCTCTTTAATTAAAATATAAGTTGCAGCTAAGTTTTATAAAGCGCGGTCTATAATAGGCATACAATCATTGTTTCCTAATATTTCGACAAAGCATGCAGGCTTACTCTCGAAGTCTGTTTTTAATTTCTGAATGTGTGTGTGTTATATTAAACTTTATGATGTATTTACAGCAAAAGGCCAAGGAGTCTGCCGCCGGCACCCACTCCTACTCGTCGTGGTCGTACACCGAGCCCAAGGAGGTGGTCACCGAGGGAGTGCTCGGTCAGTTCGTGGTGCAGTACGATGTCGCGCGCCCGAAAGACGGCGAGATTCTGGTGAGTCCTCTTCTCTTGATCATCGTCACTCTCCCCTGCCCTTATCCCAATTTATTTAGGGTCGAAGCAATATGTTTCCTTCCATGCATCATTAGAAGGTATAGCCGTCATAACGTATAAAGCTTTATTCAATTAATATTTTATAGGTAAACGACGGCTACTTCGTGCACTTCTTCGCACCTACGGAACTGCCTCCTCTGAACAAGTTCGTAGTCTTCGTCCTGGACACCTCCGGCTCCATGATGGACCGCAAGATCATCCAGCTGCGTGAAGCCATGCAGACCATCCTCAGTGAACTCAACGAAGGGGACTACTTCAGCATCGTCGAGTTTGCGTCCGTCGTCACGGTATGTACCTCAGAGAAGCACTATTTTGGACATACCTACTTGTTGTTTTTTATACCGCGGTGGCGGTGGCGTTTGTTAACCCAGTTGTTTTATCAAGATATACCTATACTAGCTGCTGCCCGCGACTTCGTCCGCATGTAGTTTCTTATTTTATCATAAAATATATCATATAAACTGAAGCCTTCCCATTAGTGAAATTTTTTTTTTTGAAGATTATCCTCTACATACAAACTCACTAATTTTACCTCTTTATAATATTAGTATAGACTTGCTCGTTTATCGCTAAGAAGTAGCAAGAGTTGCGACAGTGAGAAATAACTTCAGAACTTTTAAACATAACCACTGGTCTACCTCCACGTGAGCAAAATAGGTAGCTCTAGTTAAACGGTTTTTTTTATTTGTAATTTTTGATTTTATTTCTACGTGCATAATGTCGATATTTAACTGTCAGTGAAAACCACATTCTCTACGTCATTTGCCGACCAATGTTCCGACTGTATCTGTCTCCAAAATTACGAAAACTCGCCTAATTTTACTAAAATTTTCTTTTCTGTAGGTGCACGATCTCAAAGAAGCGGAGGGCGAACCTCCCAAAAACACGTACTCTTACTCGTTCTTCGACTACCACGACAAGGGAGCAACCCTGGTGCCACCGTCCAAGGCCACCAAGGAAAACATCGCCAAGGCCAAACTTATCGTTAGCTGGCTTCAAGCTGCCGGAGGTAAGTCGGAAACTCTATTACATACCTAAGGTGCTCTCGGAAAGTTGACAACGTCGCATATAAGTGCCAAATATTTCGTTGTTTTGATTAATTTGTCAGTTGTTGATTGTTGTGTTGTCGAATGTTGTTGTTGTGGTTTGTTGTTTTGTATTTTTTTTTATCGTGCTGATTTTTAATTGGCTTTCGAGTGACTATGATTTTCTTTTGTGTTTGTTTTTATTAGCTGTAAGTCCTGCATGTACTAAAATAAATAAATAAATAATTTCTTACATGGGTACAGCGTTGTGAATTACAGACAGACTAACAGGTAGGTACAAAGTTGTCAGCAGCGAACTCTTTTCTGCTATTAACAACAATCACCAATCCGTTGTCAACGATTATGGCAATCTATGTCTTATGCCTCGGCCACGAAAATAACGCCACGCTTGAGGCGTCAATTCGCTACAAGCGTCATTCCTAAGCGTCAAAAGCAAGGCCACGAACTTCAAGTATTCGCCTGTAGCGTGTACGTCTGTGGGGGGATGAATCAGTTCAGTACAGAAAAAGGTTACATGCTCTGTGAGTACAGAGTGAGCACGCGTCGACATTACAAGTAAAAATGTCGCTGTCAAATTTTCTCATACAATTGTTTTCGATGCTCATAAAAAAACGCGCGTCGGATCATCCAACGCTCGTGCAAATACCTCTGTTTATGCTATCGGGTAATACAAGCGTGATATTTAGTTTATATTATGTCACGTACCTAATTAAGTTGTAATTTAATGGCACAGGTAGGTACTTAAATGTGTGTAGGTTCCCAATTATTATTTATGTAATTGGTTTATAATCTTTGACCTTATTATCAGAAGAAAGAGAGATAATTTAAAATAAACATTGTAGACATTGTATTATTGTATAATAGGTAGGCGCATTATCATCACATGACCTGCTACAGTCACTTGATAACGACAATGATTTCTTATAATTAAGCGCGATTTAGGATTTACATAATGATATTTTAGGAATAGGATATAAGGAAATAATAAAGCTAACCAGTCGCGGGTACAGGAGGGAGGCAAAGGGTGCAGTTGCCCTCCCCCTCCCCCCTGGGCTTCGACCAAACTCAGTTTAAAACTCTAATTTACACATAAACATACAGGGCCCGATTTAGGGGGGGAGGGGGCAGCCGGGCAACTGCCCAGAGCGGAAAAAATTGAGGGCACCGGGCGGTTGCACTAGGAGTGAAAAAGCTTACTAAAATTACCGTGCTTATCAAACCGACAAAAAAGTAACTATTTTTAATGGTTTTTCTTTTAAAAAAATGCAATTTTTTCGGCTGTAAATTTTTAGACGGGCCAACATATTATAAAGTGCTAGCTATAGGTATTATCCATACTAATATTATAAATTCGAAAGTAACTCTGTCTGTCTGTATGTTACCTTTTCACGCCTAAACCACTGAACGGATTTCGATAAAATTTGGCAGAGAGATAGATTGCATCCCGGGAAGGACATAGGATAGTTTTAATCCCGATATTCGCACGGGATCGACACTTATACAAGTAGTGAGACATAACGTTGAAACCTGGTAAATTCAGATGAACGTGTTCCTAATTTCCTTTAGGGAGTGATAGCATAAGATTTAACACCACAGGGTTTGTTTAGACTTTCAGCAGTTACTTTTGAAACAGACTATACATGTTTATTGCTACCAACCTTGCTGACTGGGTCAACTATTCTCTCAGTAGAATACAACCGTTGCTAACAAACTGTTCCTAAATTGCAGGCACAAACATCGGCAAAGCCTTGGACGTAGCTGTCGAACTGATCAACAAGGGAGTCGACTGGACGGTTGCCCCACCTGCGGCTGGTGTGACCGCTAACGGCACTGAGGCGACTGCTGCCACCACTGAAGTAACTACGGCTGCAACTACTAAAGTAACTACTGCTGCAACTACTGAAGCTGCAGTAAAGACTGAAACTGCAGTAAAGACTGAAGCTGCAGTAAAGACTGAAGCTGCTGACAAGAAAGGTAAACTATCTTTTTGTGTTTTTTTTTTCGTTTATCTTCAATACTTTGTAGTGCATGGGTCGATCGATCAGGTTAAGCTACGCTTGCCGCGGTTGGTCCGTGGATGAGTAGTGATCATCTTTACATACTAAGACCCCTCGTGCCTCTTGATCGCGGCTGTCATTCTTGGATCTTTGACATACGGGTCGTCAGAAGCCCGAAAGTCTGATAGCCAGTCTTACCAAGGGGTATTATCGTATTACCCAGTAACTGGGTTGTAGAGGTCAGATAGGCAGTCGCTCCATGTAAAATACTGGTATTCAGCTGCATCCGGTTAGACTGGAAGCCGACCCCAACATAGTTGGGAAAAGGCTAGGGTGATGATGAGTTCGTCGGATTGAATTGCGGACATGGACGGACCTGCCGCTTACCTCATTTGAATCCTGAAGATGGAATGTTTTAAATGTTTTTTGTGTCAATGCTCTAACTTAGACTATATTGTGGCGAGAGCAGTGGTGACCCAATGGCAACGGCCCCGACGCACGAGTTGTAGGTCGTGAGTTCATACCCAGACAGGCACTTTACTTAGTGTAAATAATTTCATCACTGCTCTCAAAACGGTGAAGGAAAACATCGTGAGGAAACCGGCATGTCCTAGAACCAAAAATTCGAAGACATATATGTGACATCTACCCATCCGCACTGTGCCCGCATGGTAGATTACAGCCCAGTCCCTCTCAAGAGAGCTCATCAGCCTGTGTCACAGCAGTGGGAACTTTATAGGCTGATTATGCTAATTGTGGATTGGAAGAAATCTAGACCATTTTTTCAATCAAATCTAGACCAAATAAAAGCTCGTAGGTATCCAGAAGCTCACATTATATAAAACTTTTAACTAACCAACTTGTACTGGCAGAACCTAAGAACCTGGAGCCGATCATCATCTTCCTGACCGACGGCGACCCGACCGTCGGCGAGACGGACCCCAAGCGCATCATCACACGCGTGCAGGAAAGGAACTCGGGACCTAACAGGGCCACCATCTTCTCGCTTGCTTTTGGTAAGTTTATTAAGTTCGGTAAAAAAAGAAAAAGTAATTGTGTCTCAATAGTGACAGTTGAGCTCATAATTGCTAAGTTGCCATATACGGTTGTAACATAAAACTTAATTCCACAAATGGTTGTATACTTGTAACTTGCAGGCGAGGACGCAGACCGTAAGTTCTTGCGCAAGGTGTCGCTGCGCAACGGCGGCTTCATGCGCCACATCTACGAGGCGGCGGACGCGGCGCTGCAACTGCGCGACTTCTACCGACAGATCTCGTCACCGCTGCTCGCTGACCTCAAGTTCACATACCCGGCTGGACAGGTAAGAATATAAGACATTTTTTTGGCTGAAAATACAGTTGTTGGTGGTTTATGTACAGTCCTTATTTTCCCTGGTTGCAAAGTAATTTTACATGAATAAATAATACTTATTTAAGGAAAATTTACCATTATATGCATACCAGAAAGACACAGCGTCAGTATGAAGAAGCTGTCTATGATTCTGGCTTCTAGGAGCATAAATATTGAAAAACATACCTGATTCTCTATGGATTTATGTTGTTGTTACCGAATCTCCGGCAGGGGGCGCCTCCGCTTGATCCGGCGACCGACCGTTGAGGTTTTCATAGCGTTTATGATTTTCGTCGCGATAGGAGCAAAAGTTTTTCTCAAGTTGAAAACTGACAAAAACTTATTGTTATCGGTTCGAAAACAGTGCTAAGTTTTAGTGCAGTGTTGGTGTTGTATATTCAACCTGTGTATTCGACGGCGAGTCGGTAAGTAGTTACTTTCTATTATGAACGGCGAGGATTCCGATCCTGAACCCGTAGCTCAAATCGCTGCTCCGGATGGAGGGCGAAGAGCTGTGAGCTCAAGCTCACCTCAAAGCAGTTCCTCGTCTTCGGAGGATGAGGAAGGCTTTGCCTCGCCACCACCTAACAAAAGGTCTAAGCGGCGCAGGTCCAAACAGGTTGGAACCTGTTCGGATCCTCGTATGGATACCCTCATAAACCAGGTTACATACCTATCCGATTGTGTAGCTCAAATGCCGCAAATTTTCACGGCTATTAGTGCGAATTATAACAATGGCGGCCGTTGCGATTCCGTAAATTCTAATAATAATTTGGATCAATTTTTAAATAAGCCACCAATGTTGTGTAAGCCACCTAATATTAATAACGTGTGTTTGGGAGATTTAAAAATAAGTCTCGACGAATCTAAAATTGTACCTGCAGCCGATCCAACAAAATTAGCAGAGTTGAACAATCTTCAACAATTTAATTCACAGGCCTGGAAGGGTATTCGGTATAAGAAGGACTTGCAAACACATTTAGCAACACCAGGCTTTATAGGTTTAAAATTAAACGAGGAACTGTGCCATCTTAATAAAGGCACAGATTATTTAGCTAGTACAGAACAATTGCTAGCGGGTTTGTCAAATGCTGTCTTGGAAAATAGACAACTTTTGAAAAGTGGTCTGCAGGAGGTCGTCAATTGGGCTGCTAGTTCTGAGACAGAGCTCAATGCAAACACTCTATTTAATAAGTTGTCTGAAAAATTTGGTCCAACGTCTCCTTCATACAAAAATATGGAATCCTGTATGCAAGTCATATGTGGCAAGCGAGCTGAATGTATTGAAGTCAGACGCGAACGCATTCTAAAAGAAGTTAATAACATCAATCTTAAAGTAGCTTTACAAAATATTCCACCTAGTGCAGAGCATCTCTTCAATAGAGAAGCGCTCATCCCTCTAGTTGATTCCTTAGGAGGCTCCCAGGTATGGCTTAACATGCCAAGTTATTTAAAAGATAAGAAGAAATTCACTAATAACAGTCAGGTAAACAACAAAAATCACAAGCCATCTTATAAAGCTAATTTTAATAAGAAAAATAGGCATAATTCTGACAAAAAATCTAAGAATAATTATAAAAAGCATTCCTTTCGTCGTACAGGCTCCCAAGACACCTCCAACGTTAAAGATAAATGACAACCAAAGCAGGGTATTCAAGGGAGGCTGCCTAAAATTCCATGTTCAGGCATGGAAACAATTGGGGGCCAGTCAATATATTCAAAAAATAATAGCGGAGAGTCGCATACCATTTTTAGAAAAACCTCCTTTACATTACCCTTACAAAAGAATAATAAACAAGTTTGCAACAAAACCATCCAAGAAAATGACAGAAGCTATAGATCAGCTAAAAGATGCAGGCATTTTAGAAAAACCAGAAAATGTGACACCCGGTTTTCACTCCAAAATGTTTTTAGTCAAAAAACCAGATGGGGGAATACGCCCTATAATCAATTTAAAGAGTCTAAATTTACATGTCTCAACTCGGCATTTCCAGCTTATTTCTCGACTGGATGTAATTCAGTTCCTACAAGACAGGGACTGGATGACAAAAATCGACCTCCATCAAGCATATTTTCACTTGAGCATAAAGGAAACCCACAGGCGTTTTCTGCGTATAATATATGGAGGCGAAATATTACAGCTAACAGCCTTGCCTTTCGGTCTCTCATCAGCTCCTCACTCCTTTGCATCGGTGACCAACTGGATTGCGGAAATCCTTCGGAGACAAAACATAAGAATAATAGTATATCTAGACGACTTTTTGATAGCCAGTCAAAATCAGACACAACTCATAGAACACACCAAAATAACCGTAGACACTCTAGTAAAGTTGGGTTGGCATGTAAACTATCAAAAATCATTTCTCACCCCGACTCAGGAAATAGAATATTTGGGCATAGTATGGAATACAAAAACAAAACTAATTTCTCTCCCGGTAAAAAAGGTACAAAAGATAAAACAATTAACAACAAGCCTATTGCAAAAGAAAGAGTCTTGTCTCCGAGTAACGCAACAATTGCTGGGTGTTCTAAATTTCGCGAACTTAGTAACTCCCAAACGGTCGCCTTCATTGTCGCCGAACTCAGATTTTTCTGAAATCATTCAGGGGATGCAGACCAAGGCAAAAGAGGGAGTTACCACCTCTAGTGACTCGAGAGTTGCAATGGTGGGTAAAAAACGTGGGCAAAAGTGCAAGAACAATGCACAGCCCCAAGATTACCCACTTTCTCACCACAGACGCGGCGGACGCGGGCTGGGGAGCACACCTGAACAACATCATGTTGTCAGGCAAATGGAATTGCCGCCAACAAAAATGGCATTCCAACGTGAAGGAGATGTTTGCGGTGTATGCAGCCTTAGTCAGACAAGGTGCACACATGAAGGATGCACACGTCCTAGTGCAGTCCGACAATCGGACCCTCATAGCTTACATAAGGAACGAAGGGGGAACCCGGTCCTTAGCCCTGTTGGGCCTAACAAACAAACTCCTTCACCTGACCGAGCAGCACAACATAACGCTGTCGGCATCATACCTCCCGGGGAGGTTAAACGGGATTGCAGACCGCCTCTCGAGAGGAAAGCCTGTTCCCGAATGGCAACTACAATCCCAGGCCAAGAACGTCATATTCGAAAGATGGGGCGTTCCAGACGTAGACCTGTTCGCGTCAAAAGAAACCGCAGTTGTCCCACGATACGTAACTTGGGACTCAACAGATGGGTCAGCAATTTTTTGCGACGCCTTCAGTCAGGATTGGGACTTCCAGTTGGGCTGGGTGTTTCCCCCTCCCAACCTAATCCCTCGGGTGCTGGACCATCTGAACAGGGCCAAAGGCACATACATAGTAATAGCACCACAGTGGGATCAGTGCTTTTGGCTGAGCGACCTACAAGCCAGGTCTCTGTCAGATCCATTACCAATAGTAGATCTGCGGAAGAACCTGATAGATCGATCGACGGGGTTCTGTCCCCCACAAGTGGACAAGTTGTCCCTCCAGGCTTGGAAAATTGGGGGTGGTCAGACCAAGTAGCAAACTGGAGTAGGGATGAAATCGAATTATTGAGCAATAGCTGGCGCAAAAGCACACTAAATACTTACAAAGCCCCTATAAAAAGGTGGCTATCGTTTTGTGCCCTAAATAAAATTAATCACAAAAATCCAGATGGTAAGGAGGTTGCAAGATTTTTAGCAGATCTGCATTTAAAAAGAAATTTTTCAGTTAACACAATTTTACTACACAAATCAGCTGTTTCTACCTTTTGTGCTTCAAACGCAGAAGGTCTTTCAAAAAATTTCTTCATTCAACAAGTTTTAAAAGCCATAGCATTAGCAAAACCTCAGCCTTCAAAATCCCCTATTTGGGACACAAAATTGTTATTTAATTGGTTAAAGACAGTCCCAAGCACAAATTCACTTTTTGACATATCAAGAAGAACTGCAATTATTTTACTGTTAGCTTCAGGCAGAAGGATACACGACCTTACCTTATTGGATATATCCCAAAACAATTTCATTGAAGAAGAAGAAAAGTGTTTATTATGGCCCAAGTTTGGATCAAAAACAGATTCAAGTAAATATAGACAGTCTGGGTGGTCTTTATTAATGCATCCAGACGCTACTATATGCCCCTTAAGACATATTAGACAATTAATTCAAACTTCACAACATAGACGTCTTAATAGTAACATTACAAGTCTATTTGTTTCAATAAAGGGCGAAATAAAACCAGCTACAAGAACCATCATAGCGGGATGGATTAAATCTATATTTAAAGATATAAATCTAGAAGCTTCACCAGGCAGCATTAGAGCTGCCGTAGCATCCAAAGGGTGGTGGGAAAATGTACCTGTGGACGATATTTTAGCCAGAGGAAACTGGAAGAGTGATAGGACCTTCAGGAAGTTTTACTGCAGAGAAATAATTAAAAATTCAAATAACGAAGAGGAAGATTTGTTAAGATTAAACTTCTCAGGCTTTCAATAACAAGTTGATTATTTAAGTCGGGAGGTACCAAATCGTTTGTTGTGTTTCTAAATGATTATATTTAGTAGTATTATATTACTTTACTGATTAGGGTAATTGATATTAAATGTTAATGTGTAAATTGAAACGAATTTCTTTAATTCTTTAAACACATTTATTTTCTTCACATAGCGTTTATAGTTACCTTCACCAGCAGATATCAAACAAGTCTTCATACTGACGCACAGTGGTCCGGATTTGAAAAATGATGGACTTAGGAACAAAAGTCATTATTTTGATTTGAAAAAAATTGTATTCGATAGGAAATCTGATTTACATTAACAAACGTCATATTCAATTTTTCGATATATTGACTCTAACATGCTGAAAAAAAATTATTACGAAAAAAATGTATGGGGCAAGATTGATTTTATTTTTTTTCTCGGTGTGTTCAAAACTGTTAGCTGTGAAACCTTTTATATATTGTTGTGTTCATGTTGTACTTTACCCCTATAATTAAATTATTCGCAAATACTTGCAATCTTTGAGTGAAATCGCTGTTGAAATTCCAAAATTTTAACTTTATTTTTCTAAGGCTGTGAACGTTTTTAGTTGCATTTGTAAACATCAGTGCTGTGGTTTCTCAATACTTTTTTAATATATTGCGCCCACAAATGATGATTTTAGCTCTAGGAGTGTATTCCGTGAATTAATGAAATATTAAATAAAATGTCAAAAAAGCATTACGAAAGCTATATCGAGGATGCCTCTTATTAGTATTGGGTTTATGTTATTGGTGAATCTTCTATCAACTGTACTTAAGCTTTAAACTTACCCTTGCATCTCCACTTTAAACTAAAATCAAAGTTCATAATTCGACGGGTGAAAGCCGTCACCCGTCAATATTAGTGTGCTTATTTTTAATTACTAGCGTACTTAATCTCTTTCTCTCAGAAACTTGAAACATATGTTAGCCCTGAAAAGGGCTGTTGTGTTGCTCTAAAAGAGCGTGTAGTTAAGACAGTCCCAAAAGAACTTGAGTGTGACCAAAGCTATCACTCCAAAGGATCTGGCACGTTTTCTGAAGCTTCAAAGTGGCCACGATTATCACAGAGACACCATCTGCAGCTACCTGCAATGTATGTCTCGCTAAGCCAAGTGAGATGAATGACCTGCCACAAATGTTTTCAAGACCTGTTCGATATGATGTCTACCAGTATGGACTTTCGACTCTTCACAATGTGAATTACTTCACATGTCATGTGGATTAGAAGCATGGAGTGTCTGCTGCACATCTCTTACAACTTGGATTTCAAGATGTGGTGTGCACGAGGCGAGAACAAGAATCTTAAACAGGCAAGGAAAGACATGACCCAGCGTGAGTTCAAGGAACAATATGGGGCTGTTGATAGACATCGTCAAGCAGGGTTTTGGTACTGCCAACGAAGGAAACACGGCAAGAAAATTCTTCAGGAATTACGAAAAAACTGCAGGAATCACGAAGATAGATGCAGATTTGATAAAACACTTTGCAGTTATCTTGCAGGTTTTATCTTCTGGAAGTCATATCAACATCGAAGGATTCCGGGCATACTGCAGGGAGACAGCTGAGCTTTTTGTGCATCACTATCCCTGGTACCACATGCCAGCCAGTGTGCATAAGATGTTGATTCATGGTGCTGATATTTGCAAGCACTTCTCTTGCCTTCCTATCGGGATTTTATCCGAAGAGGCAGCTGAAGCAAGGAACAAGGACTTCCGAAATACAAGAGAGCATCACACAAGGAAGATGGGGAGGACACTTACGAATGAAGATATTTTACATAATTTTCTTATTATTTCAGATCCTTACATATCGCACATCAAGTCGAAGTTGGATAAATACAAGAAATTGAGTTTTTTTCCCGAAGCTTTGCAGCTCTTAGCAGCCGAAGACATTGAAGAAGAAGAAATGGACGTCTTGGAAGCTTCAGAAAACGTGCCAGATCCTTTGGAGTGATAGCTTTGGTCACACTCAAGTTCTTTTGGGACTGTCTTAACTACACGCTCTTTTAGAGCAACACAACAGCCCTTTTCAGGGCTAACATATGTTTCAAGTTTCTGAGAGAAAGAGATTAAGTACGCTAGTAATTAAAAATAAGCACATTAATATCGACGGGTGACGGCTTTCACCCGTCGAATTATGAACTTTGATTTTAGTTTAAAGTGGAGATGCAAGGGTAAGTTTAAAGCTTAAGTACAGTTGATAGAAGATTCACCAATAACATAAACCCAATACTAATAAGAGGCATCCTCGATATAGCTTTCGTAATGCTTTTTTGACATTTTATTTAATATTTCATTAATTCACGGAATACACTCCTAGAGCTAAAATCATCATTTGTGGGCGCAATATATTAAAAAAGTATTGAGAAACCACAACACTGATGTTTACAAATGCAACTAAAAACGTTCACAGCCTTAGAAAAATAAAGTTAAAATTTTGGAATTTCAACAGCGATTTCACTCCAAGATTGCAAGTATTTGCGAATAATTTAATTATAGGGGTAAATTACAAAATGAATACAACAATATATAAAAGGTTTCACAGCTAACACTTTTGAACACACCCAGAAAAAAAATAAAATCAATGTTGCCCCATACATTTTTTTCGTAATATTTTTTTTTTCAACATGTTAGAGTCAATATATCGAAAAATTGAATATGACGTTTGTTAATGTAAATCAGGTTTCCTATCGAATACAATTTTTTTCAAATCAAAATAATGACTTTTGTTCCTAAGTCCACCATTTTTCAAATCCGGACCACTGTGTGACGCTGTGTCTTTCTGGTATGCATATAATAGGACTGTTTTACACTAAATAAAACAGTCATTATGTGCAGAAAGAAAGACACAGCGTCAGAGCAAGGCCCTTGCTGGTGACTGAAGACACTATGAAAACCTCAACGGTCGGTCGCCGGATCAAGCGGAGGCGCCCCCTGCCGGAGATTCGGTAACAACAACATAAATCCATAGAGAATCAGGTATGTTTTTCAATATTTATGCTCCTAGAAGCCAGAATCATAGACAGCTTCTTCATACTGACGCTGTGTCTTTCTTTCTGCACATAATGACTGTTTTATTTAGTGTAAAACAGTCCTATTATGTGGTAATGAAGAACTTGATCAGAAGCCTTTAATGCTGACACTTCACTAGGTGTTTTTGTCCCTAAATATACCCTACACAATTCATAATAAAGTTAATTTCGCCATTAGACTTACTCTAAGGTGTAGACTTTACAGTACCTATCTTTGATAATGCAAAAGTCTCTTGTAAATGCTTTAGGGACCGATTTCAATGGTCACAAATAATAATAATAATATTTATTTCATTGAAGGGTATTTGTGTTACATACATATTAAAGTTATTATGGCAGAACATAACCTAACAAATATTTGTAGGGGTGAACTACTGTTCTCCTAGCTAGGTAGCTGTGCAACCTGTATTAAGGAGAAACAGTTTGCCTCCCTAGATAAAGACAATAAAAAATAATAAATTGAGCATAGTGCTACGTGTTGTCTCCCAAATCAAGTCCCTAATTAACTTACATACATTATTATCAACGTTGTTTAATGGAATAAATTTATATAAAATTAATATGTTAGATGGTTACAAATTCGGACGTAAAAAATAAGAATAAAGTAATGGTAAAAATGAGATTGTTTTGTGTGGGACGTGATTGTGTATGAGCGAGTGTTTGATTTTTGTGTACTGCGTGTGTGTGTGTGTGTGTTTTCTGTTCGTGGGTGGGGGTGTGTGTGTGCATGTGTGTGTGCATGTGTGTGTGGGGGTGTATTTGTGAAATTACTATTGGGTTATTAAACTGTTATGTTGGGCCAAAAACGAGAAGTTATGAGAGTGTTTTTAAAAGATCCTCAGTCTCATCATAGGTTTTCTAAAAGAAGATAAGAACGGACAGCAGTTTTGCATTTGGAGTAAGGTAGGGTATAAATAGGTAAGTTAGCGTTAAGTTTGTTATACAGATATGGACCAAGGTAGAAAAAGAATCGTTTGGTGAATTTATAGTACGTTGGAGGAATAGTGCAGACCATATCTTTCCGACGTTTCGAGACTGTGATAAAAGGCGTAAGTCGGTGTTGTAGAAGAATGGTCTGCAAGATAAAGTGCTGTCTAACATTAAGGACCTTCCAATTTTTGTAGAGGGTTGTTGTTGGGTACATAATTGGTTTAAACGTGGCTACCTTCAATATTGCTCTGTGGGCTGTTTCTAGGTGTTTCATTGTCGTCTTAGCGGCGCCACCCCAACATGTAATACCATACGTCACAATAGATTGGCATAAGGCGTAGTAAACAGTACGTATTACAGCTGACGTGGCGACGTGTCGTAGATTTTAAAAAATATAAATGAGTTTTCTAACCCTACTTGTAAGAAGATTGATGTGTGTTTTGAAGTTAAGAAGATGGTCTAATGTAATGCCCAAATATTTTATATTGTCAACGCGACTAATTATTGGGCACTGACAGGGTAGAGCTGTCTGGATGTGATGTGTGTGGCAGGAGTGGGCTTTTATGACAATAGGAATTCCGGGTTGTGACTTAGACGAGGTAGAAAAGGTTATAAGCTTTGTTTTTGACGTGTTTAATGTGAGAGTGTGAGAAAGTAGCCATTCATTAGCAGAGTTGAAGCCAATTTGAGCTGAATTCTGAAGCTCTGGCCACGAGTCGGCTGAGAAAGCAAGAGCAGTATCATCTGCGAATGACACAATTTTAGCATTATTGATGTTTAAATTAAAATCTTTTGAAATACTTTGTGTTTTTTCGACATATTACAATTATTATATTCTATTCCAAAGCTTTTGAACCGCCTGTCGCTTCGTCCTAAGATAAAAAATATATACCGATTGAAAAGTCAACTTTACAGAAGCGTAAATTGGGTAAACAGTATGAATAGCACTATTGAAAATGCTCCGGTCTGCGTAACCATATTTTTTTGACATTTAAATGTCACTTCAATTTAAGCAATGATTATATAAACTCCTTTACTGTGAACGAAGTTCAGAGTAACGCTTGCTAGTGCAGAGGTGCTCAACATTGTATCATGTCCTAGGTGCGGGCAGACTCGCTGACGCAGCACTCGTTCCGCACATACTACGCGGGCTCCGAGCTGGTGGTGGCGGGACAGGTACTGGACGACGTGCCTGAACTGGAGCCCACTGTGCACGCCTTCTGCGGAGTAAGAGATGGATATGGCAGGGTAAGTGAACTTTTAGTTTATTTTCTAAAATAAAATAAGGCTAATTGTTACCAATATCCACTTACGATTATGATATATTGTATACAGAAGCTGTTGGTAAACCATTATTAATAAATAAGGTGGCCCAATTTATTTCCCAATGCTTGATTTGCACCTTGATTTATTGATGATAAAAAATATTGGTGGTTTAAAAAAAATGATTACGTATTGCAATACTATCTTCACTTAAGTACTGTCAATGGACTCCACGAGACAGGCTCGACCAAGTGTGGAATGCTTCCTCTGCGTCTTATTTTTATTTTATGTAAACCTAGCTATTAGATAATGTAGACTATAAAAAATGATTTTTGGCAAATAAACATTATCTTAACTTATTTTAATTTGTAACCAATTTTTTAATTTGCTATTGCCAACTTTGTGTTTGCACTCTCATAAAAGATCATAAACAGCTTCCAATTAAAAACAAATTACAGAAACGCTACGAGATAGTCCCGAAGGTTCCCGTCGAGAAGAAGAAAGTGGGCTACCTGCCCCTGGAGCGGCTGTGGTCGTACCTCACCATCAAACAGCTGCTGGACGAACGCGACGCCTCAGACGGCAGCGACGCTGATGACAAGGAGAACTCACCCGAGAAGAAGGCTCTTGCCCTTGCACTGAAGGTATAGCAACCAAATTATAACTATACAGCAAGTTCTTAACGCGCAGCAAAAACTAACGCCGCCATTTTTCAAAATAATTTCGCGACGCGATTTTAAAAATGTTAACCAACAACTCTCCTCTGTCAATTTCGCGCTGTTACTTCGTTTTCGCTTACTATTTTTCTTTCTGCTTGGCTCCTAAGAGTCCTAGCGTGATGTTAAATAGCCTAACCTTCCTTAATAGCCCCCTTAGCTTCCTTTTCCTTAATAGCCTAGCCTTCTTCAAAAATGGGGCTATCAAATGCAAAAAAATTTTTTTTTGTCAAATTCTACTGTTTAGTTTCAGAGATTAATGCGTTCAAATAAACTCTTGACTTTTATTATTAGTAGTATAGATATATTACATTTAGTCGCCTCGTCCTGGTGAAAACAGACGAGAGTACCATAAATAATATCTTTACTGTTATTTTGTAGTATAGTTAAATTACATTTAGTCGCCTCGTCCTGGTGAAAACAGACAGAGTACCATAAATAATATCTTTATTGTTATTTTCTTCTTCATGGTGTTTCAAATGAATATGTGAACATTTCCAGTACGAGTTCGTAACGCCACTGACATCGCTGGTGGTGGTGAAACCCAACGCTACCAACGCAGTGAACGCCGAGTCTGTAGACAAAGCAGGTGATTATCTTATTTATAGTTATTTCTGTCTACTTAAATGGGAAAACGCATGAGTTTATTGAGTATGTGTATGTGGCATATTTAGGGTACAACTTCCCAAAGCTTGGACTCAGGCCTCCTCTCTGTGAGACTGTGAGAGGGAGTGGGGTGGGCCATCCACTACGCGGGCCCAGTGCATGTTGGGATGTGTATGTAATATCAAGTAATTTTTATTAACAATAGGTAACGTTTAATTTACAGCTGGTCCCCCCGGATACCCCAGCAGTATTCGTAAGTACATTTACATTTATTTCTGTATGTATTTGTAGAGTTGGTACACATTTCGTGACATTTCTATTATCTGCAAGGGGAAATTAAATAGTTTTAACATCAGTGTATTATTATTATGAGAATAAAGACCACTCCGCCCCACCGCCGCCGCCGCACACGCCGAGGTTATTATTTAAGTATTTGAATTTTGAATTCAAAAGCTCAGATAATTATCAAGTTTTAATAACACAAACTCAATCGCATACAAGACAAAGTTCAAATTCTATTGCAACCGCAATTCATTTACGACCCCTTTATATAAACTAACATATAAATTGCATTACGATAAAGTAGATAGTCATATTCTATATTATCTAAAATTGTGTATTCAAGTACAGATATCCCAAGAAAAGTATGCGCTTCGGAAATCATCGTGTATTTTCGGAAATACAAACGTGATGATGATGAAATTTACTATAGACGTGTTACAGACATGGAAGTACTTGCCTATTTTGTATTACTATAATTACAAAATTATGGATTAACAACTATGCAATTCCAAAACCTTAATCCGACAGAACGAACACTATCAAACGTGCAATTATAGGTACACTATTTTAAAGCAAGGCAGTACAAAACTTAGAAGCTTTGGCTCTGTGGGTAGCTACTCTGTGGCGCGACGTTCGTGTTAATTCGGCAATACGAAGATTTCCGAAGCGCATTTCTTGTCTGATTGACGAGTATAGTGTTATTCCGTACACAGAACATAACAGTGTATATGTTTTATGCAGCTCTATCGGTGAGCCTAGCGGGTCGTCCAATGGCGAGCCACGCTAGCCAAGCGTTCAGCATCTCAGGCGGCGCGTACGCCCCGGCTCCTGGGTTCGCTGGCATTCCCGGTCCCCCGGGTGCTTTTGGAGGAGGTGGCTTTGCCAGTAAGTGCTGCAAGTAACAAGCATGCGCCTTTTTCAGAGCTTATAGCGTTATACATATGTTACAGGATTAAAAATACGGGCATTTGGTTTCATCGTGTTTGGTTTCATTTGGTACCGTCAGTAACGAAAGTCGATTAACACTTCAGCTTTTTAAATTAAAAGGTAACACAAATTCTTAACCGTGACATGGAATTCTGAAAAGCGGTGTTCAGAATAATTTTGTGTTGATGTAAAAGTAACAGTGTATTTTTGTTGCTGACCGTACTATAGAACATAATCAATCTTTCATCTTGGTATCTGCATCTGCATGTCCCATGGACCTACATTTACTTACGGGTGTTACGCATTAAACCATCATATTTCATTCAATCCCGCTACAGTATTTTCATCTCACGAACCGACGCGCGCTTTACTTGTGGTTACCAAGTGTACAGTCAACAAAAGAGATAAGTCTACAGGTTCGTCGGATATTGTTGAAGTTTAGTAAGAAACCGATGGAGGTTGTCGACTGAAATTTTATTTGATAAATTAGCTGTTTGTTTTCTATTAATAAAATATTTTTTTATTCGAAAACGTCCATCGGTTTCTTACTAAACTTCAACTATATCCGTCGAACCTGTATACTTATCTCTTTTGTTGACTGTACAAACACGCTGTGAATCTGTGTGTAAGCAGCAGCGCAGGAACTCTCGGTATCGTCCGACACAATAGCAAAGTTGGAAGTGTGTGTGCGTGTGTGTGTTTGTATTCACAGTTTGTTTGGTTACACTTGGTTACCACAAGTAAAGCGCGCGTCGCTTCGTAAGATATGAATATTATACTCAATTCTCTTTCTTTCGCACTTCTTCCTAGTTGCAGGGTTAGGTGTTTTTTTAGCATTTTTCTGTGCTTATTTTCTTTATTTTCATAAAACATTCACTTTCCACTATTTCTGTAAGCTTGTGACAGTCTATAATTACAAGGGCAAAAGATGAAGGCATGTGGTCACCTTAGCCTACGGTAAAAGTAAAACGGTAAAACTCGTGCTATGTAAATACGATCGAAACGAGGATTTTTTAATGAAAGTTCTGTCATGCACCAGGCCCGGATAGCTTGTCGCTGCCTCTAGACTTCATGGAGGAATCGGAAATAGCGGGAGAGGATTATGCTCTCGAAGGTGAGACAGCCATCATCTGTGTCCATAAAACAGAAAATGGTGAATTGTGCTCTCAGAATATTCGTCGCTGTTAACTAAGACGTGTTTTAAAATAAATCAACATTAATACAAGTTATTCGGTTCAATAAATACGGCATACTTTTAGGGTTGGGTTAATTTTATAATATGTGTGTTAGAAAATGTAAGGTAAATCCCATTTATTCATGCATAAATAAACAATCATTTTCATCAGCATGGTACGAGTCGGCAGTGTAGTTCTACTACAAGAGTCTTACAGGATTGTTAAGGCAAATGCTATAGGATATGTGAAGCAAACGGCGCGGCGTAGAAGATGAACAGTCGTTGGTGATCCATCACATTACTCCGTTGGTTGTTATAACTGATTGTTACATGGCGGTCGCCGTCTCTCATACCATTATCCAGAGCTGAGAGATGCCGCTGTAATTATGCGCTTGTACTTGGTGACGTTATCCATCCCATTTCATGCCACAATATGTTATACTAACACTTTGTGACGGCGGTGGCGCGGCGTATCTACTGAGTCCTACTGTGATTGAAATATAATATTAGGATGAATAGATTCCTCAACTTGTATGTAGGTACTTAAGTTTGGTTTAACTTCACGATGTCCATGACCAACGTGCATGAGGGGCAACATTACTACAACAACATTGTGTGCAACATTACTATACTTATACTTTATTGTGTTATAGTTGTCGAAGTGATGAATGAAATGAAATATTACGTACTTTATATTCCACATGAAGGTCAACTTTCACCATTTAATAACAACTTTTATCAATGTTTGTTAGGTTCTGGAAGTGCAGCAGGAAACAAATTCAAAGTAGTCTCTTATAGTAAGACGCCCATGTTTATGCCCATGCATGACCCAGTTCCGAAGTTCGACGACCCGTTACCATTCCGTGTTGGTAAGTTTTTAGAGGTACAATAACCCACACGTAGGTACTTGGTAACAGTTTGACTTTGAGGAGCGCTTTAAGGGGGATGCGGAAGGTAGCCCGCGAAATTTAAATATTCATACGTTTTTTGCAATTTACAGGTCAGTGTCAGGTTGTTTGTATATCAAAATATGAAACGCGACCGTAACAAATGTATCTACAAAATTATAACCATAAGAATCATCATTGATACCCAATGATATTATAAGTAAAATTTTGCACTTATAATATCATTGTCAATACCTACAACTCTCGAATCGGCCTCAAATAGTCATTCAATAGGGTAATTTGAACTTAGAGAGTTTGTTGATGATTTCAATGATTTTAATTCTGCTAACACAACAATTATTTTAGGAACCCCTATGGTGAGACAAAGTCTGTCTGTCTGTCACAGTTTTTTTTTTACATCGTTCTCACATACTTATAAATTCAACATTAATGATGTACTTAACTAATATTTTTGTAAAAATGTAATTTAATAGAATGTCCATGGTGTTTTTTGCCCGTTCATCTCCATAGGTACCTACAACGCTTTGGAATGGGCAACTAGCTTCATATTTTCTGACTGACCGACTTCTTGACAACTCAAAAGTGCCTGTAAATGGTTTAATTGAAATAAATGCTTTGAGTTACCGTCGCGTCGCGAATCATGTTTAGATCAGCATACAACCTGATACTAACCTGCTAATTGCAAAAAAACGTAAGGAAGGGAATTGAAGATGTTTATAAGGGGCCAGGCATAGGTACCTACTGTCGCGCCATTTTGTTTTCTTTTTCAAAATGGCGGCCAGGCATGAAACCTATTATGGATGCCACGTGATCAACTTTGAACGTTAATATCTCGGAAACGTAGCACTTTACGGGGTTTGGTCTAATTATGTTTTCTGTTTGCATTGAAGTCAGCTATCGATCTATTATTAGGTATCATTATTATCTATTCAGCTGCATCCGGTTAGACTGGAAGCCGACCCCAACATAGTTGGGAAAAGGCTAGGCAGATAATGATGATTGAAGTCAGATGTTTTTAAATTTTCATCGGCGAAGCCTTTAATGAATAGAAAATTTTAACACTGCGCACTGCGGTGTAGAATATTGCAGTTTTAGGTCAGCGCCGTCTCTTGAGCGATATTGGAAGTACCTAATGTAACTTTTTTTGATGATTTCTGAAAAAGTCTAAAACTATGCGGTCTAAAAAAACTTTTTAACAAAAAAAAAAACCGACTTCCAAAAAAACACTACAAAGTGAAAAATAACTTTTATTTCGGAAGTCGGTGTCTTTGGATCTGTATTTTAGTTTTTTGCCACCGACTTCCGAAATAAAAGTTATTTTTCACTTTGTAGTGTTTTTTTGGAAGTCGGTTTTTTTTTTTGTTAAAAAGTTTTTATTTCTCGCTTTTTAGTGTGTCTGTTTATAATGTATCTAAGTTACAATAGCCTAATGCCAACTTGCTCATCGCCTTTTACAAAATATTGCTTTTCCCGATGCAGGGACGTTAATTGTTGAAGAGTTCTCCTGGTATTCCACCATCAGATCCATTTCACCATTCGCATTGTGACGAGCATAACTTGTTTAGCAACCATATTAAAGTAAGTAATCGAATCGCAAACCGGGAAATATTTATTATTGAGTAGTTCCGGTGGCCATCTGTGGTCTTCATCATCGGTTCCACTTCACCAAATGATGCTTTCCGAGAGCAAATGCACGAGTTACTATAAAAAATACCCAAATCGCTATAGGTGTGCCTATAATACTTGAAGAGTTCCTTCGATTTCTCCAAGATCCCATCATCAGATCCTGACCTGATGACAATGGGACCACCTGGAAAGTATACCCTTTCAAACAAAAAAATAGTTTTTGAAATCGGTCTAGCCGTCTCCGAGTAATCGGGGAACATACATAAAAAAAAAAAAAAAAAAAATAAAAAAAATAAAAAAAAGGTTCCGACGAATTGAGAACCTCCTCCTTTTTGAAGTCGGTTAAAAAAAAGAAAAAATGTTTGAGAATGTGCAAACTGATGCGCTCTTTCATATAATACACCACATGCCCTAGTAGCTCCACTTCGAACTATTCAGACCCCCTTTCAGTCATTGTTGCAAAAAATATATAAATATTAATTATTTCTTTCTTATTTGCAAAATAGTTTTGCAAACGTCATCTAAAACTGTTCCTAATTTCAAGTTGATAGCATTAGTAGTTCTCGAGATATCCAGTTGTGACAGACAGACAGACAGACTGACTGAGTCTCACCATAAGGGTTCCGTTTTACCATTTTGGTACGGAACCATAAAAAATCAAAATGGCGGACAGGTAGGTATGCCACGGACTTTCAAAATCCTTTGACACAACCACAACTACGCTGAGGCTTTCGCGTTAATGACGTAGTAGACGTCAGATCGGTTTTCGAAGTTCAGTAAAATTGTTACTAGGTACCTACCTATTGTTGGCGCGCGGCTGACAGTACAAGTTCTTACGATCATTTCATATTTGCCATTATCAAACCGTATTTATTGAACCGAAACATGATTGTTAATTTAAGAACGCTTAAATGTTTTAGCAGTCTTTTAAAATAATAATTATATCATTTATAAATGTCGTGTGCGTTACCCCAGCCAGATAATGTCGAAAATCTTCGTCTAAGTGCAATAGCTAATTAGATATACAGCTTCTGTAATTGGTAAGCAGATTTTTTGATTTGGTAAGCTGATAGTTTTTTAATTATTTGATAAAAACAGTTCCGGCTTGACCTGGAGTAAAGTTACCGCAGCCAGATCTTTTGTTTTCTAACGGGTATGTTGAAATAAATGTTAGGTATCTAAATAATTAGTTAGCAATTTGAAATAAATGTTACAACATTATTTGTATATGCTATGGTTGCGAAGATATTTAAAATCCTGCTGCAGTAACGTTTGCACGATTGCTGCATCTCGGAATTGACTAAACGGATGATTATAATTTTTGTGCAGGACATCTGGCTAATTAGTTATAATTTGTTACGCAATTTCAACATACCCTTTAGAAAAAAAAATATCTGGGGGCCTAAAAAGGCCACTTTGGCAGAATCATAAAGGGATAACAGAATGGACAGTTAACTGTTAAGTTAATCGTATCAAATCCCATTGGTGAAGCACTTTTCAATTTTTTTTTTTTTGCCTGTGCTAATATACCAATCAATCCAATCCAAATCCAATCCCAATCTCTTTGATTGTACCTCCGTAGTGCAGCGAAAAAAGAAAAACACGGACTGTCTTCGCCATTTTGTAATTCATAATGTTATCCTTTTAAGATTCTCCAAAGTGGCCTTTTTAGGCCCCCTGGCTGCGGTAACGTTACTCCAGCCGGAACTGTTTTTATCAAATAATTAAAAACTATCAGCTTACCAAATAAAAAAATCTGCTTACCAATTACAGAAGCTGAATATCTAATTATCTTTTGCACTTAGATGACGATTTTCGACATTTTCTGGCTGGGAAAACGCACACATAAATGTCATATATTTAATATTTTGAGATGAATATTGCAGAGCACAATTCAACGCATAAACATTACGGGGTATATTTATAAACGTTATTTAAAGTTAAGTAATGATTAGCAACTGTTTATCAATACATTTCTGATGTTTAACGTCTCATAACTTTAAACGTTGCTTAAAGTTAAGAAACGTTTCTTTTTCTTCTTCTCTTTTTTCATTATATGTATAGACCCTACATCACGTCCGTATTTACCGAAGGGGTGAGCAAAGGTGTATCAAAATCCCACATAAAAAGGTTGCATAAGGTCTAGTGGATATCTGAGCTGCCATGTCGTGGGTTTCGTCCGGACCGGACAAGTGTTATTGCGGTTTTTCCATTAGGAATTTCTCAGTAACAGCCCAGATTCTTCAGATTCCTTTTTACAGATTATTTTTATAGGCTAGTACTGTAATGCCATGCATGCGACTTTTCTTATCATTTTAAAGCCTGCACCCTAATTGCGTAACACATTAATTATCAATCAGAATCTGAATCATTTTGAAGGATATCGCTAATCAATTGCTTCATATGTTCGAAAAAAAAATCTGCCCAGCAACGTAAATAACGCAATGAATGTTGTCGAACTGTCAGAATGAGAGCTGTACCTACTGTTAGTGTGTAACGCAATTACCCTGCTGATTTGCATGGTGCTATATTTTAATTGCCAGTTTCAACTTCAGTTACAACAAAAGTAGCACCGTCTCCACGTTGTTTATACTTACGATGCAAGTCAAGTGGCTTCAATTTTATTGTATGATACATTTATGAAACTTGCATCATGTAAATGGGGCTGTTATTATTACCTTAACAATATACTTAAACAACGAAGTTGACACATTATTCTGTATTTTCGATAGATTCATACTTGTCGACACCGGCCCTTCCCAGCGCTTTCTACGTACCGACAACGACACGACCTGTGTCGACCTCGTCTCGCCCCAGCTTAGCTGACCTGCACCTACAAGGCTTCACCTGGGTCGAGCCCCTGCTGGATGGCAGTGCGGACAACATCTTGCTGCCCACCAATGACACAACCGTCACCTTGAAACTTGCCAAAGACTCTGTTGTAAGTATTAACCAGTTGAATGGCGTAATTACAGAAACAATTAAAAAGCCATTGTGTCTCGTGTGGATCCACGTTCCGGAAAAGGGTTAATAAACCAGTTTTTTTTTTATGGGAACTTAATTAGGAAATAGGTAATAAATTCGTTTTTAATTGAGATAACAGAAAAATATCAGTCCCGTAGCCATTTTCTAACATGTTTGTGTTGGTAAATCAAATAGGTGAACCCTTTGTAAAATTTAGTCCCACTAGGGTTGCCAACACTAATATGTAATGCAGTATCCTAATCCAACTAATCCTGCCATATACCTATATACATAGGTCGGGCCTAATTACAATATTAAAAAATATAATAATATACTTATATGTAGTAGGCGAACCTACTATCATTTCATTTCATTTCAATACAAAATGGCGAAATAAGCGCAATAGGGCCAGTACTAATCTCATAAAAGCTAAATTACGTTATGGTACATGTAATTAGATTATAATAATAGCTAAGAGTCTTTAAAAAAAAGGCTCAAAGTAGCTATATTTTACAGGCAATGGCTTTGAAAATACTAAGTTTATTTGAAATATATAAAGTTGGCAACCCTAAGTCCCTCTGCCAACAGAAGTATATTCCGGGCCGCAAGTAAACTCGGCTTATTCATGGCGGCCGATTGAATGCCGGCTAATAAATATTATTCTCTTATTACTTATTGCCACTTTTCAGGCCCCGAAAGAGGCAAGCGGTGACGCGGAGTGCGCAAGCGCGGTGGAAGGCGGCGCAGGCGTGTGCGTGTACCTGTCGCGGTGCGACGCCGCGCGGGACATCACTGTGGACGTCTACAGAACGACCTACTGCACCGTCAGCCAAGGGTACGTTATTATGCAGCTATCGCTTATCGGTAATAAGAAATGTGGAGATGGGCTGGAGAGCCAAGTTAAACGAGGAATTCCCTAACTTAGTAGCAGTGGGCGCGGCACGTTGCTCTCAGATTGGATGGCCGTTTGGGACGAAAAGTTCGAAACTTGCAGCGTAGCGTAGGTAGTAAGTAGAAAGCCCCACAAAGTCGGCTGACGACCTGGTGAATGAGCAAATCCGCTCGATGTGGGAGGCACAGAACCGATTGAAACGATGCATTGCTAAGTAATACAGATGTAGCACGTCTACTAGTCAATGTAAAATCCATCTTGGAAATAATGACGATTGATAAAATATGTCATACTAACTTCCGCCCGCAGCTTCACCGGCGTGGTAGGTCGATAGAAACTCTGTCCTCCAGGATTTAAAGTATCTCCATATCAAATCAAAATCAACCTTTTTAGAGATTAGCCGGAACAAACAGACAAAAATTTGTTATGAGTACCGTATATACCTACTATCGTATGCACTTAGTAAAAAGCTGGTTGACTTTACAACAAACACTTCAATTTTATTTATTTTGTATGTAGGTAGTTTGATTTGCGTGTCCTTTTTAGCTGTTATGTAACCAATGTCATTTCTACTTTCAGATATGCAGGAGTCTGCTGCCCACAGAAGAAAGTCGACTTAACACATTAATAAATACCTACGATGTTATAAATTAAGAAGATAGATAGAAAGAAACCATGACAATAAAGTGTTGTTTAGAGTTTTTGTGATTACAGGCATGGCAAGCATACAGTTAAATGTATTGTTTTCGTAAATTGTATATATCGAACAGAGATCTACCAGGAGCAAGTAATGAACTGCCAAAAAAAATAACTGACTGTTTAGAAGCAAACGATAGAGTATGTTTTATGAAAGAAAAATATACTTTCTTGTAGATATTTCACTGACAAACGTATCAAGTTTTTAAAGCTTACTTTTAACTAGACGTAGTTAGGTAACTATGTAATTAAATAAAGTTGTTTTAAACTAGTTTTGAGCAAAAAACGTAATTGCCGAAAACTTAAGGTGCTAGATTATTACAATAGTGCCATTATTAGAATTAAACATAACCTACTGTTGTGAGATGTACCTAGTTTTCGTTTTTATACAATTGAATCTTAAATAAAGATAAGATATTTTTCGTTGGAGAGTTTTACTATTTTGCGAAATATTCCCACATTCCCACGTTATTCCACCACTGTTAGAGGACTAAGAACCATTAGTCCCTGTAGCAGTGCAGCAGCTGGTCAATGGAATGGAACTATGGAAGGCAAAAACCGGCCGGCAATTTGGGACTCCGACTAGCGCACTAAGAGATAGGCGCGGTCCGAGGGGGAAGGGGCTCATGACCCCCAAAATTATTCAAGGTGTCACTGACTGGCAGGACCACCATCAGGGATTTTGTTAACAAAAAATTAGTCGAAATTTGTCGCCAAATATCAGAATTTGTCGCTCACTGGTTCAAAAGATATAAGGGTTTATAGGTGGCTGATCTGGAGAGTCTCCCTAGCAGGGCCACGACAGCATCATATTGTAGTCTTTGGGGCCACGTTTATATCTCAAAAACTACTGTACTGTACTGATTCAGACTAATTGGCGACTAAATATGAGAGAAAACAGATCTTCGCTAGGTGCCCTAGTTTTTGAGATATAAATGTGACCCTGCTGGGGAAACTCTCTCCAGATCGGCCACCTATAAACCCTTATAACTTTTGAACCAGTGACCGACAAATTCTGATATTTGGCGACAAAGTTCGACTAATTAGCGACTAATTTTTTGTGCTATCAAAATTTAAATCCCTGCCAGAGTCAGTGACACGTTTTCTCCTATATTTTGTGGCCAATCGGAATCAGTCGCCAAGTCACAGATTTAATCGGGTCTTAGTCTTAGTTTAGGAGATATAATAAGTCCAATTAGTAAAGTATAGTCCAAGAGCTAGATCTTTTTTTTTTTTTTTTTATTACTAACTGGGCCCGCTCTTGACCCCAGATCGAAGAGTTTTTTCGTGAACTCCTCGATAAACTCTACACCTTAGTCAAAATATGAGGTTTGGCCGTTTTGTTACTACAAGAACGTCAAGAACTATTGTATAACAGAAAAGTAATGAACAGTGAATAAATTTTTCACCTTACGATGATGTTAGCGAAACGGCCAAGCCACAGTATTTTGACTAAGGTGTAGAGTTTGTGAAGTTAGGGTTTGTAGAGTTAGAAGCTTGGCTCTACATGAGATCTGATAACTTTTTGAGCATTTTTGAGAGTGGTCTCGACCTCGTCTTGGCAACATTTTACATAAAATGTTTTTGGTGGGATTTCACATCTTTTTGTAAGTTGCTTAGTTGCTTATGAAAAAAATGTTTTACTTTTTTTTTGTATTTTATTATTTATAACAAGGAGTTCCCATATCAATTTTTAGACCTCTATCATCAAAATTTTCGGAAGTCTCATACAAACTTCCATCCCCTAGTTGAAGGGGTTAGGGGTAAAAGTTCCAAGTTTTATATTTTTTTTGTTGTTTGTGTACTAATGCCAAATTTCAGCTTTCTATGACTTCAGAGGAAGAACCGAGTTTTGATGATCATCAGTCAGTGATGAAATCGGTTTTTTTTTAGATGTGAATAAAATCTAAAGTTTAAGAGACTTTATTTAAATATAATCCTAACTTATTAGTAAAAATGCGAAAATAAGTTTATTTGTTTGTTACCTTTTCACACCTAAACTACTGAACCGATCATCCTGTTTGCAAATACGTTGTCGGGCCTACTTACAGAAACGGACATAGGGCACAACTCACAAGTTTTGATTCGAGAAATAAATAGGGCCCAAACCGAGATAGTAAGTTACAACTTTCCGCCACAGCCCACAGCGCCAGCTGAAAACTACTCTGTGGCCAGCTGCCGCAATGGCCGCCCGCCGCAGGCATGGACTTATAATCTATGGCAAGAGGCCAAAAAAAAAGGCCACTTCTGTGCACAAACTACTTAGAGATACTACGTATCTTCTGTGTAAGAAATATAGAAAAATTACACACGAGTCGATTTGTCAAAAAAATCGACTATGATTTACGATATTGTACAACATCTCTGGTATTGACGTTTGAAATTTGGTTTTGGTTTGACAGATTTTTATCAATATTGGTCGAACAAGTCATTTTGCGGATTTCTTCAGGGAATATTTTTTATACAGTAGAAAATAACTGTAAAGGTATGGTAAATTTGGCCGACGCGTTTATGATAAATACGGTGACGGACGGAGCTATGAATTTGTTACGTCAAATTGTAAGTTCCGACTTCAGCTTTGTATTATGGAAGGTTCTTCCATCCGTAACAAGGGTTCATTGTTTGCTGTCAAAATTAATCACTTTGTTTCGTACCACAGGGTATTTTCAAGCCTCAACAAGGTCCTCCACCACCTGTTCAACAAGTTATGGTTAGAATGCCGCTGTGGCAACTAGCGCAGGAGGCGGGGCCCTTTGTGCGCCTCGCTGGGCTGAGCGGTGCTGCTGCTGTAGTGCTCGGTGCAATGGGCGCTCACCGCAATTTCCCTGAGCCCGAAACTAAAGAAGACTTGAGGAAAATATTTGACACAGCCAACAGATTCCATTTCTTACACACCCTTGCACTTGTCACAGTTCCTCTTTGCCGGCGACCGTTTATTGTAAGTCAAATAGCAATATTATATTATATATTTTAACAAGTTGCCATTAATGACATTGAACTTTGTAATAAGTAATTACAGAGGGAATGACAAGTCACAAATTTGATTAGCATAGCATTATGCTTTAAAAAGATTACCTATACTGACATTGTTGTCTTAGTGAATTTCTTGATCATTGGAATCCTTTGCTTAGATCCGATTGAAATGTAAGATGACTAGGAATATAAACTGCAATATATTCAGTTTTTAAATGTTGTGCAATAAAAATCTTTTTTGTCACATTTTATATATTCTGCACAATATGTGAATTCATCAGTAAAATTTATTTCCAGGCTGGTGCATTCTTCATTGCTGGGATGAGCCTATTTTGTGGCACATGCTACTACCACGCCTTCACCGGTGACCGTTGCTTCCGCAGGCTCACTCCCATTGGTGGCTCGTGTCTCATCCTCGGTTGGGTTGCAATGGTGCTGTAAATCCTTGTGACTATTTCCTAGATGTTCTTATGTTGATAGATGGTCAAGTGTACATTCTAGTGTAGGGTTATTTTTTAGACTATTGCACAGTTACTTTTATTATTATTATTAACTGCTATAAACTAGTTTTAGAACTATATTTTAGAATTTTATTACAACGTCTAATTCCAGTGTTGAGTTTGACCCCTGTATGCACAGTCCGAATTATGCCAATAATATTTATAGGCAATATAATTATTGGTGCCAACCATTAATAGACACTTGCATGTTTAACTATTACTCGAGTAATTAGTTATACAATATAAATGAAATATATGGACTCAATGAAAAGTAACATAATCAACTTTTTACAATATGTTTATGGATTTATCATATTTTGTGGACAGTTTGGTGGCAGTGTAAAGTAATATAAAGGTTAATTATTGTTCAAAATCTTTGTTGTGTTTTATTTATATTGCCATGTGTTGCAGGAGTTCATAAAATAATATGAAACAAATTGCATTATCTAGCACTAGCAGCGTCCCACGGTTTCACCCGCATAAGTTTCAACCCCATGGAAATATGGGGATAAAAAGTATCCTGTGTTATCCAGGAAATCTAATCTATGTGCCAATTTTCATCCAAATCTGTTCAAGGGTTTATGCGTGATTGCATAACAAACATCCAAACATCTTTACAAACTTTCACGTTTATAAGATTAGTGTGATACCATTTGGCATTTCTAAATTATGTAAAAATGCCAAATGGCATGTTAGATAATGCAATTTGTTTCATCTTTTATTACATAATAAGTTATGAATTTCAATATCTTCAACAGGTGGAGAGCGAAAGTTGGATGGATTTATTTGTAGCATCCTTAACACTATTGCCTTTATGAGTTATAAGCTGTTGGATATAAGAGTAAAAAGGTGAAAAATGAAACCCAGTGTTGATCAATATTGTTTACATGGTTTTATTGAAATTGTTACATATTAAATTTTGCACTTTTTCTTTACTCATTTATGATACTTAAAACATACACCGTTTGGTAATAAATGCTATTATAATTCATAGGACTCTGAAACAAGTTTTAGTGGTCCTTCAAATAGCTTAAATATAAACGTGCCAATCTAATCAGAAATAATCAACTGCAGGTGGTATTCGAGGAATAACTCGCGAAGTGAAAGTGAACGGGCACTCTATTATTATTATTATGTAGGTTCAGCAGACTTGGCAGCATGGATGGTCAGTCCCGTGGCTAGCGGCGCGACACCGACTCGTGCAGTCTCGTCTCCATACAGTGAAGCCAACAAAATCCATCCATGTTACATATTTTCCATAAGCTTTATATTGAGAGTCAGCAGATCTCTGATGTACAGAGAAAGTAATATACAAGTTATCACATTAAATTAACACAAAATATAATATAAACATATTTCTGTAATCTAAAAAGAATCCAAAGAAAAACAAAACTATAGAACGCACAGCACTTTAAGTGTCTGTCACATTTAGGTTAATAAAATCACTTTGATTGCACATAAACAGTAGTCGTCCGGAGCGTGCGCACCGTCAATATAACACATATTATAGGTTTCACTAACCGCATTCACACGTGTATACAAACAACTCTGAGGGGTCGATACGTAATCACAGTAGTCGGGAGAGGACACGTGGGGCGTTCACGACAAGTGGAACGAGTGTTGGCCCTCGGAGGCGGCGAGGCGCAGCTTGCCACGCATGACGTCCGCGCTGGTGTAGTCCGGCAGCTTCAGGTAGTTGACGCACGTCATCACGGACGGCAGGTACTCGTCCGGGTCCAGCGACGACTCCAGCGACTTGCGCACCACCGTCAGCGGGGGGTTCAGTGCCTTGAAACCTGGGGAGAATACCGTCATCATGAAAAAACTGCTAAGTTTACGAAAGCAGATAAACTTATGGACTAGATTGATTCTTGTGAGCCATTATTTTATTTAAGTAATTTATTAACCTCCTGTGGGTAGCCTGGGGCTTCCGGTCACGAACTGCAAGAACAAACGCTGCTCCTCGCGGTTATATGAGGCTAGTATGTCGATGAGCATGCGAATGGCACGCGACTCTGCGTTGTAGCCGTGGTCGGGGCGGATGCACTCCGTCAGCATTCGCGGCTCCCAGCGCTGATCGCGGCCACCTATAAGAGACAATAGCTTTATAATATTGTTGTTTCAGTCATTGCGCATCACGAGCGCGCGTTATGTGACTTTAATGTCGCGACATAAAGTTTAAATTGTAATGACGCATGGTCATGAAGTATCAATAAGGCCCTGTACGGCCCTTTATACGCATGGTCATGAAGTACCAATAAGGCCGTCAGTGTAGTATTATGGAAGTTTGTTGACAGACACGTTTTTCTACGGCGCGGTTTATACGTCGTACCGTAAAGAAACCGTGCCGTGTACAAAGCGCCTAATTAATTATTGTGATGATACAGACGCCAGCCAGCACATCAAGCTACCCGAAACTGTCAAATTTTCCCAATCAACATTGAACCTTATGCGTTAGCGATAAAGTCGAAAATATATTAAATAAATTTGACAGATTGTTTCGCCTTTATAATATTAGTGCTTGATGTCTGTACAAGAAGTTAAATTTCTATGCAAAATAAACCATTTATTTTGGATTAGAATAGATGTTATGTATTTGTTAATTTATTTTTTATACTTTATTGTCCACCAGAAAATACATAACTTAAAATACGAATATAGTAGTAATAAATATCTTACCGGACGGACTGCCACAGAACACTTGTTCCAATTCTTCTGGATAAAATATCTTGAGGTTGGCTAGTGGGAATACTGACTCAAAGCCTTCTCGGAATGCTTCCATTTGTTTGGTAACACCTGTGGGAAAACGGAATTCATCATAAGTTTATGTGCCTTGTTCCTTCTTATAATATTTTAAATGCATTGTAAAATTAAGTCATGAGATCCACTTTTATAATGACATGTATTTTAGTCTGGCATTTAACCAAATATTTGTACAACCTTTCCGTTTGCCAATCACGGTATTAATTTTATGACAGCTCATTTCAACAATTCATAAAGCAGCCAAATTGCCAACCTCATTTCTAGCATATGGACTTTATTCATTTATTTAGGGCCATGAGCGCCCTATCTAAATATAACTGACAATGCGAAATATTAAAATTACATAATTATCACATTTTCACGATAGATGCTTTTGTCACGTGTATACGACAGCCTGTGAATGGCTATGCTGGGGTTAGGTAGAATGTTACCTTCATAAAGCAGCCAGTGGGTAACGAGATCAATGTAGTTGTGCAGGTTGTGCGCGGTGACGGGCAGGTCGCGGCCGCCGCGCCGCAGCTCCGTGCAGCCGTCGCCCGGCAGGATGAAGTCCAGGCCCAGCTCCTCGATGGGACACCCGTCGAGCTCCAGGGCACTTATCTGTTACATACATTGGATATTATGCGCTAAGTTATGGAATCACTCGTTACTTTATGGAAATCCCTAACAGTATAATGTTATGTAAGAATAATTAGTTTTTATTCCAAAATAACTCGATTGCAGTAGCAGGGTTAGTTCCAATTTTGGGCACTGTATGTGTGCGTGACGTACCAGCTGCGTCTTCTGCTCGGGCGAGTGCCTCGTGTCGGCCGCCAGCAGGCGCGCGCGCTCGGCCACGCGGCGCAGGCGACACAGCGAGCGCCACAGCTCGGGCGCCACGTGCCGCACGTCGCTCAGCGACAGCCACTTGTCCTCGCTCACGAGCCAGCGGTACATCGACACTGACAGTGGGATGTCCACCTGAAACATGACGACGACTTTAATATACAGAGGCTTTATTAATGGTATGTCCTAAAGAGTTACACAGTATGGACACAAAATACCGAGAAAATACCTAAACAACTACAAAAGTAAGTTGTGATATTCAAACATAAGGTGGAAACAAGGTGAACTTGTACTTTTGAAATCAGTGATAATATTATATAATAATCGGCATAATTTCAAAATTTGTTATTGACAGAAATTGTTATCAAATAGAATTGTGGAGATTAAAAAGATTTTTCGAACAGTAAAAACCGTTAGGCAAGGCGTAGTACAGTATTACACTTACCATTCTGGAATCCATAACAGCTTTAGCCATAAACTTCCCCAGGAAGCGGAACTTGGCCTTGACCCTTGAGACGTGTGAGGCGCGCGCATTGCGGCCTACGGCCTGCGGGAACAGGCCGCACGGCCACGACACGTATGTGGCGTCGGGCGCCGGCGATGGGATCGATGTCTCTTTCTCGAGCTCCGACGGCTCTGGAGAGCGTTCTTCGTCGAGGTTCAGAGCATCACGGACCGAGGAGGCGAGACGTGCCGCCGCGTCTGACGAACGGTCAGTCACAACCGGCGGTTGACTCTTCACGATCTCTCCGCCGAAGGAAGTCGGCTTCTGCTTGAAGTTCTCCGAGCCGTGCCACAGATCCAAATCGGCACGCTGTAGTTCTTGTGAAACCAGCGCATAGAACTCGAGCGTGGGCCCGAGGCCGGTGCCGACCTCATTCTCGTACTGTATCTCGAGGAGGGCTTTGGAGTGCGCGAACTCGTGCATGACGTGCTCGGCCTGGCGCAGCACGTTGTGGCGCTGCACGGTGCGCTTGCGGCGGTCCAGGCGCGGCGCCACGCGCTCGTCGGGCCCGCCGCCCGCGCCGCCCGCGCCGCGCTCGCCGCCCGCCTCCAGCAGGCGCTGCAGCGCGCGGTCGCGGTCGAACGACACCACGTAGAATAGTAGGTGGCGGCACTCGAACGGCAACACGAACGGACTGGAACATCACATATCCTTACATCTAAACGCCCCGACACATTGTTCACATGTTGTATAATCAAAATTTCTCAACGCGACAGTGTTTTTTAAAACAGTCTGCAAAACATAATGACTTACCATGCGTAAGCTATCTTTTTCAGCCACGGTGGGAGATTTCCGGTCATTATGACGAGCGGATCTTGAAGTTGGCGATTGGCTTTGGCAGCAAGCTACAACAAATTTCAATGATTAGCAAAAAGAAAATAGATTCTCTAAAGATTGTAGAACGTTACGGTTACGCGGCAAGTGATTTACATCCGTAACACCATACAATCTAAAGCCTAATTTAAAACTAACATCAGGCACTATTGGTAATGGTCAGGTCACTATTGATGCGGAAATAGACCTATATTCCACTACTAAAGTTATCGCACATAATAATGTTTACAATTAAATAGCATTTTGTTCAGGTAAACAATATTAGAAATGATTATTGTTTTTTATTTTTTTTTTTAACTGCATATTTTTATTTTTAGCAATAACCTTTTTCAAATTAATTTATTTGCGTAACACAGGTTTATTAGTGTTACAAAAGATTGGATTAAGTACACTGTACTATAACTATAAAAGGTGTGTAAATATTGTTTATCATTTATATTTAAAATATTGTCATACAAATTAAGTTATAGAAAATTGTTTTTTATTTTGAAATAATGCTTTTAAATTACTAATAAACTGGAAGTATGCATGATTATTAATTTAGATTTTTGTTTGATATTATAATAAAGTGATACCTCTCGCTACATACCTTGGCATTAATGAAGTCCTGGTTGGGCACGAGCGGGCGCAGGTCGGGCAGACAGGCGGCACGGTACAGCGTGTGCCAGTGCCGGCACAGCGCATGCAGCGCGCGCAGCAGGCCCAGCGCCGGCAGCGACGCGTCGCGCACCTCGCCCGCGCCCAGCGCCGCCGCGCGCACCATGCCCAGCAGCGGGGACGCGCGCAGCGGGACCATGCCCTCTGGGAACACACGACAAAAACATTCATTACTACACTACAAACATAAACTTGTGTTAACACAATCAAACCAGACACCGGAATAGGGTATATTTCCCTAAACTTCAAAGTATAAAGATATCTCCCTCTGAAGTCCCAGAACGATAATAATTTCGGTTTCATTTCATCCCAGGATGTAAGAAATATACCGAGGTAATTATTGGACTTTGATATTGAAACGAGGAAAGATTTTGATACTTTGATACACTCATAATACAACAATAACTATGTACAATTGTAACATACCATTCCACAAGAGATCAGGTTTCCGACGCGAGGATAGCTTTGTGGGCTGGCCCTTGCCCTTGCGCGACGCGGCCGTGTCGGCGCGCGGCTGTTCGCCCGCCTCCACGGCGCGGTAGTAGATCGTGTGCGTCTGCACCCAGATACCCGCGTTCGCTGAAAACATACGAACATGTGGTTTATATACTGGTTGACAGGAGTAACCAAGCTGGACAAATTTTCTTGTAGTTTGAGACAGCACATTATTTTGTAATATGCATCCTTCTTTAGCAACAACACTCGCTCACTACAATAATGAATATAATATATGGATATTTTCCGGGTTCTCTGCCTGGCTACACAAATATAGATAGACCTAGATAACGCAAGTATCACGATCTGTATGAAATCCAAGCGTGCCATTTTTTTACTACCTACTATGACATCCCAAACACTAATTAGTGATGGGAAAATCAAATCGATCCAAAGACGCCGCCGCCGCGTGCGGCTCCCCCCTCGCCCCACCCCCGGGGCCCAACGCCAGCGCGAGCGCTCACCCAGCCAGCAGTACTACGGACAGTAAGCTGGTGCAACTCCCCCCGCCCACACCACGCTGCGGCCGCCTGTAGTTTAGTGCCGTGCTGACCTTGATGTCTCTCGCTTATTGATATCGTTTTACTCAAGTTGCGTATTCGTGTTATTTTTTGTTTAAAAAAAGACTGATCCGTGTTCTTCAAGTACTATTGATAAAAGACGTTTTTATTCATCGCTTTCCCACACAGTTTTCTTAAAGTAGGGAATATATGCATGATATTTCTTTTTTGTACCATAGCTTGTAATAAAAATATCTAGCGCAAATATAATAAATAAAATGTGTTAAAATACTAAAAGATACAAGCAGTTTGAACGTCCACTTTTAAGGTGTCAAAGAAAAATATCGAACTCCGTTCATTGTCGCTAATTAGGTCACATCACTAGCGCATTCCTCAGAACTGCACTCAGATCGCGCGCCTACTGTAGTTGCTCTTGCGTTATCTGGGTGTATCTATATCTGTGGTAAAAACGCTTTTTTGTTTGTTTAGAAGAAACACTTAGCTGGAGGTGACAATTAATAACTTTTACCAAATGTAATCTGGCATATTATATTTCAAAAATTCTGCTCTGTAGAATGTCGTCTCTGCCGTCTCTCACCTGTGTGGCAGTCCGTTTTTAAAGGTCGATGTGTCATAGTTACGGCCAGGTACTTGATAGCGTCGTTTCACAGTTATTTTACGTCAAAAAAAAAAAATCACATGATCTTTATTCTCATTCTAATAAGGTTGCTGTCACTGACAAGCGTGTCAAATCATTGTGAACCTTATCCTCGTCACAATAAGATTGCTGCTGTCAGACCTTAAATTAAATAACTGTGAACGGACTGGAGTCGATGTATTCTATAGCTACTTACCGAGTGGTGTCTCAGTGTCGGTGTCGGCGTCAGTCTGCTCGCCGAACTGGCGCACCGCCTGGTACACGGTCATGTTGTACGGCAGCACGGTGTCGCCGATCAGGAACTCCAGTTTGTGGTCAGAACTGGGAAAGATTAGTACCTTGATAAGTATGGGTTTCCATGCTTATAACATTTTTTATCTGAAGAGAAAAAAAATAGTTGAGCAGCTTGGACGGTAACAACAATTTGTTGGAAAAAGAATAAGTCGAGTTTTCAAGCACCCTGTATACTACATAATACTGTATAATACTGTTATACTATAACGTAGTATAACGAAGCAAAATCCGCAAAAATACTAAAAGGAAAGTGTTATTTTCGTAGATTCGTAAAAATTGTATAAGATTCGCAAGACTCGAGACCCAAGGTAACCAACATTACCTAAACTGTCGCTGAATTTAAGTCACAGTAAGCGACAATATGCTCGCAGAACGGAAGGTTTCGGCCTTCCGTCAAAAAAACGTTGGAATTGGTAACCGCGTACGAGAAGGGCGTACCTTATATCGACGCACGTTACAGCGATGCATGGGAAAGGTATATGTCCAGCAGCAAATGATATAGAGTTAAATAGTGTTACGTACTCAGTGGGATGGTGCGGCGGCGTGGCGAGCGAGTCGTCCACGTCGTCGTCGGAGGCGCCGTCGTCGTCCGACAGCGGCCCGCCGAGCGACGCCGAGCGCGCGCGCCCGCTCGCGTAGCCGCGTTGTGCTAAATACCTGCAGAACAATCGACACACTTTATACATGATTTCTGGAAGTTGGTTTGTACAACCACTTTTACAATTATATTACAAAAACTAGATAAGGTCGGCGTTTCCTATCCTATCATATTTAGGCTGAAGTCTCTTATTTATGAGCGTGCATTCTATAAGTTGGCTACTTTGCAAATAGCTGTCAAATAGTAACCTTGCATTTCATCATCAATATTTTAGTGCACTACAGGGTCGAATTAAATTAGCTAGCGAAACTCTACAATGGATGGATGGGTAATCGATATCTAATCACGATAAAAATCACGAACAAAAAAGAAATTAATTTGACTATTTTTTTTGTGGGTGACCGCAGTGTATATATCACTTGAAATATCAGTTTAGAAAAACGTTTTTGGGGTTCCGTACCAAAATACATAAATACTTTCGTCTGTACTGTAAAACTTATTGCGTAGTTGTTTCATAACATACCTTTCAATGGCCTGAACTAAAGCTAGCGGATCAATCCGCACTACGCCGCCCTTCCATTGCTTCAGATTTGAGCAACTTGGGTGACGTTTGAGATCACACTGTAAGAAAAAATAATATATTGTCATTGTATTTCACGTAAACTGATAAGATTTTTTGTGAGATTGAGCCCGCAGCACACAGCGATTATGAAAAGCACTTTGTTCACCATTAGGTCACATTTTTTAATTTTAAACACAATGTGATGGGCTATAAATTAATGTTTGCTTTCTGAATACATAAGGGCAAATTTTTTAATAATCAGAAAACTTTTATCTGAATACTAATTATTATAACAAAGCTGTCCAACCGCAATATTTATTCCTCTGATATAAGTTATCTGAATATTGAAAAATCAGCCCTTGGGGCCCGTTGTTTCAAACGGTTGGTTAACGTAACATACGTACGTCCAATAATAACGATTAAGTACGTACTAGTTATTTGGCGTATGGCAAGGAAATAATTTTGAATTGTAATTTGAAACAACCCTTTTTTTGGTTTGACGACACTTACCGCCATTTTTGACGTTTAAGCGTGCATCAAGTGGACGTGAAATAACCCGCCCTTAATCAAGTAGAGCCCCAGTGATGACCATGGTTTAGTGCGTTATTATCATATCGTTATCATCGTACGAAGCTTAAGCAGTAAATATTAAACTGGACTTATGGTGCACGATTTCACGGATACGTACGTCTTCTGAAGTAGCGAATATCAGGTTTGCTTAGATCATAAAAAAGAAAATGCGTGCTGCATGGGCCAAGTTGTTGGTCAAAAGTGGGGGGTGTCCTCAAGTTATATTTGTTTACTGACCATGAGCTGATGCGTGTTGAAGAACTTGAGCGCGGAGGTGGCGGGGCGCGCGGGCAGGTCGTGCACGCGCACGGGGAACTGCTCCAGGTGCGACACGCACGCGTTGACCTTGCTCACCAGCGCCGCCAGCGCCGCGCCGCCCGCGCCGCCCGAGCTGCTGCCCGCGCCCAGCACGCCCAGCGCGCCCACGGCGGAGCTCCACTCCGCACTGCAACCACAACATTCTTGCTATCTAATACAACCAATAACGCCTAAAAGAAAGTCTAAAAGAGACTCATTCAAACTCTTAACGCCATCTAATTTCCTCTGAAAAGCAATAAGTTGCCTGGTGAGGGTGACATAGTAAGTATGACGCGAGCGGTGCTTAAGTTGGCGCATACGGATTCAAATTTTAAGTCGAACATTCCACAGGCTAGATTTTTGAAATTTTCTTGAAGACCTTTTTTTTTTAATTGTAAGCGATTTATATTTCTAGAAGTTAAAAAAAAAACACTCGACAAGTCAAATAAATTATGTTTTTTGAACTTGATCTAAAACTAGATGAGTGATTTCTTTCTAAGTCCTCTGTAAAGAAAGACGGGTCACGCCCGATCTGTATAATATATGCTGATTAAAAATGTCTCAAAAAGTTAAGTTAACAGTCTCCTAAGACCGTTTTCCTGTACCTACAACATTTAAGGTGGAACTAGTCGTGAGCTCGAACTCACTGGTGGGCATGGTCAAAAAGCACGCTGTCATCGACTAGTGGCACCTTAAGGTTTCCCTTACTACCCTGTCTGAAATATCGACCGTGTATATTCGTCTATGTAAGCGCACTGTTGGCTGCCAGGTAAAGTAAGGGTATAAAGGTAAGCCGAATCAAAATGTTAAATTTTTAGGAAGAGTCTTTGTTACTAATAACACAAACTAAGAAAGATTACTCACTCGATAGTGAGCGGCATGTCAGCGAAGACGTGCAGGAAGAGTCTCAGCCTGTCCTCAGCGGCAGCCACGAAGTCGTCGCGGCCTTCGCCGTCACCATCCCGCGCTTCGCCCCCCTCGCCCTCGGGATCCACACCCGTCAGGAACTGTAGCAGAGCGCCGAGTACGCCCGAGTGGTTCACCTGGGGAGTAAGTGTTGCAAGTGAATAGATGTTGTATTGAGTCTGTCGATATTGTCGTAATCCCATTGTTTGATGACTTGCGGTTATCTTGATCACAAGATGTTGTCATCTGCAACTTGTAGTAGCACATTTAATTTTGCTATGTAGTTCATATGTCGACGTGAAAATGTCACTAAACATTGTACACCGCGAAGGGCGAGTCCACCGTACCTCTCTCTCACGCACTAACCCTGTACCAGTCTAGCTAGAGAACAACGCTCATTCCGCTACTCACCTCGCATCCATATCCGCATTCGTGTGCTCTGCCTAGACGTGTTCGATGACAGACTGTATAGATGTAGTGTGGCTGTACGTACCTCGAAGGGCGACACGTCGTGGTGCAGCAGCGTGTCGCGCAGCGTGTGCAGCGCGGCGCGGCGGTGGTGGTGGTGCGGCAGCGCGGCCGCCAGCGCCGCCAGCTGCTCCAGCGTGAGGGAGGATAGTGTGGCTGTACGTACCTCGAAGGGCGACACGTCGTGGTGCAGCAGCGTGTCGCGCAGCGTGTGCAGCGCGGCGCGGCGGTGGTGGTGGTGCGGCAGCGCGGCCGCCAGCGCCGCCAGCTGCTCCAGCGTGAGGGAGGATAGTGTGGCTGTACGTACCTCGAAGGGCGACACGTCGTGGTGCAGCAGCGTGTCGCGCAGCGTGTGCAGCGCGGCGCGGCGGTGGTGGTGGTGCGGCAGCGCGGCCGCCAGCGCCGCCAGCTGCTCCAGCGTGAGGGAGGATAGTGTGGCTGTACGTACCTCGAAGGGCGACACGTCGTGGTGCAGCAGCGTGTCGCGCAGCGTGTGCAGCGCGGCGCGGCGGTGGTGGTGGTGCGGCAGCGCGGCCGCCAGCGCCGCCAGCTGCTCCAGCGTGAGGGAGGATAGTGTGGCTGTACGTACCTCGAAGGGCGACACGTCGTGGTGCAGCAGCGTGTCGCGCAGCGTGTGCAGCGCGGCGCGGCGGTGGTGGTGGTGCGGCAGCGCGGCCGCCAGCGCCGCCAGCTGCTCCAGCGCGCCGCCGCAGCCGCCCAGCGCGCCCCACTCGCGTACCACACGGGATGCCGTCCATTGGATCCACTCGCGCACCTTCTCTCTGTACACATAACAGATGCGCGTTTAGTGGCAGAACAGATGACACCATTTAAGCGCTGTACAGACGATATAGTATATTTCACTACAAGTGCGGAAAGGCTGTCATTGCAAAGAGTTCCGACAAATGTCTACCCGAGCCGAGGCGCAGCCGAAGGCGAGGGTTGACAGTCGGAACAAGTTGCAATGACGGTTCCGCAGGCGTACTGAACGACTATTTTTAATACAGTTGCGAAAAATGAAGCAATTTATTAAAATAATAAAAACACAATAATGCTTTTTTCTCTTCTCTCCACGCAATAAATTTGTCGTATGTAGATATGTAACGTTTTTTGACTTTTCCGGTAAAATGATCTCCGAAGCATTTTGTGCAATTATACTGAGTTCCGGTGGCGTTAATTAAAAAAAAATAAGGTCGATTACTCATTTTGTGCAGCAAACAACTAAACTCGCAAAGAAAATTTCTGGAAAATGGCGCCAACCGTAGAATATAAGCAGAGTTTTTTTTTTCTTCACCCATTTTGGTAGGCAAAGGGAACTATCCATACAGCTTAGTCTTCAGTATATTTTTTTTATTGATATGAAATGAAAATGAAATTTAATGAAATGAAATGAAACCTAACCTAACTCATTCAATTAAATCTGATATTGAAATAAATTAGTAGCTTCTTTTTAGAAATATACTTACGTATTTGTATGAATCACAAAAACTCTTTAGTAAAAACTTCATGGTTGGTTTTTCTTTTTAATACTTAGACATTATTTTGACAGTTGGGAAAGAGAACGCACGAGTTCGGGAAAGGTAAAAAAAAGCACTAGTATGTAATAGCCCACATCCCGAACGCTATACGTCCCTGCAATACACCACTTTTTGAGCAACTGTATTAAAAAAAAGCGTTTTTACCTTTCCCGAACTCGTGCGTTCTCTTTCCCAACTGTCAAAATAATGTCTATTAAAAAGAAAAACCAACCATGAAGTTTTTACTAAAGAGTTTTTGTGATTCATACAAATACGTATATTTCTAAAAAGAAGCTACTAATTTATTTCAATAATTATTATATGTATAGATCAGATTTAATGATTTAATTGAATGAGTTAGGTTAGGTTTCATTTCATCTCATTAAATTTCATTTTCATTTCATATCAATAAAAAAAATATACTGAAGACTAAGCTGTATGGATAGTTCCCTTTGCCTACCAAAATGGGTGAAGAAGAAAAAACTCTGCTTATATTCTACAGTTGGCGCCATTTTCCAGAAAAAATGATTAGTTAGTTGAGTTTGTGTTTTTATTATTTTATTAAATTGCTTAATTTTTTCGCAACTGTATTAAAAATAGTTGTTCAGTACACCTGCGGAACCGTCATTGCGACTTGTTCCGACTGTCAACACTCGCCTTCGGCTGCGCCTCGGCTCGGGTAGACATTTGTCGGAACTCTTTGCAATGACAGCCTTTCCGCACTTGTAATGAAATATACTATTTTAATACAGTTGCTCAAAAAGTGGTGTATTGCAGGGACGTATAGCGTTCGGGAAGTGGGCTATTACATACTAGTGCTTTTTTTTTACCTTTCCCGAACTCGTGCGTGTCTCTTTCCCAACTGTCAAAATAATGTCCATTAAAAAGAAAAACCAACCATGAAGTTTTTACTAAAGAGTTTTTGTGATTCATACAAATACGTATATTTCTAAAAAGAAGCTACTAATTTATTTCAATATCAGATTTAATGATTTAATTGAATGAGTTAGGTTAGGTTTAATTTCATTTCATCTCATTAAATTTCATTTTCATTTCATATCAATAAAAAAATATACTGAAGACTAAGCTCTATGGATAGTTCCTTTTGCCTACCAAAATGGGTGAAGAAAAAAAACTGCTTAAATTCTACGGTTGGCGCCATTTTCCAGAAATTTTCTTTGCGAGTTTAGTTGTTTGTTGCACAAAATGAGTAATTTCGACCCTATTTTTTTTAAATTAACACCACCGGAACTCAGTATAATTGCACAAAATGCTTCGGAGAACATTTTACCGGAAAAGTCAAAAAGTCGTTACATATCCACATACGACTAATTTTTTGCGTGGAGAGAAGAGAAAAAAGCAATATTGTGTTTTTATTATTTTATTAAATTGCTTCATTTTTTCGCAACTGTATTAAAAATAGTCGTTCAGTACACCTGCGGAACCGTCATTGCAACTTGTTCCGACTGTCAACCCTCGCCTTCGGCTGCGCCTCGGCTCGGGTAGACATTTGTCGGAACTCTTTGCAATGACAGCCTTTCCGCACTTGTAATGAAATATACTATTGTCAGTGACTATTATAGACCGTATGGAAATCTATGCAATAGCGCACACATGGAGGACAAAACGAAAGCGCCGCCGAAGCTTGCAGTATGACCGCTCCCGCGGTCATTCAGGGTCGAATACCGTATGTTCATTTGAACCTATGTTACATTTCATGTTACGTTTCTTATAATATACCCACCATATGGCAACAGACGATCTGCAGCGTAATTTTTAGTCGGTCCCACTTAAAATTAAAGGAAAGGTAAGATCTCACAAAAAAATCTAAGTCATGTGTTGCACTGTCTCGTGCTAGGTTTATTAACACGATCGTTATCTTTATCATAACGTTGATTTATCATTTATTATGTCTATCTTGCAGCTTGTTTATTACATAACATGAACTATGAAGATCAACCTGAATTCTGACCCATGTCGAGCGGTCAAACATGGATCTACACAATTCATAAATAATAAAAAATTATAATTATTATTATTATTAATTGATTGATATTCAGATCAGATTGCAGATTTGCTTACACGAGTCACAACATTTAAAAGCATTTAGTATGTATAAGAAGAAAAAAACTTGTAAAAACAATGCAAAGTTTCGAATGACAATATGAAGTACTTCTAAATTCATTCAAATGACAATATGAAGTAATCTAAATTTAGTGCCAGCATATCGTTGTCGTCGTCGTGTCGTTTAGTATTAAGTTCCTAAAAAAACATTTTTCAGCAGAGTACTGTGAGAATTTTTTGCCTACATTTTTAAATTTCAAGGGAAGTAGGGATGAAGAAACCTCACGTTATAAATGACGTAATCGAGCGTATGGCACTAGTGGGCTGAAGCTGAAGCTGAAAATTAGTCATGTTGAACCGTGTGTTGCCATCTGACGGTATGCCGAACTAAGGCCCCCCTTTAGGCATGAGGATATATCAAAAAAAAAATATTATGTTACAGCTATAAAATAATTTTCTTTCGTACTTTCTAATGGGCACTTACTTGTTTTGCACAGTGAGGTTGGCGGAGGTGTGCGGCGAGGCCAGCAGGCCGCTGTCCTTGTGCGCGTGCGGCGAGCGGCCCCAGCGCGACGGGTTCAGCGACGACAGGAACGACGACGTCTTGGACGCGCCGCCCACGCGCGTGGCCGACCGGGCTCCTACTGACACGCCTGAACCTGCCAAATGTAGGGGTCACTCATCAACTAAAGCCCAATAGACTAGGATAGAATAATCTTTATTATGTACACCATATAAATTACAGACAGATATAGAAATTCCAATGCAAGTTGGAGCTTGTGGCATATTATATTACAATTAAAGCAACAAATAGGTACAGTAGGTCAGGTAGGGTATTAGGCAGGCAACTTTTATTGTTGCTTTAACGTAAGGCATGTCACAGGCAATTAAAGGTCATAGCACACGTATCAAACCGGAAAGGGATCGGCACCATATCAACTCGAGCCGTTCAGTATTATTTTTATGAAACTCCCTACTGCAACATACCCTTATCGGAATAGTAACGTAATCGCCTCGCCTCGGGACAAGCTCACGAACCGTAGTGCGATGTGTTACAGCTATACGTCTCGGCGCTTACGGCTACCGAGCGTTACGTCTCTTCCGTCCACCCGTCCACGCTGGTTGATGGTGCAGTAGGCAGGCCGGAAGGGTAAGAGGGGTCACCCCTCCGGCCTGCCTGCTGCACCATCAACCAGCGTTCCGCGAGCCGTAAGCGCAGCGTCGCCTAGCCGTAGCCGAGTCGACGTATCGCAGCTGCTGGTCCGCTTTGGTTACGTCTGTACGTAAGGTTGACGCCTCTTTCATGGCGAGGCGAAAGGTGATACGGTGTCGACCCCTTTCCGATTTAATACGTGTGCTATGACCTTAAATCGCACCGTGTAGATCAGGCTTAAGGTCTGCTTGTACCGCCAATCACATCGAAAATCATCAACAATGGTAGTTATTTATGTGCTACAGAGTATGTATTTATTTAATGTCAATTAACCGTAGGATATTTCCCGACATCCACGCGGGCGAAGCCGCGGGCAAGAGCTAGTACATAAATAATGTATTTTGTTTGACCGATTAAACCGAAATGAAAAAGGCTTTCAAATTAAAAAAAAAAAGACTAGCTAGTTGTTTGAGTCAGAAAAGAGCAGTGTGTTAATTTTATAACAATACATACCATGTGGCTGCGCATGTGGTTGCGCATGCGTGGCGTGCGCAGCGTGTGCGGGGTGCGCGAGATGCGCGTGCGGCGGCGCGTGCGCGTGCGCGTGCGCGTGCGCGGGCGCGTGCGCGGGCGCGTGCGCGGGCGCGGGCTCGTCGCGGCGCCGCGCGTGCCGCGTGCCCGCGCCTCCGGAGCGCTTTACTGCGCGCTTGCGTTTTAACATCTCTGCCAGTTGTAGGGGACTGCCGGACCTGACACAGTCGAAATTATAGTCATAAATTATGACTGATGCTATTTTCCATACACAATAGGAACAACCCTTTGGTATTACAAAAGGGGAGGCCATCTTGGATAGCCTTTACCGAAAGCATTAAAATTTATAGGCATAGTTTCAGAAAAAGTTTCAGAAAAAGTTCAAGTAGAGCAAAGTCTGTCACTCGTACCTGTGTGACAGTTTCTTTCTAAAAGACTAAGTGCCATTCTATGTTCTATGTTAGGGGATTTGGTTTCCGCACTTAGTCCTACAGTGGACCATTGTGCGTGACTAAGTGCCATTATTAACGGGTATTATACGCATGACGACATACCTAGGCTATACATTTCCAGTATGCTCACTTCTCATGGTACGAAACGCCTATACAATGCGAGGTCAGCTAAAACTGGAAATGTATAGCTTGATATGTCGCCGTGTGTACTTGCTGATTACTCTTACCTGTGTACTGACGTAGCAGACATCTGCGAGTGTGTCGACGCTGACGCTTGACCAGGCTCGGAGCCGCTTCCATCACTCCCAGTTGCTAATAACGGAAAAATATCATAATTTATAGCAGTTTGAACCGTCGCCACTGTAATCCTGAAGCTTTACATAAGACTATTTATTTTTATTATACCGCTTGGCATGCTTCTCAATTTCATAATTTTGGAACCCCGCCTCTATCACAAAAATTAATTCTGAATATTGATTCTGAACAACATGATTTTCGGCCGTACCGTCCGTCTCAGGGCGGCCCTAATTCAATGAAATCAAATTGTTTAAACAGAATCTCTTTTACACATCATATTGTTTAAAAAAAAAAGCTACATGAGGTCGGCGTTTCCTATCTGACTACTCTGAGAAGGAAGGCCGAAACAAATTCAATGGGCACAAGTCTTCAGTTCAGTCTTTGAATTCCAGGTAAAATCTTGGTCACATTGGATGAAGACCATGTAGATTGATGACGGAAATGGTCTTTTGAGGAAAGTACCACACAGATTTCAGTGGACCAGTAAACACCGTTTCTAAGCACTTCCTTCCTACTACATTTACCTTTGATAAAAAAAACAACTAGGTACTTACGCATAGTACTGGCAACGAATGATCCTGAAGCGGAGAACGCAAGAGAGAGGTTGTTCTGATGTTCTAGCGATGTAGCCGATGTGGAGGCGGGAGGAGAAGACCCGCCCGAAGAGCGCACGCTGCCACCGCCTGGAGACTGTGGAACGATGCAAAGATATTTCTTCAATACTTATCATTATTGTCAATATTACCTTGTCCATCGTCAGTCATGACGACAAACGAGAACCTAGTCTACTTATGTAAGGCAAGCGGCGACGTCAAAAAGGGCGTGTCAACGACGTACTACACATTGTATTCCTACTCTAACAAATTCTTTATGTGTAAACGGGAACAGAGCATTCTTTTATTGATCTTTCTATACTAAAATGTACAAGAATATCAAGAGAAGAATGCTTATTGCTTTGGTCTTAAGCGGTTCTCACACTACCGCGCGCCACGCTCCGGTGCGCGGGACACGCGACCCGCGCGTGATATCTACACACAAATTCAATAAAAAACGCGTTTCCGCGCATTTGGCTTCTTTTCCCGTGCCCCGTCGCGTGGCGCATTGTAGTATGAGATCCATATGCCTTGTTTGGATTAAACCCACCAAAAGTTCTTAGTTGTTTCAGATAATTTAGAAGTCTGTTAATTCCCTATTATTATTTTGATGTTGACTTTTCAAAGTGATGATTATTTTCATTCGTTGACATACCTTGAGTGGATGATGCCTGGGCGGCTGCGCGGGCGGCACCCTCTCAGCAAGTTGCGCCACCTGATGCAGCACACCTTCACGTCGGAACTGCACGCCCATCTCATCTGGTAGTCGCTGCATCAAGATCTCGGCCAGTTGCAGAGATCCTACGACTATGCGTAAGTCGCTTGACGCCATCATGCCCGCGATGTGGGACGATATCACCTGCACCAAGATACGTGTGATGTTTTAAGAATCATGACAGAAATCCCATGTTATTGCTTTATATTTATAAATACCTAAGGAATAGGCATTTACGGGGTACGCGCACAAGTTATCTTCTTGCATTCGTATATTATAAAAAATAAAGACTTGTCATTTACTAATTGCTAATTAATTTTGTAAACTATTACCTATTTGAGAAGTTACAGAGAGGCTTTATTAGCCAGATTATAAAGGAACACATTTGAGCCCCAAAGTTGACAAAGTGTCGTTTCTTACCTGCATCTTCAGAACTTGTCTTAACAGCGGCGCGTCAGCATAGTAGACAGCGCGCAATATGGCCTTCAGAGCTTGCGAGCGCACGGCGGGCCCGGCCGAGCTCCAGTACACCTCGTGCAGCACGGCCAGCAGCGCGCGCGCCAGCCCGGGGTGGGAGCGCACCATGGCGATGCGAGGGTCTGGGAAATACATCACGAGTTACTAAGTATATTACGCGACTAGCTTCTGCCCGCGACTTCGTCCGCGTGAAATTTCTTGTACCCCCACCCCGTCGCGTCGCAACACTTCGTATTCGCTTACCGTTCACTCTGAGTTTTTTTCTTTTTGCTCGGCTCCTAAGGGTCATAGCGTGATGTTAAATAGCCTATAGCCTTCCTCAAGAATTGGGCTATCAAATGCAAAAAGAATTCAAATCTGACCGGTAGTTAAAGAGATTATCGCGTTCAAACAAACAAACTCTTCAGCCTTATTATTAGTATAGATAAAAAAACTCTATGGCCCATAACTCCTTAATAGGTACCAACTCTTAACATCTTACACGCGTGATAACTTTTAAACGAAATATCCGATTGAGATGAAACAAAAAGTATTTTACTTCTTCATAAATACTCTTGATAACATATTGCTTAATTTCGATAAAGATTAATATTACGATACATATTTAACGTAGTTTTTTTTTCTTCAGACGATTTAATAATTATTTTGAACACAAAATCGGTTATTGTGATTAAACCATGATAGCTAGACATATGTTCTCGCGGACTTTTTTGTAGGTCTTAATGGGCTCTACAAACCCGTAGTACATTATTTTGTTCTATTGTCAATAGTTTTTGCAGCGCACGCAAAAATAGGTTTTCGATTTTACACCTTGTGTTACAAAATAGCAATTTTATTACGGATCCCTAATTTTGAAGAAAAAAAATATAGCCTATAGCCTTCCTCGATAAATGGACTACCCAACACTAAAAGAATCATTCAAATCGGACCAGTAGTTCCAGAGATTAGCGCGTTCAAACAAACAAACAAACAAACAAACTCTGCAGCTTTATAATATTAGTATAGATATTGCACGAAATCGAAGCCAGTGCAGTGACAACCTCGTAAAGAAAACTTAAATGTTTTTCTTTTTATTTAATGCATATTTAGAACAAACGTGCTCAGCTAAGATTCTTCATGCCTTCTATTGATGATAAAAAGAACTTCAGAGAACGTAAAAAACGGCCAGGCACTAACATCAATAAGTTTTCATGAAAATTAATCATTTCAAAAGGCAGTTTTTATCTTCCCTTGTAAAATAACGTTTGTGGTAACTACGAGGTTTTTACTGCACGGCGACGAAATATAACTAAAGCATAACAATGATGATTGAAACGATCAAATAGAATCCAAGCTTCACACGGATGGCAAATGCCAAGCATTTACGAGGAGCATGGCACTGGCCGCGTAAAGCAGCTGCGCTCGGATAATGCTGAACGCACCGTGCGTGTGTTTAACTAGGGCGAAGGACGTCCACGTAGACCGAGCTACTTCGCGCGCAAAATGCCTCAGGCTAAACAGCGTTTGGACACGGCTATTAATCAATTTATTGTAAATACAAGTTTTTACAATAAATTGGTTTACAAAGTTTTTTTCACACACTTCAGAGAGATCGTTTGAAGTAGAATTCTCCATATTGAATACATTTATATTAACAACGCGTGCTGCACTGACCGGGCGCGGGCGCGTGCGAGGACGCGGGCTGGTCGGAGGGCGCGGGCGCGGGCGCGACGCGCTGCACGGGCCGCGCGGTGCCGGTGTGGTCGTTGAGCTGCTGCATGGCCGTCAGGTCCACCGTGTAGGAGCGGCCCAGCGTCGTCAGGCACACCTCCTCCTCGCCGGCGGATGCGCCGGCTTCGAGCGCGCGGCTCTCGGCCCAGGAGTATGAACGCCATACGCCTAAATAAATAACACTCTTTTATAATTATGCCAAAACATGAGTGTGTATACCATCAGAAATATGATTTTTGAAGTTTTGATTCGTAAATCTTGTCAACCTATTTAAGCTTTTCATTAAAATGAATAATTTCAGAACATCAAAACGAATAGAAAATACGTGAAAAAAATACAAAAGTTAACATACGAAATATTATGAAGATATTTTACCATTAAGATTGGTAATTTTTAGTTTGGATCTCTACTGCCAACAGAATGTGTTTCTTCAGTTTTGGCTGCTATTCAAGTACTTACCTAACTAACTCGACAGATATTCTACAAGTTTCAGTAAGGTTTTTTAACTCACCTCTATCATCCCGCCACTGCCAGTGCGCAGTACGTTCTGTAGTGGCAGACCAGGGTCTGTCGAGATGCGAGTCGACCGCGAAGATGCCGTCAGTCGGCAGGCGCGGCATCAGCTCGCCGATCAGGCAGGTTATCTCGTATAACTCTTGCGGGAGACGAGGGATTAACTCCACTTGCTGTAAAAGATGGCTTGCGTTAGATAGTATGAGTGAACACGGAGTAAAACTGCTTATTAGATTTCATACAACGTGCGCAATAGAGCGCTGATATGATAACGATAAAATTAGCTAGTTGCTATCAGATCATTTTACTCTCAGAACTCGCGTGCGGTTGGTGGTGGAGCTGAAGTACTGCAGTTTGGGACAAGATTTAGATCTGTTGTTTGTAAAGTTTAGTCGATTTGTTTACCTCCTGGTGCAGGCTGGAGCCTGTCAGCAGACACAGCAGCGTGTCGGCGATGGAGCGCTGGTGCAGCGCCAGCGCCAGCTGCGGGCACGCCGCGCACATCACCCACAGCAGGCGCAGCACCGTGATGAACGTGGCGCCCGAGATCAGCGGCGGCTGGACTACCAGCTGGAAACAAATTAATATTTTATATACTGCTAATTTATACTTAAATAAAATATATATTACGCCTGTTTACCCTGGTGCAGTATACGGAACACCTACATTTCGAAAGTTGCGTCTTAGTTAAATCGTAAACGCATTTGGTTGCCATTGCATTCGACGCATTCGGCAACAGACCTATTGTAAATGAACAAATTCGGTTGTCTAATCGCTCGACTAAACCAAATGCAAACATGTTTTTAGGTTTGCTTCTTCTACAGACCTTTGGCTCTTCTGTTGGGATTCATAAATGAGGCTATTCTATAATGTTGTGGCAACATGTCAGTATCAAGTAGCCAGTAATTGATGCTTCATGATAGGAAAACAAGTGCATTTGGTGTAGTGTGTCGATGTTGTTTATAGAACTAATAAGAACATGTAACACAAATACACAAGAAAAGGCGAACACTCACCAATTGTTGCAGATTAGTAAGTAGTTCGGGTGTAGCAATCTCCTGGAGGCGCGCCGGGTCGTGTTGGAAACTGTCCACGAGGCGTGAAAACGCCAAACACACACACTCCACAGATTTCTTGTCTTGTTGGGTAAGTCTGAAATAAAATATAAAATCTGTGAAACATGTCTGAAAGATGAATGGACACAGAGATTCCATCACATTCCTTTGTTGTATGTGAGCCTAATCGGACATCTCGTATCTTATTAAAACATGATTAGACACCTTTCGTTGTTTTTATTTATTGCCTGCCCCTTTCTTGCCCTTTGGGTGTGTCGAGTTAGCGCTTTGATGCTATTACGGAAATAGCGCAATTATTTGGAAAAATTTAGAAACATCTGGCGGATGTATTACTTAATTATCAAACATCACGTGCATTGCTTAGGATGTTGGCTTTACATAACAAGTTATAGGTATAAATGACTGTGTGAACAGTATGCGCCGAGTGATAAGCTCATGACTAAGACGTCTGTTAGTAGTAGGAACTAATTGGGTAAACCCTAAATAAAAACGCGAATAAACCCTCAATAAAAACGTAATAATGAAAGGTAGGTGTTAGTTACCTATTAGCCAGTAGTTGTAGCGAGTCCCTCACTAGATGGAACTCGTCCGGGGTGAGGTTCTGGCAGCAGTTGGCTGTGATGGACAGCGCGGCGCGCTGCGCGTTGATGGAGAAGAAGTCCAGGTACGTCAGGCACGCTGATACTCCGCGCTGTAATGATAGTAACGTCAGAGAAGCACGACACTTCTAGAGTTATTTATGTCGATAAATTAGTTTTCTAGGGTGAAGCAAAGTGTAGAATAGAATAGAATAATTTATTTGTAAAACATAGGTTCACAAACACGAAAACAAAAACATGGGTGATGAATGTTCCTCTGTGGAAAAGAGATGGTCCTGCAGACAGGCAGATGATATGTCCGGAAGGCCACAGCCCAGAGGTTGTTACCGATCTTGGAGATCACAATGTTGGTCCGGTCTTGCAAGATTGTGTTATCATCCTCATCTGCAAGTTGTTACTTATGTTTTCACGGTCACGGCTGAAAATAACATTATTTTTTCGACCGAACAAGAAAATTTCCAAAAAGGCTGATACTCGAAAACGAAATTCGATCGGACCCTACTTGTACAATACTGTGTTACGTTGTTGCTATGGCAGTCCTTACCGCTTGCAGTATAGCCTTGGAGTGTCGTCGCGAGAGCATGTCGAGCGCGGTGAGGCTCTGCTCGGCCACGTCCATGCACGTGATGGCCTGCAGCTTGTCCAGGAAGGCGGGCACGGCCAGCGCCACGGCGCCACTGCTGCGAGGTAGCGCCTCCAGCATGTATGTGAGCGCACGACATGCGTGGTTCATCTGGGGAAAAAAATATAATCTCTAGTGCTTGCTTTGCACGATTTTTACGAGTTGACAAAACTTTGAGATTTATTTATTTCATGAAGTTTAATACTAATGTATTATACATGTCGGATTGGCCCAGACATCAGAAGTAAAACACAAGTTTATTCAATTGAACAATCAGTCATCTTAAATCTAGAAAATACAGAAATGAAATACTAAAACTAATAACGGCAAAAGGCGGTCACATAGGGCAGTACTGACTGTCAGGGACAGTGGTCCATGCACCCACCGCAATAAGGATAGTACTAATTGTCAGAGACAGCGTTCCACATCCAATAATCGGGCAGTACTGACTGTCGAGAGACAGTGGTCCGTGCACCACGACGCAACCGTTGGAAATGCGTACCGATCAAACAGCGCAGCTCCTTATAAAGGCGATCGCTAGTGGGGGGGAAACCGTTACAATATTTTACTGGATTGGATACCAAGTCCTTTAGGCCAAATGATCGATAGAGTGAATGATTTGCGTCTGGTGCACGTTCCACTAGCGCCATCTAGTCGCCGTCTCTCACAGCTGCTAATCAATGAGTCTGCCGACATACACATAAACCTGACACCTAAGATACAGGGCATGTCCTAGTTTGGGTGTCAGGAGTTTCACACAACATTCATATATATTATACTTAGCCTATTAATATAAGGATATATTAAGTACATAATGCATTGTTAACCCTTTTTTCTGTCCTTATTGTATTAGGCTTATAAAAATAAATGATTAAATGATTATAAATACGAAAAGCGTCTTGGCTCTCGACTCCTACAGTCGGATAGGAAACAGTGGCTACATCTACAGTGAAATATTAAGTAAGGTAAGTAGTGCCAACCATATCAAAGTTATGCTCGGCCGCGAGCAGGTTGACGAGCGCGGGCACGACCTGGCGCACGGGGAAGCCGGCCAGCGTGTCCTCGTTGCCCATCACCAGCAGCTGGCACATCTCGATGACGGCCTGTAGCTGCTGCCCTTCGTCGCCTGTCGCTTGTAGACCGGCCAACAGTTGGGCGGCTTTTGATGCGGCTGTGGACGAGAGTATTGTTATTGACACTATTTGAGCAAAAAGTGCATCAAGAAGTTTCATGGACAAGAATGGATGTTGTTGGATGGTTTCATAATCGACACTTTTTTATTATAACGATTCAGATTCTTTACGAATTTTGAAATGGGTGCAAAGTAGTGTTGCCAATACCGGGATCCTGGACATTTTTTGTCATTTTTCAATACCGGTATTGAAATATTCAATACCAGACACCCGGTATTGGTGATTTTATTTTATTTTCAGTAGAAACTACAGTGAGACAATGGCGCAGATTCTGTTGTTCACAAACTAAACTAAATTTAAGTTCAGGCATCGTTTTCTTTCTATTTCATTAAGAAAAGGACAGAAGATAAATATTATTTTAGTACTGTCAAATTAAGATACTTCATAGACAATTTAGACGAGATTAAAAAATTGCTTATTAAAAATACGTCAATTTACGTCAGGCGCTGACTAATTTGACAGGACTAAACTAATATTTATCTTCTGTCCTTTTCTTATTGAAATAGAAAGAAAAAGATGCAAGAACTTAAATTTAGTTTAGTTTGTGAACAACAGAATCGACGCCAATTTCGTTCTATTGCATAATATATTTCCAACCAATTGACTGGCCTTATAAGTATAGTAATATTAAAATGATAAATTTAATATTTAAAAAAACGATATTTTGTTGTGTGGTGAAATTTATTATTATTTTTTTTTTTTTTAAACAATGTTAGATAAATATAGTCTAATACCAGGATCCCGGTATTGGAAATTTTCTATGCGTTATTAATACCGGTATTGAAAAAATCCGGTAATAAAAACCCCTAGTGCAAATAACAGCAAGGCCTTTTGTACACGAGACGATTTCTTAACAGTACGGCGTTCACCGCGCCGTAGAAAAAACGTGTCTTTCAACGAGTTTCCATAGTGATCCATACAACACTGACGACCTATGCCTACACACGCTGGATAAGCCGTAGTTTTTCACGGCAAGAAAAACGTGTGTGTACGTGCACAGAGCTTATGGCACACTTTGTTAATTACTGTCAATATTTTTTTTGTATTTGTATTGTAATATCTTGTTTTATGGGCCGGTAAATCACAGGATTGATCCCTAAAACAGCGAGACGAGGCCGCGGTATTGGCAATAAAAAGTAATTTAAAAAAATTAAACCGACTTCAAAAAGAAATGAACCCAAAAATATGAAATAACTTTAATTTCGGAAATCGGTGTCTTGGGATCTGTAAGTGAAGTCGGTTTAATTTTTTTAAATTACTTTTTATTTGGTAATTTTTAGTTGTTGCACTAGAATTTGACCAAGGTTTTGAGATGTTTTCGCTTTGACACTACACCCGTAGCTCGTATCAATAAGCCAGGCCGTCACACTTTCACGTCTTACACCCAGTTGCACAAAGACAAACAATAATGCCCCATTACATAATGTATCATTAACGCTAATGATATCATTAATTTAATGATGTTGCACAAAGCAACTTTAGCGTATGTTAATGTTCCATTACCTAAAGTCGTCTTTAAATAATGTTGCTAGTAGCATTGACTGAAAAGAATGAACATGAGTGAAGGTTTCCATTTATTTTTTTATAATCTTGGATTTCTCGATGAAAAAAATAACATGTTTGACAATTTTGCACTGATCCCGGCCAGCGTGCGATGATGTCCCTAATTTTTAACTTCGCATCACACACCATCTGGACATTTATTGAAAAATATCCCTTTTTGCATCGGAACATTTCTGCAAGGAAGCCGCCTCTACTTATAATTTTGACGTGTGTGCAATCTAGGGCTCCATTTACACGTGGAAATCCTGCAATTTCATAGAAATCTTCAGCAACCTTTCTAAATTTTTCCCTATCTGGCATTCGAATAAACACAGGTGCTAAACTAGCTAGCTTCAGAGTCACCTTCTGTACTATTCGACAAATCGTCGATTTGTGAACATTGGTCAAATCACCTAATACCTGCTGAAAAGATCCTGTGTCAAAAAATCTCAGGCAAATCAGTACTTGGGTTTTTCCATCGATGGCCTTATTTCTATTGGTAACAGGCTCCAAATTAAGCTGGTCACATATTTGAATAACTGCTTCTTTTGAAATTCTGTAACGGAGACGAAAATCTTCTCCATCGTATTTTGAGAATATATCGTCTCTGTTTGGGATATAACGGCGACTATGGGGAACATATTCTTCTGCTTCAGATAATGATGACAGGCTCGACAAAGACATGTTGTATAATCTAGGAATGGCTACTACTGGTTTTTAAATAAAAAATTAAAATTCGCACACGAGACTACACAAAACTGCAATTTTAATGTTGGGCTAATGGACGTTTGTTGACACATTAAAATTTGACGCCCGAAATGTCAATTTAAAGGTCCTTTAGGCGCTAATGGTGCTTTGTGCATCAAAAAAGGTGACATGTTACCTCATTTGACACTTCCATTAAATAAAACTAAAGAACCATTAAAATGGACTATAATGTTGCTTTCTGCAACTGGGTGTTAGTCCATATCTTGAAAATTACTGAATCGATTTTGATGAAACTTGCACTATTCCCTAAGTTGAAGTAAATGTAAGCCAATAAAAAAAGAATGGTCACGATCCGATTAATAGTTACGGAGATATGCGTGGACAAACATACATATATACATACATATGTCTATAAAATTTTGTATATTTGTTTGGAAGCCCTAATAGATTGTCATATGTGGATATAATGCAATTCCAATAATATTACATACATACGTATCGAATTGATAACCTCCTTTTTTTTGAAGTCGGTAAAAAGTAGAAGCATCATCGTGACTGGTAGAAAGAATGGAAGGACGCCTTGTCCAACATTAGGTCAGGACGGATTAACTATATTAGAATAATGAACGTTATAATATAATTAAATAAACCAGAAGAAGCCTCGACTAACCCGAGTTGGCTGTGACGGTCCTATGCAGTAGATGCTGCATGCGCGGTCCCAAGGCTCCGAGCAGATGCGGAGGCAGGCCTCTTGCCTCGAGCAGCGCCTGCAGCCTGCCGACCTCGCCCTCCTCGGAGGAGGACTCCTCGGCGCCGGCGCCCGTCGAGCCGCTGCCGCCCACGCCGCTGCCGCCGCCGCCCGCGCATTCTTCTGACGATGACGACGCTGTGAATGAATATTGTTGGTTGAGCCATTTTGTTTTGTTCTATTCGTTCTATCTTCTGCATATGCTCAGTAACCGCATACAGGATATATGTTTTGTTCTTAGAAAAATCTAACCATAGAACAACCGGCCCAGGGTTACAAAACTCGTCCATTTTGTTTGTTTGTGTCATTGTTGTACAGGGAATTGTCAGTCACAATAAAACAATTTCTAATAAATGTAAAATGATAAAAACATACCAAGACTTTTTTTTTGTACTAAAATAATGGTGACTTCAACAAGAAAAAAAAGAAGATTTACCCAACTAGGGTAAATGAAATAAAGGCTCTTACACACCGGCGCGACTTGTCGCGCGACGTGTCGCCTGGCGATTCTGCGATATTATCGCGCCGCAACACCTTTCACACAAGCGCTACACCGTGTAGCCGCGATATCGCCGCGACACCATACAAAATGAACATTTAGTATGGTGTCGCGGCGATATCGCGGCTACACGGTGTCGCGCGCGTTTCCATAGAAATTGTTCTATGGATATATATCGCAGAATCGCGTCGCACTGTCGCGTCGCGCCTGTGTACAAGCCTTAACACTCATTTTAACACAACAAAAAAAAAAGACTACAGAAATACATCAAACTTTGCTACTTATACGTACGAAGTTTTTCAACAGGTGTACACTTACCCTTGCCCTTGGGCTTAGCATCGCTGGCTGCGTTGTCAGGCATTGAAGCGGACGCTGAGGCCGGCGGTGTGGACGAAGTGGATGCCACGGCACCCTACGGAACAACATTACCCTTTAATATTCTGTTCTTTATTGTGCATTTTACCTTACTTATTTTTTTTTTTGGATAGATGTAAAATTAGGTATGAACGTCTAGTTGATAGAAAGAAGCACGTACATTATGAATAAAATTAAAGTTTTGTTTGGAATACCAAACAAAATAAAGATAAGTAATAAAATAATATATAAATAAAAAATATATGATAAATAAAAATAAATAATATATTTTTAGGAAATTAATGAGTTTAAAAGGTTTATTAACCTCTTAAACTTATTCATCACAGTTCGTCGTATTTGTTTACCAAATAAGATAACATAAGGAAAACACACAATAAATTATGAGTAAGTACAAATGGTTTTTTATTGGACGTGATCTCTAGGTAATGGTCTATCATGTATGTAGGTAATTGTATATGATATAAGTAATATTTACCGTTGTTAGTGGCTGGGGGTGAGACCGGCTGGACGCACCTCCAGTACTGGCACACGAACCCAGGCTGCTTTTACCTGTCATAACAACACAATTTAATATGAATGTACAGTTAGATAATGCGATTGTAATGCGTAGTTTCATGGTCTATTGCCCGCTGAATAAACATTACACATTACAAAAAACTTAAGACTTCCAGGGCTGGTCATATATGCTATTAAACCATTTGCAATCCAGCCGCGGAACATAGGTTCTTGGCAAATAGCCGGTCCTTTATAAAAGGCATACTTTTTCACTTTCTCTTTTACATCGGGAGCAAATATGAATAGGATGTTTTGTTTGGTGTTATTGCGCGTACAGTCGGCTTATGCAAACCTTGTCATATCACACGATGCAAATGGCGACGACCAAAATGACGCTTTAACGACGTAATAACAAGTGATAAAGACAGCAACATCTATCAATTGACAAGCAACGAGTTTAATGTGACAAAGTCCACAAGTGGTCAGTGTTTTCGTGAGGCTATGGTTTCCTACAACGGCTATACACATCTTGACGTACGCTGCGTTAAAATGATTGCAAAAGGCAAAACTGATACAGTACTGATGTAGTCTCTTTGAAATGGAATATGTAGGTTAATAAACTCTCTTTCGTTACGCCAAGAAGTTGACGCCAGATGTCACCTCTAGCGTTTGAACACTTGAAGAATAGGTTTTTAACTAATTCTATGGGGTCTGCGCAAACCTCGCCGTTATTGAGCGCGAAAGTGACAACTGTAGCGCGGACTGATTTTATTCCTATGCAAAATAAACGAAATCATAATCACATATTACCCTGTTTTCTTCTTAAAAACAAACCGATTTTAAACATTTTTTCAAGAATAATTTATGAAAGACTTTAGGTACCTATGTCTGTACATTTTTCTTTTCTTTTTTATATTCGTCCAATTTGTTTGCAGGTGTCTGATTACGGCGGTATACCCGGACAATTTTAATAAATTTAGAAAGTTTCTAGTTCCTATAGTAATTAATTAATGGACAAAAACAAAACATAGGAATATAGCTGTGGTAGATATTGATATCATGGTAAAAACAAAATAGCTCTAGTAAAATTATCCAGGGAGGAAACTGAGGAATACACTTGTATGGACTAAAAGCCGCCCACATTCCCTTTTAATAGCAGACTTTAAGAGACAGCTGGTGATAGGTACCTCTTTTGTCTCGACGCGTGGATGCTGGCTGCGGCTGCGGCATGTCGCGAGCTCTCGCCCGCCGCCCGCCTGCCGCGCTGCTGCCTGAGCCCTCACTGCCCGATACCTGGCGACACAACATTGCTGTCAACACTGGCCCTCAATCATCATCAGCCTTCACCAGTCCACTGCTGGACATTGACGAAGTTTGTTTCGGCATTTCTTCTCAGGTCGCATCCCAAACAAAAATAATCGTTAGACAAGTACGCGATCGTGGCGCTCTATTATACGAATATGACATACTCGTGCGATCAATCAAGTCGGGTTTCAACCTCATAATTCATAGAAACGGTCTCGTCGTCATCGCATACTGGCGCGACGGTCGCTTTCGGTTAGAACGCCGGTTTATAACTATTCAGTTATGAAATACAGACACCAGAAATTACGTGTTAAAGTAATTTGCTACCCAAGTTAAGGACATAAAAATAATTTCATTTCATCATACAGCTGCTACGAGCCGCCCTGTGAAGATCGTGACTGACTTAGCCTACCATCATCATAGTCTACCCTCTTACAGAAATTTATTTTAGGCCGTCACAAAATCCCTCCTTCTTGCATACATCTCCGATAGTCACCACAGTCCGTTATCTATGACACAATATATTTCTTTCTTTTCGCTGGTCTTATTACACCCAACACTATCATGTTTTACTCAACCTAACCACTGCTGCAGCAGCATTCAAACAGCTATTCAAAGATGTACGAATGTGCAATTGGCATGCTAATAAAATATTATTTGTCTTCATAAACAACAAACTGCAAAGCCAGTGTTGTATTGAAGTACTTTCTTATCTACGAAGCGTAACCTTAGCATTTATATTTTGAACTTATCACTATATTGAGCAGTGTTTCTAAGTTAGTTTACAAATAATTCGGACCAATCTTTCAACAATAACGACAGAAAATGGGTCAAGTATTGTTGCAGGAAAACAATATGCCTAATTCAACTTGAGGAAAGATGTTAAACATAGAAGCTAAAATAAAATACATAATGACAGTAGAACTATAATATCAATCAAATATACAAGTAATAATATTATACTAAAGGCAATTCTATTTATTTACATTATTATATCTATAGTGTGCGTGGGCCTAAAGATCAGCAAGGTTACACTTATAAAGAGCAGTAAGAAACATTGTCGATATGGATATTATGTTTATACATACCTGTCTTTTAGACGCAGTGTCTTGTCGCTGACGCTGCGAAGTGCTGGCTCCCCTCGTCAAGCAAGCACCCAGGGTCGCCCCCGTCGCAGCAGCGATACTCTGCACACAACACAACTCTCACTTACACGAACACAACTCGTCGCACATATTTACCACCAAGCAATGCACAAATGAATTATTCATAATGTAATCTATCATGAATAGGTATATTTTATTTTCGCGAAGATATCAGCTCTGACGTCTACGTCAAGACCGAGCGATCGCAAGACTAACACTGATAATGATATTCGATACAATGTACTTATATTGAGATTGGTTGAACGACATTTCTATGTTTCCGGTTAAAAACAATCATGGTATTTTTTTGATAATTAATTACGATAATTCAGTCATTGAATACGACATAATTAGGAACATTATCAGTGCTTTAAGTAGTTTTTAGAATCGTTTCATTAGCTAAATTATATGTATAGTAAGAAAAAAGAATTTTACCCTTCGCGCGTTAGTTTGACGCAAATAAGGAAGATCTCGCGGAACTATTAATAATTTGCTCGCCGAGCTGTGTGCTTTGGACGAACTTGCCTCTGTAAACAAAAACGTGCACGCATTACATAAAATGATTATTACGAGTGAATAATAATCACAACGATCGATAACGATAATCACCTTGGATATCTTTGTCTGGTAGAGGGGGTGTACTGGGGGTACTTGGGAAACTTCCGAGGCTCTCGGAGGCACTACTGATGCGGCCCGCTAATGTGTGACTGTGTGCCGCGTCGCCGGGCGGGTTGGCTGCAATATCAATATGCATTATCTGCGATGAATGACTGCGCTTGATACACGTGATAACACCACCTGATAAGCTACGGCTCGAGACCTACATATACTCTAATACGTTGAAATAGACGAGTACATAATTAATTCATTGCTCTCAAATTATAAGCAAACCTCAAAGTCGCTAATGGACTAAGACACTATATATAAGATATGTTTAAGATAGGACTAAGTAACTAATACATTACAAGTAAACGAAATATCCAAGGCTGCAATTAATCAAAAAGAAAGAGGTAAAAATTACCTGAGTGATCACTAATGACCGTAGAGGTTGGGGGTCCAAGGTGGCTGTGCCTGTTTCGCAACAGGTATGTGCACGAAGTGAGAGTGGACGACGGGAATTCGACTTTGTCGAGTTCGTGTTTGGATGACCTTCCGGTACTGCTAGTATCTGTCTCGTCTTTAGCGTGAGAATCTATTTTAAATTTCTTTCGGCACTCGTCTACGTTGAGCAGACAACTGCCCTTTCTGCTCGATAGAGAGCGATGTGTTGATCGCTTTCTCTTCTTGCCTTTTCGTCGACTAGCTGTCGGACTGTATACAGAATAATCCGAGTCCAGTAACTCTGTGACAGTGGATGAGCTGTACGGCGAGTAAGCAAAGTCTCTCTCGTCAAGCGGCAGTAATCCTCCCTCCGGCTGAGTAGCTTGAGCGGAAGTAGCTGTGGCGTTCTGATTCAGGGGCAACTGTGTTAACGTCTGTGGTTTTAAATTATTCGGTATTTGCTCACAAGCACTCTCGCTGGATTTAAGAGCAGTCCGTGAGCGTGTGCAGTATGCGACGCACTCCTCTGCACTGTTGTTCGATATAGTCTTGCGTTTTTTCCTGTCATGCGAGGAAGTCCGCCCGCGTTTTGGGTGAACGCTGGATTTGTGGGCGTCACCGCCCTTGAAATCGGTGGTATCACAGCGTGTCTCGTATACGTCTGTGCCGTAGGACCAGCGCTCAGTGATGGAGTAGTCGGACCTGGGCAGTGTGTTGACGAGGCGCGAGCTCCGGCGCAGCTCGACGTGCGCGTAGGGCTCGGCGTCTGACACGCGGCTGCTGGAGTGTCGGCTGGTGGAGCGCGGCAGGGGCGACGTCACGTTGCGTCTACTCCGACGGCTGTGGCTCGCTCGACGCACCTGACGCAACCACCGACCGCCCACCACCCTGCTAGGAGAAGACCTGTCACACAACACACACTTCGCCATTATACTAATTTAACCATCAACATTTCTTACACAATTAATTAATTAATTTACAAGGTCAACATTTATGAAAACACATAATCACACATAATCGTCCTATAATGTTCCCACTGCTGGGACACAGGCCTCATATTAAAACATAATTAGCTACCGTTTATTTACTGCTCGAAATTAAGTTTTTTAAATGGTTTTATTTAGCTTGCCCTGTTTGTTATTTATTTATTTGGGTCAAAAGTACTTGAAATTTTACCCCCTTCCTGTTGGCAGATTGATCTGATATTTGGTACACAGTTACACACCTTTAGTTTTGATGACAAAACAATTTATTTTAATCAGTATCATTGTAAATCCAAGATGGCCGCCGCTACAAAATGGAGGATTACATAGTTTTTACAACCCCCTCGTTATGGGTATCAAATGAAAGGGCTTTACAATTGGAACACGGTGCATGGCGGATCATAGAGTTTAAATAAAAACTTGAAAAAAAAATTAAGTTAAACGGTTTTAATGAAAATAATGATGTAGATAATGTACTAAAAGCTAAAAAATAATTCGGTAGGTTCTAGGTACCAGTCATCACAACACTTTCCTCATAATTATTTAATTATGTTAATTCATTATGTAATTATGTTAAATAGCGTATAATCTTCCTCAAGGAATGGCTAAAAAATTTAAAAAGACAAAGAATTTTTCAAATCCAACTATTTTTTTTATTTATTTGAAATGGGTTTGATCTTGACTCTAGTCTAGGTCAGGTAACTATACGGTAGTTCTAGAGATTAGCGCGTTCAAACAAACTCTTCCGCTTTATTATTAGTATAGATTAATCCCCTCAAAAGCAACAGGTCCTTTGATCTATGTCTTTGATTTATATGGTTCTATGTCCTATGTTATGGGTTTAGTTTCCGCACAATGGTCCGCATGAAGGGCTAAGGTCCTTCAAGTGGACCATTGTGCGTGGGCTATGGCGGCCGTTATTCCAACCAGCCCACCTCCCTCCAGAAGTTGATTACGTCTCCTGGCCTGTTGAGAACATCTGTGTAAGATCTGGGTGACGCCTATGCACTCAAAGAGCACTTGCGCAACGGTTTCCTCAGCCTCCTTGCAGGCCCTGCACAGCGGACTGTCCGTTATGCCCATTGTGTGGAAGTGTTTGTTTAGCGAGCAGTGTCCAGTGATGGTCCCCACTCCCCGTCACCAGGTGCAGGTCGTTCCAGTAAACGCCTGGTTAGCTTGCCATCTAATGATGACATGGCTTCCTTGGACTGCCTGCACCCCGGTGACGAGGTCCACCAGCTCTCTGCTTGTGTGTGGGCGTGCTTCTGTAGCCACCTACGTAGTTGGTCGAAGGGAATGGGCACGACAGGTTCCGGTCCACAGACTGACGTGCTGGATGCCCATCTGGTCAGCTCGTCAGCTGCGTCATTTCCTGGTGATCCACTGTGTCCTTTTATCCATCCGTAGTGTTTTGCGGTTTGATACAGTTATTAGTTCTATCGCATTGTGACATTCTAGTATTAGATTCGATGTGAAGCATTTTTCCGTAGGAATTGGGAGACCTGAGGCGCTGTCAGAGAGCATGCTCTGAGGCGCTGTCAGAATATGGGTGTCCGTAACTCTCCTGGCTTCTATGGCATAAGCCACTTGTATAATGCTCACACACTCCGCTTGGTACACCGTGTTGAGCATTCCCAGCGGGTTGGATATGTTTATGTTAAGGTCGTGTGAGAAATCTCCGACACCACTTCTGCAGTCGGTCTTTGATCCGTCAGTGTAAACTCTCAACTCTTTTGGGCCTGAGTGGTGGCACTGCTCCTCTTTAAGCCCTATGTTATAATGCTTTTGAAAGCAGTATTGTTTCGGGGCTTTGTCGCAGGGTGATGCCATCATTGGCTGCCGTTTGATCGCATCTTCCTATATGCGTATGTGCTTACCCCTAATCTTTGTTCAGGGTTCCTGATACATATATATAGAGCCTGAAGGCAGGGCCACCCCCTCCCGCACGATGAGGTTTAGAGGCGGCATCCCAAGCATTGTGTTGGCTACACAACATTTAGTTTTATGTTTTTTATCTGTCATTAGCAAGTACTGTCAAATTCACCACATTATGAGTGTTCATTTTATTAAGCCTTTATTCAAGTCTTGATTGATAGAATGAGGAGACAGATGAATAGTAAAAGCAGAATTGTGATACTTATTACTACATAATCAGCCTATAATGTTCCCACTGCTGGGACACAGGCCTTTTCTCTGTGAGAGAGTGGGCTGTAATACCCACATGGGCCCTGAGCGGGTTGGTAGATGTCACATGTCTTGGACTTATTACTATACTATGGACATTAATTATCACCTGGACCACACCAATATTTTGATAGTCAGTTAGTGAGTGCACTTATTTTCATCTCAAACCAAAATAAAATTCCATTGGTATTGTGTTTTTATGTTTGAAAATACCATAACAAATATTATTTATAAAAACAGTGCTTTTCATAGACAGCAAGTTAAGATAAATATCTTCATAAACTCTAGCAAATGGTGGACAACTGACCACCATTTTGATTAGTGCTGCTTCTGGCAACAAGTATTTTCCTATAACTACCCTACTGAAAGAAGTAAAAATGATCAAATTGAATGGATAAATAAAGGAAAGGGAGAGGCTTTTGCCTTGCAATAATACAGACTGATTATACAAGGTCAGATTATATCGACACACAATCTGTTATCATGGATTCAGTACATGATTCTGAACCCCTGTATGCAATTTTTCGTCAGTTATTTAAAAAAAAATGCTGTTCCATACATTTTAACAGAAAGATCATTCACTTTTCTATGAAACAGCAGATTTGTTTCTATAACCAATGGGAAATTTCTATGCAGGGGCATCTAGAATCATGTGCTGAATTCATGTTTAGAATTTGCGCATCTGTGTCCCTGCTACCCTGTATGCACTCCCCCTCTCCCTGTATATACTCTACTAATAGAAGCAATAGGCAGTAGGCTCGCCCCCTATTACATGGGACTTAAATTTACACCTCTGCCAAACCCTTCAGGGATTACAGGCATGTTGTTATGTATGTAATGAAATAATTTACCACACACAGGTACAAGCCAATATGGCTCCAATGCTCTTAATTATTTTTTTATCACACTGAGTTGATTGCATTCGCCATTAGAGTTATTAATATATAACTACATGATTACATGATATAGCTAAATATTAATTTATAACAGAAAGCTGTGCTGCTGTGGAGTTTGTTGCGCCACTTCTTCCCAGCGAAAGCAATGGGAAGTGGTGAAGGGCAGGCATTTTGGGGGACTGTCATAAGTAATTTTGATGTTTGAAAAGTGCTCATTCTCAGCCTAATTTGAATGAATGACTTTTGATTTGATGAAAAATACCAATAAAATGTTAATATTATGATGATGTCAATGCATTAACAAAAAAAGATTATCTCCTATTGATTGACTGATTTGATATTATTGGTTAAAGCTATCTCATGTTATGCATTTTCCTGAGAACTATTGTTTTTGTTTAATCTGATACCTGATTCATAATAATTTCGTAAATGCGTAAGTTTCGATCCCGTGGGAATATCGGGATAAAAAGTATCATATGTGTTAATCCAGGAAATGGTCTATCTATGTGCCAATTTTCATCCAAATCTGTTCAACAGTTTATGCGTGATTGAGTAAGAAATATCCAAATATTTTTACAAACTTTCACATTTATAATATTAGTAGGATAATAGGATTATGTCATCTTTACACTATGATAATAATATTCAAATCATTATCAGGAGGGTTTTTATTTTTATTCTCTTCAGTACATATTATTGATTTTTCATCAAGTGCAGACATTGCTTTAAGTTCATAGTATTTTTTTGCTTAAATTCAAGTAGGACAAGATGCTGTCATCTATAAAGACTACACAAAAAAAAACTGTGTTTTCACTTGTTAAAGCAAATGAGAGCAGGTGCATGGAATTTTTAATAGAAAAAATCTTTGTTAATTTGAACAGTTACAATCAGCATTGCTAATGTTTCATTGTAGATAACCTGTTATTTCTGTAGTACATACTTTGTTTTGAACAATAGTGATTCTAGAATATTCTATTAGTACTAAAAATACCATAATTATGTCAATGTCATAGCGGTTACATAAAAAAGTACATCAAATATCTCACTAAAAGAAGTCCAATAGTTTCAATTGTAGAATCAAACTAAATTTTAAATAGTCCATCATGGTTGATGAAGTACGAAGTCATTTGTTGAACACAGGAAACCACAATATATAATTAGGGCATTGTTTTTGCTTGTGTGTATATCATGTCATTGATAAGATAAATATTGAGTATTGATATCACAGAATTAGGCAACACAAGGTTGTGTGCCCAACTGCCCAAAAACAATCAACTGATGAAGCCTAACAGTGAGTATGTATGATTATTGTTTATTTTGTCAATTATTTCCTGTTCCGTGGCAGTCTCGCAATTGGGAACCTGTGTATTTCATGTGCAGTAAGTGATAAAACAACCCTCTGATTGAAGAAACAGCTACAATAATTGGGACTATATAATGTCAAAGTTGTTACCCGCTGGACTCTCTCGTGAGTGCAGAGTGCGACGACGGTGTGATGTGTTGCTCGGCCATAGACGACGCTGAGGGACACACGCGGCTGCTTGTGTGGGGCCTGCGCAGGCCGCCCGCGCGCGCTACCTTCCCGGCACCATGCCAGGGCGAGCGCTACGACGCTGTCTCCGCATCCACTGCGCTACACTGACTCACTACCACATCACCAGTCCACACTCGAGTCTCACCGTCCGCTTCGCACTTGCTATCCGTATTCAACACGTATCGCCACACGAGTAATGACACACCGTGAAGTTATCTGAAACAAAAGATGAAATACACAGTCAGCGATCGAACAATGCTGCGTTACATAAACATTTTAACAATTAGCACTACCTGTCACCGAAGCAGAAAAATTGAACAAACTAATAATTGGGCACTAACACACTGATAAATAAACACGATGATTACTAAGAATTTCTAGACTTTCAAGTAACACGTTTTATAGAAATTATTGTAATGGATGACACATCAAGGACAGAGCTACGATTTTCGAGTTATTTTTCAATCCATTCTACACAGCTGGCTGGCTGTCATGTACAGTATTGCCATTAAACAAAACGGAATAACTACCATTTATTTTTTCTTTGGTAGGATTTTTGTGGTAACTTTTCAATCGTGTGAAGAAAAATATTGCTATAATTTTTTTATGCGCCAGCATAAGTATAGAACATTTCAATTATGAATTAAAAAATAATCAAATTATTATATTATAACTATAATCATTTTATTATAACTACAGCTCGAGAATTGAGGCGTCCCAATCGTGTTCTCTTTAACCGACTACAAAAAAGGAGGAGGTTCTCAATTCGACCGTTTTTTTTTGTAAGTGTGTTTGTAACGCGATATCTCCGGCAATTGTAAATCGATTTCAAAACTTATATTTTAAATGGATAGAGTATGCCTCAGGGGCGGTCCCATATAAATTTTATTAATACTTTGCTTGGGTAGTTTTTCAGGTCTTTTTATTACGTATTTTTCCCACTTAGTTTATATTGACGATAACTTACTGTCATTGAGACTTACATAGCAAGTATTGTTATACGAATAACGAATTCTTCAATAGAACTAAGGTCAGACAAAATGAGGGTTTATAACACACTGTGAGTCGGTTGTTTTTTTTTTTATAAAAAAGTTTCGTTTGTAGTATTGATGCGTGAGGAGTACGAACTTGCGCAGTTTCATATTAATCGTCCGAATGATACATACATACATTACAAGCATTTTAAAAAGCGTTTATCCACAATTTAATGTTCGTATGAGTATACGAGACTGTCGTCCTAACAGCATTTTCACAACTTAGGCTTCTGTTTTTACTTCGATTTATAAGCTCAAGCTGCCGTTTACCACGGTTTTGATATTTAATTTGATTAATTGAACATATTTCGTGAAATAATAACTATTTTTACCTCACGAAATATGTTCAATTACATTATTGATCCATTGAATTTAGGGAAATTTAAAAAAAAATACCAAAGTAGAAACTTTGAACTCGGCAACATTTTAGTAGTAATTGAATTAGGAGTGTGAGTGCGAGTGAGTAGGAGAGATAACAACAACAAAGCGAACGAAGGAGACAGATTTTCATATTTATTTATACTGCAGTATGTTAAAAATGCCCGTAGAATAGGAATCGAGTCCAAAAAACTTCCGCTTACTGTATATATAGAGTTTAAATAAGCATTTATTACTCATGAATTATTCAAAACAGTGGTACAGTTTTTATTGTTTTATTTGTTTACCTTATGAAATGGCTATTATAACGTGTTCATTAAATAAATATCTTCAGCGCTAAGCTAGCGTCTAAAATGTAATCTGTGTTTTGGCGAAAGATTTTACTAAAATAGAAAGGACCACCACCTTTGTAAAGATTAGTGTATGACCTATTAAGACCCAAATATGAATGTCTATTTTATAGGGATAGGGAACAGATGTTCCGACAATACTCAACATGAATAGCTCGATTTAAACAAATAGGTAATATCACACGGCGACCACGTCGCGTTCGGGAGAACTCGAGTTGACTTTTAGCAAGTCTCCCGACGGGAACGCTTTGAATCTTGCCATGCAATAATGCAATCGAAGTCTCGCAGTCTTCTAGGTACTTAGCATCACTTTCGTAGTGGATGGTTTGCACGTCTATGGGCTGAAAGAGGAAATTAAATCACCAGACTTGGTTTCTACCGACTTCGGGAATGTGATACTTCACAAAATATCGATTCCCGCGAATCGTGCGGGGCAATGTCACCCGGTGCGCGTGAAATATCTACGTGCTAGACTAGGTACTTAGGTAGGTAGTTATGTAGTCGGTCAGTTTATTTATGCATATAACTTCGGTATTATTAGACCTACTAAAACCTTCCTGAAAGTATGTAAGTAGATCAATTTAATGAAAGAGACATCAAAATTGGTTCATTCGTTTTTTGAGAAAATCGCGGACATACGTCATACATACATACATGCATGCATACATACATTCGGGTCGAATACAGAACCTCCTTTTCTGAAGTCGGTTAAAAATAATGATTACCTACTGTTATATTTGTGATGACACGGGGCGCTTTATCCATTGCTCATAGGCTAGGGACCAAAAGTAGAAGATTTAAAAAAAAACACGCAAACTCTGTTGCTTTATTTTAAAAACGCTAAGTATTAGAAAACACCCCCTGAGTGATGTGTACCTAAGCAAGAAATCACTCGACCTACATACTTATAGTAAAATTCTATCACGCCGAAGATCTTCTGTAAGGTGGAGTGGACCCATAAATGCACTGGTTGTGGAAATTTTAAGTAAATAAGTACCTGGTACTAACAGATTTTTCTGTTGGTAACAAGTAAGTACCTATAGCAAACAAAGGTTACCTAATAATCACTAGGTACTTCCACATGCATGATTTATTGCACTCAATAGCGCACGTTTATTGCTATTATGTTGTTATGATCGTAGAAAATTCTAACCACAAGCAAGGCCAGAGGCAACGATTGATTTAGAATTGAATAAAGGCTCCTACAAACAGGCGCGACGCGCAACGCGAATCGCGCGCGACACAAAGGCACCGCTCGTTGCGCGACTTGCGGTGCCTTAAGCCAGAGACACATTACTGTGTCGTGTTGTGTCGTGACTCGGGATACACCAATCAAACGAATCTGTTCAGGACTATGTCAAATTAGAGTTTTGATTGGCTAACACTGCGTTAGAAGGCGTCACGACACGCCACGACACGTAAGTATGTTCCGCCATTAGTGTCGCGCGCGATTTTATCGCGTGTCGCGTCTGTTTGAAGGAGCCTTAAGTGGTCATTAGCAAATGCAGAGGTTGGATTTTTGAGATGGGCCACAGCCGTTGTAGCTACAAGAAAATGATCTTACGAGACTGTCCTTAACTTTTTGAGTACCTAATTGCTAACTGCATTCACAGATTTTGGAAAAATGGTACAGTCACCTAGAAAAACGTAATTTTTTAACTTTTCATCGTTAGGATGCCAATCGATGCAGTTTCGTAGTAGGATTAAAAGATTTCCAGACCAACTAAGGTTACAGTATTAGAAAAGTCAAACACCGCAAACAAATTTTTCCTTTTTTATCATTTTCATAACATAAAATGTCAATTGGTAACTTCCTAGAAACATCAAGTCAGACGTGTGCTCATCACACATCGTGCAACGCAAGTGGCGACACCAGTTTGAAGGTGTGTTTAATTAAAGCGATCAAGGACGTCATTGTCTGGCGCATGACCTTAAAGTCTACAACCCAAATCTACATAATTATCTATATTATGTAATACCTACTTTGTAGACAATACAACACGAAGACTTTGAATAGTTTTCATGGCCACTTTCACCATTTTAAGTTTGCTTTGTAGGTGAGTGGGTAAGGATGTAAGTATATGAGATATCGCGGTTCTGTAGGCGGGGCAAAGGGCCAGTGGTGAACGACCGCGCTGTCGCGGTGTCCGCCGTCCGGTCGGACGGGCGCGGCCGCTCCTCACTAATATGGAATAAGCTTGAAAATGATTATGTATGTGGAAACCCGATGCAACTACGGCGAGTGGCGACGTGTCATACATAGTAAACAGGTACGGTCTTTGTTATAACGGTAGGTGATCAGTGGCGGCTGAACTTTGGTGATAACTGCGTACGGAACTGCAATGCAAGCAGCCCGTGGCTGTTAGTTTGATGACTGTATCCAGAACCAGTTCGCATGAAGTCAGATAGTAGATAGAGGCCAAACTTTTCCAAACCAGTCCTAAGTCCACTCCAACTTGAGGTAGGACTTGTTTGGACTCAGCGGAGGCCTTAAAGTCCCTAAGGTTCTCAATCTGACTAAACTCTTTTGATTCACATAAACAACCTCAAAAAATGAAGGGGAAGATGGTTATTAAAAGAATATTATATTGACCTGTAGTTTTTCATCGCTAGTTTTGTCAAAAAATGCACAAGAAACCATAAAATGGATTCCCGGAATTGCAATAAAGTTGGTCGTTTAGTCAACACTTGAAAAGGAAATAATGAACCCTGCGTCAATAATTAATACATAATATTATGTGACAACGTGCTAGGTAGTCAACTAAACCAGTCAGGAAATAAACAAAACAATCGTCGCGTGCCAAATAAACATATGGAACGACCACTAAGCTGCCCCCGCCGGAAAATGAGCAAAATTGTTTTGTGACTCACAAATAGATATTTAAACCTGTAAGTAAGTGGTAAAAAATTATTTCAAAATTAAATGAAAATTAAATTATGTATTAGTATTTATTCTTGTATTTTATAGACATTTCCTAGCTATTTATCCCTTTTGTTGCACCTGCCATGTTTTGTCTCTGCATCACCCTAAGGTTGACTGGTAGAAAATGCCTCAGGCATTAAGTCCGCCTTTGTACAGTATTTCTTTTACTTGTGCATAAAGTGTTAATAAATAAATAAATAAATAAATAAAAAAAAATAAATCTGAATCAGACCGGTAAAGGGTAAAAGTAATTATAAGCAAGCAACAACAACAGCACTTGCTCGAAATTAAACCTGTATAAGTAAGTAGGTTGTTATACTTCAATCTCATCTCAAGGAACTTGCTGCTGCGGGCGAAACATAACCAGCACTCACCAGGTGCACCTGCCAGGTAGCTACACAACAATTAATTCAAGTTAAAGCAACTCGAGAAGTTGGTCACGTGACGCCTTGTTATTGAACTGCGTGCGCGTGAGTTGACCAAATAAAAAAATAACGCAAATCGCCGTCGTCGTCGCCACTCGCCACTCGGCGCAGTAACTAATTTGTTATTCCAACATGACCTTCCTTGACTCTGAACGTTTATCCTCTCCTCGGCTAACAAAAACGTAACCGGCTCATTGTCTTAAAACGTAACATTGGCTCTGGCTCCGTATACCTACTGTAAATGTCACGGCTGGATTGTTACATTTTATTGTTTGGATGCGTGTATTATGTATTTTATTTGTTACTAGCCACAGTGCGGTTGATAAGAAATAATCACTTCACTAGTGCTATTAAGATGAAACTAATTCTTAGTAGGTATTAGGTACTCTATACCGCGACTTGGATTTATAATGTATTTCTGCGAATTTTTATTCTGAATCAGTTTTTGATTGATTGAGGAATCGTTATGCGAATATGTGCTTTGATGGAGGTTTGATATGGCCTATTTTGGTGTGATTTCGGATGCGTATCGAGGGGCTATGCTACAAGGCCGCGGGTCGACAACCGCAGTGGTGCAGCCACGTGCGAAACCAGCTCACCTCGACAACAACGCTGCGGAGCCTGCGCACAGTGGGCGAAACTGAGCAACACAACACCCATGATATATTTAGGTAAATAGGTATAGACAACATTTCAATTCAAAATAGGTACCTAAGTACAATTCTTGTTCTTATTTATTTTTGCCAAACCCAAATAAATATTTTAACATTTGTTAATTTATTATTACGGATATTTTATGAGAAAAGGTTTCAATTATTCTTAAATTATTATAACTTAGACTAACTTAAGTTAGAAATAAAGAACCAAAAATGAAAAATCTCAAATACAGTGAAACCTGTTTAATTGTGCCCTGGATATATGAGAAACCCCTGTTATTGATAATTACAATGAGAGCTCGACACTTTTTGGGAATTTTCAGACCTTGTTAACTGAGATTAGATTTCATAGATATTTTTCTATGTTTACCCGTAACATATATGTATTTACAGAATTATAATCATTAAAGTCATCAACACAACTCTCTAAGACCAAGTAATCCTACTGAATGATTACTTCATGAAATCTTGACATTTTAGGATTATACTAAGTTAACAAGTTGTATTATTGATTGTAATGATTATAATTCTGTAAATACATGTTACGGCCGCGAATCATAATTTAATCAACGTTGCAAAAAACGTAAAAAAAATTGAATTTCGCGGGCTACCTTAGCGCTTCCCCCATTTATCAGGTTGCTTTAGACAAGCTTGTTTACAAACTGCCTAATTTCTTCCATACTTGCTTTGTATAATCATCGTGCATCGGTATAATTGTGCAACATAAAATAATGCATTTCTTTTACATATTTATGACTAGCTGCGCCCCGCGGTTTTACCCGCGTAAATGTCGATGCCTGGGAATATAGGGATAAAAAGTAGCCTATATGTTAATCCAGGGTGTCAGCTACCTACCTCTATACCAAATTTTAGCAAAATTGGTCCAGCCGTTTGAGCGTGAAGAAGTAACAAACATATGTATAAACACACACACACACACACCCCCTCACAAACTTTCGCCTTTATAATATCAGTGTGATGACCCACATAGACATACTTGTATGTTCCACACAGTGGGACCCTCTATAATTAAGACAACTGTCATGTTAACCTGCCTATTTGGGAAACTGGGTAAATAAATACTCTATAAAAAATTCAAGGTCCCTTGAGATCCCAGTTAAACAGGTTTCACTGTAGTTTTTACTTACAAAATAAAAATTATAAACTTCTCAATGTGTTATTTTGAAATGTCTTCATTTTGTAATTCAATGGAAAAAAAAGGTTGTAAGAAGAAAATTCTATGATCAGCTGTTTTAAAATTAATTCGGATAGCCTGCTGGCCGGTTCAGGTAAAACATCCGGTAGCTTTTTTATTAAGGGCAAGTGCTTTGCTTTGTATGACACAAACAGACGAGGGTTTTGCAAAAACTTAACAATGCAAGTTTCTACTCAGTTACACATAAAGCTTCTTGTTGGCAGGGGGACCTAGTACAGGTAACAGGGGACTATGAATAAATAACGAGAAATGTAATTAACATTTAGACAACATAACAACAGATCTTCAACATAGTACCTTCTTCTTTGACAGCCTTATCTTATTTTTTTTTTTTTTTTTTGTGTTTTGTTCTGCTCTGCTAGCTCATATTTTATTTTAATTCAACAACTATACAAGGTGTAACAGAATAAACGCAAGTCCTGAAAGTAGTTTGTTCATAATTGATTACTGAATGAATTTCGGTAACATTTAAGATAGGTATTTTTTTCTAATTATGTATTTTGCCATACTGATCGCCGATTGAGCCAAAGAAAATTAAATCTTATGTCAAGGCAATAAGACTCAATTTTGAATGCATAAAGTAATGATAGGGTCAACACAATTTACTTAATAAAAATAGCTTTAAAAAAAAATTGTTTTGATCATTGTATTATGCTTTTAACTCAATGCTCTAATTAGGGTGTATGAGGTCTTGCGTTCATTATGTTACGCATTGTATAGTGTGCGTAAGTACTATTAATCTGTCTGGCAGTGCTGTGCACTTTATGTAAGTGACGAATTCACAATTCCTAAAACTGTAGGTACTTACCTACTTACATAAGTGATTTTCGTTCGTGATGTCTTATTGAGTAAGTCGTTGAAGTGTGACATAACAATAAATAAATAAATAACCAGATGAATGTATGGAGCAAAGGATTCTAATTCTATATCAAACAGAGAGCCCATAAGACGAGTAAAATCCTTATTAAAATTGCTAAATTCGATAGTTGACAAATACATTTAATAGTCAGCGGGAGTGCAACTAAATCAATGTGCAGTCGAATTGGGGTGCACGGTGCACCCTTGGGGAGTCAACGACCGGCCCAGTGTGGCGCCCGCGCCCCCGCGACCCACCATACGCGATTTCTCCGGCGCCCTAGCGGTTCAACGACCCTTCAACGAACCCCCTGTAAAACCTTTAGCGAGCCAGACAGATCAACTCCCGTTCATAAACAAACGACCGGCGGCATAGACAGGTATGTAGCTGTATACCTATTTAATATGGTATGTACAGACTAGACATGTGGGATAGCTATAGCCAGTGCAGCAGTCACGGGAGACACGCGATCTTTGTTTTCATGGAGACGACGGAACAGTTTATGGGGAACGGACGTTGTTTGAGTAGATGAAAGTAAGCATTGTGCGTAACTGCGTGTGATGATATTCATAAGTGGGTACATGGATAATGTTGGTGGCGGTACTGGATTCATAATAAAATATGGCAGTCATTACTGGAGCTGGTTGTTTGATTCACGTTCCACATACTCTTACATGGCGCAGCCGGTAATTAATAAAGTACAATAGAATCCAGTTAACAGTGAGTGAAATAAAGACGATAAATAGTGCAAATAAATAAAATTCAATAAAAAATAGCAAAAATGGAAACAGTGTTAACACCGCCGTCACCGTTCCAATTTGATGAGAACTATATTGATGTGGCATCGGGCAAGCTGAGTGACAGTTGGGAAAGATGGAAGAAGGGCTTTACGATATATTTCAATGCGTGTGAGTTATCGACAAAAACACCAGTGATACAATTTAACATTTTTCTGCATATAGTAGGCGAGCAATGCCGCGAAATATTAGAACAAAGCAAAGAAACAACTTTAGACGGTGCGTGTAAAAAATTAGATGAACATTTTAAAACGAAGAAAAATTTAACGGTGGAACGGCACAAGTTTTTTACACGAGATCAGCAACAAAATGAGTCAATAGATCAATATGTGTTTGATTTGCGGAAATTGTCTAAAACGTGTGAGTTTGGAAATTTGAATGACGATCTTATAAAAGACCGACTTGTGTGTGGAGTGACAAGCCCAGCAATTAGAGAACGATTATTACGAGAAGGGGACCTTACTTTAAATAAAGCCTTGGAGATATGTCGAGCCGCGGTCGTTTCAAGAATGTATTCAGAGAACATAAAGAAGGAGAATGAAGCAGTTCACAGTATTGAACAGGACAGTAATATACAAGAAGGAAAAAACGAGATATGGGCATTACAGCGTCATAATAAAAAAGGAGCAGTGCGATCACGCGGTGGACATGAGCGAGGGGGCGCAGGCTGGCGAGGCGGGCGCGGGGTCGCCGCAGACGCCGCTCGTCCGATGCAGCAGCCGACAAACAGACCGCGCACGACGCGCCAGTGTGGCAGATGTGGTAGTATGCACGGAAGGAATGCTTGTCCGGCGTATGGTAAGAAGTGTCTACGCTGCTCAAAAATGAACCACTTCGCAAAAGTGTGTGGTGTGTACTTTGTGGAGGCATCAGACGAAAAGGTAATATTTGCATTAAATAAAGACTTGAGTGATTGGACTGTAGATTTGAAAATTAATGAGCATTGCATAAATTTCAAGTTAGATACGGGCGCAGATGTTAATGTGCTACCGATGCGGTTCTTGTCCAGACTAGGAATACCCGTTGATAAAATATTGCAAACTAATACTAAATTGAGCGGTTATTCAGGTGATTTAATTACGGTCTTAGGGAAAACACATTTAAAAGTATATCATAAGAACAAGTTGTATTTATTAGAGTTTAAAATTGCAGATGTAAATAGCACGCCTATATTGGGACGTTATGCTTGTGTAGAAATGAACTTAATTAAGAGGGTTATGTCTGTGCAGAGGTCTGATATTAAATCCAAGATAAATAAAGATTATAAAGATGTTTTTGAAGGTATAGGTTGTCTACCGGGGGAGTATAACATTCAATTAAGGGACGACGCCGTCCCCGTAGTGCATGCGCCTCGTAAATTGCCATTTGCGATCAGCGAGGACGTTAAGAAAAAGTTATTGGAAATGGAGTCACAAGGTATTATAGCAAAAGTAGAGGGTCCCTCTGATTGGGTTAGCAGTATAACTGTAGTTAAAAAATCGAACGGAGATTTAAGGATTTGCTTGGATCCGAAAGAATTAAATCAGGCTATCAGGAGAGAACATTTCAAGCTACCAACGATAGATGAAATAGTGTCAAAATTAGCAGGGGCTAGGTATTTCAGCACATTAGATGCTTCTTCAGGGTTTTGGAACGTGAAATTAGGAGAAAGTAGTAAATTCTGTACATTTAACACACCTTTTGGTAGATTTAAATTTTTACGAATGCCTTATGGCATATGTTCGGCCTCAGAGATCTTTCACAAGAAAATATATGAACATTTTGATGATATAGAAGGTGTGTGTATGTATATTGATGATTTATTAATATATGCCTCAGATCAAAACAAACATGACGAGATTTTAAAGAAAGTACTAGAAAGATGTAGAAAAATAAATTTGAAATTAAATATAAATAAGTGTAAATTTGGTTTACAGGACATAAAATACTTAGGTCATCGTATTACAAAAGATGGATTGAGCCCAGATGATTCTCACTTGACAGCAATAAAAAACATGCAAGTACCAAAGAATAGAAAAGATGTCGAACGATTTTTAGGATTGATTACGTACGTAGGCTCGTTTGTTCCGAATCTTTCAGATAAAACGTTGCCACTGCGAGAGTTACTTAAAAAAGAAATAGAATGGCATTGGGATGACCGTCATGAGCAGTGTCTCACTTATTTAAAAACGTGTTTAACGAAACGGCCTGTTCTTCAATATTATAGTTTGGATAAGCCAATAGTCATATCCGTGGATGCCAGTTCCACAGGGTTAGGTGCGTGTTTAATGCAAAATGGGCTTCCTGTATGTTATGCTTCGAAAGCTTTAACTATCACAGAACAAAGGTATGCGCAGATTGAAAAAGAATTGTATGCTTCCGTCTTCGCCTGTGAGCGATTTTATGCATACATTTTTGGGCGTTCGGATGTAACAATAGAAACGGATCACAAACCGTTAATCAGCATCATTAAAAAACCAATTGTTGATGCTCCGTCCCGCTTACAGAGAATGCTGTTGAGACTACAACGCTATACATTTACGTTAGTTTACAGACCAGGAAAACATTTGTACATTGCAGACGCGTTATCTCGTGCTTACGAAATGACGCCGCATGTGAGCGAAGGAACGTCACAAAGTCTAAGTAGTAGTAGGGATGAAGTATGCATATTGACCGATAGCGTGAAAAATAAATGCGAATACTTTACGGACGCTCAATTCATAGACATTCAGAAGCAGCTAGAAATAGATGAAGAGATGAGTGAATTAAATAAACATGTTTTACAAGGTTGGCCTGAAAATAAAGATAAAATAAAAGACAACATAAAACCATACTGGAAATTTAGGGAGGATATAACAGTAGCAAATGGGTTAATCTGGAAATTGGACAAAATAATAATACCTAAAGTTATGAGAAAAGACATGTTAAAAAAGATACATATTGGACATATGGGAATAGAAAAATGTAAACTACGAGCTAGAGAAATAATATTTTGGCCCGGTATTAACAATGATATAGAAAACATGATTAAAAGTTGTAATATTTGTTTAAGGCATAGAAACAAAAATCAAAAAGAAGAGCTAAATTGTCATGAGGTTCCTGACAGACCATGGGCTAAGGTAGGTATAGACTTATTTCAATATAAAGGTACGGACTACTTGTTACTAGTGGATTATTTCAGTAAATATTTCGAGTTAATTAAATTACACAGCACAACTTCTGGGAGCATAATTAATCATTTAAAAAACATATTTAGCCGTCAAGGAATACCTAATACTATAATGTCAGACTGTGGACCACAATTTACATCATTTGAATTTAGGAAATTTGCATCAAATTGGAATTTTAATCATAACACGTCATCACCTTATTATCCGCAGTCGAATGGGCAAATTGAACGCACAGTTCAAACAGTAAAAAATATTATTAAAAAGTCAACAGAAGACAATACGGATTATCGTCTAGCATTGTTAGAATGCTTAAATACACCATTGGGAAGTGATCTAGCATCACCAGCAGAGATTTTACAAAGTCGACAATTGAGAAGTATTGTTCCTACACCAATAAAATTATTGGTTCCAAAGGTACATTATAACATAAAACAGAAATTAATAAATAGGCAAAATAAACAAAAAGAATTTTATGATAAAAGTAGTAAGAACTTAACTCCGTTACAAGTTGGACAAAATGTAAGATATTTCGATACAATTAAAAATTATTGGGTACCAGGTTTAATTGAGCGAATTCACAGAAATCGCTCATATGCTGTTCGTTTACAAAATGGAAAAGTAGTTGTAAGGAATCGAAGGCACTTAATAGCAGATCACTCGCACAGACATAGCCCCCCTCGAGACTATGAGTTTGATTATGATTGTGAAAATTCATCGTGTCAGAGAAATGAAAATCGTGAGCCGTCATCTAATAATAATTATGTTACTCGTTCTGGCAGGACGGTGCGACCGCCGAATAGATGGGGGTATCCGTGAAAAGTACCTAAACAATGCACCACAATATAATCTTCATCCGTATTATCAACGGCAACGTAATATTGATATTAATCAGAATCAAATGTATGTTACAGTTTAATAATAAGATAACAATTGCAAATCAATGTGTGTGTTAGTTGAAGAATAAAATATTTATATTTTCATATTAAATGTCGTAGACATAATGCCTACCTACGTAACTTCTTTCTAAGTAAGATAATTAAATTGTACATAATTAATAAATTAATGAATGAATTGATATAATGAATTGTGAAATACATTGATTAAATTAAATTACTCAAGTTTAGGATACAGTAATAACGATGTTACTGTTCAATGTAAGCATTGAGATTAGTTATAAGTATATTTATATTATGAGTGCGCATTAGCTGATTATGCTTGTCAAAATGAAATATGAATGATATTAATGTATATACTAACATATATATTTTATACTTGTTACTATTTAATGGAAATTAAAGTTTTTTTTTTTTTCTAATTTTTGTGAGGGAGGAAGATGTGATGATATTCATAAGTGGGTACATGGATAATGTTGGTGGCGGTACTGGATTCATAATAAAATATGGCAGTCATTACTGGAGCTGGTTGTTTGATTCACGTTCCACATACTCTTACACTGCGTATGCTTATGTTTGAGGCTTTGCAGTTTATAATGCACTTACGCATAATGCAAGATGTAAAATGTTAGAAGAACCAGCTGAGATTCTTAAGGTCAGATGCATGTAAAAAGTTGTGACTATTTCTGTACAGCCAGTAGCCGCCACGGACACACTATACGAGAAATAAAACGGCGCCGTTCGCCATGTCGGTAAGCGGTCCCAACAAGTTTGTGTGAATGTGTGTCGCAACTCGCAAGTACTGTGACCATGCCATGTCCGCAAACATCAGTCTTACCAAGATGGAGCCATGTTATAAAGCGACGATGTAATGCACATGGAGCATGAAGGTATTAGTGAAGGAACACGGGCCAGAGCCGAGGCACGAAACTCGGTAAGCGTCGACTGCCATACCACGCGCGACTGAAATAAACTGCGCTCAATGAAATCGATTTATGCATATTAATAAAGTTCTGTTACAAGCGGATCATTCGGACATTTGCAACGGACATATTATTATTTCATTGTAAGAGTTTCTTATTTGAAATAAACTATGTATAGTTACAAATGGAAAAGTTGTATCACGGACTAAATCTGTGCTATAACGTAGACTGCCCATTTGACCCAATTAACTCGCACTTATGAAATGCAAACGTTGCACTAACAATGCAATGCGGACCTAAACAAAGAAAAGAACATTGTTTTCATAATTTAAAACATTTATACAGCGTGATCTTTTGTTGCTAGCAGAACATCTAATGGCATATCTTCAGTAAAATATTGCTTAGGTGCTAGAAATCTAAAACAAAATAAGTGATAGCAACGTTAAATGTTGTGCTCAGAACAGAAAATAAAGCGAATGGCGGCTGTAGTGTGTAAATGTATCTGAAAAACTATAAATATCGCTTTCGGTTCAATACGAGCGGAGAAAGCTATGGTGTTGCAACCGTGTCGGCCGACGTGTAGCCAAAAGGTTTCGTGACGACAATCTGTGCCTCTTGCATAACTTTCCGCGTTCACCACGATCACGATCAACCTCTCGAATATAAACGATTTCTCCAGTTGGGAAAAGTAAAGATTGACTGCTCTCACTGAACTATTGTTTTCATAGAAGCATTGCATCGTCGGTTTAAGCCTCAGGGTACAGCTACACTTCCAGGAAGTTGAATATTTAATTAAGCACCTACTTAAAATACATAATTACTTCAGTATTAATGCCAATTTCCGAAAAACATATTGAGGACGTACGATCAGAAGTGTGTCAGCGAAAAGAATGAGTTCAAGTCTACGGCCGTTTACGCAACACGCGCAAGTGGGCCAATATTGTATCTGATTCTGTGGGCTTTATACCCACGGAGGTACTTGCCACACGATGCAATATAATCAAGCATGGGCGACGAGATTTTGTTGTAGTTTCTGTAATATTGCCACTAAAAATGGGATGTCTGTCTTCCAACTTGTTCCAACCGTTACAAAGAGGTGGTGAACAAGTAATGGATTCCTTTTTGGTTATATATTTATTGTCTATTTAAAAGCACTGAAAATGGTTATGACATTATGAAAAACTGTGCTAATTTTGCAATTATTGAAATCTGGCCGTTGAAGCTGAAGCTCCTCGCAACAGGTAAATAATTTGTGGTGATAACAAATTATTTGAGCACTCCTGAAGGTAAGATTCCTCCTACAGATAAGTATGTCATTGTAAAGACAGAGAGTGTTTTATTACATTCAGACATAGAATGCGGACGTATTCCTGCATGTCGGATGTCATGTCAGTAGCAGACAGGTGTTGGGCGCCTATTTCTGTAGCGGTGTGGTGTTACGTAAGTACTGCCACGTGCTGCGTCCACACAACAAACCGTGCCGTGTGTAAATAACACAGATATGGTGTTTATTTTATTTCCATAATATTATGAATTTATTTAAATTCCGTAACTGCGAGACTGTGTCACTGTGTTAAGTTTTGAGTTTTAAGATGGTCCAAAATTGCAAGATATTTCTTTGAGCGTTTTCGCATCGTTCAGTTGGGTAGCAAATAAAATATGATATTACTAAACTAAGGTATGATGAAATGGATCAATGATCAAAGTTTCTTTGACAAAATCGAGCCCACAAAGGTAGTTCTTTTCGGTCGTCTTAGCTGTTTGAAAATATATATTAAATTGAGCCGTCTTTTTGTCGTTTATAGGTCAACCCTGCAACTGCGTAGGCCTTTTCCTTTGTCCTTTACCTATCAAATCGTTGTCAACGAAAGAGTGTCGAAGTCAAGGACGGGTGTGTAGGTGGATGGATGATGCCTCTAGCTCTTTCGAAATATTCAGTTACTAAGTCATTATGAATAAGATAGTGGAGAAATGTCCAGCGGCACGATTTATTTGAAACTATTTCTGTACATGAGTTTGCTTTGTTAAAGCAAACTCATGTACAGAAATAGTTTCAAATGTTGCAACAAATTGTTCAAGATATGGTACTTATGGTACATGGTACTTGCGGTTGGTCTGGACACTAATGTTGTTTGTTCAAACCACTGAGGCGGTTCTGTGCCGCGATCATCAATAGCCCATTATGTATTAACCGCTAAATCAAACAAGTGTTATGAATTATAACCTTGTCCTCATTTACACGTATCGATTGTTGAGCAGTTTTTAATGTTCTTACAACCATTGCTCTATGCAGTAGTGCAGTACAGATTGCATGTTCAAGTTTTGCAAACCCCAAGACTAGGAAACCCAACCATCCAAAATGGGATTTCCCAAACTTTTTATAAATCATTATTTTTTGTCTCTTTACATGAATTTGGAGAGTTCTCACTATCGCTATACACCCGACAACTGAGATTAAGCTTCAAATGATAACGCGCATTTAATTTTGTAACAGGAAAAATGCTTACGCAGCTCAGTTGCAGGGTTGACCTATATACGACAAAAGGACGGCCCTAATGAATATTTACATTTACAGAGACGTTTGTTTATGTCCCTATAATGAAATCTAATCTGTTCAAGGTAAGTGTAATCTTCAAAATAAATAACGTTTGCCAGCTAGCGTGCTATGCAGAATGTGCGTGAACGATAAGGACTCCAATCTTACCTATATTCGATATCAATGTCAGTGGGTTAGACGTCCACAATAACAAGAATACTTATTCAAATGAAAGAATTGTATATTGCATGTAAATGGCATTGCTGCATTGTAACAGTAGGTAATGAGAGGTGTCGGGTGAGCCGCGTCCGGGACGCCCGCCGCCGCCGGATCGATACGTACGCGGCTGCCACCGCCACTACCCTGCCACCTTGTACCCCTGCCAATTCACCAGACCCCGCTCAGCTCCAGACAGATGATCAAAACTCATCAAAACTGTACAATAAAGGCGAATATTGTCGAATTACGTTTGATAGACATAAATAAAAAGTTAAACAAACTGGAATATTGGTAAACATTGGCATATTTCATTCAGAACTACCCGACAACGCAGCAACAATATTGGACTTATAACTTGTTTTCAATTTCAATTATTATTATCTCGAGGGGCCTGTCGTTAAATAGAGACTGAGATGCATAAGAATACTCACTTAGCATAATTAATGCTGACATAAAATACTTAAATGTAATGAAACCGTGGTTTACGCTGACACAGTCAGTTGCAACGTGGCGCTGGGTATTTATAGGTATACCTCTGTAAATTCGGTCCACACTCGGCAGAGGTAATCAAAATGGCTGCACCGCTGACGATAAGTTATCGCGAGATACGTCGGCGAGCGTAACGCAGAATGGGATGTGGGCGAATACTGGTGAAATGAGTATTGTCAATCATTCGATGACAACGGTGGAGTACCTACTCGAGTTCGTCAATATTCAACGCAGGCTATGAAAATTCAGTAACGAAAACGGAAATTTTACACAAATCCGTCGAGCGCATTGCCCAAGATTCAGGCTTGCCTAGTTTGGGGCAAATGTAAATACCGGTAATACTAACAGACAAAAGCCACAGCACAGCCGTAGCCGGTACGGAATCCAGGCCAGCAAATTGCCAACATTTTCAACGGTTACCAAACTAGTAGAAGGATTTTGGCAATACAAAGGACATTTTGCCCACAAGGAACGCGAAGCGTCGTACGAGATGTTAGGATGGCAAATATCTTCCCCCTGTACTTGCTATACTTCACATTAAATTTCTTTTTCTGGCCAATTATTGTAAAGTGTCCAAGTAGTCTCGACAATATTCTTTTTTGCGATCCGGATCTACTGTTTACTTATAATGTTGACTTATACTTTTCTGGATGTATTTTGAAAATATGGCTCGCTCGCTTCCATTTTAGCCTGGCAGACTTGTTGCCTACATCGATCGGCGATACCGGTCTCGAAGTGTATCTTTACAAATCCGGTCTGCTTTATTTTTAATATCATACGGTGCATGGCCCTGTGCAACTATGACTTGGATTTCTGAGACTGGTAAAGACTAATTTAATATGAACATCATAGATAGGTTGGTATAAGCAGATAGACATGTCAATCGGTTTACTTTTAGTGACACGGAAAGGCCACTTTTTGGAGAATAAACCGCAAAGAGGAGTCTATTTTAATTGTCTCTTACTTTTCGAGGAAGGTCTGTCATCCGCTGAAAGGCCACTTTTTGGAGAGTAAATCGCAAAGAGGAGTCTGTTTCAACTGTCTCTTACTTTTCGAGGAAGGTCTGTCATACGCTGAAAGGCCACTTTTTGGAGAGTAAATCGCAAAGAGGAGTCTGTTTCAACTGTTTCTTACTTTTCGAGGAAGGTCTGTCATACGCTGAAAGGCCACTTTTTGGAGAGTAAATCGCAAAGAGGAGTCTGTTTCAACTGTCTCTTACTTTTCGAGGAAGGTCTGTCATACGCTGAAAGGCCACTTTTTGGAGAGTAAATCGCAAAGAGGAGTCTGTTTCAACTGTCTCTTACTTTTCGAGGAAGGTCTGTCATACGCTGAAAGGCCACTTTTTGGAGAGTAAATCGCAAAGAGGAGTCTGTTTCAACTGTTTCTTACTTTTCGAGGAAGGTCTGTCATACGCTGAAAGGCCACTTTTTGGAGAGTAAATCGCAAAGAGGAGTCTGTTTCAACTGTCTCTTACTTTTCGAGGAAGGTCTGTCATACGCTGAAAGGCCACTTTTTGAAGAGTAAATCGCAAAGAGGAGTCTGTTTCAACTGTCTCTTACTTTTCGAGGAAGGTCTCAGGAGACATATAGGGCGAAAGAATTCTGAAAAGGAACCAATAACGACATTACGACAATAACTCACTCAACCCTCAGCAATGCCGAAAGTTCGCGATGCGGCCAGCTAGCAAGCAATGCAGCTAAAATTGGCACTCATCACTTAGTCGGCTACTTAACAAAATGACGCAGCTAGATGGTCGTCATGTGCGAACTAAAAATACATAATATTCAATTAACTTTACAGGGGGGTGGCGACGCGCATCTTATTACCATGGATCCAGTACATGATCTCAACCCCACTGCGTTGAAATTGTTCGTCAGTTATCAAACAAAAAAACCAATAATTCGTAGAAAAGTGCAATGTGCAAAAATGCAAAAAACCTACACGGTATACGCGGACAAAATGTATGGTACAGCAATTTTATTTTTTATCACCGACGTAAAATTTCAACCCAGGGGGCTTCAGAATCGTTTACTGAATCCATGGTAGCATGTACCTAGAAACTCTCGAAAGGAAAATAACTGAACCCTTATAGGATCACTCGTGTGTCTGTCTGTCCGTCCGTCTGTCACAGCCAATTTGCTCTGAATCTAATGTACACATATGAATCTCTGTGACCCAAACACAGACGTGTAACGTAAATAAATGAATTATGAATATGGGGGTCATTTTTGGGGGGCAATTAGAAAATTAAAAAAAAAAAATTCGCAATCTTTACCATGTGATCAAATGAAAGGGCGTACTGTGAGGATCTCAAATATCTTTTTTTCATAATTTTAAAGTTTTTTAATAAAATAGACCATTCCATTATCTCCGAAATTACTGAGCCTAAAATTTTGAAAAAATACTGAAAAAATAGTTCTATACCTATGGATTACATGAAAACCTATATATATAGAAGTCTGTGGTCTTAAGACAACATGGTATATCTCTCAATAATAATCGAGTTCAACTCGCACTTGACCGATTCTTTAAAACATGTATGTACTTATATGAGCAAAACTATGATTAAACCATGATTAAGACATGACTAAGACATGGAAAAAAATGGCATGAAGGTTGATATCTGAACTTATAGCCTGTAACTCATTGGATTTATGACTTGCTTCCTGGGCTGCTTGGTAGCTGCTGTAAACTTATAGTAGAAGGGAGATTGAGGCCTGGGTCTCGTTTAAAAAAAAAAAACTCAAAGCATTTAATTCAAATAAACCAATTACAGGCACTTCTGAATTGTCAAGGGGTTTGTATTGCTATTTGGGAGAGGTAAATACTGTGTTATGTATGACATCAATTATGTGCAATTCTCTACAACAATTTGCCAATATTTTACATGTTTAACCAGATTAAAAGAGGAAGAGTTTCTCTGTTTGTCGGTAACTCTGCATGTATTTTTTTTTAATGTATGCTCATCTATATTTTCAATGATTGTGGACCGATTTTGAAAATGTTTTTTTCATCTGATAGACAAAGATTGCGCGGTGGTCCCATTTAAATTTTATTAAATTTTCTTGTGTAGTTTTCGAGTTAGCTTCAATAATACGTATTTAATTCTCTTGGTGCATGTTGATGATGTTATAATAAAACTTTCTGCCGCTGTTGTTTACAGAGCAAGTATTGGGTACAGATTGGTGTGGGACTAGGTACCACTACTAAAAATTTTAGCAATTTTTTTAAAATTTTGTTCTCATAAAACTTTAATATTTCTCGGGACCCTGGGGTCCTGGGGTCCCTGGGGGACCTTTGGAAGGCGAGGGGCCGAAGCCAGCTCGCAGAGGCCTGTTTGTATTTTAATGAAATGAGGCACCAACCAACGATTATCCCAGTTCGCACTATGCAAGTGCACTCAAGAACAACCCTCGGTTGGTATAGGACGATTGCAGGATTTGGAATCAAAGATATTAGATTATGGGTTTGGGTGGCTAAAGTAAACTGGTTATTAAGGACTATGGCAAGTCTGTAGCCTCTTCCTGACCAATGTTTTAACTTATCATTATTATATCAAGAAAAGTTGTAGAACATTGATGAACATTATTTCAGCAACAAAAAACATGTTGTTGTGTAGTGCTACTTACAAATCGAGTGTTATTTGATTTGAATATTAAAACCATGTTAAAAATCGTTTTGTTTTGACAATTGAGGTTAATAACTCTAATTTTGGTTGATGATTTTTCAATTATAATTTAACCCCGTCAAATGCTCGACTACTACAAGCATTTTGCATGAAAGCGCTCAATGGCTTTCACAATTATGTAATTATTTTCATTTCAAGTGTATTTTTCTTTTACGAACCGGTGGTGTTCATACAACATTTAAGAGTTAATACTGTTATTCAATCATTTTTAGAAAAAAATCGTGAAATATAAAATTGAAACCTTCCAAATACAGATGAATGTGTTAATTATTCCTTTAAGTGAGTTATTGTGTAAGAATTTAACCTGAACAGGGTTTGTTTACACTATCAGATATTTCAGATCTTTGGAACAGTCCATAAATCCAAATATATCAAAATTATATTGTCACCGTCAATTCACTAAATGGCAGAAACTGATAGATTTCCAATGAATTCTGGAATGTCCTCTTTAAGATAATTGAATGGATTTTCTCATAATAGCTGACCTGTCCACCAAGTGAGTTTCCACGAGGACACTCACACTTCAATCATTATGAGGATGGGTGCATTAAAAGAGTGTCCACAAGTATCTATATTGCTTATACAATCATGAAACACAGCCTGAGTAGTCAGCCCATCAACCAACCTGCTGACCAGGTAATCTTGTTACCATGGCATTAACTATTATTGTGTAGCCTACACAATGGAGAACAATAATATAAGAATAGAACTGGCCTTGACCAGAACCATACTGACTTGACTTCACTTCTATGAGTCAGCATATAATTAACTAATGAGTCAACTTAGCTGACCATCATGAATATCATAATTTTTAGAGTTCAAACCTTATTTTGATTGCAATATAGTAAAGTCAATTCCTCACTGAGTTCATGAATATTATTCAGTAGCAATGAAAGTATTTCCACTTAACTATCTTAAAGAATATGTTCCTAATTCAGAAATACATAATGCTCCAAAGAAAATGTATTATTACTTAGAAGTATTTAGATTGATAGAGTCAGTCAAAGACATTAAAGTTGAGTCAGTCAAATTAATTCAATAAAAACAAAACAAAGGATTACCTTTAGCAAACAATTATTTGTCATATTTTAGTCTTCCCATTGTCTTTGCAGTCAAATTATGTTGAAATCTTCAATAATGTGCTGGTCGAAAAGCAAAATCTATTGTCTAAAACGATTTCCATTTTGTTCAAGTACAATAATCTCCATGTTGCAAGATAGATGCAGTATGTACAATGTACATATAGGTAGGTACATATAATTGAGAAAGGTCTCACAGACTCACCTGAATCACAGTAATTCTATAATACATTAACGAGGAAGTCATTTGAAGCCACGAGATTTATCATGACCTTCCAATAGTATTTTCCACGACACAAACGTAGGTACTCATACAAATAGAAGGAAATGAAATCAATAAATAAGTTTTCAATCGGGTTACGATAATCATTGTACTTACGTTTTCATGTAGTCCCGTTGCAGCCGTGAAATGGACACAAAAACTTAGCCTGATGGCCTAAATCAACACATTGTAATGTACTTCAAGTAAGACGCAGAATAAAATCACTAACGTAGTCCATTTATCGCGAGTGATGTTTGACAAAACTTCAAATCGATTAATTTTTCTACACTACATGAATTTACAAGAATGTTAATAATTTCACATACGGATCACAAAATGTCACTGACTTAGGATGAAATGACACTATTTAATTTTGATTCATAATGATTTTCACCAATTTTCGAGCGCTTCGAGAACAAAAACAGCTGGTTCCTCATTTATGTTTTTTTCTGCCACATACAGCGAACAAGCAAGCAAAAGCATAGTGCATAGGATGCCTTTTTACGTTAAAAACCGATTAGAACCGGCAATTATACGGTAAAAATAAAATTATTTTCGGTTTCATTGGAAAACATTATGATTTATATTTTTTACATTGGTCGAAAATTAATAAATGTAATGTATCCATACTTTCATACTAATATTATAAATGCGAAAGTGTGTTCACGCACAATGGTCCACTGAAGGACTAAGTGCGGAAACCAAACCCCTTAACATAGAACATAACATAGTGTGTCTATCTGTTACCTCTTCACGCTTAAACCGCTGAACCGGTTTAGATGAAATTTGGTATAGAGATAGTTTAAGTCCCGAGAAAGGACATCGGATAGTTTTTATCCGGATATTTCCACGGGATCGAAACTTACGCGGGTGAAACCGCGGTCACTGCTAGTTGTTTATAAAATGAACCTTGAAAGAAAAACTCAGTTCATGCCACATCTGTAATATGTTTTTTAAATTAATTTTTTAATGGCTTTTGTCAATCTGCCTAGCCTTTTTCCAACTATTTCGGGGTTGGCTTCCAGTCTCCCCGGATGCAGCTGAATACCAATATTTTACATGGAGCGACTGCCTACTTGACCTCCACAACCCAGTTACTAAGTAACACGATACCCCTTGCTTGGCAAGACTACTTGTCAAATTTTTGGGCTTCTGATTACCGCTACCGCTGTCAAAGGTCTACGAATGACAGCCGGGACCAACGGCTTTACGTGCATTCCGAAGCACGAAAGGTCCCGATATGTAATGGAAGGTCACCCATCCAGGAGCCAACCGTGACAAGCGTAGCTTAACCTTGCATCGACCCGTGCGGCTGTTATTATTTAGCCACGCGTAAACGTGCCTACACTCCTTCTTTTTCAAAGTCGGACAATAATAAAAAGTTATATCGTATAAGTTATACGTATCATTCGTTCTTTTTGCCCAACTAGCCCAACACTCTACAGTAAATAAGACATCGTAAGTAAGGCGTGAACCATGAGTATCACCCGTGATGAGTTTGAGTCAAAATTGCCACGAAAAGAAGAAGAAGAACATGATAGCCTGATAGCACTGTTGGTTGATGATTCTCAGTGAATAAAAAATCTTTACCTATTTACGTATGTAGCTATTCATGTGGGAATTATGAGGAAACATAATAAAGAAGCATTATCATTTATGTATTTAATTTAAATTCGCATAATTCAAAGAAATACATTGAAGTCTTTGCACATTTCGTAGTTTTTCTCTTCATCTGTGTGCTGAAGAATTCCGATGTAGTCGTCTTCTTTAGAAAGACACAAGTTTTTAAGAATTTCCGAAGGTGATGGCATGCTTTTATCTTGTATTGGTATGGAATCTATTAATTCTTCTATATTTTGATTGAACATGCCGTCATCACTTTTGTCCGTTATAGCAGTATGCATATTTCTTGAAGTAGGAGACTTATTATTACAGACCTCATTTTCATTAAAAGATTCAGCAATCAACGAAAAGTGTTCGGATTCCATGTCCTCCAATGACAACTTAGCTCCGGTGCGAACTAACTCAGCGTTTGCTTCAGACACATCGTTATAGTTTAATTTTTCTGTCATAGAAACCTGTTTATCGGATGACTTTGTGTCTGGTTCACTATGTTTCTGTTTAAGTTTTTCCACAAGTTCGCCTGTTTGTCTTACCACTGTCCCAGGTGGTTGCGCTTGGCATTTGTGAGTTCTCTGTGATACCTGAAATAAGAATCAGTAGCAATAAGTTACAAGTTTATACAGTTAGGTACATACGTATGCATACTCATGACGACACATCAAGTTAAACATTTCCAGTCTATGCTGACTTCTCATTGTATATCCGAAAAGCCTATATACAATGCGAGATTAGCTGAAACTGGAAATTTATAGCTTGATATACATCGCCGTGTGTACATTTTATATATCAACTTAAAGTTATAATAATACATACTTTGTACCGAAAACTCTTTTGGCAAGACGTACATTTGTAAGGCATAACACCTGTATGAATGCGCCTGTGCACGAGATAAGAAACCCGTTGACGAAAACATTTACCTGCAAATTAAACACAAGACTTCTTTTAGGCAACTGACTTTTAACTACTCATACTTCTAAGCCATTGGATATTATTGGTTATTACCACAAGTTTCGCAAGAGAAGGGTTTTTCTCCTGTATGGATACGTTGATGATTGTGAAGCGTTGATAGCTCTTTGAAAGCACGCCCACAGTAGGTACATGTGTGAGGTTTTTCATCGTTGTGATACAATAGATGCTTATGATATGACTGCTGAAATGTAAACGTTTTGTTACACTGTGCACATGCGTACGGAGTTTCACCTGTAATAAAAAAAATAATAATTACGTAGAAATTAGTAAAAAAAAAATCCCTAAGTTTATTTTTAAACTAGACTTTATGGTGGGTGATATTTGAAAACTAAAAAAAGCAAAACAATAGTAATTATCGGAATGAATTGAGCGTTATCATTAGTTAGCCAATGTGAATAGTTATTTATCGAAAATGTATAGTCGACATCATAATTATGTACGGACGCCAGCAGGTCAACCTACCCGAAACTGTCAGATTTTCCCAATCAACCTTGAACCTTATGTTTTAGCAATAAAGTCGAAAATCTATTAAAGAAATCTGACAGATTGTAGTAACTTGATGTGCTGGCGTCTGTACTTGCTATACCACTTTTGACAACAATTCCCGGTACTTCATTATGCTTGAATGAAACTATCTAACTGTCATATCGGCCTAACGACAGAATAGATCTTGTCGTTTTTGTCTATAGGGTGGTTAAGCTATTACGAGGTCGTCCATACCTTATATAGCGATAATGGCTTAGGGCGCCTGCGCCCACTGGCGGTTTGATTGTCATTCTATTATTATATTCCTATTCATCGCATAAAAAATCCCTTGCCACGCCGTACCGCCAGGGTGCGCAGGCCTTTGAAGTCATTAAAATTTATCCTGCTTCCTAAATAAATTTTAAATGATTCTGTTAGTACGAATTACCTCAAAACTAACACCAATTATTATTTTAACCTGTATGAAGACGTTTATGTTTCTTCAGGAAATATTTAGTCGTAAAACATTTACGGCATACTTCGCATTGCCATTGTTTATTATCATTTCTTTCCAATTGAGACAATTTTTCATCTTGTTGATCTGGGTTTCCTCCAGTAGTTTTGTCTACATTAGCATCAGAATTTGAATTTCCAGACAAAAATCCAAAGTGTGCTACCCTCAAATGAACCATTAAAGAGCCTCTCATTTTAAAGTTTTTTGGGCACAAATGACAGTGATAGCGGGTAAAAGTTTGACTTGAATTTTCGTCAATATTGTGAATTAAGCACCTGTGCATTCTCAGAATGTTGGCATCGATAAACTGTAAGCCGCAGATGTTGCAAGTAGTGTTTGTTTGTACTAATGTTGCTTCCGTTTTTACAAACATTGGTTCACTGCCTTGAACACATTCTTTACTTCTTGATATGTCTAAAACAGGGACTGCGTTTACCGATACCACTGGTAATTTCGGATAAATTTTCACGTATTTAACTGGAGCATTTGTTGCAGATGACGCAGTTTTATTTTTAACCACCGACGTTTTCGGTTTCTTCTGCTGCGTTGTGGATTGATTTTCCGTATTACTTTTTTCATTCGAACCTTTTAATCTTTCTTTTTCTTTGCTTCCTATTGTGGTCAATAGTTTCACATGGCTAAACAAGTGTATTGTAAGTTTGTCTAAACCAAATACTTCTTCCTGACATACTGGACACAGCATTTTATTTGTTGACACATGTATTAATCTGTCTCTTAATGACTGCACTGATTCGAAAACACCAATATGCGCACAAATTGGACAGGGTAAAGAAGCTGCATTAGCACTCATTCTATTAAGAAAAAAGGAGACTTCCTCAATTATGACGTTAATGAAAACTAAACAGTGTTAGCACGCCACATGCGAGCACGATAGCGCGAAACTAAAGCTCTGATGAGTTATTTTTGGATGCTGACATGGGTGCTACGTACCTAATTTTTTGGCGGGCTTTCAACATATTGTTATAATTTATTAATTTTGTGAAGCTGTGATTTGAATGATTTGATTTTGTGCAGATACTTACAATATCTTGTTTTGTCAAAGAAAAAAAAATTCAAATGCATAATGCCTTTTAGTTCATTAATAATGGACTAATATTATGTATATTTTGCTCATGAAATCTCTAGCTAAGTATATTTATAGGTACATATTTAGTTCGTCAGGACCCACAGCTAGGCAAATAAGTGGCTACAAAATATATGACTGACTATTCAATGATTTATACGTACACGGATAAAATTGTAAAGGGTGACTTACAAACTAGGTCCTCAAACACTGTCGTAGTGACAAAGGGTAACATATCCTGAGGTGCTTGAGGAGTGGAGAGGGATAAAATTACAAATATCAAAACTATAAGCATGAAGAGATGAAGAGAGGCCTTTACCTAGTTGTGACACAGAACTGTGAGAACAGGCTAGAAAAAAAAACAGAACTGCTTTCGTGGTGTCGTGAACTCGTGACCCGTAAAGGTAATTTTTTAACGTACTTAAATTATTTATCGGAATTTTACGGTTTCTTGGATTTTTTTTATCACTTCAAAAATCTTGCCGATGTCATTTGTTATTGTTTGAAAAATGGCGGTGAATTTGTTTGTTATTGTTATTGGTGATGATGATGCCTAGTGATATACAATACATTTTATAATATCGATTTAACAATATCGTATAACTTTGTTAATTCGGTTTTGGCTGGCTGCTAATATATTTTGTGTACAACTTTAATTTATATTTTTTTGCAAAAATGTCTGAAGGAGCAAAGCCTCCTGGCTATATGGCCCAACTTTTAGATGCTTTAGGATGGAATCAAGGTACCCGAATTCCTTTAGCACATTCAGCGAACCAGGAACTAGAAACTCAACTAATTGACAGGTATACTATAGCATTAAAATGAAAGTATTCATCAGTTGTCATCATTTTTAACCAACTTCAAAAAGGAGGTTCCTTTAATCTTTGCATCATTATTTCAGACAAGCTGAGTTACAGCGCCTGAAAGAGGCTTTAATTTTGCAAAAACAGAAAACCGATGATCTCAACAACTACAAGAACCATGTCCTTACAGAATATCAGGAGAATACTGTAAGTGTTGACTTAAATTCCAGAAATGAATTCAATTTTTAAGTGACATATTCATTGAGGCACAAATGCATATAACAATATTTTGCAAATAGTTAATAAAAAACCATATGTATGATTTTTTAGCGTTTACTGTTTGCGCACAAGCAGCAGATGGAGCAGGAAGTGAAACTGCGGCAGTTGAGTGTCAATGAGGCGGACATACTTGACCGGGATGTGGTTGAGACTTGCAAGCAGAGCAGGGACATCGAGACTAGGATTGACAGGTTTCAAAGTAATGCCTGATTACTATGTCTATGTCCCTTTAGTTTGGTTTACTTTGTTCGTTTTCATTCATTAATTTTTTGTTACAAATAAAAAATACAGCATAGATTTGGTATTTATCTATAAAGGGTATACCTTTGTAACAGCTTCTGTGTGCTTATTAAAGAATTTATAGTAGATAATGCAGCAGGTTGAAATGATAGTTTATACTTATTTATAGTAGATAATGCAGCAGGTTGAAATGATAGTTTATACTTATTTATAGTAGATAATGCAGCAGGTTGAAATGATAGTTTATACTTATTTATAGTAGATAATGCAGCAGGTTGAAATGATAGTTTATACTTATTTATAGTAGATAATGCAGCAGGTTGAAATGATAGTTTATACTTATTTATAGTAGATAATGCAGCAGGTTGAAATGATAGTTTATACTTATTTATAGTAGATAATGCAGCAGGTTGAAATGATAGTTTATACTTATTTATAGTAGATAATGCAGCAGGTTGAAATGATAGTTTATACTTATTTATAGTAGATAATGCAGCAGGTTGAAATGATAGTTTATACTTATTTATAGTAGATAATGCAGCAGGTTGAAATGATAGTTTATACTTATTTATAGTAGATAATGCAGCAGGTTGAAATGATAGTTTATACTTATTTATAGTAGATAATGCAGCAGGTTGAAATGATAGTTTATACTTATTTATAGTAGATAATGCAGCAGGTTGAAATGATAGTTTATACTTATTTATAGTAGATAATGCAGCAGGTTGAAATGATAGTTTATACTTATTTATAGTAGATAATGCAGCAGGTTGAAATGATAGTTTATACTTATTTATAGTAGATAATGCAGCAGGTTGAAATGATAGTTTATACTTATTTTTTCTTTTTAATCTGCATTCAGTCTTAAGGTGCCACTAGTTGATATTTTTTCCATACAAATTTCGGGAGAGTATTACTCCACTGTTTGACATTGTGCATCCAAAGTTAAACATGACATCGTTTTGACTTATTATTAATTTTGTCTGTATGGAAACAGAATAGTAAAATAAAAAGCCATTAAAAAGTTATAAGCCAACAAAGATTCGTTTTGCTTGCTATTTTTAACGTAACTTTGGGTGTAAATAAGTAACAAAAGAACTGTAAAATCTTCAAAACCAAGTCCGTACCGACAAAGCTCAGTTATCGAAGAGTTAATCAAAAAACCTAAAACATAATAATATAATTTTTATTATTTTAAATTATACATATAGTGGGCATAAAAAATAGGAAATAAAAATAAATATTAGCATGTGACCTTATTTCTGTAGGCATTGATCAGACCGATGACACTGAACATGCTTAACAGTGGGGAATCATTTAAAAACAATCCATACATAATATTATAGCTGCGAAAGTAACTCGTGTCTGTCTGCTACCTTTTCACAACAAAACCACTGAGCCCATTGTTATGAAATGTGATAGATAGCTAGCCCAGGACCTAGGGACATAGGCTAATTTTCTTTCTAGAAATTTCTACAAAAAAAAAAAATATGTGGAATAGCTAGAAGCATATAACTTTATATGCTAACATATGGAGAATCTAAAACATACCTTCGAAAAAGTGCCCTTAAAAATAAATTAAAATATCAATTTAACTATTTCAGAACAGATCTCTAACCTCTTGAAAAAGGCTGATTCTATGAAGGCTGAGGTGTGTGGTGAGCGAGGAGCCCTAGCAGAATGGCGAGCGGCCCTGGAGAGATTTGCTTGCGACATCTCGGCTATTGAACAGTTTACAAAACAAGATCTTTCCAAAGCAAAAGTAAATATTGGTTGAAATTAGAAACGGTCTAATGTTACCTATTTGCTTAATCATAATCACATTCATTTTACATTATTTTGTTGATTTTCATTCATTTTACATAAATTTGTTGATTTTCATTAATTTTACCTTAATTTGTTGATTCTGTGATTGATAAACCTATATTGAAACAAGATACTTCTTAAGGTAACTCCCCCCCACATTGCATGATTTTATAGGTGAGTTTGCACAAAAATTCACTTTCGACCTTAATACTAACCATCTAAAGATCTTGTAGATCCATGGCGCACGTAGTTTTGAGTCACGCAACTTTCTATTTCGGACTTTATTGTATAGTCAAATCGGTGTAAATTCGCTTCTGATGTGGGCGTGTGCTTTTGTCAAGTTCATAAAGCGCTGCAGCTTATAAGTTTGAATTATTTTGCAGGCAGATTAAAATAATAAAAGTAATATGTTGAACTGTTTTATAGGCATTAGAGACAAAGAGACAGAAGCTGAAGCTGGAACATGACCGCATGCACGACCGGCTGGTGCAGCTGGTCTCCAACCTCAGCAACGAGGAGCGCGCCTGCGACAGGATCTCCGTTCAGGTACCACCACCAAACTCAAATCAAAAGTCTTTTATTCAAATTAGACTGAGAACCGGTACTTTTTGAACGTCAAAATGATATAAGACAGTCTCCTAAGGGGCCGTCTCCACGAGCGAGAAAATCGCGACGATAGTCTCGCCGTACCATCAAATTTTCGCCGCGATGATATCGCCGTGTGAAGACACGTTAAGAGAGTGTATAGAAATACGTGGCACGACGTAATATCTCCGCGACTCTCTCGCTCGTGGAGACGGCCCCTATAACAACCGCCCGTCACTACTTCCCAGTGCTTTAGTTGGTAAGTATCGCAACAAACTCCCCAGCAGCACATTTGTCTGTATAGTTAGAAGAATTTGGTTATATTCAATAGTATACCACTACCTACCTTATCAATCCCAATACCACTTCTTCTTCCTGCCCTAGTCACATTTGTATAAAAAGTCGATGGTGATTTTATTACCGCCAATTTCACTTTGTCTTTGTCCTAAAATGAATTCCTTCATTTTAGGACAAAGACAAAGTGAAAAAGAAAAATGAAGGAATATTGCAAAAATATATATTGCGTGTGAGCAGTGGTGGCCCAGTGGTCACGGACACGACATACGACACACGAGTTGTAGGTAGTAGGTTCGAACCCAGCCAGGCGCTTTACTTTGTGTAAATTATTTCATCACCACTGCCCTCAAAACGGTGAAGGAAAACATCGTGAGGAAACCGGCATGTCCTAGAACCAACAATTCGAAGACATGTGACATCCACCAACCCGCACTGGGCCCGCGTGGTGGATTACGGCCCACTCCCTCTCATTGAACATTATAGGCTGATTATGGATGGATATATTGCTTTGATTTATTGATTGTTTTGTTCTCTTCCTTCCTGCAACACGTTGGGTACAAATAATAAAAGGAAGAATTAGCGAAAAAAAAAAAGTTTTGTACTTACCTAACGTATCTAATCTGCGTTTGCGATTTATTTGCCAAAAATGTAAACAAATTATGAGTTAATGGAAAAATAACTTTTATTCCTACTAGACATGTGCGCCGATCGGCGTGGCGCACGCCGCCGGTCATTTTAGCCACGCCGACGCCGCCGGATTTTTCATCGGCGTAATCGGCGTCAAAATCCAAATAATATTCTAGATTATATAACGCACATTATTTAACAAAAGTAGTATTTTGGGCGATTTAATAACATTTTTGAAAATAATAAATAATAAGCGTGCCATATAATTTTGACCCACCAAAAACATTTTCATGTAAAATGTTGCCAAGACGAGACCACATATGGCTCGCACTGCCAAAAAGTTATCATATCTCATGTAGAGCCAAGCTTTTAACTCTACACGCCCTAACTTCACAAACTCTACACCTTAGTCAAAATATGAATCTTGGCCGTTTCGTTACTACAAGAACTATTGTATAACAGAAAAGTAATGAACAGTGAATAAATTTTCACCTTACGCCCATGTGATGGTAGCGAAACGGCCAAGCCACATATTTTGACTAAGGTGTAGAGTTTGTGAAGTTAGGGCGTGTAGAGTTAGAAGCTTGGCTCTACATGAGATCTGATATCTTTTTGGCAGTGCGAGCCATATGTGGTCTCGTCTTGGCAACATTTTACATGTTTTTGGTGGGATTTCACATCTTTTTGATAGTTGCTTATGAAATAAAAAAAATTTTTTTTTGGGGGTTCTTTACTAAAAATCCTAAAATACGTATTTTATTATTTATAACAAGGAGTCCCTATATCAATTTTCAGAACTCTAGCATCAAAATTTGCGGAATTCTCGTACAAACTTCCATCCCCTAGTTTAAGGGGTTGGAGGGTAAAAGTTCCAAGTTTTTAGATTTTTTTTGTTGTTTGTGTACTATTACTAGCTTACATACCAAATTTCAGCTTTCTAGGACTTCAGGAAGAACCTTAAGAATATGGATGATCATCAGTGAGTCAGTGACGAAATCGGGGTATTTTAGATATCAATAAAATCTAAAGTATAAGAGCTATGCAATTGAAACTTTATAGGTTTAATAAGTCAACCACTGACATCATATCCCGAAAATTTTGTTTATCTGGTATAATCCAAACCCAAGTTATGAAGGTTCAAAAATACGACGAAGTGCTTCGAGAGAAGGTAGGTAGTGCCCTTGCGCTTCGCTTGGCTCGTCTTGGCGGGGGCACTTATAATAAACAAATAAAAAGTTTAATGTGGATTGAGAAGTCTTTTCTACTTATTTTGACCATCCACGCCGATTACGCCGATGACGCCGCCGCCGCCGACAATTTAAACGCTAGACGCCGCCGCCGGTCAAATGACCATCGGCGCACATGTCTAATTCCTACACATTAAAGTTCAGTGTACGCTACAACTTCAAACATTTAACTTTTTCAATAGTACTAGTCATTCTGAAATCGACTTAATTTTCATTGAAATAAAGTTGAAATTTGTTTAACTTGAAATAGGGGTGCAGCACTGCGCACTTTTACTCTAAAAACTTTTTCAAAACAACTCATAATTCCTTTAAACACTTCTTTTTATTTCCAAAGTTAAGATAATTGAATGTGGGTGTCACCAGGTGGCCCAAGGCATGGAGGAGAGGAAACAAATCATGACCATGTGGACATCCGCCGTTGAGAACTTGAGGCAGCGCGACAAAGACATCAGGCACATTCAAGAGGTAAACAATTATCATTATCTAAGACTGATGATGAAAAAAAAGGACTGATGATAGCTGGAATAATTGAGTCCTTGAGTAGAAACTGCTAATGGGTAAAGTGTGGGACCGGGCACGACCTCAAACTAGTTGCGCTGATGTCTTTGAAAAGGCGGCTAGCACAGACTGAATGTGGAAAGCACATAACCGAGTGTTGGCTGGTGTTTGCTACGTTTATTCTTCAGAAAGCTGTCAGCACATCAAGTTACCCGAAACTGACAAATTTTCTCAATCAAATTTGAACCTTAAGCTTTCGCGATAAGGTTGAAAATCTATTAAAGAAATTTGACAGATTGTAGTAGCTTGATGTGCTGGCGTCTGTACAATTAGCGCTTACAAATGGCATATATATTATGTACCCAAATTTGAAAAACAGAACAGGTCAACGTTCTGCAGTGGAATGCGTTTAGCGGAATTAATTAATTAACTGATTTGAGTAGCTGTGGCACTTTTGTATTGTCGTCCAACCAACAACGACAGACCTTAAAAGCGGTGCTCCTGAAATCATTTATGAATTTGAACTACTGCCAAGCAGCGTTGTTGAACTGTTACAGACTTTTTGTCAGACTTTCGGACTTCTGACGACCCGTAACAACTGTCGTGACATGGTTAAATGACAGCCGGGAGTGCGGCTTAACGTGCTTTCCGAGACACGGAGTGGTCTTGGTATGTAAAGATGGTCATCCATCCGATCGATCGACCTACCATAAAAAACATGTATACTATGTTCCAGGACTATGCAGTACTGGAGAAAGAATCAAACAAACTCGCGGAGAACTGTCGCGAGCAACAAGCGTTCTGCGATCAACAGCGCGGGAACAACAACGACGCTTTACTGGAGAACATGGGGATCGCCAATCAGCTAAGCCAAATCCGCATGTCACACCAACGACTGATGGAGACAAATACTTCGCTTGACAGCGAGGTGGGTACCTCATCTTGTTACTACCGACACAACCGGTATACAGGCTTGCAGGGACATCCACGCGCAAACTGTAAGCATGAATTCAGCACATGATTCTAGACCACCTAGCGTATACATTTTTCATTGGTTATCAAAAAAAATCTGCTGTTACATACAAAAGTGCGGTCAAAATGTCATCATCATCTGCCTAGCCTTTTCCCAACTATGCTGGGGTCGGCTTCCAGTGCCTATCTGACCTCCATAAACCAGTTACTGGGTAATACAATACCCCTTGGTAAGACTGGTTGTCAGACTTTCGGGCTTTTGACATCCCGTAACGACTGTCAAAGATCCACGAATGACAGACGGGACCAACGGCTTAACGTGCTTTCTGAGGCACGGTGGGGTCACGGTATGTAAAGATGGTCACCCATCCACAGACCAACCGCGGCAAGCGTAGCTTAACCTGATCGATCGACCTGTGCGGCTGTTATTATTTTGCCACGGGCCCCTCATGGAGCAGCAAATTTTTTTTTTAATAACCGGCAAAAAAATTTAACGCGGGGGCGTTCAGAATTACTGAATTCATGGTGACAGGTTGCGCGTCAGTGTCCCTGCCACGCTGACATTTTTAAAAATCTCGCCGTAAAAACTTAGGCGAAGTGAGCTTGAAGTGAGCTGTCATTCCACCTGGTGCTAGGGATTGACGCTATTGACAGCTACCATAATATACAGCGTGTCCATAATATACAGCGTGTAAAAGACCCATCATCAAGACGAAATCTACGTATTCTGTACTGAACGCGTTTGTAAAAACATTAATTGTTACTCATATTAGGCCTTATTTGATGTGAAATATCATAAAAAATAGTAAACAATTTTCTAAGTGAAATATTTATTTTCAGAAGTTTCATACTTTGTGCATAGGTACCAGATATTGCCACCAATACTTATTAAAATTTGAAAACAGTATAGAAACACATTGTATGTGTCTTAGATAACAAAATAGAAAGAGAGACAGGCGCATGGAGGGGCTATAACGCTTTTGTCTTACGTGACGATTTCTACCAGTTAACTCCTACCGAAAGCCGGTCGAAACTTCGTTCAAAAACATCCTGTCGGATCGTGCGAATATAATATAATACAATGTTATGTTCCAGGCTCAAAGTCTTCAGCGAGAACTGAGCAACATGCGCAATTTCCTGGAGAAGCTGCACTGCGAGAACCGCTCCATCATGGACGAGCAGTTCCGCAAGGACACGTTGCTGCGCGCTACTGAAAACAAGGTAGTTTGCTCAATATCACACTTGTATAAACTACTACTTCCACTGCTCTGATAATCGTCTTTGTACAGTCACGATCATACGTGTGTATACACTTGACTTTATTCAAAGGCGATTTTCTCCTTAAATTTTGAATGAAATTTTATGTTATTACGAACATAGTATTTTCGAACCCATAGGTTTATGTAAAGTGTCGTATTTCAAGGTTGCAACCGTTATTTCACGAAAAAATTGCAATTGAAAGTTGCTAAGTGTTAACATATTAGTGCTCGTGACTGTACAAACGTCACAGAACGAAAAATGGTTGCATGTTTTAAATAGATAGATAAACCATTTATTTGGCGCACACAAAAAGACAGCACAACACACAAAAGTACAATATTAGATGATAACCAAACTACCCACATGATTATAATATAAAAACAAGGTGCTGATAAAAAAACAAAAAAATGAAAAACACATTATTGAAATAAAAGTGACACTATGACGAATAAAATTAATAACGAAACATACACAGTGCGGTGTGCGTCTCAAGGTTGCACATGTTGTAAATGATGATAAATTATATTTAATCCTGTAAATTGATTAAAAAAAAACAAATGTGTTTTTTTTTATATTATACAATACTTTTACACGGCAAAATTATGTTTTAAAACTGGATGAGTTCAGTGTTTCTTAGCTGAAGCAGAAAGACCGAAACAAACTAAGAGGAGTTCTTCTCCCTTCCCTGCTCTCTTCGAGAGGAAGTGGGCTGTAATCTAACTCATGGGCCGGCCCAATGCGGGTCGGTAGATGTCACATGTCTTCGAATTTTTGGTTCTAGGACATGCCGGTTACCTCACGATGTTTTCCACTCAGTTCTACACTAATAAATAATTTCAGTAATAAATGCTCTAATTCTTAAAAACTTTCAGATTAAAGAACTTAAAGAAAAATTGGCAGACTCCTTGGACAAATCAAAATCATCAGAGAAGAGGGCTAAGGAACTTGAAGATATGCTGAATGTAAGACTCATTCATAAGAACCTTACCATTAGTCTTTCAACAGCTAGGATTAAATGAACTTAAGAGGGTTGTATTGATGATTTTAATGATTATTTCTGTAAATACAATTTCGTTACGGTCGCGAATCATATTTTGTTCAACATACAACCTGACACTGACCTGCAAATTGCATAAAACGTAAAAAAAACACGGGCTACCTTAGCGCATCCCCCTTTTTTTTTGTGGATTGGATTTTATCAAATAACTTCTCCCGCTCTAGGCAGAGCTGGAGGGCATGTCAGAATTTGAGTGACTAAAACCCACCAGTGTTCCTTCAGTTACCAGTGCCAGGGGCCACGGTAACACTCGTAGCGCATCCCCCTTAATTAGGCATTTATTAGCTGGATCCACACCAGACGATCCAGTGCGCTCCAATCGCGCGCGGCACCTCCACATCGACCGCGCATTGTTCTTGCCGCGCCCGATCGGAGCGCACTGGATTGTCTGGTATGGATCCAGCTAATTAGACGAGCAGTTTAGTAGTCGTTTCGTCGTAGTTTAGCATATTATAAGCTTAAAGATTATGTTGAAGACAAGGTAGTTTGGCAATAATTCCTTCTGCATATGTGGCTTCCCTGGCTCCTCATTAACGGTATAAATAAGTGAATGTCTATTAACTGCTCTCAAATCATGATGTTTTTTTTTTTACGTACTTTTTTGACATAATCTCTTTATTCTCCCTACCTCCAAAGGCAATCGCATAGTCGTTAATTATACAGCTGCAACTAATGACATCTTATCAATGGATTTTAGTGGAATATTGAGTATTCAAGACGCAAACAAAGCCGCCGAGTCTCTGGTTTCCACTATTAGCTCTGTCATCGCTAATCACTCCCAATCGGTGTACATGTCTTCGAAACGTAGACTCCTGAAACCTTGGATTACAAATGGTCTGCTACGTTGTATCCGAAATAGAGGTAGCATGGCTCAAACCCTTCAGGCGGATCCTGAAAATGACATCCTCATGGTCACATATAAGCGATACCGTAATTTTTGTAACAAGCTTCTCAAAAATTTAAAACATGCATATGAAGGGAAGGAGTTCCAAATGGCGAAGAACAACCCTAAAGCGACTTGGAAGATCATTAAAAATATCACCGGAGCTAACCTCAATGCGAAATCCCCTAACGAGCTACTAAGGATGTCTTCGGATGAAAAGTCTTCGGTCAACAAAGTTAACGAGTTTTTTGCCAATGTTGGCAAGAACTTGGCTGACAAATTCTCATCCACCTCGTATACCCCGGAGTATTCTCTCGATGCGCTGCCTTCTAACTCGCTGGTACTTCTTCCCACTGATGAAGTAGAGGTCTCAAATCTCATTATTGGGTTACGAGCAGATGCTGCGGTGGGTTGGGACGGCATCTCATCGAAACTCTTAAAATCCTGTCTGCCCGCGATTGTCCCAGCTATCACTCATATCTGCAATCGCTCTATTTCCACGGGTTGCTTTCCTGGGGTATTTAAAAGGGCTGTCGTTCATCCAATCTTCAAGAGTGGGGACAGACACAGTGTAGATAATTATAGACCGATCTCAGTCTTGCCTGCCATCTCTAAAATATTGGAAAAGATACTTAATAAACGGTTGGTAGACTATCTGGAGTCTTATAATTTATTAAGTGACAACCAGTGTGGTTTTAGAGGTGGCAGGTCAACTGAAAATGCTATTGCTGCCTTGGTAGATCACGTAGTATCTAAACTAGATAGCAAAATGAAATGCTTGGCTATTTTCCTCGATCTTTCCAAGGCATTCGACACTGTGTCTGTTCCCCACCTTCTATCCAAGCTGGAAGCTACTGGCATTCGCGGACATACCCTAAAAAATTTCCAGGATTACCTGTGTGATAGAAGCCAATGCGTCAAAATAAATGACGTTATTAGTGACACTAAATCATTGAGTTTCGGCGTTCCTCAGGGCTCAATTTTGGGTCCTACCCTGTTTCTTATTTACATCAATAACTTATGCAAAATGTCTCTAATGAACTGTTCAATTTATACTTACGCAGATGATACGGCTTTGCTTCTTCACGGTAGCGACTGGCCTGAAACAGTAAAATACGCGGAACTTGCTTTAAACTCAGTGATGAAATGGCTATCAAATAATATCTTAACTTTAAATCTTAAGAAAACAGTATACTTACCTTTCTCCAAAGTCAAAGTCAAAGTCAAATCATTTATTTCAAATAGGCACATTAAAGGCACTTTTGAACGTCAAAAACCCTACTATCCACCAATCTCCCTCCACCGGATTCAATGGCGCTTAGAGCTCATACCTGTACATTCGGTCTATCCTCTCCACACTGCGACTGTCCGCAACTCACAAGGTGTGAGTCTGTTAAGTATCTCGGAGTTTATGTAGATAGTTCTTTGAGCTGGAAACCTCACCTTAGCAGTCTCATATCGCGAGTCCGCAAATGTATATTTATTTTTAAAAAACTAAGGCACTCCGCGGACTTTCTTACTATTAAAACTGTTTATTATGCTCTCTGTCAGAGCATAGTAAACTACTGCATCACAGTGTGGGGTGGGGCTCCCAAGACAACCCTACTGCCTCTGGAACGAGCACAGGGAGCTGTCCTCAAGGTGATGACCTCGAAGCCGTTTAGATATCCAACCTCGGCTCTCTACACCGAATGTCAGGTCCTCACTGTGAGACAGCTCTTTGTTCTTGGCACTATCTTGCGCAAACATCCCTCTGTGGTATACAAGCCGAATGCTATTAAAAAGCGTAGATACTACGAAATATGCTCAACTCGCGGATGTAGAACGGCCCTTGCTCAGCGTCATTATGGTGTTCTGTCTGACCATTTATACAATAAAATTAATAAACTATGCACCATTGCTCCCATGTGCCTAAATGAGTGTAAGACCAAGGTCTTAAAGTGGCTATTGACACTGAGTTACGATGGAACTGAAGATTTACTACAAGTATCAATTGCTTAATCTAATGTAGTTTATAAAGTCATATATTTATATATTTATACAGGATTACATAAACACACGTTTTTCATCCTCTCAATACACATAGGTACTATAATAGGCCACATCACATATAATAGAAAGTAGTTATCATAATAATAATATACTGTGCTCGTCCTACAACTACTAATAATTATGTTCAATTATAGGCGAGGACGCTGGCACCCTAAACACAAGTTAAATCTTACTTTGGGTGCAAGAGTTCATCGAAATCACTATTCCCTTAGTTGTAACGCTGCATAGTGTTTTAGATAAGTGTTTTTGTACAATTGAAGTGAATAAAGATTCTTTTTTTTTTTTTTTTATTGTTTGACATTATATACAGACAATTCAAATTTTTCATCTCTTTATTAGTGGTTGTAATGGGAATCATATCACTTGGTTTTAGTAGGTTTTTATTTTTTATTTATCCTTTTGATAGATTTTTATTTTGTAAATGTGAGGAGTTTGTAGGCCTTGTAGACTTTAGATCTGTAGACCATTTTTTATTTTATCAAGTACCTGGTACTTGTTGACAGGCCTACGCTGTCCTCCCATACCTACTGTAATTTAGAAACATTTTAAAAGCCAATTATTTTTAAAAAGAATAACCGTGAAGTTTCTTGCCGGTTCTTCTCCATAGGAAACGACCAATTGGAACCGTGCACCTAGCTTCTGACTTTTCTTAAGTGCCCATGTAGGTTTATGTGAAATAAAATATTTTGATTTAGTAAGACAAAAAATTCTACTTGAATATTCATCTTCTGTATGTATTTACACAACATAATATCCCGCCTGTATTCCCCGGAGGGTTACACAGGGGTGACCTATACCCACATTTCGCCAGTTATGTTTGAGTCCCATGTAATAGGGGGCGAGCCTACAGCTATCAACCGTGCGGTTAGTTTTTAGCTTATACACAAAATATTATTTATTTGTCTCTGACAGTGTCTAGCAGAGACCTCGTGGTAATAAGATGAATTCATACTTTTGATAAAATAATTAGGAAGAAGAGCGCTACGCCAGTCAGATCACGGCGAATCAACAGCGCGCGATGCACTGCTCCTTCCACGAACAGCAGAAACTACTGGCGCTACAGAACGAAGAGAAATTGTTTCATATGCAAATCAAAGGTAAACAATATTATTTATTTGCAAGAATACGAGTACAATAAGTTGACAAATATACATAGTAAGTTTTCGTTATAACATTACATCAATAATAAAGTAACAAATAACCAATCTAAAAATAAAAGTAATTGTTTTATTATAATCACATTAATATTAAAAAGGCGAAAGTTTGTGAGTGTGTTTGTATGTTTGTTACTTCTTCACGCACAAACGGCTGAACGGATTTGGATGAAATTTGGCACACAGATAGTTTATAACCGGGATTAACACATAGGATACTTTTTATCCTGATATTCCCACGGGACCGAAACTTATGCGGGTGAAACCGCGGGGCTACGCGCTGTTAGTATTATGATAAATGATTTTATTTCTGTAAGTAGGTTTATACAACCACTTTTACTTATCAGTCATATTTTAAACACAAGGTGAGGTCGGGGCGTTTCCTATCTGACTACTCTGAGAAGAAAGGCTGAAGCAAACTCAGAGGTCACAGTCTCTTTTAAAGTCCAGACCTAGTCTTGGTCAAATCATGTGGAGATTGTGAAGACCAAGTAGATCGGTGTGTTAAGTGGTCTTTTGAAGAAATAACCACACACATTGAGTGGTCCAGTCAGTGCACGCATTTTGTCAGTAGGTACTCGTGTAACTTTTGAGATGGTCGTGAATTCCGATTTTAATAATGATGACACCAAAATGATGGCCAGTATGTTGGATTCAAAACTGCATAAAAACTTTTTTTTGTCATAATTATTATGATGTTTTAGACCTTTATGTGACCTTTGTGTTACGCCAGCACATCAAGCAACTACAATCTGTCAAATTTCTTTAATAGATTTTCAACTTTATCGCTAATGCATAAGGTTCAAAGTTGATTGGGAAAATTTGACAGTTTCGGGTAGCTTGATGTGCTGGCGTCTGTACATGTAAATATGCACGGTGGCCCGATTTGAAAACTTGTAATTGTCTTTCCTTCAGTAATGGCTAACTATCTGTATCCTAGCTGTAAGTTTTCTGAAAAAATAAAATCAAAATAACAAAGTAAAATCAAAATCAAAATTCATTTATTCAAACTAGGCTGAGAATCAGCACTTTTCGAACGTCAAAATTACAAAAGACAGTCACCCAAACCGCCCGCCCTTCACCACTTCCTAGTATTTTCGCTGGGGAGAAGTGGCACAACAAACTCCCCAGCAGCACAGCTGTCTGTTCAGTTACAAAATACTTGATTGTATACAATGCTAGATATGCAAAGTAATTAACATTACAGGACACAGAACATTAAATTAAATTATTTGCCACATATGTTAGCTAGCCACGCCAATATACCAACAAAAATACAATAAAATCTATATATGTACTCAAGCCAAAAAAAAACACTACCATAAGGCGCTCCACCCACTGCACCGCATTACGCAGCGGGGAGCGTGAAACGGAGCCAAATTCCCCGCACGGAATAGAATAGTATAGAATAGAATACTCTGTACCCCATATAAATTACAGACAATTATAGAAACTATACAAAGGGTGACACAATGGGCGGTCTTATCGCTAAAAGCGAAAGCGCGTTTTTATTGAATTTGTATGTAAAAAATTACGCGCGGAGGCGCGTTATCTGCGCCCCGTCGCGTGGCGCGTTGAGTGTGTGATCCGCCTAAAGGGCGTGACAGCTTACATATTTATGCAATGCTGGGTTCTGTTCACATAGCTGTCACTTCAAGTAAATAAAGTAAAGGTGTTGTTCCACAGCCTCCAAGGCGGTGTGTAGTAAGCTGGAAGCCAAACAGAAAAGCATCCAAAAAATGGCGCAATCTCAGAAAGAATCACTCTATATCATTGTAAGTAAGATTTTATAGCATAGCTGGCGTACCTAATTCAGAATTTTACTAATGATAGTCCTCAAAATCTAATTAGTAGAAAAAAGGGGAAATATTTAAGTGCTACTAGTGCAACTATACACTTATTGACCTTCTAATTATGTACGCTTTTTTAAATTAATGAGCCTCTAAAAAGTTTTAGGGCAAATAATAAATTCAATTGATATTTTTAATATTTATCTGGAAGGTACTCTGCATCTTCGGAGACTGAAACAGGTATACATAATACTAGGTAAAACTAAATAAACTGGCGACACTTCACAGTCGTCATCATTTAGATATCGATACCCATCGGTATTGATATCCGGCAAAATATAGCTTTGTTTTAATGTTAATGCACTATAGCCTATTGATCGAGGTATCTATGTTGTAGTGTTACCAAGTGGAGACGATCGGCGCGCGAGTGGCGCACATGGAAGGCGCACAGTCTGAGCGGGAGTGCTCGGCCGAGCTCGCGGAGAAAGAGGACAGGTAATGTCACACACGGATGTGTACACGGATCAGATTGAGGGAATATCCCTATATGTCCCTCAATGTGATCCGTGTGCACATCTAGACAAACTCGCGTTTTAAACGTACGCTACTTAGGATATGAGAATTGACCTTATTTTTGACATCCTCATCATGTGCCTAGAATATCGCTGGGGTGCTGTCTTGGAGTTCGTTTTTTATAGCGCAGTGTATTTTCAACTCTCGGTATTGAGCCAAGCATGTCGCCCCGGAACATGAGGCGAGTCGCTGCGCAGTAACAAATACACCTGTCAGCGGGGGCGAAGGGTGAGGTACTGCGCAGCGAATGGCGCACTTCAGAGCCGCCATAAAGCTTGATGTGAGCTATAAGTAACGTTTGTCGATGTAGCGTGACGTGTGTACTGTGTGCAGGATGAAGGCCGTGTGCGGGCGGCACGCGGCGCGCGTGTCGCTGCTGGAGCGGCACTCGGCCAAGCTGCACGACGACATGCGGCGCCTGGCGCGCGAGGTGGAGACCCGCAGCGTGCAGCACACCGACCTGGTCACTATCTGCTGTATCCTATAGCCACTTCTAGGACATAAGTATAATCAGCCTAAATGTTCCCACTGCTGGGACACAGTAGCCCTCCTCTCGGTGAGAGGGAGTGGGCTGTAATCCACCACGCGGGCCCAGTGCGGGTTGGTAGATGTCACATTTCTTCGAATTTTTAGTTCTAGGACATGCCGATTACCTCACGATGTTTTCCTTCACCGTTTTGAGAGCAGTGGCGATGAAATAATTTACACAGAGTAAAGCCTGTCTGGTTTCGAAAGGCTGTTAACACTGGGCCACCGCTGCTCAAGCCCCTTGGAAAATATACGGATTTACTTAGCCGCTACAGTTTGGGTTTAATAAGTCAACGTTTGCCGTTACATAACGGACACGTGGCGGTCATGTAAATGATTTCACTGGTATTCGAAAGACCGTAACAAGACAGAATGTATCTTTAAAAATTCATGCTGACTCGTATAAGCTTTTTCAACATTACCTATCCGGTCATTTGAGCAAAGATAGATTAACATCTTCGTCATATCACAGCAAAGTCGCCTAAAAACCGCGATGCTGAACGTGGAAGGCGGCGACAAGGAGGTGGCGGCGTCGCGCACGCTGTGGCGGCGCATGCGCGTGGAGGAGGCGCTGCTGCGGCTGCGGGTGGCGCATGCGGCGCGCGCCGTCTGCCGCCTGGACGACGCCGCCTTCGGGCTGGACGAGCAGCGCCTGCAGATCGATGCCGTACGTATCTTTAGTAAACATAACATAAACTTCACGCCTGACTTCCCGATGGTTTGGGCAGAGGTGTACACCCACATTAAATTTAGGGTTATATTTTTCACACGTTTCTGTGTCTTTGTTTGTAATGTATCTTCTCTAAACCCTCGAAGCATCCAACTGCTGGATGGATTTTAATTGAGGTGTCTATGCATTCGTCTACGTCCCGCGATGGTTACAGGCAGTTTTGTTTTTTTTTTTAAGAAAATGGTTGACCTCATTAAGAAAAGTTTGAAAAAAACTTGTTTGGTCCATGGCCATATGAGGTATCAAATTAGAGAGCAACTGCCACCAATTGTAAAGCAAGCTTAATTCGACTTCAACTTGATGCAGTTTCAATTTCTAAACTCTTCTCCCTTCCTTCCTTCATACTAAATGCTATATTCTTGTGATCACTAGGCGATGAACGAGCGCATAGTGGAGATAGGCATGCGGCGCGACATGTTCTCCGTACAGAAGCGCGCGCTGCTCGAGGACTGCGGCAAACTGCGCTCCGAGATGCGAGAGCGGGAGCAACGCATCGATCAACTTATCAAAAGGTGCCGGAATCAATTCTCTTAATAATGGTGAAAACTGGAGCTTATTAGAACAACGCGGTCACACAGATAGACACGAAAACTTACTTTTATTTATATGTTTATTAGCTGCGCCCCGCGGTTTCATCCGCATAAGTATCGGTATCAAGTGAGTGTATCGGGATAAAAAGTATTCTATTTCTTAATCCTTGTTATAAACTATCTGTGTGCCAAATTTCATCCAAATCCGTTCAGTAGTTTTTGCGTGAAAGAGTAACAAACATCCATCCATCCTCACAAACTAGGTTAGTAGGATGTACTTATAGATTAATTTGGCCAAATTGGGTAAAGACCCATCTCGGACACAATGTGAATTTGGAGTCCCTTCACAAGATATGTCGCACCTCCTTTCCTGTACTTCGCCTTTCAGGATTTGAACGAGTCAAACGAACGACATCTATCACGCGAATATTATAAAGGCGAAAGTTTGTGAGTGTGTGTGTATGTTTATATGTTTGTTACTTCTTCACGCTCAAACGGCTAGACCAATTTTGATAAAATTTTGTTTGGAGGTAGCTGACACCTTGGATTAACATATAGGCTACTTTTTATCCCGATATTCCCACGGGATCGACATTTACGCGGGTGAAATCGCAGGGCGCAGCTAGTCTATTATATAAAATTCAAAGTCCTGACTGACTGATATATCAACGCACTGCCTAAACCGCTGGTCCTAGAGACATGAAATTTGGAGGATGTGTTCTTTGTGAAGAGTAGGTATCCACTAAGAAGGGGTTTTTCGGAATTGCATCCCGAAGAGGATGAATGGGGGGAGGGTGAAATTTCACGCGGACGAAGTCGCGGGCAGAAGCTTGTCTAACATAACATTTAACCTGTATTCCCCGCAGGGTTAGTCAGAGGTGTACCTATAGTACATCCACATTTCGCTGGTTATAGTTAAGTCCCATGTACAGTCAACAAAGGAGTTAAGTATACAGGAGCGTCGGATATTGTTGAAGTTTACTAAGAAACCGATGGATATTCTCGAATAAAATTTTAGTTTATTAATAGAAAACAAACAGCTCATTTATTAAATTAAATTTCAGTCCAGAACATCCATCGGTTTCTTAGTAAACTTCAACTATATCCGACGCTCTTGTATACTTAACTCCTTTGTTGACTGTACATTACGGCCGATGTAACTTGGCGGGACTGTGCCTCGCGCAGAAGGCTACGCACGAACGTGTTTTAGGAACCAAATGGTGGCATGAGGCGAGTGTGAGTGAGAGAACATGCGCGAAAGTTCGCAAAGGCTATATACTCAGGCTCGCCAAGTTACGTCGGTCGTATTGTAATAGGGAGCGCGCCTATTACCAACAACCGGGTTAAATTTGAGACACCGGGCTGTAACTTAGAAATTCCAGATGGCAAAACCTAATAATACTTTGCCCGACCCACGAATGGGACCTCATGCTCGGCAGTACTAACGCTTGCGACCACTACACCGACAAGGCAGACGACATCTATCTTACTAAAATGTTTTTTGTGATGAAATAATGCAGATACGATCGTCGTCTATCCCGCAGTGTTTGAAGACTAAGGTCTTCAACCAGTGCGTCCTGCCCGTCATGACATACGGTGCTGAAACGTGGACACTGACAGTCGGGCTGGTCCACAGATTCAAAGTCGCTCAGCGCGCTATGGAGCCAACTATGCTCGGAGTCTCTTTGAAGGATAAAATCAGGAATGAAATTATCCGGAAAAGAACCGGAGTTACCGAGACGTAGCTTGCAGAGTAAGCAAACTGAAGTGGCAGTGGGCTGGCCATGTCTGTCGAAGGACCGATGGCCGGTGGAGCAGACGAGTCCTGGAGTGGGACGCCCCCCAGCTAGTTGGACGGACGACCTAAAGAATGTGGCTGGGGTAGACTGGATGCGGAAGGCGGAGGACAGGGTGCTGTGGCGCAGTCTGGAAGAGGCCTATGTCCAGCAGTGGACTGCGATAGGCTGAGTTGATTGAATGCAGATACTGAGCGGCCAGCATATCAAGTTTTATTAACACTTGCGGGACACGAAACGCCCGCAGACGTAATGACAATTAACCTTCCATTGTGCCTCGTTCAGTGTCCTTATTCGGCTAGTAAATTCAGTCGTGAAAACATTAGGTACTAAACGGCAATTTGGCGGTTACCACAGTACTGCACCGGGCACCGTTCCGGTGTGCGGTACTGCAGCTCTTAACTTTGGCTATAGAATCTTGATTTGTGTACAAAAACCATAGGGTCAAAGTTCAAAACCACAGCACCGCACACCGGAGCGGTGTCCGGCACAGCTTGATAACCGCCTTTCTCCATTCTTTATTTCACCTAAAACTGCAGGGTTTGGTATGTAATATTTCTTATCCATGTTTCAGATACGAAATATTCATTGACTCGCTGGGTAAAGATGATTCTGGGCAGCAGCTCACGGTGACTTTCTTCAAAATCAAGGTACTTAATCCTATTAGTACATTATACATTTCTCTCCTGGAGACTGTATTAATGTATTTTACAGATGAAGTAGTATTTTGCTATTTCAAAGTTTCATTAATAACATAACATGTAAAGCTCGCTTTTCACGGCGCCTGAAATAATGAGTCGCTATGTGCCGAGCCGATTTGTACGAGTAAATACCAACACCGAAAGCGTGTCTAACCGTACCGAGGCCACGGACACGGTCTCCACGAGAAATATTGCCCTGCTAATAAGGTCGCGTTCACATCAAACGGGGACTGTGAGCGTTAAGGCGAAAGCGTCATATTCTAATCAACATAGGTATAACCTGACACTGGCCTGCAAATTGCAAAAAACATAAGTAAGTTTGAATTACTCGGGCTACCTTAACGCATCCCCATTAAGTTCAAAATGTATGAAAAAGTCACGTCACCGCTGACTGTGCGTCGCGTTACGTTCCCCGCGCAGTTCGCGGCCGAGCGCGCGGAGCTGCGCGAGCGCGGCGCGTCGCTGGACGCGGACATCGGGCGGCGCGAGCGCGACGTGTCGGCGCTGGAGGCCACGCTGCGCGTCGTGCACGCCGCGCACCAGCACTTCATACACCACATCTCGCCGCTCAGCGAAAATTGTATGCTTACTATTTATACATTCTAACGTCCCGACTATAAAAGAGACCTTGACCTCAAGTTTGTTCTCAGGCAGGCATTTTTTCTCAAGAATCAGTCAACTAGAAAATGCCGGACATTTAGTTTTAAAATATTATCCCAAAAATTTTACATGTAAAAGTGTCGTAAAAGATCTACCTTACAGAAATAAACATCATTAATCAGCGATGAAATTTTACAGACAGATCCTTAAAAAAACACTACTTCTATTTTGTCAAAACAGCTGTTAATAGAGCCTTAGGGAGGGCGTCCAGCAGCAACTTTTGTCTTCGCAACTAATTTTGTCTCTCACGTCAAGCCTACGGGTTTGTATGACAGTGCGCGCATGTAGCGACACCACAGCTGCGAGACATTTTTGTTCGCGGCTTTGTCGTCTTCGGTTTCTTAGAACAACCGCACAGACCACAACCGTCTCTTCAAAATCCATGTTGATGAATGCGGCAAAATTTTACGAAAAAGTAGCGTTGCTGTCGCTCCCGTGTGTGTCGTCCTAATCTCGGCAAGGAGACAGCGACAGACTCCATTAGTTTCCCCAAGTAAATATGAGATCTCATTCAGCATTCTTCTAATATTCTTAGCGCCTGAAATAGAAGAGCTGAACAGCTTAAGGAACCAGTTCTACGAGCTGCGCACGGAGCTACAAGCGCTGCAGGCGAACATCGCGCGCCTCGAGGACTGCAACCGCGACGCCGACGCGCGCCTCGCGCTCATCGCCGAGAAGAACAAGCAGCTCGATGCTAGGAAGTTTGTGAACATTTATTTTTGTTTTGGGTTAACTGATAGCATCTATCCTACATACGTACAGAATTACAGATATAGAGACACGAAAAGCGACTTTAATTCATAATTATTATAAATTAAAGTTGCCCCTCTAGTTATTCCATGTTTTTTTTAGTCTATAATAATAATTAAATCAAGGATCGTCCTGATAGCCGTGGAATACCTCTCCATTCCTCATAAGCACCTCAGGACATGTTGCCCCCTTGTCGCTACGTTAACGTCACTATGTGCTAGCAGCCGTTTCCGGGGGGCCATTATTGAGTATGCCAGTCATCCCCTGCCATTTTATCCGTGTATATAAAAAACATTGATCAGGCAGAGGTCATAGTTCTTGGTAACCAGTCCATTTTAGCCACCCAAACCAATAGTCCAACTTTTTATTTTTCCATATCTTGCAATAGTCCTACACCAACCGGGAGTTATCCTTGGGTGCACTTGCATTGCATATTGCTTACAGGGATAATGGTCGGTTGGAGCCGCATTTTATTAAAATTTCCTAAGGGGCCTCTGCGAGTTGACTTAGGCCCCTCGTACGCCTTCCAAAAGACCGGGACCCTATGGTCCCGAGATATGTAAAATAAAATTTATTCAAAAATATAAGAACTAACGTTAAATACAGTTTTTCTTAAATCTATGTCAAGTTCATCCATGATTTGTGCCTGAACTAGGTAATCCTGTGTTTCAGGCGATTGGAGGTAACATTAATTGATGATGATTGAGAGTCTAAGTTTGCGAAAGTCAATAATTTATTTCAATTACGCCAAAATAGAATTTTTTTTAAGGAAATTACAAAGAAATGAGATTTTTAATACAGTTGCTCAAAAAGTGGTGTATTGCAGGGACGTATAGCGTTCGGGAAGTGGGCTATTACCTACATACTAGTGCTTTTTTTTACCTTTCCCGAACTCGTGCGTGTCTCTTTCCCAACTGTCAAAATAATGTCTATTAAAAAGAAAAACCAACCATGAAGTTTTTACTAAAGAGTTTTTGTGATTCATACAAATACGTATATTTCTAAAAAGAAGCTACTAATTTATTTCAATATCAGATTTAATGATTTAATTGAATGAGTTAGGTTAGGTTTCATTTCATTTCATCTCATTAAATTTCATTTTCATTTCATATCAATAAAAAATATACTGAAGACTAAGCTGTATGGATAGGTCCTTTTGCCTACCAAAATGGGTGAAGAAAAAAAAACTGCTTATATTCTACGGTTGGCGCCATTTTCCAGAAATTTTCTTTGCGAGTTTAGTTGTTTGTTGCACAAAATGAGTTATTTCGACCCTATTTTTTTTAAATTAACACCGGAACTCAGTATAATTGCACAAAATGCTTCGGAGAACATTTTACCGGAAAAGTCAAAAAGTCGTTACATACCTATCCACATACGACTAATTTTTTGCGTGGAGAGAAGAGAAAAAAGCAATATTGTGTTTTTATTATTTTATTAAATTGCTTCATTTTTTCGCAACTGTATTAAAAATAGTCGTTCAATACACCTGCGGAACCGTCATTGCAACTTGTTCCGACTGTCAATTTGTCGGAACTCTTTGCAATGACAGCCTTTCCGCACTTGTAATGAAATATACTATTTAATCAAAGTGCCTATTCTAAAATGTAGTTTTTAAAGGAAATTGAAACTTTATTTTTCCGTTACAAGCTTACCACCAGTAACTGTACTTTGTAAGTATATGGTGTGCATAATTAAAATATTATGTCATCAGAAATGAGACGGAGCAAGAGTTGGAGACGTCTCGCGAGCGCATGGAGCGGCAGCAGGTGCACCTACAGCACGCGCACGAGATCGTCGCGACCAACGCCAAGCGCGCGCAGAAACTGGTGGAGGGAGTCGACGAGTGGCGACTGTTCCAGGTCAGTCACGACAACGCCGCATTCACAATACGACCGAGCGACGTAACTTGGCGGTCCTGAACATAGGCACTAAGAACTTTCGCGCATGTTCTCTCACTCGCACTCGCCTCATGGTACCATTTGGTTCCTAAAAAATCTTACTGCGCAGCCTTCTGCGCAAAGTTCGGGCCCGCCAAGTTACGTCGGCGTCGGCCGTATTGTACTTGCTGACCAATTTAGTTACCCCACTGCGACGGAGACCAAAGGGAGGTTAATGGTTTTTGTTGGTGTTTGTGACTTCATGGCTAAATGATAACAGCCGTACGGGTCGATCGAAGGCTAAGCAAAACATGCCGCGGTCATTTCGTGGATGGGTGACATGTCGAGACCCCTCCGTGTCTCGAAAAGCAGGTTAAGTCGCTTGTCCCGGCTGTCATTCGTAGATCTTTCACAGTGGTTACGGGTAACCGGAAGCTCAAAATCTGACTAGTCTTACCAAGGGGTATCGTGTTACCCAGTAACTGAGTTGTGGAGGTCAGATAGGCAGTCGCTCTATGTAAAATACTGGTATTCAGCTGAATCCGGTTAAACTGGAAGCCGACTCCAACATGTGAAACGGCTAGGCAAATTGATGGAGTTATCTATGTTTGTCTGTCTCTGTGTGGGAACAAAAGGGATTATAAAGGCAATACGAGTGTACGCATTTTAACAAATGAGGTATCATTGGATTCATATTGATGTCGTGAGTGACGCTGGCTATACGGATGTGGAAAAATCAACTTGGGGGACATTAGCTGCTATTAACAAAAAAAACCGACCAAGTGCGAGTCGGACTCGCGCAACAAGCGTTCCGTACAAATTTACGGTTTTCGGACTTTTTCCTTTACTTGTGCTAAATGACATTGCTTCTTTCCAAATTTCTAGATTTTAGGTCAACGGGAAGTACCCTATAGGTTTCGATAAATATGCGGCATAAACGCCCGTATCTTTTGATTGCGTTGACTTGGAAGTTTGATTTTTTCACTTCTTCAAGGTATTGCAGCTTTGTATTTGATATTCATTTCAACTTGATAACTCCACGCGTTCCTGAGAAAAAGGGTCTTGACAGACGGACAACGAAGTGATCTTATAGGTAAGGGTTCCATTTTTCCTTTTGAGGTACGGAACCCTAAAAATATTTTTAGTTACACAGCCAATAAAAAAATACGGCAGTAATAAAAAAATCATTAAAAGGTTGACAATTGAAGAAACATATTGAAGTACTTGTCAAAATACCCGACTGCAACTAAAAAGTTCAAAACAAATTCAATTCGATTTCGGAAGTCGGTGTCAAAAAACGAAAATGCGAACCCAACGACACCGACTTCCGATATTAAAGTTATTTTACACTTTGTAGTGTTTTTTTTTGGAAGTCGGTTTTTTTTTTTTTTGTAAAAAAGTTTTTGTTTTATATTATTATGATCTTGGCGTCCCTATTTTAAATAAATAAACGTTTATTGTGATGAGTTGTTAGAATCCCTTACCAATAAATGGCTATGACAGGTGGCACTATGGACCCGCGACTTCGGGGAAGCAGCGCTGAAAGCGGTGTCGTCGCTGGGCGAGGCGGCGGCGCAGGCGCCCGAGCTGGGCGTGCGCTTGGCCGTGCTCGTGTCCGCGTCCGACGTGAAGCAGCTCGTGCCCAAGAACATGCGCCGGCTGCAAACACTTCTGCAAAAGTTAGTATCATTTATCATCATCATTGACACCCTTGTTATCCCTACTAATAATATTATAAATACGAAAGTAAGTGTGTCTGGCTGTCTGTCTGTATGTTATACCTTTTCACGCCGAAACCACTGAACGGATTTCGATAAAATTTGGTAGAGAGAATGATTGCATCCCGGGGAAGGACGACGAAAAATTTCAACGCCTAGAATCTGAAACTGAATAGTAACAGGTTGTGCGTCGATGTCCCTTGCACCTTGTTTAAATAAAAATTAAATGCTGTTCGTTGGTTAGCGCATCACTTGAGAACGGCGGGACCGATTTGGCTGTTTTTTGTTTTAAAATATTCGTCATATATAACCTATCTACACCTTTTTACTTATAATATCATTGCCCCACATGCCCTAGTAGCCCCACTTCGAATTTTTAAGACCCCCCTTTCTAGTCCCTGTTGCAAAATATGTATACATTTTTATTTCTTTCTTATTTGCAAAATAGTAGGGCAAACTCCATCTAAAACTATTCAAAATTTCAAGTTGATAGCATTAGTAGTTCTTGAGATATCCAGCTGTGACAGACAGACAGACTGAGTCGCTGACAAGGGTTCCTTTTTACCATTTTGGTACGGAACCCTAAAAATGTGAACAAATTGAAGCACGTTCCCACATTCACAATTTATAAAAGAGTAGAAAAAATTGCGTTGGGGTAGCTCGATCACGAGTCACGACTGATCCGATTTACGTGATTATTTTTCTAAATCTTTAATATAATTATGTTCTGTGGATGTGTTTTAGTGAGTTAGAATTGAATGAGTTATCGTAAGTTTCTCAATCAGGGGGCGGAACCCGGAATCCGATATCAGCAGTCCAGTTGATATACGATGATACTCGTACATTTTCGAACGTGACGATATCTACATCAATGTTGTGTACTGACATCCATTAAACAACATTTTGATTTTCACGTTGATCAGATGTTTTACAGCCAGTGAAAGTCCCGTCAAAATTGGTCCAGCCGTTTCGGAGCTTAGCCAGAACAAACAGAGACAAAAATTAAAAAAAAAAAGATTTTTGTTATAAGTACCGTATACATATGTATATACTTGCATATGCATTTAGTGAAAAACTGTTATTTTGACATTACAAACAGACACTTCAATCTTATTTATTTGTGTAGATAAATGTGAAAGTTTTTATGTTTGGATGTTTGTTAATCAGTCACGCAAAAACGGCTTATCAGATTTGGATGAAATTTGGTACTCAGCTAGTTTATAACCTAGATAGGACATAGGATACTTTTTATCCCGGTAGTAAGTTCCCGTGGGATAATTTCCGACAACTACACGGGCGAAGCCGCGGACAAATGCTAGTTCGCAAATTCGCCTTTCATTTTACTTTTTAGGGTTCCGTACCTCAAAAGGAAAAACGGAACCCTTAGGTATAGGATCACTTTGTTGTCCGTCTGTTTGTCAAGACCCTTTATCTCGGGAACGCGTTGAGGAATCGGGTTGAAATTACCATACCACCATATACTCAGGTCTACAGTCCCTTGAAGCTGTGAAAAAATCAAACTTTCAAGTTAATGTAAAAAAAAGATACGGCCGTTTATGCCGCAAAAAACGTATATTTCGACACTCAAGGGAATCAAAATGACTTGGGTATTTCCCGTTGACCTAGTCATGTTTGGCAAGAAGAAATACCATGCAGCACAAGTAATGGAAAAAATCCGAACACCGTAAATTTGTAGTTACCTACAAATTTGTACGGAACCCTCGGTGCGCGAGTTCGACTCGCGCTTGACCGGTTTTTTTTTCTGTTGATTGGCAGTCGTTATCTCGACCAACCAATCACAGCAGCTGACATGCATTTTGACATGACAGTAACTTAACAAACCTTTTGCAGGATCGTGACAGGCGCAGATATTGACGACAAGAAGGAAACTAGCTTAGGCGTTGATGGTAAGATGTGTAGAATGTTTTAATGTTATACAATTTCAAACATTGGCAGAATAGTCGACATCGGCTTTGCTTGCCATTTATTTAAAATAGAATAGAATGTTACACAAGCTGACCTCGCATTCTAGAGTTTCCATACAATAAGAGGTCAGCTTACACTGGAAATTCGAATGGGAGAATGATGAGATCAAGCAACGTTGCGGTTTAAAAGAATATGTACTTATTAACAAAAATTAAAAAGAGTATGTTTTGTTGGTTTGGTCATATTGAGGGGATGAATGAAAGGCTACTAACAAAAGGTAGATATGAGTGAAAACGCCAGCAGAGGATGCCGTAGGCGGACATCATATAGTGACCTTATTGATGAGGCCTACGCCGCAGAGGCGACTTCCATAAATAAATAATTTTTACGTGCATGCTAACATTAATAATAATATTTTGATCTTTTATATTATATATTTAAATTATATTAAGCTTACAAACACATTATGAAATATACAATTATACAATAATAATAAACAATATGAATTCAACTCAAATAATAAACAATAATGATACCTAATGAAATGTGTAGTAAGTGTAGAATGTGTTAATTATGTAGTATTTATGGTAGAATAAAGGCTTTTTTATTTTTATTATATTTATTTATTGATGATGCTCTTCAGAAAGATCAGGTGCGTAGTGCGTATTCGCAACCGGCGTGCGTTTATGACCAGAAGGCCAATTCCCGTAATTAAAAACGTTCAAAATCTAGTCGCGATCTCATCTCGGCAACAATCCAGGTCAAAACCTTGTCAAAAATGTAGTTACCCTACATTTTTTACCCTACAGCAAGCATATCTAGCTTAGTGACGGCGGTCCCGTCGCTAAAGAAAAAAAATTACAGATCCTTGTCAAAATCTAAAGTCATTTATTCAAACTAGGCTGAAAAGCAGCACTTTTTAAACGTTAAATTTACATAAGACAGTCCCCGAACACGCCCGCCCTTCACCACTTCCTAGTGCTTTGTCTGGGAAGAAGAAGTGGCGCAACAAACTCTCCAGCAGCACAGCTGTCTGTTATATAAGAACTTGATTCTATTCAATAAATAGTAAGTAATTTTATGAGACATAAAACATTAGCGCTCTGCTATTGCTCACACACCAACATACCAAAAAAAATATTTTATAGTGTCTTGGGTAGTTAAAAGCCACCATACCAGATAAGCTTGATGTACTATACCGGTATGCCTACCCCTTTATCTTTTGTGCACAGAGTCAATCTTCTCGTCCTTGGCGTCGTCTTCCCCGAGCGGTGTGAGCGTCGCCAGCGGCTACACCAGGCGGCTCCTCGGTTTCCGCAGACAACTGGCACCCAAAGTACAGGAGGATGCTGTATGTACCTATTACTTATTCATTCGACTTTTCGTGTTGCGTTACCCATAGAATAAGGTTCGGCCAGGCCTGGCAAAGCGTAGCGTGGCTCGGTTTTCACTGGCAAGCGAATATCAACCTTGCACTCGTTAAAATAAAGTTGAAAATAAATAAACGTCAAAGCAGACGTGCGCGGTTAAGGTTTTTTATTTCGACTTTAGAGACGCAATGTCTGTTTGGCAGAGCAAACCGCGCTACGCTGCGAGTCGCCAGGTTTGATCCGGTCCTAACTTTTGCGCGTATGTATGCGTTCGAGTCCTTCGTCGTTTTGTCGATAGATCATAATAATGTGTCGGAAATAAATGTCCCGCGGTCGCGCCACTGCCACCGACCGGTCGGTGGCAGTCAGTAAGTGAGGCATCGTCTACGGCGTAATAAAACAGTCGCATTTAGCGTTGTCGAAGTGTTCCTATTTGATAAGATTGTACCTGAACCGACTAACATGACGCCATCAGACGGTTTATTGTTTCATGATTTCCAATTATCATTAATATATAGAAACTTCAAAGATAATTTGTAAAATCTCTGATTTTAATAGGCAAAGGCTTTTCTTAATAACGTTTTTCTCTCAATTACTCACTCAATCTAGTACAATGCGAATAGTAAATCTGGTAGTAGGGTGTGGATTTAGGGCACACTACGTTATTGGGCGGTTATATAATGTAATTATCATTAAGTCAGACGCAAAGAAGCCTCATGAAATTCGGAAACTCGATACTTATAGCTAAGTAGATATAAGGCCTAGATGCCTAGTAATGGGCAAAGTCGGGCCGTGTATGATAATGATGATAAAGGACTTACCTACATGACAACTTTTTTGATTGAATATCCATTTCTATCAGTTTCTTAAATTTTGTGTACACTCTCGAGCTTAAATATATTAATATGGACAGTTCAGCAGTAATTTCTGAGTTCGTGATTCATTCATTAGTATCTAGAGTTCTCAAGAATTCCGTAAATTTAAGTGACATCGAAGAAATACCTAACTATCTGACGAGACACGCAACGTCAAAGTAAAGGATACCGCATCGGCTTCAAAAAGATCTTGTCAGAATGCATAAATATCGCACATGTCTTGTCTTGTTATGATGAAATCAGATATTATTGCCGAACCGAAAATTACAAATATATTTATGCTCGGTCTTGGCTATTCCAACATTTCCATTGATTCTTTAACAGGAATTATTTTGTCATCGACTTTACTTAATATTTTTCTTTCTATTCCAGTTGGTGGACGAAATTCGCCAAGATGGTATTTATAACATTCCTATCATAAAAGTAATCTAAAGTAATCTAGACCGATAGCCCCATCCCTTTTTCAGACTGAAATCATGATGGCATTAATACTCCTTTAAATGATTGTAGTGGGCTCCTGTTATTTCACTATGTTGACTGAATGTTCTGTCCTCTAGCACGGCGCTCTACCGTCTCGCTGCACGTCGTGACCATGGGGCTGCAGTCTGGTGGACTGATGATGCCTGAGTGCAAGCCCCGCGCCGCCTCACGCAAGAGTTTTTTGACGAAATGACAGGTTAACAACAATGATGACAAATTGAAATTTTTGCTTAGGTAGGTACCACCTGTACTGTACTTATAAAAAGGTATTGTTTGTATTTTGATTTTGAATGTACTTAACTGATTGTGGAATGGGGATCTATATGGTTAATCCACTCTTATATTGGCGTTTCACCAGAACGGCGCATGCAGAAAATTTGCAATATTCGATATTTTTATTTTTACAAAAATATCGAATGACAATACCAACCTCTTTGTTATTGATATACGTCCGTGGCAGTATGTTGGGTTGTAGGCGCCTTTCTGTAGTTTTAAAAGGGCGCCAGTGTTTTAGCGGATGGACTACACATACTAATCTTAGTTTGTACTTGCATTTTTTGATGTTTGTAACTTTTTAAACTAATTACAAAAAAAAAAAATATATTTAATGTTGGTAATATTCGTGGACAATGCTGTAAGGTTTAAATTACAATGACCGACGCTCGCTTGTGAAATGCAATGACTTAGTATCACTGAATGATAACTTCGAGATTGCTAGTTTTGACCAATGTTACTACTTAGTACACACGAAGACATATCAAGCTATTCATTTCCAGTTTTAACTGACCTCGCGTTGCATAAGCCTTTCGTACAATGAGAAGATAGCTGCTGGAAATGTACAGCTTGATAATGTCGTCGTGCGTACAGTACCTAAGTACCTACGCAGGACCGCGACGCAGTAAATTAAAAATTGTGGATGATTTTTTGGGAAACATTGCTTTATCTTCTTTGCCTTGCAAAGAAAAATGTATTTTATACCTGACCTGAATGAATGAAATAAACATCATCTCAATATTTTTTTCGTTTTATTTATATAGATTCAACCCTTTTAAATCCTCTAATCTTGATGAAATTTTGCACTCGCACAGCGTTAAAAATATCGGGATTTACTTACATAGGTACTGTTGAAATTAATCAAAACTTACACTTACAGAAAATCAAAAAACTGTATCTCAATGACACAAGGTTTGTTTCAGACTGAACACAGCACAATACATAACAACTTGCATTCTGATATTTTTTATCCGATTAATAATTTATACTTTATATACTAGCTGCGCCCCGCGGTTTCACCCGCGTAAATGTCGATCCTGTGGGAATATCGGCATAATTTGCCTATGTGTTAATCCAGGGTGTCAGCTACCTCCTACTCCATGCAAAATTTTATCAAAATTAGCACAGAGCGTGAAGAAGTAATAAACATATAAACACACACACTCGGAAACTTTCGCCTTTATTAGTGTGATAATACCAGCCTATTACTGTCCCACTGCAGGGCGAAGGCCTCTTCTCATACAAAGAAGGCAAGAGCACTAATCACCACGCCTGCTCAAGACGGGTATTGTAGTCTTTGGGTTGGCGTAATTAGGTATATTAGTACTTACTTTTCTCAGTTGTTCAAATCATTTTGAACTGTCTGTTCATCCCAATAATTTTGTTGCTGACTGTACATCAGTGTCCATATAACAGCGCGGCTAAGCGAGTGAAGAACCACTGAACACAGATAAATTACTTCAAGATGGTTGCAAACAGCAGTGGTAGGTACCTACTATCTAGGCATAGGTACATCCAAAGTTACCTACTATCATATCCGTCCGGATTTGCCCGGACTTGTCAGGGTTTTTGGCTCCCCCGTCCGACTTGTAACTTTATGGGATTTTTTTTAGAAAACATAAATGAGTGGTACTGAAAAAAAGACATTAAAAAGTAAAATGCCCGTTTTGGTAATGTCCGGCTTCAAAAAGTACTCTGTGGGCTTTTTACACCTTATAGATACTACGGATCGTGTGTCACTGACTCTGGCAGAGCCACCATCAGGGATTTTAATTTTGATAGCACAAAAAATTTGTCGCTAATTAGTCGCCAAATATCAGAATTTGTCGGTTACTGGTTCGAAAGTTAAAGGGTTTATAGGTGGCCGATCTGGAGAGAGTTTCCCCAGCAGGGCCACATTTATATCTCAAAAACTAGGGCACCTAATCTGTTTTCTCCCATATTTAGTCGCCAATTAGTCGTTAGTAGCTTTGTGCATCGCTGCACTTACGACTTCACTAGCGCAAGCTCCTGGACCTCTCCAAAAAGTTGTCATTTGTTACTCGAGGGCAATCACATCAGAGATTCAGAACCGGCTCACATCTGAATAGACGTAGCGCAGCGCCATTACCAAGCAAATATGGACATGGCGTTCCTTAAAATAGTGTTGAAAATATATAACCTGACTCTTAACCCGAGATGCGTGCCTCCATCCGCTTAAAGCGCAGGCCACACCGCCAGCTAGCGGGCGGGCGGGCTAGGCGGGTGGGCGAAGCGAACGAAGCAAACTATACAAACTACGCGAAATATTGGCGAGCTAAACTATGGGGTTCACACCGAAAACTACAGACAGACGAGCGACGGGCGGAGCGGGCTAAGCGGGCTTTTCAATGACGAATTTGCACGAATAGCGGAACGAACCGGGCGAGCGGGCTGGCGGGCGGGCTAAGCTAGCGAAGTGCGGGCGCGCCAACGAGGTGAACGAGTAGCTTCGCTGGAATCGTCGGATATTTCGTTAGCTTAGCTCGTTAGGTTAGTCGTTAGCTCGCGGTGTGAACCGAAGTATGTGTGAAACGATGTTCGCCCGCCTAGCCCGCTAGCTGGCCGTGTGGCCTGCGCTTTAATGCGCTCTTGGACGAATAGTTTATCTAATTCAACTGGCGCAAGGTCGATATTTGTTTGGCATTGACAACCGCGCTGCGCCTCGCTAGATGTGCGCCAGCTGCACCTCTTCTGCCTACCCCTTCAAGTAATACAAGGAGATGTTATGTGAATGGAAAACTGCAAATATTACTTTCAATTTTATTACAACATTTTCATTTTTTCATATTTCAGTTTTACAGGTTCTCGACACACATACTCTTGTCTTTATATTTTGACTTAACAAACACTATTGGCAAGAAATCATTCTTTCCTACATTAAACAAAATCTGAATTTTTGGTGGGATTGTCATTTCAAAGTTATTGTCGAAATACTAATTACAATTAGGAAACTATTGCGCAAGTCACTACAAAAGCATCTGGCTTCTACTTTATACTATGTGCTAAATTCAGTAAAAATAAGTACATTCTGTGCTTTCAAACTTCATTAAGTTTAAACGAGTTCAAATTAATTTATTAATTTTGATATTTACAAAGGAACACCTGTGGTAACACACATAAATATTGTGGTAATTTATGTGGCAATTGACTAAGTTATTTTAAACATGATAAATTACACAAAACAATTTATTTTTTTACACAAATTGTAGGGCAACAAGAAGGAACAATTGAATTAAACAATATTTTAACACAAGTATTTAAAAAGTTACCAAATGCTGAAGGCATGAGGTTTAAATGAAATGTCAGTTCCTAGCCTTAAACCTCATTTACTGATGTATAGACACAGATAAGTATGGTACCTATTCTACATGAAATATCGTCACTGTGAAATTACTTTATGATGATCTACCTTATGTAATATTATATAGCATTACTAATTTATAAAACCACCACACAAGCTCCAATCTATAAATGAGCATTGTCATGTTTCAAAAACATTTGCTAGGTACCTACTCGAAAAGCTCCAGTCTGCAACTTTAATACAGCTAAATTAGTACCTAAGTGATCATAAGTGTACCTTACATTGGGTGTAGGCCATGGACTACAGAATAGGTGCTAATACCGAGGCCCAAAAAACGTATTAGGCTTGGAGGCCAGTTTTCGGAGTGCTTTTTACATCATTTAAGATATGATAAAATTCTGAATAAATAATATACACATATTTCTAGTTTACAATGAATCTCAACATCATACGCAATACATAATAATAAGAAAATAATATAACATAATGGAAATTACTTAAAGGTGACATATCCTGTCTGAAATAAAATCACAAAGTTGTTTTATATAAATATATAAAAGTAAAAAATAAATTAAAAATAATCTATAATTTAATAATCAAAACATGAGCCATTTCTTTCCATAACTAAAAACAATAAAGGAATAATATTACACATTTTCATTCTAACACTGTTGACCAAAAATACTACATACACGGGACAATTCACCACAAATTTAACATTCCTACATTGAAATTTAGCTATTCGACGAAAAGGACACAATGGCTGGAATAGTAGCTGCCCAGACCTATTGGTATTGGGAATTCAATTGAGAGTAGGCTATTCCCTAAGGGCCTGTGTTGTGGCTTTCGCTTAACTATGCATCGCCTTACCTCACATCGCCAATTAGGCCTTTCATCAACCGCAAACAGTGTTAGAATATCAAAGCGTCATAAGTCAGGGAACCGCAATGGGTCTTCTATAAAGTCATCCGGTATAACAAACAGATCAGGTGCTATATCATTACGGAAATCAAATTTTTGAAATGTTATTTTTGCTGTCACAGTTGGCAAAATAGGTATATCAATTTTAACAGGAAACCCCCTTGGTAATTTCATTGCTACAAATTCTCGTAGCTTAGCAAAATGCTTGAAGGGTGCAATCACTTCCAGCACATTCAATAGCATTTCAACACTTAGTGGGAAATCATCACTCATGGCAATAGTCGCTCGGAAGTTCCTTGACGACTCCTTGTAGACAAGCTCTCTTCCCAGGCTAGGGTAATACCCAGGGGGAGATGATATGTATGAAGTCCAATCTATATTGTTATCAGGAGGGGGATTCAGTGATGCACGCCGGGTAGGCTCCCCATTTGTATCCAAATTTTGTGTATTTCCTTTAGTAAGGCTTTCAATAATAGCCTTATTCTTTTGGAGGTCATCAGTTGACAAATGTTCTCGTCTTTTACGTGACTCTAATACAAGACCAGTGATGGTATAAATATCACTCCTGTATATTCCTGCAACAGTTTCTTTACGATCTTCTCGGAATATCCAGCCAGACTGAGCCCTTGTAAACGAAATTCCTTTGGTTGACATCTGAGCAGCAAGGATATCACTTGACATGAGAATATCTACCTCGTCTTCTATTTCATTTTCTGTTTCTTCATAGCGGACTCTTTGGTACACTTTAGCTTTATTATCTAAAACAGTTAGTGACTCACTAGGAGGTTTCTCTCCCTGAAAAATAAAAGATATGTCTCCTCTTTCCCATTTCATGTCTGTGAAATCTACTAAAGTGGTGTCCAATCTGATTCCAGAACCCGATTTGTAAATCTTGCATACGTCTGATGGTAATATTCTGGAGACTAGAGGTACCCATGAGTGGAAATCCCATTTTAGTTCCATATAGAAATCTTGTATTTGAGCTAGTGCTCGAATAAGATCAGGTCTACGACGTTCCATCTGTTCCCGTGCTTGCGACTTCAATTTGCGCACTAGTGATGATATGGTCTGACGATCACCGTAACTGATGGCTTCAGCCAGTGGCGACCAACCTGCGAGGTTCTTAACTTTGACAGGCGCGCCGTGTGCGAGCAGCAGCTGCACGCACTCCTTTCGGCCCAGCATGACGGCCAGGTGAAGCGCCGTATTGCCGTGTTTGTCTTTTCGAGCCACATCATGATTTCTTAGTAACGACGAGAGCTTGCGAACATCACCAATAAATATACACTCGTGGAGTGGAAACCCATCGTCTTCTTCGCTACAGTTAGAAATAGACATCTCGCACACACGGTTGTTTCTAATTCATTACTCTCATTGATAACTAATTTTATAGGAACTTGAAGTGGAAACAATTTTGATTATAATCTAATCAAGACGATAAGAAAACAGCTTCATATTTTGATGGTTCTTTACTATATGGAATAATTTCCTAATTAGTTCTATATCCAACTTATTTTTAAAACCATAATATTTACTCATTTGTACACTAAACAAAATTATTATTTTCTTTCTTTTACGAAAATTAGTGTGTCCATCATCGTTTTTAGGTTCTGTTCCATATTCAGGACAAAATTTTAATTTTTTGACATCTGTTTAGTGTTATCACTTTTACTCTTGAATAAATCTATGTCATGTTGTTCTGCTGTCAGAAAGTAACATGCTAAAAGTTGTTAATTGAATGTGTTAGTGGAACATTCGCACTATTCTTTTTTTTTACAGCGACTGTGATAGCACTAGAGTACGTAGTCGATTATTATTTTATAGAAACAAATTGTATTACGATATTTAAAACTATTAATTAAATATATTGTGATAATAAAATATTAAATATATTGTGCTGTTGTATGTCTATTTAGCAGTGCACGCAGTATTCATGCTTATGGCGCTTAATAGCATCAATTTATGTAACATGTATTACATACAATATAATATCTCTACTACGATCGTTGCGGGTTAAGGTGAATGGGTAGTTGATACCGCGAAATTCAAATTTTCTTACGTTTTTTGCAATTTGCAGGTCAGGATCAGGTTGTATCTTGATCAAAATATGATTCGCGACAATAATAGATACATATTTAGAGAATTATAATCATTAGAATCATTATACATCTTTCTAAGTTAGATATCTACCCCCTTACACTTTTCCATAAGAGATTGGTGGTTGGTGGTAGAAATCTAACTAAGAAAGATATATTAATGATTCTAATTCTAATGATCATAATTCTGTAAATATATACATGTTGTTATTGTCGCGAATCATATTTTGATCAAGATAAAATCTGACACTGACCTGCAAATTGCAAAAAACGTAAGAAAATTTGAATTTCGCGGTATCAATGACGCTATTTTAGAGTTAAAGTAAATGAGGGATTTGATGAACTGTATACAAGAAGTTAATGTAAATGCAAAAACAACGGCAAAACTCATTCGTTTATCCAATTGTAATATATTTTATATGGGACCAATTTTTGGATTACACCCAAACATAGCATCGCGCCTGTAATTCTTGAATGTTGAGGCAGAGGTGTAGGTACCTACAGTACACCCAGTCTCATGTAACAGGGGGCGAGCCTTTTTCCATCAACAAAACAATTAATCCAGACTCCGGGCTGCTACTAAGAAATTTCGGAAAACCCAATATCACTTTGTCCGACTTGGGAATCGAACCCAGCTTAGGACCTCATGCTCAACACTATTCAGCAGTAGCTCTTGCGATGGGTACACTTCTCTAGTATTTAATAGTAGTCTATGGTACACTACATAAATACGAAAAACTTTATTCCGTCAGTCACAAATACGAATTTCAAAAATATACCGATTTTCGTAATTCCGAATGTTTCAAAATTTCTAATATCAGATTATAACTCAGATTTATCATTCATCCTATTTTTATAATTCCAAATTTTCAATATTCCTAACGTTTATAATCTCAAAATACCGAGTTTCAATAGATCGAATAACAAAAAGTTCGAAACATTAGATTAAAACGCCTTGTAAAACTGAATAGCATGACAAATATACGAGTAGAATACGGAATTTCGACGCACAAATCATCGATAATGCTAACACGATGCTATAAAATTGCGATGCACGATACTGCGATAAACCGTCTCTGCGAAGTCACTACACTTCGATGCACGTTACCGTGAAAGATTTTCACTGCGATACTACTTGACTTCGATACACGAAAAGGTATTTGTATTGTCATTCGCTCGCTTTTGCATCCTATGTCGACGTCAACGTTGTCGATTTCTGTGTAAAGGGTTTAAAGTAACCTAACCAAACCTAACCTCGGGGTGCCCTTCGCTCGCTCTTGCATCCTACGTCGCCTATTGCGTTCGTTGCGTTCGGGTGCGATAACGTGCATCGAAGTCAAGTAGTATTACACTACTAATTGAATCCGATACCTAATTTTAGCAGTTTATTCGGAGTATTGAAAATCGACCGACGACGACCTTGTGAAGGCCGCAGGAACCCGTTGGATGCGAGAAGCACAGAACCGGTCGAAGTGGAAGTGCTTGGGGGAGGCCTACGTCCAGCAGTGGACGTCTTTTGGCTGAAATGATGATGATGATGATGATTGAAAATCGTACCTAATGTCGTTTTTTAGACCCATCGAGCATTTGATTTTTCGCACGTAAGTATGAAAATCGGAAAATAAACAAATCGCATTTACAACTTTCGGTATATAAATTTCGTGATTTCTAATAAGAGACATTATAATTCTTAGGTGTTATGGAATTGGACTTTTACAAAACCGGAACATCGAAATTACGAATAAAATATTTCGGAGTATTTGGGTGTTTCCCGTTTGCGATCATTAGACCAACGAACGAGCGTCGTCACGCGCGGGATTTGCTCTAGTCTGGCCAGGGCTTCATGTATTATAATTAAGTATAGGTATAAGTGTTTGTTTAATTAATATAAATTTTCTGCATTGTGTTTCGCTTTTTAACCGACTTCAAAAAAGGAGGAGGTTCTCAATTCGGACGGAGAAGGTATAGTGTGTCTCGTTATTATCAGCTATATTTTAATTACTGTGGCGTACTATTGGGTAGTGTTGGTTATTGCGCAATAAAAAAACCGTTTGCAGTTTAAATCAGATTATAATTTCAGGAACAATTTAATCACACTAGCAAATTACACACTGTAGAGTGTAGGTACAGACGCCAGCACATCAAGCTACCCGAAACTGTCAAATTTTCCCAATCAACTTTGAACCTTATGCTTTAGTGATAAAGTTGAAAATCTATTAAAGAAATCTGACAGAATGTAGTAGCTTGATGTGCTGGCGTCTGTACCTACACGACACGACACAACCAGGTTACGGAACGCGGGTCAGTTTCTGAGCACATGTTGTTCGTACGATGTCCAATGTCCAAGACACAGTCCAAGAGCTCCACATCCCGATCGTTCTGATTGTTCTGTCGAGCTGTCCAAAGACTACAATATGATGCTGTATGGTTACTTCTATATATTACGTCCATGGCTGTATGCATGGACGTAATATATAGAAGTTACTTCTATACATTACGTCCATGGCTGTATGAGCTGTCGGTATGAGCTGTCGTCGACTCCACAGACATGGTATAGTATAGTCGACTCCCACGAACTCAGGCTAGACCCTGTCAAGCGCCACCAGATGGCGCTAGCGTTCCGAAAATCCGAATCACAGAACACTATTACTCATAGATCCGAATAGTCAAACGAATGACCGGATGCGACCTAAATATATATAGATTTTTTTTAAATGTAGGTATGTTCGGGTACAACTCCGTCATAATATAAAGACGGATTTGCAAAATATTTTTTTTGTTCGAAAATTCCGAAATGGTCCTATATAAATTTTGTAAAGATCTAATGATGGGTTTCGGAGACAGACAACGGAACTGTTCAATAAATGCCAGCAAATCAACCGCGATTGCTGCTATCGCATACGTATGCATTGTTTACGCAATCATACAATAACATCACGCCTGTACCCTCTAAAGGGGTACGCAGATGTGTTCAGTATACCGCGGTACACCCACATTTCTGTCAAAGTTGTTATTGGGGTACCTCCAATGACTTCTATTAAACAAGTCTAATATAGGTCAGTGGGTAGTTGGGTACCTCTAATCTTGCAAGTAAATTCGGGCATAACTTTGATTTATTTAACCGACTTCAAAAAAAGGAGGAGGTTCTCAATTTGGTTTATATTTTTTTTATGTGTGTTCGGGCATAACTCCGTCATGCTAAATTCTCTCATTTTTTAATGGATAAGGTATGTCTCAGGGGCGGTCCCATATTCATTTTATTAACTTTGTTTGGGTCGTATAGGAATTTTAAGATAGAACAGGAAACATTCAAACCCATTTTTTTTTTTGGTTCTATCATTCTGCTTAGCACTGCAATTACTGCAAATCTATTATTTTTCAAAGTAATAACAATCTAAAAAATAATTCTCATCTATTTCTTTTTATTTCGGAATATTAATACAGAATGCTTAGTATGTCATAAGTTCTATGCAGCGACCAATAGTTTTGTTCCATATTTTGCCACTGGACCGATCGCTACGTGGCCGCTAGGATCTAGAACATTTTCGTTGTCGGGTGTCGTCGGGTCGGGTTCGGCCTATTTCAGATAAGTAACACTAGATGGCTCTCATAGCATTGTTTTGATTTTGATCGAGTTTGATTGAAGCGCAGAAAAAGTTGACAGATGCGCGCACCAGTGAAACGCCTCTCTTTCGATTCGACTTATAATCACTTTTCTATAAAAATAATAGTAATTCATAATGTTCATTGACTTATTTATAAAATATATGTTCATTTTCTTTCGTAATAATTGAAGTGCGTAACATTAGATTGGTTTAAATATCGCTGCACTCGGGACTGACTTTGCTCGATTGTATCGGTATAGTTTTAAAGATAAGATTAGTATTGATTGAAAATCCTGTTTGTTTTTTATTGCCGTTGATTACTTGAAATCTGTAAAAAACCTTTTATGCTCTATCACATAATTTTGCATTGTCTGAGACAAAAGTTGTTATTGTGACTTGCGGCGTCACAATAAATAAATAAATGAATTGACTGTACACCTAAAGTTTCCGGCTTATTGCTTCTGATTAAGGCGAGGAAAATTCTTCATAATGTGAGTATTAATTTTGTACTATGTATCTTGTAAGCGAGTGGCATGGCCACCTGCATACTTAACTGTATTCGCCTCAAACCAGGTATGGATGTTTAGCAATTGTCTAAACTTATTTTATAAATTCCCATGTATTTAGTATAAATCACAATTAAAATAAGTATTTTGTGAGGTTGTACCTACCTGCTTGCTGGTCCAAAGAAAAGTTAAATGATATTTTAGTTTTACCCTTGCTTTGTATGTTTGTTACCATCAGAAGCAAAGATTCCACAAGGATTGTTACCTTGAGAATCTTAGCCAACATTATAGACTATTTAGTTTACATACTTACTATTTCTAAAGATAAGCTGGATGTTGTCTAAATGAATTTAAAATGAATTTGTGGCACAGGTTTAAAGTTACTACATGTGGTATCACATGTGCTTTCTTCAAGGCATACTAATATTACCTACACAGTACTATGTGTACAGATATCTAGGTATAGCCTATAATAAAAAAAAAACTGCCAAGTAACCGTCTTAAATCTCCACTGTATCTTAATTTTTTCTTAAAAGTTACTTATATGTCATACTCTTGTTTCATATCTAAATAGGTACTTTAACCATTCAGTATTTCATTCCATATTGAGTGATATCCTTTAAACTATGCTGGGGAGCTGCTGTGGGGTTTTTTGCACCATTCCTCTTCCCAGTTAAAGCACTAGGAAATGGTGAAGGTCGGGCGTTTCGGGAGATGGCCTCATGTAATTTGACATTCTAAAAGTGGTAATTCTCAGCCTCCGTCATCTGCCTAGCCTTTTCCCAACTATGTTGGGGTCGGCTTCCAGTGTAACCGGATGCAGCTGAATACCAGTATTTTACATGGAGCGACTGCCTAATTCTCAACCTATTAGGATTAAATTACTTTTGATTTTTGTTTGATTGATTGTTCATAAAAATACTAAGCCAAGCACAACCAGCCCCTGTAAGGTGGCAACTGCATAGCAAAACGAACAATCAGTCTCAGCAATAAGTCTTATCAAGTCCTTTAATTCCTGCGCTTATGAGCTTGGAAACATGACCATACAATAATTATTATGAAAAGGTGATGCCATTTCTAAAGTTATTACATATTGTCATGCATATGTGTTTATGAGTTTCCTGCGAGGCCTAACAATAGCTGTTTTTTAACCTAAGCTATTGTCTTACAAGTATTTATTGGACATCATTCTTGTTCATATTGTTAACAACCCATAAACAGTCTATTAAAATCTTTTATTTCTTCAATCTGAACATATGTCTTAGATTTTATGTTGTTATTGTAGCATTATAACTGAATGAGCATGTTGTTGTAGATAATTTATAAATTACTAGCTGTTGCCCACGACTTTGTCTGCAATCCAGGTTGAAAAGTATGGCCTACCTACCCAGGTCATGGTCTACCCATGTGCGAAATTTCATCCAAATCCGTTCAGCCGTTTTAGCATGAAAGTGTAACAAACAAACAAAACTTCTTTTCACATTAATTTATAATATTAGTTAGGATCTACAACATAAAATCTAAGAAGACTAAGGGCTGATTTTTCCATGTCAGGTAATTTTATCCATGGAATAATTTTGAATGTTAGACAGTTATTCCATACAAAAACTATTAGACGTCAATTTTATTCCAAGAATAAAATTATCTGTCCATTGAAAAATTAGCCCTAAATCAAAGAAGACACATAAAATCTAAGAAAACAGAATACTTATGATTTTGTTCTTGTTAACCCCACAAAGGACCTCATAACCCTTGACTCTCAACTATTGATGGCAATTTCTGCTTCAGTAAAAACATAAGGTAAAACTCATGTTTTCGCTATGCCTTCTATATGTATAATCACTTCTTACATCACTTCATTTTTTTAGTAAGATTTACTCCAATTTCCTTTGTTCAGAAAAAATCCCTGTGTTTCTTGAAACAAAATTGGGATTGGGAGCAGAAAATCAAAGTCTGTAAGCGGTTTAGTCACAACAAGTTGTTAATTTTGTAGTTTATATCAGTCTGGTGAAGAGGTATACATGTGACATGTTATGCTTAGCTGGACAACATATCCTATAAAAATTAAACAGCATTATTATTCAAAGCAGAATCTTGTATTAAAAACCTTAACAACGACTGTATGTAACCAAGTGTGGTGTTAAGAATGTTAAACATAACATTAAAGCATTATCCTATTCTGTTGTAACATCACATCATCTATCTATTAGTGCATGTTGATTTTGTTGAATCAATACATTGTGTTAAGTATTTGTACCAATAATAAAATTGTGTAACACAAGTGGAAGGTAGGCTCTCGCCGATGGTTCCGTAGATTATTTGAATAATCTACACTCGTCCATTATTGAACGTATGCATCCCTAAGCGTCCCTTGCGACAACGACCGGTCTTGCGCTTTCTACATCTAGCGGACCGCAACCTCCTCCAGGTCGTTTGTCTACCTAGTGGGGGCTCCTACACGCTGAGCGGGTAGTTTCCGGTCCCATCGACCATCCGTTCAGCGAGTAGTGTGCCGGAAGCACTGTCACATTCTTCGGGTTATTTCGATTCCCTTGATTCTCCTGCGGATCTCTTCATTTAGGATACGATCGTGCAAAATTAGGGGCCGCCGACCTCTCCATTGTCCTTGAATTAATCCTTACATTCTCATGTAAGGTATACCCAATCCTTCACTACCCTAAAATTACCAAACACGTTTTAAGTTTTTATGCTACCGCGCCAAGCTTCCTGGTCGTCCTTAGAACAAGGCATATGCTTCCACACGCAGAATAAACATAATACATGTATTTTTTTAGGGGTCTGGTATTCAGCTGCATCCGGTTAGACTGGAAGCCGACCCCAACATAGTTGGGAAAAGACTAGGCAAATGATAATGTATTTTATTAGGGTACCATCATACCCAAAGGCGAAAGGGTTCTTTGGCTGCGCTGCGACAACACAATCTACTCATCCTGTATTTTCTCTACTAAATAAAAAGCATCTTGGACACAGTATACTAACAGCACTTTGGCCTACGAAATTGTACTGTTTTAATACAGTAGTGGTCCATCCAAAGTGATATGGAGCCAAAACAGTTTTTTGCATGTGAGGTGTCGTCATATATTATACCTACACCATTTATACAAAAACTATTATAAAACGTAAGGGCCAAAGTTCAAAACTGTTATGGGCCGACAAAAACGTCCACAACTCGATATGACTTGTGGTACTTGTAAAAAACAGCTAAAACGCGTTGTGGCTAACTCAGAAAGGCCACAAATCGAAATTTGGTTAAACAAATATGATTATCAAGTTATGGACAATTTAAAAAGAATCCATTGCGTTGCGGACCACCAGGTGTGCCTCAAGGACAATGTACAGATTTATATTTTAGATATTATGTTATCAATTTATTCATTCGTAAGTTTTTAGATCATCTATACTAATCTTGACATAGATGACAGGTGTAAATGTAAAGGTATCTAAATTCTCAGTTTTACCACGACGGAGGAAAAGGCTTTTCCACACGATAGCGGCACCTTACTCGAAAAGGTTGAAAGTTATTTTTTATTGATCTCCTTTACTTTGTAGCTGAACAAAACCGAACAGTAATTTCCTTTGTTTTTATTGGGTCTGGCCCTCTTAATTTTTATTCAGGTATCTCTTCTGGGTTCTTTGTTAGTGCAGGCGGACAAAAGGATTCTGTATTAAAAAGTATATTTTGTGTAGTGGTCTTTGTAATGTAGGTATTGTAAAAGGTCAGTGTAAAGATTACAGTGAATGGAGTTATGTATTTATAAATTCAACATTCGTAGTTTTATGACAGTTAGTCTTATTCAAAACAAACTTATTGACATCATGGACAGATTTTGGCCTTATCTCGGCAGAAACAAAGGGTTATCTACTAAAATAACTTATCAGTACTTGTTTTCTCTTCGCTACTGACAGTCTGACAGTTTATTGTAATACATTTTGTAGTGATATTTCAAAGATATACCTGTGCGGTTCACACTTCAACTGATAAGTTTCCCGAGCGCGAAAACAAACGATTTTTCGAATTTTATTGATTTATTGGAGTCATTGCTGTTGTCCATTTTCTTGGCAGTAAGCTGAAAATAGCGAGTAAGTAATCTTTTGAATTATCAAATAATTTAAACACAAACAATGACCTCATATTAATTTAGACAAGCTTAGAAACTATGTGACACTGGTTTGTGAGACTCTGGTGTCTGGTGGTGACTGGTGTATACCAGATCACCAGGGCTTAGTGTGAAAAAAACCGGCCAAGTGCGAGTCGGACTCGCACACGAAGGGTTCCGTACCACAAGGCAAAATTTTTTAATTTTAAATTTTATTATTTGCAACAGAAATACATCATCTGTGAAAATTTCAACTATGTATCTAGCTATCACGGTTCATGAGATACAGAGCCTGGTGACAGACAGACAGACGGACATTGAAGTCTTAGTAATAGGGTCTCGTTTTTACCCTTCGGGTACGGAACCCTAAAAAGCTATTTACGACATGTCAGTCGATAACTAAACGCTTTAAATCTGCAAGGACAAAATATCTTAGCCTTACTGACCAATTGACCATAAATGAGAATTTTACACAAATTTTATGAAAATACTCAAAAGTGTCTGTGGTGTCAGTAATTGACAGTCAATTAGACTCAGATGAATTTGGTTAGGTATTGAAAGTGTGAAAACCTATACATACTTTTTGCCAGACAGGCGGCGCGCAGCGCGCATACATAAACATAATATCATAAACGAGAACCAAACTGCAGACATCGTCCGGGCCAACATATGCGTTGATAAACATGTTATTGATTGTGTGGCACACTCCAATTATTCATATTGAAAAAGTATTATAAAATGAATCGTTTCATTCATATTAGCGCTAATTTAATCATCATCGTGACCAGGAATCTCCCACTGCTGGATACAGGTCTCCTTGCATTTCCGCCAGTCTCCACGGTTTTCTCTCTTCTAGGTGTTATTTGCCACTTTGTCTTGTAATCTCGTCCATTAATAGTGTCGTCCTCTTTTTTGCGAATTGCTCACATTGATGCACTCTACAGATTTCCACTGTTTGATCGTACCCTATCCTAGGTCCCTAAACATCGGGAACTTACTCATGTAATCTTACGAAGGTAGGTTTAAAAAATGGCGCGTATTAGGAGTATTAGGACCTAGTTTCCAAACTAGACAATCATAATGGAAAAAATATTGAGTTGAAAACAACGATGAGATCAAATCTGCTACCGTCTCATCATCAACATAACCGGAATTATGACATGCGGTTGTGCTGCGCTGTATGCGTATGCACAGCATATGTTTTTACAAATTGAATAAATTAATATTTTGTAGGTAGGTATAAAGTAGGTATGTAGTGTTTGTGATTGTGACATGTGTGACTCGTGTGTAATTCAATTGGGATCAAGCGACCACCTCAATTGCCATAATCCGCTAAATGAACGCTACAAAACCACTCGTGACCTCTTCGTAGGTTTACCGCATGTAGGCTGCTAAAACATAGGCCACACTTCCTTCCAAGATCTGTCGTACCTAGTCAGGTAAAGATTAGGGTGATAGCCGCTATCATTATTTCTCTTTTGCTCGTGACGAGGCTTAGTAGAAGTTTAGATAAGACTTGTTATTATGTAAAAAAAAATAACGACGTAAATATTCATTATAAATAATTTTATTGACGTATTGTTGTTTATAATCTTTAATCTATATACATAAAACAAAGTCGGGTTAGTTACACTATTTATAAGAACCAAGAACAGCTGGACCGATTTTGATGATCTTTGATTTGTTGGATTTGTCTCCGGCCCCGAATAGCAGAATAACTATTAAAACATTGTAAAAATTCTCGAAAAAAAAAATGAATATAATTCATTTTCTCATATATTGTGTATGCGTTGTGTGTATACGGATTTTTTGATATCTTGAGAACGGATGATTTCGATGGTGGTATGAAGTTCGCCGGGTCAACAAGTGTAGCATAAAACTAATTTCCTTTATAACAAGGGAAAATGAAACAAGAAACTAGACAGTACCGTGCAGCATGGTCTGGACGTTGACTCACGCGCAGTGCAGGATCCTGTTTTGAAAATAAAATCAACCTTCACTGGCCATTGAACCCTTGCAAGCAATGACTGGCGTTAACTGAAATCTTGTGATAAAATATATTTTTACTAGCAGTGCCCCGAAGTTTCACCCGCGTAAGTTTTGATACCGTGGCACAGTATGATAAATGCCTTCACTTTTTATTCTATCAATCAAAAGTATGAACTATTTTGAATGCGAGAGTAGAACTCCCGGATCTTAAATATACTTTAAAACTGAGTTATAATTTTTATTTGAATTTCCACAAAAACGCAAAAATAAACGATGTGATGAAAATATTTGAACATTTGTTTTGAATTTTTTTGACATTATATGCAAGGTATTATATGTATAGGCGAAACAGAAAAGATTTCTTTATAATAGAAAAATAAATATGCCTGATTTTATCTTTATTCCTTTTTATTTTTTCCCTCGGACATCTTTTGTCAGTAGCACCTAATATTTATCTTAAAATATTCTTCAGATCTGTACTATTAACTGTAAAAAAAAATCTGATGCAAAACTATCAGGAAATCGAAGATATGATGATTCTATGGTTTTAAATTTTTTCTCTGATAATAGGGTTGTCACTCTCAGAACACAAAAAATACAATAAATAATTTCTGTTGAGACTATAAACTGACGAGGACGGACCCCTTCTCTATACCGCATTTACCCCTTCATCAAAAAAATATAAATTATGTAAATGTATAAAAAACATTTTTATATCAAATGGTTTTATTTAACAGTACATTAAACGAACAAAATAAACATTACAAAGTATACCTACAAACAGCCACTAAGGGCAATTTTTGAACTTCACAATATTATTTTATGCCAAGAAAACTTTATAAGCCATTAAATTTCATATGGGTACCTCTATACCTACTGTTTATACATAATGAGTAATACTTCATTTTAAGAATTCAAAAATTAAAATGTGTTTGCTTTCTGATTTTTGATTTGTGAAAACCCTAACAACAAAAAATCGAAACTCGAAAAATCCGAATTCGCATCTGATATTTTACAGGCAGGTTATCATAACACTAAACAATAGTGTGAAAATAAAATGCTACTACCTTATAGAACCTGCGCAAATAAATAATTCAAAAGTTACAGAAAAAATTACGTAGCTTGCTTTAAATAACATCTAAAAAAAATTGTTTTGTTTCTAAAAATAGCAGATAACTGGCTTTATCACATACTATAATTAAAACATAAAAACGTTGCATACATAATAAGATAATAGAATTCTTTTGATTTCTATGGATAACCAGAATTAAATATTGAAAAAAATATAGCTCTGGTTCTAAGCTGAATTGGTTTCTGGGAGTTCTACTCTAGCATTCAAAACAGGTGTATACTATCGATTATTAGAAGAATAAAAAATCGATGTCCGTTTTTCGAGGCATTTATCATACTGTGCGTGGGTTATCGGGATAAAAAGTATCCTATGTGTTAATCCAGGAAATGGTCTATCTATGTGCCAATTTTCATCCAAATCTGTTCAACGGTTTACGCGTGATTGGGTAACAAACATCCAAACATCTGCACAAACTTTCACATTTATAATATTAGTAGGATTACAAAATTCCGGCCAATTGTTTCATAGTTCCGTTTTGTCTGTTGTTTTGTCACGTTTCGTGCATTTTATTGACTACATTTTACCCTTTTATTGCCATTGCTTGTTTAATAAACTCTTGTTCGAGCGATGCGCGATGGCGAGATGTTTCAACTTGGACTCGAGTCCGACTCGGTCTGTTTAAGGTCGCGTTCATTCGAGAGTTGTTCAAAACATCATCTATTTTTTTAAGAGACAAGGATAGACAACGTTAGTTTTATAAAATAAATACCTAATTAAATATTTGACAAAAAAAAATCAAAATCAGTTCAGCCGTTTGGGAGCTACGATGGCACAGACAGACACACAGATACACACATCAAACTTATAACACCCCTCTGTTTTTGTCAGGGGTTAAAAGGCATAAAATCAGATCCAGTAGGTAAGTTAAACAATCCATACTAATAATATTATAAATTCGAAAGTAACTCTGTCTGTCTGTATGTTACCTTTTCACACTTAAACCGCTGCACCGATTTAGATGAAATTTGGTATAGAGATAGTTTGAGTCCCGGGAAAGGACATAGGATAGTTTTTATCCCGATATTCCCACGGGATCGACACTTATGCGGGTGAAACCGCGGGGCGCTGCTAGTTTATATAATATAGTAATCCTTTTTACCGACATCAAAAAAAAGGAGGTTATGAATTCGACATGCATGTATGAAATATTATTGGAACTGCAATATATTCACATATGACAATCTATTAGGGCTTCCAAACAAATATACAAAATTTTATAGAATGTATGTATGTATGTTTGTCCACGCATTTCTCCGCAACTATTATTCGGATCGTGGCCTTTTTTTTTTTTGATGGGAAATCATCAAATGATCAAATGACCCCTCCCGCTCTGGGTGGAGCGGAAGGGAGTGTCAGACTCTTACTGACTAAAACCCACCCGTGTTCCTTCCTTAGCCCTTTATGTTCCGGGCCAGCGGTAACCCTTTCGGACAATCCCGCTGACCATTTTTTATTGGCTTACATTTACTTCAACTTAGTGCAAGTTTCGTCAAAATCGATTCAGTCATTTTCAAGATATGGACTAATACGTGTAAGTGTGACGGCCTTTCTTATTGATACGAGCTACGGGTGTAGTGTCAAACGGAAAATATCTCAAAACCTTGGTCAAATTCTAGTGCAAAAACTAAAAATTACGAAATAAAAAAGTAATTTAAAAAAATTAAACCGATTTCAAAAAGAAATTAACTCAAAATTATGAAATAACTTTAATTTCGGAAGTCGGTGGCAAAAAACTAAAACTATAAAATACAGACCCCAAAGACACCACAAATATTAAATACTTAAAACTAAAAAATACGAAATACGCTTTCGAAGTATTCGAAAATAATTATCAAATCACGGCTAGTACTTCATGTTAACTTGAGCAAAGTCTTACATAGTCATGTTAACTTGGACAAAGTCTTTCATAGAAGACAATTTGGATATCAAAACAATGTTGCCACTGGAGACGCTAATACCCTTGTTAACGATGTAATCGATAAAATTAATAATAAAATGAGAGTAGCTGGTGTATTTTTAGATCTGAGTTCAGCATTTGACACCGTTGATCACGATCTACTTATAACTAAACTAAATCACTATGGAGTGAGAGGCAAAGCCTCCCAACTTTTGTTATCCTATCTACAAAACAGAAAAATGTTTGTAGAAATCGGTGAGGTGCAAGATGGACATAAACAAATTTTTAAATCACCTTTTTTTAATATTTGTGTCGTTGTTCCGCAAGGATCGATATTAGGGCCCATTTTGTACATTATGTTTACCAATGACTTAATAAATTACATAAACAAAATTCTACCAGACATACATACAACTCGTTGTTTTTGCGGATGACACAAATGCCATTATTGGGGCAAATGACACAAAAGAAGTTACGGAAAAAGTTAATGCAGCTATAAGTTATCTCTATTCATGCTTTACTGTAAATAAATTGAAAATTAATAGTACAAACACCAGGATAATGTTATTCAAAACAACTGCTCTTAATAAAGACACCATGGAAATAATACTAAATGAGATCAAAATTGAACTCGTGAGAGAAGCTAAATTCTTGGGAATACACATAGATGACTCATTAAATTTGAAAAAGGAACTAGCCGCCATTGATGTATCTATATCACCTGCGTGTTATGCGTTAAGAACCCTTCGAGACGATATTGACATTAAACATTTAAAAATCGTATATATATCGCGCTAATTGAGTCTAAATTAAGATATAGCATACAATTATGGGGGAACAGTTATAATTATAACTGCCAAAGAGCTTTTGTCCTTCAAAAAACAGCTATACGAACCATTGTCCGTATTTCACAAAGAGAGAGTTGTCGTCCACATTTCTTAGATTTAAAATTCTTGCAGTACCCAGTCTCTACGTTCTAGTCCTTCTGACTAATCTTAAAAAGTACATACATGAATATGAGACGGATGAGGAAAGACTGGTTAGAGAGAGCACACGTAGGAAGGAATTGAGAAATAAGATAAATCCTCACTTGAACATACTTAAACACTACACTTAAAAAGCTTGATTTATACATCTGCTTTTAAGACAAAGCTTCAAGCATTCCTACTAGATAAGTGTTTTGACAGTTCAACAATATTCATTGCGTTATTTACGTGTGGAACAGATTTTTTTTTCGAACTTATGAAGCAATGGTTTAGCAATTTGCTTCAAAATGATTCAGATTCCGATTGATAGTGTGTTACGCAATTAGGGTGCTGTTGACGACATGTAATATTATGACCATGCGTTTTCTCCCTGTAAACTTAAGTTATGTTACTAGAGCCGACTGAATTTATTGTTTTATGAGTGCTATAGACATTATTTTTAAATGACAAAAGTTTCATTTTGACAGTTCAACAATATTCATTGCGTTATTTACGTGTGGAACAGATTTTTTTTTCGAACTTATGAAGCAATGGTTTAGCAATTTGCTTCAAAATGATTCAGATTCCGATTGATAGTGTGTTACGCAATTAGGGTGCTGTTGACGACATGTAATATTATGACCATGCGTTTTCTCCCTGTAAACTTAAGTTATGTTACTAGAGCCGTTTGAATTTATTGTTTTATGAGTGCTATAGACATTATTTTTAAATGACAAATGTATTATTATGCTTATTATTTATTTAAGTTGACATTGAACTATTTCTTTTTTTTTTCTTTATGTTATGATATTTAAATTTTTGACCTCTAAAAAATTTGTAGGCTCCTAATTTGTTTCGTACCTACTTTTAGTTTCCTTTTGTTGGTTAATTTCGTGTATATTATGTAAAAATATTATTTCATACTTTTGAATTAACTAATTTCTTTTTGAAGTCGGTTTAAAACTACTTTTTATTGGAATGATGTCTTTCTTGAAACTTCATGAGAGTAATTCCTTGGGGATGTTTTGCTTCTGGTAAGTATTTCGAGGGCCGCCTTTAGAGAACACGGGTCAAGGCCACCGCACGGAATACAATTCTACTTACAAAACCAGTTAGGCGTCGTGTACATACCTTCCCGCTCATAGAAACATGAAATTTCGGTATTTTTCGATTCCTTGAACATTAATGCTTAACATTTTGATAAGACTAAAACTGAATGCTTCGTTTTATTCATATTTTATCTCTATATCGTCTCTGCTGGAAGGAATTGGCTGCTTGTGTTACCAACTACGTGTACGTCGATCTTCAGACACATCATGTGGTGAATTCCAGCTGTATTTATACACTGCGGTTTTCGTTTAGCCCGCTGCCTACTCCAAAACTTAAATCTGGAATTCTGGAAAGTGCATATAGATACGCCGTTTAGATAATTATTAATATAACATGACCTGCAGCATTCTTATTAATTATAGCGTCCTCAATTGCACGCCTTTCCGGCTTTTCCTACTCTGCTAACCTAGTTACCGCGAAAGAAATAAAAACTATATTGAACTTAGTTGAACTAGCGTGGTGAATCACTCAGTGCAATTTACTACTATTTTCTAATCGATAACGATGTGAAGAAAATTTTCTTGTTTGAAACTAATATTTGTTACTATAATCTGTACTATAATTCTGAAATCTAACGTCGTATTAAGTTTTTGGTTCGCTTTGCTTTAAATCATAAAAAAAAGTGATAAAGCCCCGACCTTATCGCCCAGAGGACACGGTGGAGGTCTGCCCCGCTTGGGCGGAGCACCGCCGTGTCCTCGTAGAGGCGATCGGCAGCGGCGGCGACCTCTCGCGCCTGGCCCTGGTGGAAGCCATGGTCCGGGGCGAGAGGGAGTGGGAGGCAGTCACCTCCTTCTGCGAAGCAGTCATGCTAGCGAAGGAGGTGGCGGGACGGCTCAGGGAGAGAGCCTCCCGTCCCGGCCGCCGCGGGAGACGCTCCGGGCGTCGGGAGCCGCGCGACGACTCCCGGCCACCGTAGGCGCGGGCCTGCGGGCGGAGAGTAATGGGTAGCTCACCGTCCGATCAGGACCAGGCCCGTGCCGGACGGCGCGTACGTGTTCCACGCGCGCCTCAAAGAGATGTCAGCATCGAGGAGGGGCCCCATAGGGCCGAAGCCTGCCGGGTCAGCGGGATTGTCCGAAAGGGTTACCGCTGGCCCGGAACATAAAGGGCTAGGGAAGGAACACGGGTGGGTTTTAGTCAGTAAGAGTCTGACACTCCCTTCCGCTCCACCCAGAGCGGGAGGGGACATTTGATGATTTCGAACCGCAAAAAAAAAAAAGGCCCGACCTTATACATTTTTATTTATTTTCGTTATTGTATTAATTCCGGCGAACATATAGTGCCGACACGCCAAGTCGGCATTTCCCAGTTCCCGTTAATCACGCACAATTCCTAGAACCCATTAACTGTGCCGGATTTTCGATACTTACCCTGTTTATGCGATTTATTGATCACAACAGAACACTGCGTACTGCGTAGTATACGTAGAACGTATTTCACATTTAATGCGATGTACGAAGGATTGTATTTGAAAATGCTGATTACATAATAAAAAGTATTTCTTTTTCGTTGGAAATCCACTATGAGCTCCATTATGAGCTTGTCTTTCTGAAAGTAGCTTCGAACGTTATATTATTATTATTCCTGAAAATGGTTAAAAAGGCTCATTTTTATTTCTCACACAGAAATAATACACACTAAAACATAACCTTCCTATATATGGCTTGGAGGTATACAGAAAATTGTCCTGTGATTATAAATATGAAGGAGATGTCGTAGGGGTAAGCCGGGCCCGTGTTGGGCGCCAACTCACTACGCCCCGCTCCGCTCTCGCCCCCACTTCCCCCCCGCCTAGCGCTGGTTCAGTTGCACGCTTTCAGCCTTCGGAGTTAACCGCGTGCGCGTTATGTCATCCAACCTTCCGTCAGCGCTTCTTCACATGAATTTCGTACTTCTTCCTCGGTTCGTTGCATATTATGCAAATGCATGGACCACTCTTAGACGCTTACGTGCACTATTCACTCATTAGTCGCAATGAAAGTATCATCAACTGTTTTCATTATAATTACTTCATTTCACTCTTATTTAGGGTTTCTAGATCCATAATTTGCTATCACGAAAGTGATAGAATTGTTCATTGTGTGTCGTAAATCATTTATTTCGATAAATTAATTGGAACACTGTTGTGCTATTGTTGTGTAGGTGTAATTAGTCTCACATGTAAAAGCTAGATTTTATAAATTAAATACTATAGATGTCTGTTTAAACAATTTAAGTTTAACTAAATTTTAAGAAATTAACGATATTTAGAAACTGCGAGTGCTATAATTTAATTGTCCAATTGTGATGTTGATTTGGAAACTCATTTTCCTGTGTTTTTACGATAGTAATAAAACGAGAACCTCATAGTATATCATCTCTGCATAAAATAGAACCATATAAGTAATGTTATCTAGTGGCATAGCTAACTGTTGACAAAAAGTAGTTACAGCTGAGCGCTAGGGCCACGTTAGTAGCTATTTGGTAGCGAGCAAGCGCGACGCCTCGCGGTCGCAAGGTCGTTCGTATTGAGCGGTACCGGTCAAATATTTAACGAACCGTACGCGTCCGACCCATCACTTCCCTACAGTCAAATTTACGGAACCCTTAGAACTGTCCTTACTTGTACGGCCTCCCCCAATCTCGGCCCCTCTTGGGACACTTTTTTCTAGAGTGTTCGTGGCCGGTGTACCTTCATGATACAGACAAAACATGGTACATACTTTTGTTAAATTGTTATTTTTCTCCTTTGCTTCCTCTATAACGTCCGATGTATACTTCCTGCGCTCTATGTTCATGAAATAAATCTCAGCTAACTGCTCGTCTCGTGCAAAAGAAGTAGCAACGAGACAAAAATCTTTATCCTGCAATTTACGTGTTGAAAATAAAAACAATGTCACGTCAAGAATAAAATTCTGAATCCATATTCCATCTTGTTTTCCATGTAGTCATTAGGAACTGTCTTGAATTGAGCACAGTCAAGTTTATGACCGCAATGTTAGTTTTTCTGTGGCTACAGTTATTTGTTTCAGTATCATAAGAATAATATTATAAACTTTTGGAATACGCACCAGCACCGAGTTCGAAATACGATGTTATTACTATAACTTTGTGTAGGATGTTTTGTTTTTTAGATTCCTTTTGTTGTTTATGTTGTGCATTACGAAACTCGGTATTTCCACGTCACTTTTGTTTATATTACTTTTAAATCTATTGCTACTAACAAGCGCTCAAATGATTTTTATTAATCGTCCTCTTCCATTCGTGGTGTTGGAGAAAACGAAATTTTTGAAAGCTGAAGAGTTTGTGAATCGACTTTCAGACTCTAAATAAATAACGAAATTCATATTTTCTTGTAGGTAGCCTATAGATTCGTCACACATGTACCTATGTAGCATATTGGCAGGTGGATAAAGGGTCACTTGGTTGGAGGAAATTAACATGTCTACGTGCCGTCCAAGAATGTGGGACACGGTTGTCGGAGAATTGTCCCTTCGGGATATTTCCCGTGGGGACAGTCCTCCGACTGTGTAACTGTATTTAATAAAATGACAATCAATGAACTTTTAGATTGCCCACGTATGACATGTTTGACAGAAAGTTTTAGGGTTTAAGATTTAGTTCCTCACGTGAGCCGGGCACATTCGACATATCATTCAATGTCGTGACAATAAATTGCGTCATTATGGGTAATCAAATAATGCATTGTTGCTGTATAACAATGTACAGAAATGCGTGCATAAGGCTCGTTGCCAAGGTTACAGGGTGGGTGCGATCAGCTGGACTTACGTAAGGTGAGCTGGGACGACGAGGAGGCGCGGGGTTCGCGCGGGGAGAGGTTAGGGCCGATCGATAGCCGCTTTCGCCCCTTGCTATCGCCCTGTCCGTTTCAGTGTATTCTCAACAAAACTTTTACTGTTCAGAAGTATCTTAACTAGTAACCCGAAAGTTTTCCAACCCAACCAATAAACGTTTTCTATCAATTGAGATTGGTAAATAAAAATGCTATAGCTACGTTTTTACGTCCTAAAGTAATTTCCAAGTTTCCTGTTATTGGCTTCCTGTTAACGCAGAATTTCGCCAGAAAGAGTGTTCTATTGATCATCTATTGACTCAATTTGAACTGATCAAATTAGGTCAAGGTACAATGAATTTCCATTTACCCATTCATATTCTTTTTTTATGTTGTCGCTGTCACAGAACTGAAGGAAAGAAATGATATCTGTATGCTGGTATTGCTTTGATTGCCAACTAGATAGAGAGATGTATGTATAAAAGTCTATGCAATTGAGATCGTAACAGGCACAGCTATCCCGCTTACCAGCATTTAATTAGTCTTGACTGAATGTCCTTTTAACTGTTTCTGTGATTAGCCCCTAAGCAAATTAAGCAATTGCTTAGGGCATCACGTCTCGGGGGCACCATAAGGCAGAAACGGCACCGAAACAGTATTTGCTAGCACACGAATGGAAAAGCTGTTTATCAGCAAGATATTACAAGACCCAAAAGTCACTCTGTGCGCCAATCTTTACAAATCGCTCGTCGATGTTTTGGAAAAATACGAGGCGACTAGTGGATAGGAGGGCCCAACAGGCGTACAGGCTTGGATTGCTTAGGGCATCAAGTAGTCTTAATCCGGCACTGGTTATAGGCTAGGCTGCACTGAGGAGTCTTGATCTGGACACTGAATACATACTGTAGAATTCTTACTTACATCATTGGATCTCCCCCTGAGCTTTCCGCCTTGTAGATGGCCATCGGTGGTCCTAGTGAGTAAACGTCTCGCGTGTCCAGAACCCTTTTCAGGTTTTGGCAAAATTAGTATTGGTTTTTATGAAAAATAAATACTAATTTTGGAGTATTTTTTATTTAATGGTACAAAACTGCTCTGAAAACCAGTGGTTACTGAATTGTTAGGCATTAGATCCGTTTTGTTTCCGATAGAACTTGACACACTTGGACTTGCTATTGCATAAAGCAATTTCGATAAAGATATCGTTGGTCTTCAGTTCTCACTTAAACCCAATTCTAGAACGTTGCTCCAGCAAGAATATCGATTCAAAACTGTCAGATTTCATCATTTATAATTTATACTCTCTTCAAATCTAGTTTTAATTTGGAATTCATCCTGGAGGATTATCCCAGAATATTTTAAGATTAACTAAGACTATCGTAAAACCACCTTTTGGAATATGGACGACGTTGTTTAAACAGTTGCTATGACAGGCGCATGCGGTATGCCTGTCGCCTGATATCACGGAGCTCGGTTGTGTCACGAGACCGAGACGTTACTCATTTCTTGCATATCATGAATTTCAAATAGCAACAAAGTACAGGAAAAGCATAGTTTGTAGTTGTTCCTACGCATATTTTCACATTATGGGCATATCACCGTATGATTGTGAACACCGTTAGTTTATAATCTATGTATTTCGCGAGATTGTAAACTGTCGATAAATTGAGAACTGGACCATACTGCTTACAATATAACATATAATTATCGATAGTTTATAATCTATCCATGTCAAACCGTGAAATTGTGAACAAACCTGCACTTACCGAAAAGTTCACAATCTGTCCGATTTTATCACCCGTCGGTAGCCGAATTGGTCGAAGTAACTAAGCCAGGGCACCCTAACCAAATGGGAACCGAGCGAAGAAAGCGAGCTGTGCCGCAGCAGCGGCCAGCGAGCGGTACTTCCAAGCTGGTTGCAGTTACTTGACTATTTAGGGCCCCATTACAGAAGTTTACTCAAAACTCAAGCATTACTTAAAACTTGACAGACATTTATCCGAGACTTTTTTCAGTAGATATTATGAAGAAGTATGTAATGTTATTGCATAGTCTACAAGATAGATGATATTATTGTTAGTGACACTAGGCATTAGCTCTTGCCTTGCTATCAAGTAACTATAATAATGTAACACTACACTAACCTTTTCTTGTTACCCACATACATTGTATGAAAAATATTTGGGCATCTACTAGTCTACTACTTTATTTACGAGTACCTACCGTTCTTCATAAGTTCGTGTATCAAGTCTTAGTATTATGATTAACTTGCATTTCTCATGATAAGTGAATTGTATTCTTTTTTTGAGAAATAAATGTCCGTACACCGTAGTAGTTAACACAGCACTACAATGTAAATACTGTGCCAAGGCGTTATGAGACGTATACATACACGTATCTCTTTGGTTTTTATATGAAACACAAAAAGCTACCGCGGAATACAATATTATTAACTACTGATATGAACATGTGTTTGCTTTGAGCAGATTTGTTATATGAACGCCTGATGAAAATGTTATTGCAAACTCCCATTTAGTCGTTGCTTTTATAAAAGTAATAGGCGCACAAATAAAATAGCACCCGCTTTTATTTTACTACTATTATATTCAGCTTTTACTATTATACTTAGCGTTAAATTCCATTGCTTTCAGTTTCAATAGTTCGAATTACTTAATTATTTACAGATTTCAAAATGACCTTAAGAGAAAGTACTTATATTCTTCTTTGTTTGAAGTTATTTTGAAAGCTGTAGTGGAAATAGCCTCCTCAGCCCATAAAGGAAGATCTAGATAGAATAGAAATAAATCCTATTTCCTGTATTCACTTTAGTACAATTAATGATGTATTTTTTATTTACACGCTGGTACCTACTCATATTTTCCACCTTTGCGCGGTGTACAGTCGACAGCACGTCTGTGGTAACACTTTTGACCTTGAGCTGGCTTACCGTAGTGTCCGTAGTACAGTCTCAATAGAATAAGAGGCCAGCTTGTACTGGTTTTGTTGCCACTGACGTGGGGCCTACTGTACCTCCCTATATTTTCCACCTATGCGCGATGTACCTACTACAATTTTATTTATGTGAAAATTTAATTTTGCAAATTATATTTTGCGCTCATTGTATAGCTTTGCTTTATTTATGTGGCTTTGGTTGTTTTTGCTTTGTTACAGCTCGCGTTAGTAGTGCAGTGGTGTGATGTTGAGGGCGCGGTGTTAGTGCGCGTGCGCCGCGTTTCATAGTGATGTCGTCACCGGCGCGCGCGCCCCCGCCGCCGGTGCCGGTGCCGGTGCCGGCCGGCGCGGGCGTGCTGCCCCCCGGGCCAGGCCCTGCAAGACAACGCTCCTTGAAGGATCGCCTTAGAGAAGGCATTACCGGACCCTTCCACTGGCAGTGAGTGCTTCTTTTAATTTCCTTTCAAAAATATTCCAGGTCTACGCGTCTTCGGCCGGCTGTTTTTTATTTAAAGAATGTAATTTAATTGTAGCTTATTTCGAAAATATTGCATGCTTTTTATTATTTTTGGGTAATAACACAGTATTTATGATATCGAAGTCGCGTTTCCTCTGTGCAAGTAGCTTGCTTGCAAGTATAACAGCTACAATTCTACAAAGGTCGTAATCTACCGAATGTAAATTTAGGCGCTAAGCAGACGATGCACAATTTGTCCGCTACGATGGAACGTATGGAAATCTATGCAATAACGCACACGGAAGACAAAATGCCCGCTGGCTGCCACGACAGCTGACATTTTGTCCGCGAATGACTGCGAGAGAGATCATCCGGTAAGCCATCGACGGCGCGGTCGTTATGTCCATCGACTGCTCAGCGCCTAACTTGCTGGCAAGTTAATGTTTCCATCGTGGCAGCTAGGTACTCGTTACCTGCAGGCTGCAGCTTGCGTGCACGCCCCTTGCAAAATGTAATTAACAATCCAATCTTGATTGGATTTCACTGATATATTTGTGCGTGACATAATTGGCGTAAATTTTGAACAGAACAGTTACGTGCGACTTGCGGGTACGCTTGATCTCAATACATATATATACTAGCTGCGCCCCGCGGTTTCACCCGCGTAAATGTCGATCCCGTGGGAATAACGGGATAAAAAGTGGCCTATATGTTAATCCAGGGTGTCAGCTACCTCCATACAAAATATTATCAAAATTGGTCCAGCCGTTTGAGCGTGAAGAAGTAACAAACATATAAACACACCCCCACACTCACAAACTTTCGCCTTTATAATATTAGTGTGATAAACTACCAAAATCGTGTAGGGAACTGCCAATCAATCGATTTTAAACAGCGTTATTCAAATAGCGTTTAGAAAAATCATTCTATTCTGTGAAGGAGTATTTGGTAAATAGTTACTATTATAATTTGACAAATACTTGACATTTAAATTTAATAACTATGATTTACTTATGTACTTGACAATTTTATTAGCTTCATTGAAACTGTTTTAAATAAACCTGACCATCTGTAATTTACCACAATTCTTCATTTCTAAAACTGATGATAATTTCACGAAAGCTTGACATTTTAACTTCCCTTGCCATTTATTTTGTGAAGCATTTTAAACTCACCTAATAACATTTTTGTTTTATCGGAGTGGTAGATTTATAAATTTCTCGTGATTGTAGTCAAAGCAGTCGTTCAGTGCCGAAGATAAGAAAATTTGCCATTAAAGGTCAATGTCAAACGTAACCTTTAAAAATGTAGAATTGCCTTTTAGATAGTATCACTGTAATTTATGGTGATGGTTGTCGTTTCTGACCTTAAATTACACAAAATTGATACAGAAGCGGCTACAAAGTGTATCTGTATATCTATTAAATTACATCTTGATAGGTCGTTTACTGACAAATGAGCTACTGCGCTGTCTCGCTGTGAGTTTTCAATTTCCTGAAAGAATAGATATCAGGTTGCTTTATGGAAAGGAAAACCTCGGTTAAATAGACGCAGTGTTCGTTTCCTTCACATTTCCCCTGTATTGCCATTTGTTAACACATCCTTTTAGGTCATCTATATCATAGGCATAGATATAAGAACATCCAGATGCCTAGTACGCGCTGTCCAAATGCTTCCAATTCAAAGACACCAAAAATAGCGTCTTCGTTCGTTAGCCCCGCCCACAGGCCGCCATTACGCGACAGACGTTCAAAGCGCGCACCGCTGTTAAATATAATTGAAAAAATGACTGTTTGTGCGGTGAAATCGTGTAAAAACTACACTCCAAAAAAAGACAAGGATACGAACATTACTTTTCACAGGTAAGTTTGCAATTTTATGATGAATTTCTTTGAAAATATTACGAAAACTAAATAAATACACAACACGACTCCATAATATTTGAGTATTGCCAAGGTACAGTGTGAAATATTTTTACCCCTTTTTTGTGCTGCGATATTTTAATATTGTAAAATGTTACGAAATCGACATTATTATTAAAAACACAATACGTTTCACGGTTTGGCACAGGTTGTCCAGGGAATAACTCTGCGTACATTCTTCGAGCCTCGTTCAGGTTATCACGCGACGCGGCGTAAACCCGAACCATTTCGGTCCACTGTACGTTTGTGTACGACATAATCACTACACAATAATCACTAAAATACTAACTACCTACACACTTGCGCGAAAACTACTTTCGCGCGGCTTTACCCGCGCGAAAGTAGAAATACATTCAGTCAGTCGTTCGATCTTTAAGAAGAAGTACCTAACAAACATACACAGAAACATGCACACACACCACTCACAAACTTTCTTCTTTATAATGTTAGTATGATATTAAAAGTTTTTTGTTCATTCACACATGTTTACGAAAACCATGTTATAAAATAAAATTATAACAATCTCCAAAAACTATCATAATAGGCACTCGGTATGAATGTAAAAGGCGGGTTTCATTTTGTACACATATATTAACTACATAATTACCTATGTCAATATGAATAAGAAAACTACCCGAATTTTCCCATATTTTGGGGTAATCATTTTGCGCTGGTATTAGAAAATGTCACGCACACAAACGCAGAAACGATAATAATACACTTGTGGTGGGCGGTCCGCACGCACACGCGCATTACAAAATGCATTCAATTTGAACGTTGCGTTTTGTACGGTACACTCCATCTGGTTCTTATAAATCTATGATCATAGGTTCTCCGCCCTCGTGGGCTTTTGAGACTTTCAGGGGGCAGTAGAAGACCCTAAAGAAAACTATGCATCCTATCTTCATCATCATCATCAGCCTATAGCAGTCAACTGCTGGACATAGGCCTCTCCTATTGCACGACTAATATATTACACGTTTAAATATAATCGTGGTAATAGCAGTTACAGATTCGCGATAGACGGTAAGTAAAAAAATTGGGGCTATTGAAAAAAAATATTCTCAAAATGGGGGGCAAAATAAGGTTGAGAACCTATGATCTATCTATATGAATTATACATTTGTCATAAAGCCACGATCTGGTATAAAGTGGTATGACGTGAGATTCAGTAGCGCGATCAATTTTCATAGAGTTGTAGAAGGCGTGCACGAACACTTATCGGTAATTATGTATGATAGACTAGATTGGTGTACCTATTATGTAGGTACAAATAATAGGCAACCAATATCCGTGTGTTGAATTGACGTTAAATACCTGAATAGTTAAAATATTGTGAGGAGACCGATTGCCAGTTCCGGTTGTTTTAGAAAAAAGAATCATAGACGTATGACATCCACCAACACGCACTGGGCCCGCGTGGTGGATTATAGAATATATTTTTATTGTAAAACATGAGTATACATCACATAATATGTGCAAGGTCTTAAAATAACGGGTAGATCTGCATGTTTTGCCATTTATGGCGTACAAAACAACATACTTTTGGCTTAGAGTAAACCATAATAAAAAAAAAAAAATTTACAAAGAAGAATGGGCAAAAATATATGGAGCTTGGTCCAAATTTCCACCATCAATAAGAACTATGACATATGATGGAACACTGCGTTCTGAATCATTATAAGAAGACCGCAACCAAAAATATTTACTCAGTAAAAAGTTATGACCCCATGAAAACTTGCAATTTAAAAACCTTTTTACGCTTCATTATTTCACTATATCTTTTAAACTACTCGATTGATTTAGGTGTATGACATTTCGTAGTAATTCATACGTTATTCTGGTTGATATAAGCTATATGAGCCAAAATATAAACAATATGGCGGTCGCGGTAGGTACCTCGCTACGTCAAAAAAATCAAACCCTATCATGTGGGGTATCAAATCAAATGAAAGGACTTATAGCTATCTTTACAATGCTTATATTTATTTTAAAATATTTGTAATACTGCTTCCTAAGTGCGAAAGGGACAAAACTAATGCTATCTCCATCTACGAGTCGACGCTAGCAATCCCCGGGTTCCGAAATGCAAAAATATTAAAAAATACTTTTAGCACGATTGCGAACCGTTCCGATTACATTTTTATATGGGTAGGTGCGCTAAGGGTATCATTGTATACTTTGCAGACGATTTGAGCGCATTACAGAACAGGGGGAATGCGTCATCATTGCTACCATGTTTTTACTGCTTGAAATGTGGCTATGTGCGAAAAAAATTAACGGCTAAATATCTAAAAATACGTATTTTTAAAACAGTCATAACTTTTTTCTGAGTGAATATATTTTTTTCACCTAATATTCAAAATTGTATGGTATTTAGTCGACTTTAAGCTTACATAGCCCTCAATAGTGGTGGAAATTTGGACCACTTCTGCTCATTGTCATTTGAATCTACACAGCAAACTATGAAATTTTAATGACTTAATCCTAAACACGTTGTTTATTTTATAAAAGCATCAAATGGTTAAAGCATCAAAAATTATGGCACACTACTTCTCATAGAGAGGAGGCCTGTGTCCCAGCAGGGGGAACATGTTAGCCTGAAGCCTGAAGAGTAGTCGTGAAAGCGTCCTTTTATGATAGAGCTTTTGGCAGCGGCTTCGCCCGCTTTGATGACGGAAATTATCCCACGGGAACGTACCTACTAGGATAAATAGTACCCTTTGTGTTAATCTAGGTTATAAACTATCTGTGTGCCAAATTTCATCCAAATCCATTCAGCCGTATTTGCTTGATTGAACAATCGTTTTGGATATTTGTTACTATCCAAACGTACAAACTTTCACAGTTATAATATTAGTAGGATAAATGAATTAAAACCCGGGATGAATGGTGCTGTAGAACACAAATACACATTTTTAGTAAAACCTGTCATTGATTTCCTATTATAAATAAATATAGCACCATACATAGTACATGTGAAACGAGACTGATACATCTCATTACCATTTCATTGAAACCTTGAGAAAAAAAACTACTTACATAAATCGTAACTATTCGATTACTAGAATGATCTAATTAAAAAACCACATGAATTAATGATGATGGGCAAAGTATAGTTACAGCAATGTCATGACAGGACGTGGACATTGCTCGCAGCATCATTGAGGTCGCCAGAGTACTCAAGAAGTATCAGTTACTGTGATTGAACCATTTGATGCTTTTATAAAATAAACAACGTGTCATTTTATAATAAAAGACGACATATTGTAAGGAAATGTAAAATCAAAGAAAACTATTAACATTTTGCCTTTGCGAACAATGGAAGTTGTCAAATTGCAACCGGAAGACATGTTTTTATCGGACGAAGCGAAACAGGAAAACTTAAACAAAGTATTTATTGAACACTCTCACTGTCGTGGCCTCCCGACATCACTACAAACTTTAAAACTCCGGGGATCGCATCTTGTTTTTTTTTTGACATTTCAGCCATGTTCATTGCGTTGTTTACGCTTTTGAGCAGACGAATTTATCAAACCTATGAAGCAATGAATAGAAAAATCCTTCGTTCAAAACCCTCGGATTGTGATTGAAACTGTGTTTCGCAATTAGGGTGCTGAACGCTGTAGCGTTGTAGGCAAGGCATTGTAGATGGTATTTTTGAATAAATTATGAACTCAAAATGAAAATATGTATCTAAAGATGGTTAGATTGTGCGAAGATGATAGGTACTGCCGATACTGGCTTCGAAGTAAGTGAATACTGAGACTAGGACTGATAGAGATGTATTCGAGGAAAAGTACCGACGATAGAAGGAAAATAAATTGGGCATAATAAGGGCAGGGAGTTAATTGAAAAGATGATGCGCGGTATTGGACCGTAACTGTATACACAAAAATTTTACTGTTTTCAATGTGTGGAAAGAAAAACAGCCTAAACGGAGTTCCAATGCGTATCCGTAAGACAGGTAGTTCGGATTTGTGGAAACTTCCACCGAGCTTTTGTAGCTCTAGTGGATTGTGGCGCAGTATTGGAAGATTTGATTTAACTTGATTGAGAGGAATTTTATTAAGGAAATTGTTTGAATAAGTTTTTGCTGCAACGCTACAAAACGGTTCCTGAAGAGGGAAACAAAAAAAAATATAGGGCGCGGTATTCAATTTACTAGACGTAGAGTGGTCCGCGGGCGGGTTCGCCCCGCACTAGAGCGGCTCTGGCGTCTCGTCACCGGGAATCCAATTTGTTCCCAGCTGGGACGCGCAATTTGTACGAATGCATCACGGATTAGCCGCTTGTTGCCTAGTTGCCTTACGTTAACGTTATTTTTCCTCTTTCCCTCGTGGAATTATTCCACTCGGCATATTTATCAAAAGGTCGCGGCGCCGGCGCTTTTCACTCGCCATTTATTTACCTAATTAATATCTAACTACGATAAAGAAATGTGATACATGGTCGTCTCGTTAATTAATCATATTGTAGCAATAAACACAGAACTATTTTCAGCTTGTTGTTATTATCTTTCGTCGATTACGCCTAATAAATATGTTATGAAAACATAAGGTTGATGATGTGCCATAGATAACGTGACCATTTATTTTTTTTTGTCAGAGCAGGACACAAAAAAAAACTTATTTTACTAGGTATTTATTAAAACAAAGAGAAAAGGACATGAAAAATAATATATTAGGTACTTATATTAATATGTAATTTTAATATTACATTGAGGTTGAAGACGCATTTGTTTTGTATTTGTAGGTGGAGCAAATTAGTTTTAAAATGTCGGGACTCGGGACTAAGACTCGCGCATCCGTCTCGCTTGCATGTCACTATGTAAATTGTTCATGAATAAATTGAATTGAATATAGTTTGCTCTCTTTGTAAAAGCAGGACATTTTTGCTCTGGTTGGGGACAACGGGACAGACAGCCTGAGAGTGGGACTGTCCCACCCAAAGCGGGACGAATGGTCACGTTAGACATAGAGTAACTATTACTTATGTGGGGTTTCATTCTATACTGTTGTTATGGCCCAAATTTTATGTATTTTCTACGCTCTTCCCCTTTATGGAAGCAACCACACCTCTTGGACAAAATTGACCAAATTATTCGCAGCACGCTAACATCCATTCTAAATGTGGCCTTGGACGACCGAGCGTGGCTTCCAGCCACACTTACCCATCCGTTTTGGTGGCCTCGGCGTCCGCAACATTACCAGTATTAGCTTACCGGCGTTCCTGTCTTCTGTCCGCAGCACTGAAAAGTTGACCGGGAAAATTTTAGCCCCTTGCCTAGTTGACTCTGAAGTGCCGTGCTTGACCGACGCGGTGAACGCCTGGAAAGCGGCTTGTCCGGATACAGAACGGCCCGTAAACCCATCTTCCCAGAGACAGTGGGATGAGCCGCTCTGCAGGTTGGTACGGAATAATCTTATTAATACGTCCACCAATTCTGCTGAGCGTGCCCGCCTGCTGGCTGTGGGTGAGTGGGAGTCGGGGCTCTGGCTTCAAGCACTCCCGTCACCCAACATAGGCACTATGCTGGGTGACATCACCTTCCGGGTCGCTACCTGTCTGCGTTTGGGCGCTCCTTGCGAGGCTCCGCATCGCTGTCAGTGCGGTGAAGCTGTCGACTGCCTCGGGCACCATGGCCTATCTTGTAGTAGGAGCGCAGGCCGGATAGCACGGCACGCCAGCATTAATGACATCATCCGTCGTGCTCTTGTCACCGCCTGGGTGCCAGCTGTTTTAGAACCCAACGGCATGGCACGCGACGATGGGAAGAGACCAGACGGAATGACGATAATGCCCTGGAAGTTAGGCAGACCTTTGGTGTGGGATGCAACATGTGTCGACACCCTTGCGCCATCCCATCTTCCTAGCACGGTGGGCTGTGCTGGGGCGGCTGCTGCAGGTGCAGAAAACCTCAAACGGCGAAAATATTCCAACCTGATTGGGAGTTATATGTTCGAGCCGTTTGGGGTTGAAACACTAGGGCCATGGGGTCCGAGTGCCCACTTGGTTTTTCGAGATTTCGCCAAGCGGTTAGTCGACTCTTCACGTGACCAGAGGGTTGGCCTATTTCTTGGCCAAAAAATTAGCATTGCCATACAACGTGGCAAACTGGCAATGCTGCCAGCCTTTTGGGCACTGTTCCTGTTGTTGACAGCAATGCGGACGAATTTTTGTTGCCCTATGATCATTTTGCTTTTTTTTTTCATATAAATGCACATATTATTATTATTTTAAATAGGTATTAGCATAAATTATATAAATATTATAGTTACAAAATAAATATCTAACATCTCGAAAAAAAAAAATCTGTACTTAATTATTTTATTGATATTCAACATAAAACTTCTGGGAAGATTTTTGCATGGGGCTTATCGAAAAGATATTGTTTGTTCAATAGCAGAGTGTAGTGTCAGCTAGCCTGAAACTAGCATTTCTTTAATTAATAACATGTCTGTCAGTACACATTTTGAGCGGCAGCCGTCGGTCGGGGCGCAAATATTTGCCTTGTGCAACATTCTCTATCTCGGGTGTGTACATTACCTCCACCTACTGGCTCCTTATCTCCACTCGAGCAGCCTCCGACGGTAGCGCTGGCCTTCCACACTAAATCTCGCTTGTTTACCACGCCCCTTTATAACGTCATTTAATTAAAAAGCTTGCGCCACGCCGCTGCCGCGCCGTAAGCTAAGAAATTACACCGTGTTGCCGACGTGTCGCTTCCTATCTCCTAAGTGCACTATAATGTCATATAATATGACTTTGTACATTTTGGCTTTCCGTGTTTGACGTACTTTGCTACGTAAGTAAAGATATCAGTCGGCATACACGCACGTTTATTGCAAATGTAATCAACTAATCAGTTATTTGATTAAGTTCCCAGCCTGTCTTTCATACGTTATTTAAAGATTTCCTTCTCATTTTCGATCTGCTAAACATGGGCAAAGTCAACAACAATATAAACAGGCTGATAAACAGAAAGGCAGAAAGAAAAATACTCTCCGAGTATAGAACATTGGAACAATATAGCACAGTCGACTAATAAAATTATTTCATCGTGAATTACAATCTGAGTGGCTAGGTTTCGTCGACCCAGTTTCGGCAAGCTAATTCATTCTCGTCAGCCTCGCATATTTGGTGAGCTGGTGGAATCGTTGCAGTGCTCAGTTCCGCTGTGCATGTCGCAGGCCGTCCTTGGCCGATATAAAACGTTTAGGCGACAACACCATCGCAGTGTGGGTGAGGGTGGACCGGGGGCGCCAGGCCGGATCACCCCGTCATTGTTTCCTTTTGTGCTATCTATTCTAAACCGCCGGCGGAGCATGTTTGCGGTTACCTATAGCCTCTTAGTATAGGATGTCTGGCTCTTGTTACTTACGGTTACGATAGGCCCTGCCACTTGTGTCTTGAGTTTTTGATTGCACAAGGGTATTGATTTCGTTTTGGATCCTTTACTAGTAGTTCTTAATCTCTGCTTTTTGGTAGCATTGATTTCGATGGATATACCGCCGATTATTTGATTATTATAAGAGTTGAAGCTAGTCTGGAACGCATGTCAGTAGAGTCACCAATATTACGTACGTGAAAATATAATATGAACGTATGCAAATTTGAAAAAGCTATAAGCTCATACAGTTCCTCCTACAGTAATCTTTTTATACTTTCTTTGTTCCACGTAAAGAAAGAACAAATAAAATGCAAATGGGTTTTATTATTGTTTGGCCCCTTTTTTTTCCCTCTTTATTAAATTATTTCTTTTCAAACACCTTTCTGACAGAGCTCCCAGCAATTTGCATTTTTGACAACAATCATTGTTTTTCTACTATGAAGAGGTTACTCATCCAGTTTCATTTTCTTACATTTTGCGTTGTGCCAGCGTTCTTCAATGATTGAAACGGCTATTAATGTGAGACGTCTTGACAATGTACTTGGTTTCATTGGAGTATTGTGTTTGGACAGGCAGTAGTACAGTACTATAGTGTTTTGCAGGCTCGAATCGTGACGGCGATGGGTGCACGAGGCCACTGATATTGTACCCGTAACCGTGCTGTCACGCGTCGCCCGCGACACACACAACGCATCGTTTTGTCGTCGCATTAGCGCGTTCAAATCAATTTCACAGCCGAACGTTTGCTGACGTACCTATCTATTTTCCCTTTTCTTATTAGCATCTCAATGTGGGTTTATAGGATGACAACTAATTGTCGCATCATGTTGATTAAGTAGGTACTCCTTGTTCTCGCAGCTGGCATCTGGCAGCTTTCAGGTTGAATGCTTACACTTGTTATAGTACATCCGTCGCCGCATTTATTACTCTCTACTCTTATCACGGTGTTTTCAATGAGGTCGGCAAGAGGTACTGGTTTAAATTAATGTTAGAGTCCGACCGAATTTCGTTTTGCGGTTTTCGGCAATTTTCGTTTTTGGTTGTAATTTTCGTATTGCTTTCGGCAATGGTCGCAAAAGAATAAGCAAGAGTTGCAATTCATTTCTTCACATGCTTAGTTATAACAACTAAAAGCACAATAACTAAGATGATATAGTTTGGTGTCCGATACTTATCAGTTTATTTTTGTATTCAGGGATACTTATAAGGCGTCTGTGTCAACTATACAGATACCCACTACTGTAGGAGCTTAGACTGATAGCATTTATCATTACATCTAATCCGACACTCATGCAATTTCGTCAAGTCACTCTCTTCAGATGTGTGAACTGTTCTCGGAATATGACATGAAAGTGATAAAATATTACACAACAAGTGATTTCGATTTAATATTACTTGATAAAAACATATTATTCAAAGAATTTCTTACAGTTTTTTTCCTGGTTTTCCTTTATGGTAATTCAATTGAATTGTTTATTGATAAATAATTTGAGGAACTGCGCAGTGCAGAGAGACTGATAACAGACAGATTGTCATATACTAGTTAGATAATAGTCGAACCCCCGCTTTTAGGGTTCCGTACCAAAATGGTAAAATGTATGTATATTTTTTGCAACAGGGACTGAAAGGGGGTTTGAAAAATTCGAAATGGGGCTAGTAGGGCCATCTGATATGAAAGAGCGCAGTTTGCACATTCTCAAACATTGTTTTAGGCCGCATAGTTTTCGACTTTTGATGAAAAATGTAAAAAAATACCGTCCCCCCTTATCTCTGAAGTTTGCAAAGAGATAAATCTGAAATTATTCTATTTAATAGAAGGTTATGAAAAATAAAACAAAGTCTCTAAAGAGCACACTTTTTCAGAAATCCTCAACAAAAGTTACATTAGTTCCGCTATCGGTCAAGAGATGGCGCTGACATAATACTGCAATAGTCTACACCGCAGTGCACAGTGTTAAAATTCTCTGACGAATGCCTTGCCGATGAAAAATTAAAAACATGATGGTACGGAACCCTCGGTGCGCGAGTCCGACTCGCTCTTGACCGTTGTTTTTTGTTTGGCTATTTCAAGTGAAAAGGAAGAGATAAGTTTGTTTTGTTAACAACTATCTTCCTAAATTCCGTACTTACTGTCATCTGTCGCTTTTGTGACTATAATATACAAATATCTACGAAGAAGCGAATTACTGGTATTTTTTTTATCATTTGACTAGCTTCTGCCAGTGACTTCGTCCGCGTGAAATTTCACCCTCCCCTCGTTCACCCTCTTAGGGGTGGAATTTCGAAAAACCCTTAGTGAATACCTACTCTTCACAAAGAACACACCCTCCGAATTTCATCTCTTTAGGACCAGCGGTTTAGGCTGTGCGTTGATATATCAGTCAGTCAGGACTTTGAATTTTATGTATATAGATATCATATACTAGCTTCTGCCCGCGACTTCGTCCGCGTGAAATTTCTTGTACCCCCACCTCGTCGCGTCGCAACACTTCGTATTCGCTTACCGTTCACTCTGAGTTTTTTTCTTTTTGCTCGTCTCCTAAGGGTCATAGCGTGATGTTAAAAAGCCTATAGCCTTCCTCAAGAATTGGGCTATCAAATGCAAAAAGATTTTTTTCAAATCTGACCGGTAGTTCCAGAGATTATCGCGTTCAAACAAACAAACTCTTCAGCTTTATTATTAGTATAGTATAGATAAAAAACTCTATGGCCCATAACTCCCAACTCTTAACATCTTACACACGTGATAACTTTTAAACGAAATATCCGATTGAGATGAAACAAAAAGTATTTTACTTCTTCCTATATACTCTTGATAACATAATGCTTAATTTCGATAAAGATTAATATTATGATACATATTTAACGTAGTTTTTTTTCTTCAGACGATTTAATAATTATTTTGAACACAAAATCGGTTATTGTGATTAAACCATGATAGCTAGATATATGTTCTCGCGGACTTTTTTGTAGGTCTTAATGGGCTCTACAAACCCGTAGTACATCATTTTGTTCTATTGTCAATAGTTTTTGCAGCGCACGCAAAAATAGGTTTTCGATTTTACACCTTGTGTTACAAAATAGCAATTTTATTACGGATCCCTAATTTTGAACAAAAAAAAAATATAGCCTATAGCCTTCCTCGATAAATGGACTACCCAACACTAAAAGAATCATTCAAATCGGACCAGTAGTTCCAGAGATTAGCGCGTTCAAACAAACAAACAAACAAACAAACTCTGCAGCTTTATAATATTAGCTATTTCATAGGAAGTAATTTGTTTTTTATTTTACTTTCAATGTTACCTAGTTCGAGTATATTTGTATTTGGTTTTCAGATAAAAGTATATATGTATTGGCACAATGTACCATTTAATAGTGTTTATGTGACGCCAAATGTGCGCAAAAACGTTTTATTGCGTTTTAATGTCCACACTACGGCCCGTATTCTAAAATGGAGCTCAGTAATGTATCTGGAGCTGAGTATAGATAGATTAGTATAAAATCTGGCTGTTTTAAATCGAGAGTCGTGCTTGAGCATCGTTGGAAATTCTAGAATACGTTAAGAGTGGAACTAATGTCTTGCTAGTCAATTGATGGAAACTGATTCCTGTTTTCAAAGTTCGTTTTCCAGCTAGCTTTTACAGTTTCGTTTATTCGTCTGGATCTGTATACTGGCTTTAGAAAAATAATTTGACTTCATTGACCGAATTAGCCTCGACGCACCTTCACGGATGCACTTAATGATGTGACGTAACCGTTCAAATGATCGCTCTAAACGCACGGGCATTTATTAATACAGTTTTAACATTGTTGAAGCGAATTCCGCAATTGAAACGTTTATGCTCTGCATGTAATTGAATGATTGGCGGCGGCGCCAACTGGACACTTGACGATGTATGATGCTGCACAGAGCTGCATCCGACAGTAATGCATCACATTGTTAGCGGCTACTCGAGTACATCCCGTTTTACCTTGTACATTATATGGAGGACTAGCTTCCGCCCGCGGCTTCGCCCGCGAGGTATGTCGATAAAAACTATCCTATGTCCTTCCCATTCCCCGGGATGCAATCTATCTCTCTGCCAAATTTTATCGAAATCCGTTCAGTGGTTTAGGCGTGAAAAGGTAACATACAGACAGACAGAGTTACTTTCGAATTTGTATTATTATTAGTATGGTGATATGGATTTAAAGAAAACATAAATATCGGTATAATTAATCAAATTTTGTTATCATAACTAAGTGTGGAGACCAAGATAAGTGTTGGTTCCTTCGATATTTTTGCGGCAGTTGATAGCAATGCTTTGCTGATACACTATTGTTTCAATTTTTCAAGTTTTGAGGTTATTTTCACAGTTTCAGTGACCTAAATTGTTGTGTCGGTTAACATCGAAGAGTGCACTCGTTTTCAATGAGTTTTTTTGATTTCATTACCAGGTATGTACTGCATTTTTCTCATAGCTGCGTATGTTCTAGTAATATAATTTTATTGAACAGGCAACGCTAAAATTATCTTAGATTTTTATATTCTGAAGTTTTATCTGATAACATAAGGTATTAAATATATCAATGTTAATGAGGAACCATTGTAAAGCGATAATATGTCACGTTCACTTTTAATGAGAACTCATTTCTGATTTATTCGTGTAGTCACAGAAGATTTAAAACAAATTGCTCTGTCCGCTGTTCACGTTGAATGAACATTTTTACGTCACGACCATTGAAAACAAGAGTTATTAAGCCAATTAAATGTTCCATTGTTGAAGATGCGTTATAATGCTTATATCTTTCAAGAACACCAATTTTAGTTTTTAAGTTATTTATGCATTATGTTCAGTCAGTCGCGGGAGTCATTTTTTGGCAGATATGGATATTCATATACTTAAGTATGAGCGTGTGCTACATAGTGAATATTGCAGTATGTTCAAAATCCAAAGAGAGAATGCTTGACTAAAATATGAAATCGCTTTTCCTCACTTTGATTTATTAAAGCTTGGCTTACCTTTGATACGATTTAGTGCAGACAGATGTTAATTTCACGCTGCCAGTTGCACGTTGAAGCAGCTCATGTCGCCAAGTGTTTCGTCCTTTAAAGAACCACGGCGCTCACACCTTTAGTAGGTTATTGAAGAGTCATGCTTGTTAAAAAATTCATTAGGCATGTCACGCCATTGCGAAAACCTCCTGAAATGTTACTCCATAGAACTTTCTTGATATAAACGGCAAAATTGTATGAAGACGAGACTCTGATAATTGAAAATCGATAAATAAAGATAGCATCGGCATGCCTATTTTCAGGTGTAGCGTTCATTCCAAGCGCGAAGATAGAAGCATGTAAAATACTTTGTTAATTATTAAAATGCAAATTAGCGAAGACGACGAGGACCAACTGTGGAGTGCCGAGATCGAGTGAGTACTCGATCGCATTGTCATAACACTAAAACTACTCGCTGGCATCCCCAATCTGACTTTCAATTGCATTCATTGTCAATAATAATATATGACCTTCTTCCGATCATCAGATAATTATAATTAACGTTATATCAGTTTAATTTTGATAATAGACTAACGTATGTTTCTTAGAAACTTATTTATCACGTTGAAGTAGGTAAACCTGTCAAGATAAAGCTGTATGTTTGTACATACCGCGCCGTGCTGCTTTTGTTCGGCTGCTGGGTACAGCATCTTTAGTTTAGTCATGTCATGAAGATCTCTAAGGAAAATATGATTAACTTATTTTTTTTTTATTGTTACACAGCTGAAGTTATATGTTAAGGTTATACAGTTTTGTTCGAATATAATTAATATACGCGTACTGAATTGTTTTTTGTTTGGTGCTCATTGTGAAGCCCTTCCGCAGGCCTCTGACCGGAATCCTTATCAAAATCAACGAACTCTTGCCGAGCTCATCGCTCACATGTCATGTGGACGTGTTTACAAGCCACTTTTCCATCAACCGAGATATCTCCTCTATTCTTTGTCTATATGTTTTGCGTTCAAGTCATCAATCTCATTTTATTCGGGAGCGAGCGAGTGGTCTTCTTCTTTTTCTTCGGATCGCAATGAAATCCAAGTTTGTTAAAATTTCAGCTATCTTGCTCTGTCGCCGCCGACGACGCCCACGCCGTCACCAGCATGGCTTCGTCGCTCCTCTAGCATAGCGTATGTTTCCTTTACTGCCACATTGTCATGAATATTCATATCATCAACTCGAGCTTGCCGAGCAAATAGGTAAGCGACAAATATTATTCACGAAGACGAGTTAATAAAACAAAATTCAAGAGGCGCTTGTCTCCAGATGTGAGTGGATTTTCACCGATAATATTAGATTTGAGCACATTGTACCATCGAACTTCCCATTTTCTTTACCCGTTGATATATGAACATAATGTACAACTTTTGTCGTAACGTTTTCTGATGGAAGAATTTTCCACCTGAATTTCTGCGAGATGTGAGTGTGTACCTTCGTGAACATGTATTTGAGTCGTCAGTTAAGTGCGTCGCAACAGTAGTTGTTTAAGGATGGTTTACAGTAGACGAAAGTAAACAAATATGTTGCAGTCGCACAGATGACTCGCAGTTGGAGTCTGTTTAATAAACATTTCAATCGTTCTTCCTGATCACTGATCAGTAACAATTGCTTTTCGTTATTTACGCACCCTTTACAACGTGTGTGTGATGAGAGCAGTGATATGAATGATTAACATTGTCAACATGTCGCATTATCTAAAAATGTTGCGCAGTAGCGGAATAAGGAAAACATTCAAGTAGTAAAAGTGTTAGGGCGCCTTCACATTGGGCCTTGGTCCAGCGCAGACTCCACGCTATTGCTGCGACCTGCTACTGTGACTGTACTCACAACGTTGCTCATACGTTTTCGTAATTTTAGGGAAAAAAATACAAAACATAAGTCATCGTTTTTGACTATCTCCCTTCGTTTTCGTAATACGCTTGTGACGGCTACAGAACCTCTACGAGGCAGCTACGAGACCTTAACTAGACGTCTGGATGAGGCGCCTACGAGACTTCTATGGGCCTACGAGACGGTTACGAGACGTCTGGATCAGGCGCCTACGAGACGTATACTATGGGTCTACTAGACGGCTACGAGACGTCTGGATAAGGCGCGTAGGAGACGTCTACGATGGGCCTACGAATTGCCTGACAAAGATAGGTCTTGTCACAGCAATGTTAAGGAATATAGAAGACTTCTACGCCACGGCTACGAGACTCTACGCCATGATTACGAGACCTTTACGACACGGCTACGAGACCTCTACGTCACGACCACGAGACATCTACGTCACGACTACGAGACATCTACGTCACGACTACGAGAACCCTACGCCATGACTACAAGACCTTTACGACAAGGCTACGAGTTCTTTACGCCTTGATTATGAGACCTTTACGACATGGCTTGATATCTCTACGAGATGCCTATGAGGCTCCTACGACACTGCTACGAGACCTCCTACGACACTGCTACGACACCTCCTACCCAAAACCTCAACCTCAAAGACTCGGCAACGAGAGTCTAAGAAACGTCTATGTGATTTCTACCCATCTCGCGTCTACGCTGTATAAACGCCCAATGCAAAGTAACCAGAAGAATGACTCGTGCATAATTCTCCAACTAGAATATGGTTCTTAGTAAGAATTATTGTTTAATCTACATATTATATTCGCACGTGTTTCTCCCGGCAGTAACGTCACAACAGATAATTGATTGTGCCTCATTAGTTTATGAGTCCAGGCTTGACAGGTACAGTAATTGACAAAAATTGGTCATAATATGACCAATTTTTGTCAATTACTGATATTGGAGGTTTTTTGGAAGGAAGGAATTGTTTGAAAACTGACTTTAAGCCAAACGCCTCTAGTCATCATCTACCAAGCCTATTTCCGACTATGTTGGGATCAGCTTCCAGTGAATATCAGTATTTTACATAGAGCGATTGCCTATCGGACCTTCACAACCCAGTTACTGGGTAATACGATACCCCTTGTCAGGAAGATTGGTTGTCACTTATTGAAGTGAAACTTCTTTAGGCGCGTTGGCCATTTTTTGAGATGGGGAAAAAAACCATTGAACTCGCGACACTGTTACCGTAATCGACACCTGTTTTAAGTTTTGGCCATTATAAAGACATCAACGCGCGGTACATTTTCTTTGGGAAGAATGACCTTCAAACATAATATATTATTATTAATAAAATTACTATGCTTTTTCAAGTTTTCACTTCTGTCGGCACTCCGGGAGTGCCAATGTTTTTTTATTTAACTACGACCCCCTAGTAATCTACCAGTATTCGTTAACAATCGTTAATTAATTATAATTATTCTCGCCACTAGATTAACATTATCCTAAGGCTATTGCAGGACAAAAACCGCTTTCGTATATTTCAGCCCAAAGTAGTTAAACCGTTCTCACCATGATGCTTTCTATTACAGTTATAGGAGTTAAAATTTTTTTTATCTATAAATCAGTTTTTACAATTATTTACTTACACGAATTACCAATTTACCATTATCAGTGTCACTTGTTCCTATGCTACAAAACGTACCTACATACTTCCCATTATAAATAGTATTGATAAAGTCATTCTCCTCGTCTGTCTGTGCGTGTGCTTAGTCCTTCTAAACAAAACAGTATAGTTTGATGCGGTTTCCACCATAATTTAGAGAATTTATTCTGAAAATTTTAAATTTAAATATAATAGAGTAATCTTGATGGTTTGTCAAGTCGTGAAAACCATGCGCAGCCGGGGCTGGACGCTAGTTTCATATTAAAAGCAACGGTCGATGATTTAACTTTTTGGAGCTTAGCCAAAACGTCGCAAGTTTTGATGAGGACCATCGACGTACTCCGACTCGCAATTAGTAAACTTACAATATTATCTGAACAAGAATTTTCGGTACAAGTGGAATAAATATTAGTGTTCGTTATTTTTAGGGATTCCCCTAGGGGTTCCCTAAAAATAACGAACCTTTTTATTAGTGGGAATATTTTTCCAGGCAAGACAAAACAAAGAAGTTTCAAGACGCACCGAAAATGCTTGGAAGAGCTGTTGGGTCATGAAAGATCTAATGAAGGGCGATCTTCCTCTATCCCTAAAGAGAAGACTCATCGACATGTGTATTCTTCCCATCCTCGTGAGGTTCTCAAACATGGTCTTGGATTCGATTCAGCAGAAGTCCACGCTCAAGGTTTGCCAGAGATCTATGAAATGAAATATTCTGAGAATAAAATTGTGGACCGTGTTATGAATACAACAAACCGTTCTATCAATAAAATAACATGTCATTCGGAAAGCTGCCACGCTTAAATGAAACTGGGCTGGACACTTCTGCCGCATATCAGACGAAACTTAGGGCCAGACTTACGACCCACTGTGTCCCGCTTAATGGCAAACGACATCGCGGCAGGCACAGACGGAGATAGCGAATGAGTTTGACTCCTTTATAAAAATTGGTTCTTGGCAGCTCTGGACAGAGAGCGGTGGAAAGAGAGTAGAGTGGGCCTTTGCCCAGCAGTGGGACATCAATGGCTAATGAAAAATCGAAAGGGAGACGATGACGATGAGATGACGGTTGTTAGAGGCGTATGGAAGAAGACATATTACACCGACCCCACATAAATAAGCACAAAGGCAAGAGTCACATCAAAACTCATAGAAGCATATAATTCCATGTAGTGAAAATAGTAATGACTCGTGACTATTCGATTTTCCATATAAAATTTCCCGTTTTTGACAATGACGTCACGCAAAACCGCGATAATGCAATGAAACATTATATCGCGTGTGAAATAGATTTATCTTTGATTCAACACCAGAAGCCCTTGTTGGAAGCCGTACTCAAGTGGAAGGCTAGCACTGCGCCTATACGATATATGCACACAATATAGTGACGTATGCAAGCAACGTAATTGTACGTTTTCTAATTACTTCGGTGCACTTAGAAACTGCTCATAAAAATACTGTTTCCTGCTAAACGGGTTTAATCTTACAGTTTGAAAGCCATTATGCATATGGTCATGTATATTTTTCTGTTACTATGTATGTTTACAGTAAGGCAAAGTAAACATGCTTAGTGCGCATATGCATAATATTAGGTATATTATCTATAGCAGAAAATATACCTAGTGTTAAAACTACTTTCCTTATTCTCAGTTGCATCTCTTGCAATTATTAATTTATTATAATCATACTATTCATTATCATAATATACAAAGCTAACCTAACCTAATAAACCTGACTGGCTACACGTCACTGCGACACACGTCCTACACTAATAATTATTATAAAGAGGAAAGATTTGTTTGTTTGTTTAAATTGAATAGGCTCCGTAACTACTGGACCGATTTCAAAAATTCACCATTGGAATCCTACATTATCCCTGATGAACATTTCCCATTTTTTTTAGATATTTTTTTTTTACTTTTTTTCACACCCAAGGTGTAAAAAAAATACCAAAAAAACCTTATATCGCGTACGCTGTAGAAACTATTGACAATAGAGCAATGTGATGTACTACAGTTTTATAGAGGACATCTATCTATCTATCTATATAAATAAAAAGAAAAGTCCTGACTGACTGATTGACTGACTCATCAACGCCCAGCCCAAACCCTTAGACCTAGAAAGCTGAAAATTTTCACAGAGGTTCCCTTTATAATGTAGACAAGGAATAAGGAAGGATTTTTAGAAATTCAACCCCTAAGAGGGTGAATGCGGGGAGGATCAAATTTCACGCGGACGAAGTCGCGGGCAAAAGCTAGTCAATATCTATAAAAAAGTCTACGATACCATAGGTCTAACTATTACAGTTATGTCACAATAACTACTTTTCCATGTTAAAATATGCAATAGTAGTAACGCCGAAAAATCCTTATACCTTATTTTTATTAAATACCAATATCTACCCGTCATTCCCGTGCGAAGCCGGGGCGGGCCGCTAGTAGTCAATAAGTTTCTCTGAAACATGACTTGCCTTATGCTTTTGTACATTATAATAATGGTCAGTAATGAATATGGATATACTCTTTGGATATACTGTAATTTGTCTATTTCATTTCACTTTGTATCCTCGTTTCGCTGCTGATCAATACAAATGTCTCTTTTGGGATTTTTTCCTCTTCAATTTACATAAATACCAATTGAGATTTTAGCGTTTTATCTATGATGCACGGATTTAGGGTTGGTATTGTCAATTTTTCTGCGAAACTTCCTGATGTCGATGTGGTTATTGGTAATGCCGTGGTTGTGTTAGTGAGCCGAGAGGCACACAATCATTGTTGTTGTTAAACTATTATTTTCACTGTTTATGTTGTTATTTGTACTAAGTGTTTCACGAACTGTGTCTAAATAAACGTTGTTCTCTTTCTTTCTTTAATGGTTTGTGGAACTAAGACTGAACTTAGGATGTACATAGTTTTTGTCTCCTGACTCCCTGGTGTTAGTCATTTAAAACATACATCATTCATAGAAATAATTTAAATTGCTTCTTCATGAGATGGTTGGTCATTTGATTGGCTCTAATGTTATTGAATAGATATGTATGTTACCAATATTAAAGTTCTATGGTCCGTGACGGCCCCATTAGTTCAAAGTTTTGTTACAGTCGGAGGTACCGTTGCGAACACTTTCAATTGGAAGCAGCGCAGACCACAAATACACCGTTATTCATCCGTGACGTAGCACTAGTCTCGATGGGGCAAATTAGTCTTTGTGCCATTATTTACGCAATGCTTTTGTTTAGCGGAGCACCACATTGTGGCTAGTCTTTATGCGCTAGTTTCAGTAGCTTACGCGTATCATGTCACGTTATTTAGAAATTATGGAATTAAAGTCAAGTGTTGTAATTTACGGTGCAGTGCTGGAGCATGTATAAGAAACATATGGAAGGCTTGCATCACTGTAATATGTCAAAGTCAGATGAAAGGGCAAGGATTACGCAATATGCCAGTTTAACCAGGGTCTACTCAAAATTATGATGCGCGAATTTTGTGTTTTTTATATCCATTGCGTTTTATGGCTTTTTTAGTTAATGTTTATCGACTATTTATCAGTAAACACGCAATGGATATTATCATGGCATCCTTTATGCATGCCGTGTTATGTGCAAAAATTATTCAGATCAGATTAACCGCACTGAATGATTAATTTATGAGAGATATTTATTAAATGCGGTCGTAATAAAATATGAATGAAAATTGGTGATTATAGCGATGCAACTGCTCCGATTTTTATTTGAAGGCGTTTTAAAATCGAGGATTCCAAAACTTTTGGCCATTGTGATGATGATGATGAGGAGCACATTGCCTGCGTTCACCACTTCATCAGACAAATACATATTATTTCATGATAAAATTAATGTAGGTACGTCATGATTTCACAACTTCCTGAAACTGTAAATCTGCTCACTTATATTATCTTTATGGCCCGTGACTAAATAATAACAGCCGCACAGGTCGATCGATCATGTTAAGCTACACTTGCCGCGGTTGGTCTGTGGATGGGTGACGATCTTTACATACCGAGACCCCTCCGTGCCTCGGAATTAGCACGTTATGCCGTTGATCCCGGCTGTCATTCGTGGTTCTTTGACAGTCGTTACGGGGTAGTCACAAGCCCGAAATTCTGACAACCAGTCTTGCCAAGGGGTATCGTATTACCCAGTAACTGAGTTGTGGAGATCAGATAGGCAGTCGCTCCATATAAAATACTGGTATTCAGCTGCATGCGGTTAGACTGGAAGCCGACCACAACATAGTTGGGAAACGGCTAGGCAGATGATGACATTCGATATTGCCAACATGTAACTAAGTGCGCATTATACCTTAGACGAGTCGTCGCCTGATTGAGAGGCTTTGAACGTATTCTAAAATGCCATCGACCGTATTTACCTGTAATGCACCTCTGAGGATAAACAAAAAATCACCTCTTTTTATCCTTCCTATTTCAGTATTCAGTGGTCTTGTTTGGTAGGTGCGTATGTAATCATAGATGACCGCGTTTCGATTATCTATTTTCTACTTAATTGTATTTGTACTATTTTTACACTCTATTTACCACGTTGAATCAGTAAAAATAGAAATGACAGCAATGAGAAATGTTGAGCAGGAAAATACATTCATTATAAATGACAATAGTAGTCTGCGGCTGTCTTAAATTTAATGTCGGAATGCTACTCTGTACAGAAAGCTTATTATCATGAGCACACATTCCACTAGATTTCTTGCTTCAAATAGAATCGACGAAACCGATAAACGTATTATTTTAACAACAGTGTTTGCTGTACAAGAAACTGACCCAGTAACCAGCACATTCATAATTTAGTTGGAAAATCAATATTTCCTTCTGTTTGATTGCAGTGCAGGCTCGCGAACAGATCGATTTGCGCCATTATTTAATAATGCAAAGGCAGGGCACCCTACGAAGTGAAGTGGCCCAGTCTGCCCACTCGAGTAATCTACAGAAATAGGATCACCTGTAATTTGAATACAATAACCGCAATTCACTTTTGTGGGTTGCCATATTCATCAAACCTTATGTTATTTCGGTTTAACATGATATAATTAAGATACACTGAATTATTATACGATTTTAACTTAAAAACGCGTGTTTGCTTACCACCGTTTTGATGCTTCATAAAAATTTGGTCCAAAAACATTATTTACATATTCGTACTTATATTTACTTACGACACATTTTCTTACTGATGAGTCAAAATGTGGGGCACGACTACGAGTGACATCAACGATAAAGAAATTGGCACAGATGAGCGAAACGAATATCTAGTCTTTGAAAACAGATAACGCTGTCAGTAGCGAGGGGGTAGGTTTCAGTAGGTATGTTTATTATCAGATGTTGACGATAGAGATCCAGCTGCCCCACCATCGGCGCGAGTGGCGGCCGGCGTTTGTCATCAGTAGCATTCACAGCGGCGCGCGATTCGCACGCTGCGCACGAGCACGCGTGTACGTACGGTAGTGAAAGTCGCGCGCGCAGGTTCCGCTACGATTTCGTACGCCGACATCTTCGTCTAGTTATTCTGTTTGTTCGTTGCGCCAGTGCAACGGGGAAAGGAGGTCGGTGCTTGTCCGAAGCCCGTAACACTACCGTGATTTGTGATACTGAAGTTTTAAATCGACCCCATGTTTGTGTGACACTTTACAATTTTTACTCTTAATTACCCTTTGTAAACCTATTTCTAAGTTTTGTTTATGTACATTTTGAATACGTTTGTCCAAAAATTTACAAAAATATTTTCAAAGTTTTAAAATTGATACCTTTATTTTGCAAAAGTATTTTCAAATTACCTTCTAAAGTTCTAAACTTTCTTAAGTTGTACTTGAAGAGAGCACTGAACGGTCACAACAAAGATAAATAATTGAAGACAAGTTATGAAAACGTAAATACTACGAGCTCGTAGTACGTAGATACTTAGATAGTTGTAGAACTTGCGGCTTGTTCTTGTGGAAACTTGAACGACTGTCTTGGACGGCGATGTTGTGGAGAAACAACAAGCGGCGAGAAGTTAGCAGTTGTCGGTAGGCGTCAGTTAGACGGTGGTGTGCTACCTCAAGTTGCACCCACAGACAACTGCAAGTGAAAACGAGAACCGAGTGCACGTCCGTGACCCCTTACGCCTTTCCCACATTACGCACCTTTTCATTAAATTTTATTCTTTCATAATACATGTCATATTGACCAACGAATAAATTCTTACTAGCTACAATTACTGTTCTTTTTCTTCTTGTTTATTGGATTCTTAATTGTTATTTTTTCATTCTATCCCTGCTTAAAACATGAGAGCATTACAAAAAGATACAATACATGATACATATTAATTAATGTTTCATTAGAAAAAAAAAAACTTAAATTTATAAACCATAGCCAACTTGTTTTTAATTTACCATTCAGTAGATCCCCTTTTAAATACCAACTTATTTCTGGGTTTTTGGTAGCTAAACTCGTAATAAATGTGTCATGTTTTCCGATGTCCATAAATGGTCTAAAAACAATAAATTATTGACCGTAACAAAAATATTTTTAGCTAAGGTTAAAACTTCCGTGCATAATGATTACCAGTTGCCATATATGCCCGTGATCCGGATGTTAGTGAGATTTAAACTAATTACTTTCTTGACCATAAAATCGTATATCAATTCAAAGCCGATAACTCGTGCAGTGATTTAATCGAAGTCAGATTCGATGTTTTATCTAATCGCCGATGTATACCTTATAATAAATCGGCGAAGCGTGAAATATACTAAACAGTAGAAATATCGAAAGTTTGTTGTTGATTTGCCATTGGCAGTTAGAACCAAGTTGTGCAAGTCCCGCTGCGCTTTGAAATCTGACACGACCTACATTTTTCTCAGCAATAGACGTAACTTGAGTATTGTGTTATGCACAGCACAGCTCTCGGCTGCAACTTGCAAGGTGCCCGAGCTGCTCTCGATAAATTCCTCACAATTTAGTCTATGTTGTTATTTCGCGCACGTAGCATCTTTTACTCTAAGTGTAGTATCAAGTTTAGGAATGTGGTCTCCTTGTGCTCGTATTCAAGTCTCGTTTTCCTTACGTTCGAAAACATTTTTGGTAATTTTAACACCAAGTTAAGCGTGATGTTGGTTTGAGGGAATAATCCACATATTTTCTTTAAGTATCTAATAATCAAGCACACATCCGTGTATCTAAAGATCGATATGATATGTAATTGAGGACACTGATTTATTGATCAAGTACCTAACACTTGTCCTGCACAATGATGTACGTATATTGTTTGTTTGCTTCTCTGTGATAGGAATTCTGTTCCTGTTAAGTTCTTTTCTAAGTTTGTAACTTGTAACTAATGTATGAATAAACAACAAACGAAACGTGTTACTATACAATATTCCAACTTTTCCCAAATTATGAAAGTATATTTTTGTCTGACGCGTGTCATTGGGACGAATACCGGCACAATTACAACTATAATATTCAATTCTTAATTCAGAATTGGGTCACTGCGGATGCAAACGCGACAACAATGAAAGACGAATATATTTCTTTAAATCACCTGAAGCGGTTACCCAAAGCTTGATGTATTGAACATAAAATCGATAACCCTAACGTTAAAGGAACAGAATTCAAGGAAGAAATCTTCAAACATTATTATAATAAGTATCACTTGGTACTGGTGCTCAAGTGCATAATGTAAGATACTAACACCTCACAAAGTGTTCCCGAGTAATTGTAAGAATTTATATTTTTGAATATCTTTCCTGTTATAAATAATTCTAAAATTACCTGTAACGTGAAGCGTATATAACTATAAAATTTATCATTTGTAATTGTTTCTTTTTTGTCGAGAGAACCCATCTCTCAGTGTCAGTTCATTATTATCTAAAGGAATTAGCATACCGAAGATCATTAATCAGTTCTTAGGTTAAACGAGAAGTAAATTATCTCTGCTAATTTAATTTGCAATGCATTCCTTTTGTGATCAACGTCAAATTGTTTTAAAGAGTGTGGCTAGACCGGCAAATGAAACCGGGGCATTGCTGGCGAGTTACCTGTCCCCCGCTTTACATATTCGTTTTTGCAAGAACTAATTCCGCATACTTGATATGATATACAAATTAAATACCAGTAATGATTTAAACAATGTGTTGCATAAATGTTTGGTTAAATCCTAGCGTGGCATGTACATACATTATCTGTGTTAATGTCGCGGAACCATTTCAATAATACCTTGTTAGTAATATCAACACACGACTCATAAAATTATATTAAATTTGAAAACAACAACAGTATGTTATTAGCGTCAATTAGTGACATGGTTGGTCAATGTTATAGTTTTTAGTAATTATCTCTACCTAAATGTATTTACCGCAGCTTTTGCGTGACATCAGGAAAATTTACAAGTCTAGCGCAAAAAAGAGCTGCTTCAGATAAATTGTATTTTTATCTTTAATTTGTTCAATATCAATTACACAATTTATTAATTACCGAATCATTCATGGTAGCTAATAAAAGCTCTTAATTTAATGTAACTGGTTTTGATTTATGTAATTCCGGTGGTGTTAGATAATATTAGTTTCCTCCTAACGGTTGCACATGTGGCCGTCCTGAACGTTTCCATTTGCTGTTTTATTTATATCCATCAAATTAACGGTCGCGTCATATAATCTCAAATGTATTTGTTGGTACTAGCTCATTAGTCATTCATGGAATAGTTGGAATCATATCAGTCTAGAATATCCGATAATTTTGTAAATGAATGTTTCTCGTCACGTACATAGGTAGTATCGATGCCGCCGCAGTGCCGAACTTTGCCGTCCCAGTGCTAAAACGTTTTAGATTTGCCATATTTCTAAGCTACGCATTTGATGAATCGTTTTTAATATTTTTTCTCCTAAAAATATTCCTTTTTATGGTATCTGCTATGAAAAGGTGGTAGGTAATATGCTTATCTTCTTGTAATACCCATAAACTTTACCATGGGGTCTACGAACTATCCAAAGGCCAATTAGTTATCTCAAAAACATCACCAGACAGTGCTAAACCGGAATCTTTGTTCACGTCTGTATTAATGAACTCTGTATTTTCTTTGTCTGTAGATTTATTTATTGTTACCAATTAATCTGTATTCAGTGCGTTTGCTTCTTGCTACCATCTTATTATACATGCGACGTTTGTTCTACGTTTCAATTATCATTGTTTGTCTACATGTTGTTGTATCTAGCTCTCGTAAATGCATTCTTGTTACATTGAAACTAATGACCCATGACACGGACTTATCTATTCTCCTTGCATGTTTCTGTAAAGATAAATCTGCATACATTTTATGAGAACGTTCTTTTTTTTTATTATTCGGTAGATATTTACACCAACAGTTTCTAATTTTCCCATTTCTACTTTGTTTTTATCTTCTACAGCTTGTAATTCTTGGTCGATTCCATTGTTTTCTTCAAATTTAGTAAATCACATGTGATTAGATAAAGCTTAGAAGGACAAGTTAGTTAAAATGCTATTACAAAATGACTATTTTCTTATCTCCCTAAATGTTCTGTTGACTGTGCGCTCTCGCCACTTAAATTCACATTTATTCTAAGTTTAAAGAGACATCATGAAAATTCTGAGAAGAAATCGTAAGCATATCTAAACGAAATGTTTGTCACGGTAATCGTGCTAAAGAAATTCACACGAGCATATACTACTAAAATGGCAATTTACATCCTGTATTTTGTATAAATCGTATCATCATCATCTGCCTAGCCTTTTCCCAACTACGTTGGGGTCGGCTTCCAGTCTAACCGGATGCAGCTGAGTACCAGTATTTTACATGGAGCGACTGCCTATCTGCCTATCTATAGTATATTAGAGTAGTGTCGTGTATTAGAGTATTTCTATTCTATTCTATTTTTGATATTATATGAAATGAAATAGATCTAGAAAAAATGGAACCAGATTCTGTAATCTTTATGTTTGAACTCGTTTACAATTAATAATATTTTATAAAGTTTGCTTAGGTAACGTATATCTTTGAGAGCTTTCATTTCAGTACATTGCATTAGTTGGAATGTGTTTGATATAAAATCTGGCGTCGTCGCCGCGTGCGCTGACCCCTTTGTTTACCCGACGTTTTGACTTTGAGATCGTGCATGCTTTCGCGTCGTCGTGACCCGTCGACGTGGTCGATCGTATCTGCATCGATTCCTTTGTTGTTTTCAATGATTTACCAACCAACATGAAAACGTATTTGTAAGTTTTCGTTACTAGTGATGTACTATAAGAATCTTTAAAAAACCAAGTAGCTATTTTGTTTGGCTCAAACACTTATCATAATAAATTATTGGAACCCATAGCAGTGGTAGTTACATTGATTGTCGTAAGGTTAGAACCTGTTATAAATAATGTTATTTTCTCAACGCTGATACAGAAGAAGGTCTCTAGAACACGACGTGAGATAACTACGAAGTAGCTAGAACAGTAATGGTGCCAACACATTTATGAGCGTTTGTGCGTGCTTTATCACCCTTTACGTTATTAACATAAACCGCGTAATGATTTAGCCAGACATTTTCCACTGCGAGTGAGACTATGTGCTGTTTTCAAGGCTTTTCTATTAGTCCCACCCTATCTGTAAGATATATTTAATGTTAAGTATCTGCAATGTGTAGTCACGTGTTTATTGTTTCAATTGTGAATGATAATATCTCTCTTATTGATTGTGATTTCTGCTATCTCTCACCTCGTCTGCTTATTACAAAAAGCTATTTATAAATGTTGGTAAATAATTATGCAGTCACGAACACGATAGTCATGTATTATATCGACAATTATTTTTAAGTCGCTTATCACAAAATTCGAGCAAAATCTATTTATGGTGATTAATTTCTATCATCAACTTTCAGCAAGATCTCCGACTTTCTGATTGGTCAATTCAAATAACCAAGTCATTTCATCAGAGATGGGTTCTTCAAAGGAAGTGTGGATGATCATCATTATCATCAAACATCAAAGCTTTAGATGAATTACGACAAGTGGAAACGGCATGGTTTTGAACTTGTTTTTCAGTTTTATCACTCTTTTATAAACAACAATGATTTGTATACGTCAACAAGTAGCAATGTGTTTTATGGGATGACCGTTTTGTCTTGTGATAGACAGTCATGTCTCAGTTAATCAATTCGTAATGGTTCGATCGAGTTTCATAATAACCGAGTATCCTTGTTTTGAACTAGCACGTACGAGACTAACGGGACGAATAGTTTTGATTAGAAATTGTGATATGTAAGGGTCGGATGTCGAGCCCTCTCGTGAGAGGTTAATCTCCTCGTCGACATTGAGCTAACATTTCGCCGATTGATTGACGTTAGTGAGTTGCCTTTGATACACTTGAGGCCATATTTATACTAATTGGTAATACTTTATTAAAATCAAATGTTTTTGCTTCATCATATACACTACTCGCGTCCTAGAGTAATATTCCGAGTCTCATTAATACGCACTTACTTGACCTAGATACCACGTTGCGAAATGGTGGATTTGATTTCCTGTGCACTGTTTACTTATTAGACTACCTACCTATGTCGTATAACATACGTTCGCTCTAGCTAATTTAAAAATTATGGTTTATTAGATTTAATATTGTTTGTTGTTCATTGCAATGCAACCTTGACAGACAGTGCATGCCGGAAGTCCCATGATGTGGTTTATATTTCTTTCATCATGTCAGCAGGACATTGTAGCATTCGGTAGGTGAAGTATATTCAAAATACATAGGGTAAATATTTATTGTCTATTCAAGGTAAAAATATCTACCTATATAAATGTGTCTAGATCTACGAATATATAATTTATAAAGTTTATGAGTAATCATGAGTAATGAAATGACTGCGATGGCACTGGTTAATCGTAAAATCCAAAACGGATTCGAAATTTTGGACACACTCCAAGTTTTTATACGTATAAACTTTATAGGATCAAAATCAAAATGATAACGAAATCGATGGTGATTATATTATGAGATAGTCAGTACATCTATTCCGTGGTCAGTACGTATTCATGCAAGACGGTGGCAACTTTCCCCGCGCTCCGCGGTGCATGTGTGCGCGTGGGTTGATGACGGACAACGCTCTGTTACGAAAGCTGCAATCACCTGCTTATATGGCATACCGCCGACACTTGTCGCTAAGGTTGCTTACTAGTAAACGATCACTAGCTATTTATACCACGGCCTGTTGTTTTCGCTACACGTTCTATAAATGGCATAATATATTATTTTCAAAATAAAGAAAATTTTATATTTAGTGTATTACGGCTACATTTATTGTTTATGCCAAGTAGTGTCACGTAATATTGTACAGGTCTGTCGAGCATTATTCTCATTCGATGAATTTATAGTACCTATATCTTGTTCATTAAGGGGCTTACATGACCTAAACACAAAAAAATACAAGTTTTAATAATAATTCTGTAAATACATATCTAATACAGTCGCGAATCATATTTTGATCAAGATAGACCTGCAAATTGCAAAAAAAGTAAGAAAATTGGAATTTCGCGGTTTATCACGCGGTTTTTTTTTATTAACCTTAATTTCGGTTGCATTTAGGTTTGTGGTGTGGTGGGCTGCCGTCCGTCCAGGTTTCCCCGAATTTCTCCTAGTTTGGAGGGCGTCCGGGGGGTTTTTAAAGTGTCCGGGTGAAACCCGGCGAAATTCGGCCTATCTCGGTTACGGTCGTTTTCTTATAACTTATGTCTACCAAGACCATGGACATATACGTTTTTTTTTTTTTCGAAGTACCCGTTGTGTGTTCTGACACGTCTGTATTATGTAGACCCTGCGTCCCATACGCACATTTAGTTTGACTGGCTTGCCATTACATTGCATTTTACGCTTGCTTTAGCTCGTATTTGTCATTGCCGATTCCAAGACAGTTAAATCGTGCCACAAATACCTAGTCATCCCGTTTTTATATTGTTCGGTGGCCAGTCGATTCGCGAACACGATTATTCGGCATACATAATTATTATAAGTGTCACGTGAATTGGGATTGATTTAAAAACTGGTTTCCTCTATGAAATACAGTGTTGGTGAGCAATAAGTTAACAACAAATATAATAAGTAATACAACGACTGATGGTGTTAATTTGTAATCTGATTTTATAAAATTTCGATGAAATGGGTCCGAAAATGAAGGAGCCGTGATTGTCATGGTGGCTTTCGTAAAATAAAAACAAAGTGTGACAGTTTACGAGTTCTAAGTGTTTTGCAAAATGAGTGTTGAACCGACATTGACCGAGTCGCCGGTGCCGCTGGCACTGTCGCGGCTGCAGACGCGGCCCGGGCGACAGCCGCGCAACCTGCGCACGCACCGCCCCAGCCTGACTCTCGCCAGCTTGCAGGAGTCTGCCGACGAGAGTCCTAGACGATACAGTGGGGAACCATTCGCTGCAGACACGGACGATGACGAGGCTTTCGCTGATGATGTAGTCTCAGAAGAACCTTCTCTATCTACTTCCAACGGACGTAGGGCGTCCGAAGCTAATTTCGCCGAACGATACAGACAATTAACCGATTTTGATGGTCCTCTGCCCGAAGGACAGCGACGTGCCTCCCTGGCTGTGCCAGTGGGCGCGGAAGGTTTTGCTCCCAACGATAAAGGTCGACGGCGCTCGTGGGCCGCCAGACTGCAGTTAGAACGCAAAAAAAGAAGGAAGTCGGGAGGGAACGACACCGACGAAGAAAACGACACTCCGACATACGTCCGGCAAAAACGACCCTCCTGGTGGAACGTGTTCGTGCCAGATAACATGCTGAAGAACAGGTATCGTTGTTAAATAAACTTACCCGTTTTGTTTTGAACCATTCATAAGCTACTAACTTCTTTAGTTTAACATCAACCCTTAGAAAGAACACATTGATTTATAATAACTGTAGGTAATCTAAGCAATGTGATATATAATGTTCGTATTCCTTTTACGGGATTAGAATGTGTATAGGTAGTTGTGGGGGCTAGGGCACATGATTTCCTTGACCTAATGCTCGGAGTCCGATTGTTTGTTTGTGAACTAAGTGTGCAACTCTCGTGGTAACTCGACATTGCGGGTGGTACTACGAAATCATTTTATTTATATGCATTAGCTATCATCTATGTATTTAAGTGTGGTTGTAGATCAGTAAAATTCTATCTAAATTACCCATGATTAGTTTACCAATGAAATATTGTAACGTTATTTCTCAAGGTGCTAGGTAATCTCTTCGTGCGTGTGCGTACTGTGCGTAGTATACGAATGAGTTTCTAAAGCCGTAAACAATAGGTTATTATTTAACACCAAAAAATTCCATTATCTACGTAAAATTATGTACACAGTAGAGGTGACAAATTTATAAGTATTTTGCTTTGATAAATCAGTAACAAACACTATCTAGATTTACTTGTATATTACTTTTATCAGAAACAATATTTTTACCTACAATATTACCCAAATATTTGTTGAATTTATAACACTTCGTTAACACCGCTGAAGTCTGTTCAGTTTACTTTGTATCACCTGATATCACGGTGCTTATTCCACCATAGATACCAATGTAAGTACGTTCACATGAAACTACGGTACGACATCGAGACGCATGAACTTGCGTAAATTAATATTTCATCAATCAATTTCTTAATCTTTGCATTCACATGTTATAATAGTAGCAGCCGCTTACACGTTATCGTATAAAAAAGTGAAATCGCAATAACGAAAAATAATTTAGATATTATCGCTTTCCGTGCTGATATAGTCTGAAATATTTAGTAAAAATATATTGCTGTGCAGTCACGAGGATGGACAGCTCGGCAATAATATCCGATTTCATGATTCTTCCGTTAATATCTGTCGTCAAGATGACGGCAAATAAATGCGATCATTTGTGGAAGTGATATACAAGTGGCAGCGCAAATATGTGACATCGAAGGAACACCAAAATTATCTGACGCGACAAGCTACGCCAAATATAGGCTGCTGCATCGGCTCAATAAGATGTGTCACCTCTCAGAATGCAATAATATCAGACATGTCTTGCGTTATAAATATCTGCCTACTCGGTTAAATTCAGAAAAATGTTAGGTAGATATTTTTGATCTCAACGAGATATTCGTTGAGATCAAACATATCTGACATATGAAAATGTACAATACAGAATATCTTAAATTGTGTGTGAGAAACGTCATAGAAATCAAGTCTGAGTGTTTCGTTACATATTTCAAATAATATGTACACAATGTATTTTATGGTTCGAATAGCTTAGGGAAACACGGTGAGGTAACTCGCGTCATAATAAAATGTTACATGTGTAATGTAAGCTCTGAAAACTTCAAATAGATCTGTCATGTTACGTCTATTACGAGTTGACTTTTGCTGTGAGAGAATCGATTAAAGTCAAACCATTTACGATTTAGTTCGCACAACAAATATCGCGAAGTATCTCGGAGACTGAAATGAATTAATGTGCGGATTTATAATGTCTTACGTGACGATATTATCGTGGACGTACACGGCATCACGATAACACAGGGAAGTAAAACGTATAGAAATATATAATAAAAAAGCTTTTAAATTCCCGTCCACGGTAACGTTATAACGTGCGCCCCATACATTTTATGGACGTGGACGTGAAAGTCTACGACAATATCATCAATCAAGTTAAATATTATAAAGCGCACATTTAGTAGGTATTTAGCTAGAAATAATACAACATTAATAATTAATAGTAGGCAGTAACTAGAAGTAGTAATAAAAGGGTTGAATAAAATCTTCATTACCTACCTGTTTAAACAAGAATCATCCCACAATTTGCTCGTCTCATCGTCTACGAATATCAAATAGGACAAACCATATATTTTCATAATCTCTCTATAAGACATAGTTGGAAAATAATATTTTTTTCTTTGGTCTGTTTATCAGTTTCCCGTATTTGTTATGTCTAATACCGATTCTTGTCTCTTTATTTATGACAAGACTCTTTGGAATTATTTAGGTACGTAGGCTCTCACGACGACGGCGACGTTACGACGCGTTTCTGGTAGAACAATTCCTAAGAAGTTTTTTTTACCAGGGTCGCGTCGCGCCTTCTGCGGGAGCCTTAAAAGCTGTTTCAGTATTTCTAAATTCGCACATTCTTTATCTTTTGCCAAATACTTATCTTGGAATTTAATATGTTTGTTATTTATGACCTGATTTAGTTTTTATTTCCCTCGACATTTTGTCATAATTATAATGTTAAATTCAAAAGTAATGAAGAAACTAATATTTTTGTAAAACATAATTTAAAAAGAGTGTCCATGGAGTTTTTTGCCCGATCAATTCCATAGGTACCTACGCTTTGGAATGGGCAACTAGCTTCATATTTTTCTGACTGACCGACTTCTTGACAATTCAAAAGTGCCTGCTTATGGTTTAATTGAAATAAATGCTTTGAGTTTGAGTACAACTTGTAAGTTTTTTTTACAGTAAGATAGTTATTACCTTGGCTTCTCGAAATTTTACATCTATGTATTCTTTATATACTTACGTACATCTTCAGTAGTATGAAATCTTCCGATCATGTCTGTACCTATCTTTATTCCTTTGAGACTTTGAAACTACTTGATGCATATTGTTGTGGTTTTCTTCATCGATTTCATAATTCAGATAATTTTTCTAGGAAGGTTTAAAAGTCATCGTCACATTATATTGTGATGTCCAATCGCCCGAACTCAACTATGCTTTAATTTTGAACATAGTTTGATAAAAAAGTAATTTAAAAAATTAAATCGACTTAAAAAAGAAATTAACTCAAAATTATAAAATAACTTTAATTTCGGAAGTCGGTGTCTTTGGATCTGTATTTTATTTAGTTTTAGTTTTGCCACCGACTAATAACAAATAATAATAAAAATATATATATATATGTATATAAAAAAACAAATAATCATTAATATAAACAGAAGGAAATTATGAACTTCCGAATATTTTCAATAACGTTACAAATTATAATATTATACAAAGGATCCGATCAAATTCATAAATGCTACTCTATAGCGACCTCTAATATCTACCTACTCGCAAAATATGTTCCGCAAACACTCATTTACCAACAGTGGACAGTTTAATGATAAACAGAAGTAAAAGGTTGTGGGGTGGGCGTAGTCTTACCTACTCGTTTAGTCTTAGTCATGCGGAAATCTGTATTAAATTATAAGAATAATAACATTTTACACGCGTCGCAGTCTTCGTAGGCACCACCACGTCATGGAGCAAGGTGGTTTCATCATACTCGTGATGTAGCGTTCGCACTGCTTCCGCGATCGTACGTTCACCTTTGTTTGTGTCTTTTTAACGTTCCGTAGTATAATTGAGTTCTCATAATATGCAAATGGACTTCTTTGATAAATATTGGTCCTTGGCAGCTCTGGACAGAGAGAGGTGGAAAGAGAGTAGGGGAGGCCTTTGCCCAGCAGTGGGATATTAATTAACGGCTAAAAATAAAATAATATTAAATAAAATATGCAAATGGTGCTAAATTTAATTTACAGTTATGCACATGACCTTAGTAGACACAAGTCACAACCGACGTTTCGCATATTACCGGAAACGGACAGGCAGTAAATGTGTCTTGTCCTCAACTTGATATTCTCTACACATGGCTTATTAACATTTAACGTATTTGCGAATGCAAAATTATAATTAGATTATAATTCTCGTAAGTGTTTATGGAGCATAAAGGCAATGATTAATGTCTCCGTCAAAATATTCTTGTTTTAATATTTCCATGAAATAATTTCCATGAAGTTTTCATAGAAATTGTTCTACTAGATTTGCGACGCGCTGTCGTCGGGTCGCGTCTGTCCGCAGAAGCCTTATGATACGAAAAACAACGACGGTCAAACGGGATATTTTTTGTGTAGTAGGTAGGTGTACAACAGCATATTCCAAAATACCATACAAATGTAGGTATGTTCTGTAGGTATTATACCTATATTATTATTCTTACGAATTCGACACTAACTACGTATTATATAATAATAAACTTCTGAGCACTACAATATAAATTATTCGTGTGTCCGTATTATCTTGGTGCATATTGAGGAATTTTGGAAATATGCCAAATGCCAATTTTGTCCTCTATAAACAAATGAACATGATGACGATGATGTACCCACTGAAAACAATAGATACCAAATAATTCTAACATTCAAAAATTTAATAAGAAATTATTTCAATAAGCAAATCAATTATTTTTGATTTACCACCTTACTAATAAACGTTGTATAGCGGCTGTACCTACTACACAACGGTTTGTCTTCTTCTTTCGAAAGTCAAATTGCTGACGACTGAAATAGAGAAATCGGTGTGTAACTATCCATCTGATATAACACGTTTATTAGTAAGGGGGTTAGCTTTTTTGTAAGACCCAGTGCTATGATTCAAATATTGAATAATATTAATTTGGACGCACAACCAAAAGTTTGAAGAAGTTTGTGACTTAATATGCTAATGTAATTTTATAGGTACAAGTTCAAGAAATAACGATTGCGACATTAGAACTGATTATATTATAATGTATCCGGTCGACCACAGAATTGTTGGATTTTCAAAATCTCTTCGCCCATCAAAGCACAAAGGTTTTCCCCAAATGATGCCCAACTGCCCAACATCTTCCAGTGTCACCAGACAATTGTTGAAGTATCCCCAAAATTGGAATTGGCGGACACTAGTCATCAGGAAAGTTTTGAGAATTATATGATGCGGATAGCTGCAAGAGAAAAAAACAAAGAAACGATAGGGCCTTTAAAAATGATGGCGTGACAAATGTTTGGAAGAATAAGACATACTTTCCTACTGCGCCGACCATGGACCAAGTAACTTGGGATATGGCTTGGAGGATGATGATGATTTAACTAATACATTTTCATTAGCTAGATTAGATCGTTTTCAATGGCTAACAAAAGACTCGATGAAATTCGGAGCGGGTCGCTGTCATCCAAGCAATCTCTCGTCATCGTGAACCTGAGGACGGTCACATCGTCGCATGCGCATAGTTCGGTGCATACCTTTTAATAATTGAATTAACAGGATAAAGCAACGTCTATTTCTATAACGACTATTCATAAACATAAACAATAGTTAGGTGATTAATAATTTTCCTTAATTCTTAATAAGTATATTTACAACTTAAATTCTATGACAGGAAATAACAATATTGATGTGCAGTTCCCTATTAATTTACAGTTTGTTTTAATTCGCATAATTTGTAATATCACGACTTGTAAAAACGCGTTTTCTTAAGGTTATTAACTTGACTCGATTTGCGCAGTGCGCTGGAATACATACTTGTTAATATTTTTTCTGAATAGCAAAACCTTGAAAATCTTTTTGATTTACATCTCAAGGCTGGCTAGCGGCCAGAAGTACACGCGGTCGCGTAGCTTCCACCACATCGTGTTGTTATTAAAAACTATTCCAAGACAAAAACATTAGCGTCTGACAACTGTCTCGTCCCGCACATTCGCACACCACGCGCCCCGCAGCCCATTGTTGCACAATCTTGTTGTCATATCACAGCACACGATTTTACTTCTTTTAAAATAGATATGGGAATATTAGATTATTAATTTCAAAGGCTGTTTATAAAATAACGCCAGATTAAAACGTCAACACTATCACCTTAACAAGACTTATTTGAATAGTCCAATTGATAGGCAATATGTATTCGACTCATTTGTTCAATGTATTATTAGATTTATAAGTCACTTAACTAATTCTCTAAAGATAATGCTACAACGTAAACTAGCAGAATGATGCACTATAATACACAATACATTAGGTAACCTACACATTATCTAATTTGCTTGCAATAAAATTGGTTCTCATGTGTTTTTCTTTACATTTCTTTGTTTACTAGTTTATTTACATTTCTCTGGCAACCATTGTGAACTAATATCAACTTTTGTATCCTTTTTGTGTAATTTTAATTCAAAGTCAAAGCATTTATTTCAAATAGGCACATAAAAGGCACTTTTGAACGTCAAAAATTACAATAAAAAAATAGAATTGATTATAGTCGCCCCTTCCAAAAGGTAGTTTTCGTATGGAGAACTATATAATAATATGTGAAGACGATGCACCTAAAATAAAATTACTATAACCACAATAGGTAAAAGAATTAAAAATGAAACCAAGATAAAAAAATATATAAATTAATTATCTGATAGATACATGGTGCTAAAATATTTACAAACATGGTAAAAGGAGACAAAATTACAAGTAATAAGTCAGGGTATGAGTCCGTGTGAGTTAAAGTACCTAATTACAGAATGTAAATTTTATCAATGTCAAAAAATAATAAAGGACATGTTAGGTTTTTGTATGGATGCTGGGCTTTTATTCGAAGCTCCTGTGAACAGGGAAGAGATTATATTTTTATGAAAGTACATAAATTAAGGAGACTGTATATATTTTTTATTTTTTTTAAACGCAGGGTGCGTTACTACGTTACGTCCTTAATTATTATATTTTTTAATAATTATTATTTAAAAAATAAATTGCAACCCACAGTAATTATTGATTTTGGCAACACTTTACGGTTGGATGTCATTATTGTCATTGTGAAATGTGAACGTCAATCAAGTGTCAAATTGAATTCAATTTTCAACTGAGTACTGACAAGTGTGACAACCTTACTGGCACAGGTAATGTTTGTATAGATGTCATCCTGAATAAGTTTCCCTATCAGAAAAACCACAAATGACAGCTGTACAAAAAAATATATTTTAAGCCCATTTCATAACATGTCCTTAACAATTAAATTAGCAACCAGTTTGATTTTGTCTCTAAGAATCTAGATTGTCCTATGGGGCAGGGACTAGCATGTTTCCAAGCGTTCTTATCTTGTAATTTATAGTATGCTTGTTTACAAAGTGTACGTTTAATGTAAGTTTTAAAATTTCTTTCATTTAATTGCAATCACAATGTATTCTATTGTAACATTTAACACAGCACCTCGTAAAAGATGAATGTACAGACGCCAGCATATCATTCTACTACAATCTGTCAAATTTCTTTAATAGATTTTCAACTTTATCTCTAAAGCATAAGGTTTAAAATTGATTGGGAAAATTTTACAGTTTCGGGTAGCTTGATGTGATGTATTTTATCTGTATTTCTAGTATAAAAATTATTTCTATCGCTTATTTTATTAAAAAGATGTAGATTTTTTCTTACTGTATACATAATATTTTCATAAATGAATTGGCCCTTGCCAATTCATTTATGAAAATATTATGTACCTTTACCTATTATGTACCTACCATAATTTTATATTATGTACCGTCACAATATAAATCCTTTTAACAAGTTCCCTGAGAGTGAGAGATTCGTGGCGACGTAAATTATAAATGGCTCTGACAGCTCTCTTTTGCAAAAAAAGATGGATTCAATGTCAGCAGCCCGACCCCATAGTAAAATGCCGTACGATATAATGCTGTGAAAGTAGCTAAAATAGACTAAACGTGCGGTTTCTACACCTGTTAGCTGTCTTATCTTTCTAACAGCATAAGCGGCCGAGCTAAGCCTCCCCGCAAGAGATGTTATGTGAGGTCCCCATTGTAATTTATCGTCTAGCTTGATTCCCAGGAAAACTTGATCAACAGATTTCAGTTTTTCTCCATTCAGTATGATGTCACATTCGCTACTTCTAACATTAGGTAAATTAAATCTAATGCGTTTAGTTTTCTTTTCATTTAGTACCAAATTATTTACCTTAAACCAATCTTGGACCCAAAGAATAGAGTTCACGTCGTCAATATTTGGGCCCGCCTGTCTATCTTAAAGATCAATGATGTGTCATCTGCAAATAACACCATCTTCGGTTGACTTTGAAGTTTTTGGGGTGTTTAGTAATGTCAACGTCATGTGTCATACTTATCAAACTAAATGGGCTTGGCTGATGGTTGGCTCGCCCCTTCTAACTTCACGATGAACAGAGTGCACACGCCTCTTAGTTCTCACACGTAATTTAGTGAAAAACTGAAATAGTATAAAACTGTAAAACAGTGTTCTGGAATAAATAGTCAAGTGCATAAGGTGGTTTTCATCAAAGGATGCATATCCGGTAGGCTCTTAAATCCTTACCTATCCTACGGGCACGTCTTCCCTAACATTACCGCGCCCCCCGGTCTATTCCTTGATATGTAATGGTCGCTGTAGCACCATGAACATGAGGCTACAGGAGCTAGTGCGAATCTTGGGGTTCATTCGATTAATCGAGTCTGGTTTAATCACGCTGGGATCGGTGCAATTCATTCATTCAAGATCCCGAACATGGGGTAAATCATTAATGTAAACTAAAAAGAGGAATGGACCCAATATCGAACCTTGAGGAACGCCCATTGCCATTTCAGACCCTAATGAGTTTACGCCGTTTACTTGAACTTTAATCTTTCTATCTTTTAGGTATGACTTCCTAATCCCATTGAGCTCAAGTTTCAGCAGAAGTGTCTCATGGTTTACACAATCGCGCCTTAGAGAGGTCGCAAAAGATTCCAATGGCATCTTGTGCTTCTTCCCGGGCGTTAAAAATGTTCTTTATTAGGGTGACACCGGCGTCAGCGGTTTCACCAAAGGGTGTTGCCCTTTGGTTCATGAAAAATGGATTTTTTATTAAACTGGTAGAATTGACACAGGCCTATAATTGTTGGGTTCATTACTATCACCGGATTTGAACAAAGGAACTACTTTACTGTGTTTCATGAGATCCGGAAAGACTTCTTGGTCTACCTGATGTTTAACATGAAAGCTAAATAGGGCGCAGTCGTTTCAATGATAACTTTTACAGACATTCCCGAGAGATCTTATGTTGATTTAATTTTAAGATTTTTCAAAGCTTTTATAAAAGCCTGGGGGTTTGTATGTTGAAACCTATACTCCGAAAGGCACGCCTTAACATTATTTCTAAGTAAATCAGCAGAAAGCGCCGATGAGGAATTTAAAGCTTCAGTAGTTTAAAGTTTTAATGGGAATATTACAAAAAAAAAATCGAATTCCTGAGAAAATTCTACATCTGAATTGATGTGCAGTCTAGAAATAATATCAGTATTACGCTATTTTTCCTACCTGTTTCATTATTTGCCAGGTAGTTTTTATTTTATCAACGGCTATTTTTTTTTATCGGATGTTATATAATCAAAAATGACCCCTCCCGCTCTGGGAGGAGCGGTAGGGAGTGTCAGACTCCTACTGACTAAAACCCACCCATTTTCCTTCCTCAGCCCTTTATGTTCCGGGCCAGCGGTAACCCTTTCATCATCAGCGATATCATCGGCTGATTTTATTTTATTGCTAATAAAAGCTTTTTTAAGCTTTAGCTGTTTTGCATACACTTTTAAAAGTCTTAGAATATGTTGCAACATAGGGATGTAAACTTGCGATATTCATTCATAATTATGTTGCTTCAGGCCGTAAAGTTCAAAAAGTTTTCCTTACTTTTACGAATATATGGAGTCGCCCAATCACTAAATAAGAACTTTGTGTAAATACTTTTAGTTTTTAGTGGAAAAGTGTCATTAAATTGCGTGTTTAATAGTGAAAAGAACTCGGCGTAGGACTCATTTGGGTCTCATAAATTATTAAAACTCTGAACACATAATTTACTGGCCAAAGAATTATTTAATTTCTCTAAATTTTGTGTAAAGTCATGTAGGAGCAAAATGTTATTGTTTGTCCACTGTGATCAGATGGCAACTTATTTACATTTTGTTTGTGTAAATAATCACAGTTACAGAAAATATTATCTATACAAGTGGCAAAGGAAGCTGACACTCGGATGGGTTCAATAAAAACATTTGACAAATCAAATGACCTAAAAAGACTTAATTAATCTGAAATATTCGAGTTATCTATACTTTATACTTATTATGAAGCTGAGGAGTTGTTTGTTTGGTTGAACGCGCTAATCTCAGGAAGTACTGGTTCGAATTGAAAAAATATTTTTGTATTGGATAGTCCATTTATCGAGGACAGCTATAGGCTATATAACATCACGCTACGACCAATAGGAGCGGAGCATCAAAGAAAAATCTTGCATAAACGGGAAAAATTAGTCCTTTTGAGTTTCCGTTGCGTACGCTACATAAACGGTTAAAGTTACGCAAAAAAATCATGTATGACGGAATTTCTTTCCATTTAAAAGTTCTAAAAAAAAGTCAGCGACAGGATATGTCTATGTCTATCTTTTAAGGTTAACTCACTATAACCTTTTTAATGGTAATCAATTTTGTTCTAAAATAATGCATTATTTGCGAAGGTGTTTTTATAAACATGATAATAACTCTTAACTAAATAAATACGTTATTCATCACAAGTATTTAATATTGAACAAAATTGCCCTTGACATCATTTGATTTCAATGAATATCTTAGGAGATAACATAGTTTTAAAATAACTCCGCAAGGAGGCCCGGTCATGAGTAGTTGAGTACTATAGTTCCACTCTTACTGATCATAGCGTGGTGTACCCAAAATAGCTTCTTAAAGTAATGTACTAAGCAATAATCTTAAATCTATACTATCTATACTAATATTATAAAGCTGCAGAGTTTGTTTGTTTGTTTGTTTGTTTGAACGCGCTAATCTCTGGAACTACTGGTCCGATTTGAATGATTATTTTAGTGTTGGGTAGTCCATTTATCGAGGAAGGCTATAGGCTATATTTTTTTTCTTCAAAATTAGGGATCCGTAATAAAATTGCTATTTTGTAACACAAGGTGTAAAATCGAAAACCTATTTTTGCGTGCGCTGCAAAAACTATTGACAATAGAACAAAATAATGTACTACGGGTTTGTAGAGCCCATTAAGACCTACAAAAAAGTCCGCGAGAACATATGTCTAGCTATCATGGTTTAATCACAATAACCGATTTTGTGTTCAAAATAATTATTAAATCGTCTGAAGAAAAAAAAACTACGTTAAATATGTATCGTAATATTAATCTTTATCGAAATTAAGCATTATGTTATCAAGAGTATTTATGAAGAAGTAAAATACTTTTTGTTTCATCTCAATCGGATATTTCGTTTAAAAGTTATCACGTGTGTAAGATGTTAAGAGTTGGTACCCTATGGGCCATAGAGTTTTTTATCTATACTAATAATAAGGCTGAAGAGTTTGTTTGTTTGAACGCGATAATCTCTTTAACTACCGGTCAGATTTGAATTCTTTTTGCATTTGATAGCCCAATTCTTGAGGAAGGCTATAGGCTATTTAACATCACGCTATGACCCTTAGGAGCCGAGCAAAAAGAAAAAAACTCAGAGTGAACGGTAAGCGAATACGAAGTGTTGCGACGCGACGGGGTGGGGGTACAAGAAATTTCACGCGGACGAAGTCGCGGGCAGAAGCTAGTAATAATATTATAAAGCTGCAGAGTTTGTTTGTTTGTTTGTTTGTTTGAACGCGCTAATCTCTGGAACTACTGGTCCGATTTGAATGATTATTTTAGTGTTGGGTAGTCCATTTATCGAGGAAGGCTATAGGCTATATTTTTTTTTCTTTAAAATTAGGGATCCGTAATAAAATTGCTATTTTGTAACATAAGGTGTAAAATCGAAAACCTATTTTTGCGTGCGCTGCAAAAACTATTGACAATAGAACAAAATAATGTACTACGGGTTTGTAGAGCCCATTAAGACCTACAAAAAAGTCCGCGAGAACATATATCTAGCTATCATGGTTTAATCACAATAACCGATTTTGTGTTCAAAATAATTATTAAATCGTCTGAAGAAAAAAAACTACCTTAAATATGTATCGTAATATTAATCTTTATCGAAATTAAGCATTATGTTATCAAGAGTATTTATGAAGAAGTAAAATACTTTTTGTTTCATCTCAATCGGATATTTCGTTTAAAAGTTATCACGTGTGTAAGATGTTAAGAGTTGGTACCTATTAAGGAGTTATGGGCCATAGAGTTTTTTATCTATACTAATAATAAAGCTGAAGAGTTTGTTTGTTTGAACGCGATAATCTCTTTAACTACCGGTCAGATTTGAATTCTTTTTGCATTTGATAGCCCAATTCTTGAGGAAGGCTATAGGCTATTTAACATCACGCTATGACCCTTAGGAGCCGAGCAAAAAGAAAAAAACTCAGAGTGAACGGTAAGCGAATACGAAGTGTTGCGACGCGACGGGGTACAAGAAATTTCACGCGGACGAAGTCGCGGGCAGAAGCTAGTAATGTATATATTTTAGTACATTTTTTCCTCAAATTAACGCGGGTGAAACTGCGGGGCACAGCTAGTCTTCTAATAAATTAATATTAAAATCGCCACATATGATTATTGTCTTACTACTATCAGAATGTTTCTTTAGCACATCTTCCATTACAGAATCAAACAGATAGATTCTGGTAACTTGGAGGTATACTATAGCATCCTTATCGAGCTCAACACGGGACAATTCAATGGTGTGTTCAACAGAAAGCCCGATGATGTTTATTCGTTCTTTCGATTTAATATTTTTTTTAACTAATATTAATGATCCGCCATGTATCATACGTGATCGGCTGAAATGGCTAACTACGCAATAATTTGACATTACTTGATGAGCATTTAACCAATGTCCTGTTAAACAAATTACATCAATCTTGGTATTTTCTAAAAACAATTCTATTTCCAGTAATTTAGAAGAGCAACCTTGGATATTTTGGTTAAATAATTTTAAAATATGTTGCCCTCCCTTTAGTTTTTTATTATTATTCTGAGTAATATTGCCAGAAGATACCTTTTTATTATTCTCTAATAGTAATTGGTTATTTGAAGGGGTAACTTGTTGTCTTACTAAGCGCTGATTTTGGTGGAATGCGCCCTAACTAGTTTAAAGAGTTATCCGGAGTGTCCTCCACAACTACGACTGAAGGGTCTTGAAGAGAATACCCTATCTGACTGGTAGTGGTCTCCAAAGATGTTGGTAATAAAGGTGGTCCCTCCTTCGTACAATATGATGATTCATAATTATTCATCACTATGTTGTTGTATAATTATTCATCACTAACTATAAGGTCGAGGTCGATGGGCAGGAAATACACTATGTCGACGAATATATCTACTTGGGCCAACTAGTTTCCTTCCACAACAGACAGGACAAAGAGATCGACCGTCGAGTCGAAAATGCCTGGAAGAGCTACTGGTCCATGAAGGCGCTAATGAAGGGCGACCTTCCTATTTCACTAAAGCGTAAGCTCGTCGACATGTGTATCCTGCCTATCCTAACCTATGGCGCCCAGACTTGGTCTTTGACAGAGGCTCAGAAGTCCAAACTCAAGGTTTGCCAAAGAGCGATGGAGCGTAGTATCTTGAAGATTAAACTCACCGACCAAATTCGCAACACCACAATACGCTCCAAGACAGGTATCGCCGATGTTGGCGGCAAGTCTGCGAGGCTGAAGTGGGACTGGGCGGGTCACACTTATAGGATGCATACAGACAGATGGGCCAAAGTCGTCACACAGTGGGTGCCTGAAGACGGGCGTCGCCACCGAGGCAGGCCTAAGAAACGCTGGCGTGACGATTTAGACTCGTTCCTAACCGACTGGACGGAGAAGGCACAGTATAAGGAAATGTGGAAGGAAATGGGGGAGGCCTTTGCCCAGCAGTGGGACAGAACAGGCTAATATAAAAAAAAAAAAAAAAAAAAATGTTGTTAGTATAACTAGACAACACAGACTCGTCCCTAATACCACAATTGAAAAATATGACACAGTCTTAGCACATAGACGTTATTATGCAAATGGTACATCAACCAATCGTGAAAAACAAAAATCGTATGTGCACATTATAGCCTGTGCAAATGGCACAGACGATAAAAAAAATAAAGAAAATTTTAATGAGTTTCGTTCAATTTTATGACCAGCCATTAAACACGTAGAGCGTTCTTGTTTTGACAATTAACGAGAAGGAAAACCGCTGATGACGGCACACGAGATCTTCCTATGTTAAAGTCACGTAAAAATGTACCAATCGACGCAAAGACTACTAAAGTTGAAACTTTTATTACACATTATATTGCTTGTGGCAGCATACTAAATTTGTAAAATATGTGATCTAACTGTTAATGCACTATTTCCAACATGAACATTGAACTATTTTTTTTATCGCGCTTAATTATATTTAAATACATAGAAACAAATATTTGTTATAAGGCGTATCAGAAGCCAATAATATGCGGACTAGTTGACTGACGTAATGACCACGCCCACTGAGACTGGCAGCAGACGTGGTCACACAAAACATGTTTAGCTAATTCAAAACAGCTATATTTATTATACCCATTGGCATATTATAATATTGATATCCGATCCGGTAGACATGTACCGCAACATTTTTGTTTTTACTTAGCCTTCTGAGCAAAGGCCTCCCCCAAATTCTTTCAACCATCCTTGTCTAGAACCACTTCTCCAATAGTTCTGAAGTTTCTGACTGGATTTAATGAATCATAGTTTCATTGCCAACGTTGCATAGGCTGTCTGTAAGGCCTAAGGAGTTGTCCTCAAGGGGGTTATGAAAATATGCGAGTACGGCTCTCAGGATCAAAAGCTATTAAACAATATGGCAATATCCTTAGCTCTCCGCACATACCAAAATTGTCTCCGCCTTATTGGTTTCAGAGATTTTTCGCTCCCTGCCGTATCCTTATATCCACTCGTGTTCACGCCACTCTCATTTTATTCATGCCATATGAATTTTATATTTTCTATACAATTCACCTATTGTACAATACTGCCGATCTTACTTTATAAGACACATGCCACTTGATAGTTGTAAGGACTAGGTTTGCTGAATTTGCATCCCCAAATTTTGAATTGCTTTAACTTCTATTTAAAAACAATATCAGGTTCTCAAGAATCTCTCAAAATCTTTAACTATTGCTTTTTAACTCTTTTTGATAATTTAAAAACACCATTAAATCAAATATAAAACCATACAATAGTACCTAATAGTAATAACTAAAACCACCGAAGCAATGCTTTGTTTTAAGCAAATGTAAACTTATATCCAAAGCTGTAGGTACATACATAATGTAAGACGTAGTAAATCGCGTATCGGATAAATACAGCACGCCATGTGTCAGCATTAAAATTATACGCGTCTATCTTCATGAATATGCTGAAGAGCTTTTAGCGTCCACGTGCAATTCTCCTTGGCATTGATTTACACCTCATATGATGACGTATTCTGCGAAATTGTTTCAAATAAATATCCTAACAATTTGCGTATCGTGAACGATAATGTGTTGGCATCACGTAATATGGGTCGATCTCCCATTATCTTTGATGTCTCATGTCTAGTCCTACTAAAATTTAAATTGCTTGCACATGTCGTCTAACCCCGAATTCTAAAACATTGTAGGTTAAAAACTTATGAGTATGAATGTCGATGGTTATAAGAGTATAGGGAAGGCAAAAAGAAACGACAGACGGACTGTGTAGATTATTATTATATCGACGGTTGAAAGGCTAATTGGTCTAAGCGATTTTTTTTTTGCAATATTAGTTATATACATATTCGGAATCAGCCAATTTTACTGATTCCGAATATGTACATAACTAATATTGCAAAAAAAATGTCGCTTAGAAATTAGCCTTTCAACCATCGATATGGTTAGAAGGGGGCTATCGAGATGACGACTAATAGAGAAGCATGGAAGAAAAAGACATGTTGCGCCGATCCCAAATAAATTGAGATAATGGAAGGAGAATGATGAGTAGGTTAAAAACGTAAAACGCTTTTAGACTATCTATCGCTTTTCGTGTCCTTTAACGGTTCCTGTATGTGTGAACGGTTAGGTCTGCCCGATGATGCGGTTTTCAGCATCCTCTGGAGTATTTTTTCCGGAAGGTTTATGTGTCATAATTCATTAATATAGAACTAAGACAGGACAGAAATTATGTTGTGACATGTCGCCATTGCACCCGTGCGAAACAGGGTTCGGGTTGCCAGTTATCAATAAAATAGCACCAGGAACACTGAAAGCGTAAAATAAAAATCGTAACAATAAATCTGGTGTAAGTGCCATTCACATCAAGCCCTCCATTGTATCAGCTGATGCACTGTGAGCCCGCTCCCTGTATCTACTGTGTAACAGGGTCATATACAAACACAAATACCGGTAGGATTAGCTCGCCCACATAAAGCTTAATGTAACGTTCTGTGACTACAACATAATAAAAACCGATGAAAATTCATCTAGTCGATTGTTTGGGCCTACCGGCGCTGTCCGGCTGTTGTGAAATAGGTAGCAAAATAATTTGTGTGCAAGGAGAATTAGTCTTAATTTAGTAGCAATTTAGCATTTAGTTAATTTATTTACCAAGTCAGATTACACCGTCAGAGTAAGAACACACAGTTATTAATTCCGGTTGCACGTTTACCTCGTTTTCTACACACCTGACTGTAGATAATATCAGATGAGTGTCAATTTCAATGTTTCTAGTTATCTATAAATGCTCACTTCCGAATGAGGTGCGGAAAGAGACCTGACCCAGATGTATGCGCAGTGCGGTGGCCGGTCGGTGCCATGACAATGTCGTCTTGTGCAAGGACGGCCACATTCATGCACTGCTTGCCGAGATATGTGGCGCTCGTGTTTATATTATTGCACATTAACACTTGTTCATGGCTCCACTGACGAACTCGTTGCGATTCATTTACTCTTGTGTTACCGAATATTGGCTTCCTTTCTTTATTACACTTTCACTTGCACCACGTGCTAGTGTCTTAGTCTAGTCTTTACGCTCCTAGAATTCGAATTTGGGTAGCTCGAAGGAATAAATAACTATAATTTTGTTTGATCTGAGACTTTTTACCGGTGTACACTTCTGTGTACACCAGCCGACCATCTGCGCACTGATATTAAATAGTTAAATGTTTCTACATTTAACTATTTAATATGAGTGCGCTGATGAATTCTCAACGATCCCAGTGCAAAGTGGCCTGTGGCCATCATCGTCGTCGGTCACGTTTTCATTATATCTCCGACCGTTTAGTGCACGGACTACAACATACCATTTTTAGACTGCCTCAGGCGACAATTGATGCAATTAATTTTAATGAGTCATACACGACTGATTATCGGTTTATTTCAATCCACACATGATAGCTTATCTGTTAATCGATATTTTATACGAGCTTTCTGTAGCGTTGAAACTGTGTGAAATCACTATGAAACCTATGAATACGTCCTAAATTCACTATTATGTACTTGATAAATTTCTCAAGGAATGGCTACATAATACCGTATGCGAATTGGTTTCGTGTCAGACCTTGTGAAATATGTAATAATTATTTAAGTATTTATTCAAATAGATATCTATTTGAATAAATGATAACAACAAAATGGTTTGTATCAAGACGTTGCTAACATAATATGCACGATTGTGATTTCCTGTGGCAACACGATTGACGATAGATTCCATAATTCTGATCAAAGTTATTTGTTGTTCGTGTCGAGTTGAAACACTTAGGGAAAACGAAGTCTAACATTAATTAATAAAGGAGTACTCAAAACTGTCGTTGTTTGTGCCGCTGCCACTTCATATGAGTGTTTATGTGCTATAATATAGGTGTTCGAGGATGGATGTCCATTTCCTCCCCATTGCGCCAATTGCGCTCGTTTGCGGATGGCACTCAACTAATTGTAAGCTCCGCAATTAACGAACGAGTCTGATGGACCGACTGCGCACCTCACGACGCGAACGTACCTACATCGCATATGAACATTAAATTAATGCGAAAATTGGACCTGTGTCATACAACTGTTACCTTGGTCAAGCCAAGAAACTATTGGCAAAAGAGCATTTATGAATGAACATATCTGATACTTCAAGTGAATGTAGAAAACATTTCATTTGTTAAGCTAATTTAGTATTTTGCGCGTCTTATCAGCAGACAAAACATGACTTAAACACAATGAAAATAAATACGGCCTTTAGAGCCTGGAAGTTGACATGTCCACTGTGAGTACTGTGACGGACTCAGTCTGCCCAGGTGGGCCGCCTCATCCTTTGAGGACGGTCTGACGTTTCCTCGACCAAACAAACGCTTGCTGATGAAACTGATGACGTTATTGATAGAACGCATTTCTACAATACTAACAAGTTCGTATAAATGCCATGATATAAATCATTTGAAGTCTTAGATGACAACTACGGCTTTTCCTTATAGTGGGCAAGGCCCATTAGCGTATTATTCACTTAGCCTCAATAGCGTTTAAAATTCATTACACATACCTAGTAATTATTCATTGTTCTGAAATCTCATGTTATCTGATGAAGTCATCCCACTGATTTCTAAGAGCGACATTTATGAATAGCAAGCATAATTAATTAGCAACGGATTGTTATAATGTATTCATGATCATCTATAGGTACTGTAATTAATTTCAGTTTGAAATGAGAAGACAGAAGGATATTAATATAAATCATGTATTGAATGCATTGTGTGTTAGACTGCTACCTAATATGATACGACAATATTAAATGTAGTGCTCGCTCATGAGTATCGCGATCTTTCAATAAGGTGTTGTTGCGTTTCTCGTACGTATATTATGTGTAGCGTCAGAAGGCCATTGTAGTCATTAGGGTCAACTAGCATCTAACTTTTAACACCGACCGCCAACGATATGGCGTTACCTTCTACGTAGTAAACTAAACGTACCTAGAGATACGTCAAACGTGCCTCAATACAGAAAAAAAAATTGGAAAATCCAAAAGTGCACAACTCATAGCTCCTTTGATCGTATAAAAAACCATAGATATACATCAGATATTGTATTTAGTTTTCAATAAGATTCCTCCAATGGGTAAAACGAATCCATTAAAAAAAAAAATTACTCAATTAATTGATTTTTCGCAAGGTACAATATTTTTAGGTTTTACTAACATATTGTAACTTGCTATACACTAATTGATTGACGGGAATTTTTTTTTGATGTTTTTTTCATTTCTACTGCATTAAATCAATTTTTGAAACACATTAAATCTCCATTAAATTATCTATACAATGGTATATAAATTAATTAGGTTATGGGCTGATTTTTCCAACGCCAGATAACTTTACTCAAGGGAATAATTTTTAATTTTTGACAGTTCTTCGATACTAAAACTGTCAAGACGTCAATTTTATTCCAAGAATAAAAAATATCTGTCGATAAAAAAATCAGCCCTCTGTATGTGTACTAGCAGGAGTATAACAATAGAAACAGTTGCTGAAAGGAGGCAAAAAAAAAAATCGATCGTAAAGCACTCTAAAGCGCAGGCCACACCGCCAGCTAGCGGGCGGGCGGGCTAGGCGGGCGAACATCGTTTCACCTCTTTACATACTTCGGTTCACACCGCGAGCTACCGACTAAAGCGCAGGCCACACCGCCAGCTAGCGGGCGGGCGGGCTAGGCGGGCGGGCGGGCGAAGCGAATTCGTCATTGAAAAGCCCGCTTAGCCCGCTTCGCCCGCTCCGCGCCCTCCGCCCGCTCCGCCCGTCGCTCGTCTGTCCGTAGTTTTCGGTGTGAACCCCATAGTTTAGCTCGCCAATATTTCGCGTAGTTTGTATAGTTTCCTTCGTTCGCTTCGCCCGCCCGCCTAGCCCGCCCGCCCGCTAGCTGGCGGTGTGGCCTGCGCTTAATGCTTCGCATTATGGGTCGTGCAATAAAAGCTATTTTACAAAAAATAAATACCTGAGTCGCTATAGGTGTGCCTTTAATATTTAAAGAGTTCCCTCAATTTCTCCGGGATCCCAACATTTAATCGTGACCCGAAGACAATGGGACCACCTGGTGTATACCCTTTCCAACAAAAGAAAGAATTTGCCAAATCGGTCTTCGAGTAATCGGGGGACGAACTGACAACCTCCTTCTTTTCTGAAGTCGGTTAAAAACTTTACAGAAGTTTCAAAATTTTGAGGCTTCCACGAATTTCTGGCTTCCATGAAATTAAATTAATTTGTTTTGATCGGATGTCTAATAATATGTTTCCAATAATTCACGCTATTAAATGAACACATGATTGGCACCTTGAGTGAAATTGGGTTTGAGGTTATAATTTCACCTGTTTGAATATTAAATACGAACGGACGTGTTCGTAGTGGTTCTGTCTTTATTCTGTACTTTTATGTGACAGGAAAGGTACAAAAAAACAGTGCATATTTCTGACACCTAAGCTACCACCTAACCCTAGCACAAATTGAGCAGAGCAGTGCACAGCTGTACCAGATGATCTATTCTGTTAAAGTCTCACCGTCAAAACTTTGGTGAAGTAAGCCTGAAGTGAGCTGTCAGCTGTCAATAGTGTCGATCTCTAGCATCAGGTAGAATGACAGCTCACTTTAAGCTCGCTTCACCTAAGTTTTCACGGTCATAATTGTATTTTGTAGAATGGAACCGCAGGCGCCGCCGCGCTGTACTTGTTGCCAAAGTAACTCATTATTTCGTCTTACAATACCTAGTGTGTGTATTATAATCGCTTAATGCTGTTTCATAATGAATGTAATTTAATATTGCGAATCTGCAACGCAAACACAATTTTAAGTGTTTTATAATTGTGTAGGTATAATTCGTCATACTCTGTTGGCATAAACATACTCCACTTCGTACGCGATGCTTGCTTCGGTGATTTTAGAACAAATTGTGTCATAGGTACACGTTTAGACTACTCAAGATAAGTATTTAACGATCCATCGGGAGTCTCATTGTGTCAGATAATAAACATCTTCATTTATCAAATGAAATAATAGCCGCACGGTTCGATCTATCAGGTTAAGCTACACTTGCCGCGATTGGTCCGTGGATGGGTGACCAAATTACATACCAAGACCCCTCCGTGCCTCGGAAAGCACGTTAAGCCGTTAGTCCCGGCTGTCATTCATGGATCTTTGACAGTCGTTTACTGGTCGTCAGAAGCCCGAAAGTCTGATAACCAGTCTTACCAAGGGGTATCGTATTACCCAATAACTGGGTTGTGGAGGTCAGATAGGCAGTCGCTCCATGTAAAATACTGGTATTCAGCTGCATCCGGTTAGACTGGTGACTGGATGATGATGATAACTTATCAAATTATTAAGAAAAATCATCTGGAGATGACACAAGACACGAGTTTGAAACCTAAAATAGTTTATGATTTATTTATGTCATAGATAAAAGTTTAGATAACTTTTTATCATTTTAGAAGCATTGCATTTAGTAAAAAACTACTAATCATAAGATACAGATTACTAAGCAGGTTATATTTGACGTCACTGTTAACATTATATTGTAATCATTTTCATAAATAGTAACTAAATGCGCGTGTGAACCTAATGGAAGAGGTTTCTTTTATTATGAGATTAAAAAAGTTATATTGTAAACTTGTATTATGTGCGTATTGTAGTATGTAACCTGCATACAATACACGTGCAGTAGTATCATATCACGGTCGCGCTTGTGCAACTCATGCGCACGCCACACCCACTGCTGACGTAGTACCTACAAGAAGGTATTGCTGTCGCCACCCTGTCTCAACCCACATCGATCTGTGGGCAGCTATACCGATGGATGTGCGAATACTATATAGGTAATGTAACTGAAGAGATTTTAGTTCAAGCTGTATGTGCCTCCGCATAAGATCCCGAAAAAGCTCCGATCTGTTGGAAACTTTACTGGTGTATCTTCTAAATTTCCACGCCACAGAAATCTAGCACCTGGGAATTCAGAATTAAAAACGTTTAGCAATATATCACTGCACTTTATTTCATACAGTAAGATAAACAATCAATAAATCTGCTAAATTAATCTTTAAATGTTGAACGAGTTTATACTACAACAACAATAATAAATCCGTAACTTTAAATTCTCATGCCGATAAACCTTTCACTGAAGAATGACTCACTTTAACTGTTAGGCACTTCAACTGGATGACTGTACTGACTAATTCGAAATCTCGCTTGTATTTCCGACTCTGATAAGGCGATATAGTATGGTTGCAATTATTGTCATAGTTTTCGATCTGTGTTACAATAAGTGATGTGCGTTCGTTGACTGGCACTTGGTACGCCCGTCTGTGCGTAAGTATATACTCGTTACATTTCAAAACCACAGCAACAGTACAATGACCTCGCCACGGAATAGGTTAGTAGATTACTCCTACTTCCTTGCTGGTCGCTAGTAAAGTTTTATGACAATAGATAACGGCAATTATGGATTTAATGGTTCGACAGTCTTAACTGTCTGTACGTCTTTAGGAAAAGTCGTTGACGTATATAGGAAAAGTTGGATTACAGTGACGTACTATTTGAACGTGTAATCCAACCCGTAGTCACCGGAAAATGTCATTATAGATTTGTAAGCGTGACTTTAAGCTATAAAAACTTAAGTCATTGTTTTTTTTTTTGCATTTATTGATAGAACACAAAGGCGAAGACTGAAATAGAATCTTACATCTTTCTTACTGAGATGTTGAGCTGTGGTAACGGCTTTTTCTAATGCGTATTAGAAACTGGTTGTTCTTGCATATTAATTGCATTTTGGTCTAATAGATAATGTACCTACATAACTAGCTGGGTAGATTTTCATTTTATGATTTATTTTGAAAAAAAATTGAGAAATTTTATTATTTTTTATTAGCTTGGTGGACAAATCAACGACGACTGAGGGGCCGCGCGGGGTAAGGCCCCCGGAATGCGTTCGGATACTTGAATTTAGTTCTTTTGATCGACAAAATTTATCAAACAAAAATCGCCGAAGTTAATGATGAAATCTTTGTGACAAAATTTTAAATGGATAAATAATAACATAAGGGGTAAATTCCGATGTAACTAATATAGTAATTGTTCAGTATACACTATAATTTTTACATATGGGGTGAAATTAAACAAAATTTAGGCAAGAACTTTGAGTATTCATGACATCAATAAATGTAGTGTAGAAAATAACGGAGAGGTAAATGATTTCCAGGATAGTTTTTTGTAAGTTTAAATATTTTATCATACTTATATTATGATTTTATTTATTACTAGTTACAAAAAAAAATACAAATTATAAACTGAAGTAAATTTTACGCAATGCTTAATGGATATTTAAGCCTTATTGTGGAAGAACAGCAAAAAATGCTATTTTGAAAATCTACCCAGCTACTTGTTATTAAAAATGCTAATCCGAAGGCAATAGGATTACATGGGTACATTTATGTTTTATTTAGTTCGTGCATTGTAATTGCGCGGCTATTTGTAACAAAATTATTTCCGACCCAAGATTCGTTCCGCTTTGGCTTTAATTATAATCAAAGTATTTACATACACAGTACTAGTATTACTCAGAGTAATGCAATAGGAAGAACAAGATAAGTTCAAGGAGTTCTTGGAGGTAATTTGGAAAACATTTCTTTTTTAAATTACTTTTTGTTGCAAGACCAGAAAGTAGTGTTCATTTTTCGGAAAAGCCAGTAGATAAAATAATTATTGGTTTTTTCTTGCTTACGTTGAACGTATTATTTCATACGCATTTCGTGACCTTGTCAAGCTGAAATCTGTCTGGAAGCTATATACGACGTTGGCATTACAGGTCGTCAGGATAACTCTCTTGGAAAAATAATGTTTCGATCATATCGCTGGGTGGACGAATTGGGCAATGATATCATCGGCATAGACGAGGTGTTATTGTTCAATCATCCGTTAAAACGTTAATTTTCCCTTTTGACAGCTCTGAGATGAGTGGGCGGTATGTATATTCTTAGGCGGGGATCAAAGAAATTCATAAATATCATATTTATTTAAGTATGGAAAATATTTTGGGGTTTCGATCTAAAATTAAATCGTGACCTAGTTTAGGTTTAAAATAATGTAGGGTATATGAGAATATTTAGAGTTAAACCGGCGGACCAACCCTAAGAAACTTTCCTTCTGCGTCATCTACCACATCTTTCCATAAACTTGGCATAGCTTATAAGTACGGAAAAGCCATAATCGTTAAATAGAGAAAAAAAATCTCACTTTGCATCATAAACAACAAGGATTTCTGTAATATAATCAACGCATTGCTACACACATCGAAGGCTTCTACATAAAAGGTTGACACAGTATCCGATGATGTAGATCTTGTTACAGACACTGCTAACTACCTAGTGCCTTGTGTGAGCATGATACTGTTGAATAGCGACGTTTGCGACGAAAACATACTACGGCGCACTATTGTGGCACTATTTACAAGTACATATTTTATGTTATATTTTTGACAAACATTTGGCTCAGGCGCTCATGTAAATTAAGATTTGTCAATCTTTCACACTATTGCTTAGGTTAAAACCAAAATAATAAATAAAATTTAACGTAATAGAGCGGATTAAATTCGTAGGTACTTAATTATCATGCCGCGAACGGGGTCTCCCAAGATTGATTGCAGTTTCGTATCATTCATTAATGATCCCTCGTATTAGAAAAGAATTTAATAAATTGAGTAATGGTACATTGGTGTGTCAAGAACATAATTTATGGAAATAGTGCTGCGAAAAATCTGACAGGCAGACACGGATGTTGGTAAATATGCGAGTGGCTTGGCGCCCACCCAGTGTCAAGGGCGGCGCTCACTCCCCGCATTCGTTTCGCTGTCACGGCCCGAGAAACAGCCAATGTAAGAAGAACCACTACATTGTTCGATACCCACAAACACAAGCACGGAAAAACGAATCGTAGGAGCTCGTTCACAAGCGGCCGTAGTGTAGGACCTGTGAACCTCCCCGGCAAACTCCCGGGTGGGGCCGCGGGGCCGCGCTCAGCTTGCGTTGCGTTTATATAACCTTAAACTTAGACGTCTTCTTTAAATTAACACTAATAATTATTTTAGTGATTAGCTCTTAGCAGCGGATTACTGTAAGCCTTGTAATTAAGAGACATGATGTAATTTGATTCCCATTTTGCTTTCCCAGGTTTGTGAACACTTTTTGATTACCTACCTACCAAAAATGTTATTTGAACAAAACATGATAATAATAATATGGTTTTCTAAACGAAGAATAAATTATTTACTTACAATGCCACATGAGATAATATTACATTCTAGTAAACCGGTGAACCGAAATCTTAAGCTAATACTAAGGCTATAGAGTCCCCAAAAAACATTTCATATTTCGTCTTATTTTCTGTCTAGTGTAGAAAAATACGGGAACTTTTCTTCCTGAACAACTCACGACCATAACATTAATCTATTTTTGAGTAAATTCTGCCCCAAGGTTTGAAATATCCTACAACACAAGTGTACCTAGAGCTGTTCGAATTTGTTGGCTAATAAAATATCTACGATCACGTAACTATCACATTTATCGGTACCCATAATCGATGGGTATCGATCCTATTAACCGTGACGTTAATTTGATCGGCGCGGCCTACACTAACCCTATTCCTGCCGCTGAGGACATAAATTAATTTATCAAAGTCTTTGACAGTAATAATTACGTAGGAACAAATTAAATTTCGCAAGGTGCTACAGCATTCAGGTATAGAACCACAATATTTTATATAATTTCAGTACCTTCTGTATCTAATTTTGATATGAAAGGTACGTAATAAATTGTTGGTACTACATGAAATATGAAGGCTTCGTCGCGGGAGTCATTGCGAGGATGTATATTCAATATCGGCAGTACTGAGAGATGTTGTCACCCGACGATATATCTTCAAAGTTATGAGGTCAAGTGATTTCCAGTCGTAATTAAAGTCACAATTATTAAAAAAAACTGTTCGCACAAATATTTGTAATGTCAGTGTCACATACATTATTCACTACGTGTCATTATTTACACATTGCATGATTCGCAAACGACCCATCGCATGGATCGATGTGGCATTTTTATGGTTTACTTTTTATTTGCTGGTGTATAAAATTTTTACGTAAATATTTTTGTTTGCCAACCGCACTGTTAATTTTATGTAAGTTTCCACTCTGATGTACGTTTATTTTTAGAACGATAAAATTTATATCGTACCTACTCGTTTTTGAAGATTTTCTTTTGATAAATCAGAGTAGAAACTTATTAATTTGATAAATGTCCAGGCAGTTCTAATAATTCAAATCATAAGTAGTCAACAGCTACTTAGTCGATCGGTTTCGACTTTCAAAGAAACATAGCTCATTTAGAGTTGTCTGGATGGTTTTGATGTTGCATGCGTATGCCTGTGTCTAGCGTGGTCTCTGTTGCATGCAGGTCTAGGCGAGGTTCGCAGCAGCTGTCCAGGAGCGCAGAGAGCATCGACCAGTCTTTCAAGAGGTATTCACATTTTGCACATTACATTATGTCACACCTAATCTATTGGTAAACCCATAAAATAAATCATGACTGAAAGTACTTACAGTCTTATCGCTTACGTCTTTTAAACGACAAGTACCAATAATTCGATTAAAGCAAACATGACTATAATGTTATCTTGTGGACTTACCGACAGATTTGGCACCTATATCCTTTAAGCAGTAATTAAATGCATCTTTAACTTGCTCGGGTTTTTTCAAACCTAGTACTTTATTTTATTGTTATTTTGTGTTTTGCTTAAATTGGGAAATTATTAGTTCCTGGTAATAAGCACATATTTGCATCAGGTTGTAAATATCGTTGTAATCAGATAGGTTTAATTAAGTAAATGGCGCTGCCAATAAACAACAGAAGGTACAATAAATACTTCACTAATGGTCTACGTCAATACATGATTATGATTTTTGTTACTAAGAACTATTTTGGGTTATCTTAATATCTGTATAAATCTTCGCCTGTCTCCACAAAGTATTTCGTAAGTGAACCGTTCAATTCGGCAGATAAACATTGGCCTAATTATGTAATCCCATCGATATTCATTGGAGCAGCACAACAAACACTATCTCGCTATGATTCATGACTCATACCATACGGTGAATTACTAGCGAGTAATCAGCCTTCAAAGGAGACACGAGATTGACCTTAAGTAATGTTATTCAAATAATTAATGCAGAAATGCGAGCTGGCATAAGCCAGTGCCAAAGAAATTCATTCAGTCGTGACCACCTCAGGCTATGAAAGATAATGGCACTTCCTATCATACTTGTGATATTATTTTTCGTCAAGGTATGTTCAAGTTGTATTCAAGTAAACTGGAGAAAAGGAAACTTCCAAAGGTTGTCTTTACAAGATCGTTTTTAGCGATAAGACCAATCATTGTGTCACCCCTTATAAAATTTCTACATTGATATAATGTAATACTAGCAGCGTCCCGCGGTTTCACCCGCATAAGTGTCGATCCCGTAGGAATACCGGGATAAAAACTATCCTGTGTCCTTCCCCGGGATGCAATATATCTCTCTGCCAAATTTTATCGAAATCCGTTCAGTGGTTTAAGCGTGAAAAGGAAACATACAGACAGACAGACAGAGGTACTTTCGAATTTATAATATTATTTATTAGTATGGATTTATGGTGTGCTTAATAAAGAGTATTCTATTTAACTTCTAGATTAAGACACTGTATTCTCTTTTACGATGACTTATTCAAGGTGTATGTAATTTCTAGTCAATATTCAACGTTTCCGTCTAGTTCAGGTTCAGTCCATTTACATAGTAAACACCTGAGTACATAACTACCAGTGTCGCATTATTTGTGCATATATGGGCGCATTTGGCCTACCTACCCCTCACTGGCAACGTATTTAGGTTAGTCTTTCAGGCCTCGGCTCATTCTATTTGTATCAGTCTTACGACAGTTATTTGGGACGACATCTTTTGGGAGTGTGGACAATTATACGTACGTTGACCCATGTGCTTACGCACTCTGCGCATGCTTCGATGATAAACAGAATGCTTGGGAATAACTGGAATCCAACTGGAATCCTTTTAAAAATACCCAATGACTGTACAACGTAAAAGACTGCAAGATCAGTCCCGTAGATTCATGAAAATGAGCTTTACTTTCAGGCAATCTGAAAGTATGAAAATTACGCACTAAAACCATGGATTTTTTACTAATACATATTTCTTATGTTACAGGTCGAAAAGTCGTTCGGTTGACCATGGGTTCTCGCCGCCCTTCGACTTGGAAGCGCTGCGCTCGAAGGTCGAAGGCAGATTTGACGCTGTACACAGAGGTAAATAAAACTTTAATCTGTATTATCTGGAGCAACTCATGGAAATAGCCAGAATAAGTCCTTCTGTACAGAAATAAATAGTGACTGATACGAACATGCGCATTCCGGAAACATGGTATTAATGCACACGTCAACGAAAAACGATCGATTAACTTAATTGATGTACTGAATAATCATTATGCACTTACTTATTGCTGTTTAACTCAGAATTAAGAACATGCCAACTTATCAAATATATCTCTGACTCTGAAATGCAAATAAAGTGTAATAGAATTAAATACATTCTTGTTATAAACAGTGCAATTTTTCAAAAAAACTTGATTTCCTTTTCTGAAAACGATGGCACCACAAAAACTAGAATTCTAGTTATTGCTTTTAAAAACTCAGATAATTAGATAGTTTACCTCATTATCTGTTAATTAAATAATTGTTTTCAATTCAACCGCACATATTCCCACGAGTTGTAACAACAAATAGAGAATAAGAATAACATTAAAAGCTATGTCCATTTGTACCTACCTACGCGCGGCGGGCGGCACGGAGCGGTTTTATTGCCCATTCGTTGAGCAACCCCTACTTAAACCAACATTAAATTGTCGTGTTGTGACAAAATTAAAACCATGTTAAAACTTAAAACCCTTTCATTAACACACATTACAAACTGGCTATTATTAGTGGCGAGTGACGGGCCCACGAGCAAACGCACTTAGGAAATGTTGTCGTCATCATCTTCAATTATGTAAATTGCGTTGTGAAACTGTTTCAAAGAACACGTTTTGAAAAATAGCTGATATACTATTAAATTTCAACACTTGCCAGCTTTATCTTAATGCATTGAAAGACTTATAATTATTTTAATAATAAATAACTAAGTAACTATTGACATTAACGGCAATAAGGAATTCGAAATATTCGTGCAGCAAGTTACCTGCCTCGGTTATCGCACTGGTTAATCGACCTACGGACAAAACTTGCACTAAGCTGTAGCTCTGAGGCTGTGACCTCCGAGGATTTCATTCACGTTCTGTAGACCAGACAGCCGGAGACATTAAGACGATTAAGCTGTCTCATTTAAAAATTATAACAGTTATTTAAAAACTAATGTAGGTTAGGCTGACACGGATGTATCCGCTGACTCGGTATTAAACGGAATTTATAGTTCTCGTGTGTAGCCTTCATTTCCAACATAAATAAACAATATTCTGCAGACTTTAAAAAAAAAATCAGATGAAAAAACTATTTGATATACTCAAGTACCGTGACTTTATTGAATTAGTTCTGATAGTTATGATGGGTATAGATAATGCCATCCACGAAGACGCGCCCCAGTCTTCTTACTAATCGCTAGTGGTTATCGCTAGTGTTTTAGTTTTTGATACACACTAATTATCCACTAAAAAGTAATTACTGTGTATCGAAAAAACTGAAACACCAGCGGAATGTTGCACACTTGTACTGTAAGCGATTAGGAAGAAGAGTGGGGCGCGTCTTCGTGGATGGCGCTATCTGTATCAACTTGATATAAAAGAAGCCGTAATGTTTACTTGTAATAATAAAAGTCCTATGACGAGCTGCAGGCTGCAGCCGCTGCAGGCCGTATACGTAGTGAGAGACGTAATGCCCGGCAAAGAACGATCTCTCGGAGACACGTCATCCTCGCTTGTCGCGAATCATTCCTTGGCATCGAGACATATTTTGAAAATAAACAGCCCGATTATAAACTAACATCCGGCTTTCAAAACACATAATTAAACCAGTATGTATATTCTGTGAAAACACTGCAGTCTGTTTACGATTCTATTGGTACATTTTTATTCTATCATCATGTTGATTTATGGTTTCGTAACTAGAGATAAATCTTGATGTGCAATCTTTTTGTACGCTGATGACTGTAACATTTGGTTTGAACCAAATAAACTTATTAAAATTCTGATTAACGGATGAAAATTTTAGCGGAGCATATCGACTTTTGACAGTTGATTTATGATAATCAATGGTTTAACGATTATGATGTGCTTTATTTGTTTAATAAATATTCGTTCAAGTTCGGACTGTTGATTGATTAAAGGGCTGCTATTTGCGTGCAGCCATGATCTTTGTAATCGTTTTTGACTCGCAAATCATTTATTTACTTGCTATCTTGCTTGTTCAAGTCCGTTCAGTAATTTATGAGTTTAATCGTTTTCAACCTTAATTCGATTTTATGACTAGTTATAGTAGTTTTGCTTTATGAAACTGTACCTACAGCTACCATAATTACCGAATCGATAAATGCTAAATTATGTAAAGGGCTTTCCGGAATTCAGTTTCAGTAAATGACTGCAGCGATCTATAGTCTTCCTCTTCGTAACAAAACTGCTGAGAATCGATCACTGCAATAACTTACGCAACAATAAAAATCGTTCTGTTATCGAAACCTTTCTCGTCTTATCATAAATCATTTTGCATACTTACATTTATTTTTGACCAACGCAACCCCGACCATTGCGCGCAGAGCAATTTGCGTGTTGTGGACTCACAGCTATACTATTTTGTAAGGCGTTTTTGTAACACGCTCAGTGGTTTACATTGCGTAATTAGTGTAATCAATGACATGACGTGTATTTACTATATTTTTATTTGTTGCAGATGAAGACGCCGAGCATGCCAAGAGACTACCGCCTCCTCCACCGATTAAAACAATGACTTTTACGGTAATTTCTTTCTACAATATTTTAACGGAACGAGTCTAGATGTACCATATGTAACATAATAAACGTAAGACCTCATACACCAATTAGATTATTGAGTTAAAAGCATAATACTATGACTAAAACTTGTATTTTTAAAAGCTAACTGTTATTATTAACAAAATCCTGTTGATTCTAGCATTACTTTATGCATTTAAAATTGAGTGTTATTGCCTTGAAATAAGATTTAATTTCTTTGGCTAATCGGTGGTCAGTGGCAAAACACATAATTTTTAAGAAAATACCTAAATATATTAAGTTAGGTACTGAAATCGATTCAGTAGTCAATTATGAACAATTTACTTTCAGGGCTTGCGTTTATTCTGTTACACCTTGTATAAGTATCAATATTGTAGTTCATCGGGCTACACAATGGTGTATAGTAATGACAGGTTTACTAGATACCTTCACTTTCGGCCACTTGTAATGTAATCCAGTTCCCACGGCTGAATGGCCAGTAGGTCACCGCCGTGCATTAACCCGATAACGAAAATGTGCAAGTATACTTAGATTATCTCGTTAGGATTAATAATAAGAATATAGTTAATCTGGGCCAGAGAAAAAAACGTGTGCGGTCGGGGGATCCCCGTCAGGAACGAAGTGCCTTACGACACACTCGTATATGTATGTACATAATGGGAAGAGCTAGTGAGAGAGTGAAGTCACATGGAGGGGAGCATAACGCTTTTTCATATGTGACGTTTTCTACCAGTCAACTCTTACCGCAAGAAAAATGCCCGTACCTTTTCAAATACCCACAGTAGGTATTATATCCTAAGCTCTCCTGGGAAAATGTAGGGTAATAGAGTGTCATGTATTCCAGAATACTATTACGTTTGTCCCGAGAGAATTGTAGCGACCTTTCTTGATTTGAAAGCGGCGTCCAGTTATTTTTTACAAGTGTTGTTTTGTAGTTTATAAATAACTAACTGCGCAGAGCGGTTTCACCCGCATAAGTTTCGATCCCGTGGGAATATCGGGATAAAACTATCCTATGTCCTTTCCCGGGACTCAAACTATCTCTGTACCAAATATCATCTAAATCAGTTCAGCGGTTTAAGCGTGAAGAGGTATAAACAGACAGACACACTTTCGCATTTATAATATTAGTAGGTACCTATGGATAGATGTAATTGCGTGCACATAAATCGGTTTCCAACATCCATGGCCAACGAAGGCGGAATCTAGAGAATTATTAGGTGTAGGTAGAAACCGAACAGAACCTATGCTGTTCAATAAGTTGGCATAAATAGATCTAATTACCTGCTGATCCAACTGAACGTTTTTGGTAAATGGACATCTAACCAGTCTGCCTTAGGGTACTTTATCGATTTGCAGGATCCATCTCATCCTGTAATGAACACTAAGAGATATTGTTCTTCATTGTTTTGTTTGTTTTGCACGGTTTTTAATTAAGACTTGACAAAACATCGAGTTTTCTGTATTTTAAATTAGTGTATAGTACAAGTATGAAGTAAACCTTCCGGAATAAATTCTCTAAATGATGGTGAAAGCCGCATTAAAATCCATTGCGGAGTTAAGAAGACCGCATCAGTCACAGAAACAGACACGAAAAGCGCCTTTATTTAATAATATGAATAACAGAAGATTATAAAGATACGATAAGTAATTATTTTACTTTGCGCAGGTACGCGACCGTGACACCCTGACATCGCTAGCGGCCCGGTTCGACACCACCCCTTCGGAGCTCACCAAGCTGAATAGGCTCGCCACGCAGTTCATCTTCCCGGGGCAGACGCTTCTAGTGCCCGACAAACGGAAAGGTGAGAATCACCAATGAAACTTATTCTCTTCCTCCAAAAGGTACCAAAGTACCAAGGTTCAGTTCCTATGAAACGTAAGTCAACGCGCGCTCCTATGTTCGGTTGCATGCCTGATAGAAAGATCGCTAGGCGAGCCTCAGATTTTGGAACGAGGTTATACCTACTCTGCACACTTAGCGAATGAGTGATAGCCTGAAAAAAGTGTAAATTTGACCGTCACGACATAATAATATATGTTACGTAACAAGAGTTAAAGCGAAACTTCGTTACAACCAGGACCTATTACCTGTTACCTCTCAACTTTGTCATAGGAACTGAGCCTAATACTTAGTACAAGCATGGCTTTCCTTGAATAGTCTACCTGTGTCTCGTTCCTAAGGGTAATTACATGCCGAAGATGCCTCACTGCGATACCTCTCTACCTTGATGTCACCTCCATGTAAAGCACATGCCAGGCGTCGAGGTAAACCCCCAAGCTGCCCGCGATGTATTGCAGTATCCTTCGACATGTGCGTGCGTATTTATTAGCATGCATATTGTTTTCCATGGAGGTAGCAAGCTAAACCTCGATCGCGAGGTATCGCAGTGAGGCATCGTCGCCATGTAATTCCCCTTAAGAACAAGATGACTAGATGGAGCTACACTTTAGTCTATTAAAGTTATGTACATTGTACAGTCAACAAAAGAGTTAGGTATGCAGGATCTTCGGATATAGTAGAAGTTTAGTAAGAAACCGATGGATGTTGACGATTGAAATTTAATTCGATAAATGAGCTGTTTGTTTTCTATTAATAAAATAAAATTTTATTCGACAACATCCATCGGTTTATTACTAAACTTCAACTATATCCGATCCTGCATACCTAACTCTTTTGTTGACTGTACATAATATAGAGTATAGAGTATTGAAGAGCTAGAGAAACCTAAGTACATAATTGTAAACTGGACTCTCAATAAATAGGTAATTAAATTCGCATACTACTGCTTTTAACGTATACCTCACGTGACTTGCGTCGCTTAGCTATATGGCAGCTACACATAGATTGTCATATTATTTTTGGAGTGATATCTAAAAGAAACCAGACACATCGTTTTGTAGAATTGATAGATATCTCTGTTCATCGCTCATGCCTACAAAATATCGACCTCTCCTGCATATTTTGAAAATCGAAAGTGTTTTATGGCCTCTGGTTTTCGGTTGGCAACACTGCAAGACGTTAGTGTTGTGGCATGCTTGCTTTCTATTTTCACAAAAAGCTACGAGAGACTAGATTAGATGGAAACCACTTAAAATACCAAACGCATTATTCAACGCAAGCGCGACTCGTGATCATGAGATTCTGGGTTTGGTTCCCAGGTCGAGCAAAGTGTAATTGGGTTTTTCTTATATGCTCAGTAGTCGAGGCAACAAGGCAGTCTGAAGTTTGAAAATATCACATACACGCCATCAAACCAAAATAGAAAGGAGTCTTGTTTATTTATAAAGTTAACGTAAATAATGTCTCGGCTATTCCAAAAGTTTCCATTTCATAGAGTTTGGAAGTTCTAATATTAAACCTTTCTGAAGATTACAATTTATGGTTAAAAAACTTTGTTTTTTGGGGTATACTGAAAGAAATTAGCAATATTTTGAAACTAAGACACCATATTATTTTTTTTCATTTATATGTAGAGTTATAGTGTTCAATCGAAAGTGGTGTTTCCCCCTTATATGAATTTCGTGATATAAAAGATTTTATTTGTCAGCAAAAATATGGTGTGGAAACACAAGATAATCTTTACAGTTCCTGTCCTAAATACAACAATATGTGCAATTCCTAAACTAATTAAAAGTGACAGTTTACACTGATTTGCAATTACAAAATTGAAATATATCACAATATGCGATTGAGTTATGTATAATTGTGCCATGCAGGAATTTCAAATGATAAGTATGCTTTATTAATTAAAACAAATAATGTCTTATTCTTAGCCGAAGTTTTTATAAAATTCGTGTGTCATATTGGTGACCGACTAATATAAGTCATAAGTGATTGTTATTATCAAAACAAACTGGCTTCTATGTAAACACTGAATAGTTATCAATTACCATACGATACGATGCAGAAGCAAAACAATGAATTAATATTCGCTCCTGTGCACATGTATTAATGAATAACATTATACCCCAATGTTGACTGGTAGAAATTGCCCCAGGCAGTAAGTCCGCCTTTAGCTCCTCAGGTTCTAAGTTGAGCTACACGATAACTGACAAATACTTGCACTGACTGGACTAGTCCACTCAAATCTGTGTGGTACTTTCTTCAAAATACCATTTCAGACATCCAATCTACATGGTCGTCACATGTCATCTCTGTGATCTGTGACGTCTGTGACCTCTGAGTTTCTTTCGGCATTTCTTCTCAGAGTAGTCAGATAGGAAACGGTCGACCTCATCTAGCATATTTAAAAAAAATATCCCGATTGACAAAATGAACAATTTCATTAAGTATTTTTTTTTATGCAAATTTATTTATAAATATACTAGCTGAACTTTGTATCGACTCAGTTTTTTTTTTGTTAATTTTTTCCCATGTTTTAACAGCTATTCTGCTATTCGGGGCGGAGACAAATCCAACAAATCAAATAAGTAGGTACTTATCATAAAAATCAGTTCAGTAACTAACCCGACTTTTTATTATTTATATAGAAGATATAATTTACATGTCCCAACGTTACCTATAGGGTAACGTTATAACGTGAAAGCACCGTTGAATTTCACAGCTACGGACAGGGGAAGGTCGTGCGAAGGTCACAGACATTTGTTTGCACAATAGTAGATTATTCACTAAGGGGATAAAGCAGTGTCTTCATGTCGCGGGCGCTATTTTGAATCCTGAGTGCAGTGAGGGATTCAATCTCGCCCAAGACGAAGACGCCTTTATCCCCATGGAGAATACTCTACTTTTCGCACTTACTGCGAGGTAATAAAAACCAATTCGATTATCGAATTAGTAGTTTATGAAAGACTATTCCAAAAATATAACACACTAAAAGGATTAAAATTAAAATAAAACGACAACATCAAAACCCAACTGTAACTAAGATTCAAAATAGCTTACTTTTCAAGCAGTCTGATGCAGTTGCGTTGGTGGCATCAAATTTGAGATTGAACTAAAGTAACATACCTACTGTCTGTCGGGTTTATTATTTTTTTCCAATCTAATCTCATGCATTTTCATCAAAAACAATAAATAATATCGTCAATGAAGCATCAGCACAAATCCAACACTCTAACGTGGCGGTATTCGCGCCACAGCAACTGATCATGTTGTTCTTCGGCGGCGACTTAAACCTGTGAACTGAGATCTGATTCTATTAAGAATATAATTTTTTTTGTTAGTTTCCATACGATTTTCTCAGTTTAGGTTCCAAATTCAAATCAAATTAATGACCAGTGGGTCATAATGAAATTCAGAACAATATTAATGCCCGGCCAGACCCTAGGGTCTGGCCGGGCATTAATATTGTTCTGAATTAACCTAAAACCAGTCATTTAAACCACAGGGTTTAAATGACTGGTTTTAGGTTAGGTTTGCATGACATAACATGACGTTGGCGAGTAGATGGTTTGAAAGAAAAGCACATTATCATTCAACAACCACAAAAATATTTATGTGTATATTTTGGATTAACAATGCAACGACGACGCAATGCAGCGCGCACGATGGTCTCGTAAATAGCTGAAGCTTAAATATTTGATGTTTAGTTTAACCAACATGAATTGTACATAATGTTTTTCTTGAATTACATAAAAACATTAGATAAAGTTACAGTTTTTCAGCATTGCTTTTTAAATTGTATATTTTTCTTGAAAACATCTAATAAGTTTGAACTACATATTTACATACCAATGTTATTGACGGAAGAATAAGTGAGGTGCTATTTTCAAAAGAAATAAAAATAAATTCAGAATAACAGCTTTATCGATTTAAAAGAAATCTGGCTAATGGGGTGCCTCGTAAACTTTAATTTATGAACTTCTGCCCACGGCATCGCCCGCGTGTATATCGGAAATTATCCCACGGTAACGTGCTACCGGGACAAACAATTAGCTAATGTCCTTCCCCATGATGCCATCTATCTACTTTCCAAATTTGATCGAAATCCGTTCAGTGGTTTAGGCGTGAAAAGGTAACATACGGGCAGAGAACTACTTTTGAATTCATAAAATTAGTATGAATTAAACTATTGGAACCAGTGTAGAGGTAAAGTCAAGTGCTAAGAAACACAGAAATAACAACCGGTTTCATGTTTACAAATAATAGTGTGTTGTAAGCTAAGATCAATAACCAGTTGATGTAATCATTTTAGCATACCTACATCTTATGTTGAAGTAGCATAGACGTCGCGTAGCAAACGCGTAGGTGTCCCGTAGCTTACACGTCGTCGTCGTGTAGCAAATGCGTTGGCGTCGCGTAGCAAAGGCGTAGGCGTGTGTAGCATACGCGAAGGCCTCGCGTAGCAGTCTCGTAGATATCGCACAGACGCCGCGCGAACTCTAAACAGTAAAGTTTTATTATTAACAACCTAACCGACAATTTAACTTTATTTTCCCATTTATGATGTGAATACATGGACTGAATTTGCCGTAGAGAGGTTAGAGTACCTACCCTAGATTCGCAATTTTTGCAAATGGTAACACCAGCTGCTTACATACTTTCATTAGTGCCATGATTGTCACAAGCAAAGACAAAATTAAGGTTGCACTTTGACAAAATAGACAGCGCTAAGTCATCAATGCAATAGCCACGGATCATTTCAATGAGAAAATGCGTCTTACGAAACGCGACCTTCGACATTGTATAGTTATTTGGCAAGTACCAGAACTGAAAGTATTGCTTCTCGTTCCCTATTTAGTTAGTTCAAACTGTGACTCTTAATGTGTTATTATTGGTAATATTTAAAACGACATTACAGCAGTTTTAATACAAAATATTGTAGGTACATTGAAAGTAATTGAGTTTTATCTTCAATTTATCTAAATAACCTAAGGACATGGTTTAATCAAATTGAATAATGCGATATAAATCTTGCGTCGTAATTTGTACTAAAGAATAATTTTCACTCGGGTGTTTATCTTGTTAAATCTGTGATTGAAGGAGCTTATATATTATATCAAACTTTAATGTAAAATATAATATTAATGGCGCTTATAGAAATCAGAACTTATATTTTTGAAGGTAGGTTACCTACGTCGTTATAGCTTCTATGTAGTTTATGCCAAAATTTATAACAATAGAACTTCAATTGTGTCTCATTAGTCACAATTGAGCTAATGTGTTTTAGACATGTAGGAATAAACATTAGCTCTAACCCCGACGACGTTCGTATATCGACATCGTGTTCAGGAAATATCGAGTAGTTTATGTATGCAGACGGTAATCTGAATTCTGAATACTTAATGCTGCTATTTATTTTCAACAACCTCTTGACGTCGCCTGTAATTCAGATTTTTCCACGCTCGTCACATGTTCCTATTGTTGCTCAGACAACACATGGCCATTTCCTACGGTTTATCTATTACATTTAAATTGAAGCATGTGGATCCTACGTTTTCAATTCACAGTTTATATTTAGATAGAGACGTGATAATAAATGTAGAGTTGTGTGAATTAGTGGCACACAACATAGCATTACCAGCATCTAAAGCCTGCGCATTGTATGTACAAGATGCTGCATTGTCAAGGCGTGAAACAAAACAATAACATTCAGCCTTGGGGTTATTCATTCATGCATGACGTAGACAGTAGACATGGAACAAATTTTTCTCCTATTTGCACGGCAAACAAAAGTTACAACATTAGCCGCGCCGGAGTACTGCCGCGGCCGCCACACCGAGCGAACGCATTGCGCTCACTCATTCTATTTTAATTTGTCACTAAATTACGTTTCGTCCTACATTTATAATTACGCCACTTTGGAATCAATTCTGTGGCCACTCGGCTTCTTGACTCAACTATAGGCGCCAAGATAATAATGGATTCGGTTTATCACAACCGATAAATGTGCCGATATGGACCTAGTGTCGGTTCAGCACGACAATGTTCAGTTTTGAATTCCTGAAGCGGTGGTATCACGGTGTGTTTTCGTGCTATTTCTCGCATTATAATGTTGTTGAACGTCACCGCGAACGGCTCGCGTAACGTGTAAGTAAACAAACAGGTGTAAATAACAAGTGGTGTGTCGGTTTCCAGATGGCGATAAAGACTCTGATGGTCCGTCGGAGAGCGGCGATAACACATCTGAATCAACACAGGGCCCGCCGAGCGAGCCCGCTAACGAAAAAGGTATGAAAACAATGACATTGATGAAGGCAGAAACTATAGAAAATCTATAGATTGTTTTGCTTTAGGTAAATATTGAATGCTAGTAACTACAATGGATGAATTATGAACCAGCCAACATGTAGCGAGCGTGATGTTATCAGATCACGTTAAACTCGACTCGTTATCGAGCGCTAACAAGTGTTTGCAATATTTTTAACGACGCATAACACTGCAAAACACTGGAATGCCCCATAAATCATTTTAACTTTTATGGTGGTATACAAGAATAGTCTTGCGGCTTTTATGATTAAAACGAATGAAGTAGGTAGGTACCTATCTATTCATCGACTAAGTTCGATACAGTAAAAACTTAGACTTATTCAATAATAAGGATGACTGCAACAAATAGTTACAATATTACACTGATTTTATGCTAACTTGCGCAATAACGATTCAAGCAGTAAAGTTTGCAAGTAGCGGCGATAGCACATTAACTAATTAATCACCCGAAAAGCACTCTTAACAAGTTCAGTCATCAACGATGATTAAATAACAACATCATTAAAAATACTCCACAACTATAATCACTTGTGGTTTTGTAAGTTTCCCACGAGAGGAACATACAACATTGTTCAAGCTAATATAAAACAAACATACCTACACTATGACACAAATATGTCTTGAAATCCTCGGAGCAGACAATAACATACAACATGGTTCATCTATATAGGTTATGTATTCAATGTAGGCGGTCTGTCAGTGTCAATCTCAATGAGTGATGATGATAAGATAAATGCACCGGAGGCAAGGCCATGACAGATGATTTACCTCGGGCTCGCGGATCGCAGTCGTGTCCTAATTACGTTCCTCATCAAATAATACGTCCAGCAAATTGACTAATAAGTATCTCAGCTGTTTACAGTATAATCAGCCTTCTCATGGTTAAATATAATAAAATGTGAAACATGACTCGCGAATTATGTGAGTTCAAAGACCTGAAGTATTCGTACGTTGCATGTGTCCTTAACAGAAACAAAGGAGAAATAGGTATTAGTCCTGCTCTAGATAATACATTGCAGCTGTTTAGTATTTCGAACAACGCGGAAAATCTGCAGATATACGCTATGACGTCTTGTCGACTAGATCCTTCGATTATAACAACAGCTGTAGATACTAAATATTATTATGTGTAGATCGACGACGGTCACGCGAATGGAAGACGATTGAACAATAACAAAACGTTCGGGACAACCCTAATTTTCAGAGCCAATTGCCTAAATTGCAATTCAATTTAAACTGCTGGTGTCTCATGTCTATTTTTATGATTGGGTTGGGGGGGTATAGTTTAGTTATAGAATAATAAGATGTAACTTGGGATTTTACGACCGATTATCGGATTACCTATTGTGTGTGACGTAAAGCTTTGTCTACATTTTTCCTAAAAGGAAAAGCCTCAATTACCGAAACGTTTCTTGTAGTTAAACATTGGCTTGTGTTGGTATTGTAGAGATCCTGGAGAGCCTACGGCCAGGGTCGCCTGAGGCCAACAGCAACACAAACAGCAGCGCACCGCAGCGCTTTCTCAAGATCAACGTGAGACACATCACCGATGGACAGGTCTGTATCACTGCACAATACATATGGCATACTAGGGCAAAGACATACATATACTACGGGTTACTACTGGGACCATTGGACCAGAGGCAAAGATAAGCGATTTTGTAGAGCAGCCGTGTTGTTTAGGGACTAACATTTAAAATAGAATCAAAAGCAAGAGTAAATAGACATCTGGGTACGCGTGTACCATGGTAGACCTCATCCATCGATTTCTACCAGGCGAGATCGAGGTCGAGAGCAGGCCCAATTTTTTAAAATGAACTTTTCCTCTTTGGGTATTATATTTGGACTTTGGAGTAGCATATAAATACTTTGAATATATTGACCTTTTGTCGTCTCGACAATAATGTTAAATTATTATTTATTGTATTTTGTAGCGACCCTGTGAACATGGCAATGGTCTGTCCATATCAATGTCGATGAACCGCCGTTTGTGGTATACTGTGTAGTTATGTATAGGAAGTGATACATTTCATTTCTACCACCAGCAAGTCTTTATGCCAGCGCAAATATTTGTACATTCCAATTGTTTGTTTTCATATTGCGCGCAGATTATTTTGAAAACACACTTTTTTCGTTATCATTTTTGTAGCGTTGCCTTATCAGCATAAGGAAAAAAAATTGACACATTGCTTGTGCAGTAATGTTGTGTAAAAACTAATTGTAAAAATAATGGCTATAGCATGAATTCCAAATATTTTTTCATAGTTAGTTGCTAAGAGGCAAGTATTTTAACAGAGCCAAGCATTCTGTTGTTAACTATCAGTTATTGTATATTTGGTAACGTCAGCCTCAAAAAGATGTATAGTATACATCGTCAAAAACTCGTTTAATTGTCTACAATCTTTGTTCCATAATATTGTATTAATTGTAGCTACACATTTATACAGTAAGGGTCAGTTCACACCGAGACGCGACGCGACGCGCAGTTTTCAAGATAGAAATACAATTACAGACCTTATCTACTACAATAAAAGGTACACAATTCAGTGTCTACCTAGTACGTCGAGCTACGCAGCGCGGCGCCGCCGCCGCGCGGCGTAGCTCACTGAATCGTTTACCTTTTCGTGTAGTAGATAAGGTCTGTAATTGTATTTCTATCTTGAAAACTGCGCGTCGCGTCGCGTCTCGGTGTGAGCTGACCCTAATATGGAACTGAACTCAACAATTAAATGAATTCTTGTCAATGTATACATCTTTTTGTGGCTGCCTTTACCAAAGGTTTCTTTTATACTTTAAAAACTGTATTTATCTAAAATAAATAGAAAATATAAAAAAAATTGTATGTTTGTTTGTTACGCTTTCACGTTAGGCCGTTGGTCTCGGCTGTCATTCGTAATTCTTTGACAGTCGTAACGGGTAATCAGAAACCCAAGTATGACAACCAATCTTACTGACAAGGGGTTTCGTATTACCCAGTAACTGGGTTGTGGAGGTCAGATAGGCAGTCGCTCCATGTAAAATACTGATACTCAGCTGCATCCGGTTAGACTGGAAGCCGACCCCAACATAGTTGGGAAAAGGCAGATGATGATGTTTGGTTACGCTTTCACGATAAAACGGATGAACGGATTCATATGAAATTTGGCCCATGGGTAATTGGTATTCCCACGGGACCGAAACGTATGCTGGTGAAGCCGCGGGGCGCAGCTAGTCCTTCATAAACAAGCTGGTCAGATAAATAGAATAAACATTGTCTTTCCTTATTTGCCGTATGCAAGTATGTCGGTCAAGTATATTTATGCAGTCTCAACTGCGAGTACACTTAACAACGCCGTTACGTAATAGCCCAGTTGTGCCAATACGATCGGTCCTTTAAACTGGCAGAGTACTCGAGATCTTCCATTTCTTATACAAAATTAAGAGCTATTGTTGTATTTAGGCCATATTCCATACACTGATATAAAGGGGTTTAAAGATGGCTAATCAGGAGGGTAATAATTGTGACAGAAGTGGCTTCACGTTCAATAATGAGGGTTTGCCATTGCCTTCGGGTTGGTAGTTGTCACTTGTCTTCATCAAATTATTCACCAAAATTATTCATTTTTGTTTCAGGGCGTGGTATCCGGCGTCCTGCTCGTGACGCCTAACGCGGTGATGTTCGACCCGAACGTGTCGGACACGCTAGTGATGGAGCACGGGCCCGAGTCGTACGGCGTCATCGCGCCGATGGAGTACGTCGTCAACGCCGCCATCTTCTACGACATCGCGCACATGCGCACGCACGGACCTGACCATAATACGCACAAGTACGTAGTAGCTACGTCAACAACTTTTTCAGCGTTTGGTTAGGTGGAGTGATGGATTGAAAATCTTCGCGGTGAGAGGTAGAAGCTGGGTGAGAGAAGCCGAAGATTGATTTCGGATCTAATGGTGAGGCCAGCAAGGAACTGCTATAATAATGGTCTCCCAGACCAAATTTCGGGCATGACGACCAATCTCGGCGGGGACTAGCCATCGGCGCGGGAGTTAATATACTGCACAAGTGTGTGCGCAGACACAGGTGGTGCACTTTTTCTCTCTCTCTCAACCTTTCTTTGTCAGGTGAACTGATACAGGCTGATGGCAATGATTGCAAGATTAACTACGAGGCGTTTATTTTATATAGAGCGGTTTCCTTGAATAATTTGCGAGTTGACGAGACTCAAATCAGCTGTATATAGAATTTAGCAAAATATTTTTCTGTATATTATCACATTTATCACGGTATCGTCACTTTTCCTGCTGTTCACTGCAATAATGAACTAAACAGCACTGATAATACAATGTGTTGTGCTAAATGAATCAGGATTTTTCGTAAAACTTTTCCTGTTCAATCTCTCTCGGTTTGTGTGTTTATATAAAAAAAAACATAAAGTCTAATTGAAAACCTCCTCCTTTTTGAAGTCGGTTAAATAAAATAGTGATATTCAAACTTTATGGCGGCTCGGAACATGGGGCGAGTCGTTGCGCAGTGAGTGGCGTAAAGTTTTGTCGCGAACTATACCTACAATAAGACCACGTCGTAACTTGGCGGGCCTGAACTTCGCGCAGAAGGCTGCGCACGAACGTTTTTTAGGAACCAAATGGTGGAGGCGAGTGTGAGTGAGAGAACATGCGCGAAAGTTCGCAAAGGCTATACTCAGGCGCGCCAAGTAACGTCGGTCGTATTGTACAGACGCCAGCACATCAAGCTACCCGAAACTCTAAAATTTTCTCAATCAACTTTCAGCCTTATGCTTTAGCGATAAAGTTGAAAATCTATTAAAGTAATTTGACAGATTGTAGTAGCTTGATTTACTGGCGACTGTACATGCAAATAATAATAATTCATTTCTTGTTAATCTTTGCCATGGGCGCATGACTAAAATGAAATAAAGGTTAACAGATTTCTAACATCGTATTGTGTAGGTAACTGTAACTGAAACCAAAGTAATTTTCACGGTGACGTAACAGTTTCATTGTTTTATAATTTCTTCAATGCCTTAACAATAATATTAGAAATGAATAATCAATTAATTTGTTTGTTTATATTGTTTTCAGAGCCGAAACGGCTGAGATCTACTACATGAGTAAGTCGGAACTTTCACCCGGAAAGGATTCACTTCTAGTCAAAGTAAGATATTTAAGAGTATATTCTGATTGAAAGGCAATAAAAATATGTGAGACATACAGGGGCAGCAATCAACGTCTATCCTGTTACCATGGATACAGTACAACATGATACTGGGTAAAAAAAAACCAGCAGTCAAAAAAATCGCCGGCCAAATTTTTTTAATAACCGGTGTCAATATTCAACGCAAGGAGGTCCAGAATCATGTATTGAATCCATGGAAACAGCCTGTATAATTGTCAAAATAATCCATGACGCCTATTTTGAAAACTAGGCAATGTCCGTACTTCATTTCAATAATATGCTTGCACGGTAGTTGCGTCTAAAGTTTGCTGGCGCCACAATACACTAATGCGTTTAGCGCTTAACATATCTAAAATGTCTCTATCATCTGCAAACGATTGGCAGAAACAGAGCGATATTTTTAATCCGTTTAGCGGTAAATGTATTTAGCGATTTGTGGTGCAATCGGGCCTTTAGGCGCAATTCCATAAGAGCGTGTCACATTCGGTTTTTAATAATAATTGAACGTTCCAGGATGAAACATTCCCCGAGCTGCAGGCGGCGACGGGCGAGGGTGCTGAGGGCGAGTCGGCCGCGGATGCGCGTCCGGGAGACGAGGCCGAGGACCGCGGAGGTGCCGCCTTCCCTAAGGCTTTCGATAGGGAGCTCGTCACGCCCACTAATCTGCAGGTAAACACAGTACTAATTTCTGAGCAAGAGCTTCTTATTACAAATGGTCACACAAAAATCACCTTAGACTATATAACGCTAAAGTTGATAATTGAATAAGTGGCAATGATTATAAATTATCTGAGTATCCCATTCCTGTTCCTGGTTAAAACAAAGGAAAGGTTATGATTTGCTCACAGGGTAATAATAATAACCAACATGGAGACCACCTTAGAAAGAAAGAAAATAAATTTATTTGCGGCAAACATGACGCATAAAAAAAAAAACAAACAAAAAAAAACAAAATAACAATTTGGGAGAAAATATGCGTTACCTTATGACAATCGCAGCTACATTGTCACTAGCTCGCTACTGAGGCTGCCTAAAAATAAGTCAATTATCTCGTCTCCCGAATAATCACTGTATCTACAATTGTACATGCATTTAACAATCATCTTTAAAATATTCCTAAATCCTTGTTTTCTGTTTATTATAGCAACAATCTACTGAGGACAGGCGAAAATCGCTACTGGACCAACACTGGGCTATACCGAGCAAGGACAGGATGTCCATTGATCAAGGAAGTGAGGTAAGGTTATCATTAGAAATGAATATAGGGTGGCAAGGACATCAACGCGCAAACTGAAAATCTGCTGTTTCATAAAAAACTGCTATTACTACGCGGTCAAAATGTATGGATCGGCAAATTTTTAGGGTTCGGTACCTCAAAAGGAAAAAACGGAACCCTTATAGGATCCCTTTTTTGTCCGTCTGTCTGTCTGTTTGTCAAGACCCTTTATCTCGGGATCGCGTGGAGGTATCGAGTTGAAATTAAAACCATATACTCAGGTCTACAGTCCCTTGAAGCTGTGAAAAAATCAAACTTCTAAGTTAACGTAAAAAAAAGATACAGCCGTTTATGCCGCAAAAAACGTATATTTCGACACTCTCAAAGGAATTAAAAAGTAAAGGGTACTTTCCGTTGACATAGAATCATGAAATTTGGCAAAAAGCAATGTCATCCGAAAACCGTAAATTTGTAGTTTCACACCTACAAATTTGTACGGAACCCTGGGTGCGCGAGCCCGACTGGCCCTTTACCGGTTTTTTCTTCTAATAACCGACGAAAAATTTCAACGTTGGGGCTTCAGAATTATATACTGAATCAAGGTAACAGGTTGCACGTCGGTGTCCCTGTCACCCTGTATATTAAACTCAGTTCTTTGGAATGCTCGAGACTATCTCTTATAGTACCTAGTAGTCGTTGGTATCTTTTATTATACTCTCTATCCATGACACAGACCGTGACCACAAAGATCTAGAAATCCTCTCATGAATCCAGTCATTAGCTGTGGTCACATTCATCTCAATTTGAATTCAGAACGCCAATTGCCAACTTAACTGTGTACTTTATGGTTATGAAGTCTAAGTAGACTTTTGAGTAACCATTTTTAATTAATAATCAAAATTGTTTGCAACGAATTTTGGATTTTGTCTTGTACGACATTGAGTTTGTTTTTCTAAAACTTGTTATCTATCTGAGAATCTGAATTGAAGTTTAGTTCATTTTTATTTCCTTACCAGGTATCATCAAGCGCAGACGCTGGCAAGGACGAGTCTGTGGGCGGTGACGTAGACCCGGGCGCCGGCGCGGTCGCCGACGGCTCGGAGGGCGAAGCGCCCGACGATGACGCGCAGCACCTCGTCAAACTGTCCTACCACGACTCCGGCATCGACATCCGCGACCCGCTGCTGAATGTGACTCCTGCTAATTCCAAGAAAGTTAGTGTTACATGAAATTACAATACGACGTTAATATATTACATCGAGTTTTAGAAAATAAATGAGCACCCTAATTGCACAACACATTATCAATTACAATCTAAATAATTTTGAAGGTTATTGCTAATCCATTGCTTCATAAGTTTTGAAAAATTTGTCTGCTCAACAGCGCAAATAATGCAATGAATGTTGTTGAACTGTCAAAATGAAAGCCATTGCTGTTACGCAATTACCCCGCAGCTTTGTGAAGTGTCGTCTCTGACACTCATGTTTGTGTGGAAGTCCCTTTTTAAAGCGTGATGTGCCATTTAGCGCCGTGCTTGTGTATACTAGTTTTAACGATAGTATACTAGTTTTAACGAAAATAGTTTGAATGCAAACAAGATTCTCGCACGAGAGTTATTTATAAGTAATACCCCTACCCCCTTACTAATAAACGTTGTATAGCGTCTGTATAGTTACACAACGCTTTGTCTTCTTCTTTCGAAAGTCAAATTACTGATGACTGAAAGAGAAATCGGTGTGTAAATATTCATCTGATATAATACGTTTATTAGTAAGGGGGCTAGAAAATAATATTTCTAGCCTTGCTTTACAGTTTATTCATAACCAAACATCATCACTTTGGGGTTTAACTGTCCCTCTAACACCTACTTACAAACATTTGTTCTAGCAACACTACACCCGTACTACTAACCCGCATAATTTTCTAGGGCTCCGTCATAGATAGTGATTGTGATTACCATCACGAAATAGATACGATATACGAGTCGTCCGAGATGGAGATCGGTCACAATTGGCACCGGGACGCGGCGCATGCGATGCAGTGTTTCGTAATCTTGCATAGGGACGCAGACACACAATCTGTTTCTGTTTATTCGTCGTGCGACGAGGTGAGATGTGGTGACGTAATGGTTCATATGTCTACAAGACAGTGATGTCATCTCTTGGATTCTTCGTCGTGACGTCGAATGTCTCGGACTACTTCTGGAGTTCTGGTTTTTATGTCGACGGTTCACTGTTATTTCTGAATGGATGGGGTCTTCCGTGGTTGTCTTTTTCTTCCGTTCCTGCACTTCTTTCATTATAGCACCTTGTTTACTTCTTCGGTGGATCTTTTTTAAGATTTTTTTTTCGTTTTTCTTATTTCTTTCCGTATACATACAAAAAATTGTGCGTATAAATGTCATAGACCAACAAAAAAGAAAGACGGCGCGAAAATATCGCCAAATTATAGGGAAAATTTTTAACAAATGGCAACTCTTCGATACACACATAGATAAAAAGGTGGCTTCAGTTTAATGTTCGCGGCGCGCTGCCTATCTTTTTTTGTTGGTCTTAGATAAATGTGGGTAAACTATAGAGTTCGACCGAATTTCATTCTCGGTTTTCGGCAATTTTCGTTTTCGCCAAAAAAAAAACGAAGTGCCTGCAAATCATTACTTTCAATTAATTTCTTCAGAGTAGATTCATAGTCACAACAACTAAAAGCATAATAAGTGAGAAAATGCAGAAAACATTGCTATTACTCGTAAATAATATCAGATTATTTGATTATTCTGCCTCGATAGTCTAGTGTTACTGCTGACTCATACGTATTATTTTTGTATGACTTGAGTCCGTCTGTTCTTACTTTATATTCTGCCTCTCATAATAAATGAATTCTTTTAACATTGCATGGGATCACGTGTCTCACGTAATATTATTAAAATACACCTTCCAATACATAAAGAAAATGATAATACACTTATCATTTAAATCCTTGAAACGGTGTTCCCTTAAACTCTAATACAGATAACCTTTTTACAACGATTAGCGTAGTGTTAACAACGACATCGGATTTAAGAGTCAGTGTGTGGGCCGGCAGGTGTACAGCGACGCGGACATCGTGCTGTCGGCGGACTGGGTGCCGCCCGTGTGCCTGGCGCGCGGGGAGCCGCCGCTGTCGGCGCCGCCGCACTCCGACGCCGACCGCGCGCGCAAGCCGCACGCCGTGTCCTTCTCGCTCGACAACGCTGCGGGCAAGGATGACGTCAAGCCGGACAAGAAGAATAAGGTCAGGACTCGTTCGTTACTAAACACTTATTTTTCACTACTAAATTATCTTCATTACGACCCGAACGAGAACAAAGTACCTAACAGCTAATTAATTTAAACTGAAAAATTCCAACCAAGGATGTAGTAATTCCTTCGCAAAGACCAAATTTGAATCAAACTCGTAGTCAGTCAACTGGAACTACTGCTCTTAGCCAACTTACCAGTTCAGACATCTCGCCTAGGTATCTAGTTCTCATAGTCTACCTATATAATATACTAGCAGCGCCCCGCGGTTTCACCCGCATAAGTGTCGATCCTGTGGAAATATCGGGGTAAAAACTATCCTATGTCCTTCCCCAGGATACAATCTATCTCTCTGCCAAATATCGAAACCTGTTCAGTGGTTTTGGCGTTAAAAGGTAACAGACAGACAGAGTTACTTTCAAATTTATAATATTAGTATGGATGTATTATATAGGTGCATAGGGACTATGAGAACTAGATACCTATTTATCAAATGTTATAATTATGATAACGTCGAACAGATGCTGAAGCGCCTCTCGTACCCGCTGTCCTGGGTGGAAGGCTTCACAGGCGAGGCCGCCGCGCCGACCTCTCAGAGCGACTCGCTGCCCACCTCCGCCGACAGCCACAACACCAGCGTGTTCTCCAAGGTGTTCAATAGGTACGTACGCACAGCACTCGTAGATAGTACCATGGGTAGACCTGGCAGTGGGCTTACTGGAACACTGCTGCTGTCAGCACAAATTAAACACATATTACTTTATGATAACCAGTCTTACCAAGGGGCATCGTATTACCCAGTAACTTGCTTGAGGAGGTCAGATAGGCAGTTGCTCCTTGTAACATAATGGTATTCACCTGCGTCCGGTTAGACTGGAAGCCGACCCCAACATAGTTGGCTAAGCTAGGCAGATGATGATTTTGTGCAATATTGCCAGCAACATGTTACAAGCAAAACACAAAAACTTGTTGCTGAAACAATATTGTGAATCTTTTGAATAAGAAGCTTTATGTTTGAAACATATAGATTAGTATTGTCAAAATACTTACATCGAAATTGCTTAAACACTCAGTAAATCAGAAGTTGTTATCAGCCAAGTTGAGTTACAACCCGCCACATGTATCATTAGATGCGTAGTGCGGAATAAAGAAAGCCTTTACTTTCGCATTTAATATCTAACTGAAGGTGAAAAATATTAAGAGGGTCAGACTCTTTCGTGTCACTTTAAGTGAAATTAGAAAGGGATGACTCTAGCTCAGTTCTTTATGAAGAAAGCGAAGGATAGACACAAGTGTGCGAGAAGAATTGTCAAGGTGGTTGAACCTCCAGTTTTTTCCTATGTATGTCTTGATTTAATGATAGTTACGTAGTAGATAACAAAACTCAAACGCTCACAAAGCAGCTTGAGTAAAACAACTCTGAATGATCCTAGATAACACAAATGATAGGATTATTATGCTGCGTTTTTACTAGAGCATAGAAGAAGAGAGACCTGCAGAATTGAATCAGTAAAATGAATAAACAGATGTAGATTTTAAATAATCAGATTTGTCTCTATTATGTATTAAATTGCTGCACATTCGTTTCCTCTCCGTTTTAGTGGAAACGCTGCCGTATTAAAGTGTCACATCTACACAGTGTTTAGTTTAAATAATGTATCACAGCATACGCAAATATTTGTCATGACAGCATTTATTATGTTTACATTTCTACAGCTACAGTTTATAAGCGACATTCACAACGCTATAATACTTATTGATTGTAAACATTTCACGTTGTTTACAAAACAGTTCACTGAGTTATTTATACTTCGATCGAAATCAAGTTAATTGGCATGAACACACGTAATATAAGATTTATTTGACATTAGTCACGAACAGTATATTCTAATCTTGGCAAACAACCCTTTTATTGTGATGTACTGAGTATTTGACGAGCTTCGCGCTCATCTGTGTGTGTTGTTCTATCTTTACGATGTTTGCACAGACTCCAGTCGCTACTGACTACTATAAACCGATGCCACTAACATTCGACACACATATACACATGCTGGAACTAAAACAATTAATATTGCAATCGTGAATTTTTCCTTTGCTTCCGTGGATGCTTACCGGGACGTACCGACATTACACAACTCCGCTAAATTCATTGATAGTTCTCCAATGAACCTAGTGGAGTTCGGTACTGGGTTGTTCCTGAGTAAGACCCCTTCTGAAGAGGCGCCCCAGGACGTGTTTTCTACTTCGGGGTACGTGATGCCACGTTCCGCTGCAAGTGTCGATGTGCCCAATTGTAATGTGTTGCCTTTGACCAACGATAGACCACAGCGCCGTATATGTTTCTGTTGACTTTAATATTTTGACTCTCTTGCACTGTGAATGTTCTATAAATCACATTCTTATAATATTCTCGAATTTGTTGTCTTATCCATACTATACTTATTCATAATGCGAAAGTGTGTCTGTCTGTCTGTTACCTCTTCACGCTTAATCCGCTGAACCGATTTAGATGAAATTTGGTATAGAGATAGTTTGAGTCCCGGGAAAGGCTGAGGTTAGTTTTTATCCCGATATTCCCACGGGATCGACACTTATGCGGGTGAAACCGCGGGGCGCTGCTAGTGGTAAATGAATGCACCTATGAAGCGCGGAGAATGTGCTGTAACTATAACGCAATAAATATGTTGATGTTACGATAACTTATCGTGTGATAAACATCATTTTGTTGTTTTCAATGCCTTCTAAACCCCAGAAGGAGTATAAATGCCAATAAATCGGCTTATATTGATAACGTATGATGAATGTCAGTAGCGAAGGGTAAATTTTTGTAAAAGGTAAGCCGGAATAGATATCTTTGATATGATTTTATTATTTGTTTAGAGAATACTGACTGTGCCATTTTTCAAAGAGAAGCCGGTAGGAATCGAGTTGTATGGAACCTTCGCCACTGATGAATGTTTTGATATCCCGGTGCTACTAACGTGAGTCAAAGTGTTAAGGTGTTTGTTATGACGCCGTGGTCTCACTGTCTGGCCTTTTATTCGTTATCACTTCTAGGCATTTCCACCGGCATAAATGTGTTTGTTTTTTATTTACGTCTTGTCAGGCGGATTTTTGAAGTTCATTTAGGGTTAAACAGCCAACGATTTCATGCCATGTTTCTTATTATAAAATGTGAACAAACATTGTTAGACAAATCACGAGAGACAATTCTCGTAATTTTAAGAACGTTCACAGTCTGATCTCAGTCTCAATCTCAATCGGTCAAAAGAACCTCTAATTTCCCTAAATTTTGACAAGTTTTTGATATTGGTTGTCGCTCAGATGATATTGCGAATGGGAATTGGCCTTCAGTTATTTAACATGAAGATCGGTTGGCTGTTTCACTCTAAAACTTCAAAGTCCACATTTGTTCTCTATTAAAGCTAAAGAGCATGATGTATATGTGTTAGGAGGAACTTAGTCATCATTTTCCAAGATAGAACCTTATAGCTTACAATCTAAATCATGTCACCTCCATTACTAGGAATATGATGTTCTAGGATCACTAACACGCCCATTTCTTTCTTACCGGCACCCTTTGATATGTATTATTTACTGTTTTAGCATGGTTAGCTTAAGACTTCTTTTATTAAGACGTGCCTTTGCGTGTCTCTTCCAATTTGCCGACAGATTAATTTTAAAAAGTCTTTGGATTAATGATCTTGAGTTTTGATTTTTTCAGGTGCAGGAATTATTATCGTTTCCATTTTTATTTTTCTTTAAAGTAACCGTAAATTAAAAATTAAGTATGAGGAATTTTGTGAAATCTACCTTGTCTATTAACCGTAATTTATCTTTATTTAAATGTTGTATAGTGTTAAAGTTATTAACTGAGATGGTTTGGTGTCTAGTTAGTCGTATATTGTACGTATATCTACGCTGTATACATATAGCTAAAGCACATGAGCGGCGGACACGAATTTTACTTCTTTTTAAAATAAAAAAATCAACTTATTGCCTGCCTCCAATGTACTTGAGCTACATAAGCTCATGCCACACCGCGAGTTGAGCTTTATTAATTTACAATTTTGAAACGTAACACCTTAGTTTAAAGTGCAAATTTCAACGGCCACGTAAGCTATTAGCTAGGTAGGCTAACTTACTCAATTTAATTTGGCCGTTGGAATATGTGCTTTAAACAAACGTAAAATCAATATTGTAAACTCATAAAGCTGACATAAAATATTGACTTGACTCGCGTTGTGGCCTGTGCTATATGACCACCATCCAAGCTATTGTCTAAACAACACGGTATGATATAGACGCAGCTCGTTGGGCGGGTTCGGTCGCTCGCACACCAAGTCGACTTCGAGCAGCGGCAGCGCCCCTCCCCCGCGCCTCGACTACCGCAGCATGGTGTCTGTGGATGACATGCCGGATCTGTTCGCGTCTTTTGATAGTGAGTATACCTACTAACTAACTATACAAGAATCATTTGGCGCCTGGCAACTATCGTAACTAACGTCGCCATTTTGTTTTTCCAATACAATTTCGAAAACGCCCCCTATATCTCCACATTCAAACTCAACACAAAATTGTTTTTCTCCATCAGAGTTGATCCCGCGACCAGCGCGGCCGAGCGATGACCCACCGCTGTACCTGCGCCTGCGCATGGGCAAGCCTATAGGTCGCCCCCTGCCGCGTACCACCCCGCTCATGTCCTACGGTCGCAAGCGGATGAAGCCCGAATACTGGTTCGGAGTGCCCAGGAACAGGCAAGTACAACTTAGATACTTTGTGCTTGATTGAAAGCAAGTTGTGCTATCTGATAAATATTGAACAACTGGTAAGTCATCGAGAATGAAGTTTTAGGACCAAAAAAACGGCCACGGTAGGACATAGGCCTCCCTCAATCATCGCCAAAGCAATCGTTCCTACACTGGATCTAGGATCCAGCGGATGCCTCTACGTTTATTATCCTTCGGCATTATGTGGCATACCTAGTATTTGTGATTAATGCTAATAGTCCTTTTCGAGGCATTTTAAAACAAGAGGATTACTCAATTAATGCAGCTGTCTCTACAATTACAATCAGCCGAATGTCTTATTCATCTACCTATGATGGTTCTTTGTCGCCCGAATCCTAATTAGCAAATATGAGCATTATGCTAATAATGTAACCAACTAACATAACCACTATATTTAGCAGAAAATCTTTACATTTGATGGCTTTAAAGTATTCAAAAGTGCTTTAAAGTGTAAAAGCATTTAAGAGTACTTCAGCATCACTTAAATAAACTGTAATATTTGTTGTAGGGTGGATGACCTATTCAAGTTCCTAACGCACTGGGTGCCGGACCGGTATGGTCCCCTGGGTGACGTCAGTGTCAACGGCTACGAGCTCATCGACAGCGACACCGAGTGGGACGACGATGAGGCTAAACCTGGACATAAAGTAAGTAGTAATATTGTACTTGTATTAGATTATATTACTACACGTAATATAATCTATTAACAAAAGCACGCTAAGCCGTTGGTCCCGGCTGTCATTCGTCGATCTTTGACAGTCGTTATGAGTAGTCAGAAGCCCAAAAGCCAGATACTCATTCTTACCAAGGGGTAAGAATGGTTGTCTGACTTCGGTCATGTTACCCAGTAACTGGTTTGTGAAGATCGGATAGGCAGTCGCTCCATGTAAAATACTGGTATTCAGCTGCATCCGGTTAGACTGAAAGCCGACCCCAACGTAGCTGGGAAAAGGTTAGGCAGATTTATTGCTGTCTAAAGGTGTAATTACACTTGGCCGTTAGCCAGTATTCAGGTAATGTATTAACTCGAATTCGGGCTCCTGTCGCAGTACATAATTGTTATATCTGAGAAAGAAACATAGACTTATTTGTCACGGAAACACGTGCCTACAAAAAGATAAATTTATATTAATTAATCTCGGTTGAACGACCAAGCGTAATTGTTCTATGACACTAGAATACATAATGCCGTCGGCACCAAAATGCCTCTGAATTTATAGCCATTCTCTGTCAACTTTTAAACAAAGATTTATCTCGTCTCCTGTCATCGCTCATTAAGATAAGAATTTTCAGAGCACATTTTATGATGATATTTTGTGTTGATTTCTTAACTATAATTATTAATAGCGAATTACTCGTAGGACGAGCGGACTGGCAGCACCGGCGACGTGTCAGACCTTACCCGCGAATCCTGGGAGGTAAGTCCTCACATTTATACAAAAACAGTCCTTATTTAAATAACATTAAACACCTTTTATAAACTAACAAACGCTTTTTTGAAGACACTGTTATATCAACGACAATGCATCTCACATCCCACATTACAGTACACATTGAACATGGATGTTTTTATATTACAAATGTACCTTTATTCAAATCCTTTTTGGCACTATCAATTGTTATCTTTATGGATTTAATTATCATACAGACTTCGTTTAGCCGCATTAGGACGAGACAAACAGAATATTTATGATTCTCCTTTTAAGTAGACGTGAAATACATTGATACTACCAGGCTCTCATGACGCTGCAGGAGCGTTAACTGTTACTAATCATAACACATGGAGCTTATGACGTAGGCAGACTAATGTTTTTGTGCCTATAAAGGAACCGAGGAGTCTTTATAGGTGCGATTGCCAAATTACTTTCAGTATCTTATTACTGAAACTCTTGCCACAGTTGTGAACTATTACTGTTCAAGGTTCATTATGTAAGACATAACACTTGTGACATGTTTGCCCGTCACTGCCAAGATAATGGTACCCGCAGTGCGTACTAGCTTACTTACTATTATAGTATTTTAATGTTACAAAGCGACGCGCGTTTTACTTGTGGTTACCAAGTGTACAAACACGCTGTTAATGTGTGTGTAAGCGCAGGAGCTGTCGGTACCGTCTGTAATGGCGAAGTCGGAAGTGTGTGTGCTAAGTGCTAAAGCTACTCGTCTTTACGCACAAATTCACACCGTGTTTTTTCACTTGGTTACCACAAGTAAAGCGCGCCGCTTCTTGAGATAAAAATACTGTAACCGGCTGTAAATATGGTACATCTAGTTCTAAATAAGTTCCGTCGTCTTAGAACGTTGTCTCTGTCACTCATACCTGTGTAACAGTCTCTTTCTAATACTCGATGTGTTATATTTGCGCACGGGTATGTACTGTTTTCCTACTTATCTGTCACAGCATGGCAGATAAACAGCCAAATTGTTTGTGTTTTTATTTTCTTATCTATTTCTATATGTGGCGTATGAGAGGGGGGTAACTTTGAAGTTTTGGCACTGTTTAATCATGTCTGTACCTACAATTTATTCAAGATAATGGCTGCAATATTAGATTAACTTATCTTTTCGGTACTTCTGAATTTTTTAAACATGTTTTCTTTTATCTTTATTAAGACCAACGTCCACTAAAACATGTTAAATAGTCTATACAAGTATTTCTCACAATGATTAGCGTAGGTAACCCGGCCGTTTAATAGCTCATCAAGTTTATGGAAACGTAGAGCTTTGTTTCAACAAAGCTGTAGAGACAACCTTCTGGTTGCATATATCTATATTATTATCACTTACCTGTGAGACAAGTATCTTTGGATAGTTAGATGTGTTAAATTCACGCCCGGGTATTAATACTTAACACTAGTTCAAGTTGTTCTGGGAATTCTCATGTTTGTTTTCTTAATTAAACACAAAAGACAAAACACGACGGCATACAATACAAAGCTACAAACATACATGTAAGAACTAATGCACGGTTACGCGTAGCTGCTGAAGGCGCCCTACGTGAAAATATATTCGATAATGAAGAGCCAGGCAGAGGCGCTGGGCGACTCGCTCGGCGAAGAGCCGCGCCCGGAGGTACCACGATGACTACACAGGCTGAATATGACCTTGTTACTTATGATATCCTTGTACTTAAACTTCTTCACACCTTACACAGTCAAATGTCTAAAAATATAAAATAATCAAAAGCAACTAAAGATTCTCATCAAATCCATAAATATAATCCTTGATAAAAAAAAATAATCTCTATTGCAATAATAAAGATGATACAATCGACTGTTAGTCAGTCTTTGGACAGACTACCTACGTCACACGTCGATTCCATATTTCGGTAATTTTGAATGACAGGAAACTGCTAGAATTTCCTAATTTAACTCCATTGTGCATGCAACCTTGACCGACCATGATTACCTTGTTCGAGAACAATATAATAAGCACAAGTGACATTTTTCTTTTTTTCATAATGGAAGTCGAGATAAACATACAAAGTCATATTCAGCCTATGTAAATACCTCGTAGTGCGACTGTAAAGCACATATTAGTGAAATGTTGAACGCACTGCCCTTAGATTGCATCCGAAACTATGTAGCAACCTGCGATGTTCAGAATGTTTTCATTATACGAAATGTTTTAGGCTAGAAATGTTAATGTTAAACCTTATTCATGAAAAACTAAAGTTGTACAACTTTGTTGCAGCAACATGTTTTTATGTTGCTAAAACATGTTGCCAGTGTTGCGTAAAACAATGTTCTGCAACTACTGTTTACCATAAATACGGGGTTTTAGTATGCACATTAGCTGTATACGTTCTTGTCTATAGAATGTTCATTAGGAAAATGCACTATCTGTTTAAGATAAAACAATTTTGTGTACATAAACTTGTGTCTAAGAATAGTCAAGGTATAGTTTTGTTTTTACATCTCGGAAGAGAAATGCCTGATTAGCCACACTGCTGGCGGTAAAATAATATAGGTAGTTCATAGCATCGATATTAAATTAAAGCGCATGAGTACTCGCATGTAAATATGATGTTATTAAAACCGATAAAAGGGTTTACATTTATTTTCATTATTAGGTACAAAACCTGGGTCAGTTATTAGTGTTAGTACATAACACATTATGTTAGAACACCCATAGTTATCGTTACATTACAATGGATTGCGAACAATGCCCGCACGACTGGACGCTCGCTGTGTAATCTTTTCGTTCATGTATTTTATTTGAAAAAGTGTACTTAGTTCATTACTTGTTAAAGAACTGCTCATGAAATTGCGCCTGTTTTTGTCTAGTTTTCATTGTTTTAGGCATTGATGTATGATCCTACTCATATTATAAATGTAAAAGTTTGTATGTTTGTTACTCAATGACGCAAAAACGGCTGAACGGCTGTTGAAATTTGACACAGAACGTTTATAACCTGGATTGGCACACAGGATACTTTTATCTCGGTAGTACGTTCCCGTGGGAAAATTTTCGACCACCACGTGGGCAAAGCCGCTGTTAAAAGTTAGTTATCAATAAACAAAATCAGTCATCTCAGATTTTAGGTGTATTTTTCTATACAAATATGTCAACAAAAAAAATCTTCAGTCATACCGGATGGTGTTATACGTCAAACGACCATTGTTTTCAAGCGTAAAAATCGCTTAACAGAAAAATTTCAAAAATGCTAAACAACAGACAACAAAGGTGTTTACTACGCAAGTTTCTTGCATCAAGTTTAGGAAAAGAGTTTAGTGGAAAACGTCATTTACTATGTAGTGCGTCACGGCGCGTTCGAATACCGTCGCTGGTATATTATTGTTGACACGGCGCGCCGTGTTTGTCCGCTGCGTTACAAATTGCGTGTTCAGCACTAGCACAGACCGACGCACGCCGCTCGCCTGCCTGATGTTACATTATTCATAACCGGCATACTGCTTCATACATATCTAAATAGTTATTGCTTCTAGGTGATGTTGACATTATTTCCAATGAATATCAAATAGGACAAGTTTTTTTTTTCACAGGGTGGCTAGGGGCATCGATGCGCGACCTGTTACTATGGATGCAGTAAATGATTCTGAAAAGCCTTGCGTTAAAAAAATTCTTTGGTTATTAAAAAAAAAGGTGTTCCATACATTTTGACCGCGTAGGTATAAGTCTACGAAACAGCACATTTTTTTATAACCACCCAAAAATGTTTACTCTAGGGCGTCTAGAATCATGTGCTGAATTCATGGTTACAGTTTACGCGTTGCCGTCCCTGCCACCCTATACATTGAACATAACTGAGAATTCAAATAATGTCTCAGAAAATAAAATAAATAGAAGAAGTCAAAGCCTTGTATAGTAGAGCAGTAGAGCCCATTTAAAATCATAAAGAAGTTCGAGTTCAAAGTTAAAATCATAGAGAAGTTAGAGTTCAAAGTTAAAAAGGCAAGCTTTAAAAACCTAAGTACTTATATAAAATACTCCATGGTGCTTGTCAAGTAGCAATCAAAACATTTTTCATTAAATTCAAAATGTCAGTGAAAGTAGAAGGAGAAGAATTTAAAAACCCCGCAATGGAATTAAACGTAAGCTTCAGACGAATTATAATCTTCTCTTGTACCGAGACTATTCCTAAATTACATTCAAATTTTCGTTTTTCCTAATTATGTATGTCAAAAGTGGTGTTAGGCCCTTACACATACGTTTTCTTTTACCGCCTTACTAATAAACGTATTATATCAGATTAATAGTTACACACTGATTTCTCTCCTTTAGTCGTCAGTAATTTGACTTTCGAAAGAAGAAGACAAAGCGTTGTGTAATTATACAGATGCTATACAACTTTTATTAGTAAGGGGGTAAGTTTATTCGCCGCGTGTAGGCACGGTCGACAGTGTTCTATAGATCACTATGGAGGCTTGTTGACATACGTTTTTTCCACGGCGCGGTTTATACGCTGTAACGTAGTGACACCGTGCCGTGTAACAAGGGCCGTCGGTTTCCCCAGCTCATGCCATGGTAAAATATTAGCCAGTCAGCTTGGTGGTAGTCGGGTCGGGCTGACCGCCCAAGGTGCGTCGGGCTCTATCTAAGTATAATAAAAATAAACGTATCCATTCGTTATTATTTTTAAATCTATGAGCAATAAATAAATAAATAGTTGTATAATACGATAGTTTGGTCGTATACACATCGATATCGCATATTGTACAAAAAACGTGTTATGAGCATTGTAAATGTATGATAAACTACCTACCCAAACCTTCACCCTGATTGTGAAAATCAGCATTATTAGATAATGAAGGTACATTGAGTCCAATTTCACTATATTTTTACCGACTTCAAATAAAAGGAGGTTATGTTATTCTAGACAACTTTTCAACTTAAAACTTTTTAAAAAGAGGAAGTTGAGGAAATTCTATGCATATTAATTATGCATAGAATTTCCTCAATTTCCTCTTTTAAGCTACCGTCCGTAATAAACTACCGTCCGTAATAATAGATAGAAACATATTGAAATTGCAAATCTGCCATTTTGGAATTTTTCGATGATACTTTTAATAATAAATAATATAGGCTGTTCCGTGATCGTATCTTAACGAGTTAAGGCTCCTTACAAACAGGCGCGACACGCGATATAATCGCGCGTGATACAAAGGCACCGCTCGTTGCGCGACTTGCGTTGCCATTGTGTCGCGTGCGATTTTGTCGCGTGTCGCGCCTGTTTGAAGGAGTCGTTATTAATAATGAGCCTGGCTCGTGTTTAGTAATCGGCAAATTTTACGAAAACAACAAGTTGAGCAAATAGTCTAGATAACAGGTGCAATGATATACAGGACCCAGATAACAACAGTGTAGTAGTATAAATATATACAAACTAGCTGCACCCCGCGGTTTCACCGGCATTTGTCTCGATCCCGTGAGAATATCGAGATAACAGTATCCTCCAGGTCATGGTCCACCCATTTGCCAAATTTCATCTAAATCCGTTAAGCTGTTTTAACGTGAAAGCGAGACAAACAACCTACAAAAAGTCTAATCTTTTCTCTTTATAAAATATTAAGTTTAGATACACACATATAATTGTGTATAGCAAGTAAATCGAATTAAAGGTGAACCTTTTGTCTGATAGCTACTCGTAGTACGTAACACGGTACCAACGAGATTATCCAATTGTGTCCAGCGCTGTCCTCGTGATGGATAGCTGCAGGGATATTCCACATTCGCATATAAAGGCTCAATTGTAACCAACCAATTACTTAATGCTGGGCAACCGGAACGATATTAACCCATTTTGATGCGAATACACGACAATTCGTAAATTGTAACGAATCATCATTCATCACATTGTACACAAAATGATAATGATCGTGGCTACAGCGTGCTCTTATTTTGACCGCGTGTGTAATAACAATAAACAGACAATTTTATTTGACGCTGATCCGTATCGTACTGAAACTATAACACATTTATGTTATGGCAGACGCTTCCGCCACAAAATTGGCAAAACACCGCGATGACAAAAGCGTAATACCTGCTTGCCTTGAACACTCTGAATTAAATTATTGATATCAGCAAGCTTTCAAAATATTTAATCTTGCCACGCTCAGGCAGGTGATCTCCTAAATTAAGAAAGGCCCTACCTTGAACTGTGATTAGGTACAGTTTTAAAATTAGGAGCCATGTGCTAAGCAAGGCTATTAGAAATCATCTGTTATAAACACTAGATTGATGGATGCAATAACAATCCCATCAAACTGTTCTACAAATTGCAACTACGCCAGACATAACTTCAATACCAGTATTTTTCTAAAGAATTAATTTTCTTAGAACCAATGTTGCATAGGCTTTGTGAGAGTTCATAATATTTTTCCAGCTGTTGTTGACATTCTTCTATGAAAAAAGAAACCGCGCAGCGGTGATTTAAATGACGGCGTATCTATAGAATTGCAGTTAACGGCATCGGCCGGCATTGCGAACGGGGCATAAAGAATAGATATTTGTATTGTGTCTCAACAAGTGTGTCAATATTTTGCTCAACTTTTGATTTTGTTCGTACGCAAAGATACATTTCCATAAAAGTCATTTCGTAACATTAGCTTAGAGGTTAACTTTTCTGTTCAGTCAACTATTTCGAGTATTATTTTAGCATTACTGCGAAGGTTACCAAATTGAAGTATTTAGTTGCATAATTGTCTCAATTGGAACCGGTATCATATTCTTAAGATCTTCTATAGTCTAGTTTCTCATTATCATAAAACTGGCGCCTACCATTGCAAGTAGGTATTATAAACAAGGTTTAATAGTCAACGGAGCTAGAAACTTCCTAACAAAAATGTTAAGCTGAGAGGTCTTATTAATAAATGCACCAAATAGATTAAGCAACATCACAGTCATGCCAGGAGATTACTCTTAATATAGCTGTACCTCTACCATGAGTTGTTATCGAAAACTTACTCGCTAGCGTAAAACTCGCTAGCGTATTAACGTCGATCGAATAGATTTCGATAATGCTTGCACCATGAGTTTCACGGAGTCTTACGCAGGCGCTAAGGTAAACTCGATAGATCGTGTCGTATGGAACGTCACTTCCTTAAGTTTTGTTTCTTTCTTTCTCAGTAATAAGGAGAGAGAACGGCATATATTATGCTCAAAATGTAGTGCTATCGCCTATGCTTAAAATGTTATGATAGGCAATAATCCGACTAAATAGAATGGTTGGCGGTTAGTGAACTTTTTAAAGGATTTAGTAGTTTTTCAATTTTTATTCCTTATATGTCACTGTTGTGTCATCGAGTGTCGTTCAATTTGTAATTTTGTTGACATTGTGTGGTTTACGGCGTTATATAATAAAATTCAGTGAAATAAGTTTACAAAAAGACAATAATACAATGAGGACCAGTGTGGCATAATTTTTAGAAACTGCACCAATCCTGTCACTTCTGCGCTAAGAATCGCCGGTTCATTTGTCGCATGGAGCAAAAAGTTGTGTGATCCAATCTTCCAAAGAAAGATACCTAATTGCTCCGGGTCTGGGTGTTTGTGCATGTGAGATTTGTGTTTGTAAATGCACCCACGATACAGGGCAAATTCTAGTGTCCAATGTTTAAAGAAAAAATCGTGTATTTAGTAGGTACTAAGTATGTGTTCCTTATTTTGTTAAATATGCTGTATGTTTCCCATATACTAATACAATAAATGAAAAGGTTGTTTAAGTAAAATGTCTTTTATTTAAATTTAAGTTAATATTCATCACAGAAAGCCTCCTAGGTAGCTGCGTATGCCCCGCCCATTGATAAGCTAGAATTTCATTTTCCTGTATTTTATTCACGTTGTTTACGTCGTTGGTCTTGAAACTCAGCGGCAGCCTACATATTCCATGCTAAATAAGCCCTTCCAGACATTATTTTGAATCAAAATACTCAAAAACGTATATAATTTCAATGTAAACATATGTTTCACACGTCAAAATGCTAGTGAGTAACGTAACTACTATCGTAAGCGTATTTTTCGATAGCGTCTGGCAAATTATTGACTCATGGTGCCGTTTTGTATGCGTTAGTGACTATCGAATAGATTACGTTAGGTTTCTTACCTATCGAAATCTATAGTACTCGTGGTACGAATTTTAATTCTTTCTGTGACCGCTAGGGGCGCTGTACAATATTTCATACATATTATTTACGGAGACGCTAGCGAGTTTTGGCAGTGCAAACTCATGGTAGAGCTACTGGTGTCGATTTCAGCACATAAGAAATGTCATAAGTTAATAGATGTGTCACCCTCAGTTATGTCATACAATATATTTTATGGTGCGTTCATTAATTTGCATGTAGCTCTGTGTGAGACATTTCAATTAAACGCGTCCCAGTTGACGTCGTCGTAATCGCCGCGTTTAGCAGAGATGTTAATCGCGACTAATTGTAAGCTCGTTGCTGGCCGACGTGCATAAATATCTGGCGATTTATGCAACGCACCCTGTCACACGAGATATTCTGTAACGAAAGAGCTCAGTGAGCCACATGCTGCTGTGCACGCACGCATTATGTTGCATTTCTTTCGAGCTATAAGACAATAATAACTCTTGCATCGCAAGGCTAGGCGCATACATCTGCATGCTAACACACGCGACGCCCAGCCGGCCGGGCCACAATGTGAACGAGCCTTGCATCCATTAACAGGTTTAAAATTAAAGAAATAGTGAATGTTTGTGTAGCTGACAATTTTGTACAGTGATTTGGTTTTAACCAATATATTATTATCCTGATCCAAGATCGCTGTCTACTTTTTACCGACTTCAAAAAAAGGAGGTTATCAATTCGATACGTATGTATGTAATATTATTGGAATTGCATTATATTCACATATGATGATCTATTAGGGCTTCCAAACAAATATACAAAATTTCATAGACGTATGTATGTATGTATGTATGTATGTATGAATGTATGTATGTATGTATGTATGTATGTATGTTTGTCCACGCATATCTCCGGAACTATTAATCGGATCGTGACCATTTTTTTTTTATTGGCTTACATTTTCTTCAACTTAGGGAACAGTGCAAGTTTCATCAAGATCGATTCAGTAACTTTTAAGATATGGACTAATACGTGTAAGTGTGACGGCCTGGCTTATTGATAAGATCTACGGGTGTAGTGTCAAAGGGAAAACATCTCAAAACCTTGGTCAAATACTAGTGCAAAAACTAAAAATTACGAAATAAAAAGTAATTTAAAAAAATTAAACCGACTTCAAAAAGAAATTAACTCAAAATTATGAAATAACTTTAATTTCGGAAGTCGGTGGCATAAAACTAAAATACAGATCCCAAGACACCGACTTCCGAAATTAAAGTTATTTCATAATTTTGAGTTAATTTCTTTTTGAAGTCGGTTTAATTTTTTTAAATTACTTTTTATGTACGTAAGACCTTCCAAAGTAACAGGTAATGGACTCATAATATCTCACTCATAGCTCTATGCTTATTTCGAAATCATTATTTTGTTTTACATTGGGCGTGCATTTATAATTGTCTCATTCCTTGCGTAATTTTGACAATGTGCAATAGGTCACATCACCGAGCTAATGCGACAGGTTATGTGACAAAATTCTTGAAAGATCGTCACATCATTATAATAATGAAATCCGTAATGTAGGATATAGTCAATCAAGGACTTGTTTTGGTCCTTACACAAGGCTGTATCACATTTTTTTTTTAAGTATCCTTCGTTATCTTGTGCTTCCGCAATATTTTGTACTTGGAACAAGTTGAGTCGTCTCTTTTAATAATTAAATAATTCACCAGTTCGTTGGTACTTCATTCGTTTACACGGAGCACAGTATCGTTACCTTCAACCGCGGGTCGAGCTAAAGCATTGAAATTACTTCCAAGGTTAACATCCCTACTTCTGAAACAGTTGATTCATTGTAACTATTATTATTACTGTTCATTACAGGTGCAGCGCTAAGTTTATACCAATTTTGATACTTGATAACTAACAAAAATTACCTTATATGCTTTATTGTTCATTAACTGTAGAGTCGTACTTAATGATCTCAAGTTCTGGCCAGAGGCCAGACTACCCAAGTTACGTTGTTAGTATCGTAAACAAGCGCCAGTCTGGTGTGGTCAACTGTTCAGTGCTGTCTTCAGTTTACAGCTTATTGGTTGTTTATAATCGTTTCCGCGCGTATGGTGCTGGTGTACGATCTCGGAGCAGCGCATATTTGTCGCGCGCCGTGCGGCGGGGTCGTCGGCGGTCGCGTGTTGCGCTCCTTTCTTTTATTTTAGACTCTAGTTTCCAAGCGACGTCGCTTCGTCGTGCTCGCCTCGCGCACCGCACTCTTTCAAATACTTTGATCCAAGTATTCGTGCATTAATTACGGCGTCAGCACGACAAGCCGTCAACTGCACATTCGGACTGTTTCCGCGATTAATACACGCTCATTGTAGCCGGCTGGTACTTACAAAACGAATACAAACCACATGTGTTTATAAGCAGAAGCCCGCGACGCTAGTGTTCAGTGTTTAGTAATGAAACCTTGTAATCGCGTGGGTGATTTCTAAATTAAGCGCTGGCAATTGTGATGTGGACGACGTGTTTTTTGTGGTGCATCGCTTGTGTGTACAAATCTGAGCGTTGATGCGCTCGAGCTTTGTTTAGTTCGTAAAAACGTGTGTACTCGATGCAGACTGTTAAATGGATAGAGATGGTGCGGCTCGGGCCCACTGCCACCGAACGGTCTTCCACTTTCGACGGCGAAAAGGTGAGCAGTGTACCGTTAGCTTTACTTGCGCATGCACGCTCGTACATCACTAGTTGGTTAAAATATATTTATTTAATAAGTGGTTCAATGTCATTATATTTACTTGGAGGTGGGGATTACGTCAACAACATATAATTTACGGAGAAACAAGTTTTAAAACATATAATTACTTAGCATCGCTCATGCACAATAATAAATTAAATATTTGCGTTTCTGGCTGTGTCAACTTCATCTTTGTGCTATCTGCTGATTAGAAGCACGTTATTAATCAATAACTGTAGCACGCTCTTATCTTTTTAAAGTTCAAATGGAGCATAGACTACACTAAGATTATCTTATTGGTTAAGAAGTTCGTCTCGCGTTCTCAACATTCCACTCACTAAGCATTCCGTAGTAACCTTTCCATGTGAGGAAAAACTGGTTGACTATAGACCTACATCTCAATACACATCTAAAGTAGGCGAGAAATAACTTGTTAGATTTTAACTATTATATCAAGAAAGCTTGACAAGTATATCCGCGCTAATGAGACACTTAATATTTTGTTTTTTTTTTTCGAGGAATTCTTTGATGTGTTTCAAAGTTGGTGCGTTTCGAACAATACCCCTGATATCGCGCCACGCCGGGATTGAGTGGTTAAATCTGAATAAATAAATATAACTTTAGCTATATTGATTTATTCAGCAACATTAAAATAACACGTTTCATCCAAGACCACATAGGTACACATTAAGACATTATTAAATTTAAATCATTGTAAAAATGCACCGGTCCCAAGATACTGCCTTGAGGTAGCCCCTTATAGAGCGTATTCCAATATTTTTAACAAGGTCTTATAATGGGCTTGTAGATAGAGGCGTAATATCATTATAATTATAACATGGTCTGTTTTTATGCACAAGTAAAAAATAGAGCTACTGACTGGCTAAGAATACCTACCTAACTAATGACTACCGAATTGATTAAAAATAGATACTTACGTTTGCTTGAAAACTTAATACAGAACTAAGATTAACATTGTAAATTCTTAACACTTTTAGTTAGAATACTCTTATTGTAGCTACTTAGTTATTCCTTTATTTGATTCCGACCGTGAATCCGGTGGACGGTGAAGCATAGCGTGTGAGCATAACTTGAAAAAGTATTCAGCGTAGGCAGAGCAAGCCACGTGTTCCCCTTACCACTAGCAGCACTAGCTACAGCGGATAGGTGTTTATGCTCTGATAAGATTGTTTAGAAAAAGGTCCGATTACTTGTTAATAGTCTGCTACCACTATTTGATAGATTAGAAACGTTAATCCACGCTATTGTTGATTATGATGGTGACGTGCTATTACACCTCAGAATGTCATACTTATTTTTAGAATTCCAACGTGTAATCACAGTTTGCCTTCGTCCTGCACAACGACAGGCTGTCTTTACAGGCTTTATCTACTGCCAAGTCTCATTATCCTACCCTGGTAGCAATTACAAACCAATTCTTCTATAAATAGAGAGAGAGGCGACCAACCGTCGGCGTCGTGGTGTGTCCAATCGCAAGGTCTAGGAACTATTTATTTATTCTAACTGTAATCTATTACTCCAGATATGCCTCTAAGGGTCAGGCGGATCATGAAACACCATGTATAGAGACTGATGGCGTATTGGTTTTCATAAAATTGTTTATTCATGAGGCATATTTATTTATTTCAACTTGGATGTCGACGTCGACGCCTTGTCCAAAATTATTCGAGCGTTTTTAAAGCGGCGCAAGCGCAGCATACAATCAATCTTGAAATAAACATGTCCGTTGACTTGCGACACTTATATTAAAATTTACATAAATTATAATGGCTCTCGACCAATTTGGAATGTTAATTATGGAAACTTACGAAGTTTACATATTATTTATAACCGCTATTTAATATTCTATCGCAGATATAGCACCTTGTTTACAGTTTTGATGTTACTTTGGTACTTATGGAAGTTATTAAGTAATAAATTGTATTACTAAAAATACCAATAACAATATCTAATCATCCTAATAGCCGCATCTTACTGCATTATCGTGCAATGTACTGGAGTTTGAACAATAGCTGATATGCCTGTGAGACGTTCCTCCTCATTAAGTCATTACCTAGCTACGTATTTACTGATGATGATAGACTAAACCCAGAATTAATTAACTTTAACTTTAACATGAAGAAGCCTATAAAAACTTTCTTTTTACAATAAAAACCATACTAATACAATAATTTTGATTTTTTGTCAGATTATTCTACAAGCAACATAGTAAAGCACTAGTGTTTTAATGTTATAGTCCAAACAATATATTTTTTGTAAATAGATAATTGCTTCATATTTTGCAATGAATTACTAGTGTTGTGTAATCGCGCTTCTCTTTCTTTTCTATGCAGTCCGACAGTGACCGCGCTTTAGGTCATGTAGTCCCCTTAATAGACAAATATACTTAGGTAGCATTTTTGTAAGGATTAAGTGACTACACAATGTTTTAAAAATAAATATAGAGCTGTTATCGAGCTATTTATCCATTCAAGCTTAATTATTTGTAACAGGAAAAAAAATCTGTCAACCTGTGTAATAATATGCTGTGGATAACGGTGTGAGTTTCACATTTATATAATATCTTTGTTTATATTATTTGCGCAGATATAATGTGTTATTGTCAATTGCGTTGTTTTCCTCAAAAACACTAGAAGTATGTGGAAAGTTAATTACTTAAGTAATTTTGAAGACAAATATAATAATTATGGTCACAAATATTTATTAGAACTTGCCATTGCCTCTACATCCTTCCGGATTAAGTTTGATAAGTATTCAATAGTAATTTTATTAATTGTGATAGCCTTGCTCCTGTTACCGCTCATTATTTTCTTATTGCGTTTAACTTCCATCAATCAGTTTCATCATTGTTCTTCAATAAACTAAGTTTTACTTTCGTTGGCAATCCGAAAGTCGTCTCAATTCATTTCATACTGTTGTTCTCGTTTATTTGAAACCTGCACGAATTCAACAAGTATGTCACTCTTCTTTCTACGGTACTCGGTTACCTTCCGCCTCAAGAAAATGCATCATGTGCGCGCACGCACGTGTGCTGGGTTTTCTTTCATTTCCCATATTTTTTTTCCTACCTAAGTTCTTTTTGTATTACGTACGTAGGTGTAATCTAATCAGTGCAGTAGTGGCCCAGTGGCAACGACCCCGACTTACGAGTAGGTCGTGGGTACGTTCGAACCCAGCAAGGCGCTTTACTTTGTGTAAGTAAATACTTTCATCACCACTGCTCTCAAAACGGTGAAGGGAGACACCGTGAGAAAACCGGCATGTCCTAGAACCGAAAATTCGAAAACATGTGACATGTACCAACCCGCCTTGGGCCCGCGTGGTGCATTATAGTATAGCCCATTCCCTTTCGAAGAGAGGAGGTCTATGTCCCAGCAGTGGGTCCCAGCAGTGGGAACATTATAGGCTCATTATGTAGGTGTAATCTATAATATTCAGTTACTTTACAAAATATTGCACAATATAATTTTAGTTCTTTTATGACGTTCACTTCGTATACTTTGTTTATGTGGTGTTGTAGACGACATTCGTCTCTCACTTGTCTCTGGCCTATCCCCCATCTAAACTGTTATCAGCACATATTTATTGCCGTTTAGCTGCTATAGTAAATAATCCGTAATCCCAGCTCTAATCCATAGATAGTTGTATACTACATTGATGTTTTATACGTTAAGATAAAGGCAATAAAATTATATTATGACGACATTTATTTTTGGACAAGGTGCCGACAGGAAATAGTTCATTCAACGTCGCGAATGCAACCGCTCGCATGCAGTACCTACCTGCATGACCCAGAACATGCAAATCGTTTTGGACAAGTGTGTAGTGTGCAAAAAGCAAAACACGCCATCATGTCCCCCGTAGGCCGTAGCCTTAGCTTGCAGTTGCACTTTATATAAACAAGTAATCTCAAAAAGCGAAGTAGCTCGGTGCCAAGTAAAAAAATACCAACAGGTGTTCAAGGTTTTAATTACCAGTCGTTAAAAAAACCAAAATGTTTCGCCTCTTACGTCGACTCGCGCTCATAATAGCCGCGAAGGTGCGGAAGATTGAAATTATTGTTTTTAATGCAAACTTGAAAAGAAGGGGGACTATACACTCGGTGTGCGACCGGGGAACACTAGGACACGCCGCTCGCAGGCGCGCGACCATTCACTCCATACGTGAGGTGAGAACCGACCAACATTATAAACTAAACTAAAACTGAGTTACATAATTCCAAGTTCACTGGCAAGCTTTTGTTTTCATCAGTGTCTAGGGTTGTCTTGTTTTCTTATTAAATAATAATCAAGTGTAGCAGTCGAGAACAGTCTCATTATGATATAAATGTTATTAGCATAGTGATTTGACTTGTGTTTGCCAATTAACATTGCAATGGAACTTGTGTTGAGTAATTATCTTGAGTTTACTAAACACTGGTAACCAGTGGCCGGTAGGTGCTAAGCATTCACGCAATTAATGTTTAACAATTCAATTTTAAAGAGTACCTATGTATGCCGTATTTTGCTGCTAAGTGTTCATTGATATAAATTGTACAATGTTGTTAATAGTTTAACCCCAATTTCTGAAAGCCTGAATAGTAAATTGCTGCCAAATCATGAATAATCCGTTGTGAATGTTGTGATTGGCTGGTGGCACATGAATTGATAACTGATAAAATTTTCAGGCATTCAGGAACACATCCTACGAACACGGTCAGAATGAAAGTCCCTCTCATTTTGACATTTCAACGACATCCATTGCGTTATTTTTGCTGCAGAGGATACGAAATTTTCACAGAAATTATGCATTGGTGTTGTATAGTCAAACTTAAAAAGATTGTCATTCTCAGCGTGTTAATAGGGTGCAAGGGATTGTGTATTACCCCTATTTGTGCATTCACTGTCCTACTTCTGTAATGTAAATAATTATTTACATTACAGAAGTAGGACAGTGTATGCCCATAAACTACAGAAGCTTCCGTAGGTTGTCCAACACACTTTCATAGGATTTTTTATTCCAATAATTAGTAGATAGTATTGCAGCAAGAAATAGCAGCAACACACCAGTGTATGTTAACATTGTTAAGGATCGTTGAACACCGGTTGTGTTGGGTACTTGTGTATTATAATTATTGTAATTAGCTGAAGTAGTGCGCACGAACTCGCACTGTTCACTGTGAATGTTGAATGTGAACTGTAGATTGGGAATGCATCACCTGCTAGTGCATCTTGTCGACTGTACCATGAAATTGTTGAGTGTTGCCACTTTTACGACCATTTTATTACCATTTGGCAGATTACAGTATCAGTAGAATAAAAGTTTCGGTTCCAAAAGTGGCAACACTGTAAACTATTGTTCACTTCACTAGTCATTGCAATATCACATTTTATGCATTACATTCTGGCATGACTTTAACATTTTCCATGTAAAAAATATTATATAAAGCTCATGCCTCATAATTATTGTCACATAGTCTTGAGTCATGTATGTGAACAGAATCAGCGGGGCAATTGCGTTACACACTAATAGTAGGAATGACTTTCATTATGACAGTTCAACAACATTCATTGCGTTGTTTACATTGTTGAGCAGACAAATTGTTTGAACAAATGAAGCAATGAATTATGAATATCCTTCAAATTGATTCAGATTCTGATAGTTTGTTACGCAATTAGGGTGCGGAATCATGAGCCCTCACAGAGTAGTGTTTAAATTCATAATCGATTAGGTAATCTTATTAATTTCCTACATAATGCATAATACAGCGATTTCGTGTTAGAACTGCTCTTGCATTTACTTATCTCCTCATTAAATAGTAGTTGATTTAGCACATTTTGCAAACCGAACTTTTTCGATTAATTATGCAATCTGAGGGGGCTATCATTCCCATGATTGATCCGGTTATTTCATTCTATTACCCATACTTCATTCATAGTCTCAAATAATTTACCTTCCATTGGCACTTACTCAACTATCTACTTTAGGGTTATGTATTCTAAAGTTGATTTTTGAGTGACCAATTTTAATAAAAATCTCCTAAATGTTTTATTGTAATGGAATTTTAACTTTGCTATGTAGGACATTTAGTTTGTTGTTCCAAAACTTAATAAATATCTGAGATTTTGAATTCAAATATAGCATTCCATTAGCGTGAACCTACCCACCTACTGTTAATATGTAAACTTACGTTCGTGTGTTGTGTAGGTGTTGTCCATGAGCGATGAGCTCCGCCGCGCCCTGTACTCGTCGGGAGCCTCCATCGATATGGAGTTTTCTCCGCCCGACCTCATCGGCACCTCGGAGATATTCACCATGGAACACAGGTAATAACCACATTATTACGGGTAGAAGTCTCCTATTATCGTCATCGGCATCTTTATTTACTTGGCTCATTTGAACCAATGTTTAAATTAAATGATGAACTTGTGACTTGATCAGACATAACTAGGATATTGTTGGACTTCCACTTCCTAAGTGGCATACCAGCGGCAGCCAACTCGGCAGTGACTTTCTGGCGAATATTTGTGACGTCAGATATTGTATCCCCTCCTGTGAGCAAGTCATCTACATAAAAATCATGGATTATAATGCTACCAATCTTCTCATCATGTTAGGCTTGCTATGGGAATGTACGCAACGAGCTAACCTAAGCTAAGCTGACCTACGGAAAATCGCGAAGCCAGCTTACATTGAAAATGTATAGTTTGGTATATTTAATACTGCATCAATGTGTAGCTATAATTAAGTAAGTACCCAATGTGTAATATGTTTAATGACTACACAAAAAAAAATCGTAGACAATATCAATGAATTTGTATTAGATATTTTTGAGACTGATTATATTAATGAAACGCTCACTGCAACTTAAAAAATACTGTGTGAAGTTTCCCCGATGCCGCCAGATGTCACCGATGCCGATGGCGTTAATAGGAGACTCCGCTTTACGACTTTACTACCAACTTTTGTTTTGCCGTTGTCGCTACTGGCACTGTGTGGTACGACATGTAAGCGTTCTGTATGTAATAACTGGAAAATGGTAGCCTACCTAGAACAATCATTGTATAATATCACATTGTAGTTGTATTTTTCCATTGAAATAAAAGTAACTTTACTTTTTCAATTATGTACCTATCTAATACTTAGGTAACAACAGTTATAAAAGAAATAGGTTTCACTATAAAGATTATAATTTAAAAACTCGATAGCGATAACTCTTTTATTACTTAGTTATGACAAGTTTAATATCATGCTTCAAATGTCAATAATTGAATGGTTTATTTACCTTTTCCATGCTTTATGCACAAATAAAAAAACTGCACTAATTCGGATTTAAACTTTTAGGCTTTTTCTAGTTGTTTTGTCTTTAGTGTTGACATGGTGACATTTCAGAGAGAAGCTGTGTGCAGTGCTGCCGGCGCGCGCGCAGGGCTACATGTGGTCCCTGGCGTTCAGCACGAGCCAGCACGGCTTCTCGCTGGCTTCCATGTACCGCAAGATGCAGCGCGTCGACAGCCCCGTGCTGCTCGTCATACAGGACACTGATAACAACGTGAGTACTCACTACACTCTACCATAGCGTATCCACTACTTAAACAGAATCCACACGGCCTGCAAGGCCGATGGATTTTTTCAGTAGCCAAAATGACGAACTCCTCAACAAACTTCCATCTCATAGTTAAACTTTTTAATTTTCAAACACGCTTCCTTAGCTCTGCTCACTTTCCTTATAAAAGAAACTCTTGTGCAAAATTGTTTTATAGACACAGCAGTTTAGGTGGCGCTGCCTGTCAGTAGTGACTGAATGATTTGAAGATTTTTATTAAGCATGACGTAATTCCAAAATAATTTGTAAATCAAACATATTCTTGTAGTGTGTATTTATTCCGATTGGATTACAGAATATCTAGGTTCCCAAATATATATTTTGAGTGGACACTGATTTAACCTCTTGAACGTCGGGCCTCTGTATGCGCAAGTGCCACAAACGTCGGCACATTTGGAAGTACTTGTTGATTTTTGGGCAAGCCTTCGAAAAAACGCAGATTTCGTTAATACATAGCCAGTTAAACGTTACATGTTATACCTTCCTGGCTTCGTTATTAGATTACCTAACTACTTATACCATTCATTATGCAAATACAACTGACCTTATCTAGCAACGATGCGTTAAGTTTTTGTTTTGATAATTTTCACTCACATAACCTTCAAACTTTCTCACATCACATCTAATCTACACAAACATTCACCAAAAAAACACTTTATTACGATAACACAATATCTGTAGAAACGATAAAACACCACACATTAACAACAATCCACTTATAAACAATAACTAAACCATAAAAACTATTTGTTTACGAAACGACAAAATTTCGGCGCGAACTCCGCGCATGCTCGCGCGGAGCCGACGGTGAACTGCCGGCGAAGTACCGTTAGCGCAAAAATACTACGAACGAAATGTTTAAATTTAATATTTTTTTACTTTCGATTTCTGTTGTTATTTTATTAGAAATCATTATTGTTATTTCACTCTGTTTATTATCTTGCTTTATTTTAGATAACATAATATAATTGTTTGACTTCTTATAAAATAGTTATGGTGGGTTCAATAAAATATTGGGGATAAAATTTGTTACTCTACGATATGCATTTTATTATATTTATTTCGATTTACTTATTTGAAAAGCAAGTCAAGATAGGAAAAATAATATGGTGAATAAATAAAACATTATGTAAATAGGGATGTTACTTGGGTAAAAAAATATAATTATATTTAGTCCGTCAGTGAGATTATCAAATAATATTGGACAGGTATTTTTTGCTTTACCAAATCAATAAAAATTGACAGATAAAACAGCGCATCAAAGTTCAGGAGTGGAAGGAAGGTTTTAACGTCACTATTTAATATAAAGCGTACCGAATAGTGACGTCACACGATATTTGAATGCATTATATCGTCGTTACTTTAAGTTTAGGAGTCAAAAGAAAAAATACTGTAATGTAATGTACAATATTTTTTATTAATCTATACTCCATTTGCAATAAGAGTAGACAAATAAGATAAACCTTTTTTACAGTACGTTCTACCGGTTTTGAATTCTATTGCGTAGGTTGCATGACAAATGGCAGCTGCAGTAAACAGTTGGTATTGTAACCACTTTTTTGCTTTTAATGCCATCCTTATGTGTACGGTATAGAAGTTAAAATCGGTTGAACAGACTGTAAAAAGCTTTATTTAAATGTCTTATTTTATTTCAAATGGAGTATAGGTACCTGACGGACAAAGAAATAATTTTCAGACAACATCGCTATTATTATCGTTCCATAAATCCACCCATTCTTCACCACAGACAGGAGGGCTGTGTCCTAGCAGTGAAAACATAATAGCCCGATTGTGCCTAAGCAATAACAACTACGTACCTACCTATGTGGAAGTTTGTTTGTTTTGTGTTTGTTTTATATTATATATACCATTCAAGTGAAAACTAGTATTGCTTTCAATCGTCCTGGGTTGCTGTAAATGACCTTGTATACTTACTGAGAGTTAGGTATCCGATTTCCATATAGAAGTGAGAGCTTGGTAAAGTTTAAATAAAATACATTTTATAATTATGGTAATCATTTATTTTGACTAGACATGTCCCATTCTTAGTATAGAACAAAAACTTAATGTTAGGGTTACTAACTTTTACTAGAACAACACACTAAAAACAAGTACAATAAGAACGAGAAGGTTGCCCGTCTAAAACAATTTTATCATATTATCCAAGGCTTTCAGAATACTATTAGAACTACCGCGCCTCCTTATCTGTTTTTATTTTGGTCAAGAAATATATTACAATAAAAATGTGTTATGTAAACAAAAAATACAATGAAAAAAAGATGAACACGTACTTCTAGAGTACAACAAACGGAAACCAAAAAAAAAACCAATACAGAAACAGTTAAAATCACAGCTAAGAGATCGCAAACATGACGCATGGATTAGTACCATTTAGCTGAAGTAGTGACGGGAAGGGAAGCTAAACGGAGCCAAACACGCGCCAGGAGAAGGAGGAGGAGGAAGGCCGCATGCAGCAAACAGTGGGCGTCCCATACCGACGAAATGCGGACCTCATACGAGGGTGCGGATCACGGTGAGCTCACATCTGACACGTCCGAGGTGGCCACCGGGGGTCTGCTCCAAGGGCACAGTCCTATCCTGCACGTAGAATGACTCTCCCGGGGTCGCGAGGACAGGAACTGCATGAACGGGGCGGTGGCTAAAACATATGAAGTACAAATTACTTCACTGATATTAAAACAAAAATGGTTAGGTATATGCTTTAGTATAAGTATAAGTACTTACAGCGGCGGTGGGGATGGAGGAAGCACCAGTTCGGGGCGCTCACTGATGAGCCCCATCATCAGGGCTCGACGAGCGGCGCTATTTTTATTACGCCCCCCCATTTCAGCTGGAGAGGGGGTTACACTCCGCGACCTCGAGCTCGACCTAAAATATAATAAAAGGAATATTTACTACAGTAAAAGCCTACCTGTAAAAACTTTACTCCTAATTTAATTGATGTTATCATATTTTGAAAACTATAAAAAAATCTCAATATTTATTATTCTTAGACATGACAAAAACTACATAAACTAAAAAAAGGCAAAGAACACTAAAATACCTAATAAATTATAATCGGACAATTTTTTTTTGCTGACATTACTTTATTACCTACGGTTATGGCGGGCGGGAATTTTACTTTTGGAAATACGATTACGATGATAATACGCAATAATGTCTGTAGCTATTAGCCAAAATATGTTTGTGGAACAATAATCTAACTACATATGTGTATTTCAAACACTAAACAAAAATATTTGTCATAAAACATTACGAAATACGGCGGCCATAACTATCAAATTATGAACATTACAAAAGTTTCGTAACTTTTTCTCGACATATTTATAACTTTTCTATAAACTATCACTTCATACGAAATCTATACTTATTTCTCAGTAATTCTGTATAAAAATCTCATAAGATTACTCACCGTTTCCTTCTTGAAAACATTTTTTCTAAACTTAGACACCCGCACGAATCACTCGTAAAACAACAAATATGGCCGTCACAGAACTTCACAGAAGCACTAATTTCTTTCTTTTTTTTTTCTTCCGTTTTGTTGGCGTGCCTGTTTAAATGTTACCAAAATAGGTCAAGCATGAATCGACTAATCGAATGATACAGCTAGATCGTGTTGCAAGTGCCAATAAATAGAAAATATTACCGTCCAATGACAACCATGCGTGTTGACAGTTGTTATTATCCAATGGTGTAACGCCGACGTTTCGAGTCATTAAATCTTATTATCCAATGGTGTTACGGCGACGCTTGAGGGGTTAAAGACGAGTTATGAGAAAAATAAGTATTCTATAGAAATTTGAAATTCCTCATGGCAAAAACTAAAATACAGATCCAAAGACACCGACTTCCGAAATTAAAGTTATTTTTTTTGTAGTGTTTTTTTTGGAAGTCAGTTTTTTTGTTAAAAAGTTTTTATTGCTTCTAAAACTTGCGTTTTTCGCGTTTAGGTCTTGTAATCCCCTTAACATAAAAATGTCTCATCATCTGCTAAGCCTTTTGCCAACTATATTGGGGTCGGCTTCCAGTCTAACCGGATGCAGCTGAATTCCAGTATTTTAGATGAAGCGACCGCACCAGATCTCCACAATCCAATAACTGAGTATTATTATTATTATCACTTGGTAAGACTGGTTGTCAGATTTTTGGGCATCTCCCTGTAACGACTTTCAAAGATCTACCAATGATAGACTTCGGCTTAACGTCCAAAAAAATTTTCTACCAAGGATAATAAAAACATTCGCGTCCTTCAGGTGTTCGGAGCTCTGACATCGACCGCGCTGCACCCTTCAGAGCACTTCTACGGCACCGGCGAGTCGCTGCTGTTCTCGTTCCAATGCAGCGGCGACGAGTCGCGACGCCAGTCGCATGCCGCCATCGAGGGCGCCAAGGATAAAGACCCTAAAGACGAAGGCAATAAGGATGAAAAAGAAGGTAGGATACTGTGTGATCAAAAAGCCGAATAGTAAGGCTCAACACACACCAAAAGAGCGTCGAAGCGCGGCGAAGCGGAACGCAGTTTCAGTGTCATATGAATTTTAACTTTATTTTCATTACTTTAATACTTATTATCGCATGAGAAACTCGAACGAGTCGCGCGGATGCCAGCGGCGCCGCTGGAATTCCAGCGAATAGCCGTGCGACTGCGCGGGAAGTCCCGAGAATGCTCGAGCAGTCGCGAGCGGCCGCTGGCAATATCCCGCAACTCGCGCCCGATCCCCGCGCGCGTCTTTTGCGCGCGAGCATTCGCATTCATTCCTTGCAGTGCAACGAATACAGAAGTGATGGAAATGGATGAAGGAAAGCTTATTTATTTGGTGCAAATGTACGACTGCCTATACAATATCAAATCAAGGCATTACAGCGATAGACACATAAAAGAAGAAGAGAAGGCGCGCGGAGTCCCGCGACTTCTCGAGCATTCCAGCGACTTCTCGGGCAGTCGCTGGAATCCGCGCGCCTTCTCTACCGAGCGGGTCGCGGCGCTTCGCTGCCCTTCGCCGCTCTTTTGGTGTGAGTTGAGCCTAAGAATCGGTGTAGGTGGTATTTACCACGTGTTTGTCGTCTGATCTATCTTTTCCTCTGACATACAATACGACCGACGTAACTTGGCGGGCCTGAATTTAAACCTAAAAGAAACGAAACCCTAAGAGTCCAATCATTAGCTGGATCCCCACCGGACGAACCAGTGCGCTCCGATCGGGCGCGGCAAGAACAATGCGCGGTCGATGTGGAGGTGCCGCGCGCGATCCGAGCGCACTGGATCGTCTGGTGTGGATCCAGCTAATGAATTCAGCCTATCGCAGTCCACTGCTGGACATAAGCCTTTGCTCGGATCTTAAGGGTCATCGCGCAATGTTAAATAGCCCATAAGCCTTCCTCAAGAGTTGGGCTAACAAAATGCAAAAAGATTTTTCAAATCTAACGTAGTTCCATCCTACATACCAATCGTACACATTTTACCTCTTTATATTATTAGTTTAGATTAATTCTTAAAATTTTAATGAAATTACAGATCAACCAGCAACAGGACCAGTGATGAAACCCAAGTTCAAGTATTGGGGCTGGACCGGAGACAACATGTATTTTATTCGCGGCAGCAACGATAACATTTCCATAGGCGCCGGCGAGTAAGTATTGTTACAAGTTCAAATAATACTATGATAGGTCTAGAAGGTTTATGGTCGCTATTGGTTCTTTTGACAGCCCGATAAGCAGAATAAAAAGTCGTATTTTATAGTGCTGCCGGTTCTTTTGGTGCGCGGCCAAAATCTGAACTAACGACGCCACCTTACAACACATTTCACAAAATATGTTTACCAACAGCCCTTGTGAAAGTTATTCGTCGTATACCTATACCCACCTGAAAAATGGATCGTGTTCGCCATGATCAAAGAATTTAATATCGTATCGACGTACTAATGTGTTGTTGTCCAACTTTCAGCGGCAAGTTCGGCCTGTGGCTGGACGGCGACCTGTACCTGGGCCGCACGCAGCGCTGCATGACGTACGGCAACGAGCCGCTCACCACGCGCGAAGACTTCATTGTCAAGATCATGGAGTGCTGGACCTTCATCTGAGCGCCCCGCCCACCCTTCGCCCCCCGCCCCGGACTCGCCGCACGCGCCGGCCACTACTCTACTTTCAAATCAAAAATAAGCTTTAGATTATCTTATGAAATTTGCTACGAAGATTTGACACTTTTACACGTCAGTCTTTTCGACTTTAGTACCGAAGAGTCTGAAAACGATTTTGTACTCGCATTGTGACTCGAAACGTAGCGGCGCGGATCAACATCGATCGGCCGACATGAAGACAATATTATTAACGTCTACGCGCATTTCTAGTCAAATGTACTGAAACCTGACCAATGTTTTCATCCTCTCCGAATTTAGAGGCGTGTTCGGATACGAGTGGCTGCCGCTCGGGCGCGGGCGCCTGCCCGCGACCTCTACTGAGCAAGTGCATTATTCCTAGTCAATTGTCATTTGTATGTAAGTTGAAAGTCCCGGAGTCGGACGGAGCTCACCGCACGCTGTGGGCTCTAGGAGGCGTCTACAATGTATGCGGCGTCCGGGTCGCGTCGCGCACTCGCGCGCGCCCGGACTGGCCGATAATTATTACGTGTCAATTCATACAATTAATATTGTGCATTGTTGTTAAGGAAATTAAAAGCATATTTGTAACTATAAAATCTGTATGTTATGGTAGAAGTTTATATATTAACGAATCAATCATTACCTATATGTTTAGAGGCCGACTTATTGGCGTGTCCAGTACCGAGCAATGTAACACACATTAATTTTATGAAAGTGATTCTGGTTCATTCATGACTTATCGTTGGAGGTAGCTCGCTCGTATTTGGCAGAAGGCGGAAGCTGGAATGATTCTTGCCAACGTAACGGGTGCCTCGAGCCACTCATGTGTAGCCCGCGCAAGGGTCGGTGACACTGTCAGTATAAATATTTTATTTATTAATATAATTTGTGTAGATTTTGTATGTTATGTTGTCGTGTCTGATTGTATTGAGTCATAATAATGTTAAGTTGGTGAGCATAATTATGTTACACTTGTACTGTGATTTGATTATTATGGTTGCATTTTTTCACTTATTGGAGCGTTGTCACTGATTAATTACATAACACTATCACTATAATGCTGATCGGGAGTTTAGTGAATATCTAACATATCTTCATTCATGTCACATTTATAAGAATGTTTACGATAGTCCACAGGATACGAACACGCAATCATCATAGTTGTCAATAAACCATAGATTATTTTTGTGATGTGACGCTTCAGTACAGAGATGAGTAGCCAATATATGAATATTATTAATTAAATAGTAAAAAAAAAATCTTAAATAGTTATCTTAGAATGCTTGATGAATGTAATCGTCATTGTGCTTAGTAATCGTTAGCATGATGTTACTCAGATCTATCTGGTCGTATAACATTATTTATTTGTCCTATGGTAAGCACGCGCGCTCGCGCTGGAGCCGCCGCGCCGCGCATCTATCTACCGCTATGGCCAGTATAATGGCGTCGTCTATTGTTTTGTTTCATATATCTACTGTATATACAATACAACATATTCCTATGTGAGATTAGAAGAGATATAATATATATTTTTGTGAAAGGCCACGCGAAATAACTTTTGTGTATATCGATGGTAGAAAGTACAAGTACCAAAATGTGTCCCAGCTGTTAATGAAGTATAGAATATAGCGCGTGCGTCTATTCATGCAGAATATTTTGACGTTGTTATTGTTTGTGTACATCAGGAATGTAATAGATGAACTTAGGTTTTAAAATTATATCGGCATAATTATTGTTATAAATTTATAATCATTAGACTTGTTGAGTAGCAGTGAGAAGTAAAATATTTATTTATTCTGTTATGGTTTCCATCTTACGGTTGCTGTAGCTACATTACTTTATCGGTGATGATTTATTATGTAATTCTAAGTTGTTAAAATGTAAATCAAGCCATAATAATTGAGAATATATTCTTTTGAGAAAGAGAATCTTTTATTTTTTATAATAAGAAACATACAATTTAGGTGGAACCATCAGTACTGGTATCTGTGTCGTGGCCGGTACCCTGAGCCACTGTCGTCGTAGCCCCTGTATCCTCTGTTGTCACTCCGATCGTAGTTCCTGTCTCTATTGCCATCCCGCTGGTACGGGTGGTTCCGCCTGTTACCGCGGCGGTCGTTCCGACGGGCCGAGTTGGGGACCCACCACTGGTCTAACACCGGCGGCGTAGAGGGCAACTCATTAAATACTTTCATAAAATCTTCATCTTTCTCAGTAAACCTATCTTTTAGTTCTTCCTCACATTTGGCTAAGAATTCTTTATCTTCAGCTGATAGTGTATCATCAGCCATCTTTAATCTGATATATTTACTGGGTACTCAGTCAGGGAATTAAGAACTGAAAATAAACAAATAATCAATTTTACATTCTACTATACATATTGACTAGTGAAGAAACTATGATATACCCAATTCATTTACTTGAAACTACCAGCAACAGCAGTAACAAACACAAATTTCCCCAGTACCATTATTTTTGAGAAATTGCAACAAAACTGTAACGTTCTTACTAAAGCAAATCTGAGCACAATAAGCTATGTAGATGTTAAAAGGACACTTATAGTACCCATATTATGTATGTACACAGGTTAAAGTTTAATATTGATTGCCACACTTTTGGGTAAAAATGTAGTAAAGATCAAAACAACAAAGGAAAGCAAGAAAAACGAGGACATGGGGAAGTATGCACATCATTTTAACCTTTTGACTGCCACACATCAAAAAAACAAAAATGTGCCCTCTGTGTCAAAGTCTGTCCATGTAGTCGAACCATGGCGTGCTGGGCACATTTTGGTTTGTCATCTATACATGACTGTGGAGGTCAAAAGGTTAAATAAACCAAATGTCAGTGTTCTGAAAAGATTTTTATAGGATTTGTTGCACTGATGAAAGAAACATTCTAAATAATGGCTTAGTTTTGAAGTTGCCTATTATTATAATATAATAAACATTCTTATTGTCAAGAATTGGGAAATATTTTACAAATAATGAATGTCCGTGACTACCGCCGGACCACCAAAGCCAATCGCTTCCATATTTTGTAAATAATTAGTACTCAATTGGTACTAATTAGTACTCGAACCACAAAATTGGTACCTTAGTAGTTTTCGAGAAAATCGACTTTGAAGGTGGTCCGGCGGTAGTCACGCTCCCTTCAGCAGGACCACCATGAGCGCCGAATAAGGGGGCACGCTACAGCTATTCTAAGTATACAAATAATTGGTACCCATAAATATGATTTATTTCGTAAAAAAAACATAACTCTAACATTTGTATTTACCGAGAAATCAACGATGATAACTTTCTCGCAATTGTTCAGCAGGACCACGATTTTGAATGTTGATTCTAAGTTAGAGAAGCTTGTCGCTTTCCTCAAACCTACATAAAAAATTAGTACCCTGCAAGATAAAATTAGTACCTACCCAAAATTCAAAACTAGTACTCCAGTAGTTTACGAGATATACCATGCCATTGGTGGGGTGGCGGTAGTCACGGTGCCAAATTTTCATTTCAAGATTTCCCTATTAAAAACTCGGTGATTTCTTCCCAGAGAAATTAGCTTTCATTACTTTCCATACAGTCAAACGGGGTGAATAGGGATGCAGGGGTGAATCGGGACGAAACTTTAAAAGCGATTTTAACATTGAAATAATATAGTTTGTTGCCAAAAAGGTGTCTAATGTGTTTATTGTATTATAATTAACGATTAAGTGTCCTTTTCGGCAACAAACTGTATTATTTCAATGCTAAAATCCATTTTAAAGTTTCGTCCCGATTCACCCCTGCATCCCTATTGACCCTATTCACCCCGTTTGACGGTACTATAAATCTCCGCATATAACCCGACCAAATTAAGTTGTCAATGGTAATGGCGCCGATTCCCTTGTTCACAAGCACAACTTAATTTGGTCGGGTTATACGCGGAGATTTAGTATGGAAAAGTAATGAAAGCTAATTTCTCTTAGGCTAAGAACTCACGGAGCGATTTTCGCCCGCGTCCGCTGCGGTTGCGGGCCCGCAGCTTCTGTAGAATGCAAATATTTATATAAAAAATTAAATCACATTTCACGACGCGTTTTACGCCCGCGGTGTTCGCGGTTGTATGCGGCTCCCGCTGTACCGGCGGGCAACTAGTAGAATCGCGCGGGCCGCGGTTACCCGCAGCCTCGGCGGGTGGCGCCCGCGCGCTTTGCGATCGGTTGGCGGGCAACCGCGGGGGCCGGCGGGCGGCGCGGCGGGAGAAACAGAGATCCGGCCATTTTGCACGGCCGCGCGAATAACCGGTCTCGTGAGTTTTGAAATAAAACCGCAGATCCACGACCGCGGCGGTTGCGGGCGAAAATCGCTCCGTGAGTTCTTAGCCTTAAAATACAACACTTAGGAATCTGAATTTTTGGTCGCTAAAACTTCTTTATGGGTACTAATTTTTGTATAAATTAGGGAAGAAATCACCGAGTTTTTAATAGGGAAATCTTGAAATGAAAATTTGGCACCGTGACTACCGCCACCCCACCAATGGCATGGTATATCTCGTAAACTACTGGAGTACTTACTAGTTTTGAATTTTAGGTACTAATTTTATCTTGCAGGGTACAAATTTTTTATGTAGGTTTGAGGAAAGCGACAAGCTTCTCTAACTTGGAATCAACATTCAAAATCGTGGTCCTGCTGAACAATTGCGAGAAAGTTATCATCGTTGATTTCTCGGTAAATACAAATGTTAGAGATCTGTTTTTTTTACGAAATAAATCATATTTATGGGTACAAATTATTTGTATACTTAGAATAGCTGTAGCGTGCCCCCTTTTTCGGCGCTCATGGTGGTCCTGCTGAAGGGAGCGTGACTACCGCCGGACCACCTTCAAAGTCGATTTTCTCGAAAACTCCTAAGGTACCAATTTTGTGGTTCGAGTACTAATTAGTACCAATTGAGTACTAATAATTTACCAAATATGGAAGAGATTGGCAATGGTGGGGCGGCGGTAGTCACGGACCTAATAATGAGCACAAAATGCCTTGTTGTAATGGACAACACAATATGCAATTATAGATCTAGACCATAGGTTCTCTGCCCTCGTGGGCATTTGAGACTCAGGGGGGCAGTAGAAGACCTAGAGAAAATCATATATCCTATCTTACGACTATATGATATTACACATTTAATTATAATTGTGGCAATAGTTGTTTCAGAGTCGAGACATATTATGGTAAGTAAAAAAATTAGGGGCTATGGAAAAAAAAAAATCTCAAAGTGGGCAAAATAAGGTTGAGAACCTATGAACTAGACAGACAAAACAACCTAACCCACAAATCAATCCCACAAACCCTAGAATACTGATAATATTTACAATGTTCGCTGATTAGACTTGTTAGGATGAGACCATAAAATGTTTTAGATGGCTCTACCAAACTAGGGTAGATGGGTTCAAAGACAAATCCAATATATGCTCCACAATCCGGACATACACATGGCTTCCAAAGATAACCAGGAAACCAAGATGTACTTTCCTCCCACTGCAATTAATTTATTATGTTATAGCCGTCTTAATATCATGAATTGAGACAGTGCATAAATAAATATTACCTCCCCAGTTGGAACACAAGTAGAATATGTAAATGATACCAGTGGATAATGGAAAAACACATCAGTGGCAAACACCTGCACTAGGACGTCGTCTTTGTAAAACAAAGTATCATTGAAAGAATATCGAGCTTTCGGACTTGACTTCGAAATTATAGAGCCGCTTGATGTAACGTCGCCGCCACAGTTCCGGCACAGAATATTCCCTGAAATAACAACAATACGTTCTGCAGTCCGTACGATCACGAATAAACTGTCAACCAGTTATCTATTTGTTTATCTACCCATATTCTGCGGCATCAGGTGAGCGTCTTCAAATGCAATCACAGAAGCTATAACAAAAATTAGATACGAAACATTAAAATGAATTATGAACGTCATAATACCTTAATTTTGCACAACAGAACTCTATAAAGATTTACAGTAGAGAAAAAATTTAAACACGAATTATTACAATCGTATCAATCCTTGTGATTATAAATGATATAAATCTAATCTATCTAACACTGAAATAAAATGACTCAACTGAAGCACAGAACACATATACTCCTAGCGGAGTATATGTGTTCTGTTTCTCTTTTCAGCACACTCCTAGGGCGCTTTCCGAATTAGCTATAATCGCTCACAGCGCTCACATCATCTCACGTTCCGATTTAGATGTCACGATTATGACAGCTGAGAGCTGTCAACAATTCGGAACGCCCGTGAGCCCGCTCACAGTGCTTACTCAATGTAAAAACGATATTATTACAGTATTTCTTTGTATAAACACCACATTTCTTCTTCTTTGGTTAGGTGGCGACTATCAGCCAAAAGCACAATTTCGAAAATGCCACGTTTGTTTAATTTTATGATAAAATGCAAATCAAAACAAAACACACACTGACACATCCTCACACACACACTGTCATTTTTGACAGCGCTCACGGTGATATTATTCTAGGGCATGGTCGGCGTTATCGCAAGATGGCGCATGTCATGACGTCATCTATGACGATTCACGAAACGTCGTTATCGCGCTCACGCTAATTCGGTACGGGTTTAAGCACGCTCACATCGATTATTTCCCATCTCGGAACGCAGGGCTAGCTTTTCAGTCTATCAAAAAGTACTCTGTGTGGTGACACTGGCTGGTGACACCACTGACACTGACACCAGGTGCCACATTGACAGTGACAACAAACAGTGACATGTGACTTGACATGACTATAATGGGGGTGTGTCGTGTCACTGACCTCTATAATACAATAAAGGCCGCAGCACACTTGTAACACCCGATGCCATCCCACGCTTACTTATTGTCCAAATGACGAAAATATCTCAACGCAACGTGATGAAAAATGTGGCTAATGAGTAAGCTTCATTGATGTCGCGTAACGTGGTGTGTTATAAGTGTGTTTCCGCCTTTATAGAGGTCAGTGGAGTGTATTGACACAGAATAAGTAGGTGTTGTTTCTAATAATGTCAATGTGTTTCTATCACAGAACTTGAAATTCGACTACGGTAATATGACTTTTTTTATATAATTCGCACACCTAGATCTAGGCCTGTGTCCCAGCAGTGGGAACATTATAGGCTGATTATGATGATGATGATGACACCTAGATCTAAAGAGAGCTAACTCTAAAATCTCAATTTTTGAGGTATGCATACCATCGAATTCCCTAACTCACTACCTAGCGACCAACAAAACAGATTCAAAAATAGTTCCATTACTCAACTTAAAAAGTATTGATCAATACAGCAAACTCCTGCAGTGCATATGGACATAGTAATCAGTTTTTCAACTTTCCTGAAAAAAGTATTTTTTTGAGTTAATCGCTGTTTAGATCTAGGTGTGCGTTAAGTGCAAGTTGTCCATGTCGAGCTTAGAGAATAGAGCTTTAGGTTAAATGCTTGGTGTCGAGTTGTCCGAATCGAGCTGTGTTTGATTTGTTCCGGGGACGAGGTCTCGGTGTTCGAGTTGTTGTAGAATCATCGAGATTTGCTAAGCGTGTGGAACTGACTATGCGGTTGGTTTTAAACATTTTATTTAGCTTGCCGTTTGTTATTTATTTGGGTATAATTTAGTACTTGAAATTGTACCCCCTTCCTGTTGGCTGATTGATCTGATATTTGGTACACACCTATAATTTTGATGACAATATAATTTAATTTAAGGGGGAAGCGCTAAGGTAGCCCGCGAAATTCAAATTTTCATACGTTTTTTGCAATTTGCTGGTCAGTATTAAGTTGTACGTTGATTAAAATATGATTCGCGACCGTAACAAATATCAGAATTATAATCATTAGGATCAGTAATAAAACTTGTTAAGTTAGTATATTTCTAAAATGTCAAGATTTCATGAAATGAGAGTTGTATTGATTTTTTCTACATACTCATACTCTAATCCTCTCGTTAGAGAGTAGTTTATTCCTTGCTATCAAAAAGGGTTACAAGCTCTGTGCTTGCTATAATCTGTCTACAAAGCAAAGACTACAATATGATGCTGTATAAGGGCGCTTTCCGAATTAGCTATAATCGCTCACAGCGCTCACATCATCTCACATGCGTTTCGATTTAGATATCACGATTATGACAGCTGAGAGCTGTCAACAATTCGGAACGCCCGTGAGCGCGCTCACAGTGCTTACTCAATGTAAAAACGATATTATTACAGTATTTCTTTGTATAAACACTACATTTCTTCTTCTTTGGTTAGGTGGCGACTATCAGCCAGAAGCACAATAAAATTTCGTAAATGCCACGTTAGTTTAATTTTATGATAAGATGCAAATCAAAACAAAACACACACTGACATTTCCTCATACAAACACTGTCATTTTTGACAGCGCTCACGGTGATATTATTCTAGGGCATGGTCGGCGTTATCGCAAGATGGCGCATGTCATGACGTCATCTATGACGATTCACGGAACGTCGTTATCGCGCTCACGCTAATTCGGTACGGGTTTAAGCACGCTCACATCGATTATTTCCCAACTCGGAACGCAGGGTAAAAGTAGGTATAAAATGCATGGACGTAAAAAATGTGAACAACGTGACAGTTGACTTGACAGTGACATCAAAATGTGACATTGGTAGGATTGATTAATTTGACATTTTGTTATCAATTTCGCATCGTCGACGTATCACTGAGTATTTTTTACTGCAAATGTAAATTAAATATTTAAATACTGTTTCATTTCCAAAATGTCTGAAAATGTGAATATTGATCTCTCAGGAGAAATTAATGCCACCATAGAAAAGAAAGGATTTATAATACAAAAGTATGTCAATGATATGGAATTGTAAGTCTTAACAAAAACAATGCTACGTGGTGTTTTCTTTGCTTCGAGATTTGTTTAGGCTACATCATTCGTCAATATAACACGCTATGAGTAAAATTCTGATTGGATCTGATATTCGTGAAATGGTACTATTCATTTAAAAACGATAGACGACATTAATTGCTTCTTAGCTTTGTTGTTATGAGAATGTATTTATAGAAAAGAAAGATTTACGTACGACTTCCTGCTATGAAAACTACAGGTGACGTATATTGTGAAGTCCAACTTTAAACAAGTTTATTCAAACACACCACCTAGTGCTTAATTTTAGTATTTCTTTCATACTAACAAACCTTCCTTTCTAAATGTAATTGCTAATTGTTTGCTCTTTTAAGACTCATATTAAAAATAAAACTTTTGTGAAGGTTGCTTCAGCATGTCCGCAGCGGAGCTGGACCAGCACTACTCATGGGGGTTCTTGCATCACGCAGACCTTGGACGCAGTTTGTTGCCACTGATAACTTCAAGGTTGTTATGATAGTTTATTGATTATTTTCAGTTACCCATGAATAGCATTCAAATCAATTATTTCCAATCTTACACTAGTTTCATCATACTGGATAATTGTAATAACTTACTTACTGGGACATATAGTTTTTACTTTTTTACCAATACTATTATTCAGTATGAATTATGGGCAAATCAAAATTTAAAAAAATACATATATATTATATTTTTTTGTATTATTTTTGTCATTGTGCTAAAAAAAGATTCAGTAAGTACGATTTTTTTTTTCTCTGTACAAAGTTATTTTATTTTTGTTAAATGATGTACAATTTTATAAAAAATCAATTGTTAGCATTTACCGATATTTATAACTTCATTGCAGTTGGCAGCATTCTATATTTGTATTGCGCACTATAATATTTCCTGTGTACTTCAGGACCGTAATTCAGTCAGGAGGATTTCATTATTTCATACAAACATAAACTCACACGTTTTTTAGGCAGAAAGTACAGAAGGGGCCTACTAGGATCCGTACATACTCCTTTTGCATTATTATTTATTACTGTTATGTAAATAATCAACAGGTTTTCAAAAAGGGCTTTTTTTTAATAACAGTAAGGCCACGATAAAATCTCATCGCGTTATTTTATCGCGCACTGTATTTTCAACCCTCGGTGTTGATAGGAGCGTCGAGCGTGGAGAATCTAACAGAGCGCATCCCAGTGCGCAGCGCGTCAAAAGAAGACACTGTTGGATTTTCCAGTCTCGGCGCTAAACAGTGCGTTGAAAATCCAGTGCGCGAAAAAAAATCGCCGCGGGAAAAACGCGCCCTTGCAAATCGGGTCTTATACTTTAATCCTTTTGTTGTAGGCTCCTCCATCAATACCTCGGTTATCACGACGTTTTTATAGAAATGTGGAGTACTTTCAAGCAAACTACCTGATGGTATTTCTTGGATTGTTCGCATATTGCCTGTAAGTAGAATTTTATGTATATGAAATAATTTCTAGTCGAAATTGGCAACTCGACATCCGCGTGCTAAGTCTGGTGCTGAAACTGGCAAAAAAAAATTATTACTTAATCTCCAAACAAAAAAATCAACGTTTCTTTACATAACATCACGCCTGTATTCCTCGAAAGGCTGAGCAGAGCTGTACCTGCTGTAGTACCCTACCCTCACATTTCGCCAGTTATGTTTAAGTCCCATGTAATAGGGACGTTTATTGAAAATGGCTTCTCAAGAAGCATAGTGTACACCACACGCGCTCAGTCTCGAAATCCCGTTCGACTTTTCGAACGAGAATGAATCTCGAAAAAATGCTCGACATCTCGAATCGAGATTGCATTCCCTAGGTAGGACAAAGTTAATATTTGTTTTAATAATGTCATTTATCCATTTTAGAATAACTTCACCTCTTCTGTTGGTTGCTATGGTGGCCAGTTTCTTTGGATATAGAAAACTTACATCTGGGCCGAACACTTGGAAGGTGAGATTCCCTATTATCTAGAAACTAATTATTGCAGAATAGAAGGAAGGAATGTACAAAATGTAATGTTACCTACTATTTTTTGTTTCAGCCAAAAGTAAGTTGCTTAGACTATTTCCATTTCATGAGTGATTTGGCTTTTCCTAACTTTGAAGGAACATATAATTAACACAAGTACATACTTGAAAAATGTGACGTTTTCTAATCTATGACTATGTTTATGTAAAGTCAAGGAAAATATTTCTTAAGCAAATTGACTACCAACTTAAATTGTCCGTACAACGCTACAAGGTTCTTTTGGCGCGTGGCAATAATGGGAACTAACGGCATTATCTTGTTTTGTCTATACAGTTTCTGTGACAATTTTACCGACGATGACGTGTTCACGTGTAGTTTACAGTCCGTTCAGTTATTTTTACCTGTGACAGCAGCAACCCTAATCTAACGAGAACAAATATCACAATGATTTTGTCAGTGACAGCAACCCAACAGAGAGAGATAATGAGATTAAAAATCATTATGATTTGGACCGTGATCAGAGGTAAAAAAACCGGGCAAGAGCGAGTCGGACTTGCGCACCGAGGGTTCCGTACCATCATAATATGTTTTGAAATTTTCATCGGCGAGACCTATATTTGTCAGAGAATTTTAAGACTGCACGCTGTGTTGTAGAATATTGCAGTTTTAGGTCAGCGCCATCTTTTGATTGATAGTGGAACTAATGTAACTTTTGTTGATGATTTCTGAAAATGTGTGGTATTTAGAGATTTTGTTTTATTTTTCCTATAATCTTTACATAAACTTCTATCACATAAAATAATTGTCGGTTTTTTTTTCATTTTTCATCAAAAGTCGAAAACTATGCGGCCTAACAAAAAAAGAAAAAATGTTTGAGACTGTGCAAACTGCGCTCTTTCATATGATACCCCACATGCCCTAGTAGCCCCACTTCGAATTTTTCAGACTCCCTTTTAGTCCCTGTTGCAAAAAATGTTCATATACTTTGATTTCTTTCTTATTTGAAAAATAGTTGGGCAAACGTCATCTAAAACTATTCCAAATTTCAAGTTGATAGCATTTATAGTTCTTGAGATAACCAGCTGTGATAGACAGACAGACAGAGTCTTACCATAAGGGTTCCGTTTTACCATTTTGGTACGGAACCCTAAAAACTGAACGGACTGTACCAACAACGCCCCTTGTCAATGTCATTCAGGCGCCAGAGGATCCTTGATCGGTTGTTTTCTAGTGGGCCACTCCACTAAATGAAAAGCTGGTTCTTTTGCGGCGTACAGTTTAATCTTCTTTACAATATTTGCAATTAATAATTTTGAAAGTTATAAGAAATAAAAAAGCTCATCACCGTGCAGTGGCTGTCAACGCAATCCACAGATAAAAAATATTCTTCGCGCTCCCGCGCTCCTGTTGACATTAGCCATGTTCGGATATGGCTTCAACATCTTCCCCCCCCTCGAAAGCTTCAGGGTTTCGAGGCTCTGCGGCTGAAGTCGGCTCGGATAGAGAGCAAAGATTATGAACAGCTCGTCTGAAAGTGCCCTTCGAAGTGTAGACGTCCGCTACTCGTGCTGTTCCATCAGTCCCGCGATACAGCTTAGAAATCCGCGCCATACTCCATTTCAATGGCGGGGCGTTTGGGTTCTTGATAATGACTAAGTCGCCTTCCTGGAGTCCTCTTTGCGAGATCCGCCATTTGTGTTTTTGCTGCAACTCGCTTAGGTATTCGTTTCTCCACCTTTCCCAGAAATGTTGCCGCATTTGATCTAATCTTCGGTATCTGTCCAGTCTATTGGTGTTTGCATTGGTTAAGGTTTCCGATGGGAACGAAGTTAATGGCCTGCCGATCAGGAAGTGCGCGGGTGTCAAAGGATTCAGGTCATTAGGATCAGATGATAGAGGGCTCAATGGACGTGAGTTCAGGATTGCCTCAATTTGCACAAACAACGTTGATAACTCCTCAAACGTAAGATGTTTATCACCTAGAATCCTAGTAGTATGGTATTTAGCAGACTTAACGCCTGCCTCCCAAAGCCCACCAAAGTGGGGAGAGTAAGCTGGCGAAAATTTAAACGTAATGCCTTCGTCGGCAGCAAAACCGGTAACGCATTCATTGCTCGATTTTAAAAACTTTGCTAATTCATTGTTTGCACCGACAAAATTTGTCCCGTTATCGCAGTACAATTCCAAGGGCTTTCCTCTGCGGGATATAAAACGCCTCAAGCACAAAATGAAAACATCGGACGTGAGGTCGCTTGCTACCTCTAAATGCACAGCCTTGGTGCTGAAGCAAACGAATATACACATGTAGCACTTGGTGATTTTACACCCACGACCTTTGCGATCGGTGATGTGGAACGGCCCGGCAAAATCAACACCACTTACCTGGAACGGAACACTTGGAGTAACTCTTGAAGCAGGTAGGTTTCCCATTATGGGATTAACGGTTTTAGCTTTTATGATTCTACACAGCTTACAATTGTTAACAGTTTTCCTAGCTAATATTCTACCTCTCAAAGGCCAATATTTATTTCTTAAGTCATTGAGCAACAATTGAGGTCCGCAATGCAAAAGTTTTTTATGGTAATGAATGAATAACAATTTCGTAAAATTGTGATTAGTATCTAATAATATCGGATGTTTTTTATTGCAGGTTTCAATTGAATTTTGGATACGGCCACCTACACAGAGTATGCCATCATCATTGAGGAATGGACTGAGAGATAACAAATTGGATTTCGACGGTAAGTCACGCTTATGTTTAATCAATTTTATTTCATTAGGAAAACATTCATATTGATGTTGTTTTAATAAAACATTTAATGCAGCATCCAATTCACCAGGTGTGAATGGACCAGTAGTAACCTTGGCCAGTTTATATCGCTTGTAGTTTATGTAACGTAGAACATAGGCTATAGATCTTTGCATAGTAACAAAGTTGGAAATTCTTTCAAAATCTATCAGTCTAGGACGAGCTGCTAAAACAGTGCTGCTGCTAGACTGCAGCGTAATTGTAGTTGCCCTTTTGTTAGTTTTGATTTCAGGCAACTCGGAGATACCTTTGCTATTAGTAGTCAGAGGCCACTTACTCGAGTCCTCAGATAAAAACAATGGGCCTTCCCACCAACGTTTAGCTAAATGAATTGACTTAGGATTTAACCCTCTAGACGCTAGATCAGCAGGATTTGTTTCGCCAGGAACATGTCTCCAAGTACCTGACTTAGTCAATTCTTGGATTTCACCAACACGGTTCGACACAAAGGGTTTTAGATTGCAGGCCTGAGCTGACAACCAACCCAGGACCACTGTTGAATCCGTCCAATGAAAAACTGAGTCAAATTTACAGCGTAGCGCTTTTAAAACCTTATTACTCAGGCGTGCGGAAAGCAATGCACCACACAGCTCGAGTCTAGGTATGGTTGCAGACTTTACTGGTGCAACCTTAGTTTTACCACAAAGTAATCTGACGAGAGTACGCCCGGAACTGTCAACCGAGCGAAGATAAATGGCAGAGGCATAGGCAACTTGGGAAGCATCTGAGAATGAGTGAAGCTCAATTCTAATTGGCTCGTTGATGAGAACACGTCTAGGAATTTCAATTTTTGAGAGAGTTTCCAAATTGCTTAAGAAACTTGTCCATTCCTTTTGTGTTGCATTATCCACAGGCTCATCCCAATCTAAATTCGATAGCCATAGCTTTTGTAGGATTATTTTTGGGACGATAGTACATAAACCAAGTAAACCCAGTGGGTCAAATAACTTAGCCGAGTTGGACAAAATGGAGCGTTTAGTTGCGACTTGTTCACATTGTATGTTAACTGAAAAACGGAAGACATCTTGGGCCGGATCCCACTTTAATCCTAACACGCTTGAAGTTTGAGAGCTTAAATCTAAGTCTTTTATTGATGAAGGGTTAGAATCGTCATGAATCGCGGATGGTGAGTTGGTACGCCATTTGCGTAGAGGAAGACAAGCTGCATTGAGAATTGAAGTTACTGACTCTATAATAGTCCGTAAATCCCTTTCAGTTTCAGCTCCTGAGAGGAAATCGTCGACATAGAAGTCCCTTTTTATAATATTCGATATTTTATCGTCCTTGCATTCTTTGGCCAACTGTACCAAACACCTCGTGCTTAAAAATGGAGCCGACGCCGTTCCGTATGTCACGGTATTTAATTGAAAGATCTTGATCGGCTCTGACGGATCTTCACGCCATAAAATCTGTTGCAACATTCGCTGACTTGGATCCACCAGTATTTGGCGGTACATTTTTTCCACATCTGCAGAGACCACATACCGATATTGTCTGTACCTCAACAGAATTGAAAAGAGATCATCCTGCACTACTGGTCCGACATGTTGTATATCGTTGAACGATACTCCAGTAGACGTTTTTGCTGAGGCGTCAAAAACAACACGTAGTTTAGTGGTCTCACTAGTTTCTCGTATTACTGCATGATGTGGGAAATGGCAACCAAATACAGATTTTCTGGTTAATTGAGTCATATGACCTAAGCTTTCATACTCGCGCATAAAATCATCATACTGTTGTTTCAAAGTTGGTTTGTTTTTCAATTTCCTCTCCAGTTGAAACAACCTTTTTTCAGCCATGTTGTACGAATCGCCCAACATCTCTATAGAATTTTTTAAGCGGAATTTTAACACAAAATCTGCCGTCACTCATGTGAAATGTAGTGTCGTTAAACAACTTCTCACAATCATTACCATCGTGGTCGATGTTCGAAGGAATCTCTTCGAGTTCCCAGAACTTAGCTAATTGATCTTTAATTTCTTGTGAAAAATGACAATGTAATTTTTTACTATTACTATTGTAGTGGCTTCCCCCCGTGGGACCAGCCACTATCCACCCTAGGTGAGTTTTTTGTAGTATTGGCCTTTGTGATCCCAAACTAACTCTAGCCGTTTGAATCAGGTCCCAAAATATATCGGCGCCTAGCAATAAGTCTATTTCGGCTGGTAAATAAAACTTAGGGTCAGCAAGTTGGATGTTACTAGGAATATTTAATTCTTGCACACGAATTGCAGTATGGGGCAAACTATCAGTAATTTGAGGTAAAACAAAACATTTGACAGACCTGCTGAATGATTTGTGCATAGAATGTATTTCTATATTGCAATGCTCTGTAACATTCAATACTGTGTTGCCTAAACCAGAAACACAATGATAATAGCTTTTTTCCTTACAGGTACCAATTATTTTCTGAGCTTTCTCACTTATGAAAGATGTTTGACTGCCGCAGTCCAGTAAAGCCCTCAAAATAAAAAACTTGTCATCGACTGTCACCTTGACCAACGCAGTGGATAGAAGAGCTTGATTGGTGGAGACAGCAGACATCGAAATGGACGTGGAGGGACCGGATGCTGCAGCGGACTCACCTACAGGTAAGTTAGTTTCAACCCTTTTGGAGTTATTATCACCTGTAGACGTATTACTAGATGTAGAAGTAGATGATGGTTGCTCATTCTGTTGTGTATTCTGTGGAAGACTTTGTTTGTGTAGGAGAGTGTTGTGCCTTCTCCGGCATATTCTACAACCACTTAGCCTACACTGGAATGCCTTATGACCTCCCTGGAAACAGTTACTGCATACCTTTAACAATGCAATTTGTGAGATTCGTTCCTCAACAGGAAAAGATTTAAGTTTAGTACACTCATAAAGCTTATGATCTTGTTTACAGAGAACACACTGTTTGTTACTGGAAGAGGAATCAACAGCAGATGAAATAAATGATTTTGTTTTGGGCAAACTGTGACGTTTTTCATTTTTCACAATCCTACCAACATTAACTGTTTCCATGACTGTAGCTCGTTTACGAAGAAAATAATAAAATTGTTCTAAAGTTGGCGATTCCTGATCACTCCTAAACTCCTCCCATTTTCTGGCAGTTACGCAGTCTAATTTTGTTGAGGCCAGGTAAATAATAAGTGTATCCCACTTGTCTGTGGGTTCCCCTAGTAAATTCAACGCACTTAGATTTTTAGATAAAGAATCAATTAAATTGTGTATACCCACATCCGATTCCTTATGTAAGGATTCAATCGAGAACAAACACTTAATGTGTTCATTTATTAAAGGACGCTTGTTATCGTATCGCTGGCAGAGTAAATCCCATGCGATTGAATAGTTGTTTGATGATATAGATACAGAGCTTATGACTGAAGAAGCAGCGCCCTCTAGGTAAGATTTAAGATAGTGGAACTTATTTACATCATCAATGGTTTCATTGTTATGAATTAGCGATAAGTATATATCCCTAAAGGAAAGCCACTTGGTTGATTCACCATTAAACGTAGCAATTTTAATTGGTGGTAGTTTTAAACCATGTGATATTTTGGATATTGAGTTGGACGAGGACTCAACTCTGTCATGATCCTTTTCAATGTTGTCTAACATGGTTTGTGCTTTAGCAATCAACTTGAAGAATATATTTTCTGTAACTTCACGCTCACTAATTTGCTTGTCCGAGTCTTCATCCAACATTTCAATTTGCGATTGAATATCATCAAAGGTGCAAGACAGATCTCGTAACTTATTTAATCTTAGAGGTAATTCTTTAATATCTAACTTGCTTGATTCTATATATTTTTCAAATAATGTTAAACGAGCTCTGATATTGCCTCTCTGTTTGATCAAATCCTTTAAATCCAACATGATGCCGGTGCAAACACGTAAACACAACTATCACAAAGTTACCTTTATGTTAATAAAATGATAAATAAACAATGAATGGGTATGTTACGATACTCCTTTGCGAAGATCATAAACCGGTTTGACAGCTGACGTCGGCGCGATGCGATCGCGCGCAGCCGCACGGTGATCGACACGGTGCTAGTTGGAATGCACGGATCAACACGCTGCGGATTTAATTGTTAAAATCTCGCAAGCCTACTCCCAGAGCGTATCTGAAATCATCAGTAACCTTGCATAAGAATACGTTTTAAGTAGTTACGTGAAGGGAATATAAGTACCTACTTTGGATTAGGATGAATAATGTGGGACAAGAACTCGACACAACAAACACTTATTGTTGGAATGCTAGTAGGTAGATGAATAATTGTCACAAACACAAGATCTTATGAAAATCGTTAAAAAATGGGTTATTACTTGAATAACACCATTAAGAACAACAAATTAATACTGTTCTGTAGAATTTATGGGGTATAAGCCGCAATTTACAAAGTTTTGTACATAAGTGGATACATACCTATTTCGAATTGCGGATACCGTACTTTTGATATAGTCATCGACTCATCGCAATTACCAACGATGTCTACACAAATTAAAGCACAAAGGGATAGATCAAAGGATAGAAAGTGGAAATATAGGTGCACTTCCCTCGGAAATGATGGCTGCAGCTTCTGGCTGGCGAGTTTCTCGAGGTTTGTTCCTTCCTTTGTATCTCGAAGCTCGAATGACCGACCGTTGCGACGAAATTTTCGTACTTTTCTGGTCGGATCACGTCGGGGTCACCAAATGATCGGTTGTTTTCTAGTGGGCCACTCCACTAAATGAAAAGCTGGTTCTTTTGCGGCGTACAGTTTAATCTTCTTTACAATATTTGCAATTAATAATTTTGAAAGTTATAAGAAATAAAAAAGCTCATCACCGTGCAGTGGCTGTCAACGCAATCCACAGATAAAAAATATTCTTCGCGCTCCCGCGCTCCTGTTGACATTAGCCATGTTCGGATATGGCTTCAACATCTTCCCCCCCCTCGAAAGCTTCAGGGTTTCGAGGCTCTGCGGCTGAAGTCGGCTCGGATAGAGAGCAAAGATTATGAACAGCTCGTCTGAAAGTGCCCTTCGAAGTGTAGACGTCCGCTACTCGTGCTGTTCCATCAGTCCCGCGATACAGCTTAGAAATCCGCGCCATACTCCATTTCAATGGCGGGGCGTTTGGGTTCTTGATAATGACTAAGTCGCCTTCCTGGAGTCCTCTTTGCGAGATCCGCCATTTGTGTTTTTGCTGCAACTCGCTTAGGTATTCGTTTCTCCACCTTTCCCAGAAATGTTGCCGCATTTGATCTAATCTTCGGTATCTGTCCAGTCTATTGGTGTTTGCATTGGTTAAGGTTTCCGATGGGAACGAAGTTAATGGCCTGCCGATCAGGAAGTGCGCGGGTGTCAAAGGATTCAGGTCATTAGGATCAGATGATAGAGGGCTCAATGGACGTGAGTTCAGGATTGCCTCAATTTGCACAAACAACGTTGATAACTCCTCAAACGTAAGATGTTTATCACCTAGAATCCTAGTAGTATGGTATTTAGCAGACTTAACGCCTGCCTCCCAAAGCCCACCAAAGTGGGGAGAGTAAGCTGGCGAAAATTTAAACGTAATGCCTTCGTCGGCAGCAAAACCGGTAACGCATTCATTGCTCGATTTTAAAAACTTTGCTAATTCATTGTTTGCACCGACAAAATTATCGTAACACATATACTCCTAGCGGAGTATATGTGTTCTGTTTCTCTTTTCAGCACACTCCTAGGGCGCTTTCCGAATTAGCTATAATCGCTCACAGCGCTCACATCATCTCACGTTCCGATTTAGATGTCACGATTATGACAGCTGAGAGCTGTCAACAATTCGGAACGCCCGTGAGCCCGCTCACAGTGCTTACTCAATGTAAAAACGATATTATTACAGTATTTCTTTGTATAAACACCACATTTCTTCTTCTTTGGTTAGGTGGCGACTATCAGCCAAAAGCACAATTTCGAAAATGCCACGTTTGTTTAATTTTATGATAAAATGCAAATCAAAACAAAACACACACTGACACATCCTCACACACACACTGTCATTTTTGACAGCGCTCACGGTGATATTATTCTAGGGCATGGTCGGCGTTATCGCAAGATGGCGCATGTCATGACGTCATCTATGACGATTCACGAAACGTCGTTATCGCGCTCACGCTAATTCGGTACGGGTTTAAGCACGCTCACATCGATTATTTCCCATCTCGGAACGCAGGGCTAGCTTTTCAGTCTATCAAAAAGTACTCTGTGTGGTGACACTGGCTGGTGACACCACTGACACTGACACCAGGTGCCACATTGACAGTGACAACAAACAGTGACATGTGACTTGACATGACTATAATGGGGGTGTGTCGTGTCACTGACCTCTATAATACAATAAAGGCCGCAGCACACTTGTAACACCCGATGCCATCCCACGCTTACTTATTGTCCAAATGACGAAAATATCTCAACGCAACGTGATGAAAAATGTGGCTAATGAGTAAGCTTCATTGATGTCGCGTAACGTGGTGTGTTATAAGTGTGTTTCCGCCTTTATAGAGGTCAGTGGAGTGTATTGACACAGAATAAGTAGGTGTTGTTTCTAATAATGTCAATGTGTTTCTATCACAGAACTTGAAATTCGACTACGGTAATATGACTTTTTTTATATAATTCGCACACCTAGATCTAGGCCTGTGTCCCAGCAGTGGGAACATTATAGGCTGATTATGATGATGATGATGACACCTAGATCTAAAGAGAGCTAACTCTAAAATCTCAATTTTTGAGGTATGCATACCATCGAATTCCCTAACTCACTACCTAGCGACCAACAAAACAGATTCAAAAATAGTTCCATTACTCAACTTAAAAAGTATTGATCAATACAGCAAACTCCTGCAGTGCATATGGACATAGTAATCAGTTTTTCAACTTTCCTGAAAAAAGTATTTTTTTGAGTTAATCGCTGTTTAGATCTAGGTGTGCGTTAAGTGCAAGTTGTCCATGTCGAGCTTAGAGAATAGAGCTTTAGGTTAAATGCTTGGTGTCGAGTTGTCCGAATCGAGCTGTGTTTGATTTGTTCCGGGGACGAGGTCTCGGTGTTCGAGTTGTTGTAGAATCATCGAGATTTGCTAAGCGTGTGGAACTGACTATGCGGTTGGTTTTAAACATTTTATTTAGCTTGCCGTTTGTTATTTATTTGGGTATAATTTAGTACTTGAAATTGTACCCCCTTCCTGTTGGCTGATTGATCTGATATTTGGTACACACCTATAATTTTGATGACAATATAATTTAATTTAAGGGGGAAGCGCTAAGGTAGCCCGCGAAATTCAAATTTTCATACGTTTTTTGCAATTTGCTGGTCAGTATTAAGTTGTACGTTGATTAAAATATGATTCGCGACCGTAACAAATATCAGAATTATAATCATTAGGATCAGTAATAAAACTTGTTAAGTTAGTATATTTCTAAAATGTCAAGATTTCATGAAATGAGAGTTGTATTGATTTTTTCTACATACTCATACTCTAATCCTCTCGTTAGAGAGTAGTTTATTCCTTGCTATCAAAAAGGGTTACAAGCTCTGTGCTTGCTATAATCTGTCTACAAAGCAAAGACTACAATATGATGCTGTATAAGGGCGCTTTCCGAATTAGCTATAATCGCTCACAGCGCTCACATCATCTCACATGCGTTTCGATTTAGATATCACGATTATGACAGCTGAGAGCTGTCAACAATTCGGAACGCCCGTGAGCGCGCTCACAGTGCTTACTCAATGTAAAAACGATATTATTACAGTATTTCTTTGTATAAACACTACATTTCTTCTTCTTTGGTTAGGTGGCGACTATCAGCCAGAAGCACAATAAAATTTCGTAAATGCCACGTTAGTTTAATTTTATGATAAGATGCAAATCAAAACAAAACACACACTGACATTTCCTCATACAAACACTGTCATTTTTGACAGCGCTCACGGTGATATTATTCTAGGGCATGGTCGGCGTTATCGCAAGATGGCGCATGTCATGACGTCATCTATGACGATTCACGGAACGTCGTTATCGCGCTCACGCTAATTCGGTACGGGTTTAAGCACGCTCACATCGATTATTTCCCAACTCGGAACGCAGGGTAAAAGTAGGTATAAAATGCATGGACGTAAAAAATGTGAACAACGTGACAGTTGACTTGACAGTGACATCAAAATGTGACATTGGTAGGATTGATTAATTTGACATTTTGTTATCAATTTCGCATCGTCGACGTATCACTGAGTATTTTTTACTGCAAATGTAAATTAAATATTTAAATACTGTTTCATTTCCAAAATGTCTGAAAATGTGAATATTGATCTCTCAGGAGAAATTAATGCCACCATAGAAAAGAAAGGATTTATAATACAAAAGTATGTCAATGATATGGAATTGTAAGTCTTAACAAAAACAATGCTACGTGGTGTTTTCTTTGCTTCGAGATTTGTTTAGGCTACATCATTCGTCAATATAACACGCTATGAGTAAAATTCTGATTGGATCTGATATTCGTGAAATGGTACTATTCATTTAAAAACGATAGACGACATTAATTGCTTCTTAGCTTTGTTGTTATGAGAATGTATTTATAGAAAAGAAAGATTTACGTACGACTTCCTGCTATGAAAACTACAGGTGACGTATATTGTGAAGTCCAACTTTAAACAAGTTTATTCAAACACACCACCTAGTGCTTAATTTTAGTATTTCTTTCATACTAACAAACCTTCCTTTCTAAATGTAATTGCTAATTGTTTGCTCTTTTAAGACTCATATTAAAAATAAAACTTTTGTGAAGGTTGCTTCAGCATGTCCGCAGCGGAGCTGGACCAGCACTACTCATGGGGGTTCTTGCATCACGCAGACCTTGGACGCAGTTTGTTGCCACTGATAACTTCAAGGTTGTTATGATAGTTTATTGATTATTTTCAGTTACCCATGAATAGCATTCAAATCAATTATTTCCAATCTTACACTAGTTTCATCATACTGGATAATTGTAATAACTTACTTACTGGGACATATAGTTTTTACTTTTTTACCAATACTATTATTCAGTATGAATTATGGGCAAATCAAAATTTAAAAAAATACATATATATTATATTTTTTTGTATTATTTTTGTCATTGTGCTAAAAAAAGATTCAGTAAGTACGATTTTTTTTTTCTCTGTACAAAGTTATTTTATTTTTGTTAAATGATGTACAATTTTATAAAAAATCAATTGTTAGCATTTACCGATATTTATAACTTCATTGCAGTTGGCAGCATTCTATATTTGTATTGCGCACTATAATATTTCCTGTGTACTTCAGGACCGTAATTCAGTCAGGAGGATTTCATTATTTCATACAAACATAAACTCACACGTTTTTTAGGCAGAAAGTACAGAAGGGGCCTACTAGGATCCGTACATACTCCTTTTGCATTATTATTTATTACTGTTATGTAAATAATCAACAGGTTTTCAAAAAGGGCTTTTTTTTAATAACAGTAAGGCCACGATAAAATCTCATCGCGTTATTTTATCGCGCACTGTATTTTCAACCCTCGGTGTTGATAGGAGCGTCGAGCGTGGAGAATCTAACAGAGCGCATCCCAGTGCGCAGCGCGTCAAAAGAAGACACTGTTGGATTTTCCAGTCTCGGCGCTAAACAGTGCGTTGAAAATCCAGTGCGCGAAAAAAAATCGCCGCGGGAAAAACGCGCCCTTGCAAATCGGGTCTTATACTTTAATCCTTTTGTTGTAGGCTCCTCCATCAATACCTCGGTTATCACGACGTTTTTATAGAAATGTGGAGTACTTTCAAGCAAACTACCTGATGGTATTTCTTGGATTGTTCGCATATTGCCTGTAAGTAGAATTTTATGTATATGAAATAATTTCTAGTCGAAATTGGCAACTCGACATCCGCGTGCTAAGTCTGGTGCTGAAACTGGCAAAAAAAAATTATTACTTAATCTCCAAACAAAAAAATCAACGTTTCTTTACATAACATCACGCCTGTATTCCTCGAAAGGCTGAGCAGAGCTGTACCTGCTGTAGTACCCTACCCTCACATTTCGCCAGTTATGTTTAAGTCCCATGTAATAGGGACGTTTATTGAAAATGGCTTCTCAAGAAGCATAGTGTACACCACACGCGCTCAGTCTCGAAATCCCGTTCGACTTTTCGAACGAGAATGAATCTCGAAAAAATGCTCGACATCTCGAATCGAGATTGCATTCCCTAGGTAGGACAAAGTTAATATTTGTTTTAATAATGTCATTTATCCATTTTAGAATAACTTCACCTCTTCTGTTGGTTGCTATGGTGGCCAGTTTCTTTGGATATAGAAAACTTACATCTGGGCCGAACACTTGGAAGGTGAGATTCCCTATTATCTAGAAACTAATTATTGCAGAATAGAAGGAAGGAATGTACAAAATGTAATGTTACCTACTATTTTTTGTTTCAGCCAAAAGTAAGTTGCTTAGACTATTTCCATTTCATGAGTGATTTGGCTTTTCCTAACTTTGAAGGAACATATAATTAACACAAGTACATACTTGAAAAATGTGACGTTTTCTAATCTATGACTATGTTTATGTAAAGTCAAGGAAAATATTTCTTAAGCAAATTGACTACCAACTTAAATTGTCCGTACAACGCTACAAGGTTCTTTTGGCGCGTGGCAATAATGGGAACTAACGGCATTATCTTGTTTTGTCTATACAGTTTCTGTGACAATTTTACCGACGATGACGTGTTCACGTGTAGTTTACAGTCCGTTCAGTTATTTTTACCTGTGACAGCAGCAACCCTAATCTAACGAGAACAAATATCACAATGATTTTGTCAGTGACAGCAACCCAACAGAGAGAGATAATGAGATTAAAAATCATTATGATTTGGACCGTGATCAGAGGTAAAAAAACCGGGCAAGAGCGAGTCGGACTTGCGCACCGAGGGTTCCGTACCATCATAATATGTTTTGAAATTTTCATCGGCGAGACCTATATTTGTCAGAGAATTTTAAGACTGCACGCTGTGTTGTAGAATATTGCAGTTTTAGGTCAGCGCCATCTTTTGATTGATAGTGGAACTAATGTAACTTTTGTTGATGATTTCTGAAAATGTGTGGTATTTAGAGATTTTGTTTTATTTTTCCTATAATCTTTACATAAACTTCTATCACATAAAATAATTGTCGGTTTTTTTTTCATTTTTCATCAAAAGTCGAAAACTATGCGGCCTAACAAAAAAAGAAAAAATGTTTGAGACTGTGCAAACTGCGCTCTTTCATATGATACCCCACATGCCCTAGTAGCCCCACTTCGAATTTTTCAGACTCCCTTTTAGTCCCTGTTGCAAAAAATGTTCATATACTTTGATTTCTTTCTTATTTGAAAAATAGTTGGGCAAACGTCATCTAAAACTATTCCAAATTTCAAGTTGATAGCATTTATAGTTCTTGAGATAACCAGCTGTGATAGACAGACAGACAGAGTCTTACCATAAGGGTTCCGTTTTACCATTTTGGTACGGAACCCTAAAAACTGAACGGACTGTACCAACAACGCCCCTTGTCAATGTCATTCAGGCGCCAGAGGATCCTTGTACCACTCTATATTCTAAACAAAACTGTCATTCTTTGACAGGTGTATGAAATAACTTTAGCTCGGCAAATTGACGTAGGGTATCAATTTGCTTAACAATTCATTTTCCTGACTATGCCTATAGTTTCCTCTCCACGATTTTAACTCTTCTACTATCACTTTGCTAGATTGGTGGCTGGGAGCTGAGCAAAACACAGCAGTACGCAGTGGCGGCGGCATGCTCCATGGCTCTGTGTTGGCTAGCCGGGGCTGGAGCTGTTCTCTTCTGGGTTTTAGGTAAAAAACTTGTTTAAGATAATCTAAACAAATATTACTTACTAGCAGCGCCCTGCGGTTTCACCCGCGTAAGTTTCGATCCCGTGGGAATATTGGGATAAAAAGTATCCTATGTGTTAATCCAAGAAATGGTCTATCTATGTGTCAATTTTCATCCAAATCTGTTCAACGGTTTATCCCAGATTGAGTAACAAACATCTAAACACCTTCACAAACTTTCACATTTATAATATTAGTAGGATAATGAAAAAAAAAACAAACTTACTAAAAACTTTTTTTTTGTAAGTTTGTTTTTACGCTTTCACGTTAAAACGGCTGAACTGATTTGGATGAAATTTGGCACATGGATAGATTATATCCTGGATTAGGACAGGATATTTTTATCCCGTTATCCCCACGGGATCGAGACTTAGGGTGCGTTTCCACTGAAGCGGAGCTGGGCGGAGCGGAGCGGAATCGTCCAATCACAATGGTTGAAATTCCTCATCGCGTCAGTCGTCTCGTCTGTGATTGGACGATTCCGCTCCGCTCCGCCCAGCTCCGCTTCAGTGGAAACGCGGCCTTATGCGGCTGAAACCGCGGGGCGCAGCTAGTAACTTGGTGCTTCTTTACAACTCTAAACAAACTAGTGTCCTCATCTCTCATCTCATATAACGCCCTTTTTTGCAATATTTCAGGCGCCACAGTGACAGTAGTAGCTCTTCATGCTAGCTTCTTCGACGCGGAGGCGCTCCCTGCGCCCGAGGACCCGGAGCAGTTCCCTATGATAGAGCAGGTGTGACACGGACATCTACCGCTGTTCCTGCCCCCGCCCGGACGCATCACACAACGCCTTAACGAACCTAACTGATTTGGACATGGTCCATGAAATTATTTATTTTATAAACAATTACCGATTTTTAAATATAGGTACAATACGACCGACGTAACTTAGCGGGCCGCGCAGAAGGCTGCGTTTTTGAGGAACCAAATGGTGGCATGAGGCGAGTGTGAGTGAGAGAACATGCGCGAAAGTTCGCAAAGGCTATACTCAGGCCCGCCAAGTTACGTCGGTCGTATTGTACGTGCATTTGTGGCATTGCTTTGAGCTCCAACATTGTATTTAATCAAATGGAGCTATGCATTTAACAATGTGTCATGATTATGATTAAATCGGGCCCAGCTGACTCTTTGGAAATCTTTTCATATCGAACCTAATCATCAGCTTTTGCTCTATTTCTATACATGTATAATTTTAACATTTTTGGCTAATATTCAGATATAAATTATTTATCTAATTAAGGAGCATTTTTTATAGAATTGTGTGGGGCTATCAGTGATACCTAATTAAAATTATGACGAAAATGAGGCTGGAATACATAAAGTTATCTGCATTAGGCCAGTTTTGTACCTTACCCTAATTTAAGAAATATGTTCTAATAATTCATTCTTACAATTTATTAAGAAGGGCTTCTTAATTTGTAAGATTAGTATTTTACACTAGCGGGTTTTAGTTTTTAATCCTTGATTTTCGATTGCATTCATGATTTATAGTGATTTAGCTAGATGTATTTAATATTATAATATTAGATTAGCTTTACTATATCCTTCCTATTAAAAATGATAAAATTAGTAGTTATTTGTTAAATATTAATTATTTTTATTCCTTTTTTATTTTATGTGTGTATCTGTAAATATTCTCTATTGCATCATAATGTAAATAAAACCTAAGTTCCATAACATCGTTTTACTTCGTTAACTTCTCTAATTATATAATGTGAAATCTACCAAAAAAAACCCACAGTAGAAAGCTAGTCGGTATTTTTTCCATACCTAAGTACTAATTTCGGGAGAGTATTACCACATTGTTTGACATTGTGCATTCAAAGTTAAACATGATATCGTTTTGTCTTATTATTAATTTTGTCTGTACGGAAACAGAATAGTAAAATAAAAAGCCATTAAAAAGTAATAGGTACAAATATTCGTTTTTCTTGCTATTTTTATTTTAACGTAACTTTGGGTGTAAATAATAATAATCATGATCATCATCATCATTTCAGCCGAAAGACGTCCACTGCTGGACATAGGCCTCCCCCAAGCACATAAGTAATAAAAGAAGTGTAAAATCTTCAAAACAAAGTCGGTACCGACAAAGCTCAGTTATCGAAGAGTTAAATAAACTTTATTTGTAATTGATTGCAGTAGTTTTTTCACAAAACTCGATTTTCTGAAGCACTATTCGAATTTTTTTAAGCGCCTTTCAGTTCGGAACGGTGTTTCTGTGCGTGAGAATTAGACGTTGTGCGTGTAAGACTAGCGTCTAACTGCTCATCACTGATACTAATAAAAAGTAATTTAAAAAAATTAAACCGACTTCAAAAAGAAATGAAATAACTTTAATTTCGGAAGTCGGTGTCTTAGGATCTGTATTTTAGTTTTATGCCACCGACTTCCGAAATTAAAGTTATTTCATAATTTTGAGTTAATTTCTTTTTGAAGTCGGTTTTTTTTAAATTACTTTTTATTTCGTAATTTTTAGTTTTTGCACTAGTATTTGACCAAGGTTTTGAGATGTTTTCTCTTTGACACTACAACCGTAGCTCTTAACAATAAGCCAGGCCGTCACACTTACACGTATTAGTCCATATCTTGAAAATTACTGAATCGATCTTGATGAAACTTGCACTGTTCCCTAAGTTGAACAAAATGTAAGCCAATAAATAAAAATGGTCACGATCCGATTAATAGTTCCGGAGATATGCGTGGACAAACATACATACATACGTCTATGAAATTTTGTATATTTGTTTGGAAGCCCTAATAGATCATCATATGTGAATATAATGCAATTCCAATAATATTACATACATACGTGTCGAATTGATAACCTCCTTTTTTTTGAAGTCGGTAAAAACGAAGCCAGGTGAGACAGCGTGCTTTTTGGCCATGACCACTAGTGAGTTCGAGCTTGCGACTCTATAAAAATAAGTTTAATTAAATACTGGCCAAGTGCGAGTCGGACTCGCACACGAAGGGTTCCGTACCACAAGGCAAAAACACCGAAAAAAAACATGTTTGTTGCATGGGAGCCCCCCTTAAATATTTATTTTATTTTTAGTATTTGTTGTTAGAGCGGCAACAGAAATACATACATAATTTGAAATTTCAAGTGTCTAGCTATCGCGGTTCTTGAGATACCGCCGGTGACAGACAGACACAGTCTTAGTAATAGGTTCCCGTTTTTATCCTTTGGGTACGGAACCCTAAAAACTAAAACCCGACTACTGAAAAGGATGAAACAAGAAGCTACAGACGTCAGCCCATGAAGCTACACTACAATCTGTCAATTTTCTTTAATAGATTTTCAACTTTATCGCTAAAGCATAAGGCCCGGACTCCACTGAAGCGGAGCGGAGACGTGCAGGAATCTACCAATCACAATAGTTGAAATCCTCATCGCATCACTCGTCTCTTCTGTGTGATTGGACAATTCCTGCGTCTCCGCTCCGCTCCGCTTCAGTGGAGTCCGGGCCTAAGGTTCAAAGTTGATTGGAAAAATTTGACAGTTTCGGGTAGCTTATGTATGTTAGTACAGCATGCGACCACGGGAAGGTTGTACTTTCTTGTTTCATCCTTTTCAGTACCTAGTCGGGTTTTAGTTTTTAAACTTATTTTTTATTGAATTATTTTGGGGCTTATTTCAGTAATATTTATAATTTTTGAAGCCCTTTCATTTGATACCCAACAAGGCATCATCCCCAAAATATTTATTTTTAAATTCATTACTTATGTCCTCTAGAGGGCTCCATATTGAATTTAGATTGTGACGTCACATAGCCTATAGCCAGCGGACGGTCAAGACGCTTCTAACGATACCTCATTTGTCAAATTATTATAAGTACTTTTGAAGTTATGAGGGAACAGATGAACATACATACATACCGGTCAAAATCATAATCCTCCTTTTTGCTTCGCCGTAGTCAGGTAATAAAGAAACCTCTATGTTTTGTAAAGTCGAAAAAGCTGTGCAAAGCAGGGGGCGCTACGGAAGGTAAGTATAATAAAAAGCACGGCATCCTGCTGACGGACACATCATCGCCCAGCCCAAACCACTTAGGGTAGAAATTCGAAATTTGGACAGAAGTTTGTATGGGACGTAGGACTTGGGGACGAAGGGTCGTGAGAACGTAAACGCATCCACTAAGAAAGGTTTTTTGGAACTTCTACTCATAGGGTAAAAAGGGGTAATTTCGTTGTGAAAAATGTATTATTTCGATTAATTTACCAAAACTGCGCTGTTGAAGTTCCAAGGGGAAAGTAGGAAATTCCATTTATAACACAATGAGATAGTGATACTATAAAACAAGCAATAACTCAATGAAAAACAAAAAAATTAAAATAAAGGCCATTTCATTTATTATGATTACAGGATAAACAAATAGAAAATAAAAGCTAGTCTATATAAATCCATGTCCACAGCTAGCGGCAAGGCTATACATACTATACTCCAGGTAAAAATTCATATCATAATTTTTTTTTGTCATAAAATAGATTTTATAGAAACACAAATCCTAGACATAGACACCAGGATTAGAAAATTATATAAATAATAATAAAATGGAGTCCAGTCTAATCTCTCACATGTGAATATACTTTCTGTGCTGTACAACATATTCAACACTCCCTTTATGTATTTATTAGCATAACCCGAAACTATTTAATATTATTGCATCAAATAAAATTAATCTGCTCTAAGCAACAACTGAATAAAATTTAAATATAGGAACAAAGTACATTATAATTTTGTCTATATAATAATAGTCACCATGACATTCTATAATAATTCCTGGAAGACAAAAATAGAATAAAAAAAGAACTATATAAAAATCTGAATTATTACAATACAATTGAATTTAATATTAATCACAAGACTACTCCTTTGTTAATTCTAGTCAGTTCCATGTCAGCCACAAACAGGATCTCATCCCACTTGTGAGACGGTGTGTGAGGTGGGGTTGTGATACCAAGCTTCAGTTCTTTGGTGGAAGTTGGAGTTGTGAACTCCAGTTTCCGTTTAGACCGTCCAGCAAACACATGGCAGGCTGTGGTCCTCTGCTCACTGTCTAGTACTGACAGAGGTGTGATGGGGGACGGAGTTGTCACTACTGTCTTGTCACACTTCTTCATCTTGTAGGGCCCCACATATTTAAAAACTGGCTTCTTTAATATTAAGTTACCTGATACTTTTTCAATGAGACCAATAGAAATAAATACATTGGCAATGTCATAGAGTCTCCTCACTTTGGACTTGTGTTGACGGTCCTGCTGCTCCGGTGTGAGGACTGTCTTATTCTTACTGGATGTGTCTATCAAGACTCTCACAGCCATCTCCAGGTTTATTAGAGTATTCTGCAGAGGAAATACAATATGAAAAAATACTAAAATTTTCATTCTTTTTTAACAAGTAAACAACTGGATTCGTCATATTTATAGAAACATGGATTAATTTTATTCTGTTCAAAAATACTCACAGGAGGTTCTACTAAAAACAGCATGAGGAATCTCTGTGCTAACACTCCCAAAGTCTTATGTTTGGGTGTTGGGGGCTTGGGAGCCTTCCCACGCAGCGCCTCTGACAACTTAAGATGCTCCCCTTGCTTCTTCAGCATTTTCAAAAATGAATTCAGCCGAGATCCTCCATGCCACAGATATGTGTTCTTTCTTTTATGAACTGCACACTGCATAGCTTCAAGTATGTTTATTATGTCATACATTCGGCGCTTCTCGACACCTAGCCGGGCTGCAGTGCTATCCAGTTGTATTTCCACTGGACCATCGCCATGAAGTGGATACAGATTGAGGAATCTGTAATAATTTTCAATATATTAATGGGGATATTTTATTGAAATTTCGTAATGTGCAGTTTTAAGCGTATGTATGTTTACCTGTCACATAATATCTGAAGGGACTTTTCTTTTCGGTGTACAGCACTTGGCGGCGGTGTGGGATATTGTAACGCGACATTAGTCAGTAACTTGAGGTTAGCAGTCGGCGACACATAGTTAGCTGAGTTTGTAACTTCAGTAAGCACGCAGCGCTTTGGAGTACAAGTTATGTTGTCATCTTCATACATCGTGCGATAACATTATGTAAAAATCCTATTTTACAAAATATTCGCGTACTTTTTGACAGTCAAATACAAATCCAGTTGGCTTATTTTGTATTAGAATTACAATAATAACAAAGCCTAATAATAAAAAAAAAACATAGTATAGGTTTAATTTATAATAAGAAACGATGGTAAACCATTGAAATTCTTTAAAAGTAACCTCACGGTAAACAATTTTGACAGTAGTAAATTGCGCGCGAGGCTCGAACTTCTATGAAACTGGCCGCTTTTGCTTTTTACGTTTCGTTGTTCTAGGTAGCATTGTAAAAGAACATAATTTTTAAAACAACTACTTATATAATTATTTTCTTGCAAAGTTAATTTAATCTATATTAAACAAATAGAAAAGTTTTTGGAATAAAGTGTAAAACTTTATTCCAAAAACTTTTCTATTTGTTTATTCTGTTTTTTTTTAATATTTCTTGTTAGTATGTCTTGTGTGTATTGGCTTGGCTCATGAAAGTAATAATATTTTAATTATTTTATACCGCACCTAATTCTAATACAAATCAAATTGTAACATTTCGATACTTTTACATGAAATGTTAAAAATAGATTTTTTTTCTAAATAATAGTTCTGTACAAGAAACGGAAGTCTCAATACGATAGTTTATGGAAGGAAATTCTTTTTTTTTTACTTGCGTCACGTCATGGCTGGCATGAAGCTTGATTACTTTTCTTGCAAAAGTGAGCTTGGTTTTCTTTGAAAGTGGAGGTTTCTGCCAATGTTTTGACTTTTATTTACGTTTCGACCAGCTTTGACTCAGAACTCAACATGTTTGGTTATTTGTAATAAAAGGAAGTGTTCATTTGAGGATATGTATTGTTTGCTCTAGAGAAAGGTGTAAATCCATAACAAAATGAACGACGGGGATTGGATATGCAGTGATCCGAATTGCGGAAATATAAATTTTGCACGCAGGGTTTCATGTTATCGATGTAATAAAGAGAGACCCGACACTTCCAAAGCGTTTAAAAAGAAACTGGGCACAGAAATAGGAAAAACTGCCGCTGAAAAGTCTCGTGGTTTATTCAATGCCGATGATTGGCAGTGCAATAAATGTGCTAACGTTAACTGGGCCCGGCGTCAGACTTGCAATGTTTGCAACGCACCAAAATACGGAGAAGTAAGTATCTTTCTGTTTTAACTTCAGAACTTACATGAAAATGAGATAGGTGACTCGTTTCTTATGCATGATTCTAGGTGGAAGCTCGCACCGGTTACGGAGGAGGTTACAATGAGCGCGGAGTTGTGGAGTACCGAAGGCGCGAACCATCCTCTGATGATGAATATGACGAATTTGGTCGAAAAAAAAGGAAACGTAAAGCGGACTCCGAAGAGAAAGAGAGGCCAGAAAAGGTTTGTACTAATACTACTTGTAGTTCTTTTTTAGAAATTGCCATGATAAATTGATAATGCTTGCATTAGTTAAAATAACATCTCTTCTGATTTAAATTTAATCACAAAAATAAAACTATATTTTTGAATCATTAACACCATCTTGTAATAAAATATCTGTCTTTTCATTTAAGTTCAATAATGACAGCTTTTTTGTGTAAATTTTTTCTTTTTTAACAAATATTCAGGGAGTAATGGATTTTGAAGCTAAGAAGACTTGATGTTATATTATAAGTGCAATAACTTTTGAAGCACATCATTATTAAAGTGGAGATAATTTTTCCTGCCTTCAGGTTGGCATCACTGAAGGAGCAGTATTCAAAAACTTGCCACCAAAAGTGCTGCAGAAAGAAAAAAATAAAGAACATAACATGCCAGTCTTTGGGCCAAATTTATTGATGAACACAAGTAATACAAATGTGAAAAGAAACGGCAGTCTTAGTGACAGCTCCGTGTGCGAACTTCCTTCACTCACAGAAGCAGCAGTCAGTAGACATCAACAGATATCCAATCCTAGACAAGATTATATGTTGCCGACCTACAAGAAAAATGGTGCACAGTCCAGAAAACGGTTCCTAAGTACCAGTGACAGAGACCAATCCGGTTCATCAGGCTATGAGGGCAACAACAAGAAGAGTAAACGGGAAAGCACAGATTCTCCTATAACTAAAATGTGTAACCCTGTAATGGAAAATAGCGTTTCTTCCACAAAAACTGAGATGGTTTTCAAATTAAGCAAACTCAATCCAGCTGAAGATATTCAAGTTACCTACACTCTTGAAGAAAAAATAAGGTGTGCAGCTTTTGCCGTTGCATACAATAACTGCAAAATTACTGCTGATAAGTTTGAATCATTATTTGACAAAGCAGCCCCAGATTTTAAAACAATCTTTGAATGGAGACAAAGGCTTTTGACCACAGGCTGTTTAGATGATTCACATAAAGAAACAGAGAAATCTTTCCAAACAAAATCTGTAACTAATACTGACAACACTAATACTAAAGAGACAAAAATAGTTTGCAGATTGCCAAATCCCGAAGAAATAATCATTCCTTCAGAGAGTGAAGAAGAAGAAGAATCTAGTAAAAATTTAGAGAAATCAGGACGAAGTATGAGCACTGAAACTTTGTTCATTGGTGGCAACACAGAACTACAAGCAGCAGGAAGTTCAGCAAGTACTGTGGATGGGAGGGGTTCACGAGCAAGAAGTTGCTCTCGATCCACACACCTACCATCCCGTTCAAATTCACGTGACAGCCAAGATTCACATTATCCAGATACTGAATCAGAAAAAGGCTTGAAAACGAACACAAAAGAAGTTCTGAAATCAACTAATGTATCGGCAAGGCAGTCAGTCCATGGTTCTGATTCAGAGTCAGTGTCATACAACAGTGGGGAAGATAATTTCTTATCAAGAGTATTTGGGGAGGGCAGGAAGAGACGGAAAGTAAAAAAGCGTACTATTCCTGCTGCAGTACCGAAAATTAGTGATTATGCTTCAAATGATGTCAACACCTTTGAAGGATATAATACTGTTAAAAAATCAGAACAGTCGCCTTTAGTGACTGGTAATATCTATACAAACAATTTGCGTAATATGAATACAAGAACTCGCCAAAATGTCGACGTTGATGGCTGTTCCAGTGAGTATGTTCCTACCAAAATAGGGTCCACAGCTAAAAAGAACTACCAAGAGTTCAAAGACAATGTTCGGAAGAAAGGTTATTGGGCAAAGGGTAATGGATCTTCTTTAACAATAAATAGACATAATATGTCAATGGATGTTATTCATAAAACAAAAGGGATACCAAATCCAACGGTTGAAGAACCAGTCAAATCTGTGGGAACTCACCAATATGATATTGTGCAGCCTAAACCCATGAAAACTCAAGCTAATGATTACACTAGAGAGATCAAGAATATTGCCAGCACAAAGTCCTACCTGCCTTTTGATAAACCAATCCAGATAGTTAAAAATATCAGTTTAATAGATAAAGCTTCTGAAAACACTGATCGCATTTTTGCTCAAGTGCAGTCAAATAATGTTTCAAGAAATAGAAGCATTTTGGATATTTTTGATATTAGTGACACAGCACAAAAGAGTCCACAAAGTAATAATGACTTGGACAAGTATGATAACATCAGAAGAATGTATGAGAATGAGTGGGATGAAGATGATGACGCACTCTATAAAAATACAGATTGCGAAGGAGAGCAAGCAGCGCCGCGTCGGGCACCCTCGCCAACTGTCTCTAATAGAACTCAAAGTCCCACTTCAGACTTGCTCTACACAACAGAGAAGGACTCCCAGTCGCAAGACACTTGTGAGAACAAATCGCTACCGGACTTCATTAAAGACAAACACGATTTGCTTTTAGATATGCTAAAAGATTTTCAAAATAAAGAAATAAGTCAAATGGTGTCACCACTGAAGCATCCATCACAGTTGCAATCTGCAGAAGACAACAATGTGTATCAAAAGTCCATAGCAGATACAATCCCAAATATTGCCTTAACTGGATTTGAACCAATCCCTAATCTACCTGCACATAGACCTGATCCAATGGCAAATCTTCTCATGACTAGACCTGACCCAATTCCAAATCCTTCCATGGTTAGACCTGATAGAGTTACAAATCCTGCATTGGACAGATTTGACCCTAGTCCAAATCACACTGTTAATAGGACTGATACAATTCCAAGATATCCCATGGGCAGACATGCTAGAGTTAATAGATCTGACTTGATTTCTAATCATAACAAGAATAGGCCTGATTCAAGTCCTAATCTTCTCATATCTGGAGTTTCCCCTATACCAAAGCAAAGTACGATCAGTCCTGACCGCATTTCAAATCTCAGGATGAATAGATCTGATTTGACACCAAATCTCATGACTAAAGCTGATCCAAATTTTTCTAGACCTAATCAGGGTCTAAATCACATGATTTCTCGATCAGATTTTACCCAAAATCTTACCTCTAATAGACCTGAGCCCATTTTAAATCTCCCCATGATCAGAACTGATCGAGTTCCTAATCATGACATGACTAGATCTGAATTAAACTCAAACCTTACTATGAACATACCTGATCCAATTCCTGTAGAATTATCAAATGAAGTTTTACGCCTATCGGAAGGAAATGTTGATTGTGAGAGTACACAACATGCTTCTAAAACTATAAGTCCATCAAAACGCGTGCATATCCTTGAAAATATCACAATTCAGCCAGGTTCACCTAATCAGAACATCACTCCATCATACCAGCAGAATACAAGTCAACATTCAAGTCCTAAGGCAGCCCAAACAAATGATACAAAATTCGTATCATCAAGCCCAAAAGTTGATGAAAAACAAGACACACTTGAAAAACCACCAGAAAAGGAACAACCTGTGGTCCAAGTAGATTTTACAAATTTATTGGCTGGGATAAATACAAACACCTTGCTATTAGCATTGAAAAATCTTCAGCAAATAGCACAAAGTTCTTCACCAGAGCATAATGAAGAAATCAATACAGATCAACAAAGTACAGAAGAACAGGCTAAAGTTGCAGAAACAATTAATTTGACAAATGATGAGGACTGGGAGAAAGAATCTAGTAGGGATGGGAGCATCGAAAGACAGTTGGAACAAATGGATGGTACTGGCGACACTCCTTTTTTAGGCGATATTTTTGACCCGGACCCAGTAGTTATACCAGCCAATATAAGAAGAAAGTTAAATTTGGACGCGCCAAACCGCGAAGGAGATGGAACTGGAACTGACACAAATTCTAATGAAAATGCACCTGTTATAGGGAATTTTAAAAGTTTTGCTTTGCCAAAACCTATTTTATTAAATAGGTTAAAACTAACTGTGAAAACTGTTGAGAAGCCTACGAAAAGCTCTGGCAAAAGGGTGAAGCGAAAGAATAAGGTTTGTAATAATGATTTATAAGATAAATATTCGGAATTTAAGGGAACTAATTGAGGGTTTAACACGTTATTTTTGATTTTTTAACCGACTTCAAAAAAAGGAGGAGGTTTCTCAATTCGACCGTATATTTTTATATTTTAATTTCGCACGTTGTACGTGGGTTTAAAGAGCGAGGGTTGGCACTAAACGTGAGTGTTGTGTGCTGGGCTGGCCGGTCACGTTGATGACGTTGATGCATGCTTGTTGCAGAGCAAGCCATCGCCGGCGAAGCCGCCGGTGCCGGGGCAGCCCGCGGCCGAGGAGGATGACGACGAGGAGTCGGGCGACGAGGCCGATCTCTCCAAGTATGACTTATGGGGCAGCGACGCTGAACAAGGCAACTCGTCTAAAGCCGGTTAGTAGGGTAGTTGAGATTACTATTCTGAGGACCAGGTTCGCAGTTGGTAATTGAAAAGCTTATTATATTCTTTAATAGCTTCTGCCCGCGATTTCGTCTGCGTGAAATTTCTTGTTCCCCCGACCCACCGCGACGCATCGCATCGCCCGCCCAGAATTAGTTCTCGCTTAGCGTTATTTCTGACTTTTGCTCGGCTCGTAAGGGTCGTTGCGTGATGCCTATAATATTCCTCAAGAATTTTGGGCTATTAAATGCAAAAAGATTGTTTTTAAACCGACTGGCAGTCTCAGAGATTAGCGCCTTCAAACAAAAAACAAAACAAAAAAACTATTAAATGGCTGGTTATTTTTTTTGTCCCATTGCAGTTTCATGCCCTTGCAAAATGTTTTAGAACTGTTGAGAGTGAAGTAATTGCCTTTATCATAGAATTATATCTATGGTTTCCAGAAACTGCGGAAAAAACAAAAGACGGTGAGGGTTCGAAAGAGGGCGGGTCCGACAATCAGGAGGATAAGAATGATAATGTGTCCCCAAACAACAAGAGTAAGAGAAGGTTGGTCTTAGATGTGGGTAATTATTTAACATTATATTTAATCACTCAGAAGGGTTTTAAGATTAATATTATTTAAATTAATTTTGTTGCTTTTCTTTTCTGTATCAGCAGTTAGTCATCATTTAATATCTACAAGTATTTTTGTGCATCTTAACTTGTAGTGCAATATCTTCAAATATCAGATATCTGAATATTCAAATTAACATAACAACTGTTTGTATCTTCAAGGTCTAGGAGCTCCTCCTCATCATCAAGCTCTTCTTCGAGCTCCAGTTCTAGTCACAGTTCTACAACTCCTCAAAACAAGTGAGTCCTTCCATTCAATTGTAAAATCACAGTCACATCAACTTTGTATAGGTGTGCAAATTCTTAAAAAAAACTTGCTCAAATCTGTATTATTATAAATGTTATGAACGCTGCTACATGGAATGATGGTAAGTACATTCCTCATTTATTAAATTCAATAAATAACATTTTACTTACATAGTTTATGAAAGCGTATTACTATTTTATGAAGTTATCCATGATAATACTTTTTGCTTGAAGACACTGGTTTTATATGAAACAATGTTGTGTATAACAGATTCGACGATTTCGACTTGAACAGTGAGCGCGAGTCCCCGCTCCCGTCGAAGGGTCGCAAGTCGCGCTCGCGGTCGCGTTCGCCGCGCTCGCGAGCCACCACTCGCCGCAAGTCGAGGGACAGCCGCTCAGCAGGAGAGGCCAGGTTCATACCCCATTTTAAAGTTGTTAGAAAATAGAAAGAAAAACCTGAAGATATTGAGCAAGTAATATGCTTCTGCGTTATATCATAGTAATTCCTAGCACTACAATATCCGTTATGATTAAGCGCCACACGCGTGACATGATAAGGCAACTCGAGACGTAATGCCCCTTTTAATTACTACAATCTCTGCACAATTGCTTTGCGAAAAAGCTCGCGATGATGCACTGTGAGGACGATAAAGACGATCTGTCGATGTATGTAAGCGACGCCAATCCGCGACTATATTTTCAGCGTTTAATGTAAACCTTCAATGATAAAGATAATGCACAAAATAATGGCAAAATATGGGACTTATAAATTGCGAAATGAGGCTTCACTGCATACTGCTTACCCCTGCGGGAAAAACATGCATGATGTTACGTTAATACTAACATCGCCATCACCAGGAGCCACGAGCCAGCGCGAGACAAGGAGTATTCGCGCGAGCGCGAGCGACGCGACCGGTCGCGCGGCAACCGCGACGACCGCAAGGAGCGGCGCTACAGCCGCGAGGGCGGGAACCACTACAACTCGCGCGGCCGGCACCGCTAGCCGCCGCGCGGAGGACGTCGCTGAGTCCACCATGTGATCCTATAGGCCTCGGAGGACACTCGTGCAACTATAAGTGACCACCCCCTTGCCTTATGCTAAGTGAGCCAGTAGATGGCGCGTGCGTTCAAGGCGATTGGCGGAACACGTATTTTACAAAATAGTCGTAACTCATAATATGTATGCAGCTCTTGTGAAACTGATTATATGTCGTAAAATAAGTTTTTAAAGTTAACTTAACAGTGCCGTTTGGTAGCAGAAGAACTTTTTGAACTGTACTTTCGTTGTACGAAAATAATGCAACTGAATCTTGTCGAATGTGTCTCCTATGCTAGTGACGAATTTCCTGTTTTTCCTAATTTATACGTGATAATAATAACTATTGTATATAGCCCGAGAAGGTGGTGAAATCCACACAGTTTTAACTTTAGACATAGTACATTGGTGTTAATTGCAAGTCCAAATTATTGAATTGGTAAATGTGTAACATTTTGTGTTTACTCTTTGTGATACTTGCTTATTAGAAATTCAAAGAATAAAATTAATCATGTGTAGCGCGCTTGGTAGAAAGAGATCTTAAGATGTGTGAATACAATAGAACATTTGGATTATGTTCTCTACAAAGTAGGAGGTTGCATTAAAAAGTTATCGTGATTTTGTATTCATCATCTAACATTGATATGGAAAGTGATGCATTATAATTCGTAAGGTAGATATAATACATGTACAACTTCAGAATGTCCAAATATATAAATGTCCAAATTCTAGAAAATCTTTATGAAAAATTTATTAATAACTCTGGAAATAAACATGTAAAAAGTGGAGTTATTTATAATTAGAGTTTGGGATTTTAACATTGACTCTGTGGGACCTGGACGAGCCCAAACGTAGTATACAGTTTGATGTCCATGTTTGATAATATTTATCAGGAAACATTAACCTTTTAGACAATAATATTGCAATGTCTTGCTGGTTCAGATATGTCATGAGTGCTTTTGAGACTAGGGCACAAGTCGTGATTCATTCTAATGCATGGTTGGCTTTCCCAGATACATAATATACCGAAAATTGCAGCGACCAAGACTTGTCTGTAAAACTATTATTATTAATTAACAGGTGTGACGACGGCGTTAGCTAGCCTCTCCGCCGCCCCAGAGTAATTTGCGCAGTTCAAAAGTGAATCACCGAAATGACCTACGTTAAAGTCGTGATTGCAAAAATTCCTTGACTCATTTAAAACGACGTAAATTACGTTAGCCTGGTCCTGAGTAATTAGTTTTACCTTTAAGTATTTTGCAGTTCGATGTTCGACACGGGCCGCTCCCAAAAATTATAAATAAAATACATGTTCATCCACAGACTTATATTGGCTAGATAACGCAAGTGTATACACTTCGCGTGTAAAAGAGCAGTACAAAGGACTTCCTTCAGCGCCATTTCCATTCAGTCCTGGCTCGAACGTTCTCGATGTCAGACGTCAAACGAAAACTAAAAAAGTGCCAAATTGTGCGGTATTGAGCTGTAAAAACTACACAAAAAAGTGGGACGACTTAATGGTAACTTTTCCTCTCATCGTTAAGTCATTTTGTTATTAGATTGTGTGTTTTTATTGCAAAATCAATTATTTTATGTTCATTGTGGTTTTACAATGAAAATATGTAACTGAGTGTGTTTCGGCTAATTCATAATACATTGCCGTTTTTAGTTAATGTAAAATGAAAACGAGAATGGATAAAGTAAGAAATGAGTATATAAGAGGAAGTCTGAAAGTGGCGCCAGTGACAGAAAAGTTGAAAGGAAATCGTTTGTCTTGGTATGGGCATGTGATGAGAAGGGACGAAACGCATGTGACTAAAAGAGTGATGGATATACATGTTGATGGATGGAGAGGGAGAGGAAGGCCGAAGAAAAGATGGATGGATTGTGTGAGGAATGATATGAAAGAGAAGGGAGTGAATGATAGCGTGACGGTTGACAGGGGCGAATGGAAGAAGAAAACGTGTTGCGCCGGCCCCAAGTAAACATGGGATAAGGGCAGGAAGATGATGATTGCCGTTTTTAGTTACAAGGCTGTATTGTAGGGCTTGTCTCGTCTGTTAAAACACTCAATGAAAATTAAAATGATCGATATTTTGACTTGTCGCTCAACTTCGTGGTACGGTCGCTATTCTCATTTTTCTGTCATATAAAGCAAATACTGTTGTGCACACACGTTTTAAAGTTGGTCTCGATTCTAATCAATTTTGGAAACAGAGGAATGATAATGTTTGCGTTGGGTATTTTGTGACATGTAATTTTTTTTTTATTACTGCAATGTTTCAATTTATTGATTTTGTTTAGAATATTATTAATTATATTTACAGATTTCCAAGTGATCCCATGAAAGGTCATGAAAATTGGTTCCCAACACAATATGTTATATAGTCGAATTTGCTCTGTTCATTTTAATGAAGGCAGCTTTACGGAAACAAAAAAAAGTATCGACGGCTGACTACAAACGCAATAAGTACTTACTATTGATGTATTGAAGGCGTTAATTAATGCTGAAGTCAGTGGATTGACTTTAGGCTCGAATTCACAGGCATCGTTCACTAAAACCTAAAATAATTGTCTAATGTTTTATAGAAATCATTAGATATTGTCGATGTCGGAACTCATATTCGTATTGCTTAGGGCGAGAGAGAGTCGATTTAAAAATGTTCATCGAATCTGTTCCTGGTTTTTTGTTAGAATTTTAGGATTCCCATCACTAAATTGCTCATGTGACGTCACAGTAGGTAGATAAATAATGGCACGCTTGGTTTCTATACAGACGATGAGACTTGCGTTATCTAGCCAATATAAGTCTGTGTGTTCATCGCTAAACCTGGGCCCTATACCACAACAAGTCTACAAAATTGTTAAATTGTAGAAAAAATTGCGTAACACAGATTACAAATTGTATGAATACAATCTACAATTCTTTCGCATTCTTAAAAGCATAAACGGCTTTGTAGGTATAAATAATCTAGACTTGTCACTACAGTTTTCATATTTGTAACGTTTTTCCGTTTTCCATTTGTGGTACACGGACTTGTAAAATTTACAAAATTTGTAAATTATAACTGTAAAGTTCTGGGTATAGGAGCCCTGGACTTATATGGGGGCAGGGTAAATAATATTTTCTGTGTAATTGTGTATGCTTGTAAAAAGGAAAGCTCCTGTATAGCTGAATAACTGGATGTAAAATATGGCGCATATATTATGTAATTGTAATAATGATGAGAAAGACTGATTGGTAGAAGGTTAAGAGCCGTGTAAATGAGTTGCCCGACGCGTAGTCGGATTTGTGCACATATACTTGGGTTATGGGTGGAGAATGACGTTACTTCAGTGTCAGCCTATAATTACGCTATCCTTTGACGTGTGATATTGTGTTAATTTTGTAAATATAATTCATATTCAAAACATAATCGCTTGTTAACAACCTGAATGTGTCAGATAAATATGTATATCACAGGAACATTGTTTAATTGTCTAGATATAGATATCTTTTATTCAGAGTTGTGCTTCTCTCAATGATATAATTTTCTTTCAAAAAATTTCGGAAGTTGGTCAAAAGACAGTTTATTTTTTTGAATACCTAGTGATACGAATTACATCTAAGCTAATATTGTATGGTAATTGATTTACCATTAAAATCATATAATAAAAGAATCGTTTTTAATTTTATCATAGACAATAACAAAACTAAAATTTACAGTAAAACTTACGTACATTATAAAATGATTATACAATTAGTTAAGTACACGAATAATAAAGGTTTAAAAAAAAAAGGATTAAGTAGATAAGAAAATGACGAAATGTTAACATCCATTCAGTTCTTTGGTGGAGGGCGCTCTGAAACAGAAAAGGCAAACCTTGAAATCAAACTAAAAGGGGTGCGGTGCATCAAGAAACTTTATAATCGGAAGATTTAATACTCTTCCCATGGAAAATAATTCGGAACTTCTAGTCGACCAAGTTCGGTACTTTTCCAATACAAAAATCTTAATTAAAGAGAATTAACACTAAAATAGATGTTGAACGTTAACTTAATAGGAATAAGGTTCATTTTTGTATGAAGCACTTCTGTGCTTAGCATAATTAAAGTCAAAGTTCGCTGTAATAGATCTAAGCCTTAGAATACTCCGTCCCTGCCAAAGTTTTGTCGCTCAGCAGGATGGTCGCGCACGATCTTGCCGAGATGTCCGTTAACAGGAAAGTAACAAGGATTGATAATTGGTTTCATGTCAATATTTAATATGGCTATGTTAACAGAAATGAGAGTGACTGATTACGGGTCTAAAGAAACCAAAGCTTTCGTACCTGCTGTGGGGTCCAAACAGCGACATTCCTGGAAGCATAAGTACCAAAATATTAATACCAAAATTGCGTCGAAAGACCGCCGCCGACCCGCCGACTGATAGCGACCTTTTTATGAAAATGTGATTTTTATCCTAAAGGATATTTAAAACTAGATTAGATAGTTCACAGAAACCGAATTTTCGTTAAAATGTCGCTTCCAAAAACTCCGCGACTTGTCCGGGCTCGATATATATTTTTTTTTTATTTAATAAATGTTTAAATGGTAAACCCTCCATATTGGTGCCCAAGATACAGGCTTGCCTAGTTTGGGGCCAATGTAAAATCTCTGTAATCTTTTGAGCAATAGGTATAGTTTTTATTATTATATTATATATGGAAATGAGATAGAATGTATCCTGAATAATATACTGTAGTATGCAGTGAAGAAAAAGAAAATTGTCCTCCAGTTAAAAATAAATAATAGAACAAAAAAAGCAAAGTATCAAATAAAACTTACAGCGACGATTGCAGGCTTAGGGCCTTTAGGAGTCTCGGGCTTTTTGACTGGAGATTTCGGTGTGCTTGCCGCCGCGCCTGCACCCTCTACCGCGCCGCCTTTAAAAACAATATATTATAAATAGAAGAAAAAACGAAGGAGGGGCCCGTGGCTAAATAATAACAGCCGCACAGGTCGATCGATCAGGTTAAGCTACGCTTGCCGCGGTTGGTCTGTGGATGGGTGACCAAGACCATCTTCACATACCGTGACCCCTCCGTGCCTCGGAAAGCACGTTAAGCCGTTGGTCCCGGCTGTCATTCGTGGATCTTTGACAGTCGTTACGGGTAGTCAGAAGCCCGAAAGTCTGACAACCAGTATTACCAAGGGGTATCGTATTACCCAGTAACTGGTTTGTGGAGGTCAGATAGGCAGTCGCTCCATGTAAAATACTGGTATTTACATCCGGTTAGACTGGAAGCCGACCCCAACATAGTTGGGAAGAGGCTAGGCAGATGATGAGAAGAAAAAACGAAAGCAAACGTTTATTTGCGGTAAAACATGACGCAAAGAAAAAACGCACAAACACAAAAAATAATAAGTTGGGGGAAAATATGAGTCACATCACGCAAAACGGCCACTCCCACACTCCTGGCCCTCCTGTGATACTACTCTACTGCTGAGTATGACCTCGATGCCCAGATCGGAGAAAATGTTATTGTATTTTTCAATCAGGAATTTCTCAGTAGCAATCCGGAGTCTGGATTTGTGGCCGGTTGATGGCAACAGGCTCGCCCCGCCCTCACATATAAGGGACTTAAACATAACTGGTGAAATGTGGCCAATAAGCGCTTTTTTTTCTGATTCCAAATATGTCCGATGATGACCAATTTTGATAAAATTTTCTATGGAGGTAGCTGACACCCTGGATTAACATGGCTACTTTTTATCCCGATATTCCCACGGAATCGACACTTATGCGGGTGAAACCGCGGGGAGCTGCTAGTGTTCTATAATAAAAGAAATCTCGCGCAGTTCAATATTTTTTAAATAATAAACTTTAGTCTGTGGATTAAGGTTCAATTCGTTTCTATCAACTGCATTTAGGCTCTGCACGGTAGTTTTATAAGTCGGGCTAGTCATTTTCTGTATTGAAACGATGACTAAAATTGTTGATGGCATTCAATTCCGAATGCTGTTGAACATAGTTTTTATAAATGGTGACTCTTCCATCATTTGTACGTTCAAACGGAGTCAACTGGCAGTTTTAACTCAGGGTCACTTTTGAAAACCTAAGACTTCAGTGTACCTATTTCATAGTTAAAAACCTGAAATACTTGCCTGGACCAACGTTAGCGCCTTCTGATGTGCTGATTTTGTAAAGCTGAAAGAATAAAAAAGAAAAAAGTAATCTATAAGTAAAGTTGTGAATTAAAATAAAGCATTATAAAATTAAAATTAAACGTAAGTATTTTCAGACCTTGTCTAGAGCTATCTTTTTTCTTTAACGTTATGTTGGCTTTTCGTAACATATCAGCCTATAACGTTCCCACTGCTGGGACACAGGCCTCCGCTCGGTGAGAGGGAGTGGGCCGTAATCCACGCGGGCCCAGTGCGGGTTGGTAGATGTCACATGGTTTCGAAATTTTGGTTCTAGGACATGCTGGTTCCCTCACGATGTTTTCCTTCACCATTTTGAGAGTAGTGGTGACACAAAGTAAAGCGCCTGCCAAGGTTCGAACCCACGACCTACAACTCGTCGCGGCCGCTACCACTGGGCCACCACTGTTGTCGTAACATCATCATCATTTCAGCCGAAAGACGTCCACTGCTGGACATAGGCCTCCCCCAAGCACCTCCACTTCGACCGGTTCATCTGTGCTTCTGGCATCCAACGGGTTCTTGCGGCCTTCACAAGGTCGTCGTAACATCATTTTATTATAATTTACCGGCCTGATGATAGACTAAAAAACTTATGCGACAGACGGACACAAAAGTGAGAAAGCGATTATAAAGGTTCCATTTTTAGGGTTCCGTACCAAAATGGTAAAAACGGAACCCTCATGGAGACTAAGTCTGTCTGTCTGTCTGTCACAGCTGGATATCTCAAGAACTACTACTGCTACCAACTTGAAATTTGGAATAGTTTTCGATGACGTTTGCCCAACTATTTTGCAAATAAGAAAGAAATAAAAATATAGGTATGTATATTTTTTGCAACAGGTACTGAAAGGGGAAAAATTCGAAGTGGGGCTACTAGGGCATGTGGGGTATCATATGAAAGAGCGCAGTTTGCACAGTCTCAAACACTTTTTCTTTTTTACCGACTTCAAAAAAAGGAGGTTATCAATTCGATACGTATGTATGTAATATTATTGGAATTGCATTATATTCACTTGACAATCTATTAGGGCTTCCAAACAAATATACAAAATTTTATAGACGTATGTATGTATGCATGTATGTATGTATGTATGTATGTAAATGTATGTATGCATGTATGTATGTATGTATGTTTGTCCACGCATATCTCCGTAACTATTAATCGGATCGTGACCATTCTTTTTTTATTGGCTTACATTTACTTCAACTTAGGGAACAGTGCAAGTTTCATCAAAATCGATTCAGTAATTTTCAAGATATGGACTAAGACGTGAAAGTGTGACGGCCTGGCTTATTGATACGAGCTACGGGTGTAGTGTCAAAGCGAAAACATCTCAAAACCTTGGTCAAATTCTAGTACAACAACTAAAAATTACCAAATAAAAAGTAATTTAAAAAAATTAAACCGACTTCAAAAAGAAATTAACTCAAAATTATGAAATAACTTTAATTTCGGAAGTCGGTGGCAAAAAACTAAAACTAAAATACAGATCCCAAGACACCGACTTCCGAAATTAAAGTTATTTCATAATTTTGAGTTAGTTTCTTTTTGAAGTCGGTTTAATTTTTTTAAATTACTTTTTATTTTAAGCCGCATAGTTTACGACTTTTGATGAAAAATGTAAAAAAAAATACCGTTCCCCCCCTTATCTCCGAAGTTTGCAAAGAGAAAATCTGAAATTATTCTGTGTGATAGAAGTTTATGTAAAGATTACAGGAAAAATAAAACGAAGTCTCTAAATAGCACCCTTTTTCAGAAATCGTCAACAAAAGTTACATTGTTTATGTAAAGATTACAGGAAAAATAAAACGAAGTCTCTAAATAGCACCCTTTTTCAGAAATCGTCAACAAAAGTTACATTAGTTCCACTATCGGTCAAGAGACTGCGCTGACATATAACTTCAATATTCTACACCGCAGTACACAGTGTTAAAATTCTCTGACGAATATAGGCCTCGCCGATGAAAATTTAGTAACATGGTGGCACGGAACCCTCGGTGCGCGAGTCCGACTCGCTCTTGCCCGGTTTTTTTCGTTTAAGTTTGGAACTTTAAAAATGAAGCTGACTAAATGAATAAAAAAAACAAACTTACCCTGCCATCGTCACCAGCTGCAAATCCAGAAGACAATGGGAGCACCTCCGGACCCCATTGCTTTATGAAGTGTCCGAGACGTGCCACGCGCTGTGCAGGAGTCGTCACAGTGTGCGACCCGCCACAGTAACGGTTGCACAAATGCTTGTCCGTATCCGATCTGTATATATAATGCTATATTAGTCGGATGGGTGTACTCCGATGAGCCGCAATGCGACTGGCGAGAGCCACATCGCAAGCGATGCCTCATCTCTTGTCGTTCTCTTTGTGCAGTAACACCTGCACCTAAGACCCTTGCGAGGCCAATGTTTTAACGGTTTTAACGCTGTCGAAATGGTCGAATTCTGGTCGAGGCTTATTCAAAATATGGAAATGGAATCCTCGATACGACAAAGAAGATCCTTATTTATTTAATGGAAATGTGTCTACCTGACTTTTTGAGGTTTAGAAGTTTGCATCTGTTGCTGCACGTTCTCCCAGTCGTGCAGGTTGCGTTGCGGTAAAGTGCTCGCTTGATTCTTACGGATCGTGTCTGCGAGAATACATCATCATACTATAACTATAACATGGTATATGTAGGAAACTAATCTATAATTATCTATACGCAAGCAATCCTAAATCTATACTAATATAATAAAGCCGAAGAGTTTGTTTGAACGCGCTAACCGTCCAAAGATTAGCGCGTTTAAACAAACAAATACCAGCCATTTTTGAAAAAATCTTTTTGTATTTGATGTAATAGCCTAAAACTATTTAACATCACTCTGCGCTACCTTTAGGAGCCGAGCCGAAAGAAGAAAACGCAAACGGAACAAGAAATTTCACGCGGACGAAGTCCCGGGCTGGAGCTAGTTACAAAATAAACCAAAGTAGGAAACTGCTGTAATAGCTACCTACTTAGTTCAAGCCCTTCCCTAGGGCCGGATTAGGCATTTAAGCGGTACTGAGATCGTCTACCTACATAAAAAGTAGGGATAGGTAGGTATTAGCGAACCATACATTTGCTTGGACCCTACCATCCTATATCTACAAGCGAATCTGAACACGACTTGACTTATTTGATTACGGCAGTTTAAGTAGGTACATACCTAATTCATAACTGAGATAGGGTTTCATAGACATGGTGGCCGGCAGGGGCTTAGCAGGTTGCGGCGGGAGCGCATCCATCGCCATCACAGCTTTCGCGTCACACGATATACAGTTGACATCCCTAGTGAAAAAAAGCATTTGGTTAGTATATTTTTTAATTCCATTGATACAAGGATACCTACAATCGCTCTTTTACTAAAACAACACAGCAATATCGCAGGAACGTGAAAGTGCTCGCCAGTAACTGTAAGGACCAACGTAACACAGTAGAGCTACGAAAACTGCTCTTAGGTACCTACTGCTACGAAATAAATTGTTATCATGGTATTGGTATCTACGGGGTGGCAACGGGACATCCACGCGCAAACCGTAACTAAGAATTCGGCACATGATCCTAGCGTAGACATTTTTAATAGGTACCTAATTTATAAAAAAAAAAACCTACGCGGTCAAAATGTATGGAACAGACTATACCACTATAAATATTTAAGGGGGGCTCCCATACAACAAACGTGTTTTTTTCGGCGTTTTTGCCCTGTAGTAAAACCCTTCGTGTGCGAGTCCGTTGTTTTTAGTATTTGTTGTAAAAAAACCGGGCAAGAGAGACTCGGACTCGCGCACCGAGGGTTCCATACCATCATACGTTTTTAAATTTTCATCGGCGAGGCCTATATTCATCAGAGAATTTTAACACTGTGCACTGCGGTGTAGAATATTGCAGATTTGTGTCAGCGCCATCTCTTGACCGATGATAGTGGAACTAATGTAACTTTTGTTGATGATTTCTGAAAAAGTGTGCTATTTAGAGACTTCGTTTTATTTTTCCTGTAATCTTTACATAAACTTCTATCACATAGAATAATTTCAGATTTTTCTCTTAGCAAACTTCGGAGATGAGGGGGGGAACGGTATTTTTTTTACATTTTTCATCAAAAGTCGAAAACAATGCGGCTTAAAAAAAGAGAAAACATTTTTGACAATGTGCAAACTGCGCTCTTTCATATGATACCCCCCACATGCCCTAGTAGCCCCACTTCGAATTTTTCAGACTCCCTTTCAGTCCCTGTTGCAAAAAATATACATAAGTAATTATATTTTTATTTCTTTCTTATTTGCAAAATAGTTGGACAAACGTCATCTAAAACAATTCCAAATTTCAAGTAGATAGCATTAGAAGTTCTTGAGATATCCAGCTGTGACAGACAGAATTAGTCTCACCATAAGGGTTCCGTTTTTACCATTTTGGTACGGAATCCTAAAAATGATTTTTATCAAAATTGGAGGTGTTTTAAAATGTATGATTAGGTAGAACAACTAGTTTTTGGGATGTCTATCCAAATATATTTAACTTATCCTGGTTAGAATTATTGAATAATAAAAAACCTTTTTCGGAGTATGTCCTTTGACAGATGGTAGTCGCTTGATGTGCTGGCGCCTGTAGGTAGGTACCTACCTATGTAAGGTGTTAAAGCATTATTAAGGTTAAGGTCACCTCAGTAGTCTCCTCTTAGTGCCCGCAGCTTCTGCTTCGCGGCGCAGCGCGGCCATCTGTTTCAGATTCTCTTGGAGCTGCTTCAGCTTGTTATTGAAGAAGTCCTTCACAGGAGACAGCTCCATCTTGTCCAGTTTCTGCTCGATCTCGCGCTGGATGTCATCCAATGCTTGTTGCCATAGAGATTCCTAAAAGAAAATATCATGATACTGACAGATAGATACTGAAAGGAACGAACATAAATATAAGCAGCACCCGTAGCTATGGATACGTTAATATTCATATTTCTTAAAAATTATCTGATGCTAAGTACTAATAACATTCTTCCAGACCGTATTTCGGCCATGGCGACCAATCTCAAAGGAGACTAGCTTTCGGCGCAGGAGACACAGGTGCACTCTCTCTTCCCTCACTCTCATTGTCCCATGGGACGGCGCGTAATCCGACACGACCGGAGAGAGATCAGGCGCAGGACCAACGTCTTAACATGCTTTTCCAGGCACGCGGCCGGGTATCATACTGCCAACTTTCAAACCCCAGGCTGCTACTAAGAAAATCCTAATGGGAAAACCGAATAACACTTTGCCCGACCTTGGAATCGAACGCTCAGCAGTCGCGCTTGCGACCACGAGACCAACGGGGTAAGTAGTGACATAACGCCGGGACTATAATTTTTTTCTTCAACTTCGTATAAATTACCGTCGAACTTCACTTACAGGTAAGTTCATTTGACGTCCGGTGCGAGGTAGGATACAGTTCGGATCACGAACAATTTTCTGCTATGGCTGAATGAGTCCGTGTAATGAGCGTCGTTGACCTTGCACAATGTAACATTCAGACGCTTCTCCTATCTAAATACCGGAACGAGTTGGAGGTATCACTGAACCTTGTTAACAGGGAACATCCATTTTGTGTCTAGTTAGTGAATGACAGAGATATTGTCCTAGTACCTACTAGACTCCCTTTCACAGAGAGGAGGCTTGTGCCTCAGCAGTGGGACATTATAGGCTGATAATGTTACTGCAGCTCGTAGTAGGACTAAGTTTTCGGGATCGATGTTGTGTGTTTTCTTCTAAAAACTAGTTGGAAATACGCCAATAATCACGGACCTGCACGTTAAGTTTTCCGAGAGCATGTTCCAATCCTTTGGATAGGTCATCGCAGGCGTTCTCGAATTGGTCATGGGAAACCTTTCGCGCCAACATGCGCAAGTCAGCCTTGTCTGCTAGAGCTTCCACCATATCCTCGCGGTCCAGCTTGATGACCTTTAGCAGTTCGATTTGTTCCAAAAGAGCCTGAAATTATAATGTGGGCTTTATTTAAAGTGCCTTAGACGCTAAAATTGGAGAGATCGAAGTTAAGTATGTGGTGAATCGATCCCTATCACACCAGCTTCATCCAGATTGATAAAACAATCTGATTGACAAATAACAACTAGAAGATTACCTTCCACGGGCAATTCCGAAGTTCTTGCAATAAGACGTCTCGGCAAAACCGAGCAACTTACGGCAATTCCAAGATTGTAGTCGTTGCCAAGAATATAATCGCGCAATTTTGGTTGCCCGTGTGGCGCACACGATGACATCAGGATTATCAGGGGATGTCGAGGCACACTAACTAAGGTTCGAAGCTGTATGAATTATGCAGGTAAGTATATCAATTTAAATCTGTTGTTAAATTTCATGTGAAATTAAATCTAATTAGGGTTTCTGAAGCAGGAAGCAGCAGTTTCTGAAGCAGGTTTGTAAGGAGCCAAAAAAAATATAAAAAGAGAAAGGACGAAAAAGAGTCTTGAGGTATGTAATTACGTCGATATGGTTCTGCCGGTCCTCCTTCTCAGCGGCGAGGTTCAGGGCTGTCTCGTGGACCTGCTGCAATTGAGCCTGCATGTTGTGCACAGTTTCGAACAGCTTCATCAAACCTGCAGCATTAAGATATAATAAGTAAGTTTGGTGTTTACTGTGAGTTTCACGATGCTGTATGAAGATTACTTATGATGACTGTGAACTGTATTCTAATAGTACAGAAGTAGTAGGAAGTACTTGGACGTACTTGTCTAAAATACTTACCTTAACCAAATGCCGAATGGTAAGTATTTTCACTAGCTTAGTGCCGAGTGTTCTAAAGAGCCTATTACACCACGCGGTACCAAGTCGGTCTCACTAAGACTTGCCTAGAAGTCTACTAGACAAGCTCCGACCCAATAATAGGCTTACTCGTATTTCAGCTTTCGGCCTTTTACACCACGCGATATCAGCCGTGTGGTGTTAGTTTCAAACACGACGTAACCTGCGTTCGCGATTTAGTTGCCAAACATGTAAACAAATTTGAGTTTTTGGAAAAATAACTTTAATTCCTACAGAATAAAGTTCAGTTTATGTTACAAGTTCAAACCTTTTTAAAACTTTTTCAATAGCGCAAGTCACCCGATCTTGATAACTTGAAATAACATCCAATTGGAAACATGAATTTGAATAGACCTTAGGGCTTAGATACTCTTCATACTCTACCTGTAACTGCTGGTGTTCCGTAGGTATAATATTAGTTAGGTATCTACTTACTAACACTAATTGAATATGGTGATGACCACAGAACAGATAAAAATCATCTGTTCTGTGGTGATGACCACATGTTATAATTACCTATTAGGTAGATAAGGGCCTTTACCCATATTTTCATTTTTCGATTGTTTTTTAGGCACTAGGATTTTTGACTAATTTACGAATAGAGTACCTAGGTACAGGCCAACCCATGTCTAGCAACACTTTGACCTTTTGCTAGCGTTATGTAGGTACTTTTAATACAATGAGAGGCCAGCTTAAACGGCGGGGTAATTGCGTAACGCACTATCAGTAGCACTGACTTCCATTTTGACAGTTCAGCAACGTTCATTGCGTTATTTAAGTACGTTGTTGAGCAGATTTTTTTTCGAACATACCTATGAAGTAATGGACTAGCAATATCCTAAGTTATAAAATGATTCAGAATATGATTGATAGTGTGTTACGCAAATTGTGGTGTTGGTTCTTTACCACTGTCCTGCTGTGGCCTAATATGAGGCTCATAGCATTTTTCTTCTTCATCCCGACGGGACTACAGTTAAATTTGTATAATTTGAATGGCCAAAAACTTAGCCACCTCCATGGCGACTTTATGCATTGACTAGTGTGACAAAGGCTCGCTGCAGTTGAGGAGTAACGAATCAAAAACGGTTAATTTTTTTTTTTTTCATTAAATAAAATCTTTATAGCATAGTGTTTCAACGTGATGTATTTGTTGGATTTTGATCAAACCATCGACTTTTAATTTTTTTTTCTGTTGGATTTACTGGTTTTTGAAGCGGTTTGTTAGTATTGGGATGAGTATTTCAATTTTGAGAAAAAAAATATCCTGGTTAATAACGGCTTTTGTTCCGTCACTCCTCAGTTTACCTTGCAGATCCTTAACAAGATCCGGCGATAGCTTCCCGCCTTCACCCTGGACTGCCATACCAGTGACTTGTCTCCCCATAAGCTCTAGTTGATCTTGGAATGAATTCATCTGTAACAGAATTACAGTTTGTTTATGTTTGTTTGCCTTGGGATCAGGGAGTCTACACTTTAAGAGCCTGTACTACCTACCTCAAACGGCTTAAGTATGATCCTCCGTTATGTCAAAAATACCGCAGCATTAATTTTGAAAAAAATATATGCTAAAGTTGAGGATTAATGTTAGCGCGATTCCATAAAATTTTCTCGATAGAAAAAAAATTCAAAGTTACCTCCAACCCAACAATAAACGGCTGGTATTAAAAAAATACTTTAAATTAGATCATGAAACTTTGCATACTAACTGAACTAACTATAAAGCAGGTCTTCTGTTTTTTTTTTAATTTCCTTATTGGCGCTGCCTTCCGCCCAGCACCGCACTCTGTCGCGCTTTCACACAGTCCGCGAGCAGTATCGTGTGAGCGAGATAGAGTGAATTTTAGCTGAGGTAATAGGCTCTTAAGTCCGTCAAAGAAGACACAGGCCCGTGCGAAAGATAAGATCCGTCAAAACAAATGATAAATAAACAAATTCGAACGGGCAAACACACATCGCAAAACTGCACCCTAATTACATAACACATTATCATTCTCAATCTAAATAATTTTGAAGGATATTGCTAATCCATTGCTTCATAAATGTTCGTAATAATAATATGTTTTTGTTCAAAAACGTAAATAACGCAATGAATGTTATTGAACTGTCAAAATGAATCCCATTGCTACTGATAGTGTGTTACGCAATTACCCCGCTGATCTGATATGTCCGTAAGTAATACGGAGTAGAGAAAGCGCCTGTAATTTCGCCCGGAACTACGGATTTCGTGCTTAGTTTAACTATGGCACGGTTCCCCACATGATGTTAAAAGACGTAGTTACTCTAGTTGGTACTACGTCTTTTAGACCGTTATCACATAAAGTATACATTCAACATAATGACGTAGTTACCCAGCCAACATTTTGTACCAATAGGGGACATGCAGTCGATGGAGTTTTTTGCCCGTTCCTCTCCATGAAAACCTACTACGCTTTGGAATTGGAATGGTTAACTAGCTTCATCTTTCTGATTGACTTCTTGACAGTTCAAAATTACGGTAGCAGGACACTTGCGCGAACCCATTTCCGTGAAAAGACATTTCCGCGAATGGACTTTTGCGCGAACGGACTTTTGTGCGAAGGGTCATTTACGCGAAAAGATACTTCCGCAAATGGACTTTTGCGCGAATAGACTTTTGCGCGAATGGTCTTTTGCGCGAATGGTCGTTTGCACGAAAGACACTTGCGCGAATCCACTTGCGCGAAAGGCACTTGCGCGAATCCACTTGCGTGACGAGACTGTAATTTCTCGACAAAGTTGAGGAAATGAGATTTCTTCATAACATCACGCATGTATTCTTTCAAAGGGTTGGGCAGCGGTGAGTACTGTATGTAGCTGAATGTGTGTTTACAAAATTTATAGCTTCTCGTGACGGGGACTTTAAATGCTTTGAGTTTGAGTAACACTGAACTTCATCATTTCAGCTGAAAGACGTCCACTGCTGAACATAGCTAGGCCTCCCACAAGCACCTCCACTTCGACCGGTTCTGTGCTTTTCGCATCCAACGGGTTCATGACGAAACTGCTACGAAATAAAAACGCTTTTAAAGTCAAACTGTTTAGGTTTGTAACACTTCCGAGGGGAGTACCTGGTCGTGAACCTTTCCGTCTGCCTTCTTGGTAGTGTCACAGCACTTCTTTATTTCATTCTCCAGCATAGCGAGCCTCTCCAGCAAACGGCCTTCTAACTGATTCAGATGCTCTTGCCGGATTTCAGACACTAGAAAAAATATCGTTTCGGTAAGCATGAGACTTTACCGAAAGACTCTCAGACCAAATAAAAAGTCAAGACATAGCGCTGGGAACAATACAGTGAAGCATGCAAAAACTACACCTCCGCTCTGTGCATACACGCTCACACGCACACATTTAGGTACAACCATTTACTTACAATACGACCTACGTATCTTGGCGGGCCTGAGCCTTTGCGAACTTTCGCACATGTTCTCTCACTCACACTCGCCTCATTTGGTTCTTAGAAAACGTTCGTGCATGCGCAGCCTTCTGCGCGAAGTTCAGGCCCACCAAGTTATGTTACAATCAAACTACACCTCACTATGTGCACACATGTTTACGAAACCGGCTTTACTTTACTGTTGACAGCCCTCTGTCTTGGTTTTTTATTTGGTCTGAGGAAAAACTTATAATTATTGTTTATATACCTGCCTACCTATAACATTTCCTAAAGACGCGTACGCGTTTAAACCGAAGTTTGGGTTTGGCGCAGCTAGTCTGACGGCACATCATGCGACCGTCGTCGTAGGGAATGCAAATTCGTTCTGTTTTAAAATCCGAATTTTAAAGAACTTGAAATTTTAAAGAATTTTGGTCCAATCCGGATTATCCGGATTTTACGAATGTATCATGAAAATAAACAAATCTACCCATATTAGTTTTTTTATATGATGTTTCTTATATTTGTGTAAATGGATTAAAATAAAAGCACATGAAAATCAAAGAAAATTAATTTTTTAGTATGAATTTAGTTTAAAGTTTCAAATAGACTCCTTGTCATACTATTAAACATAAACAAAAGTAATAAAGCAATTTTTAACTTTACTTAAATCAACATAAAGGACCATGGGCACTTTTGAATGAACACTGGGCCCACTTTTCAAAGTTGTGCAACAGTGATGAAACCTATGTCATATAATAAGCTCTTTTGCGTTTTTTAAAAACGTTCAACACAAAGCTCTTAAAGTGTACTTTATTTCATTATATGGCAGTTAGGTCCAAATCCAGCGCGAACATGTTTTTTTTTGCGTTTTTGTAAAATCTGTTTTGTTTTGATCTTCATCATCATCATTTCAGCCGAAAGGCGTCTACTGCTGGACATAGACCTCCCCCAAGCACCTCCACTTCGACCGGTTCTGTGCTTCTTGCATCCAACGGGTTCCTGCGGCCTTCACAAGGTCGTCGGACCACCTTGTGGGAGGCCTTCTAACGCTACGTCTTCCAGTACGCGGTCGCCACGCCAGAACCTTTCGGCCCCATCGGCCATCTGTTCTGCGAGCAATGTGCCCTGCCCACTGCCACTTAAGTTTGACAATTCCTCGGGCTATGTCGGTTACCTTGGTTCTCCTGCGGATCTCCTCATTCCTGATTTGATCACGCAGGGTAAACTCCAAGCATAGCCCTCTCCATTGCCCTTTGGGTGACTTTTAGCCTTCTTATAAGGCCCATTGTGAGCGACCACGTTTCAGTGCCATAAGTCATCACTGGCAACACGCACTGGTCAAAGACTTTCGTCTTGAGACACTGCGGTATGTGGGACGAGAAGATATTGCGTAGCTTCCCGAACGCTGCCCAGCCGAGTCGGATTCGACGATTGACCTCTTTCTCGAAATTAGACCTACCTAACTGGACAGTTTGTCCTAGGTAAACATACTCGTCCACGACTTCGAGTGTAGCGTCCCGATCTTTATGAGAATGGGTGTTACATGGGCATTTGACATGATCTTCGTTTTGTCCATGTTCATTTTAAGACCTTTCGGAGGCTCTACTGTCTCAGCCATAATTACGATATCGTCGGCAAACCGAAGGTGAGTTATGTACTCGCCATTGATGTTCATGCCAGCCCCTTTCCAGTCCAGAACCTTGAAGACATCCTCCAGCAGCGGTGAACAGTTTCGGAGAGATAACGTCTCCCTGTCTCACACCTCGCTGCAGAAGGATAGGTTTCGAGGTCTGATCCTGGAGTCGGACTGACATAGTGGTGTTTTCATACAGATACTTCAGCACCTCGACGTACCGATAGTCGATCTGGCACCGTTGTTGAAAAGACTGCAGCACAGCCCATGTCTCGATCGAATCAAAGGCTTTCTCGTAGTCTACAAACGCTAAGCAGAGACGCAGGTTATACTCTTCGGTTTTCTGTATAACCAGTCGCAGCGTATGTATGTGGTCTACGGTGCAAGCCTTTACGGAATCCGGCTTGTTCGGAAGGCTAGAAGTCGTCAAACCTGCGCGCGAGACGGTTCGTGATGACTCTCGAACACAGCTTGTAGACATGGCTCAGAAGTGAGATGGGCCTATATATAATTCTTAAGAATGGTATTGTTTTGATATCACACTAATATTATAAGGGCGAAAGTTTGTGAGTGTGACGTGTGTGTGTGTGTTTATATGTTTGTTACTTCTTCACGCTCAAACGGCTGGACCAATTTTGATAAAATTTTGTATGGAGGTAGCTGACACCCTGGATTAACATATAGGATACTTTATATCTCGATATTCCCGCGGGATCGACATTTACGCGGGTGAAACCGCGGGGCGCAGCTAGTTAAATTATAATTAGCTGTCAATCGGTAGCTATAGGATCATAAATAGCTCTTGTTTGACTAAAAAATACACTAAAAAGATCAACATAAAAGTCGTATATTGCCGTATTTTTAGGGCTGATTTTACAATCGACCGATAATTTTTATTCGTGGAATAAAATTGACATCTGACAGTTTTTGTATGGAAAAACTGCCAAAAATTCAAAATTATTCCTCCGATAAAGTTACCTGGCGTTGGAAAAATCAAACAAAAAATCAAACCATTTTCGCGCTGGATTTGAACTTAACTGCCATATAATGAAATAAAGTACACTTTAAGAGCTTTCATAAGACATTATAATTAATCACTGTTGAACAATGTTGAACGTTTTCAAAAAAACGCAAAAAAAAAAAACAATTTCGCGCTGGATTTGAACTTAACTGCCATATAATGAAATAAAGTACAATTTAAGAGCTTTCATATGACATATAACTGATCATAGTTGAACAATGTTGAACGTTTATAAAAAACGCTAAAAAACTCCATTTTCGCGCTGGATTTGAACTTAACTGCCATATAATGAAATAAAGTACACTTTAAGAGCTTTCATAAGACATATAATTCATCACTGTTGAACAATGTTGAACGTTTTTAAAAAACACAAAAAAAAAAACATTTTCGCGCTGGATTTGAACTTAAGGTGAATGGGTAGTTGATACCGCGAAATTAAAATTTTCTTACGTTTTTTGCAATTTGCAGGTCAGGGTCAGGTTGTATCTTGATCAAAATATGATTCGCGACAATAACAGATACATATTTAGAGAATTATAATCATTAGAATCATTAATACATCTTTCTAAGTTAGATTTCTACCCCTAACACTTTTCCATAACAGATTGGTGGTTGGATTTTCAAATATTTGGTACAAATGGGTAGACACTAACCTGCTGCTGGATGAACGGGTGCGACCATTGCAGTGGGTGCGACCATGGTACTAGGTGCGACCATGGTACTAGGTGCGACCATGGTACTAGGTGCGACCGTCGGGCTAGGTGCGACCGTCGGGCTAGGTGCGACCGTCGGGCTAGGTGCGACCGTCGGGATAGGTGCGATCACTACAGCGGGTGGGGGTGGTTGTACCACTACCGGCTGTATCAGTTCTAACTTTGAGGGTGGAGGTGGTTCAGGTGCCACTAAAAAATTATTCTTGATTAGTTGCTAAGTGCTGCTGGTGAAAGAGTTTAAAGCACCACGTGCTATCGTTTTCGGCAGTAGGAATTTACGGTTCACTAGTGTTTGACAAAAAACGAATGACAAAATAATTATGATCATTTTAAAAATAACATTATACGAACTAATCATTTGACAAACATCTCATTTCGAAAACATATTATAAGTAATCAATTTGACACAATACAGATTTCGCAAATGTTTTACTTTGCAAATACTCGTATTTCAAATGTTAAAATATCATTCCAAAAATATTCATTAGACCAAGTACCTACTTCGTTTGTCAAATTTGCGATTTTACAAAATGACGGTAGATAAATTGATAAGTACTTAATAAAACTTATTGAAGTAAGTAAGGATCAGTGGGTCGTCTTAGGGACGGAGTAAAAACAAGTTGGTTTACAAGCAATAATTATAATACGACGTAAATAAATAAATAAAAAAAAAAATAAAGCAATGCATTTTGTCAAACTTTATTTATGCATTGCGTTGTTTTACCAATTGAAATTATGTTTTGATGTACCTACTTAATCTATACATATAATAAAACAGTAGAAAAACGGTGTCTGTACATTGAAAATATTAAAAAAAAAAAATTGGGGGGGGGTTTAGAAACAGTAATAGGGTACGAATCCGAAAAAAAATTTCTGTCTGTTTGTCTGTTTGTTTGTACACGCTAATCTTTGGAACTACTGGAAGGATTTGAATGATTTTTGTTTTGTTGTATAGGTATTATGTCTGGGCAACATATAGGCTATAATTTATCTTGGAAACTTGAACACCTGATGCAGAACCGCAACAGACCAGCTAAACTATAAGAGATACAAAAATGGTACCATAGCAAAAATTGTTCCACGTGATGAGCATTTTCTGCCGAGAGAATAAATTTGAAGATCTCGAACACCTGATGTGGAACTCCAAGAGCCCAGCTACACCATAACATATATAGGAATGACGTCTTAGCAAAAGTTGTTCGGTCTGATGGGCATTTCCTGTTGACTTATAAAAAAACTGGCCAACACGAAGGGTTCCGTACCACAAAACAAAAACGCCGAAAAAAACCCGTTTGTTGTATGGGAGTCCCCTTTAAATATTTATTTTATTTTGTTTTTAGTATTTGTTGTTATAGCGGCAACAGAAATACATCATCTGTGAAAATTTCAACTGTGTAGCTACCGCGGTTCTTGAGATACAGCCTGGCGACAGACAGACGGCAAAAACGCCGAAAAAAACACGTTTTTTTGTACGGGAGCCCCCCTTAAATATTTATTTTATTTTGTTTTTAGTAATTTTTGTTATAGCGGCAACAGAAATACACCATCTGTGAAAATTTCAACTGTCTAGCTACCGCGGTTCTTGAGATACAGCCTGGCGACAGACAGACGGCAAAAACGCCGAAAAAAACACGTTTTTTTGTATGGGAGCCCCCTTAAATATTTATTTTATTTTGTTTTTAGTATTTGTTGTTATAGCGGCAACAGAAATACATCATCTGTGAAAATTTCAACTGTCTAGCTACCGCGGTTCTTGAGATACAGCCTGGTGACAGACAGACGGCAAAAACGCCGAAAAAAACACGTTTGTTGTATGGAAGCCCCCCTTAAATATTTATTTTATTTTGTTTTTAGTATTTGTATTTATAGCGGCAACAGAAATACATCATCTGTGAAAATTTCAACTGTCTAGCTACCGCGGTTCTTGAGATACAGCCTGGCGACAGACAGCCGGCAAAAACACGTTTGTTGTATGGAAGCCCCCCTTAAATATTTATTTTATTTTGTTTTTAGTATTTGTTGTTATAGCGGCAACAGAAATACACCATCTGTGAAAATTTCAACTGTCTAGCTACCGCGGTTCTTGAGATACAGCCTGGCGACAGACAGACGGCAAAAACGCCGAAAAAATCACGTTTTTTTGTATGGGAGCCCCCCTTAAATATTTATTTTATTTTGTTTTTAGTATTTGTTGTTATAGCGGCAACAGAAATACATCATCTGTGAAAATTTCAACTGTCTAGCTACCGCGGTTCTTGAGATACAGCCTGGTGACAGACAGACGGACGGACGGACGGACGGACAGCGAAGTCTTAGTAATAGGGTTCCGTTTTTACCCTTTGGGTACGGAACCCTAAAAATCGAAGATCAGAAACATCTGATGTGGAAATCAAAACTATCACTAATTTCACCTCCACGCGGTGAAGGCGGTAACAGTTTAGGACTGATTTTCGATGACGATGGTATATCATTGAAAATTTGACTCTACTGGCCAAAACTCCCATTTTTTTTTTAACGTGATTAAATGCTCATGCGTTCTGCACTACCACGGGGAGATAGTACAGTTATGTGGGACTCTAACCCACTAAAACTCCACGGTGTCCTCCTCTGCCGCTTACGGCGGGAATATGGGCACGCGTTAGCACTCATCCGTGAACCCGCCGCGGCTGTCCGTCACCGGACCCTCCTCTGGGGAGTACTCCCCATCACCGGCGCACCAGAACACATAGCACGCCGTGACCACCCCAGGGACCAAACCAGCACATGGGCGCCAGACAAGTCAATTAGATTTTAATTGATCAGGTATCTTCTTCACAATAAAACTATAACCATGCCTAGAAAAAGGTCAAAGCTTTTCCAATGTTCCAAAGGAGCTAAAAGATTGCGGATCATAAGATCCCAAGAATCTACCGAAGAGCGTCAGGAGAGACTTGATGCTGTTCGAGAACATCAGGCTGCAACTCGCTCCGTGGAAACCTCTTCGGATCGCGAAGCACGCCTGCATTCTCAGCGTATTTACGCATCTACATCCAGGTCTCTAGAGACCAGTGAAGAATATGATGCGCGACTGACCGCTGATCGTGAACGTCATGCATTGTCTCGCGAGTCGGAGACGTTCACGGATAGAGAATTGCGCTTGAGTTCCAAGCGTATCTACGCATCGACTTTTAGGTCTCCAGAGACAAGTCGGGAACGTGATGTGCGACTGACCGCTGATCGTAAATGTCACGCATTATCTCGCGAGTCGGAGACATTCACAGATAGAGAATTGCGCTTGAGTTCTCAGCATATCTACGCATCTGCTTCTAGGTCTCTAGAGACAAGTGCGGAACGTGATGCGCGACTGTCCGCTGATCGTGAGCGACATGCATTGTCTCGCGAATCGGAAACGTTTACCGATACAGAATCACGCTTGAGTTCTCAGCGTATTCGCACATCTACTAACAGGTATTTTGAAACAAGTGATGAGATTATCATACATTGTCCCGAACACGCACACAACAAAATACTCATAATCAGTTAGAAAGTGAGAAAGAAAGAATTGCTGGAGTACGGCATGAAGAGACAGATTAAGAAGAGCGCAACGAACGTTTGAATTCTGATCGACTTCGACATTCTCTGAACAGAATGTCGATATCATCTGAAGAATCGGATGTGTCTCAAGATATAGCCGTAGGGCATGGCGACCTTCCTTGGGTTGATAAGGAACGGAGTGCATTTACGTATACTCCTATGATTGACTACGCCACATATTCCGCCATCGGAGGTATGGTTCAAAATTGTACTTTTTGTGAAGCTGTTAAATGGCAAAAAGAAACAAACGGTATGTGTGTTGCTCAGGTGGGAAAGTACATATTAAAATATTACAAAATCCTCCAGAAATATTAAGATCACTGCTAATCGGTGACCATCCACAGTCAAAACATTTCTTGGATAACATACGTTCGTACAATAATGCCTTTCAAATGACATCTTTTGGTGCAGAACAGATTTCAGAAGGCCCATTTATGCCAACATTCAAAGTGCAAGGCCAAGTTTACCACCTTATTGGTACATTATTGCCTGAAAATGACGTCTCGAATCGTCTCGCGCATCCCGTTGTTTTTCAGTCCCTGGGCTCTTAGAATTCGACATCAGACGTTTCAGATCTCCGATTTTGACGACCCCGTTGTCGCTGGCATAAGCAACAGGATCCGCGTACGAAGTCGCGGGCAGAAGCTAGTGAAATAATAATAATAAACATTTATTTCAGACCAGGTCCATATTTTGTTAGTAACAATGGTACTTAAAACTAATGTTAATATTGAACACCAAAATTAAATTACGGCATGAAGCCGCCGCACCCACCTTTGCAGCATGGGGGACTCCCACCGATCAGTAAATACACCCAGTATAGTGTGGAAATGTTGTCTTTCAATTATTTGTCAAATGAGTTATTTACAGAAAGAATAGTTTGTAAAGCGATAACTTTATCAAGTATAAAACCTAACGTAATTTTTTAAATAAATATTAGTGATTCGTTTTTTGTCAAATGACAGGATACCGGAATTTGCGTTTGAAGAATTTTTTGTAGGTATCATCCAAACTATTACCTATAGAATGTAACAACAGCTAACATATTCATGTACTTAGATAAAATGAGAAACCCCATTCCACCGTTTCCCACAAATATAAGATTTAACTGCTAAATTCAATAGTTTCTAATCGCGATTCTTAGGTATATCCCAGGATGTTGTAATAATAATACCTTGGATATATACTGGTAATATCGATGACAGGATAAGCATTTGCTAAAGGTCGAGGAGGCTAAATGCCAGGCGAAAAAGCGAGCGGTAGTAAAATAGAAAATCCTTAACCTTACATAGTATAAAACAAAGTCACCAAAATGTCTGTACGCGCATAAGTTCCGAATGACTGCACCAAATTGGATAATTATTTTTTTGTTGTGTTCTGTATTGCCAGGACAAGGTTTGTATGAAAGAAAATTTCGAAAATTCGAAAAAAAAACTGCATCCGTGCGAAGCTGGGGCGGGCCGCTATAGTTAAATATATAATTTGAAAGGAAAAGGGTTTTTTTTTTTGAGTAATTGTCACCATATTGTACCTGTGAAGTCGGCCCAGGCGTGGTCCTGTTTAATCATCAGCTTAATAGCGTCCGTGATATAAGGACCAATATTTTTTTTAAGAACGCGAAGGTTTGTGAGGATCGGTGGAAGGATGTTTGTTACTCTTTCACGCAAAAACTGCTGAACGGATTTGGATAAAATTTGTCACACAGATAGTTTATAACAAGGATTAATACATAGAATACTTTTTATCCCCATATTCTCACGGGATCGAAACTTATGCGGGTGAAACCGCGGGGCGCTGCTAGTTTTCCATAAAATACATTTTGCAACAGACCAAATTCTGGCTTGACATCCTTCATAGCATCGGAAAAGGCTTGAGTGAGCTCGCTGAGGTCGTTTCTCATAGACTGCACATGATCTAGCAACTGGAAGAGCTCATCTTTAGTTGCCAAGATACTATGGTCAAAACTAGGTGCAGCCTGAATTATGGTTGGCGGAGGCGATGCAGGCGTACTCGGCACAGCATGTTTGCTTGGTGCCGCTGGAGATAGGGCCGATTTCGACAACGCATTGGCTGTTTCAGCCATTTTGGCTGCCGTAGCGCTCCTGAAAAAGAATTACTTACAAAACTTTGAGCAAACACGTCAGAATTACTTGGGTAGGTATACTTCAGAAGCTTAAAGCTTAAATGAGCAGAATCGGGTCTACCTTACCGCTATATCTCAATTGAAAGTTGCTAGTAACTTACGGAGGGGCACCAAGAGTCTTTTGAATGTCAGACATCTCGCCGATAAGATCCTCAATAAGCGAGCTTAGCTTGCTGATGCCTTCTTCAGCAGCGTCCAAACGAGATGCCACGTTCATGTTGGTCCACATATCCGTGATAGCCTTCAGATTGCCTGATGATCTATGACATACCGGAAATTAGGTACTTACATAATTAAAATCGTAGGAGATAAATGCGGCGGTTAAAACTAGTTAAAAGTTGAAATAGTGCATGTAGTTTGGTTGCATCCATCTCCCCAAGCCCTGAAGTAGCCCCTGATTGGAAGTTCTGTGTGAGTGCAAGATACATTGAGCGGAGAAGCGCCAAATCTCTTAAATGCCCATTGAAGTAGCCAAACGGGAGGTGGTCAGACGTTTTAATTGAACTTCAACTGATTAAATTATACATATTACAATAAATATCAAATGTACCTGACTTCTTGCAATATTTCCTCGTTCTTGGGTGAGGTTCCATATACGCGGTCCTTAAGGTCTGCAACAGTGTGCTCTAACAAGTTGAATTTGCTGAGTGTGACGAGGGACAGTTTCTCCGCGGAGGAGTGGCCGTGTGCCATATCGCTGGGGACTGTTGGAGACGCGCGCGTCATCGCTGGCGAAGACTTTGGGCTGGAGTCCCGCGCCGTCGGGGTCATACGGGGGGAAGGCGGACTGACATGTTGCTGCGCTTCTGCAGCTAATGCCAAAACAGAGAAAATAAGTTTTAATCATACACAAGGTGGCTCTACAGTTAATGTTATTACATCAGTATTCATAAAAAAACATTCGAAAGGGTTTCATTTCGATTGTTTTTTTTATTATACGATATGATTGTTTCTTTTTTTAAGTATAAATATTTATATATACATAATGTCTTACTCATCGCAAAAACAGGTTGTGTCGACCTCCGTTTGCGCTCAACTGAAAAGATAATCCAGATTATATTAAATTATAGGCCAGCAACATAACTATTAATAGATATGTATTCGTAGAAATGTTTAAATACTGAAAGCTTACCGACTAGCACACTTTCTTGATCGGCGGATGGCGGCTCAGTCGCTGAAAATTTTAAAGTCAAAGATTTTTATTTAAACATAGGTGTAGGTGTTATATAATAGGTACAGATAACTTGTGTGTTATATAATAGGTACAGATAACTTATGTTTTGCATGTAACGGTGTACACATATCGAATATGTAGGTAGGCATACGAAATCACAATTTAGTAACAGAATGTTTGTTAATAATTCAATGACAAGCTATCAGAGCTAAACACCTACAATAATATCAGTATTATCCTAAAACAAAGTTAACGATATTGCATAAAAAAAAATGTTTAGAACTTTTAAATTGGTAGAAACCTAATAACATTTCTTATATAAGTATTGAATTTTAAATATATTTATAAGAAAGAAATAGTACATTATGATACATGTGTGCTAAGTTGATCATTATGCACGAGGCGATATAATCGCGCGAGCCGCAGGCGAGAGCGATAAGAAAGCCGAGTGTATATTGATTAATGCACACGCGTTTCATACGACGTTTTTCAACACACTTGCGAGGAAAAAAAAAACAGACTTGTATTGTTAAATATTAACTTGTATGGAAAATGGCGCGCTGGTTTTGTTATCCCGCGCGCCGTGCTAGCCAGCCAGCACTAGCGATGCGCGCGCAACATTGACTCATTTTAAATATATTAATCTATGGCACAGACAAAACCGCTAAACAGCCTATAGAAAAAATATAATAAACACAAACCTGAAAATTGCTAAAAACCTAAGAATTTCGCGGTCTACCACTGCGCATTCACCTTAAATTGTCTGTGGTCCCCTGCGAGTTCATTTTGCGACCAAGGACAATACAGACTATTTAAAAAAAAATTGAAATATAGCCCGCGGATTTTTTCTTTTGGCATGAAGTCTCTTTGGGCGCTTTCCGAATTAGCTATAATCCCTCACATCACAGCGCTTACATCATCTCCATGGACGTAATATTACGTCCATGCATCATCTCACATGCGTTCCGATTTAGATATTACTATTATGACAGTGCTTACACAATGTAAAAAAGATATTATTACAGTATTTCTTTGTATAAACACCACATTTCTTCTTCAGTTCTTCTTCTTTGGTTAGGTGGCGACTGTCAGCCAGAAGCACAATTTCAAAAATGCCACGTTAGTTTAATTTAAAGATGATGCAACTCAAAACAAAACACACACTGACACAACCTCATACACACACTGTCATTTTTGACAGCGCTCACAGTGATATTATTCTAGGGCATGGTCGGCATTATCGCAAGATGGCGAATGTCATGACGTCATCTATGACGATTCACGGGACATCGTTATCGTTATCGCGCTCACGCTAATTCGGTTATTTCCCAATTCGGAACACATCGATTATTTCCCAATTCGGAACGCAGGGTTTGATGAGATTAAAAAAGCGCGCGTCTCCGACTAGTAAATAGTTATCTGTGGTATTACAGAACATGTGGATTAAAGTAAAGAAAAAGCACGCGTTCGTAATACACTCCATTATGGACCTAAAATCGGTTCAATAAGAGCCACTTTACGAGCAAGTGTGTTGAAAAAGTATTTAAAAGTCCTCCAGACCGTATTTCGGCCACGGCGGCCAATCTCAACGGAGACTAGCCTTCGGCGCGGGAGATATTATAGTGCACAAGTATGCGCGCAGACACAGGTGCACTCCCTCTTCCCTCACTCTCATTGTCCGATGGGACGGCAATCCGACACGACCGGAGAGAGATCAGGCGCAGGACCAGGAGGAGGGGGAGGGAGGAGGAGGGGATTTATTGTGACTCGTACAGGAAGATCACGAACTAAACTAAACACAGTCAAAAATAAAAAAACAAATTATTTAAAAAAGTAACGCATAGAAAAATGAAACAAAGTCCTTTATGAGGCCAAAATTTAAAGGCTCCTATCTCAGCATGATGATGTTGCGACATTTAAAAGAATAAATGTCACAGCACATTCTGTTAAGGCCCGAAATGACAAATGACAAACATTATCACAGATTAAATGCTGTGTATTTAACTGACTAATTCTCAACGCACATTTAATGCACATATCTTGCATTATGTTCTAGATTTTTAAGTATTATCAATAAGTATGCTTAAAAAAATGTATTTATATAATTTAATTGGGGGGCAAAGTTGTTCGCGTCCGTAGGAGCTACCTAACCACAACCCTACACGTGTCCCCCGGGTGGTGTTAAAGAACAACAAACGCCGAGTCGTAGGCAGCGGTCAACTAACCTATTAGGCCGGCTTAGCGGCTAGCTCCAGTAGAGGTAGGAAATGACTTCTACAAACCGTAAACTTGCGGTCATGCCTCGTGAGAACGGTGGCCTTGGCTTAATCGCCTGGGCCAAGAGGAAGACAACCTTCATAAAAAATAACCCCAATCCTAAGGTGTGGATCGTACCGAGGGGATGAATGGTTGGGGGGTATCCCAGCCACTAGCGCCAACCACGATGAGCATGGCAAACATCGCGAGTATCGCCTTCAGGTGAGAATGGGTGTAACCTCACCTACGACCTTATAAATCGACCCTTCTCGTGGGAACAAAATGAGTGAACAACCAAATGAAATATCAAACAAATCTTTACCTTCCTCGGAAGAACAGTCCCGTAAAAAAAACCAAGCTCCCGTATTAAAAAATTCTACTGCCCAAAAAGTTCTTGTACAACAAGCATTCCATCCTTGCTTATTCTTACAAAGACCTAGATCTGCGTCAATTGGAAGTTGTCCAACACAACCAACTACTGAAGTCATAAAATCCAAAGTAAAGGACGTGGTGAATCTGTAGGTGTCTAGGGCACATCCTTGACACCTACAGATTCACCACGTCCTCCTCCATGGCAGAAACTGCCCTGTAATAGGAATAAAAAAAGAAAGTTATCTGCTAGCCCTCCTGTAGATACGACCAAAACATCAAATCGCTATGATAGACTACCTACTGATGTAACTGATGAAACGGATAAACCAACGAAACAAACTAAACCACCACCAATCATACTCTATCGAATTGAAGACCTAAAAGAATTAACAAATCTCATAAAAACAGCAGTCAACAAAGATCAATTTACATAAAAAATTGTCAACAAAACGCAACTTAGGAATAGTACCTACTGCAGATATATAGATGTCTTTAAAAACTTATCTTCCTGGTTAGACAAAAAGGCCTGATACACCTTTAACAGGAAAGATTAGATGCTTCCGAATTGTAATAAAAAACTTACCTACATCCATCTACACCAGTGCACATTATCAAAGAGGACATAGAGGCAACAGGAAACATAGTAACTGGAGAGATAATAAATGCAAGTTACGGACCAAACAAGAATCCGACATCTACCTTCTTTGTTAACCTGATTAGTGGTACCCACAATAAAGTTATTAAAGACCTGAAATACACACATCAAAAGTGTCTAGGGATCAAGCATTTTTATGCGGATTTCTTGAGATTGAGATGTGGCTTTGTAATAAATTTATGATTTTATAAATTTATATGGATCCTTTTTGGTGCATTTCATAATTTGAATCAGGAACTGTGAATCAAATTCGAGTAAAAGATGAAAATCAGCTGTCAATATTTTCCCTATAAAAACATACAACGCATTGAAGACATTATTAGTGCTACTGTTTCCCTACTCATCAGCAGGGAAGAAATGCTCAGAGCCGTGGGAATGATAGAAGCTGGTTCCCGGCAACGTACTGTGGCTTTAGCTCTGAATACAAGTCAGAGTGTTATCAGTCGACTTTGGACACGTTACCGAAGCACTGGTACCGTGGCTGAGCGCCATGGAGGACGGTATCGCTGCACCACACGGAGACAAGACCGATACATTCAAATCTTAACTCGAAGAGCTCCAACAATAACCGCCATGATGTTAGCCGTGAGGCTTCATCACTCTTCAGGGAACTTAATTACCGACCAAACAGTCAGAAACCGCTTGCATGAAGTGAACCTTCATTCCCGAAGACCGCTACGGGTACCACCTATAGCAATGCACAATCGTAGGATTCGATATCAATGGGCTCTTGAACACAGAAATTGGGCAGAAGAACAATGGCGTTTCGTGTGCTTTTCTGATGAGTCTCGTTTTGGTATGAGACCGGATACAAGACGTATACGACACTGGAGAACCCCTGGACGCCAACAGCGATTAAAATCCTGCCAGGAAGTCCATCCTTATAGTGGTGGAACCATCATGGTATGGGCGGGTATTTGGATCGGCGGAAGAACTGAGTTGATTTGGATCAGAGGCAACCTCAACGCTCAAATTTATGCTGAGACGATTGTATCAGACGTCATCGTTCCTCTACAAGTGCAAATCGGTCCCTTATTTCAGTTAATGCATGATAATGCACGACCGCACACCGCAAGAGTTGTAAGACAGACTCTCGCCGCAGCTAACATCAATGTCCTGCCCTGGCCTGCTCAGTCGCCAGACTTGAACCCGATTGAGCATGCATGGGATATGCTACAGAGAAGAGCTCTGCCGAATATGGAGGGTATCCAGTCGCAAGAAGACCTTTTTTTGTTGTTGCAACGAACATGGGCGGCCATTCCACAGCGTGATTTGGATGAACTCATTTTGAGTATGCCAAACCGATGTTCTTGTGTTGTTAGTGTTCGCGGTAGAAACACGGATTATTAATTGTTTAAGTTACCCAATAAAATTTTAAAGAAAACTGTTATTTCAGTCTTTTTTTCGAACTTTTGTGTTAGTGGTTCAAATGTCAAAAATCCCTTTATTAGGAAAATGGCAAATTTCTTTATTAATGCAAAGGTGACTTGGTTTATCGTTACTGTGACAAACGAAAACACTTTATTTGATGAATCCTTAAAGAAAATTTTAATTAATATCAATCAGGAGAAAAGTTATTGCAAAAATATATGTTGATCCCTAGACACTTTTGATGTGTGTATATGTACCACCAAAGTGTCACCATCGAAGAACCAAGAAAAAAGAAAACAATAGTTCAGTGCCAGAGTTGCCAACAGTATAGTCATACCAAGAATTATAAAACCCTGTATGAGGTGACCACTTATACATATAGGTGTGTAAAATATGGGCAATCACACAGGACATCCGAATGTCAAAAACTTGATCGGAGCAGTCCAGCACTGTGTGCCTTATGCAATAGACCACATGCAGCAAGTTACAAGGGACGCGAAGTTTACAAGGAAATCCAAGCTAAAAAACAAAAGAATAATACCCCTTCAATAGTAAACAAAACAACACCTAAAACACATTAATGACCAAACTGAATACTAGTACAGAGTCAAAGAATCGAAAAGAGAGATTGTCCTACGCAGAAACCGTAAAAACAGCCCAAATAAACCACCTCCCAGAACACTGGCCAAATAAACCACCTCCCAGAACACTGGCCAAATAAACGCGACACTAGAACAAATCATTATAAAATAAACTGAAAAGTTTGATATTATCCTTCAACAAATGAGCACTCTTATGACTCTCATAGTTAAACTCGTCGACAAAATGACGTCACGAAAAAAATATTCACCCCCACTTCACATGTAAGAGAGCTACCCTAAAAAAAATATTTTCCACAATTTTATTTTACCACTTTGTCGGCGTAATTGATATACACATTCATACAAAATTACAGCTTTCTAGTACTAACGGTCTCTTAGCAAAACCTCGGACAGACAGACAGACGGACGGACATGACGAAACTGTAAGGGTTCCTTGTAGGAACTACGGAACCCTAAAAATGAAACAATGACAGGTAAATCAATTATGTGATACATGGTGCTCACATATTTACAAATTATTTACAAATATTGTAAAAGTAGATAGTTACAAATATTGTAAAGGTAGAAAAGTAGATTTTCCTAGAATTTTAACAAGTGTGAGAGTTACTTCACAGATTGTAAAAATCAATGTCATAAAAATTTAAAAAATATAAATTAAATTAGGAACCAGTTTGATTTTGTCTAGACTAGATTATTTTATTACGTTTCGTCTTCAGTGTTTTAAATACATAGATGTAAGTTTGACTTCACAAACTGTGTGTGAATATAATATTTTCACACCACCTGCTCGAAAATGTCAAATTATATGTCAAGCAACCTTAACCTAAAGTGAGTCATTAGTGGCCGGGGGCACAGCCGGTCAATAATGTTGTACTGGATTTCATTATGACCCGCTGGTCAATAATGTGATTTGAATTTGGAATCTCACATGCTCAGCTAAATTGGCAGTATAGTACTAACAAACACCCGTTGGTGCCAGAAAGAGGAAAGCTATTCTCGATACCCTTACTACGCGTGGATGATATTCTCGATTTCCTACAAAATCATAACGACTGCTTCTTCATATCGTTGCCATGTTTTCGAAGACATAATATTGTAAGAATAATTAGATAACTACGAACCATTTTTTAAAAGGAATGGAATAACATTAAAACTGGCATTAATAATAACAAATACCGTACCGCGCCGTAATACCGTAATAGTAATTGGCTGTAACATTAGGTAATTAATTTTAAGTAAACTGCACAAAGATTGCTGTGGATTTTGTGAATAAATAAATAAATAATAAAACCTATCTATACTACAGTCGATTTATCACATTTTATCAAAAATACTCTATTTTCACGAGCGTCTCCAATGACGTTCTAAATTCAAAATGCATACAGCCAATCATCCAAAACCATTCTACCAGCCCTGTATAAAGCTTAGTTTACACAAACGCCACTTCCATGAGAGTGATATCAATAGACACACACGACAAAACCGTAGAAGAGACTTTTTTTTTTGAAAATCGAATTGATCGTGTCTTGTCTACTTATTGGTAGACGCAATAAAGGCGCGAACTTTTGGCATTTAAACTTTAAATTTATCAACAAATATGTTATTCTTACTGTTTGTTTATTTAAAAAATACTTTGTTTTTCGTACTATGGCTATTATTTTCTCACAGTAGATGTAAAAAGTAGAGTATCCTCCTCTGGGCTAAAGGTGTCTTTGCCTTGGGCTAGCTTGAATCCCTCGCTGCATTCAGGATTCTTGTATTAACTCCCTCGCTTCGCTCGTGAGTTAAATCCCGAATCCTTCATTGCGCTCGAGATTCAATATGACGCCCGTGACATAAGACACAACTTTAGCCCGTCGGTGCATAATCTACTATTATAGGTATTTTTGTTAACCTATCGTACTGTTGGACAAAGGTGTTAAAATTCCAGAGAGACGAGCACTTCGAGGATTCGTGAATTGCTAGATTTAGATAGTTTGTATACTTTCTTTTTATTTCCCTAAAAATTGACTTACCTAGTTCATACTTTCCAGGAATCTGAAAATACGGAAGAAAATTAATAAAAAAGTGTAGATTGGGGTTGACTGGACAACTTTAAATAATTTTGGGAAGCTTTGTCAAATTGTTTAAAGGTAGTTACCTACTGAAGACTAAATACATTACCCCTGTATCAACGATGAACTCGCTGATGGCTATAGTCTGGGAATGATCTGTGGACCTGCCGACGGGCAGCGCCGCCATGCTGCCCCGCAACTCCACGTTCTTGCCTAACACCCGCATCTGCTGGGCAAGGCAGTGCAGAACAGTTTGCAGCATGCTGAAGTCCACCACGCCGATCTACATAACACAGTATTATTATAGTACTGGCCGATCGAACACTCCGAACAGAATTATGAGCCCCCGGAAACCGTCGCTAGCAATAGTGACGTACGTAGCGACAAGGGGGCAACATGTCCTTAGGTGCTTAAGCCGTCTTATGAATCTTCACATAAGCCGGCCAATAAAGGCAGGAAACAGGTGGAAGCGCTGTTCCTCGTCAGTGTTCACTCCAGCCGGCTAATAAAGGCAAGCCAGAGGTGAGGAACAAGACTTCTCCGGGAGATAGAGTCCGTGGGGTCGCTACTGCCCAACAGCTCGCCACATGCTGTCCTGCGGGTTTATGTATCTCTCTTCGTCTGGCTCCTCACCCTAAACCTGTTTCGTAACTCCTCCTCAAAGTAAACTCTACTGGCACACACACACAGGCCCAGAGTTCAGAAGCGCGCAAGCCCCACCACGATGTCAACGTACAATCAAGTTTAATTTGATTTAAATGCAATACGTAATATGTTTTTAGTTTATTTAAGTTTGTGGTTATTAAAAATGCCTTAATAATTGATTAAAGTGTATGAGTATATTTACTGTTGTACTGTTGATAATGACTGTACTAGTGGAAAAAGTATGACGAACAATTAGAAGTGAATTCCGTTATCCACCCCGTCTGGGGTGGATAGATAGGTAAACACGCCAATGAATCCACCCTAGGTTGACTGTTTTAGGGTAGTTAAACGGAATAACCGAGTAGGTATGCCGATTTTATAAATTGCTTTCATTATTATAGTCACAGCAGTGTACACCTCTACACCGTAGCACTTTAGTCTTAAATCAAGATTGCTACCACAATTTTCTAATCCCAGAAATGATAACAGAATAGATCTGTTTCTTCGAATCACAGTTTCGTGCAAAATAATCCCATGTCTCCGATTTTTTAGCTTCTGCCTACAATCCGCCAAGAAAGGAAATCAATGGAAATAAAAGGAACCATTTTTTCCCACATTTTTCGTTCGTGATTTTTGATTAATGCTGTGGGAAGAATGAGAAAATTCACATGTACTTATATCGTTATCGAAATATCGTTAATGAAAGTATAAATGTCTTAACTGTCTTAGGGATGTGGTAGGCGGGGCGCCTATCCCCATTCACCGGGCACCGTTCCAATCTTTCGACATTGGTATCTATGGATTTTCAAATAAGAAAACCCAATAACAAATTGGACAGCTACAATTATACGATAGTTCATAGGAGCTAGACTAAAATATTGCAGGGTCGTGGAGCTATAGTGTCAATTTATTCAGTTTTTGTGGCGCGATTTTGTGAGAAGCATGTTCAGTCGTGATAGATAGATAAAATATAGATAGAAAAAACGTTTATTCAGTGCAAGAAAAGACACAATACAGGTAGGTATTAAAAAACATCAAAAAAGGTAAAAAAAAAAGATTAAAAAGATAAATTGACCCATAGATACCTAGCTCATATATATATTCTATAAACGGTCGATCACTACTGGGCGGTGTGTCTCATGGTTGCACCAAATGGGAGTCTAGCTCAGCATATGCCAGGTCGTGGACGTCTTTCTACCGACACAGTGATGATCAAGTAAAGCCACGGTTTCCTAGTTGTGGCATATAACGGCCGCAGTAACAATCGTCATCAAAATGATGGGACCGCTTTCTAGGAAAACACGCCATACTTTCATAAATATAAAGTTTCAATGACGTCGTTCGACGGTAAACTGCTGACGCTAAGTATGCGGCGGCTTCCGAAGTCATAAGCAAGGGTAGCTTTTAAGACTACTACGGGTGTCTAATAATGGTGACTAAACATTGTATTATGCTTATTGCCTAATTTTCATCCCAATCCGTGCTCTTCTTCAGATAATACCTACTTGAATAATGCATAATCAGTTTAATGTGTGTGTTCCTCTCTGTGAGAATTGAAAAAGTTGAAAGGAAATCGTTTGTCTTGGTATGGGCATGTGATGAGAAGGGACGAAACGCATGTGACTAAAAGAGTGATGGATATCATGTTGATGGATGGAGAGGGAGAGGAAGGCCGAAGAAAAGATGGATGGATTGTGTGAGGAATGATATGAAAGAGAAGGGAGTGAATGATAGCGTGACTTTTGACAGGGGCGAATGGAAGCAGAAAACGTGTTGCGCCGACCCCAAGTAAACATGGGATAAGGGCAGGAAGATGATGTTCCTCTCTGTGAGAATGAGCCGTAATCCACTACGTGGGCCCCGGGTTGGTAGATGTCGTGTCTTCGAATTGTTGGTTCTAGGACATGCCGGTTTTCTCACGATGTTTTCCTTTACCGTTTGTTAGCAGTGGTGATTAAATAATTTACACAAAGTAAAGCGCCCGCCAGGGCTCGAAGTTCGAACCTACGGGTTACGACCTACAACCCGTAAATCGCGGCAGAAACCACCACTGAGTCACCACTGCTCTCTTCCTACCTAAGAACTAAACCATTACTAACTAATACCTACTTAGGATACAATAATTAAATTACTTAGGGCTCATTTTTCCAACGCCAGATAATTTTATCCGAGGAATGATTTTGAATTTTTGACAGTTCTTGTTCTTCCAAACAAAATCTGACAGACGTAAAATTTTATTCCACGAATGAAATTTATCTGTCGATTGAAAAATCAGCCGTTGATGGGAATAAAATGTTTGTGGTTTTACCTCCGGCGTACCGATAGCTAGGTCGATCATTTCAGATATGTTCGTTAGAAGTGCGTCGTCTGCTGAAAGAGGTAAATACAGTCAGTCAATAGTAGATCTTTGACTGTCGTTGAGGATAGTCAGAGGCGCGAAAGTCTGACAACCAGTCTTACCTAAGGGGTATCGTGTTATCCAGTAGGTAACTGGATTGTGGAGGTCAGATAGGCAGTCACTTCATGTAAAATATTGGTATTCAGCTGCATCCGATTAGACTGGACGCCGACCCCAACATAGTTGGGAAAAGGCTAGGCAGATGATGATGATGATAACATTGTTACAATATTATGGAGCATTGAATGTAGACAATCAAATTATTTCTCAGTCGTTCAAATCGAGTCGAGATCAAATTAACTCGGTTGTCGATGTTTACAAACCTTCAAGGTAGGACAACACCATAGCCCCAATGATATTATAAATGTAAACTTTTTACTTATAATATCATTGCATAGCCCCATGGAAACATTCACCCCGGGTAAATAGCACTTAATAAATTAATAAATGACACAGTTTATTTCATTATTTTGTTTTTTAGCGTTTTATTCGACTTCTTCTTAAAGAATTGGCCCATAATCGCAGTAGACCGGGAAAAGAAGAGGGAAGGGAGTCCCTCCTTTGCCCTGTAGTGGGACACCACAGGCTTATGATAAATAATAATTTAAAGCAAGTATTGATAAATAGGATATTGACTACGTATTGAAATACTTAACTAAGAACTTTATTGATTATTGAATTAAAGGTAGACTTAGAAATTTAAAACATGACTCATGAAATAACATGACTTCGTAAACACTACCTTCGCAAAAGATAGGTACTTACCAACAGCCGCCATTATTTAAATTTATTTATTTTAGGTTACACTTCGAAAACAAAAAGAAAATTCAATGTTGTTATAATACAAACTAAAATAAATAAAAAATCTGTAAATACAAAATTTTAGTAAACATGAAAATCGAGAAAATCCGTTTGAAGACTGACATTTGACGCTCTTGCTTTTTTTGTATTTGTCAATAAAAGTCATGATGCGTGTTGCAAGTTATATTGGACTTTTTCAGTATGTAATTTATATTTACGAGTATCTTCTAAAAACAGTCGGGCTAGTTACATCATTTATAACTCAAGAACGGCTGGATCAATTTTTATGATCTTTGATTTTTTGGATTTGTCTCCGCCCCGAATAGCAGATAACTATTAAAACATGGAAAAAATTCATGAACATTTTTTTTAAAGATAATTCATTTTCATGAGAAAATGAATTCATCCTGAGGCAGTACGAAGTTCGCCGGGTCAGCTACTTTGTAATACAATAAAGCTGGTACGAAGTCGCAAAATGTGTAGCAAATGGTTTTACCCGAGAGCGGAATACCTAAGGTTTTCTTGTCATAATCTTATCCACCTCGTCATTGGTTAACGAACTCTTGATGAGTTTGCCCAAAGCATAGCTTCTTTTGTGATTTTGTGTCGTCTCCGAATTTTACAAGAATCGATTTCAACATAATCTTTCCATCGTTTCTTCGGTCCCCTCTACTTTTAAAGTTATGGTCAACATTCATACTCAAAACCTACCTTTGAGGAGTGGCTAGAGAGGCGCCACGGCGCCCTCACCTACCGCCTGACGCAGGTCCTCAAACGCCCGGGTGTCACCATTGCCAGGATCGCCCAGAGGACACGGTGGAGCACACGGTGGAGGTCTGCCCCGCTTGGGCGGAGCACCGCCGTGTCCTCGTAGAGGCGATCGGCAGCGGCGGCGACCTCTCGCGTCCGGCCCTGGTGCAAGCCATGGTCCGGAGCGAGAGGGAGTGGGAGGCAGTCACCTCCTTCTGCGAAGCAGTCATACTAGCGAAGGAGGTGGCGGGACGGCTCAGGGAGAGAGCTTCCCGTCTCAGCCGCCGCGGGAGACGCTCCGGGCGTCGGGAGCCGCCTGACGACTCCCGGCCACCGTAGGCGCGGGCCTGCGGGCGGAGAGTAATGGGTAGCTCACCGTCCGATCAGGACCAGGCCCGTGCCGGACGGCGCGTACGTGTTCCACGCGCGCCTCAAAGAGATGTCAGCAACAGAGAAGGGGCCCGCAAGGGCCGAAGCCTGCCGGGGCAGCGGGATATTGTCCGAAAGGGTTACTCTACTCCGGAACATAAAGGGCTAAGGAAGGAACACGGGTGGGTTTAAGTCAGTAAGAGTCTCCCAGAACGGGAGGGGTCATTTGATGATTTCCCATCCGCAAAAAAAAAACCTTCCTTACATCATGTTACTATCTGGACATTTTGAAATAAGCAAATGGGTTAAATTGTACCTAGACGATTTGGACCCAACCACTTGAGTGTCGGTTTCTGTTAACTGACAAGCATGACGAAGAAAGCAAACGAGAATAAAAGTACCTACCAGTTATTTTGAACCTAAACCTAACGAGATACACCATCAATCCCTCACATTTATTCGACTCTAAGCTACTTTGAACTAAATTCTAGTTTGAACAGGATACCCCAGACTGCTTTATTTCAAAAATAAAATATTAGTACAAGGACCAGTGCGCAGGCTTGCGGACTTTGCGGAGTGCAGGTCTTTTTGCTTTTACACAGAGCGAGGAAACTGCGACCAGTATTTATAGCCCAGTTTTAATATAAATTTTCTCTGCTCTAAAGGATTTGTGGGTGGATTACGTTGTTCAAAATAGGTGTTAGTAAATACACTCTACGGCTTGGATAAAGGCAGTTTAGTACAATCTTGAAAATGAGATTTCTATTTTATTTGCTGAATGGGCCGGCTCTTGACCTTGATCACGTCAGATGGCAGCCATCCATTATTTCATGTGTGTGTGTGTGTTTGAAGTTTTGACCACACATACACCAAAAGTCCACATTATTCAATGGTCTCATCATGTCACAAATAATATAATAAAATTAATTCAATGAAAGACACTTGACGCCTGCAGTATATCACGTAGTTCTCAGTCAAACGTCATGAGCATATACCTATTATGTGGCAATATTATCACGTAAGCACCATGCCGTTACAGTTTTCCATTGAACTGTTGCATCATTCGATATAAATGCTGCAGTCAATATTAGAGGAAAAACTCGGGTCTTTGTTGTTGGCCGCCAGTGCGAACCCGCTGTTAAGGAGCGCTTTTAAATTATTGGTGAAGTCTATGAATAAAGGTACTCCCGAGCTCCTTTAATAGGATTTAAGAGTTGCGAGCGGTTTGCGGGTGCTCGGACTCTATTTTAAGCCTGGGGGTGCTGACTTTCTGAGTGCTTTGCCGTGTCATGCCCGCGTCGACGTCGCGTCATGCTAACTCTGTTTCGTCTTACTTTGAACCCAAAAAGGAACTAAGATTTACATTAATCACGTTATGGCTATACATAAATATGTATTTTGTCGAATAAATAGGCAGTGAAATGCCGCCGCGACTCCTTACTGATGCTATCAGATCGCATCTCGCATCGCGCAGAACTGCGCACGTTGCCGGTTCAACATTCAAAAGTTCTTCATTACAGATTTATTAGGACGTAATATGTAACTTTGCTGAAGTTGTAAGCTCGGATCTCAAATTAGGATATCGTAAAATTTAATGGACGCCATTTTGCGTATTTGCTGAATAATGGTCGACCTAAATTGTTTAATTGTTGTAATTAAACCCAAATAGTTCTACGAATTAATTCGCGCAGTTACTATTACAGCGGGATGTAATCTCTCAGGGTGGCATATCAGTGGAATCAAGTTTGTTTATCTGCGGTGCTCGAGTCAACAGAACACCGTGCTTGCTTTATATTGTGCCTTCAAATATTGACGTAGGAAGTTCTTAGCGGTGATAAAGCGGGAAAACAACGAGTAATTGAATTTACTTCTGGGAAACGATGGGTTAGTTTGTATCGGTGATTACAGTCGGAGCGCTAAAATGTTCTCTTTATTTGCTCGGGTCATTATCGACGACACGAAGTTTCCTTCGCTGTAGACTGACCAGCCACAAATCTCTCGCGGCGATGCAGTAATTTACGAAGCTGCAATAATAGATAATCTAGCAAAATTGCCGTCTGGACCGCGTGCGAACACGCATCCAACTGTCTACAGCTCAGGGAATACGTCAATCATTTATCCCGAGAACGTATCTGAACGTACATAGCCCTCGTAGAGAACTCCCCACATAAAGTAGTCCTGTACCTGTCTGTCTGAATGTAAAATGTTTGGTTTGGTTCACATTTCGCCGAAATGTGAGGCTTCTCATATTTTTTTAACCGGCAGGTGACCGCCTGCGCGAGCGGGACGGGCGCCGCGGTACGAAAGCTCGAGGATCCAGTGTATCAGAGATAGTCTTGCGTCGGCTCGAGCGGGGGCCGATCGCGTCGCGTTACGTCGCGGCTGACAACTTGTAACGTCAAAAACTTTACGTAAATATTTAAACCACCTGTGGTTGTTAGCTAAAACTGTAAATATTGTATCAGTGTTTTTAGCGACTTTGTAGCGAGCTGTTCGCTTACGCTTAATTAAGTTCTCCTGACCAGTTTTGATAGGAATAAGATCGTGTCTTCAGTTTTGTGGAAAGCATCCGTATCGTGTGCATGCCAGGAAGATCCTGTTGCACCTTTAATAACGGTGAGTATTTTTAAACTTAAAAAAGCTTCACTTATTTTCGGAAGGTGTTGTATTTTACCTCGCATTGCTTTTTCTTCCGTAGCATAACATCATCTCCTGAATAATGTACGGATTGATTTATTATCAATTTATAATGGTGCAATAAAAAGGTAGTTGGTATTATGGCGACTATATTTCGTTGGTTCGTCCCTGTATTTTTGTTTATTTTGCTAAACTGCAAGTAGAGAGAACAACTCAAAATTGGTGTTGTAGGTGAATGTATCGACACCCGCCAATTTGTCTGTATATCAATAAATAAAAACATTTTGAATTATAGCAGCTCTGGGAACCAAATTATTCTTATAGAAAAGCCTACAGGCTGTTTGATTGTGACCTTCAACATTATCCTTCCCTAAAAGTGATAGGTATTATAAAGTACTGCGGTTAATTCGTCATGTTTGTTGTCCACTGTCACTGCCAATACTTACTGTATTAATGTCTACTACCACAGAATATACAACTATACAGAATAGTACAAGCTACTACTGCCATTATCGTAGGATTATATATTATGTTCTGTGGATATTTAAATGTCTGTTTGGTGTTCACATGATCTGACCAAGATTATGTCTGAACTTTAAAAGACACTTACCCCTGAGTTTGTTTCGGCCTTTCTTCTCAGAGTACCTAGTCAGATAGGAAACGCCGACCTTTTTTTTATTTCTATAATATGAAAAGTGATCCCGATATCCTATTTACAGAATAAACAATTTTGTTATATTTCATTTCATATGCTAGGAACGTTTCGTAACTAAGGTCTTTCCGACCTACGACTTTTTTATTCTCAGCCTACCCTCTAACTTATTGCCTCACATAGCCTTGTTCCCTCATCCATTACTTTATGTAAGTGCTGGAATATTTATGTACGTAGGTAAGTACAGACGCCAGCACATCAAGCTACTACAATCTGTCAAATTTCATTAATAGATTTTCAACTTTATCGCTAAAGCATAAGGTTCAAAGTTGATTGGGAAAATTTTACAGTTTCGGGTAGCTTGATGTGCTGGCGTCTGTACTAAAAATCTCATATTCCTGCCTTCCTCCAGAAAAAAGATTTTCAGATATATGTATCTGAAAATCTTTTTTTTTCTTTTTCTTTCGCTATCGCGAGGACAGCATTGTATCATAATGAAAATTCCGAAACCAGGAACCTAGAAAACTATTTTGAATGATAGTACCTATTTGAGAAACTGATCAGACATGATAGGGACAAACTGCAGATTGCTCTGAGCGTTTTGATCGTATCTATCGGGGTGCGGTGTAGTACGCGTGAACCGTGTCCTATCCGATGGATAAATAAGGTTTCAGGTTTCAGATATGTGTCATATTCGGTACGATCGCGATCGTGGATATACGCTTCACGAATTTAAGTAGATACCTATTAAGTTTTTGTTTTGTTTTACCTATTATTCTATATTGACATTGGCGATATTTCATGAGTTTCACCTGTGTTATTAGATTCTTTCTGGTTTTAATTTTAGTTTAAATACACTTTCTAGTGCTCATCGAAAGCATATCTTACTTTATTTGCTTTCTTAATTAAGTATTGTCTCTATTGACTCATAAGATTAGCTATCTATCTTATCAGAATAGTTCTTCTTTGATTAGATTAGGAAGTCGGTACTTGAAGGACTTGAGTATTTCAGTGTTTGCATTTCGGTTGTTTTAGAAATATACCTGTCTACTCAACTTCTAGGAATATGAATCTGTCTTAGTCGCGGTCATTTTGATCTCAAAGTAGAGTAGGTAGGAGTAGGCCTATAACCAATCAACTCAGCCTACCGCAGTCCACTGCTGGACATAGGTCTCTCCCAGGCTGCGCCGCAACACCCTGTCCTCCACCTTCCGCATCCAATCTGTCCCATCCCAGCCACCTTCTTAAGTTCGTCGGTTCATCTAGCTGGGAGGCGTCCCACACTATACGCTTGCAGATACGCGGTCTTCACTCTCCAGTCTAGGACTCGTCTGCTCCACCGGCCATCGGTCCTTCTACAAATATTGCCAGCCAACTCCTTCAGTTTGCTTACTCTGCAGGCTATGTATATTTTATGTCTTTTTTATTTGTAATGTGCGTTTTGTTTATGCAGAATAAACTATTTTTCTTTCTTTCTATGTCGGTTACTCCGCGCGGTACCTACCTATATTATAAATTAGAAATAACGTTTTCTTTGTTCTTTCGTGTGCAGGACTTAATATTCTTTTATCGTCAAGGATTTTCAGTCAGAGCATGTACAGTCACGAGCATAAGTAGGTATGTATACACTTGGCTTTAATCAAAGGCGATTTTCTCCTTTATTTTTGAATGAAATTTTATACTATGACGAACGTAGTAAGTATTTACGAACCCATAGGTTTATGTAAACTGTCGTATTTCAACGTTGCATTCGTTATTTCGTGAAAAAATCGCAACTAAAAGTTGCCAAGTGTTGACCTGTTATTGCTCGTGACTGTACAAGATACCAAAAATTTTTGGCCCCAGAGTCGAAAAATTCTTGAAAGTAGATTCCAATAACGGAAGAGTTAAAGCATAATTTTAAAATATTTGAATCAAGCAATTGGACAAGTCAAAACAAGACAAGACAAGAGAATCAGTTGCTTCCAAAAGTAGTTTCCAACAATGCTGGTCAGTTAAAAGATAACAAAGAAAACAATTATTCTGTCGCCAGAGTGTCTAATAACTTTCAACTACTGAATCCTAAGAAGAGCACAACAAATCCTTATATTATAAAAAATGTTTTTTATGGAGTTTGGTAAAGCAGGTACTTCATAGTTAACTGTTGCCAGGGGCTGGCGAGAGGCTCCTTCAAACGATGTGAATGAAGAACGACGAATTTAGGAATATATAGTCACCTATTTAATCACTGTAATCAATGATTTCGGGTATATGTAGAGAATTTTTATATATTTTATACCTTTTCACATCCTTCAATAGATTCAAAATGACTAGTATCAAAAACTCATTAGCGGATTGCAACAGGATTCAATATAAACTGAGTCACCGAACAATTTCGACGTTTTCTCCGAATTCGGGCTGGAAGGAAGTACCGTTTTCATTTATTTTTGTCCTGGCAACATTAACATTGTTCAAAAAAGGATAATCTGCAAGAGGAATAATTTATGAATGGACATGATTCATTAACTTTAGCGAATATTATGGAGCCGCCGGTCGCAAATGTATGTTATTTTTAGAATTAAAAGGGCATTCCCTTGAATTGTCTTTCTCATAACAATAATTGGATAACTACAATTAGAAGCATAATCAGAACGTAAAAGAGGCTAAAGGAGTATGGAAAGATCGTAGAAATATATTAGAATTAGAAATCATTTATTTGCCAATAATGTAGGTATTACAGATAATATGATGGTTATTTTGATGAGAGTCCCGATACATTTTGCTTTACGGCATGCAAAATTATTTAGCAATACCTTTTTACTAGACAAAAAACATAAAAACAAAAAAAAAAACGTATTCCATTCACTAAGCAACATTAGGAACTATCAAAAATATTCGAAAATAGGCGCAATGCCAATAATTTAAATAAATAATCAGGCGGCCTGTAGTTTCTATTACCTACCCCTATGGGAAGAAGGCGTGAGTTTATTTATGTACCTACTAGTAGCAGCGCGGTTTCACCCGCATAAGTGTCGATCCCGTGGGAATATCGGGATAAATAGTCCTATGTGTTAATCGTGGTCATTAACTATCTGTGTGCCAAATTTCATCCAAATCCGTTCAGTAGTTTTTGTATCTAGTAAAGATTTAAAAAACATATCTCGTATAAGCATAGTGTTGTCAAGATGCGCAACCGCAAGTTTTTTAGTCGTTCTCACGGTGCATGGACGAGTTTAAAAGCGGCGGCCGCTAATTGCGGATAATGTGCGTTTAATGTGTTATGTTACATGCATCTTTAAAATATCTACGTGGATGATGTTATGTAGGAAGTCACGCGACTGACTGAACGATGTTATATTATGTGGTATCGAGAAGTGGTTGAAGATGTGGTTTTTGGATCTTGGTTGTTTGAAGATAGAATGCTTATCCCCGGGATTGATCGTTGGTGGTTTTTTGCCAGAGTTCGGTTTCCTTTGCTTTTTTCTCCACTCTGGTATATCACTGACAGATGGCCCTAGATTGGTTGATTCAATCCAATTCAGTTTTGAATCGTCTTCGAGCGAGGAAAGCTTTCATCCCGATCAATACCTACCTCTCTGAAAGACAATCTTAGCTATATTTGTAAGTTAATAATTTGGAAATGGACAAACAATTTTGATTAATTTTAAAATGCTTGAACGCTATCATCATGATAAACTACATATGTGGAATAGTTCTGTCCCCCCTGTTTTTAACTCAGATGCATTTAAATTGCACCTCGCTCTTGAATTCATTTAACCGTTCGGCTACATTCCAAAAATGTTAAAATATTTCAAGTCCCGCATCCCCCCATGTCGAATGACCGACGCAGGGCTCCAGCCGCGGCCGACAAAGAGCCCACAATGGCCCGATTGAATGACAATAGGCGTCCACGGTCCAGCGCCGCGCTCCGCTGCGACCCTGGTACATCGACCCATTAGATAATATCAAGCTGTATAAAATTTATGCTCATTTTGACCCAGTTTTACGTTGAAATAATTTTAGATTGTCACGGTCGTAGGTCAATTCGGGATGCGTTTGTCTTAAGAGATCAGAATGGCCTACTTTGTTCAGTGTACCTTGTTTAATGGAAAGCGATTGACAAGAACTTGTTGATACTGATATATTGATAATGTTTTCTTTAAAATTGTATAAAATCAACGTTATAAAGTACCTACTATTGGTCAATTAAATAATCCTTATGGCAACAATTCCCGCGCAATTTCTATTTTAGGATTTATGCCTTTACACTGGCAATAACACAATAACCTTTGAGCCAGTTGCTAAGGAAAAAAATAACGTTCTAAATTTAATATTTATATTACTTTTAGATACATAAGTATTTCAACATGGCCAACTGTTTATCCCAAACGTTTTTACCTGGAAATCTGCCTGAAACACTGAACAGACGAGATAAGAATAATTATTGTGTAGGTACGTTTATAAGACGAAAGTGAGACGGGGACTGTATTATGTGACTGTATTGTGTGTGGACCAAGTGTGGACCTATATTCTCCGATCAGATCAGATAATCGAGTGGTGAACCGGATTAGTGAACGTTATCGCTTGAGCATGCGTTGTAACTCACGCACGATTAGCAAATGCAAATGGCACTTGAGAGGTCGTAACGAAGTGTCGCAGATCGTATATTATTTGCATTTACGTGAGCAATTGGCGAATTACCATGTCCAGTTATCGATTTTAGGTGGTTTGAAAAGCAGATCATGTAGTTAAGCAAGCTTGAGCTGTTTATGATTTGGTTAAAATTAATGCTATGTTCACACGCGCGCGTTCAACTCGACATTCAACGTGCACATTCACATTCACGAGCGTGTAAACGGTACGCCCGAGCCCGTAAACGCGCCTGTGAACGTGAATGCCGCGAACCGGGCGTGCTGACTGACACGACGGCGTGCGTGTGAACAGCTTGAATGTTCGCCGACCTGGGGCGGGCTGCATGCCGCGCAGCCCGCCAGGCAGCCCGCCAGGCAGCCCGCCGGGCTGCACGGCGTGCATGTGAACATAGCATTAGATTGGCACCAGCTAGGTCACCTGCTAAATTACTCCTACGTCTTCATTAGGGATCAGGGTTCTAAAATGTACTTATTGCTTTATGTTAATCCCTTCCATTATACTTATTTAGTAGGTAGGTAGCACTATTCCTGCGACTTCATCCGCGTGTATTTCAGACTTTTCTATGCCAACTTTCATCAGCATTTTTACATCAGAATTTCTGATAATTTTCCCCTTTTGGGGTGTCCCAAAAGAGGAAAATTACCAGAAATTCTGAAACATGTGTTTTATGTTTTTTAACTGATAACCCAAAACCAATTTTCATTTAGTTAACTTTAAAAATGACGAGTTTTCATACAAACTTTAATCTCCTATTTTACCTTATTCGATGATGATGATGAATCAGCCGGCCAGCCCATCTACGTGCCAGCCTACAAATAAGAATCTTCACAAATAAGATTCTTATTTGTAGAGATTCGTACCTGCAGACACTTGATATAACATGGAACCATCGCTCGAAGCCGAAATAAAATTACATTGATTTAGGGTTGCCAGTAATTCTGCTTAACCAGAATATAAGGAACAACGGCAAATTGACGACAGTTTCGATATAATTTTGTAATTTATGTGTTTAGCGATAAGACCAACGATAATGTTTTTACATGCCTCGCTCGGTGCATAAAAAGGATTTCGAAGAAAAATATGTCTGTCATTCTGTAATTGCTTCGTTATCATATCGGCAATACTTCTCATTGATACGACAGGACAAGTCGTTGACGTGGCCCTGACTCCGCTGGCTTCAATTACTACTATCTCTAGAATTACCATGAAGAAGACCTTTCTTATGCAGTACTAGGTACTAGGTGTGTAGTAGATACCTAGGCGCCCCAGTTACAAAAATGTTATAGGTACAAAATGTCCCGGGGCGAGCAACTACGGTGTGTCCAACCTTACAGTATTGAATAACTATATTGTTCGTGTTACGAGTGTTGCATTGTTTGAATAGTACAAAAAATGAAAACTTGCCAAATTAAAACTTTTTGGGAATATACCTCGTATCCAAACGGCAGATTTGGTAATAATTGACGCCGAACCTAGTACCTACCTACAAGTCGCTCTACAGTAGGTACGGACGCCAGCACATCAAGTTACTACAATCTGTCAGATTTCTTTAATAGATTTTCGACTTTATTGCTAAAACATAAGGTTCGAGGTTGATTGGGAAAATCTGACAGTTTCGGGTAGGTTGACCTGCTGGCGTCTGTAGTCTGTACACAACGACCCCGGCGAGACATTTCAAAGACAAGTAGAATTGGCAACAAAAAAAATCTAAGAAAATGCACCCGAAGTTCTTGCAAAAAATCAAAAGCATTTTAGAAGGAGTTCCAGTTGTTAGAAGTAACCGAACAACGTACTGAAAGTTTGGAACTATTTTACAAAGTTTTAAACACAATAAAACCGACATCTGTTGAAAACGAGAGTGTTCTCCTTGTACCGTGGCATTTACAAAAATCACAAACATTTTTTTAATCGACTTCTATTATGGAGGATGTTCTCAATTCGGATGTACAAATTCTTATATTATATATTTTTATTTTTTATGTATGTTCGGGTATAATTCCGTTGTATATAGACGGATTTGCAAAATTCTTTTTTTGTTCGAAAGAGGTTTATTCCGAAATGGCCCCATTTAAATTTCGTTTCGGAGAAAGACAATGGAACTCTTCAATAAATGCCAGCAAATCAACAGCGATTGCTGCTATCGCATATGAATGCATTGCTAACGCAATCACAACATAACATCACGCCTGTACCCTTTAAAAGGGTAGGCAGATGTGTTCAATAGCTTCTTGCTAGTGATATTCACATAGCAAGTAGTGTTATATGAATTTGTGTGGGGTAGGTAGGTACCTACAACTTAAAAGTAAAAAACCTCCTCCTTTTTTGAAGTCGGTTGAAAATACATTTTTTACAAATATTTTTTTTGTAAAAAAGTTTTCTATTGATACATCTGGCCAAAAATTAACTCGATTCAAATTTTATTCTGAGAAGTATCGATGTCCCGGGACGTCCCGGGACTTTGATCGTGGGTTGTCTCGTGTCCCGACACATTGAGTCTGTCAAGACTTCCCAATCCCTATCTGTACCTAATAGCCATCATACCAATATTTTATTGAAACACCACTAATGTTACGTTAAGTTTTTTGGTAAAAAAAATGATTGCTTACTTACTAGTGACATTAATTAGGCTCTAATGGATTGTATTAGCATACTTGTATGGTGATTGGTGATCTTGGTGATCATCTAAGTAAATAAAACTACTTAGAGTAGATGAGCAAAAAATATACAATGATCGTAAGAAAATACTTCCTAAAATGTGTTTTTAATTAAACATCTAGGTTCTCTGGGTTTAGATGTTGATGTTGAGGATGATTACACTATTTATACCGGCTAGATTATTTTCTTTGCAATGCATCAAGTCAATGGCCACATCGGCCAGCACCCTAATTGCGTAACACACTATTACTATGATGTATAGACTGTGCTATTACTCTCAATTTGAATCATTTTGAAGCATATTTCTAATCCATTGCTCCATCCATAATCGTCGCTTATCTTACTAACTGACGGAACTAACTTTGAGGTGACTTTTCAGGACAAGCTTTTTGCGGTTTCGCACTATGTTTGTTGAATTGTAACTCTCATAATAAGCGACTGATCAAAATAAAATTGCATGAATTATATTATTATTTGGTTATTCTTCCTAAATATATATATGAATTGTAAATATTACTGTTAGATAAAAAAATATAAGCATTTAAAACAGATACGTCACTTTTGTTAGATCTTTGTAAAAAAATGTTTTCATAAAGGTAGTTTTCAGATACGTCTGTATAAAAAAGGATAGTAAAATAACACACAAACCTCAGAATCAACTTTTATTTATTAAAATGGCTCATTATTTTGTACTTATTAAAAAACTTTTTTTTACAAAAAAAACAACCGACTTCCAAAAAACACTATACTTAAAGTGAAAAATAACATTTATTTAGGAAGTCGGTCTTTGGATCTGTTATTTTAGTTTTTTGCCACCGACTTCTGAAATTAAAGTTATTTTTCACTTTATAGTGTTTTTTGGAAGTCGGTTGTTTTTTTTTTGTAAAAAAGTTTTTATTTTTCACTTTTTAGTGGGTCAGTTTGTAATTTATCGAAATTAATGCCAGTTATATGTTGGCCTAATGTCAACTGCTCATCCCCTTTCACAAAATATTGCTTTTCCTGATGCAGGGATGTTAATTGTTGAGGAGTTCTCCTAGTAAGAACCAGGAGAACTGGAGCTGATTGAGAAGTCACCATCAACTCCACTTCACCATACGCATTGTATCGAGCATAAATTGCTTAGCAACCATATTAAAGTAATCGAATCGCACCCGTGAAATATTTGTCATTGAGTAGTTCCGATGGTCTTCATCATCAGCTCCACCTTACCAAATGATGATTTCTGAGAGCAAATGCTCAAGTTACTTTAAAAAATACCCAAATCGCTTAGACCGATTCCAAAAAAGAATTTTTGGAATCGGTCTAGCCGTCTTCGGATAATCGGGGAACATACATAAAAAAATAAAAAAAGATTCCGACGAATTGAGAACCTCCTCATTTTTGAAGTCGGTTAAAAAACAGTTCCTAGTATCTTATATTAATACAAAATATGAAATGAGATCCTAAAGTTTCGTAAAAACCGTCTCTTCTAATTTAAATTCTCATAATTATTTAGGTAGACGATTTAGATAGGGCTCTTTTTGCTTAAAATATTGATTCTGAAAAATTCAAACTAAATAACGTATGTTACTTACGTCGGTTAGCAGAAATCACATTTGTATAAAAAGTTACTTACGTCTACCTGACAAAATGTGTTTTCTCGGTAACGCTTGAATATACAGATACGTTTATTAGACCGATCGTTTCGTCTTCAAAATTGTTTTAACTAGTATGAATAACTAATTTTTGACGAAAATGCAGATACGTCTGTTAGAAAGATAAGCGACGATATGTCCGAAAAATGTGTGCTCAACAACGCAAATAACGCAATGAATGTTGTTGAACTGTCAAAATGAAACCCATTGCTACTGATAGCGTGTTACGCAATTACCCTGCAGGTCGGGGCGTTTGGCACCGTACGCAGACCTACCATAAATAATAAGATATAAATGGTAGCCGTTTTATCTTAAGATTAACGGACACTCAGCGGGTGCTTTATTAAAACTCGATTATGCTGCTGAACCTGTGAATGGTCGAAAGAAGGCGGCATAAAACCATCAGGTGACAGATGACAGGCAACAATTTGACAGTTTTGTATGTTTATTTCTTAGTTTTTATTCCTGCACTTAATATAATAGAAGTTACTTGTATTATAATACGTCCATGGTTTTATTGAACAGCAGTTTTTTCATTTAAATAAAGCGGCCCGCCCCAGCTTCGCACGGGTGCAATTTTTTTTTCGAATTTCCGAAATTTTCTTTCATACAAACCTTGTCCTGGCAATACCAACATAACAAAAAAAGAATTATCCAATTTGGTGCAGTCATGCGGAAGTTATGGGCGTACAGACGTTTCAGTGACTTTGTTTTATACTATGTAAGGATAAGGAAGGATATGTCTCATTGTCAGTTATATTCATAATTATAACCACTAACTTTTTTTTTTTTTGACAACATGGCGACACCCACGCTGGTCAGGAGGCAGCCTCCAAAAATCGTTTATCGTATCGCAGTCAGTTGTTAATAACAGACAGAAGGACGCTGCTGTCATAACTCTTCACACAAATGACGATGACTCTCGCGAAACAATTTACCTTTCAAAATAAAGGTAAATTGTTTTGCGAGTTATTATTTCAAAATATGCTACTTTGTCTCTCTAACCATGCCGCAACAATGCATTCTGTTAAATGCAAGTGCATTGAGCATTGGCCAATAGAATGGCCGATTGTTAACTTAACGTCAGTTAACGTAAGAGTCATTTCATGCGTCATCGTTTAACTTGTAAGTGAAATTTTACGACATTGGCAATAAGGCACCCAAAAAAGTGGGCCAAGTGATTGAAAGACGTACGGCACCCTTTTTTACGTGGGCCAATCTTCATGGATACCCTCCGTCTGGGGAGAACGGACTGAGAGTTATGTAGGACTCCCACCGACTAAAACTCCCACTGTTCCATCTACTGCCATAAGTCGGGGATCCAAGAGATACATGTAGAGACGCCAGTACATCAAGCTACCGGAAACTCTAAAATTTTCCCAATCAACTTTGAACCTTTACTTTCCTTTGCTTTACCGATAAAGCTGAAAATTTATTAAAGAAATTTGAAAGATTGTAGTAGCTTGATGTGCTGGCGCCTGCGTTCGCCGCACCCCCGACTGGTATAAGCCCGCCATGCCTAGCGGGCTCCATCACCAAGTGCGGCCGTTCCCACGACCGCACGTCCACCCATAAAGGCGCGCACGCATGCAACACTGCGTCTGCGCCTTTGAAGTTACGACTATCTTATCACTGCACTGCGTCTTTGGGCCTGACTGTTCAAGCGACGACACAGCCTCAACGTGCCGAACCCTAAAACACTATTATTTTGAACGCATACCTACACCTTTTTTTAGTTTTTTGCTTTTTCAGGATAGGCAACGATCGAAAGTAATGAAAATAATTATAAAGTGATTGAATGGTCTTTCGCGATCGCTAGGGATAGTAAATTTATCAATAGGATAAGTCATTATTTCATTACCCGTGTACACTTAGTGAAGATTAAATGGAGATTTTCGGGTTGGGGGGCAACTCGTCCACTTCATCAGGTAGGTACCTACAGTAAACCCCGCACCAGTAGTAACAATTCGACATTGACAGCACCTATATTATTATGTTGTAGCAGTAAGGGCGATTTTCGTTGTGCCGTCGACTGTCCCGTCCCGTCACTGCCTTGGTTATTGTTAGTTATTTTAGGACCACTCTACCGCATTAGGAATTTCCTATAATGATAGCAGTGTTTGTGATAAATAAAAAAAAAATTGTCAAGGGTCGTAAAAATGAAAACTGAAACCAAAACCCCCTCTCAATCACATTCCGAAAGATTTGAAGGAAATCGCTAATTCATTGCTTTATGTACCTATTAGGTACTTATAAAAATTCGTCTTCTAAACAACGTTAATAACGCATGTTGTTGAACTGTCAAAATTAAAGGCATTGCCATTGTAAGTGTTAATTGCTTTCCTGAATACAAAAATCAGCCAGCATCACAAGCCTAAGCTAAAAGAGAATATTTAGTGTTTCTAGCTTTTACAAGGCGAAATCATATAAACTACGTACTTGCGGCACCGACGTACGTAATTACGTGATAATAATACGTTCGATCAGTGTAAAAGTGTAAATTACTGTGATCCCGTAAATAGGACATCTTATACCTTCATTAGTTAAGTTTTTATTAACAAACACTTCTGTCGGCTACTTTGTTTATGCGCCTATTAGTTTTTTGTTTGTCGTTTTTTTAACTTAAACATTTGTGTAGCTACCTGCGTTCTACGTAACATGGAAGATCTAATTAGTTATGGATCGCTCTGGTATGAGGAAGTTTCTTGTTATCTTGGTAAAGACTATAAAGTTTTTTATGGCCGCCAGCGCATCAAGCTACTCCAATCTGTCAAATTTCTTTAATAGATTTTCAACTTTATCCCTAAAGCTTAAGGTTCAAAGTTTATTGGGAAAATTTGACAGTTTCGGGTAGCTTGACAGACGCCAGCGTCTGTACCAAAATCGAGAGCTAAAAAAGTATTGTAATTTCTGTGTTCAGTAAATGATGGTACCGTAGATTTCAATGGCTTCGATAAAATCACGTGTAAAACTCCGGACAGCGAATGATGTATAGACTAATTATATTGGAATGATGATCCTAATTCAAGTCAGTCCATAGTTGCCGCAAGCGATGTTTGTCTATTGCAAGGGTCCCTTATCTATGTACACACGCCTTATCTTGTCTATGGTTGGCAACAGTAGCACAACTTGCGTCCGTTTATGGGATTTCTCTTGCTTATCTGCAGCTCTGATCTCCTTGGATTTCTCAGAGCACCCATTCATGTTGATATCTGTGAATATTCATGTTTGGGGAAACTTTACGAATAACACTGTCTGTGTATTATCTTGATGTAGTTTTGTTTGTATTTTGTTTACTTGCATTTGTGTTTTGTTTACACTTATTTAAATTGCCTGCCTTTTGTTTCATTTACATAGGTTTCTAGTGTTACATTGTATGTTTTACTGAGTTATAAGCAGCAACGTTTACAGTGATCATTCAACCAAAACAATTTCTATCTTTTTTATGCTTTAAAGCAGCAGCATACCTAAAAGGTAAAAAAGGGACCCTATTACTAAGACTCCACTGTCCGTCTGTCACCAGGCTGTATCTCATGCATGAACCGTGATAGACTGCTAGACAGTTGAAATTTCACAGATGATGTATTTCTATTGCCGCTTTAACAACAAATACTAAAAACAGAATAAAATAAATATTTAAGGGGAGCTCCCGTACAACAAACGTGTTTTTTTCGGCGTTGTTGCCTTGTGGTACGGAACCCTTCGTGTGCGAGTCCGACTCGCACTTGGCCAGTTTGTTAAAGCTGTTTTGATTGTCTTGCGAGTAGTTGCGAGCATAGTCAACTCTGAGAAAATAATCGTTTCTCGAACAATACAGATTGGTAATGAAACTGAATCGAAATATTTCTCTCTTCTTCAGTCTCGGTGTGGTGGTTTCCAATGAGCTGTTGTTTCTAGTTTACTGCCTTAATAAAGAACACAGTGAAAGACGATATATATTTTGTAGTGGAATGAAAATCCATACTTTTCACAGTCGATTGAATCCGTTCGCATTGGCACAAATAAAACACAGCCTGAACACATACCACAGGAGAATATTTTCCGACATTTTATTACATATTTATGAAGATTGTATTCATGAATTCCTGAGACAAAGACTTTCAACGGCTTGTTGGGGAATATTAGATATTTTTTCATATCTTCTAATGTTGCGCAGTATTTTTGACATCTTATGATCATGGATTCATGACTATGAGTTACATTTTTGCAACGGATATTAAACTGCATGGAGCGAATATTTGTGGCTTATTTACACATGGAAATGCTGCAAAATGTGGGTCAACACAATGTTTCAAAGCACACATATTTTTACATTCGTGTGTCTTGGAATTTTAATCGATTAGGTATCGAATGATTGATCGCTAACGGTTGATTAAATTAATAATAGTGAAGCATTTCTGTGCAACTATGTCAGAACGAAATAGAAATTCCTTATACAAAAAATATCGGACGATATTTTAAAACGAATAATCTTTCCAAGAAATTCTATACAACCAATGTTTCAAGCACAGGTTTCAACCTATAACGAGCCTTAATGGTGGGTGATCTTCGTGTAACCGTGGCGGTAAGGGCGCCAACCCTTTTTTAACGCGGTGCGCTAGCGGCGGGTAACAAAAGAATGCTTCGAGTTATGAATGACTGGCATTCTCTCATTCACGCTGAACTAGCCGCGTTGTCTACCTTGCACGCCAACTTACTTGTATTATATACCTACATATTACTGGCAATGTTTTGCAAGTTTAAGTAAGAATAATATTTAAGCATCTTACAATACAACCGATGTAACTTGGCGGGCCTGAACTTTGCGCAGAAGGCTGCGCAGTAAGATTTTTTAGGAACCAAATGGTGACATGAGGCGAGTGCGAGTGAGAGAACATGCGCGAAAGTTCTTAGTGCCTATGTTCAGGCCCGCCAAGTGACGTCGGTCGTACTCACGGAATAGATAAACCTTATTTATCTATTCCGTGGTCGTACTGTACATTAACCTTGTCGTCAGTACTCTTTCTGTCATTGTAAGCGGAGTAATGCCACCACCGGGCTAGGGGCTTATTCTCAAATTCTGCCATCGAAGATAGGGGCCCGTCTGAAAGAAATTCGATACATCGCAAGGAACCCTACTCGTGATTAATTAACTTTTTTGGACGGGCAAAAACATATCGGGAGAAAGGCCTGAGTTCACCAACATTCAAACCACCCTGTTAGGTATTTAAACAGTTGGATTATGTCAAATTTCCTAAGGAAATTTTAAATATAGATTAAATATTTAATCAGTTGATTTAAATGTTGGTGAACACAAGGTTATGGACAACTGTCAAATTGTGTTGTCATTCCTCGTTCTTAGTTCGGGCCCCAAAGTTATCTTATGTCCGTAGATGATACGGAGTAGGTACGAAAAGCCTGTATCATCGGCTGAAACTACGGATTTCATGCTTAGAGAGTAGACTCCCAGTACCGGGATTAGTATTGGGTTTGCTATTCTGTTTTAAGCTAACCTAGAAGAGAAGCTTAGAAGAAAAAACCCGCTAAATGCGAGTAGCATTTAGCGGTTTTTCTTCTAAGCTTCTAAAGATCAAGAAGGATTTATCCTTTACTTATAAATTCCACTAAGGTATAGTATATGACGACTGCCTCTTGGTCTCTCTCACGAGAATCAAATTATAGGAAACTCATTTATTAATTCTTAATTTATATAAAATAGATTACCTACTATAAATCACGTGTTCCGATTTAATTAAAACATAAAATTAACATCATCATTTAAAACCAGGTGTGTATACTTTACTATGAAATATCAGGCGAGTTTTGCGTGAACAATGGCTCCCTGGTCAGTCGGTCGCATTCTGTTTAGACTAGAAGTGGTGGCGCCACGCCGCCGCTCCGAGCCGATAACCCTGCGCAGTTCAATGTCACTGTGTTTGTGACCCAAGGACCTGATACGGATAGGTGAAAGATGACCTGTGCAGCTTAGCAAATGGTATGTATGAGTACAGGGGTTTTTCCATGTGGAATTTTTCAGTAGTTACCCTGAGTCTGGATAGTGGATTTGTCCAGTCCAGGTTTGTAGCCCAGTTTATGATAATAGGATCCTATTTTACGATATTGCGAAATGAGTGTGTAATATCTACTTGGGAAAACTAATAAGTAGGTAGGTATATAGATAATGCAGTTTCAGGACTGACTGACTGACAGAAAACGTACTAGAATCTGCTGAAGTGTTACTTACATTCCGGCCGTCGACAGAATGCGTCATCGAATACTCCGCCAATTGTCGACGGATTTTCAAAATTATTTTTTTGTTCGAAAGTAGATAGTTCTGAGGTGGTCCCATTGTCACCAAGTTCGGATCTGATGATGGGATCTTAGAGAAATCGAGGGGAAACCCTCAAATTTTATAGGCTCACTTATTGTTTTTCGCATATTTTATGAAGTATCTTGTGTATTTGCGTATGGTTGTCACCATCTCAGGTAGCTGGGCTGGATGATGGAAGGTACAACTCCTTAACAGTAAGAAGTTACTAGAACAGGCAAGGACTGTTATAGTAAATTGTTTTGATGTTTGATAGGGCATTTGCCACATTTGGTCTCATGATCATCAAGTCATGACCTGATGCTGCAGTCAGGATAGTCTGCAAAGTACCTAACTCCTCGACAACTAACAGCAGATATATCATGTTTAGGCTCATTGAAAAGGGCTCGATGTGTGGATAAACGTACTTTTAATGAGGAACACCGAAGTACGTAGAAACCTGATGCTAAAGCCAGGAGCATCAGAAAAAGTACAAACCTTGAAATTACAGCACCGTAGTCGTGTTTGGGCTCATTTTAAACAGGACTAAATTTTAAGTTCTTTTGAATAGCAGCCAGGATTATCAGCTAGGAGAGTGGAATACTAGGAGAACTCCTCAACAATTGACGTCCCTGCATCGGGAAAAGCAATATTTTGTAAAAGGTGATCAGCAGTTGACATTAGGCTATTGTAACTTAGATAAATTACAAACTGACCCACTAAAAAGTAAAAAATAAAAACTTTTTTACAAAAAAAAAACAACCGACTTCCAAAAAACACTATAAAGTGAAAAATAACTTTAATTTCGGAAGTCGGTGGCAAAAAACAAAAATACAAATCCAAAGACACCGACTTCCGAAATTAAAGTTATTTTTCACTTTATAGTGTTTTTTGGAAGTCGGTTGTTTTTTTTTAGTAACACCTAAGCTGTCATTTTACAGTCCGACTATAGTAGGTAGGCTAGGTTGGGTTTATATCGTAGCGTCATACCTCTAAAATAATATTTGCAGACAGCGCGGACTAAGTCGCAGGCAGAAGCTATAGCATTATTATACAGGGTGCTCTCGGTATTTTTGTAGACAGCGAAATAGTATCTAAATATTTTAGATACAGACTTGCGATACAGTTTAAGGTTGGGCCCAATAATAGTCAGTGTGCAAGTACAAATTGTTAGAGTACCTATATTCAATAATAGTCAGTGTGCAAGTACAAATTGTTAGAGTACCTATATTCAATAATAGTCAGTGTGCAAGTACAAATTGTTAGAGTACCTATATTCAATAATAGTCAGTGTGCAAGTACAAATTGTTAGAGTACTTATATTCAATAATAGTCAGTGTGCAAGTACAAATTGTTAGAGTACCTATATTCAATAATAGTCAGTGAGCAAGTACAAATTGTTTGAGTACCTATATTCAATAAATTTTACGCAAATTAATTGAATATTACTTTACCATTTGTACTGTCTGTTTTCGAATTTTAAATTGACTGTCCAATTATAATATAATTCAAAATACGCGTGTTTTGCATTAATTATCGAAACTTTTTGCACAGCGAGACACGTTCTGAATAATTACATGACATATCCATTGGATAAAAATAATGTGAATATTTAGCGGACCTAGTATTAACATGAATAATGTAGTCATCAATTATCTTTACAAAACAGGCAAAAAATTTAAACACGTGGATTTATTTGACAGACACTTAGGTAGGTAGGTAGGTACCTACTACATCTTATCTCAGCTTAAACTATCTGCCAGGAATGTGCAATAACTGGATATGCCTTTTTCTACATTGCCTGCGACAGGTTTTTTTGAGGTCGGTGCTATCGTACGTCTTACTAAAGGTTTCAAGAATATTTCTCGCAAAATTAGCATCATAATAAACCTCTTTAATTTATCTCTTTGTTAATTACTACGCAAATTGCCGGCGCCAAATATTATGACGGATATTCAAACGTGGAATGCAGTTTAGTATACTACAGCACAGAGAGCGGTTTGATTTTGTTTCAGTTATCTTTTAATGACAGCCATTCGATGTTTAACGAGTCCGCTACATCGATTTATTAGTCTACATGACAACGATTTAATCAACTTTTTATCCGATTTTTTGTGTGAACTTTTATGTCTCTCCCAGGAATTGTGGGCAGCCTTATCTGGCGGAACTGGTGGATAGTTTTTTGCCGCGTCATAGGAGAGGGTGACAGATATGGCGCGGTGTAGGGAGCGGTGCACCAAATATGGCACATCGGCGCTCTTGAATAATTAATTAATTCTGACTAGCGCAGCCGCTAGGATTGGATTTATTAAACTGGGAGCGGATGGTCCCGGAGGATTTTGTATTAATTCAGATTGAAATGGGTGGTCTATGTTTGACTAGAGATCATTTCATGATGTTCTGAGGTTATTTGAGACTCACATGTTTCACATGTTTGGTACGGGGGCAGGGGCGGCCCAACTTAAGTGTCGTAAATCGTGGTTAGAACCAAGGCACATTACTTTGCGTAATTTACCTATTGTAAAACCACTGCTCTCAAAACGGTGAAGGAAAATATCGTGAGCAAACCGGCATTTTCTAGAACTAAAAAAATTCGAAGACACGTAACACCCACCAACCCGCACTGGGCCCGCGTGGTGGATTATAGCCCATTCAATCTCACAGAGAGGAGGCCTGTGTCCCAGCAGTGGGAACATTAGGTATATAGGCTGATTATGCAGTAGGTTGTTTAAGAATATACCAATTTATTTAAGGTTTAATGGTCCTAATATAATTATATGTATTTACACAGAATGTGGCCTCCTAACAATAGTTCTGATACAGTTAAAAATAAAACAGATTTTTAGGAAAAATTGTTTAAATTAAAATGAGATGATTATGCAGATTTAACGTTTGCAAAAGCTACAATAAATATCTTAAAACTGTCCACCCTCTCAGGCACATGCGACATTTCAGCTTGGGATGGCCTGCGATGCCTCTGGTATTGCAGATGTCAATATACCTACGGCGTTGGCCACTTACCATCATCCAGCACCCTCCAGCTGCTGGCGCATTCTGCTAATCTGACTGCCAAGCTTGGTGCAATTGTTTATTGTCGCAATAATTCGTAACTCAGTTTATATAATTGGAAAAAATCTTAAGTTATGCAGTCAAGAAAATAAATTGACACCCTACTTAACTTTGCCGTGTTATAGGTAGCCATTTTGTACAGCTGCCAAAGAATGACAGTTGTGATTTGAATATACGGAAAACTTTAGTTGGCAGGTACCTAATCAATTTGCCAAACAATAAACTTTCCCAGCCGAATTCTACTATATTTAGGTTCTTATGTAGAGAAGCTTGTACCTAGCCGGCCATACGACCTAGGGCTTATCCCTCGGAGCGGTCGGCACTTATCGCGCGGCGATGGATCGCCGGCCAGCGTAATGGAAAATCGTTGTAGCCCCACAGCCGTCCGTCTCGCAGAGAGATTTTTATGTATACCGCGAAAATGGCTACTAATTTCATTACAATAGTAAAGGAGATTAATGAAGGCCCAGAAATGTTAGAAATAATTATAATTTTTGAATAATTCGGTGTTGGCACTGATGAAGGCTTTCGTTTCGTTTTACCTAGCAGGAGACTGACGGACTTCCGCCTTCAACTCTTCTTGGACAAAGAATCTAATATTAAGGATTATGATAATCGAACATTAATAAATACACCCTGTACATACAATGAACTGTTCATAAAAAGTCTTTGACCCAAGTCTACCTTTTGAAGATACTGTTTCCAAATAAAACCATAAAAACATTCGTTCATAAAAATATTTTAAATTCGTAAATTATTCTCACATTGCAGTTTTGATGTCTGTTAATAAGGATAACGAACAATCGGCCGCCTTTCACATAATGGCATACATCAAATGAAGATAGTCTACTCGTCGTAACAAACTGAGCTGAAAGATATACAACATTCTTGAGACATACTAACCCGCAATATAAACGAAATATGTTAAACATTTCTGATTCGTTCCAACTTGAATAGGCGCAGACGAAAATTTAAATTCCCATTCTGAATAATCCCACGCCTCCGAGAAGGCCTCGGAGAAAATTACATTCCATTTTGCGCGTTAACACGTACGAATATTATTATTATAGATAATCATCAAATCTAACAAACCAATTACACGATTACCACGCTTCGCAGTGGGTCTTATCTTAATCCGGCGGCTATTTGAAGGCGGTAACTTATTTAAACCAGTGTTTAATTGGATCTCGGCGCTAACCGCGTTCTCTATGCGAACCGTGACCATCGAGTTTATTCCATACACATTCCAAATTGTACGATCGAACGTATCGACTACTGTGGGCTATAAACAGGGGCAGACTTGCCAATAAACTTTTAGCACTTTATTATTCGTGTCTCAGACATCAATCTAATAGGTACAAGCAGTCACGAGCTTAGAACTTCCACAAGTTCTTTTGGTGATAAAACCTACCTAGATACGTGTTTTTTTAGTCTTTAGAAACAGTCTTGTAGTGTACAAAGGAGTGAAAAATGTCGGACAGAACGACAACGTGGATTTATGCCAACCCGAGCTTTTACTCGCGAAACATAAAATTTGTAACCATTTCCGTACGGTGCTCACTTAGAATAAACCGTGGAAAATCTTTTAAAGTACAGGCACGTCTTCAATAGGCAAGCGTTGCACAATATGGTTGCTGTTACAACTTTTTGTCTTTGCGTCGCCTTTAAATGTTTATTAGTATCTAAGTATTACTTAGAAGGAAAGGATATTTTCTAGCGAACCTTCTTGGTGAAGACCACCTTGTAGAACTGTTTAATACAGTGTGGCAGGGATATCGACGCGCGAACTGTACCTAACCATGAATTTAGTATATGATACTCGAGTGTGCGTGTGCGCAGTTTTTTTATCGGTTATCACAAATCGGTAGGTTCTTCTATCAGTGAATTTTTATCTTATTGAAAAGTAGGCCCTTCGTTAGTAATCTAACCCACCTTTCCAGAATATAAAAAAAAAAACATTTTATTATTCCTGATGGATTATTGCCAATGATTTCAAAAGTAAGGAGGGCGTATCCTTACTTTTGAAATCATTCAATCAACGGAAAATAGTGGCCACTATTATCCGTTTTAGTGATTATAATAAAACTAAACAATTTAAAACTACCGTTTATACTAATATTAACGTATAATCTTGTGGAGCACAACTTATAGTGCTTATTTTCTGCATTTTCATTCTAAAATAAAAGAAATAACCAAACAAACGATGAGGGCGCCACTGTGCGCTCGGTGCAGCCTTAAGAACTTTGTTTACTGGGAAATAATTAAAAATAACGGAAAAATAACCATTCATATTTTTGTTTTAGCGGATTGTGATGTAATACATTTAATTTTAGCGGTGTTTGAATTAAACATTGTTCGTTTTAGTGGGATTTTCAACTTTGTTGACAAAATCGCCATACTGTTTTTTGTGTTACGTTGAGAAAATGCCGTGCTGTGATTGGTCCATTTGGATTTAGCGGAATTTGAAATGCACACTGGAACTCTTTTAGCGCTGTTTGCAACAAACTGTTACTTATGAAAGCTGATTTGTTAGGTTTATAGCAGGATTTGATATTAATTTTTAAACCAAGAAAAAATAATGAATGATGGCGCTTCTTATCCAAGCGAAACAATGTTTTTGTTCAAATATCGTTTTGGCGGGTTTGAAATTGGAGTCCTCTAACTGTTTTAGTACCTCTTTACGAAGAATACACTAGCTCTTATTGAATAGATGTGATAAAAAATCATGCATGACTTCCGCATAATTGGTATGCGAAGCAGTCAAATTAAAGGAAAGGAAGTGTATTTAGATTTCAGACGTTATCTAAAGCCAAAATATATTTATCCTTTTGCACTGTCGAATGCGGATCTAGCTGTCATGACGTGAATTTATTTCACTTCATTATAAGCTATGGACACTAAATTAATATTTTTTGTTGCACTCGCCTGACCTTGATAAGTGTCAGTGGTATTAAGTTCTAGACAATTTTGTAATATTTATACTAATATTATAAAGATTTAAAATTTGTTTGTTCGTAAGTTTGTATGTAGAGGCAATCTCCGGAACTTCTAGTTGGATTTGAAAAAATATTTTTGCATTTAATAGCACTTTTCTTGAGAAACACTGTAGGCTATTTAAGTTCACGCTAGGACCCTTAGGAGGCGAGCAAAAAGAACAAGAGTCAGAAAGAACGCTAAGCGAAACGAAGTAATAGCGTGGGTCGGAGAACAAGATATTTTACGCGGACAGAGTCGCGGGCAGAAGCTAGTTGAAGATAAAATATGTTTTCTAACAAAACAATAAGTTTGACAGCGGTTGACTTGTTCCGACATATTCATCCGCTGTCAAACATCGGGCTCATTTACTACTTATAATGAAAACTTATCAAGTAGGTAAATTAATGAATTGTAAATTGATACAGCCTGAAAAAAATAAGTACAAAACACAAACTGTAAAGTTCTCCAATATCTAATCTAGGTATTACTCAAGGATTAAATTAATAATAAATAAGAAGGATAGGATTAGAATTAATTTAATTAGGATTAGGATTTTATTTTCTTATTTTTAGATTTAGTTAAATTAAAGTTGTATTTATCTTGATATTATTAATATATATCTCCTTTATAGTTCCGTATTTTTTTCGAATTATTTATGAGTTTTTTGTATATGGTTAAGTATATACTTAATCCTACTAATATTATAAACGAATGTCTGTTACTCTTTCACGCAAAAACGACTGAATGGATTTTTATGAAACTCTACAGATATAGCTTATAAATACATATATTAGAATAACACATAGTATAATATGATATCCCGATATTCTCACGGGATCGACACTTATGCATGCGGGTGAAACCGCGGGGCGCTGCTAGTAAACTAATAATCCGTAAAAATACGGATTTTTTTTGCAAAACAGCGCCAGTATAAGCATATGACACCAATTTGTCAACTCCTGTGACGTGTAAACTCGTATAATTATAGGCTAAGCTTACAAAAAGCCCTCTAAATATAATCCGGGGTGTAACCGTAAACTGTAGCCGGTGTAATATTCCCCCGGTCAAACCTACCTATAACTACGTAAGAGGAGAAGCAATGTCTTGCGAATTTATCGCCAGACGAACCAGACTTTAATGAGAACAGCAGGTGGTCGTTGAAATGACTGCCTTACGGCGCGACCAGTATATCTTGGCGGGTGGCGATTTCTGGAACTAAAGTTATTGTGTAGCTACTTATTTTGACATAGGTAATTAGCCTTTGCAAACGCCGCTGTGATTTGTCAAAGTATACTTGCCAGTCTGACATTGTTACAAATAACTGTAACATTATCTACCGGGTTTACCTCTTATTAGCGTTTTGTTTGTAATGTGAAAATTTAGGTCCTTTAACAAGTTTTTGGTGGATCAGGGATACAATTTGAAACTGAAATGGATATCGAAGCAATGGAACTACAGATGAAGTGACTTTGTTTGCGACACATATTATAGTTCCTATTAGCATAGCATTGCATAGTCAGCCTATTATGTTCCCACTGCTGGGACACAGGCCTCTTCTCTATGAAAGAAAGTGGACCATAATCCACCGAACGTGCCCAGTGCGGGTTGGCGTTACAGCTCCTATTACTCAGTTACTTATATGTAATTTTTGTATGTCTACAATTTCCTTTTTAACACCATGCAAGCAGATAAACTATAAACGTATTCTATCTAATTATGATTAGATATTAGCAAAGTAAAGTGCCTTTACATAATATTGTTTACTTTCTCTAACATACAAACTCTCTAGCTGGTAAGTACGGCAAATATTTCAACGACTAGCGCACCTAACTCCACAATTTCTCTCTAAGAACGCCTGGCATGTTTCGAATACCTTGATATAATTATCGAGCTAAGAAGCAAAGCATTCATCAGCCCCTAATCTCGATTTATATCCAAGATAAACTCACGTACAATAGCTTCGTATGTGTCACTGGCAGAAATCCCAACGCAAATGTTTGGAGAAGTCAATACAGATATTAAATGACCGGAGTCGGTGAGGGCCGTGAGGGGTCTCCGGACCCTCTCGCATTCTCAAATCTCACAGAACCTTGAGGGGTTTCTCTTTGACGAAATATACCATCCTTGAAAATACACAATACAGCTTTTAAAGGAACAAATATCGTGAATTTGGCAGCGTGTGGTTGACCGGATTTTCAACGATTTGAGTAGGTATGTGAATGAAGCTGGAACTGCTCTGAACCTTAAAACGAAAATTGTTTTCATCGACTTAGATACGAAGGAATTCAAAAGAGAGTTCAATCCAAAACAAACTTCTGATTCCGACATTGTGAAAATCATCATCATCATCTGCCTAGCCTTTTCCGAACTATGTTGGGGTCGGCTTCCAGTCTAACCGGATGCAGCTGAATACCAGTATTTTACATGGAGCGACTGCCTATCTGACCTCCACAACCCAATTACTAGGTAATACGATACCCCTTGGTAGGACTGGTTGTCAGACTTTTGGGACATTGTGAAAATATGAACGCCAATTATTGTTCAAAGCCTTGCAGAAAATTAAATTACATTTGACATAAGATTAACACCATAAACCGCTAAGTTAGTTACTTATATCAAGTTATCATTGACGTTATTCATGATGGCACAACTAAGTACTTTTAGACTTCCTGATCATATACCTGTCCCAGCCAGCCTGCAGTGTGGAAGCTGTGTCAGCCGTAAGAAGTCCTCTGCTGGGCATTCCCCTAGCAACACTACTTTGTCCAGGTCTGTGCTTGTCGCACCCAGCGGATTCCTTCGGTCTTCACCAGGTCATCAGTCCACCTTGTGGGAGGTCTTGAAACGCAACGTCTTCCGATACGCGGTCGCGACTCCAGAACCTTTCGGCCCTTTTGTTTTGATTGTTGTTTTTTTTTATCTAATCGTATGCTGCATCGGTTGACGGCATCGCGTCAACGCTGGCTGTCACTGAAAACCAGTGCTAGGGCTCTGTCATGATAGGGTCATATCTTCCCCAACTTATAATTTTTTTTGTGTTTGTATTCTTTTTCTGCGTCATGTTTACCGCAAATAAACGTATTTTCTTTCTTTTCTTTATTGTAGCCTAATGGCGTAACACACTATCAATCTCAATCCGAAGGGTTTTGAAGGTTATTGCTAATCCATTGTTGCTTCATATGTTCGTAAAATGTGTCTGCTCAACAACGTAAATAACGCAATGAATGTTTATGAACTGGCAAAATGAAACCCATTGCTACATTTGCTGCTGATAGTGTATTACGCAATCACCCTGCACATCTCATCTATACTAATATTATAAAGCTGCAGAGTTTGTTTGTTTGTTTGTTTGTTTGAACGCGCTAATCTCTGGAACTACTGGTCCGATTTGAATGATTATTTTAGTGTTGGGTAGTCCATTTATCGAGGAAGGCTATAGGCTATATTTTTTTTCTTCAAAATTAGGGATCCGTAATAAAATTGCTATTTTGTAACACAAGGTGTAAAATCGAAAACCTATTTTTGCGTGCGCTGCAAAAACTATTGACAATAGAACAAAATAATGTACTACGGGTTTGTAGAGTCCATTAAGACCTACAAAAAAGTCCGCGAGAACATATATCTAGCTATCATGGTTCAATCACAATAACCGATTTTGTGTTCAAAATAATTATTAAATCGTCTGAAGAAAAAAAAACTACGTTAAATATGTATCGTAATATTAATCTTTATCGAAATTAAGCATTATGTTATCAAGAGTATTTATGAAGAAGTAAAATACTTTTTGTTTCATCTCAATCGGATATTTCGTTTAAAAGTTATCACGTGTGTAAGATGTTAAGAGTTGGTACCTATTAAGGAGTTATGGGCCATAGAGTTTTTTATCTATACTAATAATAAAGCTGAAGAGTTTGTTTGTTTGAACGCGATAATCTCTTTAACTACCGGTCAGATTTGAATTCTTTTTGCATTTGATAGCCCAATTCTTGAGGAAGGCTATAGGCTATTTAACATCACGCTATGACCCTTAGGAGCCGAGCAAAAAGAAAAAAAACTCAGAGTGAACGGTAAGCGAATACGAAGTGTTGCGACGCGACGGGGGGGGGGTACAAGAAATTTCACGCGGACGAAGTCGCGGGCAGAAGCTAGTTTAATATAATCTTAACACTGCTTTCATGGGTTAACGTGGAGACCTTTGTGGATAGACCCACCCGTTGCCTTCGTTTTGTCACAATTTGACCATTTCTATACTTAAAAAGTTGAGCACTTTAACTTATAAATGGACTTCAAGTCGGTTTTATGAAGTTATTTGTCCAATTAATGGGCACTAACGTCGAAGTTTTCTGTAAAGTTCAGTTATAAAGCATTACTCTTTCATAAAATGGCTTTTTTTCATAAGAAGGCTTTTTTTAACACTTTGCGGGACACTTAACGCCCCTCGACGTAATAACAATAAAACTTCCATTGTGTCGTTCAGTGTCCTTTAATGTGTTAGGGAGCCGTCACTTTTTTATTATAGTTATAACATACCATCACGTCTTGTTTAAGTCAGATAGAGGTGTACCTTGTACACCCACATTTCGCCAGTTATGTTTAAGTACAGTCAACAGCAAAAGTAGATGATCAAAATCAGAAATTCAATACTAATGAACGGAGTTCGCGCCAGAACTGTGTGGCGTCGAATTACTACTACTTAGAATACTTACTACGTAGAATACTTTTGAATCACTTCGACGCCACACAGTTCTGACGCGAACTCTTAGTTTTGAATTGTTTTTTTTTGGTAGTAGGAGGTGAACCTATTACCATGGGGTCGACTTTCAGCCTACCCGGATGCAGCTGAATACCATTATTTTACATGCAAAAAAAACAAACAGCTGTTCCCTACATTTATGTTCGTATCTCGTCAAAATGTAGGGAACAGCTGATTTTTTTTTCGCGATTTCAGGTTTGGTCCCACATAGGTAAGTTGTTCATTATCATAGATATCCGTGTTCATAATGATGAGTACAATGACCTCTTAAGAGGTTGTTAATGTTTTACCAATAACCCTGTATAATCAGCCTATAATGTTCCCACTGTTGGGACATAGACCTGCTCTCAGTGAGAGGGAGTGGGCCGTAATCCACCACGCGGGCCCAGTGCGGGTTGGTAGATGTCACATGTCTTCGAATTTTTGGTTCTAGGACATGCTGGTTTCCTCACGATGTTTTCCTTCACCGCTTTGAGAGAAATAATTTACTCAAATTAAAGCACTTCTCTGGGTTTGAACCCACGTCTTTGCCATCAGTTTAAAAAGTGGTGGTGGATTACGGACCACTCCCTCTCACAGAGAGGTCTGTGTCCCAGTAGGAATATTAAAGGCTTATTATGCCTATGGAAAAGACAACTTAAAATTAAAAAGAAAACTCTACATAAGTTCCCATATTCAGTTTCACTAACGGATATTGGCTTAAACCTACTTTAATAATAACATAAACGTCACTTTCTTATTTACTACATTCGGTAAACGCAGATTGAGTTTCGCCGCCAACGTAACCAAGTTCAGCGGTCGGTTATAAATAATGTGCGATTAGAAGTTAAAACGACGTTAACGCCTGAACATGACTACGTATTCTTAACTAGAGATTAACTAAATTAAGCTTTTCTATGAATTGCTTCATCGAGTCTTCTAAAGTATACAACGCTGCAGGTATATCACATGCTTCCCAGGAATTACTACTAGCAGAACTTTCGAGGAATTTATTTATAAGCTTGATTGTCCTAATATGATATTCTCTATTAGAAAGAAAGAAAGAAAAAGTATTTATTGCGACTCGTACAGGAAGATCACAAACTAAACTAAACACAGTAAAATAAAAATCCAAGATAATAAAAAAAAAGAAACGAAAGAAAATTAAACAGAAACTCCTATACGAGGCCAAAAGGCTCCTATCTCAGCATGATGCTGCGACATTTAAAACAAAGAAAATGTCACAGCGCTGGTATTCTGATAGGGCCCGCAGTAATGTCACGGGCAGTTACAGAAACAGAAATAAATACTTAATTAGATAAAATATTAGCAAATAATAAAATAAAATATTTTTATTCTTAAGATATCTGCAATATTAGCAGAGATGTCAGTAGAAATTACACGCATAACTATCAAGAAAAAAGATAAATATATATACATTAGATAGTCTAGCTAGGCTACATTGCGCGTACTAATATCTTTCGTAGCTGCAGTCTATAAATAAAAAAAAAAATTGTTATCGCACATCGCAGTCGTAATTGCAATAACTAATCTGGTATAAATTATATCTTATTAGTAGCAAAAAGCTTTAAAAAAAAAGCTGGCAATAACACACCTTATTAGAATGCCCGAGAAGAAATATAATTTGCGTCTGAAGCGCGGCCATGTTTGGTGTTACAGCCTGTCGGTCCCCGCCGGACGTGTTTGCGACTGACTGATATTGCCTGCCCTCCATATAAGGGGCAGATAAATAGTTCCTACCTTCCTACCCTCGCCTTATCCCGAAGGAGAGGCATCAACCATAAACATTGAAACGCATTCTGCAAGTTCGATGTACAAAAAGCAGTAATGCTGTGTACGATAGTATTGCGATGGTGTTTTATTACTAAGTACTGGAATATTGTTGAAGTTTAGCGACAGCGAATAATGCACCTTAAGGCTCTTGTTATCTTTGCCAATAATGAAACAAACACCACATAGTTTTGAACAGTATACCCTCCGATATGGAAGTATCTATCACAGGCAATAAAATGAGCTTACCAATAGGTATATTTATATGCCCAGTTTGACGATTCGTTATTGTGTATAGAGCATATAGTAGTTATATGCTCTATACACAATAACGAATCGCCAAACTATACTACACTAATAGGCTACTTAAATGAAGATACGTTTTTACGTCAAAAAACAGTCGCTTATCATTACTTAGGTATATATGCAACGTTTATAAAGAAACCCCAAGTGTTTATTTTACAATTTAACATTTGCGCAAGTTTGTCTGCAGATGGCCACACGAACTCAGCGAGAGAGGCGTGTTTTTATATTTGCATCCTGAAATCCAGAAATTAATATAACAACTCTTATTTATTGCATGGATTTAAAACAGACTCGCAACCGCATGCCAGCCCGCATGCGCGCGCTTGTGTGAATCACGTCCTTAGTAATCAAGACCCACTGAAGACCAGTTTTTTTTGTGTCTTAAGTCAGACACACTCTGGTAAATTTCCATGATCAGTGGATTGCCCAATAGTCACCGCTGGTGGTCGCCAAACGTCGATGTTCTCCATAATTACGTCGACGAGCATCCACAATGTGTCATAAACGTATTGTGGACGTGCAATTGTCTATTGTCTCTTCTTAAGCAGCGTTTAAGTTTACTGACTCTGATTAAGGTTAAGTGTAACCGACATTTATCACCGTACGCCTTAAATACGAGGTGCCCTATACATACAATATGTCGTTGAAATGTTAAGTTTCATGATTTACTGCAATCGTTTGCAATAGGGTCTATTTTGATCTGAAAATGAATTTAAAGTTAACGTAGGTGACGTATACGTGATGACGCTAGAGTGACGGAATGCTCTGAGTATATTTTAGAAAACATTAGATATGCAGATCGAAAAAAAAACGTAAGACTTTCTCATAAAACGAGAAGGTACCTACACCTTACCATTTTATGAGAAAGTCTACGTTTTCATCAAAATGACGTTAGTTATGTGTCTGGGCTAAGGCATCGCTCAAAAGTTGAGACTTGAAAGCTTTTCAGTCCGGGGCGGGCGGGTCCGGGCGGCGCTGTGTGTCCTGTCTTACGAGAGATTTGTGATAGACGCGCGCCGTCTACCTAAATTAGGAAATGCTTTCACATAAATTGACCCCTGTCTAGTATGGGTTTATTGACTTACGGCAAGGTCGCCAGAGGCCTGACCCGACGTTCAAGGCAAATAATAATAAACCGGAGCTTCAATAAATATACAAATTCGACACCTGCCCGATTGATACACGATCAGAACTGGTTTACTTCATCAGCATATTAATTTATTTATTAAAAATATCATTTTGGTAAGAGCTTGTTTGAAGTTACTTTAATATGCTTAGCAGGTACTTAGGTGCTTATGACTTGAATGGTCCATCAAACAGAAACATGTCAATGGTGGTCAAACATGACAAGTTCGTGGGCGCAGCTACGACTTACCGATATTTGCTTTGAAATCGGTTAAAATGATTTATGTCAATGTCTACAATGTGTTATAAGTTATAATGTAGGTATACACCTACATAAACTTGTGTATACTATGAAAGAATAATATTTATTACTCTGACATTATTATCTGTTATGTGACATAATTAATGATTACGATTGAACGCGTCGTTATTGAATTAAAAATAAGGCAATAATTGGGTTTTTAATGTTTCTACGCAGATTCGAGTTTCTCGAACCGCTGCAGGCTTATATACCTACCTCTTACAAAATGGCAGAATTCAATTTGAAATAAAAGCCCTACATATTTATGTAAGTGAAATAGAAAATTGAGTATAAAGTTTCCATTGATGCTGCAGCTATTGTGAGCGAAATAGCGAATTTTGTTATGGCGAAGTAAAACCGTGGGGATAAGAGCTTTACTATGGAATGCCGACAGACTGGTCCTCGCATCCACAGGACCAGCGCACACGCACAAAATGTTCGATTAAAACAATGCAATGGGCCGTACAACGCGCATTTTACCTTAGAAGTTTCTTGATTACTCCTGGCTAGAAATTAATGGCTTATAATGCAAAGAGCACGCTTGCTTGCTTAAAACTATACCTAAACTTAAAAATAGTTTCCACCGGTATTTAACTCTATGCTATTGCAATTTGGAAGTCTCTCTCTCATATCTATTGAGAAAGGACGATTATATTTTACACTTGTATAAGATCATGCGACGTTTTGGTCCTACAATCTATTTCACACCTCTCACCTCGATTTTCTACAAAAATCAGGCAGCTGTAGCTGTAAGGCCTAAAGTAATTTGTAGATCGTTGATTAGAGAGACTACTGATCTACCAGTAAGATGTGAAGACCTCAATCTTGCAAATGTCAAACGACTGACATTCCGCGTGAAATCACTCGGCACATTAGGGATCCAGTGAAGCAAGCGCGTGCGCAAACTAATGAGCGCACAACGGCTTCCTCTAACCGGAGACGATTCTGGCAATACGCCGAGACATTGCAGCTAAGGATGAGAACCTGCTTGCGAATTATAAGGGGTCAAGCCAAATAATAACAACAGCCTATATTGTCCCACTGTAGGGCAAAGGCCTTGTAGCGGTATCTACAAAGCCACAACATGCGAACAACGCGTCATACTAACGTCATGGAAAATCCTGCATCTCGCAAGCAGAGTTTACAGCGCAACTAGCATAGATATAACGGCCCGACATGAATTATCGGGCAGTTGCTCGACAGACACAACACCCGTCTGGTCGGAGGATCCTCCCTTTTCTATGGAGGATGTGTGAACTTTACACCCTGTTCCTCATACCTCTATAGCCTCTGTCACAAAGAGAAGGCACGAACGCCACGCTTGCTCAAAACGGGTTGCCGATTTCAGACTTATATTAACTAGTAGCTTCAGCCCGCGACTCCTTCCGCGTGAAATTTCTTGTTCCTATAAGCCTTTAATAGCCTTCCTCAATGGGCAATAGAATGCAATTTTTTTTTTCAATTCCGACTGGTAGTTCCAGAAATTTGCGCGTTCAAACAAACAAACAAATTCTTCAGCTTATTAATAGTATAGTATAGATATTAGATAGATAGCTTCATATCGTGTCCTGCGTGTCCTGTCAGCTGCACGTTGCAGGAACTGGTGGACGCTGGTGATGGCGCGAAACAAGTAGCCGAATTCTGGGCCGAGTCTATTTAGATTGCTATCGACATGCTAAGAAGAAGAAGAGCGGGGTAATTGCTTAGCACAGTAACAGTACCAATCGCTTTCATTTTGACAGTTCAACAACATTCATTAGCAATATCGTTCAGAACGATTCAGATTGTGACTGCAAGTGTGTTACGCTTTTAGGGTGCTGTTATACTCTGGTGTTAGTGTTAGTTGTTCATTCAGCGAGTTACAGCAATCTGGTGACTGACTCCATTCCCAGACGAGCTACCACACATACATAACAATTTCCGACGGCAGTGTGTGTAGCTCTGTAAGAGGAAAGCAAGTGAATTCGTCACTGACATCATTCGTCGTATGCACATTTGTGAACATCTAATATTAGCTCTATGAACGCTCAAATGTGTATTTTAGAGTTTTGGCGACGCGAGAGCGACGGAGGCAAAACACGAACAAAATAACATCGGTAATCTTTAGGATTTCAGGACGAAACCGTTCCTATCTAGACTGATTTCCTGGTATTATTGGTTCACTTTGTTTGTTTAGTTTTCCCGGATTCTCCTTGACTGGTGAGAAAATTACTATCTCGGTAATGTTCCGTAAAGACATGATGTTTGCGGGGATTTAGATTGCTATGCGGAACTTTGTGGCTTTAGGCTACATCGTTTAGGACGAATGTAAACGTGTTGGTTTTCTCAACGTCAGAGATCGCCGGCTTTTGATTTATAACGGATAGTTTGACTCCCTGCCTCGGAAATCATGGCTATCATTCGTGGATCTTTGACAGTCGTTACGGGTAGAAGCCCGAATGTCTGACAACCAGTCTTACCAAGGGGTATTGTGTATTACCCAGTAACTGGATTGTGGAGGTCAGATAGGTGGTCGCTCCATGTGAAATATTGGTATTCAGCTGCATCCGGTTAGACCGGAAGCCGACCCCAACATATAGTTGGGAAAAGGCTAGTCAGCTGAGGAGTTTGACTCGCACCTATCGCACTAGATCCTTTGAGCCGATGTATTTGATTAAGTACAAATATAATTGCGTTTTAGGCTGTTGGACTGAAGGCTCGTGATTGTGGGGAAAGTAAAAACCGGTGTCGCGTCGTGCTGTACGGAAAACATTGCCGTGAACGAACAGAAAATTTGGAAAATCCAAAAGGGCACGACTCATAACGCTCATTTGGTCGTATAAAAAAAAACAACCGACTTCCAAAAACACAACAAAGTGAAACTTTGATTTCGTAAGTCGGTGTCGTTGGTTCTGCATTTTCGTTTTTTGACATCGACTTTCGAAATTAAAGTTATTTTTCGACGATTTTACGACCGATAACTTAACGACCTCTTAGCCACGGCTAAGAGGTCTATTAGGATATGATTGAGGCTATCAAACTGGCATCGATTGCGGGTATTTGTATAGTCTGTATTTAACCTAGACTTTGGGTATTTGAACAATGAATTCTACAAGCATAGACACTAGACAAATATGCTATGACCTCCTTCGTGTATTTAAAAACAAATGTTTAACTTCCTGCAAACTGCAAATGTTCAAAGTTTAAAAAAAAGAAACAGCTAAGTACCTAATGAAGTTCGGTTTTGAAAATGACTCTAGAACTTTTATTTTAAAGTGTTTGTACTATTCGACGTTCGTGAGTTTTCCTACTTTTGAGTTTCGACCAAATTCTGTTTTAGAGGTTGGAAACTTTTGGTAGCATACCTACTACTTATTCAAATTTTGATTTATTAGCTTTTAATTTATTTTATGCTCTGTACATAATTAAATTGATAGAGGAGCCCGTGGCTAAATAATAACAGCCGTACAGGTCGATCGATCAGGTTAAGCTACGCTTGCCGCGGTTGGTCTGTGAATGGGTGACCATCTTTACATACCGAGACCCCTCCGTGCCTCGGAAAGCACGTTAAGCCGTTGGTCCCAGCTGTCGTTCGTGGATCTTTGACAGTCGTTACGGCTAGTCAGAAGCCCGAAAGTCTGACAACCAGTCTTACATTGGGGTATCGTATTACCCAGTAACTGGGTTGTCGAGGTCAGATAGGCAGTCGCTCCATGTAAAAATACCTACTGATATTCAGCTGCATCCGGTTAGACTGGAAGCCGACCCTAACATAGTTGGGAAAAGGCTAGGCAGATGATGACATAATTAAATTGATAGTTTTATATTTGCATTTGAAGTTACTACGGTGACTACTCCGTAGGCGCCACGTAGAAAATGATGAGTGATACAACTTTATTTTTGTGCTAGTCACGCCGAGATAACGGCTGTGAACAGAATCTACCACATGTATACAATTAAATTTATGTAGGTAGATAGGATAGCTGGAACCATTAGCTAGTATTTCAGGAATAGGTCGCCCATGATAAAACAAAGCCAGTAAAAACAAACAAATCAGCGTGCCTAGAAGTCATATATTGTTTAGTCTGTGGCGCTGCGTGACGTGTGCGGCTTCAGCAGTGTTGCTAGAGGTGCCACCCAACTGTGTCAATATAATGGAAACATTTATTTAGTTATATACGTTGGCAAGATTAAATCTTTATGATTTATTATTAAACGATTCAAAACCGCTCGCAGGTCACGTAAAGAGTATAAATAATAGCATAATCAGCCTATAATGTTCCCACAGGACACAGGCATCCTCTCTTCGAGAGGGAGTGGGCTGTAATCTACCTCGCGGGCTCAGTGCGGTTTGGTACCTAGATGTCTGTCTAGGTGTACCTAGATGTCTGTCTAGATGTCTCATGTTTTCCTTCACCGTTTTGAGAGCAGTGGTGATGAGATTAATTTACACAAAGTAAAGCGCCTGACTGGGTTGGACTTGGAACCCACGACCTACAGCTTGTAACTCGGGGCCGTTACCACTCGGCCACCAATGCTCAAAGATTTTAATAGATTAAATTTGAGAGTATTCTAGATCTAGTTGTGGCGCTAGACGCCATATGGCCTGCGCGCGCACGTACCGTGGGAATGGACAAACAAACTGTGTTTACATGTTGCAGATTTGTTCACATTGTTTTTTGTTTTATTGTGATGATTATAGATTCAAGTAGGCACTGCGTAGTATGTTGTAGATATTTTAGAGATACTAAAATGGTCGGCTGTTAAATATAAGTATGAGATATTTTTATTGCTTTAAAGTACCTCATTTTATATGTTGGAATGAACATGAAACACTGTAGTTGATACTTGAAAGACAATACATCAGATAAAAACAAATAAAAATCTAATAAAAAGTGTAAGGTCCGATGTAAGAAATAAGAATGTAATTTTTGGGTGCTTAGAAGTATTTTAAGCGATAAGGCCGCCCATTGTATGTTTTATAGTGATAAGTGTATTTTTTGTTATGTATTTTCTGGTGTAGGTACAATAAAGTATGTAGACAAATAAATATTTTGAGAGGAGCAAACACAGGAGTGAACAAGAGCAAACACTTCATCCACTTGCTTAATTATTATCATAAAAGAAACTGTGTTTTGATTTTTAGTAAAATCAATTAGTTTGAGGTACCTAGAATATTAAATAGCTACATAAGTACGCCGTTAAGCAATTTCAGCCATTTTCTAAATGAAATTAAGTAAAACCCTGTGAGCGGTGCATAATGAACGTCATTTCCCGTTGGCCGTTACATTTCCTCTAAAGTTTAATAATTTCGTCGAGAATCGTAATGAGCAGCTGTTGTAATTAATTACAGGGAAGTTTAATGAGTTCAACATAAATCGTACGTTATTACAGATTACCTACAGTCACTCGCCGCGTTTGTCTCATTCTTGAGGTAGGTATTCAGAGCTCTGTGAAGTCTGGGACGATTATCCGTTAGATTTAGGTATATGGATTATATTATGTATTATAGCTAAGTTTCAATTATCGTTGACAGTCAGGAAGTTTTAATTTTAGGGTTTTTCAACCAGTACCTACTTTTTCCCATTGTGACTGGATTTGGGTCCAAACCCAATTGGTTAACAACTACCAAACATCTTATTCTCCGGTGGCAAGCAAGATGGGTGGACTACATTGTCGACGTCGCGGAAAGACATGCAGGGTGTAGAACAGTATCAGTAGCAATGGGTTTCATTTTGACAGTTCAACCACATTCATTGCGTTATTTGCGCTGTTGAGCAGACACATTGTTCGAACATATGGAGCAATGGATCAGAAATATACTTCAAAATGATTCAAATTTAGAGTAATAGTGTGTTACGCAATTATGGTGCTGGAAGAGGCTGGCACAGGAGCGTGGGGATTGGCACAAGAGAAGAGAGGCCTATGACCAGCAGTGGTTGATGTCGGCCGGTGGTGATGATAATGATGTCCAAACACCAGTGCGATTAGCCCATAAGCAAATTACCTAAGCAATTGCTTAGGGCATCACGTCTCGGGGGCACCATAAGACAGAAACAGCACCGAAACAGTATTTGCTAGCACACGAAAGGCAAGGCGAGGTGACTAGTGGATAGGAGGGCCTACAGGCGTGGATTGCTTAGGGCATCAAGTAGTCCTAATCCGTCACAAACACCTATGCTTACAATGCCCATCCTTTCGATAATAACAAGCGTGAAGTTTATAATGCTACAATTGCTTAACAATTTACAGTTAGAATGGCTCATTCATAAGCCCCTTAAAGCTTAATTTGTTGCCGCCCGTACACACGAACGTTTTACTGCACGTTACCGGGCGTCGGTATTCCGAATTCCTGTGTAATTAAAATTGACATTTCATAATTGGTGTGGTCAGTTAGACACTGCTGCACTGTAATTATGATTAGTTTGGACTTTTCGACGGTATTTTAGTAGATAGTTTTATGTTATGATTTGATGCGGGTTCACGTTAGTTTATATTAAGACTTCCACGCGAACGCTGCTCGCGACTTCGTTCGCGTGGAAGTCGTAATACACCACAATAGGGGAGATACACCACCTATACAAAAACAACAGCCCCATTTTTGAGAGGGGCCCGTGCACTAAATAATAACAGCTGCACAGGTCGATCGATCAGGTTAAGCTACGCTTGCCGCGGTTGGTCTGTGGATGGGTGACCATCTTTACATACCCCTCCGTGCCTCGGAAAGCACGTTATAAGCCGTAGGTCCCGGCTGTCATTCGTGGATCTTTGACAGTCGTTACGGGTAGTCAGAAGCCCGAAAGTCTGACAACCAGTCTTACCAAGGGGTATCGTATTATCCAGTAACTGGGTTGTGAAGGTCAGATAGGCAATCGCTCCATGTAAAATACTGGTATTCAGCTGCATCCGGTTAGGCTGGAAGCTGAACCCAAAAGAGTTGGGAAAAGGCTAGGTAGATAATGAACGGTTAAAACTGAAGGATATTCAGGTGCTGACATAATTATTTATGTGGTTCGCGTTGCATTGATTACATTGTTATCTTGGTGATTATTTATAATTAATCATGAAGAACACCGATGTTTCTGGAGAAAATTAACCTGTATTTTAAAAACAAATATTCGTTTGCATAATTTACCTAGAATTCGACAGTTGCGTCTAGTTTTTTGACGTTTACTTTCGTCGGCACGACCCAGTTACGACGTATACAAGTAGGTATGTATAAGATCTAAGTAGGTACAATACAGGGTGGCTTTCTTTCCCCTTTACTTTTCGCAGTTTTTAATAACTCAATCTCCGACGAACTAATTTCTTCCTACCACCTTTATGCACATGATTTACAATTCTACGCGTGAGCTCCTCTTGGAAATCTGTCCGAAAGGCTGTCAGCGGGATTGTCTCGGGTCAGCGGGATTGTCTCGGGTCAGCGGGATTGTCCGAAAGGGTTACCGCTGGCCCGGAACATAAAGGGCTAAGGAAGGAACATGGGTGGGTTTTAGTCAGTAAGAGTCTGACACTCCCTTCTGCTCCACCCAGAGCGGGAGGGTCATTTAATACTTAATTTACCAGCCGAAAAAAAAAAAAGAAAGGCTGTCCATTCCAAGGTTGCCTGGAAGAGATCGCAGAAAGCGATAAGGCCGCCTATTGTATGTTTTGTATTAATAATCGTATTTTTTGTTATGTATTTTTTGGTGTACAATAAAGTATATAATCTATACATATATACAGGGTGATTGGAAGATGGGTGCAAAGCTTTAAGGCGAAGATAGTACAGACAATTTAGAACCATTTAAGCCATGGTTGTCTTAGACGAAGTCTTACTACTTTTTTTTTACCAATTTAATAAGATTTTTTTCAAAAATTCCTAAAGTTTTAACTAAACTATTTATTTATGGCCAAATTGAATGATAAACGAATTCATTTTTATTGTATTTAATTAAAGTAATGTGTAAGCAATCTAGCAAAACATGTTTTAGGCCTCTGTGTCGTTAGACATTTTTTTTACAGATATTTAAAGTTCATAACAAATTTTAAAATTCATAAATACTTTTTGTAAACCTTATTTTAAAAATAACGGAGCGTGCTTTTTTTGTTCAAACCTTTTTGAAAACATGCTTAATAATCGCTCTTTCTTTTGAGGTAACATTTACGCAGATATCTTACAAATTATTGAAATTAGAACCTAAAAACCAATTTAAGGGAGAAATTTAAAATTTTAGGCAGTCTAAATAAAACAACATTTGAATTAAATTTATTTATGTTTCATGGTCAAAATGTTGTCCGTGATTCCTAATACAAGCACGGCTCCGTCTTCTCACTTCTGTTGTTGTTATTTTCAACATCATATCTCCAGCTTCATTGTTTCAAACTCTGAATTCATTCTCTCTGTCAGTTCTTCTCTCGTGTTTATTTCAACATTCGTATACACCAGCTCCTTGGCCCGGCCCCACACGAAAAAGTCCAGCGGGGTCAGATCTGGTGAGCGAGCGGGCCAAGGGATGGGTCGATCTCTGCCAATCCAGCTGTCAGGAAAGCAATTATTTAAGTGTTCCCCATGTGTTGTGTGGGTTATGAAACTTTGTAATGCCCTCCCTAGAAAATTTGCTTTCATCCGTCCACAAGATTGATTTCAAATTCAAATTTTCTAGGGAGGGCATTACAAACTTTCATAACCTTCATGAATGGGCCGCTAAAGACAACAATCCACATTTTAAGAAGCAGGTGTCGTTTCAGAGGAAATTCTCTGTCAATGTTTGGGCTGGAGTAATTTGCAGGACGTTGATTGGGCCCCACTTCTTACCGGAGACTTTCAATGGTGAAAATGATTTGCACTTTCTACAAGTGGATTTACCAGAGCTGATAGAGGAAACCGGTGTCCCGATATTCGCAAGAGACAGTACAGTCATCTTTCAGCAAGACGGCTGTCCAACGCATTGGATGTTAAATGTAAGGGAACACTTAAATAATTGTTTTCCTGACAGCTGGATTGGCAGAGATGGACTCATCCCTTGGCCCGCTCGCTCACCAGATCTGACCCTGCTGGACTTTTTCGTGTGGGGTCGGGCCAAGGAGCTAGTGTATACGAATGTGGAAATAAATACGAGAGAAGAACTGATAGAGAGAATGAATTCAGAGTTTGAAACAATGAAGCTGAAGATGATGTTGAAAATAACAACAACAGAAGTGAGAAGACGGAGCCGTGCTTGTATTAGAAATCACGGACAACATTTTGAACATGAAACATAAATAAATTAAATTCAAATGTTGTTTTATTTAGTCTGCCAAAAATTTAAAATTTCTCCCTCAAATTGGTTTTTAGGTCCTAATTTCAATAATTTGTAAGATATCCGCGTAAATGTTACCTCAATAGAAAAAGCGATTATCAAGCATGTTTTCAAAAAGGTTTGAACAAAAAAAGCACGCTCCGTTTTTTTTTAAATAAGGTTTACAAAAAATATTTATGAATTTTAAAATGTTTTATGAACTTTAAATGTCTGTAAAAAAAATGTCTAACGACACAGAGGCCTAAAACATGTTTTGCTAGATTGCTTACACATTAATTTAATTTAATACAATAAAAATGAATTCGTTTATCATTCAATTTGGCCATAAATAAGTAGTTTAGTTAAAACTTTGGGAATTTTCGAAAAAAAACTTAAGAAATTGGTAAAAAAAAAGTGGTAAGACTTCGTCTAAGACAACCATGGCTTAAATGGTTCTGAATTGCCTGTACTATCTTCGCCTTAAAGCTTTGCACCCATCTTCCAATCACCCTGTATATACATATAATAAGACAGTAAAAAAACTGTGTCTGTACATTGAATATATTTAAAAAAAAATAACTGAGGGGGGTTTAGAAACAGTAATAGAGCACGAATCCAAAAAAAAAATTTTGTCTGTTTGTTTGTACACGCTAATCTTCGGAACTACTGGACGGATTTGAATTTTTTTTTTTTGTTGTATAGGTATTATGTCTGGGCAACATATAGGCTATAATTTATCTTGGAAACTTGAACACCTGATGCAGAACCGCAACAGACCAGCTAAACTATAAGAGATACAAAAACGGTACCATAGCCAAAATTGTTCCACGTGATGAGCATTTTCTGCTGAGAGAATAAATTTGAAGATCTGGAACACCTGATGTGGAACTCCAAGAGCCCAGCTAGATCATAACACATATAGGAATGACGTCTTAGCAAAAGTTGTTCGGTCTGATGGGCATTTCCTCTTGACTTATAAAAACTGGCCAAGTGCGAGTCGGACTCGCACACGAAGGGTTCCGTACCACAAGGTAAAAACGCCGAAAAAACACGTTTGTTGTATGGGAGCCCCCCTTAAATATTTATTTTATTTTGTTTTTAGTATTTGTTGTTATAGCGGCAACAGAAATACATCATCTGTGAAAATTTCAACTGTCTAGCTACCGCGATTCTTGAGATACAGCCTGGTGACAGACAGACGGCAAAAACGCCGAAAAAAAAACACGTTTTTTTGTACGGGCGCCCCCTTAAATATTTATTTTATTTTTAGTATTTGTTGTTATAGCGGCAACAGAAATACACCATCTGTGAAAATTTCAACTGTCTAGCTACCGCGGTTCTTGAGATACAGCCTGGCGGCAAAAACGCCGAAAAAAACACGTTTTTTTGTATGGGAGCCCCCCTTAAATATTTATTTTATTTTGTTTTTAGTATTTGTTGTTATAGCGGCAACAGAAATACACCATCTGTGAAAATTTCAACTGTCTAGCTACCGCGGTTCTTGAGATACAGCCTGGCGACAGACAGACGGCAAAAACGCCGAAAAAAACACGTTTTTTTGTATGGGAGCCCCCCTTAAATATTTATTTTATTTTGTTTTTAGTATTTGTTGTTATAGCGGCAACAGAAATACACCATCTGTGAAAATTTCAACTGTCTAGCTACCGCGGTTATTGAGATACAGCCTGGCGACAGACAGACGGCAAAAACGCCGAAAAAAACACGTTTTTTTGTATGGGAGCCCCCCTTAAATATTTATTTTATTTTGTTTTTAGTATTTGTTGTTATGGCGGCAACAGAAATACACCATCTGTGAAAATTTCAACTGTCTAGCTACCGCGGTTCTTGAGATACAGCCTGGCGACAGACAGACGGCAAAAACGCCGAAAAAAACATGTTTTTTTGTATGGGAGCCCCCCTTAAATATTTATTTTATTTTGTTTTTAGTATTTGTTGTTATAGCGGCAACAGAAATACATCATCTGTGAAAATTTCAACTGTCTAGCTACCGCGGTTCTTGAGATATAGCCTGGTGACAGACAGACGGACGGACGGACGGACGGACAGCGAAGTCTTAGTAATAGGGTTCCGTTTTTACCCTTTGGGTAAGGAACCCTAAAAATCGAAGATCAGAAACATCTGATGTGGAAATCAAAACTATCACTAATTTCACCTCCACGCGGTGAAGGCGGTAACAGTTTAGGACTGATTTTCGATGACGATGGTATATCATTGAAAATTTGACTCTACTGGCCAAAACTCCCATTAATTTTTTTTAACGTGAATAAATGCTCATGCGTTCTGCACTACCACGGGGAGATAGTACAGTTATGTGGGACTCTAACCCACTAAAACTCCACGGTGTCCTCCTCTGCCGCTTACGGCGGGAATATGGGCACGCGTTAGCACTCATCCGCGAACCCGCCGCGGCTGTCCGTCACCGGACCCTCCTCTGGGGAGTAGGTACTCCCCATCACCGGCGCACCAGAACACATAGCACGCCGTGACCACCCCAGGGACCAAACCAGCACATGGGCGCCAGACGACCCCGTGTCTGGGCACCCTTGGTAGGGGAGCAGTCACTTAGATTTTAATTGATCAGGTATCTTCTTCACAATAAAACTATAACCATGCCTAGAAAAAGGTCAAATCTTTTCCAATGTTCCAAAGGAGCTAAAAGATTGCGGATCATAAGATCCCAAGAATCTACCGAAGAGCGTCAGGAGAGACTTGATGCTGTTCGAGAACATCAGGCTGCAACTCGCTCCGTGGAAACCTCTTCGGATCGCGAAGCACGCCTGCGTTCTCAGCGTATTCCTATCTCTAGAGACCAGTGAAGAATATGATGCGCGACTGACCGCTGATCGTGAACGTCATGCATTGTCTCGCGAGTCGGAGACGTTCACGGATAGAGAATTGCGCTTGAGTTCCAAGCGTATCGACGCATCGACTTTTAGGTCTCCAGAGACAAGTCGGGAACGTGATGTGCGACTGACCGCTGATCGTAAATGTCACGCATTATCTCGCGAGTCGGAGACGTTCACAGATAGAGAATTGCGCTTGAGTTCTCAGCATATCTACGCATCTGCTTCTAGGTCTCTAGAGACAAGTGCGGAACGTGATGCGCGACTGTCCGCTGATCGTGAGCGACATGCATTGTCTCGCTAATCGGAAACGTTTACCGATACAGAATCACGCTTGAGTTCTCAGCGTATTCGCACATCTACTAATAGGTCTTTTGAAACAAGTGATGAACGTGAGATTATCATACATTGTCCCGAACACACACACAACAAAATACTCATAATCAGTTAGAAAGTGAGAAAGAAAGAATTGCTGGACTACGGCATGAAGAGACAGATTAAGAAGAGCGCAACGAACGTTTGAATTCTGATCGACTTCGACATTCTCTGAACAGAATGTCGATATCATCTGAAGAATCGGATGTGTCTCAAAACTTAGCAGTGTTATTAGTACACATATCTAACTACCTAGCATAATGTTGGCGCAGAGCCCGTCCTAAGCTAATATAATGTCAAAGCTGCTTTTGTGAAGCAGTCTGTTTAAACTGGAATATATCGTTGGCAACACTCGCTTGGGAACAATCGCACTGACGAATTAGTTTTAGATTACAAATGGAATTCGCTCTAAAATAGGTAGTTAAGTAAATTCTGTGGGAATTTAACCAGACAGTAGGTAAAGAGAGATACGTAATTGTTATTAATAGACTTTAATAGCGGCACTTCCTTTTTTCCATTTTCATGCTTGAAGATAAATCATTTAAGAATCTAAATTAGTTTTTTCTTTATTGAATACTAGCTGTAATAAAAAGTATACTACCTAAGTCGTAAGCCAGGTCGTGCATGGTATATCCGTGTACCAAATTTCAATTAAATTCGTTCAGCCGTTTTTGCGTGATTGAGTAACAAACAATCAAAATTCTCTATGCAAACAACCAAACATCCTGACACAAACATTCAGGGGGCCTAAAAAGGCCACTTGGGCAGAATCATAAAAGGATAACATTATGAATTATAATATGGCGAAGATAGTCCGTGTTTTTCTTTTTTTCGCTGCACTACGCTGGATTGATTGGTATTTTATTAGCACAGACAAAAAAAAAATAACTGAAAAATCCTTCAGCAATGGGATTTGATACGATTAACTTAACAGTTAACTGTCCATTTCATAATATTCATAATTTGTATTTTTTATATGTGTAATGTTCTGCCAAAGTGGCCTTTTTAGGCCACCAGATCTGGCAAATAGTAGCTGCGCATCGTTTGAGGTCAGGACATATTCCACTAAACAACTTTGATTTTCTCATGCGGAAATCGGACTCTCCTAACTGTGAGATGTGTGGTACCTACTGTAGAGGATGCACAGCATGTGTTGGTGGAATGTTTCCGATATAGGTACTAACAAAAGAAACGCACTTCTCAACTCTTTGAAATTGACGAAAATGGATGTTGGATTTTTCCATGGTATTCTAGCCAAGCCTACTTCTAAAGCAGTAAAAATAATAAATACTTTTTTATTAGGAGCAGTAAAAATAATAAATACTTTTTTATTAGGTAATAAATTAGATTAAATTAAGTTTTGTATGACTAAGATTTGTTTATTTAATTTAGTTAGTTAAGTTGTTATTTGTAAAAGCACGATGGGATTGACATAAGCGTACAAAAATCCCTTTTAAATGAAAAAAAAAACAAAGCATTCAGATTTATAGCCTGTAATATTAGTTCTTAGGAGAAACCTGTCTATGCTAAGTCATCAGAGACCTACTTAGGAAGGTCGTAGGTAGGTACCTAGGTACCTAATGCTCCTAGCGTACCTATGTGTTATCTTGTGTCTTCATTTTAAGATAGATGATGAATGCATTACCATCTTGTCTTAGTTCGTAACGCTCGTATGTCTACAATAAACAATGCATATACCCACATTAAGAAAGTTGTTTCCATAAAACTGTGGTTCTCAGCCGTGTATGTGCCTAATGGCTTCTTTACACAACATTTCTTCAGCATCCATCGCTTGATTTGTAGAGTAGACGTGCCTCAAACTGTTGGTTGTGCATCGATGGTTGTCACATTGCAGTCCTCGTTTGCCATATTAAGAAGTACAGTTTCTGTAAAGAGACAGTCACGATTTGTTACCATTTACTTCCATTATTTGCTTGCTTTTTTGAGTTCCAGCTCTTAAGAGGAGCCTTAAAAGCTTGAACTTAAAAAAACGGGCAGACAGGCGAGACGCTACGGCGCGACGCGTCTTAAGTGCAACAATTCCATGAAGTTTTCTTAAAAATTGTTCCACCAGAGCTGCAGAGTCGCGTCACGCCGTTGCGTCGCGCCTGTCTACGGAGCCCTTATCCCATTCGCTCTTTGGCAAACTTTCGTGCTTGTCCCTAAAATCATTCTGGCTTAGTTATACTTAGTCGGGGAAATTAATTGTTAATGAAATTGACATCTTACATTAATTTGACGTGTGATAACCATTTCATAAAAATTTGACGTGTAATAACCATTTCATACAACTGTTTGTGTTTTTATACCTAATACAGGTACGGACAATTTGGATTGGTAGTCAATTAGCTTAACAATTATGTTCTCTGACTTTACGTTTGCCAATAATAGATCCATATTATGAGTGCCAACGATCACTTAAATAACTTTAACTTCAGCATTTAAATAAAATTAAATAGCAGAAAGGATACGAACTAGCATTTAAACGTAATTATTTAGCTTGGATTAAGTTGTAGGCTTGTTCGAGTATACGATCTCTATCTTTATTACAACTCGTGGTGCTAATGACTACCCAGCTTGCAGCTAATAACTATAGTCACAAGTAGGTACACAACACAACGCCTAGGAGTTGAAATATTACATGTTTATCCAGTGCTCTTCTGTTTTTAATATGGTGGTTTTGAATTATCGAAAACTAAGAAAAGTGCCAGCCTCTGATAGGTACCAAAAATTTGATGACGTTTTTCGTAATCTCTCTTGTAATCAGATTTCAAAAATCGAAGAGGTTGTGCGTTCGTAGGAGTTCTTTTTTTGTTTTCACTTAAAAGATTTCAAACTAAAAAAAAAACTAGAACTTGTTTGTCTATTGTCTTATAATAATAATTATGTCCTGTCTAGTCTTTGTGCACCTGTCTCAGTAGTGTTTTTTATAAATCGGCAAATTGGCTTTCGATTTCTCCATCGTATCCATTTAATTATTGTTTTAGTAGAATCAAATTGTATGGAAATACGTGCGTTATCGTTTACGGAAATTTAATTACAGCGTCTTCATATATTTCCATACATTTTAGTTCCCCGTGTTATCGTGATGCCGTGCACTTCCACGATAATATCATCACGTTACAAATTATAAAAGCGAACAGGAGATAGGATATCCTAAAGTAAGGGTAGAGACTATAGCACCACAGTTTCCTGATGCATAGAAACCGTAGCAACCAGTGCCTTCATAGTCCTCATCATTCCAGTTTAAAGACGTCCACTGGTGGACATACGCCTCCCCCACTAGGTCCATAGGTTGCCAAGCACCTCCACTTCGACCGGTTCTGTGTTTCTCGCATCCAACGGGTTCCTGCGGCCTTCACAAGGTCGTCGGTTCACCTTATGGGAGGCCTTCCAACGCTACGTCTTCCGGTATGCGGTCGCCACTCCGGAACCTTTCGGCCCCATCGGCCATCAGTTCTACGAGCAATGTGCCCTGCCCACTGCCACTTAAGTTTCCAATTCTTCGGGATATGTCGACGGTTACCTTGGTTCTCCTGCGGGTCAGTGTCTTGATAAGTATAGGTAAATACTTATCACGAATTAATGTAGATACGTCCTATTTACCCCATGAGGTAGAACAAAACAATGCTAGAAGCATTTCATTCATTCTAGCAAGTTGAATGTCTATCAAGCATGATTGTGCTCAATACGAGTCCATAATTAAAGATGACTCAATGAAAATGAAACTCATAGACTCTGCGTCTGCGCAGTTGGTGTCATTCACAGAGTGGGCAGCAAATGGAGCGATAATGCAAACAGATTCGATAATGCAACAGACTGCAAACTGCCATTCGATCCGAGACAACTTGTTTTACAGACTGCAAAGTACTCGTAGTTTGCTTATTAAACTTCATTGTGTCGCTGTCATCTTAATTTGCATTAAAGTTTTAGTTGAACCCATGACTCCATCTATTTTCTACAACTTCCATGTTTTATTTGCAGGTAAAAAGATTTAGCCCAAGGTTCATTCTAGTTCAAGGCACAAGAGGAATGAGGTAAAGAGTACAAACTGTCTAAAAATTCATATTGGTCGTTAAGATCTTCACTGTCATCTGCGATACCCGTACCTCTACCTACTTACTTAGTTCTCTAATTGGAGTTGTTTCTTGTGCTACGTGTACATTGTCACGATAACGCGAATTACAATACGAGCGATGTATCTTGGCGGGCCCGAACTTTGCGCAGAAGGCTGCGCAGTAAGATTTTTTAGGAACCAAATGGTGACATGAGGCGAGCGCGAGTGAGAGTGCGAGTGAGAAAATTTGCGCGAACGAAAGTTCGCGCAAATTGTCTCACTCGCACTCTTGCGCTGCTCTAGCGGGCCTGAACATAGGCACTTAGTGCACATGTTCAGGCCCGCTAAGTTACGTCGGTAGTATTGTACATTTCGCACAACGCTCGACGTCTCGCTGTACAACAGACAGCGCGTGATGTGTAATTTATTCGATTTGTAATGTTCGCGTTATCGTGACAATGTAGCTGTAGCATTTATCGCCTTCGTTTAGTGAGTAAACAGATTTGTCAGAAAAATATGCGCCACCACTCCATGTACTGACTCGTCTGAGTACTTAGTTCTTGTAACGCGACACCCGCGCCTGCGCCGCACCGGCTGCCGACCAACTGTCAGGTGTGCAACCTTTTCATTACCACCGACTATTGTTCGACTATTTAGATCAGCGGATTCCTAGTAATGTTTTTCAATAAACTTATTCTAGATTTTTATCTTTGTTTTTGATGGGATGCGTCGTCTATTGTAAAGTTACGTAAACATGTTTGTTTAGGTCACGTGGACTCTGTATTGTAATGTAAGAGCCTTTTCAAGGTAAAGTTGAAATAATGGATAGAATTTCAAACGACAAATTTTATATTTGTCAAAGGTTTCTTTTTAATTTGTTCCTTTCTAATTAAGTAGCTTGGATTTTTCAATAAGTACCTAAAAGTTAATCTTTTGGTAGCATGGAAATTCTATCCTACTAATATTGTGGAAAACCTCAAGCGGCGTAAGTAAGTAAGTACCTACCTTATTAGTCCACTCAACGAATAACCCAAAAGGAGGTGTAGAGTGCGTGAGCTGGGACCTAAGCCTTCTTCAGAAAGTTGTTCAGGGAGTAAACATACTAAAAGTCCCCGCGCCTAGGAGGGGAGCCGTAGTGGGGGGGGGGGGATAAAAGTTCCCACTTTTGAGTTTTTTGCAAATATTTTTAAATCGTTGCGTCGTAGAGAAAAATTACCTTCTATGTAATGAAAGCTCATAAAATTTTCGACAACTTAAAAAAAAAATAGTAGGTAGGTACCTAGGTAGATAGATTAGGAATTCGAAAAAAGTGTATACGATAATAAGTAGTAGTGTATAGTGTGTGTGTGTTGTGTGTGTAGTAGTAGTGTTTGTTTATTATTAATCACGCAAAAACGAGTGAACCGATTTGGATGAAATTTGGCACACAGACAGTATACAATAACCTGGATTAACTCATAAAAAGAAAAAAAAAATTAAACGTTATGAAGACGAAAAAAAAAACGAGCACAATATGGCACCTCAAATCCGCCATTTTACTTTGTTTTTCATTTTAATGTAGCCAGCGACACTAGCGCTACCAAGACAAATCTAAAGACTTATAATTTATCATTCGTTTAGGAGTTAGGAGGGAACAAAGAAACGGACATACATACATAATACACATACCTACATACAGGTCAAACACATAGGTAACCCTCCTTTTGGGCTTCGCCGCAGTCGGGTAAAAAGAAATCTCTTCATTAAATAAACTGAGGTAAAAGTAGATACTCCCATTTACCTGTTCGTGTAATAAGGCAGATTGCACCGCGCGGTGAGTTATTAGTGCTCTAACCGACCGTTGTTGTGTGTTTACCGTGGTTTACCGGATGCAGCTCTTATTTGTTGGCGGACGAGGATTAGCTCATTTACAGCGCAGTTATCGCGCACAATGGCTGGTACGTTACTTCTAATGAAACTCTCGCCTCTGCTCGGATTTAAGGTCTAGATCTCATACACAAGTTAACAAAAACACGAAGTAAAAACTTATTGCAGAAATTGCCTTTTTTTATTCAGTTTACGTTGGTATATTGTGCAATGTTTTCTACTCTGAAAAGCTTTTTCACAAAAGCTCGCTCATATTTTTTGTGCAGCGATACTGTACTAGATATTGCACACAAAAAGAATAAAATGTAAAAGGTTTTATTCAGTTACGGGTTTTTTTCTGTTAGAGTTACTTTGCGCATTGCGATACGTTTGTTCGGCATCTAAACTAGCTGTCTATAGGTAGGTACAGACAGGATACAAAGCTATGATTGAATACCTGACGAACTAGAAAGAACAATGCCACTAAAGATCTAAACATGAGAAAATACCTACAATTTGTTTTAGAGGTTGAAAGGATGATTTTCAAAAACTCCAAGCCCGATAGTGATCACGCACCCTAATTCCGTAACACACTCTTAATCACAATCCGAAGGGTTTTGACGGAAATTTCTTATCCATTGCTTCATAGTTTTGAAAAAATTGTCTGCTATACAACGTAAATAAAAGTGCAATGAAAGTGGCTGAACTGCCAAAATGAGAGACATTGCGATCAGTTGTAATTTTATGTGTGTTACATAAAATGCCGCGGGTCCAGTGGGTGGTCACCGCTAGTCACAAGCAGGGGTAGGGGTACATAAAGAGTTCCATGCATTAATAAAACCAAGCCATGATTGGTCAATTACTGAAGCATAGTAAACGCCAAAGCCAATAAGGCCAATGATATACAATGAGTTAGACAAGGCGAGTGCACACGACGCTCGTAAATATACCTTAAACGAGTGTGCACGTCATTACCAATCAGTTAGGATTGTGGTGCGTTCGGGCACTTGACATTGATACTCGAGACGTTATTTTTACGACTTCTATAATACGAAGAGATAAATTCTATGGTTATAGATATGTGTAATGAGGAGCTTGTAACACGTCTGTCATGTTCATGTGTCATGTTTCAAGTGTTTGTGAACTAATTTGAGCATAATTCTGTTGACATTTAAAATTTGACTTTGAGCTTCAGCTTGGACTTGTTTATGTTGTAATTGCGTGTGAATTAAATCTTGGTTCACTTATTGGAAAATGTACCTAAGTTAAATTAATATTAAATTAGCTTTTGTATCAGACTAGCATGATATGTACAATGTACATTCTATCAGTTGTGGCATATTAAAATATGTCATCATCATCATCATTTCAGCCGAAGGACGTCCACTGCTGGACATAGGGCTCCCCCAAGCACCGCCACTTCGACCGGTTCTGTTCTTCTCGCATCCAACGGGTTCCTGCGGCCTTCACGTCGGAACCGTCGTCGGACGACCTTGTGGGAGGCCTTCCAACGCCACGTCTTCCGGTACTCGGTCGCCACTCCAGAACCTTTCGGCCCCATCGGCCATCTGTTCTGCGAGCAATGTGACCTGCCCACTGCCACTTAAGTTTGGCAATTCTTCGGGCTATGTCGGTCACCTTGGTTCTCCTGCGGATCTCTTCATTCATCATCATCTTCCTGCCCTTATCCCATGTTACTTGGGGTCTGCGCAACACGTTTTCTTCTTTCATTCTCCCCTGTCAACCGTCACGCTATCATTCACTCCCTTCTCTTTCATATCATTCCTCACACAATCCATCCATCTTTTCTTTGGCCTTCCTCTCCCTCTCCATCCATCAACATGTATATTCATCACTCATTTAGTCACATGCGTTGCGGATCTCCTCATTCCTGATTCGAAAATAAATGTATACATCATTATTTACTTACGTTACGATCTAGTAACATTCAATGGAACATTACATTTTCCAAGAAGCCATTTATTTTACCTTATTGTTTTTTGTTTTTATAGGTATATTTATTTAGGTTACTTTAGTCAGAAACAAAAACAGTCACCTAAGCCGGCATGGGATGATTATTATATTTATACTAGCTTCTGCCCGTGACTTCGTCCTCGTGAATTTTCTACCCTCCCCCCATTCACCCTCTTAGGGGCGGAATTTCGAAAAACCCTTTCTTAGTGGACTCTTCACAAAGAACTCACCCTCCAAATTTCGTGTCTCTAGGACCAGCGGTTTAGACTGTGCGTTGATATATCAGTCAGGACTTTGAATTTTATATATTTAGATTACTTACTAGCTTCTGCCTGCGACTTTGTCCGTGAGAAAGTAGTTTCCTCGCCCCTCCCCGTCGCATCGTATCGCCAGCCCGCGTTATTACTTCGTTTTCGCTTAGCGTTTTGTCTGACTTTTTTGCTCGGCACCTACTGACTAAAACCCACTCGTGTTCCTTCCTTAGCCCTTTATGTTCCGGGCCAGCGGTAACCCTTTCGGACAATCCCGCTGACCCGGCAGGCAGTTCTAGGGACTTCAGTTGGTTATTAAAAAAACTCTAAATAAATCAACTGTCCATACATTAATATTTTAATGCAATCTTGTTTAGATTGCTTCTTAGAATAAATTGCACTACACACAGGTTTATCATAACAAGTTAATCAGGAAAGGTTGACAGATTTATGGCGATACCTTTGACAAGCAGTTAGCGCACCTGTCATTAAATGCCAGACATCTTTTATGAGTTCTTGGTTCTTGATAGACGAACCAATTAATCTGAACTGCTTAGTCAAACATTACCTTTCTTCTGCGCGCAGTTGGGAAAATATGTGTCAAAAAAAAGAAAAGCGAAGCGTCTATTTTCCAACTAAGTTCAATAATTGATAGTGAAGTCAACTTCAAACAACAACAAAATAAAAGCGATGATTGTCAAGGTTTAATAATCTTTCATAGTCTTCATCTCTTAAAGGGTGAAATGGGGTTTTGAAGTTCAATGTCATAATCTGAAATCCACGCGCGCGCGGACGAAGTTGCGGGGAAACCGTACATACCTAATATATAACTATAAATTACATAAAGTCTTTTGAAACATAGGTTTCTATAGACTTTATTAATTTGTAGTTTATCAAAAAAGAGGTTATCAATTCGACACGTATGTACCTATGTAATATTATTGGAATTGCATTATATTCACATAAATGACAATATATTAGGGCTTCCAAACAAATATACAAAATTTTATAGACATAGGTAAGTTTGTCCACGCATTTCTCCACAACTATTAATCGGATCGTGACCATTTTTTTTATTGGCTTACATTTACTTCAACTTAGGGAACAGTGCAAGTTTCATCAAAATCGATTCAGTAATTTTCAAGATATAGACTAATACGTGTAAGTGTGATGGCCTGGCTTATTGATACGAGCTACGGATGTAGTGTCAAAGGGAAAACATCTCAAAACCTTGGTCAAATTCTAGTGCAATATTTAGAACAAAACTATTACCTACTTGTTACAAACAAATATTCCAGTTTTTACTTAAAACTAAAAATTATGAAATAAAAAAGTAATAAAAAAATAAACCGACTTCAAAAAGAAATGAACTCAAAATTATGAAATTTTAATAACATTAATTTCGGAAGTCAGTTTCAAAAACTAAAACTAAAATACAGATCCCAAGACACCAACTTAGGTAAAGTAGGTATTTATATAACATAAGAGATGGATAATAGACGAGTCAGTTGTGATAAAATGTACAACATTTTGTTATTCATTGCTTCTAGACATCGTATATGTCAATATTATATGAAAAAGGTGCGCAAAACAAACAGTGGACAACATCTAATGATGAAAGTATCAGTTTTGTAGCGTTAGGTTTGAATCTATCTGGAAGAATGCTTGATATATAATTCACGCGCGATTTGAAAATATTTCGCTGGCCGGATGAAAAGCCGGATCGGGCTACATCCGGCCCGCGGGCCGTGCGTTACTCATAATATGTATATCACATCCTAATATCCTATCCTACTTCCTACTAATACTTATTATAAATCCGAAAGCTTGTGAGGATTAATGGACGTTTGTTACCTACTCTTTCACGCAAAAACTACTGCATGGATTTTGATAAAACTTTACAGTTATAAGTAGGTATAGCTTATTAAAATAACACATAGGATATACTATTTATCCGGATATTCCTACGAGATCGACACTTAAATGCGGGTAAAACCGCGGGGCGCTGCTAGTTATGTTGTAAAGTGTCAATTAAATTAGTAGTTACATATCATCGCCTTATTGATAAATGATTTCATTGACATCAAAAAGCAGCTGTGAATTTATTAACATACATTGAATGGTTAGCATTAGCACTTGAGTGATAGGTTCTAATAGTTCAAGCGCCACACCTAATGAGGAGTACACACAGGGAGGCCGTTGACCTAAGATTGGGTGTCCAAAAATCGTAGGAAAGCTAGAGTGTTCTAAGACTGCGGGGAGTGCACTTATCGTCCGCAATATACCGTCGAAAGACGAGTATGCACAGGTACACATCAAGCTTTACATAACCAGTATAAGCTGACTTCTGATTGTACGAAAAATCTATACAATGCGAGGTCAGCTAAAACTGGGAATGTATAACTTGATGTGTAATGTCACAATTAAACACGTGTCTTAGGATTACTCAATGGCTTATAAAAGTATGTATATTGTTACTAGTTTTCGCCCGCGGCTTCGCCCGCCAGGTATGTCGATAAAAACAATACTATGTCCTTCCCCGGGATGCAATCTATCTTTCCGCCAAATTTTATTGAAATCCGTTCAGTGATTTGGGCGTGAAAAGGTAACATACAGACAGACAGACAGAGTTACTTTCGAATTTATAAGTATGGATTAAAACGTCTAGTCTGGCAGATATTTTATAATAGAAAAACCCAATAACAATTTACTGGGCCTAGATATCGACCTAGGACTTTCCCCACTCAGCAAACATAGCGGCTATGTTAGTGTGCTACATAACATAATACATAATCAGCGTGTAATATTCCCACTGCTGGGACACAGGACTCCTCTCTGTGAGAGGTAATGGGCCGTAATCCACCCCGGGGGCCTGTGCGGGTTAGTAGATGCCATATGTCTTCGAATTTTCGGTTCTACGACATGCTGCAGTTTCCTCACGATGTTTCCCTTCACCGTTTGCAGAGCAGTGGTGATGAAATAATTTACACAAAGTAATGCTCCTGTCTTGGCTCGAACCTACGACCTACTGCCGTTATCACTGGGCCACCACTGCTCCACAGTGGCTGAATAACGCGATTTAATTCGGGAAAAACAATTGCAACGCCTGCGCAGTTGTGCGTTTACAGGATGTTATTTATAAAAAAACAACTCCATAAAATTTTAATTACGACGATGACACAACAGCAATTGCATATAATGACGATGTAGATACCAACTAGATGATACCATGATGTCTGCATTTTAACAATAATAATACACAATATATTTACCATCATAATATTTACGTGCCCACAAGGACGCCACTTCAGCAGATAATTAAAGGATAATAAGCAACAATGTGTTTTTAATTACGTGGAATATATTGAAACTGAAACACATGTGTGTCTAAGATTATTATAACAAACTGCGGGTTCCCATCATCATATTGGGGTTTCCATCTTGAATTTGCGGAAGTTACTTATGTTTATGTTGTAAGCAGTTGTTATTATGATTTATTTCTAGGTACAGACGCCAGCACATCAAGCTACCCGAAACTGTCAAATTTTCCCAATCAACTTTGAACCTAATGCTTTAGCGATAAAGTTGAAAATCTATTAAAGAAATTTGACAGATTGTAGTAGCTTGATGTGCTGGCGTCTGTACAATGTTAACACGTAGATGTGTAAAGTTAATTTATTAATTGAGGGAGTAATTGGGATTTGAATAACAAAGCCAAAGGCGATTGCGGAAAATGAAAAGTTCTTTTCGCTGTACGGTATTTATTATGTAGATATTAAATAAATAACAGATACAATGAAATAAATTATCAACGTTTGAGAGTAACTGAGTGAAAAAACTAAAAGTTTCGTGACGGTGAAAATATTTTTTTTTTCGGTCTTGTTTTCATTCTCCAAGTGTGCAGAGTACCTAATAACTTCGTTCCAAATATGTAACAAATATATATAAAAGATGTAGGTTTAATTAAAACTAGGAAATCTATATTTGAGGTTCCGACTAAATACCAAATGATGAATCTATCATTTACTAGACACAATTATACACGCTGGATAAACTTCTTATCCAATATTAACTAACAAACTATTTAAATAATAAACGAAAATAACAATATAAAACAAGAAGTCGATAAGTTTATAAGAGACGCTGGCGTGACGATTGGACTCGTTCCTGACCGATTGGCCGGAGAAGGCACAAGATAAGGAAAATTGGAGAAGTATGGGGGAGTCCTTTGTCCAGTAGAGGGACAAAATAAGTTAAATAAAAAAAAAAAAACAATATAATATCCCAACTTAACTAAAACTAAAACATGGCATCGAAAAATACATTCTAATGAACCACCGACTACAGAGTCTTTTGTTGATCTTATTACTTTATAAATTATATAAAATAGGTATATTACATGATTATGACTACTAATATTTTATAATAAACGACAATATAACACCAACTAAGTCAACAGATTATGTAAAATTATATCCTTTGACGACCACGCCTTCAATCTTGTTTATTGCTCGCACATTTGAAAGTATTGCCCACCACTGCAGTGCCCAGTACAAACGTCTATTTGATTATAATCTTATTATAAATGTGGGCAACTGAATTATATGTTAGGGATAAATAGCTCCAAAGATTGGATTAAGATTTACTTGCACGAAGGATATTGAGAAATATGGTAACTAAGTCTGATAATGGATACTGATTAAAATGTTTAGATTTAAATGTTGTAAGATGACTAAGTGGATAAGAATTTAATCAATTTTCAATTCGGTGACTTAATAAGTAGGTACCTACCTAACAATAGGTATATCTGCTACTCCAGTTGTCTTATAGGTACACTGAATTATAACAATACTTGCATCTAAAAGAATAGAAAAATGTAATATAGTCAATACAAAAAAAAAACCAGCGAAGTAAATAATGGACAATTGTTTAAACTAACGTAGGTAGGTAGTGTACCTAAGTAAGTAGGCTTAGGTAACTTTTTAACAAATAAAAAACCGACTTCAAAAAACTACAAAGTGAAAAAGAACTTTAATTTCGGAAGTCGGTGGCAAAAAACTAAAATACAGATCCAAAGACACCGACTTCCGAAATTAAAGTTATTTTTCACTTTGTAGTTTTTTGAAGTCCGTTTTTTTTTGTTAAAGTTTTATTTTTTAAATTTCAATATTTACATGATACCTTTATATGAAAGCTCTCATTAGTTCTTCTAAAATTAAAAAAATTTCATATTGTTATGACATTACTTTATTTTTCTCTTGCTTGTATAACTATTTAACATTTTTAAAAATGTAGCGTCACGATTAAAATATTATAAGGATGTCTTGTTCAGACGCCCGGTGAAGATATTGTTAGGGCGAAGGTAAGAAATCCGTGACCGAAACCATATGAAGCCAATTGTATCCCCTACTGCAAGTTGTCGAATGAAAATGATTTTAAAAACCTAAAAACGGAAGATAAAATTAAAAGAGCAGGAAAATTATTGTTTTAGTCTAAAAAGGTCCAATGTTTATTAGTCGAAAAAAACTCATTTTCTTTTAATAAGAGAATGAAACATTGTAACTTAAGTAAGTTAGTAGTTAAGTTTTAATAATTTTTAAGTAATGAATACTTTGTAATCTGGTTTAATTTTATATGTGTGCTGCGCCTGCGCAGCGTCGTCGTGCGGACGACTGGTCAGTAGGTAGGTATCTCTTTAATACCAATCGTAAACATTTTATATCATGTACTAATGAGAACAAACTACGTATGCATTTTTTTAATGTGCTACATTCTGAACTAGAACATCACTGGCGACTGGTTCTCGGACTGATTTCTATACATACTTCAGGACCGTGGGCGTTGGTAATCCAATGTTATGGGACGAGAACCGAAATGGACGTAATTTTACTATATCGTACGTAAGTATCTAGTTTATGGGTGCGAAACTATACTTGGTAGTATTTTGCTTTACACAGTAAGAACCTCGGAATAGACTCGCCCTCTATTACATGGGAGTTAAACAATACCTACTGCGAAATGTGGGTGTACTACTCGTATAGTATCTACACCTCTGCCTTCCTTTGGGAAATACAGGTTTTGTGTTCGTAAGAACCTACCTAGTGTAACATTACACGCCCAACGTGGGGCCCGAACCCACGACCCTGAGATTAAGAGTCTCTTGCTCTACCGACTGAGAGGGAGCTCGACGAGCGGCCTCCATGCCTATTCGGATAGGACAGCCTCAGGACTGCGCTCGGTCCCGTCAGCCCTCCGTACTTTCGGCTCTGCTGACGAGAGACCTCCTCCTCACCCTTCGTATTGACGTCGAGGGACCTCCTCCTCCTCAGCTCAAGACCCAGAGGAAGAAGCAGCGGCCTCCACACCTACTCGCTCCACACCTACTCGCTCCAGACCGAGAGGAAGAAGACCAGGGTTACTTAAGTCTACGTCGAGGGACCTCTTCCTTCGAGCCTCCAGCTTCAGGAAAACCAATCGTAGCCTCCTGAAGCCCTTTTTAAACCATGTAAATTACAAATAGCCCATCCGGTTATTTGTAACGTTACACTAGGTAGAATCTTGAGTACTTATGAGTATAGCTTTCATTATTTAGGTACTTTCTAGTGGACTATTGCAGTCAAAATCACACTTACTCTCTTACTAATAAACGTTGTATAGCGTCTGTATAGTTACACAACGCTTTGTGTTCTTCTGTCGAAAGTCATATTACTGGCGACTGAAAGAGAGAAATCGGTGTGTAACTATTCATATGATATAATACGTTTATTAGTAAGGGGGTTAAACTAGTATCGGTTAAAGTGCAAATTTAAGAGTTTGATAATCGTCATAACATGACAATAGGTTCTTTAGAAATAGCGAAGACGGCGGACGGCGGACGGCGGACGGCGGTTCTTTAGATCGTTGTGTATGTCATCACGTCTCACTGGTGGTTGCCTTGTGGCTGCTACGTGGCATTGATGTGGTAGGTCTCGCTCATATGGTGGATTTTGACGACCAAACTATTCATTTTCATACAAATTAGCGCCTGTCCACGAGTTGTCGTTGTGGTGTGGTTGTGGTATGTAGGTATACCTACTAGGTTTAAATGGGGCCCTTAACTAGCAAACCAGAGGTGTTACGAAATTAGCATGTTACATATTTGCACTTAATTGCTTAGAATGCTTCTAGCCCAGAATAATGTGTCACGTGCTCGTTGGAATGCTAAAATGTGAGACACTTCTAGGCATACTCCATAAATGTGTCTGCTGGCGGCAATTTGCATTCAGCTATTTCCGATATCGGGCAGACATAACGGTTTGCAGCATGTATTTCGTAATATCTTTATTAACATTTGTCGTTTGCGTGGCTACAAACTAATACTAGGTCCCTATCTCTTCGATACTGTAGGATTATCTTGATAGCATACTTGTTTCCACGCCTTGTCTCCATGGAGATATGGGAAACGGTACAGAACGCTGTGCCACGATAGCAACCGCCTTTTGTTTATAATCTTCCGTTGCTTGTCTGTATGGGTTGTATGCACTTAACCTTATAGAAGAACGTCATTGGATAAGGATTTTGTAGGTAACTCCTCCTTTTTGAAGTCGGTTAATCATGTAAAGATACCGCACTTATAGCCAGGGCTCTGAACCGGATTAAAAAGAGCGGTTAATTTCGATTAAGTACCGGTACATATATCGTTCCTTTATTAACCGGTTAAACAAGTGAACTGTTCTTATGAAACCCAAATGATAAAGGTTACCGGTTACTTAAGCACAAACGGTTTTGACACCCAAATTAACCGGTTAATTCCGTAATAAAATTTTGTAACTAAATGATATCGCAACGTCCAGACCGTGCTCGCGAGAGTGGCGGGGGCCGGGGGGGGGGGTTCAAACTTGGTTTTAACCGGTTAATTTCCACTATCAAAACCAAAATACATGAAAAACCGGTTGCCCGCATATACCGGTAAAAACCGGTAAAGTGCAAACCTTAACCTAAATCGATTTCGGTTTGGGGTCAATGACCGTAACCGGTTAAGAATTTCAACCGGTTTCCGAGCCCTGCTTATAGCCACAATGCATGCCATGAAAGCAAACGACGCAATTTCGTTTAGGTACTTGAATTTTTACCAGCCTAATTTTGGTTTAAAAATCAAACTACTGAACTGATTTTGATGAAATTTTGAATATACTTATCCTTTCAAATAAAAAAAGAAACTTGCAAATCGACTTATAATTAACAGAGTTCTGAAGTAACAAACATAAAAAAAACCTCCTCTTTTTTTAAGTCGGTTAAAAAGTAAGTATAAATACCTACAGGATATTTTTGATAAATTTTGAGTTTACCCCAACATTTGAAAAAACCAGCACCCTCATTGCGTAACACAAAATGAATCATTATCTGAATGATTTTGAAGGATATGGCTATATGGCTTAAATCCAATGCTTTGTATGTTCGAAAAAATTGTCTGCTCAACAGCGTAAATAACGCAATGAATGTTGTTCAACTGTCAAAATTAATTTCATTGCTATTGTTAGTGTGTTACGCAATTACTCCGCTGAACTAACAATATGGCATTATAAAAACTTAAAAGAACGAACCACGGTACAAACCTTTTAGTCTACAGAGCAACAGAGCACTTTTGCCTTAGTTATATCTGCACCTCCCATCGAGAAACACTAGTAACCGACAGTTGGTACCTACGTGTTGTCGGCGACTCGTTAACGAACAGTTAAATGAGTGCACTTAAAACTTACGACAATAAAATGAATTTGGATCAAGGATGCATTCGCTCTTCACGAATAATGAGCTTTCGACGAGTTCTGCTGTTACGTAGCTGGCAGACTGCGCAGATTTTACGGTTTAGAGAAATTCTCTCACTGATGTTTTCCCATTATTGGTAGAAATGGTCCAAACATCAGATTTTTGTGTATTGAAACCTGAAAATAAAGTATTTTCTTATTTTAAACACTATGGTGGTCATATCTTCTGCCGGGTCCGCTTTACCTGACTGCGGTGAAGCCCAAAAGGAGGGTTATGTGTTTGACCTGTATATGTATGTATGTGTGTATGTCCGTCTTTGTTCCCTCGTAATGCTCGTAACTCCTAATTCGGGTTTTTATCGTTATCTGTCTTCATTTCTAGGGTTCATAGATAGATACTTAATGTTCTTGAGTTTAGAACTACTTACACCATTTCGTTACCATCACCTTCATCACACTGCAGTTTCATTCAGTTTCCTCTTGCAATTTTTTTAACGACGCGACGTCGCTCGGTGAGCTAGCGGAGAATCTCGACAAACGAACGTAAATAAAGATTAAAACGTTAATCATCTCGAAAGGATAATTTTATCACAGTAATTAAATAAGCGGCAAAAAACCCGCTCATTTCAACTTTACGAGGGAATTAATGTTATCAAGAGAGTAAGTAAAGAATAAAGTTTGCCGCGGCGCTATTACACAGATTTACATAGAAGGGCTGGTGCGAACTTTGCCGATGGGCTGATTACCTTCTGATTTATAAGCGCTCATTAACAATGTTTGGGCAACATCCGACTTCCTGATTTTAAGGCAAACAGGATGTAATTATGAAGTTTATCCCATGTTTTAATTAAAATAAGCAAACTTATGAGATGAAAGCTGGTTCGCGAGAAGCGATAATGCCGTTTGAAACTGTAGTATTATCGTAATCGCAATATTAGCTAGCATAGAATTAACTGCTAATAAGCAACTCGAGGATATCGATGAAATCATTAAAGTAGGTTTTTATGAAAACCTATCTACATTACGGTGTGGACGAGACTCTTAACCGGTTCGCAGATCTTATGTAGGTAATAGACGCTAATCTAAAAGTATACAGCTTCATCGGGGGTTACTTACCATAGACATAAGATCCTCTAGTTATACGAGATAAGCTTTCGCTAAGAGAGAAGTAGGTAGACAAAGGTATCAAATAATCCCATCATGACGTCGAGGTATCTACCTATCGCAGCCGCGAGCTCCGCGAACGAAATCCTCTAAACGCGCTTGATCTCCAAATTGAAACTGGCGGCTTAGTTTCGCGACGCAACCAACAAGGCGCTACATTCCCACTGTAAATAAGTAAGTAAGTATTATTATTCGGCACATGCTTCGCAAAACACGCACATAGCGACATACCGAGTGTTTGTACTTCTAAAACGTGGGCGAAACATCAAATCAACGCAGTCATAACAATCACCCGTTTGCATATTATTTTCATATTATATTATAGGTTATTGTTCTGTTTGCTAAAACAAAACATAGGAAATGTTCTATTAATGTTGTAGCGCTGAATTCAGCGTGCTTTCTGCTCATAAACAACGAAAACAGTGAGTGAAAATGTCAGCAGCAAAGTTTACAGAAGTGAAACGTTCAGAATGAAGCTAAATAAAGTTACAGTAAACATGAAAGACGTCATTCGTGGATAAATTAATTCGTTGAACACACCGCAGGTGAAATGGTCAGATGAATAAAAATGCTGAATACGATGCTAAGCTGGGGTTGGCTTTGTTCTAACTTGTATGAACCGTCATTTATTAATGCGGACCTTAATCCTGAGAGGAACGCGGACAGCGGACACTCACTGCTTCAATCGCCAACGCAACGTTTATAATTTTGCTATCGCATGCGACCTTTTTGTGGACAGCACTGGGCCATTTAAAATTAGTAACGTTACAGGAGACACACGGTTAGAGGAAATAAGTTTTATTAAACCATTTAGAATGTTTATTTAAGCATTTTATTTGCCCCACACTCCCACATTCTACATTCTAAATTCAAGAAGCTTTTGTGCATTAGAGTAGTGTCGGACCGTTTTATTATGTGACCCAGTTATGTTATGACCTCACTGGACTTTTGTTATATATGCGGAGTCGAAAAAATCTTGAAAGAAAAAATTACGAACTCATTCTTGTTCCAAATGTATCTTGAGCTGGGGTTACAATGACGACAAATATGCCACGGATGATCTTCATTTACCTACTTACATTTCCAAGAAAATCTAGTTTATGACAATTTTGTATGTGGAATATTACATTGCAGTTGAGCGCGGAGCCAAAGACCATTCACACTCTACTAAGTATTCACATCGTTGGCATCTTAAAACGCAGTACTTCAGCATTATGCATGTATTTTGAACTTAACTCGCCTCGTTCAGTGTTCTGACTACATATAACGCACGCGTGGATGTGAATACAGCCATTCTCATTTAGAGTGAATTGTTTTACGAGCAGTGCGACCAACTATCGAATAATAAATAGTGTAGAGGGGCAATATAACGGGGTGGCGTGACGTCATCGATCGCATCTCGTCCCCTATCAATTAGGCTTGGGATATAAATCAAGATGAACGGGCGGCGTGCGCGCCGGCCGCCCGAATGCCCGGCCAGTCAGCCGCACGCGCGCTAACGCCCCACGAATTAATGAACATTAAGCTTTGAAAAACCGATAGTACCGTAGAACGGTATTTTTTATTTTGTTATCAATGAAGTTTTCTCTTTTTCAAGTTGTATTCACAATTGGTATCCCGAGAGAAAGGTTAGGACCTGCACCTTAATTTCGTAAAACACTATCAATCCGAATCGGAATCTTAGAAATTCCTAATCCATTGCTTCGTAAGTTCGAAAATTTTGTCAGCTCAACAACGTAAATAACGCAATGTATGTTGTTGAACTGTCAAAATTAAAGCCATTCCTACTATTAGTGTGTTACGCAATAATTCCCCCGCTGCCCTGCTGCGAGTTTTGTCATTAGTACCTATACAAAAGTTTGAGGATATCTATGCGGTCTGCATAGAAACTATATTTTATCTCTAATTTCGCACACACTCTGCGGCTGTTTGGTACTTACACTTTCAATATTGTTCTCGCTTCTCACAGAAACAACAACATAATTTTATAAATGTTTATATTGCAAACATAATTTCGTCTATGAACACTAAACTTCTCTATCAAATGTTAATGTTATCCATAAATACTCGGCGAGTATTTTAGTACTAGTTTATAGTGGCATTGCACTTTAGCTATCTGCTCCAATATTCATTCCTAGACTCGACATACGTGAGTAATATTCTCGTTTATTTAATGAGCTGTGTCTGCAGGATGATCTCAACAATTTTGAATGAGAAATCGTAAAAAATACGTTTCTAGAAATCCTATGCATCGCCAATGCTCGTAGATTGACCAACATCTATTTTAAAAAACCTTTTGCAGCGTGTTGAACATTCATTCAGTCGCCCCAACCGATACCAGTCCAATTCTGTTAAAAGCAATTCACGATTGATGCCCTGGTCGAATGCAATTAAATGCTTCGATATTGATTGCGGAGCATACGAAACATATTTCAATACCCGGAGCAAACACGGAATAGGCGTCCTCGGCCAGATAATATAAACGTCCCAAGTTATTGAAACGACTTTGAATCAATGACTTGCTAATTGCGGTTTATTATTTTGACTTTCGTATTAGATTGTTTGAATAGCTAAATATTCATAAACTAATTATTTGTCTCTCTTGTTGCAGTTGGTGTACGAAAATGGTGATTCGGTGCCCGAGGCGATCTTTGAAGTCGATAACTTATGTGGCGACATAAACCATTTACAATCAAAACTATAACATACTTAATTTCCAAAAAGTTATATTCTTAACTTGAAACAATAAACCAATATGAATTTAAAGTTCATATCGCTAGTCTTGACATGGAATTTCTTACTAATATCTGCAAGACGAGACTCGTATGAAGACGAAGAAACTTCGAGATCCAGAGAATTGAGGAATAGAGAAAACAATCGAAACAGAACAACGTTCAATGGGACCCTTACCGATATACCCGAGAGACGGAATCTAAGGCACAAGAACAGTTCACGGTATCGTGGAGACAGACGAAGGTGGGACAGAGAACATGAAATAAGAAGAGACAGGCGGAAAGGAACTGACGCCCATTCACTAGAAGACAGTGCCAACAGGACGATAGAGCCGTACAGTTTCAAAAAGGATGAGAAAGCAAGGAAGGCAGAGAAACACTGGAACAGAAGTAACATGGAGAAGCCATGGAACTCTGCAAGGCGGCCCATTCCTCAGAGTAAGGCACCTGAGAGGCCACATGTGCCTGTGAGGGAGAATTCCACTAGGTCGAAGTTGAAGGCGGCGAATAAATGGCAGACTGGCGGCTACATCCCGTACCCGCAGCCGAGGGAGAGGAAGCCGAATATCATTTTGATCCTGACTGATGACCAGGATGTTGAGCTTGGGAGCTTGAACTTTATGCCAAGGACTATGAAGGCCGTAAGGAGTGCAGGAGCAGAGTTCCGTCATGCTTACACTACCACACCCATGTGCTGTCCGTCAAGGTACAGTATTTTATTGAAATGCTCTTACATTTCCCTAAACCCTTTACGATAGTTTAATATCCACTTAGTTTGACAGTTCAAAGATAAATCTGCCAACATAAACCTAAAACAACTCACAATTCATATCCAGCTCTATATTTCTCATCAGCTCTAGTTCTTATTGGCAATTGCGATAAGATCTACAAGCAATTCCGATCACTATTGACGCCTTTCAGCAAATAACGACTCAGTAAAGTGCCATTAGAATATAAATGACATAGATCCCGCACCATTATCGCTAGCACTGAAATTACTCCAAGCAATACTAGACTGACTGACAGTTTACAATTGCAACTGGTTCCAACGACTATATTACTAATTGGAGGCTAATGCGACTGCTTTCACGCTGTCGACCGTCAGTGTTTATACTAAAGGCCGCGGCCACACGGCCGTTGCGAAAAGCCTGTTTTGTTGTTTATGTCGATTAATAGTGACTTCCTTTATGGCTGTAATAAATTCAGATCGTGTAATAGAAATTCAAAGTCCATACCTGTTACAATGTGGAAGTATTTTTGCTCAGTTTCAATTTCTTATTAACAAGTTTCTATACATTAATATCTATGTTTTGTTAACACAAGGTCCACTCTAAACTCTCAAAATATTGTTTTCGGGAATAACACTGCTTCTTAATGTACTCAGGCCACGTTTTGCGCCCACACTTCGCTTGCCGCCAGCATGTCTACACGGTCATGCTTCCCCTTTCGCTTATCATCTGCCACTTTCTGCTAATCAATTGCCATATCTTCTACAGGAGTTCGTTGCTAACCGGCGTGTATGTCCACAATCACAACGTCTACACCAACAATGACAACTGCTCGTCTCCTATGTGGCAGGCCACGCATGAGACCAAAACCTTCGCTACCTACCTCTCCAACGCTGGCTACCGGACTGGTGAGTCATTTTATTCCACTTATTGTGTAGCGTTTACTTGTTTTTAAAATAAAATCAGCAGTTTTAACATGCACAGTCGTGACAATTATGTCTCTTTATCTTTTCCTAGCATTAGCAATATTCCAGCTAGACTCTTGTCCAGGAAATGTACATAGATCTATGATTAGTAAACTAGATTCTGTTTCTGAAGTGTTGTTTGTCAAATTTTAGTAACATTGTCAGCAAACATCATCAATTAATTAGAGACAATGAAAGTGTAGCTCTCCAAAACTGTCTTTCAACATTCTACTTCAGCCTTCCTAGCTGCTCCTTTCTGGATCACTCGTGATTTTATAATTGTAGCATATCATTTAATTCTTAGACTTAAACCTCACTTAGAAACGAGAGAAAACTGATACTTCTTATTGACCAATGTCCAATACCGTGATATTCTCAACAACGGAAAAAATAGATTGGATGACCACGCACTATGCCACGACCACGCGCTTCCAATTTGCGGTAATGACGACCAACTTACGTAAAAGTAAAATATCACGTCAGTTGCCTATGATTTACATAGTAATTTACCAGTTGGTAAGCAACTCACAGCCTGGAACTGTTCAGGTAGGTATAATTGATGGTAATTAGTGTCATTCATCATCCGCCTGCAATCACTAAACGATTCAGACGGTGGGAACTTGTGAATTATTTATATTTATAATATGTAGGTAGAATATTTTTTCAACGATTTGACTAAGTTTTTCTAGTCATAAGAAGGGTACGTATTTGAATATCGAAGATTAAAATACCGACTGTTAAAATATCGATGTTCGAAACATCGAAAATGGAAATATCGAACGATCATATAACCGAAAATTAAAATATCGAAAGTTTATATTATCGAATGGTTAAATATCCTACGTCCAATATATCTAAAATCTAAATATCTACAAAAGTTACATCGAAAGATCTAAATATCGAAATACAGATTATCGAACGTCCTAAATATCGATGGGTAATTATTTGAACATCGAAAATTAATATACCTACGTGTAAAAATGAGTTAATTTTCAACATTTAATACATTCATTCATTCACCCTAAAAATACGTACAAGTTAAAATATCGAACAAATTTTGATAAAGTAGTATGAGTGGAAAAAGGTTGCTTCTGCAACGTCTCCGGCGCTACGGGAAGTGCAACCCCTTCGCCCTTGCGTAACAAAGGATAGGCACCCATGTTCACCTCCGCAGCTTCGGCTTGCTGGTCGCCTCCGGCGACCAGCCTCAGCCGCTACGGTTCCCACGGGTGCCTATGCTTTGTTACAGCGGGCGGGGGTTGCCCTCCCTTCGCGCCTCCGGATTTTTATATACACTCTAGGGGTAACAGCCAAAAGACTACGTAAATTCGGGGTGCCCCAATTCGGTTTTGGAACAATTTCGACCTATTTTATCCATGAAAATCAGTGTCCAGTGTACAAGCCTAGGTCAATCGTGAAGGTATTATTTAAATTAAAATATTTTCTTGAAAGTCAATATGTTGTGCAGGTTGTGCTACTAAAGTTAGTGACAGAAACGTATCGCTGCAAAACCGACTCCACGTAGTCTTGTCTGCCCTACCCCTAGAGTGTAATTTAGAATCGCGTAGTCGCGGAGGGGCGAGGCAGCCCGCGAGCTGAGGAGCAGGTGGTTTTAACACCCGCCGCCGCAGGTGAGGCTGGCCGGCGAAGCCGGCCAACAAGCCGAAGCTGCGGTGGTGGGCGTTTAAACCATCTGCGACGTTAAGGTCGCGTGGGACTGCCGGAGCCCTGCAGCGCCGGAGCCGTGACAGAAGCCATGCTTGCTTGCATGTTGCATGATTGCTGCATGTTTGTTTGCTAGATGGAAATCAGGTGGGTTACAAAAAAAAAACAAGGAAAACCTCATGTAATGTAGGTACTTTAATTATTTTTACATAATAAAAACCCAAACGTAACGTAACGTAGATATTAAGAACTTCGATGTATTAAATGTTGATATTTTGAACTTAGGCATAATGTCATTCGATATTTTGAATCATTCGAAATTTTAATCACTCGACATTTCAATCTTCGACGTTTTAAGCGTAGGTATAACAATTTTCGACATTTTGATACAATCGATATTTAAATTTTCGATGTTTTGAACATCGATATTTTAACAGTCGATATTTTAATTTTCGATATTCAAATACGTACCCCATAAGAATTAGGTATAACTGTTTGTTTGGCATTAAATGATATACTTAGGACAGATTCGGAAAATTAAAAATTAAAATTAATTAATTACTCTAAAATTAATTATTAGATACCTATTTCTTAATAAAACGGTTATCATTTAATTTATATTTTGGGAATGGTGCCAAATCATTGACTTCGAGTAGTGAAGTTTATTATTTACCTACAAAGTTACATTCCTGATAAGACTAATGAAAGAACTTTCGTCCTTATTTATAACTTCAATTCGTATCAGTATTTTCTATCTACTTTGTATATTTCGCCGTTGATTATTGTATATTCAATCATCGGATAACTTTATTCGAGGAATAATTTTGAAACTTTGACAGTTATTTCATACAAAAACTGTCAAACGTCAATTTTATTCCTCGAATAAAAGTTATCTGGCCATGGAAAAATCAGCCCTTAATAAGACAGATAGCAAAAAAAAATTACGATGTAAATTACAGTCTACGCCTCGCAGTCTGAAATATCGTTTGCGTTGGCACATGCACGGGTGCAATTTGCTAGCGCTTTTGAAATCGAGACAGATTGGAAGCTAGGCTGCGAGCTCGAGTCCAATAGAATGAGAACTATCGCAATTACGAGTGCAATTTCAGGCCCATTCATCTTATATTTACAGTATGTAGTGTACCTATACGTTCATTAGTCCTTCGTCATCCGTATACCTACAGGTTTCCGTTTTAAATATATGCAGTACTTGGGCTTAGAGCAACCTGGAGCTTGGATTAGGTATTAAAACTACCCAGTCGGGGGTTGAGGAAGGATCTTACGTTCTCGCGACCCCGGCGTAGGTGTGAGATGGAACACCGGGGTGGTTTTTAGTCAGTAAGAGGCTGACAGACATCCATAAGGATTTCCAGCCCGGAAACAAAAAAAGGTATTAAAACTACCAGCTAGGATTTATCGTTAGTTAAACTTATGACTAGATAAGTATTCTTACATTGTAGCCAAGTATGCAGCTAGCTTCTTCGAGTTTTGCTTAAAAGCTCCCTCAAACTTGTTGGTACGTTCGTACATATAAGTTAGCAGAACTCTTTCTATGCACACCGGTGTTGGTATTTTAGTCCATAGCTTTTGCCGACGTATACGATGATCGATGGTACGTCTGGTAGAGTAGTTGTTTTATTATGTAGAGTACAAGCCATCGTAACTCGACACCCGACCACCTGGGAATGCACTTCGTCTAGATATCTACTTATAACGTACTTTCAAAGAACAAAGTTTTATGTGAATGTTCTCTAATGTATTAATGAATTCAGTGAGGTGCCGTTAAAGAAGGCTTTATTTTATTACAGTTATAAAACGTTATGTTTAAGCGCTTTGTAGAGGATCTATTAGAAGCATTTATTTCGGCGAACATGGTTTTACGTGTGAACTTAGATTTATAAGGTAGATAAAGATATGATCACACATTTTTTAATAAATGTTCAGATTAACATCGTAATATGTTGTCAAATCTTGATTATAATGCATTCATATATGTATTCGACACTGATTTGATCGAAGAAAACTGTTAGGTAATTACTTTTCTAAGTGGACTCAAGAGATGAGAACTGAAAGTAAGAGATTAAAAATAACGGTCTGAACATTTATTTCATTAATATCATTAACTATCAATGTATTCTTTTAAGTATTGATCATACCCCCGTCAATAGAAATCAACCACATGAGCCACAAAGTTAGGTAAGCGCCCTTTAGATTTCCAAAGAAACAGTATCAAAAGCGAACATCCGCTTAAAAATACCCATCTCAAAGTGCAAAATTTCAAAAACACGTCCACAAACTTTGAACATTTTCTTCCCGACCGTACTTACCAAGACGAGGCGGTGTTCAAGTATATTATGAAGACGTAATACTCTCCCTCCCGGTAATACCTGCGGAGCGGAGCGATGAACGCTTATCCACCAGATACCGCCATGATGCAATAAGGTCAGGAATGCCGACTGACTCACAGCTACGAACTTGTAACTTACACAATTTGTTAAATGTTAAACGAATTGATACTCGTATGGTAGGGGTTCGGTGAAAGAGAAATGTTTACTTAAAGGTACAAAATTCTTTGTTGTAAGCTAAGACTCATCAAAGTTTTTGAAGCACCCAATCAAGGGACCTCTAATCAATCAATAAATACAAAAAAAATTATGAAAGATCGTACCAGAATTGTGTCACTTTTTTCACTAAATTATTAAAACAAGATGAAGATGTTGCGATATTACTCATTCATTGTTAGATTCTGTATGGTCCATTGTCAAACAAAGATGTTGAAAATGTTTAATAAAGTTATGGCGGAAAGCAAAGAAAATCAAGTAACTTGGTAAATGTAAAGTTTGCATTTGTAATACCAATGAAGGGGTCAAAAGTGGCTCCAAATGGTTCGTTTACACACGGGTGATGCTCGCCAGCACTCTTTTCTTGGCTTGAATTCTTGGCTTGACCTTGGCTTGAACTTGGCTTGACACGCTCCCGCGTGTATAGATATCATATGGGAGTTTGTTACTTCTTCTTCTGTTAGGTAGTTTGTTGTGCCACTTCTTCTTCTGTTGGGGAGTTTGTTGCGCCACTTCTTCTTCTGTTGGTGAGTTTGTTGCGCCACTTCTTCTTCTGTTGCGGAGTTTGTTGCGCCACTTCTTTTTCTGTTGGGGAGTTTGTTGCGCCACTTCTTCTTCTGTTGGGGATTTTTGCGCCACTTCTTCCTCTGTTGGGGAGTTTGTTGCGCCACTTCTTCTTCTGTTGGGGAGTTTGTTGCGCCACTTCTTCTTCTGTTGGGGAGTTTGTTGCGCCACTTCTTCTTCTGTTTGGGAGTTTGTTGCGCCACTTCTTCTTCTGTTGGGGAGTTTGTTGCGCCACTTCTTCTTATGTTGGGGAGTTTGTTGCGCCACTTCTTCTTCTGTTGGGGAGTTTGTTGCGCCACTTCTTCTTCTGTTGGGGAGTTTGTTGCGCCACTTCTTCTTCTGTTTGGGAGTTTGTTGCGCCACTTCTTCTTCTGTTGGGGAGTTTGTTGCGCCACTTCTTCATCTGTTGGGGAGTTTCTTGCGCCACTTCTTCTTCGAAATGTGCTGATTCTCAGACTAAGTTGAATAAATCTTTCGATTTTGGTTTAGTTAGTGAATCCTCCTGCAGAATACTGCGTCCTCCGCAAAAAGAGCCTGTTTGCCTATTCTGATCTGTTAAGATTGCATTAACGTGCCTATTTAGTGCATTTCTCTGGTTCCCATCCGCAGTTTAAGAATCGTCGTCAAAGCCTTAATCTACCAAGTTCCCTTATTAGTTTATGCTTACAGAGAATAAAGATTTATCAAGTGGGACCTAACATTCCTGCGATTCTTCAAACGTTGTTGTTGGAAACTTGTCAATTGTCATACATACCTTAGTCTTATCTAAACTGCAATTTAATTGATCTATAGCCAGGAAGGATTAGTGGCATAATCACGGCTAGAGCCGACTGTTTGAGATATGTGCCACTTTCTATTTGTGTTAGATTAATGAGCGCGGGGTGGTCGCACAAACGGTTATTCCTGTCCTGCGACCAGCGACCATGTTTATGTGTTTGTTGTTATATGGCTATTAATAAGCACGGGTAAGTAATAATTGTGTGGAGGCATTTTTATTGGTAGTTTACCATATTTAGAATCGTTAACGTTCTCTTTGGATCATTTTTGAAATTAATTTCCAAAAATGAACCAAAGAAAATATTAGGTACGTGGTGGCCCAGTGGTATCGGCCGCTCCGAGTTGTAAGTCGTGGTTTCGAACCAAAGCAGGCAGTTTACTTTGTGTAAATTATTTCATCACCACAGCTCTCAAAATGATAAAGGAAAACATCGTCAGGAAACCGGCATGTCCCAAAATAAAAAAAGAAGACACAGACCCGCGTGGTGGATTATGGCCCACTCTGTCTCACAGAGAGGAGCTCTGTATCCCAACAGTGGGAATATTATAGGCTGATTATGCATGTCGTGGTTGAGAGTTAATATCTGTATGCGCTTACTTCATGATGAAGATCATCACGGAGAGAGGGATAGGTACAGATAGTAGAATGTGTTTTAAAATTATTGAAAAAAACTTAATTTGGAGCAATTTGAGGACAACTGTCAATTTTACTAACTACCTATAAAATTCTCTCAATTAGGTTTAAAGTTCAGCTAAAAATATCCTACAAATGAAACTAGGCCGTCGACAAGATGACTTCATCTCTATAACGAACTATTTAGGACGGTTCTGTATCAAAAATGGTGCTAGATTATCCAGTTCACCATCAAAAGCTTTTAAAATATTAATTTAAAGCCGTAATTTTAACTACTACTAAAAAGTCTAGTTTTTTCTTAAAATTTTTCGTCACGTCCAAAACTCAAGATCTTACTTCAGTTCAGTTTTAGGTTTCAGGTTTCACTAAATTCTACAGCTAAGTTACTTCTTCGAACTTGCGAATTGGGGCAAACCTGAAACTGATGAAAACTTCATCAGTTTTGATAGATTGTTAACCAGTTTATATAACACTTACTATACCTATTCAAATAGAAGACAAACAACCGCTAGCTACTTCAGCATCTCAAAATCGCGGAAGCATCTTGTTGCGGCGCAGCGCAAAACATCTAAATAGAATCGTACCGTCCTTATCTCCTACTTAACATCGACCATAAATCAATAGCACGCAGCAGTGGACAGCTACAATTTGTACAATGCACTATGCATCTTCTAAGATTTGTTCTAAATATCATATGTTGTGCGGCGTGGGTGCACGTGGGTCGCCGGACGTCGTCCATTTGATCGCATGACTCGTTGTACGAATAAATGTAGATGGAAGTGTCCTTGTCGGTATTTGGGGAGACCGATCGGGCGATCTATCTCCATCCGGCTAATGTAGATACCTCAGATTTGTCCGGCCTGTCTTGACCTAAGTCTGCCGAGTTCACTTGGAGCTCTCTTTTTGCCCGAAGTGTCTTATTTTTATAACATTGATAAAGTGCATGAATACCTACAAGAGTGTCTATCACAATATGCTCGAGCTTTCCAGCGGTTTTAGCGATTGCATCATTTACAAATTAAGCAAATATGGCACGTATCATTTATCACATGTTAAATTGTTGCTAACATTTATCTCAGTTGAAGGAAGATTTGTTAATTGCATGTGACATCGAATACACGGATCGTATGTCAACCATCTACAATGATATTCAAATGAAATTAACGCAGGTGCGAACTCCAAGTGTTTAACAAGTGCTCAAGAATTTGCACTTTGTACATTCCTAGCAAAATATTCAGAGACGTGTCTTTTAGGACACAAAGCACGTGTCGGCACTTTATCACTGTTCTCCTATGAATCCATTTGGCTTGTAAATTTATGCTTCAAACGAGGTATCATAAATTCGTCCCTTTACTTTCCCTTCCGGGCCGGTCGGTAGGTGCGGTACACCCACGAGCTCGGTTGGCACAACGTGTGGCCGGTGACAGAGCCTAATCACTTATATTGCCTCTTCCGTCCAGATATGAAAGTTGAGATGTGTGGGAGTGCAAATTGTCGGTGATTGCTCGCACACTCTTTCTACTACTATTCTTGCTTGTTGCTCATCTGTGGCTTCCGTCTTCTCAATTTGGTCAAAGTTTTAACTCTGAATACTCTAGATATTATGAAGCTACCTACATAATCAGCCTGTAATGTTCCCACTGTTGGGACACAGGCCTTCTCTCGGTGTGAGGAAGTGGGCCGTAATCCACCACGCGGGCCCAGTGGAAGTTGGTAGATGTCACATGTTTTCGAATGTTTGGTTCTAGGACATGCCGGTTTCCTCACGATGTTTTTGTTCACCGTTTGGAGAGCCGTGGTGATAAAATAGTTTACACGATGTAAATGTAACTGTCTGGGTTCGAATCTACGACCTACAACTCGTAAGTCGCGGCCGTTCACTGGACCACCACTGCTCTACAAGGTATCTACGCATAACTTTTAATGCCGCCTGTAACTTGAAACGTCATTACAGCGATTCGGCGTACAAATCCAATATCCCAATTTACTTACGCTACATTAGTCCCGTCGATACGTGCTCTCTAGGCACAATTTAGAAGAAATCGCAACAAAACCAATATAACCCTAAAAGAGCAAAAAAAAAAGAAAAGTGTTACTGCAAATAACACAACGAATTTTACTGTGAAATGACACTTCAAAGGACACTTACGTAAAACGGAATGCGTTGAGCTCGCTGCCAACAATACTGTAATGAATATAGAGATTAGCAGCTGCTAGTAACGGCCCCTTGTTGAAACTTCACAACTCCGGCGCAAAGCCTTGATTGAACTTAGCTGTAACTTGGTAATTCAAACTAATAGGTACTACTTAAGCTAGGATATCTATGTTTAGCAATCTGTCTAAACAAGCAGTTTGCGGCTGCTATAAACTTAAATTCTTAATTCCTGTGGTAGGTATTATCGTTTTCAGTTTATAACCAATCTCATTTAGTTGGAATTCCTCACGTTGTAACTGTCCAAATGTAAATTTCGTACTTATGACAAATTATTCATATAAAATCTCCAAAGATACTTAAATTTCATCGTCCAAATTAGAGTGATTTATTAATACAGCCCGAAGATTAGCCAACTATGGCGACCTTCCAAAATGAGTCCAATCTCAGCATCTAGGTAGTTAACAAGTTGTGGTCACTGAAATGATCCCGCCCATACACACAGTACCTACAGACAGCAAGAATTACGTTTTATTGTACTGAATGGAATTTGAACACATTGTCGGTGATGTGTAATGTTGTACTAACATTTACTGCGTGCATTATCTGTTGAACGAGTCCCTTTGTGTAATAGTTAGCGCCTTCTCCACGTAACTGCTCATTTAATTACACAAGTCTCCAAGCGCACGAGTTGCTTTTAAATCGCAAGAGCTGCAACAAAGTAACTGTGTACAAAGTTAAACACAATAAAGAGGTTTTATTATCCGAGCCTGCAGGGCAACGTGCAGGCTGCCAGGCTGCCACAGCCACGTTACATCCCATTGTGTTACTTGGATGTAGAATTTGCTAACACCAGTCATGTTTAGCTGTTTATTCAGCCAAATTAGTTTATTCAAGAAGGAAACACGATTGTTCTCCCGAATTATCTCGTCGTAAATTTACTTGGCATTTCGGCGAATAATTTTCTAACTAAGCTAAATAAATATGCTAGGATGAATCCACCACAATAGGCTAGAGAGCGGGTGAGGTTTAAATTCACGCTCTCGTTATTTAGGCTTTAACCATAGCTTATAACTAAAATGTACCATTATTTTACATTTACTCTGTATGATACGTTTCCGGCGATTGTTAGGAGAAGCCCTTTATTGCTTTTGATTTCAAATTCTTACACTTGTGGCCACAAACCCGAGAAGTGTATAATATTTGTGTTTATTGCGACTTGATTCCAACACATTCGTTCCTTTTCTCTTGCCTGACAAACTGTTGTCCCTCTTCACATTTCTGTCTGACCGACTCCTTGACAATTCGTAAATGGTTTAATTGAAATAAAGGCTTTGAGTTTTGAGTACCTTTCGTGCCTTGTTGCTAATCCAGCTAGTTTGAGCGAGAGTCAGAAATTGTAACATAATTTGTACATTCAAACAAGACGAAAATGTAATGGAGTGCATTGTCAACATCATTCATATGATTCAACAAGATCTTGGTTCAAAACAGAGGTAAGTAGTTCACTGTGGTTTTCCCCCAAAGTTGTTAGATATCTAAAAAAAATTTGGAGAAACCTGAACTCGAATAATTATAGAAATCCAACACACACACTATTATACACATAACAATATATATCTATAAACTTTAATAAAGCTGAAGAGTTTGTTCAAGTTTGACGCGCTAATCTCTGGAACTAACAGTCGAATTTCAGAATTCTGTTTGCAATTGATGGCCCAATTCTTGAGGAAGACTATTGGCTATTATATCGTAGGAGTCGAGCTAAAAGAAAAAAGTAAGAAGGAACGCTACGCGAAAACGAAGTAATACAGCGGGCAGGCGATGCGATGCGTCGGGGTAGATCGCCAAGAAATTTTACGCAGACGAAGTCGCGGACAAAAGCTAGACCATACTAATATTATAAATTCGAAAGTAACTCTCGTCTGTCTATCTGTATGTTACCTTTTCACGTGTAAGCCACTGAACGGATTTCGATAAAATTTGGCAGATAGATAGATTGCATCCCGGGGAAGGACATAGGATAGTTTTTATGGACATACCTCGCAGGCGAAACCGAGGGCGGAAGCTAGTATCTTATAAGTATAATACCACCATGGAGTATCTCGTGTCGATGAGGCAGATAAGCACCTTACAATATTACAAGTATCTCATAACACTTGAACAAAGTACGCTATGGCTACATTAGCAGCCGAGAGAAGCATTAATTCAAGGCTTCATATAGGACTTTGTACCTCCTTGAATATAATGCGGCATGGTTCAATATATTTCAGTTTCATGGCTATGGATGGCACGGTAGTGCTCTAGAGCTCGGATAAGTATCTGAACAATAAATCAGTGACGGGAGCCTAATATATATAAACTAGCTTCTGCCCGCGACTTCGTCCGCGTGAAATTTCTGGTTCCGGCCCGACCCAACCCGTCGCATCGCATCGCCTGTCACACTATTACTTCGTTTTCGCTAAGCGTTCTTTCTGGCTTTTTTGCTCTGCTCCTAAGAGTTCTAGCGTGATGTTATACAGCCTATAGCCTTCATGAAGAATTGGGCTATCAAATGCAAAAAAAAAAAAATTCAAATCTGACTAATAGTTCCAGAGATTAACGCGTTCAAACAAACAAACTCTTCAGCTTTATTATTAGTAGTATTAATAACTAGCTGCATTTTTTCACCCGCATAAGTGTTGATCCCGTGGGAATGTCGGGATAAAAAGTAACCTATATGTTAATCCAGGGTGTCAGCTACCTCCATACAAAATTTTATTAAAATTGGTCCAGCCGTTTGGGCGTGAAGAAGTAAGAAACATATAAACACACACACACACACCAACGCACCCCCTCACAAACTTTCGCCTTTATAATATTAGTGTTGATGGTGATCATTTTGACGTATTCGTTGAAGATTAAAGTATTTCTTGCTGCCAATTTGGGGCGACGAGAGATTTATGTACCAGGCTTGTCCTCTTCTCCCAGTATATTAAGGTTTGTTATTGTTTCCTCTTCTAAATATGTTTGTCCGTCAAGTTCATTCCCAAAACAGACTCCACCGTTATCAAAGTTTGAATTTGTTTTATATCTATCACCGCCGTCATTAATTCTTTTCACGCAGACATGTTGATGGAATGGAGCCAATAAATAATAGTTATATATAGTGTATTAGCGAGTGTGCGTGGATGCGTGGGCGCAGCGCCGAACTGTCTAGGCAACCTGCGGAACATCATGGCTTGTTTAACAACCTACCGAACCGACACAGACTGGAACTCGTAAGTCATGGTGATAATATGATAATAGGCGTGATTAACGGTTCCTTCCGATTGAGTTTTGTTTTTAATGCAAGATTCGAATGTCGATTAGAGGATTTCTTAGTTAAGTTCGTCTGTAGGTACTTTTAGTTCAAAGTCAAAGCATTTATTTCAAATAGGCCTAAAAAAGGCACTTTTAATCGTCAAAAAATACAATAAAATTATTGAATTGTCGCCTCTTCCAAAAGGAAGTTTTTGTATGGAGAAGAATGAACTAGAAACTCCACCGTTACTCTTCTAACTGTTTTACAATATTTTGTATACTTACATTAATTATATAAGTATATGTGAAGACGATGCGCGATGCACCTAGAAAAAAATACTAAGACTGTCTTGTCCGTCTGTAACAGAGGTTTATGTTTGCATTCCGGATTAATGCTTTATGCCGAATTATTGCAGCTTAGGAGTAGTAGTATCTACGGCAACAAAAATAATTTAACAAAGTAGCAACGAATTGTCCGTGAAATTTCCAAACATCACGCTAACTACATAACACACTATCAATCACAATCTGAATCATGTTGAAGGATATGGCTAATCCATTGCTTCATAAGTTCGAAAAGTTTGTCTGATAAACAACGTAAATAACGCAATGAATGTTGTTGAACTGTCAAAAAAAAAAGCCATTAGTGTGTTACGCAATTGCCCTGCAGACAGGTACTTGTGTGTTGAGTATAATTTTATTGTTAGTATGATTGTTTAATCATTAACATTAATATTGATTCGAGATAGATTTAAGGAATGTCTAGTAAAATTGTGGATATTTGTTTGAATAAATAAATCCGTTTCCCATCAAACCACTTGAATACCGTTATGTTATTCTTATTGTGTTTACTGAAGCCGCAGCTGTTTGTCCCTTCTATTAGGTTTCGCTGATTGAATTATCATCGCTCTAACGTATTTCACGGAATATTCACCGTGTTGTAACTAGATATCATACACTAATATTCCACTGGCGGACTAAGGGGAGTCCTGGAGGGCCCCCAAAACTCGAGAAATACCTTTTTAATCATATCCTAACAAGACCAAAATATGTTCAGTAAGTAAAAGGTAGTTGGGCGCCTCGTACGATTGCTAAATATTTAAAAAAAATCGAGCTTGCTTCGCTCGCTCTTGCAACCCATATTCACTTTTGTCCCAGACTTCTCTGCATCAGTCGACAAAGTAGCTCTTATTTATGTACGAATAGTCAAAAGAAAACCTAACCTTTTCGAGAAAGCTTGCTCAAATTTTCAACATTCATTCTTTTACATTTCGTTTTACCGCCACGGGGCCCCCGACAGACTGAGTCCGCCACTGGTATATTCAAAAGCTTTGAACAAAACAGGTGTCTTATAGATAACTTTGATTATGGTTCCATGGTACCTATGCCTATAGAACATATGTAATATATGATTGAAAATTAAGAAATTATTGGTTGTTTATCCTGCCTAAGTTCTACTTAACTCTAACTTAAGAACTATGAGATATTTTACACCTCATTCCAGTTTTGGATCAAATGCAATATCTGAACTTCAGAATGGAATCCCATCTTTTCCTTTACTGATATCTAATTTTGAAATCTTACAAACTTCTTCGAAGGTCCCGAATACGTTAGCACGTGAACCTATTTGCAAACAATGAGGTAAATGAATGTTGAGCGTCGCTGCGCCTGCGCTGGTCGGTGCACGATAAAATGGCTAGTTTGTGGCGCGCCGCTCCGTCTGCCAGTGCCGGCCGAGTATCTCGCATCCTTGTAGCGCAGGGCTGTGATTACCTATGTACTTTATATTGTTTCTAACAAAGGAGGTGTAAGCAGAAATGTATCCCTCATATGGAAAGGCTGGAAAAAAATGGCAAAGCATAGAAAACCTCAATTGAATCATAAATCTTACAAGACATCTTTAATCTTGTGAGATTTAAGATTCAATTGAGATTTTTGATTCAATTATTAAATCAATCGTGTTGCTTAACTAATTAAAACTTAAGAGCCCAATAAAGGTCATATTCATTCTTATTTACACAGGTTATTTTTCCAAATTGGAAATAAAATGTTCCTCTCCTCTTGCACGAGACACTTATCTTTAAAAAAACCCTTCATAATTCTGGTAGGTATTTCAACGAACAGGTATTCGTAATTCCTTCAACAAATAAATGATAAACATGATGGCATAACTCAGTCTTAGAATGTTGTATTTAATTACAGCCACGATGAAATATGTCAGTCATACTTCACGTCCTGTGTCTAGATAAATATTCCAGCTAGTGTTGATAATTACTACCAATTCCGTTGTGTCGTAATTTACGCGGCGTATAAAGCTAATTTAAACTTATTAAATCTAGGTGTGATGGTGCTATAAATATCGAGAGGTTTTATAAGCGTTTGGTCATAAAACTAATAATTAAACTTATTAAACTGTGCCATGTCTGAGCTAAGCCCTTATGCCTACTTGTAGCCATTTCCTGGATAGTAAATTATAGCTTGACAACGATCGATAAATCAGAAGCGGTAGCTTCTTTGTATTTAAATCTTATGGGCAAAAACGGCTACATCGATAACTAATAAAATGTTTACCGACACAAAACAATCACGCATCATAATCTTACGTATAACTGCGCATCAACAGAACAACACATTGTGTTTCCAACCGTTATTTCAGCAGAATATGATAGACATCGGGCAACCCTAACGGTGCAGTAGGTAAGGAGCATCTCTACTTGCGAGACTGTGACCTCGTTGTGGTCTCGTTCAGCCGGTGTACGTTACCAAGTGTTGTCTATACAGTAGACCTCTAGTTCACATCTCTACGGCCTCGTGTGGGGGACGTAAGATATTTGATAACCACGCGTTTTTATTAAGTACCTGTTACAAACAATAGTGGCTTCCATGGGAAAGTATTTATGAATGGAAGAGTAGGTATCTTGTGGAATTGTGGTTACTGTCATTGAGTGAATTTGGTATTCAATAAGTGAAATTTCTCATTTTCTTTACTATGTTCATTTAACTCAATCAAATGCCTAGAATTGCCGAGAAATGGCTTAATATTTTTTAAACTTGACAAATCCAGTACTGTAAAATGGAGTGGTGAAATACAGGGTGTGTGAAAAATTTACAACCCTAATTATCCGAATAGGACTTGTTGAAGAACTTGGATAGCCCTTGCAACCAACTCTACATTATACAGATTTCCAAGCTCCCAAGAAACAGAATGACACTTTACTTACAAAATATTACTCACTGGAAACTGACGCGAACTCAATCACATGCCCAGAATTGCCGAGAATTTATAAATCGTAACAAATCTGGTACTGAAATGTTGAAATAAGTACGGGCGTATAAAAAATTGCCAACCCTGAACATCCGAATAGGACTTGTTAAAGAACATAAAGATGTCTTTCAAAACCAACTCTACATTATACAGATTTCCAGGTGTCTACAAGCTACAGAATGACACTTGACTTACAAAGTAACTCACTGGAAACGCCTCATCGGACATTCAAATTAGTACTGACGCGAATCCCCCTGAATACCTATTGAGTACCTACTGCACTTATTGAGATGTTAAAAGGTTGCTCGCTCGCTCGCGCGTGCATAACGTGTAACTAAAGGCTGTTTGCATTCAACTGAGGAACTTTCTCGGCATTGCAGCACGGAGGGAAAGTGGCTAGGTGTGTGAACACCCGCTAATTATCCAGCTGAGGGCAAGCCCTCCGTGCCAAGAGTGATTATCATCTCTTCACCGCGGTGTGGGAGGGCGTGACCTTTCCCTTTAGGTACTCAAGTGTTTGCTAACAATGTAGGAAGGTATATAGGTACTTACTGCGTTTTATTACATTGACTGCTATTTATGTGCAATTATTGCTTTGTTTATTAAAGGTAAAGCTCATAATCGTAAAAGCTAGCCATAACTATTAAATAATGAACTGACCCAGCTTTGTTTATTAATAGTAAATACATTTTCTATTATTATTACATAATTTAAAAGAAAAAAAAAATCAAATAGGATAATATTTACATAATCTATGCTAATATTATAATAATAACAAGTACATTTATATGAAAAAATAAGCAAAATAATCATGGGTCATCAAAAAATTCGTCCGCAGGAACAGTGCCCAAAAGGCTGGCAGCATTGCTACGTTGTATGGCGATGCTTATTCTTTGTCCAAGAAATGGGCCAGCCCTCTGGTCGCGTGAAGAGTCGACTAACCGCTTAGCGATATCTCGAAAAACCAAGTGGACACTCGGACCCATGGCCCTAGTGTTTCAACCCCAAACGGCTCGAACATATAACTCCCAATCAGGTTGGAATATTTTCGCCGTTTGAGGTTTTCTGCACCTGCAGCAGCCGCCCCAGCACAGCCCACCGTGCTAGGAAGATGGGAAAAGAAAAAAAAAAAGAAAAAGAATTAGGGTTCCGCGCAAAAAAAAAAGGAGAAAAATGATTCTTCCTTTTCAATGGAAGAGTGGTACCTACACTTTCTCTAAGCGGCATATTATTAATACCAGACATCCACGCGAACCAACTACGTGGTTATATTCTCTTTGACGCGAACGAAGACGCGGGCACAGCTAGTTGAATATTAAAATTATACAATAAAACAAAATAGTAACTAAGAATTTTTGACCGTTTGTCTGGCCTATGTTCCGGATTGGCGCAAAAACAGCTAAACGGATTTAGATGAAATTTGGCACACAGATAGTTTATAACTTGGGTTAATACAAGGTACTTTAAACCCGGTAGTAGGTACTCTCCTGTGGGATATTTTCCGGCAAAGCCATAGTAAAAGCTAGTAGCTTAATAGAAGTGTACATTTTCAGTATCGGTTTTGTTAAATACATTACAAGTTCGAAAGCATATCTTAACGAGTCTTTTATTCTTGTTTAATGACATATAATTTTACAGAACTACGTGAATCAGCTTATTTTAAAGTGTTAAGATTGTTGAGAGTGGGAGGGAACGTGAGAGATCATAATTTTCTTCGAATATAATCATTTATGGTGTCTGTTATTCTTGTATTGCATCTGTATTGATGATACTAACGGGAGAAATGTTCGCATTCTTTCTCTTCCGAGCGTCACTCTTTGACATTTATCTACACATTCTTGATGCTGATAAGTTCTGACCAATTTATCGTTTTCTGTATGACAAAGAGTGAAAATGTTAAATACAGGGTGGCAGGGCCATCGTCGCGCGGCCTGTTACCATGGATCATATTAATAAAGAAAGTCCCATTAAAATAGATGGACAAACTTTTAGAAATCATTCAGACCACCAAAATAAGAACGATCGTAAAAAAATATATGATAAGAAAAACGCATAGATACTTACAAGAAAAATAATTAGCTAACGAAAATACACTAATGTGCCGGCAATTTATTATCAAAACAAAATCATAATACGTTTTTTTTTTGCTTGAATATCTTTAGTTAGACGTACTGAGCGCTGTGTTAAAATTTGTCCATCTATTTTAGTGGGACCATGTACCTATAAATTATTTTCGCAAGTTTACTTTAAAAAAAAATTGCCGTTTCATATATTTTGACCGCGTAGGTGTTGGTCTTTTCTATGAAAATGTAGATTTTTTTTTAATAACCGACGAAAAATTTCTACCCTGATGGGTTATAAAATCATGTGCTGAATTCATGGTTACAGGTTGCTCGTCGATGTCCCTGCACACTGTATATTCTGTTTACAAAAATATGTAATATGCCTGTTAAAGAAACCGTTTTTAGGGTTCCGTACCAAAATGGTAAAACGGAACCCTTATGGTGATTGGTGAGACTCAGTCTGTCTGTCCGTCTGTCACAGCTAGATATCTCAAGAACTACTAATGCTATCAACTTGAAATTTGGAATAGTTTAAATAGCGTTTGCCCAACTATTTTGCAAATAAGTTTTTTTTTTGCAACAGGTACTGACAGGGGGGGGGGGGGTCTGAAAAATTCGAAGTTGGGCGACTAGGGCATGTGGGGTATCATATGAAAGAGCGCAGTTTGCACATTATCAATTTTTATTTTTATTTAGGCTGCATAGTTTTCGACAGTATTTTGAAGAAAACTGTAAAAAAAAAAATTTTCACAATATTATTTGGGCTAAGATCACACCGAGTATCGGAACGAGCCAATATAGATTTATAAGACTACGTACGTACGGACGCCAGCAGGTCAACCTACCCGAAACTGTCAGATTTTCCCAATCAACCTTGAACCTTATTTCTTAGCAATAAAGTCGAAAATCTATTAAAGAAATCTGACAGATTGTAGTAACTTGATGTGCTGGCGTCTGTACGTATTGCTGGTATTAGCCGGGGATTTGTTACACGTACTGTAAAGTCACAAGCAATAATATGTCAACACTTGGCAACTTTCAATTGCGATTTTTTCGTGAAATGACGAATGCAACGTTGAAATACGACACTTTACATAAACCTATGGGTTCGAAAATACTATGTTCGTAATAACATAAAATGTCATTAAAAAATAAAGGCAAAAATTGCCTTTGATTATAGCCAAGTGTATACATACTTATGCTCGTCACTGTACGTGTATCAAATTCCCGGCTAATGATTAGTATTTGAATGCTGACAACATTGCGTGGAGCAGAATAAAATTGCGCAGAACAAGCCGAGTTTTATTACCATCTTTACCTACACGGAATCAAAGAATGCATCACTGCATTAGGTAATCACCTTAAAACCGAACTAAATGAAGCCAAGTTCCACCTTTAAATAAACAAACAAGCCTACCACAAATAAAGCTATAATTATTTACGATATCAACGTTCGTATCAACATGGCAACAAATTCCAAATACCTCGAGGTTGTATGCATGAGAAACGTTTAGTTACCACGAATCCTTTCGCAAGACTCCAGCCACAAAATACAGAGAGTAACTACAGAAGGCAATCACATGTACGTACCTACTTCACTTTTCATACCTACGCTCGGCGGTCGCGCTAGGGTTGTCAACTTTGGATTATGCACAAAAAACTATCGTGGTAGTGGCACTCGGATCTAGTTGTTTGATTTATTGTCGAGCTTATTCTACAATATTAAAACAAAACAACAAACATAATACCTAAGTAGTTATTACACTAATAAAAGTTTACAGAACAAAAACATAAAATTTTACATTTGTCAATTTTCACTATCGAAAATCCCTAATAACTTCAAAACGGATTACCCTATTTACACAATTTATTTTGCCCTATTCGTTTTAGACTTAAAGGGTAGTTCTTCGAAATTTGATTCTTTGACTGATCCATATGGCCAAAATTTAATTTCACTTTCAGCTCTGTAACACATGTTCATATGAAAATAGGTATACCAAATAACATATATTTGAATGAGGGACTCGTTTTTATAAAGTAGTTTTCAAGATATTAATTTTGTGCCCAGATGAATCAGAATGTGTTACATATTAATCAGAAATAGAAATAAAAAGTAATAAATACACCGTTAGTTATGAATGTAAATTCTAAACAATAATTATTAATTCTTAAATAGGACTAAGACATATCAAAAGTATCATATTTAGAACAAGATTATACTCCTGTCATTTTTTTATTATTCAAAAGGTTATAGCTAAGTAAATAATAATAAATAAGATTAAAACTACTGACTTGTACACGGTCAAAAATTGGACAAGGAGAATTACGCAACAAAAGCGCTCCTATCGTGCTGGAGAGGGGAAAACTAATTTATTTTATTATTCATATGGGGTTTTGACCATACGAATCAGGCACAGATGAATCAGGATTTTGCCTACAATCAGGCATAACTCATCGTACATACAGACTTCATTATTTTCATTTTTCTACACGAATCTATAACCCAAAAGCATCACACGAAACACAGATTGAAGTTTTAAAACAATAAAATAAATTTTATAAAGTAGGCATTGTAATCAGGATGCCACCTGAACCAAACACAGATGAATCAGGTATTTTCCATCGTAACACCGGATCTAAGCCAACCAGCCGCACGTCCACCTTCTAGGTCGTCCGTTGCACGACTGGCTTCCCCCCGCGCTGGAAGCCAGACTCTCATTATTATTACCCGACCAAGTACGGTCAAGCGCAGCTTACGCCACATTAATCAGTATTATACGCCGGACACTTCTTTTTTACTTATTTATAAACAGACTAACGTAGTTATAACTAATACACATTTTTTTTGTAAGAGGACAATTCATTTCCTTTCGATATAATTATAATTTATATTGATGTATCAAAGGGAAAATGCGACATCGACCATTTTGTTCCGGAAAATGGCAAACGGACGCGCTATATGAATCAGAAGAACGACCTTCAAATATTTTTAATTTGTACCTAGACAGCAATTATTAAAAAAAAAATCATTTGTCCCAGTAAGGGATAAAGCTAAACTGTACAAAAAAAAAATATTACATGCCGTTTTTTTAATTGGTTACAGAAATATACCCACAGACATCGAAAATATTGTCCCTGAAGAATTACCCTAAACCTATTAAATGACACTAAAAACAACACAATATCTACACAAACAAAAAATCATGTTTTCAACTTACGTAATAGTTGGTGGAGTGAATTTACCTTACAAAAAAGTTACTTCGCTTCTAATGATTCAAAATTAAAGGAAACTATTTTATAAATCGAGCTTAGATAGCCATTTTTTTGTTGCTCCATTTTTGCACTTCACAGATGCGTCTCAAGCGGATGGCACTCGCGCTTGCACTACTCCCAACCCGTCCGAGATAACGTGTCCGTCAGCAGTGTCTATGTGTTCGTTGCTCGAGCGCACTTTGTATGTAGATTGCCTTCTGTACTCTCTGTATTTTGTGCTCCAGCGCTTTGCGTGGGGCGACGCTTAGCGGCCCTTCCCTAAGGTCGTGGGTGCACAGTGCACTCGCGGGTCAAATACAACGCGGTGATCAAACATCACTGTGATTTTGACTGTCAAGTTTTAAAAGAAATGTGTGCCTATCCATTATTGATGACTATAGTTTCTTCCCGCATCTTCGTCCGCGTGTTTCTTGTTTTAATATAAAATACTTATATCCTGTGACACTCGGCTGTAGCTTCCCATTCCCATTATTTTTAGGGGGTAATCTTCGGAACTAGGTACTGATCCGATTCCGAACATTATTTAAACATGTTCGGAATCGGATCAGTACCTAGTTCCGAAGATTACCCCCTAAAAACAAACTCAGAAATTTTACCCCTTTAAAATATTAGTATAGATAGAAAATCCAGTCTAAGTGTGTAAACACACTATGCCGAACGTACGCGACCGAAGTTCTGCATGATTACGCCTGCAATGCTATTTGAATTAGATACTGACGACACAATATGCCGAAATTACGTGGCATTATAGCGTACAGCCGAACTTCGGTCGGGCGCAAGTTCAGCGGCAATTCGGCGGCAACGTATTCTGTAGAGCACACATTATACGCGACCGAAGTTCGGTTCGATTGCCGAAGAAGATCCGGGGCGGGGAGCAGCGGGAGGCAGGAATGCCCGCGCCCCGCGTGTGCGCAACTGAATTTCTGCCGCGTAAGTTCATCACTTATGGTGTGTCATAATATCAGCCGAATGCGTCGGAACGTAAAATCAGCCGCAGAACTTCGGTCGCGTACCTTCGGCAGAGTCTGTTTGGACACTTACAACGAAAATGCGGATTTTCTTTTCAAGGAAGGAGCAGGCTTTACAAATTTCTGACTGTGCATGTTTGCGAAGTTTTCGTAAGCGATTAGGTAGTCAATGGTTTTCAAAGATTAGCCAAGGAAGTACAGACGCCAGCACATCAAGCTACCCGAAACTGTCAAATTTTCCTAATCAACTTTGATCCTTATGCTTTAGTGATAAAGTTGACAATCTATTAAATAAATTTGACAGATTGTAATAGCTTGATGTGCTGGCGTGAGGCGTCGTACTTAGGTACAACTCAAATCTAACTTAAAAAATACACGCTTTAGGTAGCTACGTCATCTGGGCCATTACTAACTATCTCATTATGATTTCAAATTAATTAGAGCTACATACGTGTTCGTCTCTTTTATAACTCCAAGATACTTTTATTTTTATCTATTTTGAAATTGGAATGTTCGAACACTCAGATCGTCGTCCGTGAACTTGAGTACGTTCTCATTACAAACGTAATTAGTGGAGCGGAAGTGACCCGTCAGAGATTGTCAGGTACCCTCATTTGACGCACAGAATTCATTAGGATGTTAAGATGTCATCGAGAAGGGACAGTAATTGCTTCATTATCGAGATTGGACATCAATTTTTATTGGAAGCATTTAATCGTAAAAACGACTAAGGTTTAGACGAAGATTAACTAAAACTAAACTAACTAACTAAGAGCAGTGGTGGCCAAGTGGTGACGGCCGCGACTTACGAGTTGTAGGTCGTAGGTTCGAACTCAGACCGGCGCTTTAATTTGTGTAAATTATATCATCACCACTGCTCTCAAAACGGTAATGGAAAACATCGTGAGGACACCGGCATGTCCTAGAACCAAAAATTCGAAGACATGTGACATCTACCAACCCGCACTGGGCCCGCGTGGTGGATTACGGCCCACTTCCTCTCACAGAGAGGCCCGTGTCCCAGCAGTGGGAATATTATAGGCTGATTATGTTATAAGTAGGTAAACTAAACTTTTTCATGAAAGATTGGATCACAATAGCAAATGTCATATTATATGAGAAATAGAAAAACGAGGAAATGCCTTTGCCGGTAATGGGTCAGTAGGTATGGGTTGAAAATAAAAAAGAAAAAAAATGCAAATAATTTGGTCTGGCAGGGACCCTTGGTAATTAGTCCATCTTAGCCACTCAAACCCATAGTCCAATAATTATATTTGTTTCCATAACCTGCAATAGTCCTACACCAACCGGGCGGTTGTCCTTGGGTGCACTTGCACAGTGCATAAAAGGATAAACGTTGGTTGGCGCCTCCTTCCATTTAAAATTGTCTTTTATATTTTGGGCCTCTGCAAGTTGGCTTCGGCCCCTCGATCGCCTTGCAAAGGATTGGGACCCCATGGTCCCGAGTTATGTTGACATAATTTAGCTAATAAGAGAAGTCTGTGTTACAATTATCTGACCTTAAATCTATTTATACTTTTGCTGTCACAAAATTACATAACACACACACTGAAAAAAAAAATCGGTAATACCAATCGATTTTTCGGTAATATTCACCGCTTTGGTCAGTAAAAATAGAGCCTATTGTCCAAAGAAGTATAACTAACTGAAAAAAAACAGTTGAGTTATAACAGTAGATTTTACTGTGCATCTGCAACTGTTTTTTGGTCGGCTATTCTTATTGTTTGTAAGACAGTAAATGATAAGACAGTAAGAAAAAACAGTAAAGGAAAATCAGAACAGACAGTAAAGAAAAACAGTAAAGAGTGTCTTCTTTACTGTTTTTTTTTTACTGTTTCTAACAGTAGGTTTAACTGAATCATGATAGTACCTATAATCGTCATGCAAACAGTTGATTTTACTGTATTCACACAGTACATACTACGTAGGACAACATGAATGAGTACTGTTTGATCAACGTAGTAGTAACCATGGAAAGCCAGTTATAAGTACTGTAAGCAACAGTAGCGGGTAATTTGTGCAGGACGTTAGCAGTTACTGTGCGATCCAGTAGAACTAACTGTAAGCGACCAGTTCTGTTCATTGTAAGTATGCATTAGTAGTAACGGTTTCCTCACAGTAACAGGCATGTAAATTCACAGTAAGGTATACTTTGGTTGCTCATTAAAATATACCTTGCTGTCCAGTTGGCAGTACCTTAGATATCAGTTATAATAATTGATAGTACACATTAATAACAACTGTTCCCTCTGTTATTTGTACAGTTGAGATACGTTACTAGTTACTGTGCGAAAACGGTAACTAATACTGACTGTCAGGTATCAGATACTGTGAGAATACTTTAAACGATACTGTGAGGTTTGCTAGTAGGAAATGTGGGCACATTAGGGTATACCGTGATTATCAGTTATAACAACTGTGTCTCCATTAAAAGTAACTGTGCCTTACAGGTTTAGGTACATGTTTCCACAGTAACATGCAGTGACCGCACATTACCTAGTACTGTGAGACTCAGTTACCATAACGTATTGTCACAGTACCGGGTACTATAGAAGCTATGTTGTAAGTACTGTAAGCGAACTTTATCCGGAACTGCTCATTCGCAGTGACAGGTACCTGTTACATCACAGTAATTACTGGGTACTCAACCCAGTAATTACTACTGTATATCGTAATGTTCAAACATTAAGCTAGACAGTAGTAATTACTGGGTTAAGTACCCAGTAATTACTGTGATGTAACAGGTACCTGTCACTGCGAATGAACAGTTCCAGATAAAGTTTGCTTACAGTACTCATTCGTAGTGACAGGTACTATTCATGATGATGTACCTGTAATTGCGAATGAACAGTTCCCAATGTCGTAATATTTAATATTACGATACAAAGTAGTAATTACTACTGTATATCGATATTATTAAACAATATCCAATGTATAGCATTATTTCAGTAGCAGTGTGGAATTTCAGTAAAAATGCAAAAACTCGTAAGAATTATATTTATTTTTTAAGATTATTATATTAGATTACAATTATCTATATTAAAAAATATGTAGGTAGGTACTATAAAAAAAAAGTATCAAAGCAAAAGAAAGAGGAAGAATGAAGAGAGGTGTGGTGGTGGTGAGGAGGAACACACCACACCTAAAAACCAAAATACTGTTTATCTCTCTTAATTTGACAGATAATATGATATGCTACATGATAATAATATTCATAATTTCAATATTTACCAACTAAATATGTAAGTATGCTTAAAATACATTAGTGCCTTTTGACAAAAAAGTATGAGTATCACATTTTAACTTACTTCCTACTTAAAATGTATTTAATATTTAAACTTAAATTATACATATATCCACAGCCTTGATAATATTTGGCATTTCATAAACAATATTGTCGACAATCACATACCTGGCTGAATTTTTTTTCCGAGGGCCTGCAACTATTATGTATGGCTGAATTATTAATCCTAGATGTAAGAACTTTTCCTGACGTATTTGCTGCTGTTCTTGAAGCTCTTGCTCTTCTTCAATATGAAGGATGAAGTTCTCGCGCAGTTCTACCGCTGACCTTCTCTTTTTCTTTATGTAAATAGGTCCGAGCAGATGCGGAATTAGCAGAAGAACCGCAAGATTGCTCGTCTCAGAATCTGGGTCTGAAAAATAAAAGAAATCATTTAGTACCTAAAGTAATTAAAAAAATATGTTCGAAAAATAGTTTTAAGTATTATTTTGTACTTGATTGACTCTTAACTGTGATACGAAAATAGCTGGAGTAATAAAATGTATTTATGGTTACAAATACGAGTAGGCACTTCCAATTTAACAAATCGAAAAATCCCCGCTGAATAGAAAATGGAAAGTGACATGATGTATAACCTAAAAGATAAAGGCGTAGTTTTCATATTTGTAATATACAGGTTGTTAGGTTATACGAGGGACACACACTTTGAGGGGAGTTAGTACTCATGAAAATGAGCAACTTTTACTATGGGGCCGAACCTGAAATCGCAAAAAAAATCTGCTGTTCAGTACATTTTAACGAGCTATGCAAACATAAATGTAGGAAACGGCTGATTTTTTTTTCGCGATTTCAGGGTTGTTCCCATATTAAAAGTTGTTCATTTTCATGAGTACTAACTCCCCTCAAAGTATGTCCCTCGTTTGACCTAACCTTCTGTATATTTAATTTTTTTAAATAAATTTTAGACTATTTTAAAACAAATTACATTATACCCGACTGCACTTTAAAATATGTAGTAACTGAAAAGTAATAAACAAGCTGTCAATTCTACAATATAAAATATTAATGTAAAATTTTGTGTGTGCATGTATATTTGTAACTTATTGTTATAATATAATATGTAACGAATTTTGATAGAATTTGATATGGACACAACTTAGACCTGTTGGATTGACACAGGCTACTTTTATTCCCAGTAAGCTCGATTAACACCGCGGGGCGCAGGTAGTCTAGTAATAAAATAAAAATTACACAAAAACAACTCACCACGAGAGAGTTGTTTCAACTCTGCCAGGTATGTGTTCTTTCTTGAGATCTTGTCAAATGCCGCAAGCAACTTTACTTTGAGCAGAGGGAATTTGTCATCGAATGCTGTTTCGTTTCCTGGGTACCAAGCATGAAAGTCGGCAAATAGCTGAAACCAAAATACTGTGATAATAGGAACCTATGGTAATATTGTACTAAGTTTTTCAAATTACCTATACTAATGTATAATTTTATGTAGTTCATGGCTCTCGGGGATCTTGATTAACTTAATCTTAATTTGTTCGGCCGATTTGGTTTAATGAGTCACCTCATTAACATAAAAACATAAGCAGACACAAACTTTTGCTTTTATAATATTAATTAATATGATAATAATACATACCAAGGTATAACCCCGAAAGCGTCGAATGCAGGGAAATTCCTGGATGTATGATTCTCTTTCATTTGATAAAATGCGTTTTAGTCGTTCCTTGTTAGTTTTGTCCCATTTTTCTGCACATGAACTGTAATCATGAACATTGCTTTTTAGCCATTCTATCATTTCCTGTATCTCCTGGCTAGTGTCGTCGTCATTGTCAGCAGCAATCAAGTCATCAAAAGAGTTGTAGACCTCTCGCTAGATGGTTTCAGTGGTAATATTTTTTCAAGTGAACGACGTGCCCGTGGTTCAAAGACTTTGTTGCGGCCATTGGGTTTCATAAAATAAATGCTGATATTTTCTTTTGGAAACACTTTCTCTGTAAGTAAAACAAGTACATAATTAAAAAATGGAAAGTAGGAGTCACTACATAATATATTATACTTATTGTCTATATATAATATGGTTTCACAAACTGATTTACTGATTTGGCATATCAAATGAACCTACGTACATTTGTGCTTGTAATTAATAAGTAATTTGAACTTACTTATTTCTTCTATCCAAGTAATATAATATGTTTCGGCTGATATGGGGGCCTTCGGATTTGCCCTAAGTGTGTGTGTAGCTATTTCTCAAACTAGTATACCTTACGGTTTTGTTCTCCCAATGGTTGTTGCCTTTCTTTTAGAAGCTGCAGGCCATCAGGAGTCTTTTCAAACAGCGTTGCGAGACTCTGAAAACAGGGAAGATTGTTAATATATGTATATGAGAGTGTACTCTTAGTAGTCTTAGACTTATAATGGACCTTATAAGGACCTAGTTTAGAATTAGTTTAGTCTTAGTTTAAACTTAATTCAATTTTAGTTTTAGACCGCCTCATTGGCCTAGTGTTTAGTTTAGTGTATTTATTGATAACGCAGCTAGTAATTAAACAAAATTATTAAAATTATATCCCAGTTGGGAGTTAGTTTGAAAGGCGTTTGACCTAAAGCTCCGCCCAAACACGAAAAATATTAGGTTGGTACAGGGCCACTATGAATAGTGTTAATTGATAGATAACTTACATCAAGACATAGGGGACATAGATTTGCATGACAACGAGGTGCTTGGTGATGATAATGCCGAACTGATTGGTGAATTTGTAAGTCCACCAACATTCTCTCCGTACACTTCCACAAGGTTCTCAAGATTGTCATAAATCTGTAAAAAAACATTTATGTTCACAAAAAATTGATGCCAAGGCGTGACTTTTACATAAATTATTGTGTGCTTACTTTACTACACCACTCAGTTACATAGGAATTTAGCTTGGAAGCATTTCCACTTCAGAAGCGCTCTTTTAAATTTGGCTTGTGGGCCAATAGCTGGTATTAGCTCCCGGATTTGCTCATCATCGAGCAAAGAAAGCGCCTCTAAGTCAACTTCATGTTCTGAAATAACAAAGATTTATAATTAAATTAATTACAGTCTTGCATACAGATACAGACAGCAGCACAGACAGCATTCTTAACACAGATTTTCATTAGCAAAATTTATTAGTATACTTTATTTTACGTTACGCACTCGACAGTCTACCTACTGTGCAGTCAGTAGCTCGCAACACATGTAAACAGTTTATGCCAGTCAAGCTACTGACCTGCACGAGTAGGTAGCTATACCTAGGTAGGTACACGATGCAAGCAGTTCTAACACGACTGCGTAGCGTACTTAAATGTAAGTACCTAGGTAAAGTATAAACCATAAAGCCATAGGTACATAACATAATAAACATAAAATCTTATTCAATTTGGCCCTAAAATTGGTAGGAACGTACTTTCAAAGTAGGTAGGTACATAAAACTTAGTTACTTACCAATAAATTTGTCGAGATATTTCTTAAAGCCCCACTCCTTTAATAAACATTCCATATCGTTCATGGAGCACGCACAGACTTGGTAAACTGCGTTGTCACTATTTGTTTGTTTAATATTTTTGTGATTTTTACACGATCATGCGAATCACGGCTACGCTACGCCACACAATCACACAACGGAAGCGAACTGATCAACTGACTGTTTGTTTGGTGGCGCGGCAGTCGAGTCCATAGATTATACAGTCTTATACAGTCTATTATTGGTATAGATAAGCCACTCTGCGTCCAAGGACGATACAAATTTTTCCCCACGTCCCAGAGATGGCGTTATGGAGCATGCTAGCTTCCATATGCATCCAGTAGATGGCGCTCTCAAGTAGGCTATACTACTTTTAAAATAAAATTTTAAGTTTAAGCGCTAAGAAATAATAACTTGATTTAAAAATACTTCTGATTAAGTTTACACTCGCGATCAAAAAGTATTCTAAATCAAGTTATTACTTCTTAACGCTGAATGGATACCTATAAAAGAAAAACAAAACATATTTTTCAAAATGTATTTCTTAACTTTTTTTTCTCTTATTACAATAATCAAATGCTTGCAATTTAACAAGGTCATTCCTATCAAAACTAGAAATCTTTCCATTTAATAATCTATTTACCCCGAGACACCAACTGTGTACAATCAATTTTATAGAGAGATCACAAATAAATTTAACTAAATCACATTTATGGCTATTACATGTTATAATATTAAAATCACATGCACAATCAATAAAAAAACGAATTTTATGAATCAAATATTTTGATTGAGGATTATCACGGAGGCATGCAACAATCATATAATAAATGTCATTCATTAAAGTTATAAAATTATCGTTTGGATGAAATAATGATTTCTTTGTATAATCAACTTCATAATTAAACGAATCTAAATCAATTTCTGATCTACACAAATCATTTAAACAAATATTACAATTCTTGAAAATTTTAGACTTAGATTTTTTAATCACATATCCCGTAACATATTTTTTTGATTCGGCATGCAATATAGAATCATTACTTCTAATTTCGTGCATTACATGAAGCAAAGAATCAACCTTACATGCAAAATCAGAGCTTTCAGAATCATGACGATTGGTTAAAATCAAGTGTGATAATGATTGCATACATGAATTATAATCTTCTTCACAATTTGCACCTGCAGAATGGGGTGAATTAAAATTATTAATAATCAACGTTTTAAATGCATTTATAAATTGATTACAATCAGGATTAACATTTCTAACTCCATTACTTCTAATACTACTAAAGAAATTTTCTAGAGGATCTTGATTAAAGTTTCTAGTTACTAAATTAACAACATTGTGATTTAATAATAAATACTGCCACATTTCTCTAAAAGTTTTAATATTGTGGATCCAATTTCTAATTGAAGGAATCGACTCATATTTTATCTGATCAATGTTATTTCTACGATAAATTGATTTAAACTTGATTGATTCTAAAATTGGGAGTAAATCAGCCCACAGTTGGAAGTGAGGGGAATTCCTTTTCACACAGCATTTATATATTTTTGAATCACCTTGATAGGAATGACCATTGAAAGAATCAAATAATTTATCAAATATTAACAAAAAATCAGCTGTATCTTGACACTCCTGTGGCAAAACTCCATGTTCTGAAAAAAAAAATACAATTATGTTCTTTATGATTTTTTTTTTGTTATAAGAAATTTTTAGTTACAGCTAAAATTAAGAGTCTTCCTCATGTCTCATCTTAGAAACTGCACTCAGTAATTTGATCAAAAACTACTCCAAGTTGGTCTACCAGGTTTTTTTTTCTACTTCAAGCAATTTCACATGTCTTTAAATATTATATTATCCTGAATATTCCGGAGTCCCGTGGTGGTCAATATATCGGACAAATTATCGTATGTCATAAAGTCCTGACAATTATGTTATTGTTAATAATAAAATTCACGGTCGCCAGTCGTAATAACCGGACGTATGTTTCCTTACACAAATATTAGTTTTTTGTTTAAAAATCGGCGCTGCTACACGATTTCGTCAACCAATGATTCAAATGTTGTATTGTTCCTGTATCCAATAAGCCAACGACCAAACTGACATTCGTTACATCTTGTGGTATAAATATGGCGGACTCAGGACGATATGCGTTAAATTGCCTCTTAATACTCCTATGTAGTATTGCGGAATTAAATAAAATGTAATAAAAGAACACCAGCCAAATGTTGGTATAAATTATTCTAAAGGAAATCTATTCACACTTACTTGATAAAAATCTCATTGCAGAAGACACTCTTTGACTGAAAACCTGAGCGGCTAATTTAACTTTCATTTTTTTAATTTTTTCTTTATCAACATGTCTCTCAGTTAATTTATTTACGAGACGAATTTCATCTTCGCCTACGTCCACAGCCATTAACATTTTTAAGTGTTCCCATTTTGCACACTTCTCCACCCCATTTTGTGTAAATTTAGCATCTTTAATCAAAAGATTATTTCTTACACCTTTAAGTAAATGGGGTGAATCAAATAATGGGAACACTTTAATGTTGTTTACCTCAAAACTTGTTTTATATTCCATAGGCTTCTGTTCAATGGCATATTTTTCTGCTGTTTCTTTTAATAAATCTTTTATTGTGGAAGTATTCGAAGAACACTGATCACAGATTGTGGCAACAATTCGCAGCCCTGTGTTGTTTATTTCCTCTATAATGTTCACTAAAAGTTCTTTTAAAACACTTTTTTTTGTGCTGTTTTGGCAAAATGTGAAAGAAATGGGTTGTTTTGTTTTACATTTAATCCCTTTAATCATAAAAACTAGCGCATGATCTGCAATATTATTGTTTTTATTAATGCCATTGTCTTCGAAGCCTATGATTTCATTTTGGGAAGCGTTATATACGAGACCAGGCGACAAAGACACTTCGTCAAATAATAAATTTACGAGTTTTTTATGTTCTGGCATGCGCCGAACCACATTTTTCAAATTTTCTAATATTTCTTTATTAATGCCTGGTCTCATCCTAAATGCCCCAAGTATTTTTTGTAAACAACGTTTTGAAGGTAACACAAACATTTTTTGTAAGAGTTTATAGGCTTTCGGACTCTGCTTCATAATTGTCAAGGACATAATTTTTTCTTCAGTAGTGTAGCGTCTCCCTCGTGGTTTCTTTTTCCACCTCATTTGCATTTTCATGAAAGTTTGTGCCGCATCAGGTAGTTTTTCAATATATTTCAACATTTTTTTGGACGTAGCCATTTTTTTAGCTAGGCGTATTTTTCTTGATTGCGATTTGCATTTCGCCCGTAGTTTCTGTAGCTTCTCCTTTAGCCTTACAATGGCCTTGTCCGTGGGTTTCATATAACTTGTTCGCTTAGGGTCTGTAATAAAAAATAATCGTTGTATCCAATGTTTACTACCTACAATCCTACTAATATTACAAATGGAAAGTTTGTGAGGATGAATGAATGTTTGCTACTACGCAAAAACTACTGAACAGATTTTGATGTAATTTGACACAGAGGTAGATTATAATTTATAGTCTGGAATAACACATATGATACTTTTTGATAGTCTAGAGCCTGAGAAAGGTAGGCTACTTTTTAATGCGAATAAAAATGCTGCCAAAAGTCATCGTTCCACGCGGACGAATCCGCGGGCACAGCTAGAACAATATAAAAATAATTACTCACGTGGAGGTACTGTGCGCGTTGAATTCGAGGAATCATCAACGGCTGTTGTTGGTGGTCTCTCTTCATTTGGCAGTGCAGTTGATGTCGAAGCTCCTTGTCCACCGAAAGCTGTAAATATATTATTATGAGAAAATTGATTCAATTTATACAATAATTACATATCACATGTAGTACTGATATTATTAGAATACATAATTTCCAGTAGTGAAAACCAAGTGGGGAGATTGTTACACTGCCAAATAGTTATTCAACAAATAGAGCTAGAACTAGCTTCATATTTTCTGACTGACCGACTTCTTGACAATTCAAAAGTGCCTGTAAATGGTTTAATTGAAATAAATGCTTTGAGTTTGAGAGAACATAAAATCTTAAAAAATATCTTAAACTATTTAAACAGTTTAAGATAACTTGAAGATTTTATGGTTGTGTGGTGTGGGTATATCATTATCACGCCTGTACGTGTATCGTACCAACATTTCTTTAGTTATGTTTTGCTGCCACATAATAGGGGGCTGTTATTGAGAATTGAAAAAAAAAAACTGGCCAAGTGCGAGACGGACTCTTACAAGAAGGGTTCTGTACCATTAACCGAACAAACATGTTTGTTGTATGGGAGACTCCTTTAATGTTTAATTTATTCTTGTTTTGTTGTTATAGCATAATTATAATACACATTCTGAGAAAAAATCAGCTGTCTCCCTATTATGGTTCATGCAACCGGTCGATACGGCCTGCTGACAGACATACACACAGCAATGGCTTAGTAATAGGGTCCCGTTGGTTACCGTTTGGGTACAGAACCCTAAAATGAAAGCTAATTGTGTGTGCAGTCAATTATGTATACACCTTATTTCTATGCCTTGTTTAGGATTCCTAAGCATAAGCCAGTCTGAGTTCACAAGACGTAGAATGTTATTGTCAGACAGATATCTATGAAAAATTGCATTGCTTGTCTAATAAAGACATAATAACAGTAAAACTCATAGCTCTATGATATGAATTTGATACTTACTTGGAGCCATTATATGTCTTAATTCTAAAGAGTCAATTCCAGATGTTGCTGGCAACCTCTCTTCATATGCCACTGATACAGCTGATGTTGAGGGCTGTTCTTCAGTATGACTCAAAGCTGTAGATATAAATGAGAAATGCTTAGTTATTTCAAAATAGAATAAATAATTTTATAGATGCAGTTCATTTTGTAAGCAAACATTTCTTATCTAGAAGTAAAAAAATCTATCAACAAAGCCAGCCAAGTGCGAGTCAGACTCACGCAAGGTTTCCGTACCATAAACTAAAAAAACATAATTATTTCTTATATTTAATTTTTACCATATTTTTTAATTTGTTTTATTTTTGGTTTATAGAGGTAACAGAAACACATTTGGTGAAAATATCAGATCTGAGACAAACAGACAGACAGAGTCGGACAGATGGATAGCGGAGGCTTAGTAATAGGGGCCTTCAGGTATGGGACCCTAGAGATATGCTGTTTGTTGGTAAGCGCTTCACTCAACAGTGACTCAACCAATCACTGTAAAAGTTCATAGCTCTAGTAAATGTTTCTATATTGAAAAGGTTTTTAGAGATTAAATGCTTCTTCTGCTAGATTAGATGCAGATGATATCAGTTAACAATGGGAAACTGCAGGCAGTTAACACAATAATAGCACATAATAGCACAATAATAATAGCACATATTTATATTTAAATAATTATTTATGTAGAATGGTATGTACTTACAAAATATATTCAACGTCGGTACTGCATTTTTGGTCAAGCGACGACTTGGTAAATGAAATTTCTCTTCAAAGTGCCTGTAGCATAACCGAACATTATTATAAATATATTCATTGCCTCGTGCTGAAGTTGCTGGACTGAGTATGGACTTCCATTGATCAAATTTGTCTGTATGTGGATAATCCCATTTAGGGTAACGGTGTAGGGGACCTGAAAATTAATATTCCTATTTGAGTGAATCCTTCATAAGTCAGAAATTGTAGATAAATTGTATTGTGATTACCTGCTACATTATAAAAATAGAAAAATATGTAGCTTGGTGCACAGCACATTAGAGCAAAAGTATTTTACAGATAGGTAAAAAACAGAATTACACTGATAGAATATAAAATTCCTAAATGAAATAAAGCTTACCATCAACCACACATCCAAAATAACACTTTAATTCGTTTGCTTTCGGCATTGTAAAAAGTTCACGTCCCAGGTCGCAAACAAAAACAAAGTCCGTGTAATGAAAAGCCAAGTTATCAGGTTTGCAAGTAATCTGTGTCACAGTAACAGGCCAGGTCGTATCGTAAGCAGGGTCGCAAAATCCGTTAGCACGCCAAGTCGTATAAAAAGCAAGGAAACACACAATAAATCAACGCAGAGAAAACTTGAAGAAAACCGAACAATGGCCGCCATCAAAAAGTTTTCCCCGACGAAGTACCTACAAAAAGTTGCCATTATATAAAAATATTTTCATTTCTCATTACCAATTTTTCAATAAATAACATTATGAAATAAATCAACACAATTAATAATTATCAAAATATCATAAATTTGTAGTTTAATCATCACATTCATTATTTCTATTTGTAGAAATTAATTAGTTTGTTACATATGTTCTTCTACTGCTGCCATCTAGCGACTAATTTTGTAAATTTTGTGGGAAATTGACTTCCACCAGCAAAAGAGGGCGCTTTTGTCATGTTTTTTTTGGAGTTTGAAAATTGTATAGAAGTTTCATGGCTCTGGTCGAGTCGCCGACGCGCGCGCATCGCATGTCGCGCTAGGGATGTGTATTTTCTAAACATTATCGATTCTATAATTATAAGAGCAAGGTAAAAATTTGGCGTGTTTTAAAACAACTACATGAATGATATGATTTTATTTCTGTAAGTAGGTTTGTACAAACACTTTTACACGTCAATCATATTTTTTTTAAAACTAGATGGGGTCGGCGTTTCCTAACTGACTATTCTGAGAAGAAAGACCGAAACAAACTCAGAAGTCACAGTCTCTTTTAAAGTCCAGACAAAATCTTGGTCAGATCGTGTAACTTACATAAAAACCGAATTCAAATTTCTATTGCACGATATCTAGTTAAAATTCGCGTCTAATTTAGTTTGATCACACATGGTACCTCTTGCTTACGCATGTTGCCACGGAAACCATAACACCAGTGATTGTGAAAATTATCATGATTGTGTAGATGATATTTGAGATACGTATAATACTAATAATAATAATACGTATAAATTCCTCAAAATCAACTTTTAGACAACAACAGAAGAATCATCAAAATCTATTGAGAATTGGCGAAGATTTATTATCTATTCATTATTTATAGGTACAATATTGATAGAATTTTCATAATCGGTCTTTAATTGACGGAGAAACCGACGAACATCTATAAAAAATACATACAGCCGAACATAGAACCTCTTTCTTTTTTAAAGTTGGTTAATTAAATAGGACTTAGTACTATGGACTGTTAAATAGATATAACAGTTGTTATTTCAATCACACTAATATGATAAAGCTATAATCGACATCGAAACTCGTGATGAGGTGAGGTGAGTACCTACCTACATCACTAAATCACGATGCAACGTGCGTCCACGCCCCGCGCCCCGCTCCCTTCCCAATCACGTAGACAGTTATTTTAAATGTTTTGCTATGAATATGATTTAATGCTAATGTTTTAAACATTTAAGGCGAAAGGCCATAAAAATACTTTTCTTTTGTTTAGGTACTTTAATTAGGCAGAGATGCGAAATTGCTCTTGTTACATAGGTAGGTATAAGAAAGAGTAGGGCCTGATATCTAAGTAAGTATATAGCCTTTAGAGGTACCTACCTAAAATGCCAAATATGTACTAACCTAGCAGAGTCTGATAAATCTAGAGATGCATCGGGTAGGCAGGTAAGTAATATCAGTGCTCCGCCGTCACTCGCGCTCTCTTTTAAGTTAGGTACCAGGTAATACCTATTACATAGGTACCTACTTACATATAGTTAGTTACGTACAGTTTTCTTACCCCCAATTTGCAAGCTGACAACAGCTACCTACCTAGTGGATTTTTATGCTGCAGTAGGTAGGTACTTAAAAATATAAAAACTATTTACAGCGTATTAGTAACCTAGGTACATGTCTTACCTAATGAAAAGGTATATCTGGGGTCTGGGGGCACGGGAGCGCCCCGCCAAGACGAGCCAAGCGAAGCGCAAGGGCACTACTACCTTTTCTCGAAGCACTTCGACGTATTTTTGAACCTTCATAACTTGGGTTTGGATTATACCAGATAATCAAAATTTTCAGGATATGATGTCAGTTGTTGACTTATTAAGTTTCAGTTGCATAGCTCTTATACTTTAGATTTTATTGATATCTAAAATACCCCGATTTCGTCACTGACTCACTGATTCACTGACTCACTGATGATCATCAATATTCTAAGGGTCTTTCTGAAGTCCTAGAAAGCTGAAATTTGGTATGTAAGCTAGTAATAGTACACAAACAACAAAAAACTCTGAAACTTGGAACTTTTACCCTCCAACCTCTTAAAATAGGGGATGGAAGTTTGTACGAGACTTCCGCAAATTTTGATGCTAGAGTTCTGAAAATTGATATAGGGACTCCTTGTTATAAATAATAAAATACGTATTTCAGGATTTTCAGTAAATACCTAAAGCCCCCAAAAAAATTTTTTTTTTTTCTTAGGCAACTTTCAAAAAGATGTGAAATCCCACCAAAAACATTTTCATGTAAAATGTTGCCAAGACGAGACCACATATGGCTCGCACTGTCAAAAAGTTATCAGATCTCATGTAGAGCCAAGCTTCTGACTCTACACGCGCTAACTTCACAAACTGTACACCTTAGTCAAAATATGTGGCTTGGCCGTTTCGCTACCATCGTAAGGTGAAAAATTTATTCACTGTTCATTACTTTTCTGTTATACAATAGTTCTTGTAGTAACGAAACGGCCAAGCCTCATATTTTGACTAAGGTGTAGAGTTTGTGAAGTTAGGGCGTGTAGAGTCAGAAGCTTGGCTCTACATGAGATCTTATAACTTTTTGTCAGTGCGAGCCTTAAGTGGTCTCGTCTTGGCAACATTTTACATTAAAAGGTTTTTGATGGGATTTCTAATACTTATACAAGAAGTAAGAATATTTTCTTTAATATAATAGGTATGGTTACATTAGGTATTGGTTTTGTAACAATATTTTGATTTAAAAGAGTGTCCATTGAGTTTCTCCTTCTCCATAGAGATCTACGCTAGGGAATGGGCAACCAGGGCAACTACAGTACCTACTTTCTCAAGTTATTATGCTTTGTTTTATTGTATTTTTTAACATTCAAAAGTATTTTACATTTAATGGTCAAATTGAAATAAATGCTTTTGAGTTTGAGTTTGATAGTAGGTTATTACCTATTAACTGTTTAGCTCCTTACTGTAAGCTATAAAATCTGTTCAGAAGCAGTAAAAATAATTGCTACGATATCAGTTAAGCCAGAAAACGGAAATACTTAAAAGAAACTGCTTGTTTCAGTAACTGTTAAATGTTCAAACAATAGATATTAACTGTTTAGCTCCTTACTGTATGCTACAGGAACTGTTCAGACGCAGTAAAAATAACTGCTACAATATCAGTAAAGCTTGAATACGGCAATACTTAAAAGAAACTGCTTGTATCAGTAACACTAAAATTTTCAAACAGTTGATTTTAACTGTTTAACTCTTTACTGTATGCTACAGGAACGGTTCAGAAGCAGTAAAAATAACTGCTACGATATCAGTAAAGCCTGAACACGGCAATACTTAAAAAAAACTGCTTGTATCAGTAACAGTTAAATGTTCAAACAGTTAATTTTAACTGTTTAGCTCCTTGCTGTATGCTACAGAAACTGTTCAGAAGCAGTAAAAATAACTGCTACGATATCAGTAAAGCCTGAACACGGCAATACTTAAAAAAACTGCTTGTATCAGTAACAGTTAAATGTTCAAACAGTTAATTTTAACTGTTTAGCTCCTTACTGTATGCTACAGAAACTGTTCAGAAGCAGTAAAAATAACTGCTACGATATCAGTAAAGTCTGAACACGGCAATACTTAAAAGAAACTGCTTGTATCAGTAACAGTTAAATGTTCAAACAGTTAATTTTAACAGTTTAGCTCCTTACTGTATGCTACAGGAACTGTTCAGAAGCAGTAAAAATAACTGCTACGATATCAGTAAAGCCTGAACACGGCAATACTTAAAAAAACTGCTTGTATCAGTAACAGTTAAATGTTCAAACAGTTAATTTTAACTGTTTAGCTCCTTACTGTATGCTACAGAAACTGCTCAGAAGCAGTAAATATAACTGCTACGATGTCAGTAAAGTCTGAACACGGCAATACTTAAAGGAAACTGCTTGTATCAGTAGACGTTAATGTTGAAACAGTTGATATTAACTGTTTAGCTCCTTACTGTATGCTACAGAAACTGTTCAGAAGCAGTAAAAATAACTGCCTACGATATCAGTAAAGCCTGAAAACGGCAATACTTAAAAGAAACTGCTTGTTTTTGTTACCGTTAATGTTTAAACAATTGAAATAACTGTTTAGCTCTTTTACTGTATGCTACAATAACTGTTCAGAAGCAGTAAAAATAACTGCTACGATATCAGTAAAGCTCTGAAAATGGCAATACTTGAAAGGAACTGTTTGTTTCAGTAAACTTTAATGTTCATCCAATTGAAATAACTGTTTAGCTCTTTACTGTTTTTGCCCATTTCAGTGCACGGTTAGTAATCAATTATTTTAACATAAAAATAAGTTTCCTGTACCGTTTTTTTTTTTACTGTACAACAACAGTAAAAAGTCACGTTTTATTTTTTTCAGTGCATAAGTAATTAAAATCTCATCATCCAATTTACACATTTAAATTATTATAAGTGGGTTCAAAAGCTAATCGCATTATCTGCCTTATTAGGAGAAATAAATGTGGGTTGATACGAGGACTTAATTAGGCTAACTTACTAGCTTTTGCCCGCGACATCGTCCGCGTGAAAATAGCTTGCTCCCCTGACCCACCCCGTCATATCGCATCGCCTGCCATTTGCTTTTAGTTCGTTTTCGCGTTCTTTTTTAATTTTTTCTAGGCTCCTAATAGCGTGATGTTAAATAGCCTATAGCTTCCTCAAGAATTGGGCTATCAAACGGAAAAATAATTTTTCATATCCGACTATCTATCTACTATCCGACCGATTCGGTAGTTCAAGAGATTAGTGCGTTCAAACAAACAAACTCTTCAGCTTTCTTAGGTACCTATAGAGATGTGTAAGCGAAGCATAGAAATAAAAGAAGAGACTACGAAATAGGAGTGAGTAGGTATAGAGTCCGTCCCATGAAAGAAGTCCCATGGCAATAAGTTGAACATTTTTTTATTATGAACATACTTTGGCAACATCCCTACAACAACACTCCTACCTCAGACACCTTTCTCTATTTAAAATTTTATTAACCAGAGCTTGTAATATGATTTTGAGATAACTATATTAGTAAAGATGTATGTCTCCGTCGCATGCCTGCCTTAGCGCCGCGTCTGCGAGACTTCTTTCGTGAAACTGCAGACTCTAGCTACTTACAGTTCGCGTCAAATAACTTTGCCGCTCTGAAGCTAGGCTCTTTCCTAGCCGTGCCAATCCGCGCCATGCGCGCTGCTGTTGTAAGTATTCATAATATTATGATTAACTACTGCGCAGTGGCTGGTTGCCTACTTCAGAGCGGCAAAGTTATTTGACGCGAACTGTACCTACCTAACGAAGACCACAGACTACTCTTCGATTTTCAAAAGCCAAATCAGAATACTTAAAAAATGGCGAAAAACGCTTCACAAACCAAATGAAAGCTCTTCCAAATTCAAATGCCAGCCTAGCTTCCATAGATAACAACGGTCATTTAAGAATAATTCGTAGCAATTGAATCCCCAATTAGAAATGTCAAATGAGCGAGAAAATCAAGGAAGCTTCATCCCACATAGCGGTCGCTAATTGAATATAATTCTACTTTTTCATAATTGCGTCTGTCTGTTGAAGATTTCTTGTCGTAATTTTACGACACGCCAATTGTAGCAATTGTTCTGTTAAAAATATAGCCCTCTGGATGTCCTGCTTAACGACCGGATAGAGACTAATTCATTGTCCACACCATCGTCAAATTAATGCTATTAGTCAATTTTGAAAGTTATTTTACTATTAGACATGGATTTAATCGCCATCTTGTTTATGAAGAATGCTCGTTGAACTCTTGTTGTCGTGATGTTGCATGACATCATTACTTCATGCTGTTGTGAAATAAGTAACTTTAAAATTGTACTATTTTGTACTTTTACATTGTCATTAAACCTGTGTGGTACCTACTAATATTTAATAAAGTATATGCCAGATAATCCATCAATTAGTTTAACTCGCACATTCCACGTGTTTACATAAATTAATCAGATACAATTACGCAATCAAAGATATTTATTTCATTGCCAGTGGACCACTTTAGTCCATTTTTATCTAACGCTAACAATTACATATATACACCCTTTAGAGTCTCGAGCAGCATAATGCATTAGAAGACACATAATATTATGGAAATAAATGTAAATGACGATCAATAAACGTTTTATTTGGTAGTTCATTCATTGATCGTGATAAAGTATATGAATGAAAAGCACCGGCCCGCCCACACCCACTCACCCAGTTGTAAAAGTTAAGTGTATGCGGGATTTTATGTCATATACTACGTAACACAACATGAGGCAACCGTTTAGGGACACATTTCGTAAATATCTTTAATGACAACGACGTCTTACACCAGCAAATACTTATAATAAACAAAACGATATGGCTTGAATTAAGGGCAAATTACTTATTTAAATCAAGCATAACGAATACTGTATTATTTAAATGAAGTAGGTACCTATTGGGACAGATACATGTCTCCGAGCCAGTCAATATGCAAAGTAGTTTGATCGAATAGTTGAATTGAATACCAGACAGTATTTCATTTATAAGTGAATTTATTGGAGCAGATACACCCAATGTTATTATTGGCAGCTCTGTCCAACGAAGCCGAAATATTACAGATTGCAAACTAAATAGAAATGTGTCCACTGAAGGGAAATAGGAAATATTTTCAGGTGACATTACCGAGCTGTAGGTATTGTCATTGTGTTAGCAATAACTGACGGCGCTTTCAGAAATAAATTTTGCGTCACTGAAGCTCTTAGCAGTAAATACAGGCAGGAATATTTGCAAAGCTTTTATACTAACGAATGCATCAAAGAGCGTCGAGTTTTTAGGAATTTGTTACACGTAGCCTAGAAGTGATTTTGAACATCTAAACATTATTATAAAGATAACATTTTTTGTTTTTTGTGGATTTGGATGACATTCGGCACATGGGTAGACCATGACCTGGAGAAGGATATAGGTATCTATACTTTACATAGGATTCTATTTATAACATTATTTTTAGTATATGCGATACCCGAAACACGTGTCTAGTATTTTTATGTAAAGAATCTATGTACAAAATTTCAAAACTGTATCATGAAAAATCACAAAGTTATAAGCTTGTTATGTTACCTGTTTGTCCGTACAAAAACATGCTCACCCGCGTCGCTCGCGCCCGCCGCGCCGACTTGTGCTCATTGATAGTACCTAGGTACCTAACCGTTCGGCGCGGAGATTGGATAGGTAACCTACTTAGTGTCGCTCGGTGTCCAACTTTTAACCTTTTTTAAATATTTTTGGGACAAAATATAACATGGGGTAAAAATTATTGGAATCGATTTAGTTACTTATTCTGAACAAACTTTATTCAGGTTTCGCCTTACTAAAAATAACGTTGTATAAGATGGATAGGATTTATTTTCGTGGAATATACTTTTCATCCTGGATCGCATACGAAGTCGCGGGTAACAGCTAGTCATAAATCAAATTAGTAACGAACGTAATTACTAACATAAAAAAAAAAAATGCCAAGATCGTTAATCGTTTCATACAAATTAATGTCTGTGATTGATTCTCGCGGCAGCTGCAGTGACTCCTTGCGCCACTTGAGGCAAGATCCAGTTTTTGTACCAGCTCGCCTCTCATCCACCGACTCACTGTTGTATTCCTAATTGAGCTGTCAATAGGCGACCGTCCTTGACGCGCTCTTCATGAACTCTCCACGGTAGCTCGTCAAGTCAAACCCGTAGACAATTATATTTTTTATATTTATGGGTAGGTATATACTAGCTGTGCCAGCGACTTCTAAAACAAATAGGATTTCATGGGTTTTAATTTTTTTTGCGCGGTACCCTATTTCTTTTTCTAAAATAAAAATAAGCCTAAACAGTAACTTAGGCTTATTTTTATTTTAGAAATGATTTTACGCCAGCTGACGATATAAAGTACTAATAATAACATCAGCTATCTGCCAGTGAAAGTCCCGTAAAATCTGTGCAGCCGTTTCGGAGATTAGCTGGAACTGGAACAAACAGACACACACACAGCCAGACTGAAAGACAAAAATTTAAAAATCATTTATTCTTTTAAGTACTTACCGTAATTTACTTTCACACGCATTTAGTAAAAAGCTGTTATTTTGACATTACAAACACACTTTAATTTTATTTATTTGTATAGATTTGGAATCACTTACCAACTCACGCAGAGAACTCGTTATTTTATAAATGGAACTGTCAACTAAGCGAACGGAAATACGTTTCACGCTACGTTACAAGAGAAAATTACAAATCACGATATGACTTTAACGAGATATTAATTATGATTAAGACCATTATTCATATTGCTTAGTTGCAAAATAGCGTGACGTGTTTATTGATTAATACAATAACAATTATCCCTATTATACTGATAATATTTCATAACGACTACAAAGTACATGTTGTCACGATAAAATTTATATTGGTTAACGAAACATTATTCAAATGGTCGGTGTTGTCAAAGGCGTGTAAATAATTCAACGATTTATAGTCGCTGCGCCCACGCAGGTCACGGCACGCAATCACATGCAACTTACACCTTTGGGCGGCGTACGGTCTGAAGCATAGGCTGGAGAGAATTGAAATAGTAAAGTTGCATCAATTAGGCACTTTAAATGAAAACTACTATAAATTGAATTTATACAAACTGCTTGTTAATGTTCTGTGCGAAATCATTCAGGAATATCGCAGTAGTTTTTCCGGATTACAATAACTTTTATACTGCTTGGGAAAAATACGTAAAGTACTTATCACGCGTTTCCGTTTTCCTACTAATGTAACCAACATAATATCTTGAAATCATTAAATAAAATACAAGAAACCGTATCGCTGTCGCTTATGTAATGTACCACCTCGTTACCCGCCTACAGTAGCGCAACCGACGGACAAATCGGACGGCACTTCCGCTCCGCCTCTCATAAACGCGGAGCCATCCGTGGGCGAGGCACGTGGCTCGTGGCTAGTCGCCTAGCCAACTAGCCGCCTCGCCTTGAAGCCATTCATAAACAGTTTGTCAATGAAAGCCCATCGGCTCATCAATAAACGTATTATCGTAATGTGATTCCTACGACATCGACTATTTTTCTCTTTATAAAACGCGTTTCCGAACGTAATAAAATGGAGAAAGGCAATTTACCTATGTTTGCTTTTCTTGTCTTTTTTACGTTTTTACGCGGCGAACAATAAAGAAGGCTAGACGGTTTTATAGAGATTTTACTTGAATTAATTGTGTTTTAATTTAAATTAAGTACTTCAGCGACAAATAAAGCAAAAATAATGTAATTCAAAATATTTCTCGTAAATGTTGTTGTTCCCCTGTTTCCTTGCGCGTTTAATTCTTTGTAAGACTGATGGATCAGGCTGAGGCATGATGACATGAAATGGAAATTGATTTTCCGGATCCCTAATCTATGGGATAATCATAAGTCATTTGGATGTATAGTAAGTAAATCTTGACATTTTTGCAACCAGTGCATGTCGAGAAAAAAAGGTTACATTAGGTATCACTCGTTGTGAAACCTTTTTTTAGAAAACCATGAAATCCTGGCAAGTAGGCTCGAAAGTTTTTGAAATAGCCGCCATAAGGTTGAAAAAAAAACTATAGTTTTTTTTTTTAAATGGCTTGTCTTTATTTTTTTGTCATGATACGGCCAGTTTACTTTCATTATTTCAAAAGTAAAGAGGTAGGTACTGGAAAAGAGTTCTATAGCATCTATATAGTCTTCGTGAAATGAAAATTTGAATGTTGAATACCTATCCGTAACATTGAATAATTTCAACAATATTATGTTGTCAAAGAATTTTGATATATTTATAAACTAATATTACAGAGAAAAAATATTTGATTTTTTGTATGTTAAGTATTTGTTACGCTTTCAGCTAAAACACCTGAATGGATTTGGATGAAATTGGGCACATGGGTAGACCATAACCTGGATTACGACATAGGATACTTTTTATCTCGATGTTTCCACGTGATCAAGAGTGAAACCGCTAGGCGCTGCTAGTATTACATACAAAAAGAAGACTATCAAGTAGTCTTACAGGAAAGTCATTAGTCAAAATAGAATCAAAGCGAACAGAAATATTTGGAAAGTTACTTTGAAGTTTCTATAAACGCAGACCATGAGCACCATTCGTCCATCCGACAGTCGGATGAGACATAATTAAACCAATAGTTTATCGTGTTTGTTTTATATACAAGCGCCATTTTGTAAGACGAGGAAGATCGGATAAATTATGCTGTCGCGACTAAACACTTTAAATATAACTAAACTCATCTATATTATTCAAATGATTCCTGTAATTAAAATACATATTTTATACCTTATTGATCATCGGCTACAATGGTAACGCCCGCTGATACCTATAAAATAAAAATAATAAAATAAAATAGCCTTTTATTTCTTGCTGTTTGAATTAAAAATATAGGTAAGTACTGCATGCAATCCTAATTATACATTTAAATTCATAATAATTATAAAGTTGTTTTAATTTTTTCATTACAATGACTATTTTATAATTTTCACAATAAAAAGTAAATAAATTAAATTAAATAATTATTTTAGAGATTATTTTATACCTATAAATACAAGATAACAAGTTATCTTAGCATAGGTATTGGCTGCAACTCTACAACTTTACTTACCTTGGGCCTATTTTTATTATAAATCATATTTTTTACTTGAAGGTGCAAATAAACTATAAATAAATATGACTCCTAGGCACATTGTAAGTACATATGATGGTACGGAACCCTCAGTGCGCGAGTCCGACTCGCTCTTGCCCGGTTTTTTCTTCCCTAACGTGGACGTCCACGATAATATCGTCACGTTAGAAATTATAAAACGCCCTTGATACTTAGGAATTCTCATATAATACCAGCGCGGCAGCGTGGTAATTGCGTAACACACTAACAGTAGCAATGGCTTTCATTTTGACAGCTCAACAACATTCATTGCGATAGTTACGTTGTTGAGCAGACAAATTTTTCGAACATATGAAGCAATGGATTAGCAATATCCTTCAAAATGAGGTCCAGGTTGTGATTGATACTGCGTTGCGAAAGTGCAGACTTTGAATACGAGTAGGTAGGATCACGAAATAAAATACTATAGATTGCTAACTGACACAAACATTTTAGAATTCTTCACACCCTCATAATAGTCAGCAGACTAATTCAATGATTTTGGCGTGTCCCGCCTATAAGTAAAAAGCTAGTCAATTAAGTCTCTATTACCGTAGCGAATGGTTGTATTGGCCTGCAGCACTTAGATCATTATTATGTCACCCCTATTAATCAGAGGAGAATATTTTAAAAGACCGTTTGTTAATTGCACCTATGTATTAGTTTTCATGTTCCACTAGCGACCGGGGCTTCAGTTTTTAGACTTGACAAGAGGGCGAGATTTTTTTAGGTGTACATAAATTTTCCGGATTAAATTATCTAAATTATGGTGCAGAAGACGCGGTTACACAGACAGACACGAAAAGCAGCTTTAATTTATAATGTGTACTAGCTTCCGCCCGCGGCTTCGCCTGCGAGGTATGTCGATAAAAACGGTCCTATGTCCTTCCCCGGGATGCAATCTATCTCTCTGCCAAATTTTATCGAAATTCGTTCAGTGGTTTAGGCGTGAAAAGGTAACATACAGACAGACAGAGTTACTTTCGAATTTATAATATTAGTATGGATGGATATAGAATATGCACTCCCCCCAGAACTTCCCGAGGAGCCCCCAAGTTCATATTACCCCTATTGAATGACTATTTCATGAAATCGTGACATTTGAGGCCAATTCTAACTTAAGGAGTTGTACCTATTGCTGATTCTAATGATTACAATAATTCTGTAAAGTCATAGGTATTTGTTACGGACGCGAATTATATTTCAATCAACACACAACTTGACACTTACCTGCAAATTGCAAAAAACGTAAGTAAAGAATTTCGCGGGTTACTAGCGCCTCCTAGCATCGTTTACACCGTGCAAGTAGCTTGCACGGACAAGATGAGGTCTAGACTTCTTAGCCGGAGGAGACACAGTGGTACTTGAACCCAAATGAACTCACCCGTGTATTTCACAGGTAAGCATTTATCCTTAGACCTATCCCACGATTGTTATCCTAACTAGAAGTCATGACACATTGGAAAATGCTTTACGTAAGTAGGCTCAGATTTGTTTGAAAGTGGCAATTCCGGGATCAATAGTACCTACAGAGTGCGTGGGAATTCAAATTCCCTGCATACTAACATCTGCCTAGCCTTTTCCCAACTATGTTGGGGTCGGCTTCCAGTCTAACCGGATGCAGCTGAATACCAGTATTTTACATGGAGCGACTGCCTATCTGACCTCCAGAACCCAGTTACTCGGTAATACGATACCCCTTAGTAAGACTGGTTGTTAGACTTTCGGGCTCCTGACGACCCGTAACGACTGTCAAAGACCAACAAATGACAGCCGGGACCAAAGGCTTAACGTGCTTTCCGAGGCACGGAAGGGTCACGGTATGTAAAGAAAAAAATCCCTGCTAGAAAGAAATGATCTAAGATTTATACGATTGTTCCAAATTGAGTGCCTTGTTGACTGCAAGCGTGGAGACCTTCTCGATCACTGGATTGGGCAAAGTTTTTTCTAGAAATTCTATGGCCCGAAGTCTAGTTTTGCCAATAGGTATTACATAAGACTTAAACATAACTATAGCGAAATGTGGGTGTTCTAAAAAGCTCTGCACGTCTGTTCGAAGAATACCTTTTTTTTTTGTTTTTCGCGGGGAAACCTTCAAAATCCACTCGCGGGGATGGGAGGTCGGGGAGTGTGGGATTTTTACCTTACTAAAACCACCTCTTAAAAGACCAATTCTGAAACCCCCCCGTGCAACGCCTGTAAGGCACATCCCTGCTGGGGAGACTGTAAAGGGGCCTCCCTTGAGCCTCGCTCGAAGAATTCCTACTTATACTTACGGTACTTTTGATTATAAAGGCTACTGCCTTATAATCAAAAGTACCATATTTAGACATACATATTTAGAGAGTTATTCCGGTCTGATACCTTGAACCCCCCGTAACCCCCCCCCCCCCCCCTCCTCGATCCCCTACTTGTTCGTCTTCTGATTAATCTCTGTCCTAACCACTATAAACTTATAACTACTTACTTTATAAATATTTCATGCTGACTGTGCTCTATATATTGCAAAATAAATCTTAGAATTATATTGATAATGCATAACAACTTGAAGGGCCGGTCTGACATAATAAATAACACTTAAAATCTATTATCAGTGTCTCGGGGTCCATAAATTACTGCCAGGCTGGTGGTGATATGATTAATGGCAATCTATACGAAATGAATCAACGATGGCAATTATATAAGCAGTTCTGTGTCAAATAGTCCGCCCACGGGTTTGTATGCTGTCTGTGTTGTCGAAACTGTGTTTGTTTATGTTTTTAACACAATCAATGACATATTTTAAGTAGGTAAATAAATTGGTATGCAAATTGACACCCTACGTCAATTTGTCGTGTTATCATAGCCAGTAGCCATTTCGTACAACTGCTAAAGAACGACCATACCTCGAGAGTGATGATTATACAGACAATTTAAGTTGGTAGTAACTTTGCATAACAATTAATTTCCTTAGCATAGCATAAGCATAATCAGCCTTTAATGTTCCCACCGCTGGGACACAGGCCTCCTCTGTGACAGGGAGTGGGTCGTAATCCACCACGCGGGCCCAGTGCCGGCTGGTAGATATCACATGTCTTCGGATTTTTGGTTGTAGGACATGCCAGTTTCCTCACGATGTTTTCCTTCACCGTTTGAGAGCAGTGGTAATGAAATAATTTCCACAAAGTAAAGCGCCTGTCAGGGCCCGAACCTACGACCTACAACTCGTAAGTGGCCGTTTCCACTGGTCTGCACTGCATTAATTTCCTTTCAAATACAAAAACCTTTTGTATACTTACTTACCTAAATAATTTCCACCCATGTTTTTTATCAAACACCTAATATTAGGTAATTATCTAATGAATACCTACTGACGCATGACGGCACAGCTTAAAAAATAATATCTAAGAATAACTATTACGTAGCCTAAAATAACTCAGTATTATTTTGGACCCACCATGATAAATAAGAGATCCATTATCGAAATTAAACTTCTGACGTCCAATTTCCTCCAACAAGATAGTATTTATTTATAGAAAACCGCTTTCCAATTTGCTATCCTATTGTCATAACATTTTCATAAACATTGACAAACCTACACAGTCGATAAACAATAAATTAGTACCCACGTAAGTGATTCTTTTTGCTTGTGTCTACCTTATATTATTATATGAGAATAAACAACTGTTAAATGTAATATATAAAATTCTCGTGTCACAGTGTTTGTAACCAAACTCCTCCGAAACGGCTTGACCGATTCTTATGCAATTTTTTGTGTTTATTCAGTAGGTCTGGGAATAGGACGTCAACTATTTTTCATACCCCTAAGCAATAAGGGATGGTCCACCCCAAAATGTTTATTTTTATTTTTGGACACAATTTTTTATTTTTATATGATTAAATTAGGCATTAAAAATTACATGCAACCCTAAATTTTCACCCTTCTACCACCAACCCCTATTTTTAATAGTCTACATATTATTATAAGTACAGGGTTATTGGTAAAACATTAACAACCTCTTATGAGGCCATTACTCATCATTATGAACAACTTTTACTATGGGACCAAACCTGAAATCGCGAAAAAAAAATCAGCTGTTTCCTACATTTTGAGGAGTTATACGAACAAAAAAATTAAATGACGTTTGTTAGTCTCACTAAAACTCGAGAATGGCTGGACCGATTTGGCTAATTTTGGTTTTGAAATATTTGTAGAAGTCCATGAAAGGTTTAAAAGGTGAGAAAACATGAAGAAGTTATAAGGAAAATAGTAAAAGCAACAATTTTATTATCCCATACAAACTGTTCGTAGGTACCTGTCAAACAGGGTGCGTTCAGTAATAGGAAATATAATGATTATGTGAAGTAGGTTAACAATTGTTAATTAGTTTACTAGCGGGTTAAATACTGTTTAAAGTTAAGTAATTATTTATTTATTTAACCATACATTTTTGACGTTTAAACGTTTCTCTTTATGCAACGTTTTTTTTATAAATCTTTAACAAAAGCTTTTTCAACACACTTGCTCGTAAAGTGGCTCTTATTGAACCGCTTTAAGGTCCATAATGGAGTGTATTACGAACGCGTGCTTTTTCTTTACTTTAATCCACATGTTCTGTAATACCACAGATAACTATTTACTAGTCGGAGACGCGCGCTTTTTTAATCTCATCAAACCCTGCGTTCCGAATTGGGAAATAATCGATGTGTTCCGAATTGGGAAATAACCGAATTACCGTGAGCGCGATAACGATAACGATGTCCCGTGAATCGTCATAGATGACGTCATGACATTCGCCATCTTGCGATAATGCTGACCATGCCCTAGAATAATATCACCGTGAGCGCTGTCAAAAATGACAGTGTGTGTATGAGGTTGTGTCAGTGTGTGTTTTGTTTTGAGTTGCATCATCTTTAAATTAAACTAACGTGGCATTTTTGAAATTGTGCTTCTGGCTGACAGTCGCCACCTAACCAAAGAAGAAGAACTGAAGAAGAAATGTGGTGTTTATACAAAGAAATACTGTAATAATATCTTTTTTACATTGTGTAAGCACTGTCATGTGAGCGCGTTCACGAGTGTTCCGAATTGTTGCCAGCTCTCAGCAGTCATAATACTAATATCTAAATCGGAACGCATGTGAGATGATGCATGGACGTAATATTACGTCCATGGAGATGATGTGAGCGCTGTGATGTGAGCGATTATAGCTAATTCGGAAAGCGCCCAAAGAGACTTCATGCCGAAAGAAAAAATCCGCGGGCTATATTTCAATTTTTTTTAAATAGTCTGTATTGTCCTTGGTCGCAAAATGAACTCGCAGGGGACCACAGACAATTTAAGGTGAATGCGCAGTGGTAGACCGCGAAATTCTTAGGTTTTTTGCAATTTTCAGGTTTGTGTTTATTATATTTTTTCTATAGGCTGTATCGGTTTTGTCTGTGCCATAGATTAATATATTTAAAATGAGTCAATGTTGCGCGCGCATCGCTAGTGCTGGCTAGCACGGCGCGCGGGAAAACAAAACCAGCGCGCCATTTTCCATACAAGTTAATATTTAACAATACAAGTCTGTTTTTTTTCCTCGCAAGTGTGTTGAAAAACGTCGTATGAAACGCGTGTGCATTAATCAATATACACTCGGCTTTCTTATCGCTCTCGCCTGCGGCTCGCGCGATAATATCGCCTCGTGCATAATGATCAACATAGCACACATGTATCATAATATAGGTACTATTCCGTGTCAGTTTTTTTTTATACAACATAAAAGAACTCTACCGCAATGGACCGCCTTTTTATTTTTTCACTTTTTGTTTGTTTTTAATTTAGAAGTTTCAAGTATTTTATATTATATCCTACTAGCTGCTAATTGTCGATCCCGTGGGAATACCGGGATAAAACGTAGCCTATATGTTAATCCAGGGTATCAGCTACCTCCATACAAAATTTTACCAAAATTGGTCCAGCCGTTTGAGCGTGAAGAAGTAACAAACATGTAAACACACACACATACTCACAAACTTTCGCCTTTATAATATTATTAGTGTGATTTGGAATGTCTTCATTAACAAATTCTTTATTTAACTTATTCTTTATTTAGCTTTTCTATACACGATAGCTTCGCAAAGCTGTGTATACTCGCGTGCCAACCACCAGTTTGGGGTCTTCGACGAGCTTTGGCCGTGAATGGCGCTCTAACTTAGCTAGATAACGTGCAGTTTACCGAGACATGACACGACATGAGCCTGTGCCATGGACTCGTGTCGCTACCCTGCTAGTAGCCACTACTAGTAGCTAAGTAGTTGTAATATACCCAGGCCTGGACTTGGAGGCCCAGGGCCCCTAGGCACTTTACATTTTAGCCTCGTATCCTGAAGCCAGTTGCTATTTTAAATAAAACCCAGTAGTAACCCACAGAAAATATAATTTTTATCTGACTTTAATTATCACACTAATATTATAAAGGCGAAAGTTTGTGAGTGTGTGTGTGTTTGTTACTTCTTCACGCGCAAACGGCTGAACAAATTTTGATAAAATTTGGTATTGCGGGTGAAACCGCGGGGCGCAGCTAGTTTACTATAAATACATATAAAAAAATTATGGAGTATATGCTATGTATGTCACCATATTTACTTCAACGGTCGCCCGGTCGTCATAAATCGATGTTTCTAAACCAATAAGATTTTTTCCTCGTACTTATTCATTAACACTTAAGTTATCTACTTGAACCAACTACAATATTTATTTTAAATAAACATCAATAAAGTTTTTGAAAAGTTGTATAATTTTAAACGATTAGGTGTAATATCAATCGTCTAGTTTTCAGTAGATAGGTGTAGGGTATGTAAGAATGTGATAACGCGAAACTTTGATGGTTAATAAAAGATAATTGATTTAATGAGTTTCAAATAACGTTTAAGCTCTATGTCGGCATCGACTTAATAAGTTAATACCAGTATTTACACAGACAATTCTACTAAAAGCTTCCCACCATGTTCAGCGAGCTAAACAATCCGCTAAAGGACCGTTACGACTCGGAACCACAAACAATACAGACCGCATTACGTAAGTACCAAAGTGCTTATCAATCAGCTGTCAAATCCTACAAACTCGACGGTGAAATACCTCGTTTGTCTAGGCTAACGTAATTACTAGCGAGCTGGCTGGTCGCGGCGGCAACCAGATTAAGGTTGCCGACAACTAAATGAAATTCCAGCTTCGAGCGTGACCCGCGGTTGACACGGGCCCTGTCTAACTATGTAGGTATGTACCTTTTGAATCGATTCCAGCTCAGCTTAGGACATGTTTATTTTGTAATCGGGACGTTAGAAAGGTGTTGGGAATAAGGCCTGAAAAGTTTAAAAAGGTTGGGAAATCTGTAATAAAAAAAAAGTTTCTGTTTAGTATAAATTATAACTTGTGTGGGTACCAACAGTCAAACGGGGAAGCTTTCCAAATCTCAAGCTTTCCAAAAGTATGGTGTGTAAAATAAATCTATCGTGGCTAAATATTTATAATTTTTGGAACTTATGAATGAAGAAACACACATATTATAACATAGCACCACGGCTCATCATCTGCCTAGCCTTTTCCGAACCGTGTTGTGGTCGGTTTGCAGTCTCATCGGATGCAGCTGAATACCAGTATTTTACGTAACACCTCTTTTTAACAAAAGTGTTAAGCGGAGGTGTAGGTACCCATAGCACACCCACACACATCAGTGCAAGTGATAACATTTTGACGTTCTCAGCGCCTTAATATGTCGTAGCAGTAAGGGCGGTTTTCGTAATGCAAATTACCACTGATGTGCGTCTGCCTGTACAAATTAACAGACATTCAATCCATACTATATAATATAATATTATAAATGCGAAAGTGTCTGTCTGTATGTTACCTCTTCACGCTTAAACCGCTGAACCGTTTTAGATGAAATTTGGTATAGAGATAGTTTGAATCCCGGGAAAGGACATAGGATAATTTTTATCCCGATATTCTCATGGGATCGACACTTATGCGGGTGAAACCGCGGGGCGCAGCTAGAAATACATAAAGTACACGACATACACAACTTCCTCTGTAGCTCCCACTAATGTAAGGTAAGGGTGCTTACATAAACGTGTGTACTTAAGTACAACGATAAAAGGAGAGTATTGTTGTAAAAAGCCTTAAAGTGCTGCACACTTTACGGTTTTTATGGGCGACCTGATACCATGCACAATTTCAACCTTATAATAATATTTATGTGGTTCATTAACTTTATGTAAGTACTCGCCCGTGACTTCGTCTGTGTGAAATTTCTTGCTCCCCCGCCCCACCCCGTCGCATCGTATCAGTGCCCGCGCTATACTTCGTTTTCGCTTGGCGTTCTTTCTGACTTTTTTTCTTTTAAGGGTCCTAGCGATAAGTTAATAACCTATAGCCTTCCTCAAAAACAGGGCTGTCAAATGCAAAAATAATGTTTCAAATTCGACCATAGTTTCAGAGATTAGCGTGTTCAAACAAACAAAGTCTTCAATTTTATTAATAGCAGATATAGATGACTGCCTCGTTGGTTTAGTGGTGCTGATGCTGAGCATATGGCCCTGGGTTTGAATCCCGGGTCGGGCAATTTTTTTTTGTGTTTTTCTGTAGCTGCCCGGAGTCTGGATTTGTGGCCGGTTGATGGCAATAGGCTCGCCCCTTTTACATAACTGGCGAAATGTGGGTGTACTATATCTATAAGACGCCAGCACATCAATCTAATACAATCTGTCAAATTTCTTTAATAGATTTTCAACTTTATCGCTAAAGTAGGTATAAGGGTCAAAATCGATTGGGAAAATTTTACAGTTTCGGGTAGATTGATGTGCTGGCGTCTATACACCTCTGCCTAACCCTTTGGGGATTACAGGTGGTTTTATGTTATAAATATAAGCCTATGTTGTAAATTCTAAGTACTTACCTAGAGTCTATTCAAATGTATGTTTCCAATTGTTTTTATTTCAAGTTAAACAGATATCAACTTTATTTTAGTAGGAATGAAGTTAATTTCAGAGTGACTAGCACTATTTAAAAAGTTATAAAAATGTTTGAAGTTGTAGCGTATACCTACTGAACTTTATTGTGTAGGAATTAAAGTTATTTTTACAAATACGCATATTTGTTTACATGTTTGGAAAATAAATCGCGAACGGTGATTAGGTATTGTCACTTTGACGTATTACAAGAGTAATGAGTAGGATTCACGTTTCGTTCAGAGGTATTTTAGATATTCAGGTCAAATCACCTCAAAATTTACAACATGCATGAGACAATGCCTTAACTTATGTAAACTGCAACTTAGGCTAATATTTAGGGCCTGAATATAACAATAGAATTCCTACAACATTGCGTTACCTAATAAATTGTAATTTTCATGACGCTAACATTGTCGCCGTAAACATATTAAATTCCTAAGTGTTGGTTGACGTTGACGTTGGTAACTAGGTACCTACATAGAGAGGAAAGCTCTTTAAAAGATAATTTGATTGTTTGGGACTGTCGGAAGTTGCGTCACTTCGAACTTTATAGAAATGTTACTCAAGGGGGATGATGGTAGGTACTTATGGGAGATACGGTAGGTAGCCCGCGAAAAATTTTTTTTTCCTTTTATTCAATTTGCAGGTCAGTGTCAGGTTGTATGTTGATTAAAACAAGTATTATGACTTTACAGAATTATAGGTAATCATTAAAATCAATAAAGCCCTCTTAATTCATGTAATCCTATTGATTGAAATTTAACGAAATCTTAGTCATTCAATAGGGTTGCATTGAAGTTTTAAATTATTAGAAATATGTAAATACATAAGTACTTCTTACGCTCGCGAATCATACCTCCTATTATGTTCAACATACAACCTGCAAATTGCAAAAAACCTAAAAAAATGAATTCCGTGGGCTAGACTGGCGCTACCCCCTTAAATAAAGCTGTACTTACCTACAAGGGTTTTTTGGCGAGTGGAAAAAATCGGAACTAACCGCCATCTTGGTTTTTTTTAAACATTCCACAAATGTTTACCAACAACCCGTGTCAATGTCATTCGGGCGCCAAAAGATCCATGAAGTACTGTAAGTTATGTATGTTATAGGTAAAGCCGGTAAAGCATACTTCCATAAAGTTTAGGTACCTTTAATGTTGAGTTTTGTATTTAAACTGCATCCAAACTTGTCGTAGAATTTATGAAAACAAACTTAGGGATAGGTATACAATTTAAGTGACACAGCGAACTAGGCGTTATAGTTACGAATTTATTGCCCAATATCAATTTATCAGCCAGAAAGTGTCAACTAACCAATATTTTAAACCAATAACAGCATGTAAATATTTGTTTACTTAAATTCAACATCGAGTTTGGTTGTAACTTGTAGTATAGGTAGTAGATGCTGTCATGCTAAGCTCCACCGTATGACACTGACAGCTCGATAAGCTCGAATGTCACTTCTTGAAGATAAGTTATTGAAGTGGATCATAAAAATGAATGTAGGAGTTCGTAAAAGTGACTGTTTAAAACTCGTCATGTTTCATTTGAATGCATGTTGCATTTGAAGTTCATACCATTACCACATTCATTCACCAGGCTGAGAATCAGCCAATCAGCATTTTTGGAACGTCAAAATTACATAAGACAGTCCCTCAAAACGCTCGCCCTTTACTCTAGTACCTAACTGGGAAGTAGAGCAACAAAGACCCCAGTAGCACATTACGTACTTTTACTAAATAAATCAGAGTGACGACAATATGTAGGTATTTATGTAAATTACGGATAAAGTTATTACAAATAAAATGTTACGAAGATAATCCAGGAAGCTTTTACAGTTGACATTTAACTTCGAACCAATTTTTTTTAGTTTATGAACTTGTTTCATTCAATCTTTTGCTAGAATTCAGTATAATTACGAAACAAAATGATGTATATTACTCATTGACGAAATATATTTACAAAAATTTATTTTAAAAACATAATTTTCAAAGAGAAACTGAAATGTCAACGAATCTGCATCCCTTGGGGTTTGATTTCCCTCGAAATTTTCGTTGAGATTCCATTTCAATAATGAGTTGTCTGATTTAATAGAGTACTCAATATACCTTCCTATTTATTTGTTAAACTGAAAATAACATACCTACCTTATACACAAATAAATACCTACCTATTTTACGTTACAATGAATCAAAACATCAAAATAAACATATATTGCCTGGCATATATTGCCGATTTGTTAAAATAAGCACCATAGATTTGAATGGGACAATTTTCCAAAACAGTTTTAATTTTCCCGGAGAAAATACTTTGACTACCTACCATAAAAAAATGCATTATATTTACAAAATTCTGAAACAAAACTCCAACAAAGCAAAATTAATGTACCTAACTTACATCCACGCCCATTGTGATAGTTATCTCACCAGCAAGACATATAGCCGCCTGTATTCGGAATTTAATTTCGATAGTAACGTAACAGCTGCGTCCTCGGCGGCACATCGTTTCTCAGAAGTTGCTCTCATTTGGCAACACTGCGGTGACATATCGCGCCTTCTGACTCCACGTCCATTATTCCGATGTTATCTCCGACATATTAGAACATAAGTGAAACTAATATCAATTTATTAACTGCACGATGGTTGGTGATCTAAATTAGCATGTGTGTGTGTCATTTCTGGAGTACAATGAACTGTTTGTTTACAATTAGATACCTATTGTTATTTTAGGATAGTCGCACTTGTACTTTGCTTATAGGTAGATGCTGTACCAGATAATGTAGGTACTTCCTTCTTCTTTACTGTTGTTACTTAATCATCAGTAGTGTCATCATTATGTATAAATCTCACCGTGAAAACTTAGGTGAATCGAACTGTCAATCCGATCGGATGACAGCGGTGCTATTCTGTAAAAATCTAACCGTGAAAACTTAGGTCAAGTGAGCTGTCAATAGTGTCAATTCCTAGCAAAAACAAACTCACTTCACCTAAGTTTTCACGGTGAGATTTTTACAGAATCGACCGGCTAGCAAAAACAAACTCACTTCACCTAAGTTTTCACGGTGAGATTTTTACAGAATCGACCGGCTGTTCCTTTCAAACTCACTTCACTTAAGATTTCAAGGTGGTTTTTTTCATAATAGCACCACTGCCGGTCGATTCTGTAAAAATCTCACCGTGAAAACTTAGGTGAAGTGAGTTTGTTTTTGCTAGGAATTGACACTATTGACAGCTCACTCCACGCTCACTTCACCTAAGTTTTCACGGTGAGACTTTTACAGAATAGCACCGCTGTTCATAATTACTGTAGTGAAGCGTAGAGGAGTACCTATAGGAAAGCCACGCATTAGTTACACAGTTAGTTCTCTCAGTCACTGACTTCAAATTGAAAAAGCTTCGTGTGAAAACGTTTCCATAATGTTCCACTCGATACGGACAAAAAGTTTCAACGACATAGTAAATGTTTCAGGCAGAGGAAAATCAAATGAATAAATTGTTTGATAGCTATACACGGACTTACAGTCTGGCCGACGTCGAGAGACGTTACTGAGACCTATCAGTGCGACAACTCTAGTAGCTAATAAAGAACAAATTCGCGAAACACGTATTAATTTATATGAAACTGACAGGTGTCAAAAATGAATTCTCTCGTCAGCCGAACTGTAGGTACCTATTAATCCATTATCTTCGCGTTCTTTTCTAAGTAAAAGTACTGCTCCACTGGGTAGCACAACCTCCTAATTCGTGTTAAAGCCAAATAATACTTGACAAAAAAAGAAAAGAAAATCCTGAAGCATTTTGTAAAGCTTTCGTGTTTACGTTGCGTTTACAACACCCTGTTGTCTTACAGCCAACAAAGAACGACAATTTATGACCTCTCCGCGACTTTCTCTATGGCCAATCCAGTTTTTGGGCACAATGAGGAAATATTGCATTGTAAACGGAGCTAAAAGGTTTGAAAATGGTATTGGGATTTCCTTGAATTTATGGGTGTTTGTGGCACAATATTATTTAGGTAGCGACTGAAAATTAAAAGAGGACTTCTACTCACTTTTTGTTGATTCAAAAGGTTGTCCCTTACCACTGCTTGCTAGTTTTTTAGCTAAGGATGTCAGAAAATGTAACCAAAATGAGTTTTCGAACATCAACATTTTTGCAATTTTGACGTTCGAAAACTGTCGAAAACTCATTTTGGGTCCAACGTACGTACGAGCCTTTACAATTTCTTCATGTAATCTATTTTTTGCCTGTAACATCATCCCACTGCTGGGGCTAACTCTTCCATGACTTTACTAAGACTTTGACGAGTAACTTCAGTGTGAATTCAGGGCTAATATTGGGTATTGCATAATGCTTTCGTCCACCTTGTCCTACTATCTTCGAGGTACGTGGTCTGCCACGACTTTTCGCTGTGTCAGACCTCCTCATGCGTGGAATTAAAATCATGACTAAGTGCAATTCATAATGTTGAGAATAAGATGATGACGAAGTGCGTAATGTTTCCCTGGCCTGGTGCCAGGGTGAATATGATAAGGTCTGCTAAAACAAGCGGTGCATTCTTCGTCCTCGACTGCTCGTTATAACCTTTAGTTTTGCTGTTGTTCCACCTCCACACCAATTTTTAGATGCTTCTGTTTAGTTACCTTAGTTAGAAAATTTCAACTGTCTAGCTATCATGGTTCATGAGATACAGCCTGGTGACAGACAGACAGACAGTGAAGTCTTAATAATAGGGTCCCGTTTTTGTCCTATTGGTACGGAACCCTAAAAAACAAATGACGCACAAGCCAACTCCTCCCTTGCGCCAATCATGCTCATCGCGGGGCGCGAGTAATCATCGTCTATGTCCCACTTCATTGGAGATGACGGCGCCTCCCCGGCTGCCGGCACTGAATTAAAACCCCTCTCCGTTTCCCTTAATGTCGCCGAAATTAAAATTTGAGAACTATTGTCTCCGACGAACAATGATCCCTTGTTACAGGACTTTTCATTCAGCGTTTCGTTCGCGCGTTGTCGTCATTCATTATTTGAAATGTTTGCTGTTTAAATTAAGATTTATTATTATTTTTGGGATTAGTGGAAACCAATTAAAATGTCTAAAGGTACTGCCGGTCGATTCTGTAAAAATCTCACCGTGAAAACTTAGGTGATGTGAATTTGTTTTTGCTAAGAATTGAGAATATTGACAGCTCACTCCACGCTCACTTCACCTAAGTTTTCACGGTGAGATGGTTACAGAATCGCACTGCTGTAACGAGAAAATTTTTGAGAATCATAAAAGGTGAAATTCTTAACAAATTCGTTGCTCTTTACCTGGGGCTTTTATTTTCTTCTCTCTCTTCGATAAAGTATTAAAAAAAACTGTCTCAGTTAAAGAACATTCTAACAAAAAGACCTCTAAACCTATTCATAAACTTGAACATTTTTCAGACACTAACTAAACAATAGATATGAAAGAGAAGTGAGTTTGTTTTCAAAACTTTTAATAGTGGTGTAGTAAAGTTGGTCGTGTCTTTTGTGCAGGCTACTTCGGCAAGTACTTGAACAAGTACAACGGCTCGTACATCCCCCCCGGATGGCGCGAGTGGGGGGGGCTCATCATGAACTCCAAGTATTACAACTACAGCATCAACATGAACGGCAAGAAGATCAAACATGGCGACGATTATAACAAGGTACGTACTTATGCGTATTTAACCATTCTTAGCCATGGCTTACTTGACAATTTTCAGGTGGAATATCAGTTTCATAGAAGTTCAGATATAGGTATTATTAAGCCGTTTGAAAATTCTACATTATTAGAATATTTAAAAAACTATGTAGATAGATGAGATAAGTGTTTCCTATCCTTACCTATACTTACTCTGTGGAGAAACACCGAAACCAACTCACAGTCTCTTTTTAAAGTCCAGACATAATCTTGGTCGGATCATGTTGTTCACTGATCACAGGTATAACATTTACCTTATACTAAATACTATACATTCCAGGACTACTACCCAGACCTGATAGCCAACGACTCCATAGCGTTCCTGCGTGCATCCAAGCGTCGTTTCTCCCGCAAGCCAGTGCTGCTGGTGATGTCGTTCCCCGCACCACACGGCCCCGAGGACTCGGCCCCGCAGTACTCACATCTATTCTTTAATGTCACCACGCATCAGTGAGTACAAATATTGTTTAATTTAAGAACTCATATTTCTGATGTCATTCCCCGCACCGCACGGCCCCGAGGACTCGGCGCCACAGTACTCGCATCTTGTTCTCAATGTCACCACGCATCAGTGAGTACTAGATATAATTATAACTTATTTCTTGAAAAGTCGTCGAGGGGCTGATTCTAAGACGAAAAGTCAAAATCTGTGGGTTTATATTTAGTTATTTTCGCCCAGGCCCGACCCCAAATAATGGGGTAAGGGTAGGAGAAAGACAAAGAGTTGTCCTATTCGCCTATTAGGAGAGTGTGTCGTGTGCACTTGAGCTTTACGATTTGCAGGAGTCTTGCACAAACTCTCATATTCTTCCTCTTAGCTGGTGACGCTTAGTACCATATCTAAAATAATGCGATAGACCACCTCTCGACTTTATTTATATACGACTATATATTTTTATATATAATTTGGATGCGAGAAGCACAGAACTGGTCGAAGTGGAGGTGCTTGGGGGAAGCCTATGTCCAGCAGTGGACGTCTTTCGGCTGAAATGATGATGATGATATATTTTTTAAATTGTGTTAAGTCCGAAACACATATTTCACTGCGATAATTTACAGTAATCTAAAAAAGCTTTAAAATTCATTAGCCTATATAGGAATTGCTTGAAATTGTTCCTGATAAGGGGTGTCATGGCTGTCATAAGTCTTAATGACCCCATGCGAATGGCCGTCGTCCGATAACACGCCTGCATACCCCGCCAGGGATTTTTGCGTGACGGTAATATGTGGTATGTGGCCCACGGTGAATAACAGCCGAGTGTCGGCACTTTATCACTTTTGATTTATATCGTTCAAGTTGTAGGAGTAGCAAATAAATCACGTAAAGGTGATGGGCTATCGTCCTATTTGTTGTAGCCGCTGCACTTGCAATGTTTTATAGCAATACTAAACACAAAGGGAACAAAAGAACATCGATATTTTGTAAGTTTGAGGGTAAAGATGCATCTAGCTCCGAACAAAGGTGGAAGGCGACCTTGGAAGTTCGCTGTAGAGGTTTAGTGCATAAAGCTTCTACTGATTCTAGATATGTAGGTTTCAACACAAAGGAAAGCTCAACTCAAAGTTTTAGGTACCTACACTTATAAAGTTATAACTTCAACACTATGGAGGTACGTGAGTCTGAAGGGTGTTCAAACACAACTTAGAATCTGTTCATCTGTGAGAGAAAAGAACACTAAAATGTAAACTTTCAGTGTCGTAGTCACCACTTTTCCAATATTACTTAAGGTCTTACATTATTTTTACGTATCCTTATAATGTTTATATTTGTCACCGGCTCACCTCGGAAAGAACTGAAAAGGTCGTTCCCCTAATCGATAAAATTCAATTTCATAATTTAGTCCTCGGAGAGTACCTACCTACTCGATTCACTTCGTTCGTCGTCCGTTGAAATTAAAAATATAAATCGGTATTCATTTTAAAATCTCGGCGGACTCGCGTCGTCTAAATATCTCAACAAAAACACTAATTGCTGCAGCGTTTCGCAACTGCACCGGCCATCTTGCTCTCTTTAAATATTTAAGAAGTCGGAGTTTTTGGAGCTCCATCGAAAGCAAATAGCTTTTAGGATGCCACTCTGATGTTTGTGGTCGACCTCGCTACATTTTACTGCAGCCTAAGGATGTTACGAGGTCCTTAGCAAATGAGCGCTGGAGCGCGGGAACGATTAACTTTGAGGGGGTCATTACAGCGTTATATTCACACATTAAATTTCTGACAAAATATACCTACATTTTAAGCTTTTATGAGCTGTAAAATGAGTCTGTATACAACAATGTATCCAAAGTTGTCCTAGTAAATTATTCATGCTGAAATAAAAACTGCATAGAAATTTCCACACATTGCAACTTCTATATACGAGGCACTAAAAAGCTTCCCACTTTACACTGCGGTGCATGTACTCGCGCTCATAATCGCGAGCGGCCTTTTTTCGCGGGAACTCTCCGAAAATTTAACGTGCACTTACGGCGGACGATGCCCTGAATAATTTTACTTGCACTCAGACGGGAGGTGGCGCGAAGCTGATTTATGTTTCATAAGAGTGTTTAGAGAAAGGCGGACTTTATATTCTGGTGTCTTACAATCTGGGGGCATCAGACTCTGTCGCTTACTCAGCGGAAATTGTAGGTGCCGTCGAGTAATGTAAGGAGATCAGTCAGTGCCTCGCTCAGGTGTCGCCGCGACTGAGCTGGCACACACAGATCAATTGTCTACTGCTCGGCGGCGACGTCGTTTATACACATTAGCTGGCGTACCTTGCTTAGCCATTCACCGCAGGTCTATGGCGCTTGGACAGTCATGGCAGTTATTCTGTTCGATTCTTTTGCGAATCCACATCACTATTAAAATACCTACGTACAAGGCATTCTGTAAGCATTTTTCTTGAGGAAACCTTTAGTTAGTACAGCAGTTTTTGTTACTGGAATCATAAAACAGGCAATTAAGAGTACCTACACTGCTGTAAAAACTCGATCAATTGTGCCGACAGGCTCTACCGACCTACCTATTGGTAGTTGGGTAGGTAGGTAACATAGATTCGTAAATATCTGTTGTTTTTAGAACGAGATATCACAAGCACATGAGTAGACAAAACAAGTAAGGCTTTAGATGTAATTGCTTGCTCTGATGAGAAAAATTGAGCATGACGAGAAAACTCAGCCAAGTTAACATAATATCAATTATCTACATACAAAGTATGGACTTCACTAAGTAACTAAGCGACTAAAGATACTCCTTCCCACGTAGGTACTACAGTATAGGTGAAGAAAACACACGAGATTAATCTATTTATAAGCACTTGTAGAGGTAAAATATTTGACGCTTTCACGTTTTACGATGTTACATAGTGAGAACAACGAGTTTATTGGAACCGTTTCAGTTATTTTATGTCTTAGCTTCTCGGAATCGTTTACATTGGCACATATTCTGCGTTCGCATTATAGTTTACAAATATGTAAACAAATGTGTTATTAAAAAACTGGCCAATTGCGAGTCGAACTCGCACACGAAGGGTTCCGTACCACAGGGCAAAAACGCCGAAAAAACACGTTTGTTGTATGGGAGCCCCCCTTAAATATTTATTTTATTTTAATTTTATTATTTATTATTAAAGTAAAAATACAACTGAGTATTTTGTGAATATTTCAAGTGCAGTGTTGCCATTGATATCGAGCAAAAAAATCGCGGTTGTTGTATGGGAATGGGAACCCCCTTAAATATTTATGTTATTTTGTTTTTAGTAGTTGTTGATATAGCGGCAACAGAAATATATAATTTGTGAAAATTTCAACTGTCTAGCTATCGCGGTTCTTGAGATACAGCCTGGTGACAGACAGACGGTCGGACAGACAGGCGGACAGACAGCGAAGTCTTAGTAATAGGGTCCCGTTTTTACCATTTGGGTACGGAACCCTAAAAAAAGACCTTTTGATACCTACACATACAAATAAAATTTAGTTTGCCCTAGAACTTAATTTTTTTTATGACTTTTACAATAGTACCTACTTGTCATTCTGTAATCAACATAATTCAAGTACTCATAACACAAGCTCTGCTTAGCTTGAGACTAGACGGCGTTGTGTGATAGTTGTGGAATATTATTATTATCTCCAAATTATATTTTTAAATATTAGTATAAAGATATATAAAAACATTTAAAAATATAAAAAATAGTAGCCCACCGGTATCGGGAACAGGGTCCAAGCTACCGGCGGTGAGGGCTCCAGAGAGAGGAACCTCCTAACTATTCGGGCCGTGTCCAGAAGTACCGCTTTCTGGATCAAGCCCTTGATCCAGAAAGTTATTATTATTATAATTATAATTTACGCCAGAATAAAGTTAATATTAAAAGTGAAAATAATATCAATTGGAAATAAGGCATTGATTATACTTTAGGTATGCTCTCTTAAGCCACGGTGAGTTCGTAAAGATCTCATTTTATAGTGTTATCGGTGTATCATCAGGTACCTTGGTGCGCTTAGAATGTTCTGCAAAATATCTCTGAAAAGTTTCTCACGAAACCGTTTCCACGAATTGATAAATCAATTTGGTGCACTGCATTGGTTGGAAGAAGATCTATCTTCAATTATTTTTATTTCATTATTATTTCATCACGTTAGCTGCGGCAAAAAAATCATAGGTAAACTTTCATCTGGTGCGGTGGCGGGTCGAAATGGACATCCATCAGGGACCGTGTATTTTTCACCGTCAGTGCAATGGTGGTCGAAAAGGGCCCGCCACGATGTTTTAATGCCAAATACCTACATTTGTAACCACGAGTCGAAATCTATATTTGTTTCTGTCGAACTTCTACAAATACCGAAGATAATCGTTCCGCACCAGCGAGAAAAATATAGTTTGGACCGTGCGCACCAGCGCTAAGCTCCCGATTTTGTGTGATCCGCAATGAACGTGTTAATACTGTCAGTTTCAGCCAAGTGCATTCGCCTTTATTTGTATACGTCGAATAAAGAGAATATACGTTTAAACGACAATACTGTATGGTTAAACAGTCGTTAATAATTACTGGCAATTTTAAGCAACATTTATAAATAAACCCCTAAGAATATCAGGACAAAGTGCACATTACTTACAAAGATTTTTCCTCCATAATGAAACCTATTTTCAGGAACTGATTTGCCCAAAAGATTAATAATGCCAAAGGTTCCATTATACTTAAAGCTAGACAATCATTCTCTGGCAGCTCCGGCAGTAGACTCCTAGAGGTAAGTATCGAGTGTCAGATGTGCCGATGTGCGGTGTTATTACGCGGAGAGGCAGTGCATCGTCATCCCTCGACAGATCACAATATGCACGCTGAATATGTACTTATTAGATTGCAAGCCGCTTCGACTCCATCCCATTGCAAGTTTTGTCATATTTGATGGTGTGATTCGAGAAATGGATAGGGATTCTTCAAATTTTGACCGCGTACGTAGATAATACACTTTTCTATGAAAGAGCAGTTTCTTTTTTGATACTTATTCGTCAATATATTAATTCGTGAATTCGTGTGTATAGTTTTCGCGCCGATCATGTCCCTGCAGCAGCAACATTATATTGTACGTAGGTATTACTTTGATTTTATTTCTATTTTGGTCATAATTAAATATAAGTAGCTCACAAAATCGACTTTAGTATTTCACTGTACTTACATACTATTTCATCCATTGAAAAGATGTAGGTACGTATTTGACCTAAATATATCAATTATTAATTTAGGTCAAATACGCCATTCATTTCTCTTTTCTTAAAATACCTACTAATTGAATGAACACGAAAACTTTAAAAGTGCCGAACTGCGGGATTGTTTCCAGCGAATTTCAGGATTCAATTGAAAAGTATTAGGTAACGTGGTCCGGGATTAAGAGTAGGTAGGTAGGTATTAAACCGTCTATCAAGTTTCCAAACCTCTCTGAAACAGACTCGGATTGTATGACGCTGAGGAATTTTCACTTCGTCGAACGAATTTCGTGTGGAAAAACAAAATGTTTTCCGGAAAATGGCGGATGAAGTTTATACCTCTACCGAGTTTATTAGCTAATGTACTCGTAGATACCTACCTGATATGTATTTTGGAAACTTTATCGAGCAAAAGCTTGAAAAGCTTTTTGGCTTTTGAAATTTCGTGGTTTGAGTACCTGTATATCTTTTTCTGGACCTTTACCTGAGTTCAAACCCAAGCAGGCATTTCACTTTCTTTAAATTATTTTATCACCGCTGCTCCCAAAACAGTGAAGGAAAACATAGTGAGGAAACCGGCTTGTCCTAGAACCAAAATTTCGATGACATGGACATCCACCAACCCGCACTGGGCCCGCGTGGTGGATTATGGCCCGCTCCCTCTCACACAAAGAGGAGGGCTGTGTCCCAGCAGCAGTGGGAACATTATAGGCTAATTATGAAAAGTTAGTTAAGGAATCTTTAACCTTTTTTTTTTGAAGTTTCAAGTACTGCCTCTAATTATGTAAACATATGTCAACACCAAAATAAACATATGCATTTCTTTTATACACATGGAATTTTAATATTTCCCTTTTGAAAACATAAAATAAAACGAACGTTAGTTTTTATACTCAATTATACCAGTTGTTACATTCAGTAAAAAAACAAAAAAAAAACCTGAGCCACAGCCACAGCTCCACATAAAATACATCAGGAATGTATGTATGTGCATATTTTACGTTATTTTTTATACGGACGACTTCCTTGCATGATTTTATTTATCGTGCAGTTGAAACGTTCGACGGGTGCGTCTCTGGCTGCGCCGATCCTCGCATAAATTATACCGGTCTGGGGAGCCTTCAGCGTATGCTTGAAAGTCGCCGATGCAAATAAACAAGACAATCTTTATCCCAATCATTAGTTAACATATAAATGATAAGCTGTTTATTTGTAATCGTGCTAAGACAGCGGGATGAAGTCGGTGGTTCGTTAAAATGTAAGCCGGCCATGGCTGTTCCGTGCTGTCTTTGATGTTAGTGTTAGTGGAATGTGAGCATTCGCACGATATGAATGTGCGTAGACTCCGGGCTCAGGTTGACCGCAGCTAGGAAAACTTGTTCAGGTGGAGATTCATATACCTACGACTCCCGCTTTGGAATGTAAGTGTGGTACTGTTCCACACAAACGATGGGGCACTTAATATCATGTCCTGCGTGTCCTGTCAGTCAGGAACTGATGGACGCTAGTAATGGCGCCAAACACATAGCCGAATTATGGGCCGAGTCCATTTAGACTGCCTATCGACACGTTAAGAAGAAGAATGTGCATAGATAGTATATTTTTTATATTTCTATGGGAATGTGTGCCGCTTTGATAAATTTTACTCGATAGCTATTAAATATGGGTGTTTCTGGACTTGCCATAAACGAGAAATTACTAAAATTTAGGGAATTATAGATGCAGTGGTGACATTTATAAAGTCTATTCCGTCTATCAAAAAGTAGGTACTCTGTGTTTATTCCCGATATTTGACGTCTTCGTCAAAAAGCGTTTATGATTTTATATTAATGTCATATATTGAGATAAGCTGGACTCCTTTGTCTTTGGCATCTCTGGACAGAGAGATGGGGAAAACGAGTAGGGAGGCCTTTGCCCAGCAGTGGGACATTAAGGCTGCACCGAGCGCACAGTGGCGCCCTCATCGTTTGTTTGGTTATTTCTTTTATTTTAGAATGAAAATGCAGAAAATAAGCACGTTAAGTTGTGCTCCACAAGATTATACATTAATATTATTATAAACGGTAGTTTTAAATTGTTTAGTTTTATTATAATCACTAAAACGGAAAATAGTGGCCACTATTATCCGTTTTTGTGATTATAATAATATTAAACAATAAACTGATTCTAAATTAGCATGGGTGATTGAATTCACCCATGCTAATTTAGAATCAGTTTCAAAATTTAATAAGCGGTGATTGTTTTCACAAAACAAAAGCAGAATATTCTGTAAAAATCTCCCCGTTGAAACTTAGGTGATGTGAGGTGATCCGGTGGAAAAACAGCTCACTTCACTTAAGTTTAAGGTGATATTTTAACAGAATAGAACCGCAGTTATCTATGTGATAGATTCTTAAAAGTGAGGACGTCTTCTTGAGATAAATAGCAAAAAATCAGCGGGGTAATTGCGTAACACACAATGGGTTTCACTTTGACAGTTCAACAACATTCATTGCGTTATTACGTTGTTGAGCAGACACATTTTAGGAACATTTATGAAGCAATGGATCAGCAATATCCTTCAAAATGATTCAGATTGAGATTAATAGTGTGTTACCTTTAAAAGAGATTCGGATTCACTATATGATTGGGCTAGCAGCCATTTGCGAACAATCTGTTTAACTTGGCTTGTTCCAGAGTTACTGATGCCACACATTTTTACCGCTTTGTTATATAGATTCCGGAAGCGCGCCCCGCCCTTTACCGAAATCTATAGGTATAGTTTTGTCGCCAAGTTTTCCTTTCACATCAAAAGCTCTAGAAAGAATATTACATAAGCGTATCATAAATCCATTCTAAGCGCATTTACTTTCACTTGACGGCCTCGGAACCATTTTCCTGGAAGCTTTAACATTAATTCCACACAGATAAAACAAGGCACGAGCTTAATACAAAAAGCAGCCCTTATAACGACATATTGTTGATTACGATTAGTAAATATTGCTTATTAATAAACATGGCCGTGTATGTCCCATTGTTTGACCGCTAGTCGCTACTATAAATTTTATGCCACTATTCAGAAAATTGTTTCCTGTACGACTTTTATTACTTATAAGTGCATTACATTCCTTTACTTTTATAGCTTCCCTGTAATAAATCAATAAACCATTATGATCACTTTTATAACGGTTATGACTACGATTTTTGGTTTTCATGTAAACGACAGACGAGGTAAGTAATACCGCCAGCACACGAAACTGTAAAATTTTCCCAATCAACCTTGAACCTAATGTAAAGCATTAGATCAAGGTTGATTGGGATTTTTTTTTTGCGATAAAGTTGAAAATCTATTTGACAGATTGTAGTAGCTTGATGTGCTGGCGTCTGTACATAATCGGAATATAAGTTAATGTTTATTCATTTAGGATACTATTCCGATTCTCAACTGATAAGCTCTACCTTTAGAGAAATCCAAGTCCTCCGCGTGAGGCAACTTTTCATTGTAACCGCAATCTTCCGCACTCACAAGACCCTCCCCAAGAGCTGACTATAATCTACAAAATTATGGTAAAACTAGCTTCTGCCCGCGACTTCGTACGCGGATCCTGTTGGTTATGCCAGCGACAACGGGGTAGTCAAAATCGAAGATCTGAAACGTCTGATGTCGAATTCTAAGAACCCGGGGACTGGATAACAACGGGATGCGCGAGACGATTCGAGACGTCATTTTCAGGCAATAATGAACCAATAGGGTGGTAAACTTGGCCTTGCACTTTGAATGTTGGCATAAATGGGCCTTCTGAAATCTGTTTCGCAACAAAAGATGTCATTTGAAAGGCATTATTGTACGAACGAATGTTGTTCAAGAAATGTTTTGACTGTGATGGTCACCGATTAGCAGTGATCTTAATATTTCTGGAGGATTTTGTAATATTTCAATATGTACTTTCCCACCTGAGCAACACATACCGTTTGTTTCTTTTTGCTATTTAACAGCTTCACAAAAAGTAAAATTTTTAACCATACCTCCGATGGCGGAATATGTGGCGTAGTCAATCATAGGAGTATACGTAAATGCACTCCGTTCCTTATCAACCCAAGGAAGGTCGCCATGCCCTACGGCTATATCTTGAGACACATCCGATTCTTCAGATGATATCGAAATTCTGTTCAGAGAATGTCGAAGTCGATCAGAATTCAAACGTTCGTTGCGCTCTTCTTAATCTGTCTCTTCATGCCGTACTCCAGCAATTCTTTCTTTCTCACTTTCTGATTATGAATATTTTGCTGTGTGCTTGTTCGGAACAATGTATGATAATCTCACCGTATCAGCGGTCAGTCGCGCATCATATTCTTCACTGGTCTCTAGAGATCTGGATGTAGATGCGTAAATACGCTGAGAACGCAGGCGTGCTTCGCGATCCAAAGAGGTTTCCACGGAGCGAGTTGCAGCCTGATGTTCTCAAACAGCATCAAGTCTCTCCTGACGCTCTTCGGTAGATTCTTGGGATCTTATGATCCTCAATCTTTTAGCTCCTTTGGAACATTGGGAAAGATTTGACCTCTTTCTAGGCATGGTTATAGTTTTATTATGAAGATACCTGATCAATTAAAATCTAAGTGACTGCTCCCCTACCAAGGGTGCCCAGACACGGGATCGTCTGGCCCATGTGCTGGTTTGGTCCCTGGGGTGGTCACGGCGTGCTATGTGTTCTGGTGCACCGGTGATGGGGAGTACTCCCCAGCGGAGGGTCCGGTGACGGACAGCCGCGGCGGGTTCACGGATGAGTGCTAACGCGTGCCCATGTTCCCGCCGTAAGCGGCAGAGGAGGACACCGTGGAGTTTTAGTGGGTTAGAGTCCCACATAACTGCACTATCTCCCCGTGGTAGTGCAGAATGCATGAGCATTTCTTGACGTTAAAAAAAAAAATGGGAGTTTTGGCCAGTAGAGTCAAATTTTCAATGATATACCATCGTCATCGAAAATCAGTCCTAAACTGTTACCGCCTTCACCGCGTGGAGGTGAAATTAGTGATAGCTTAGATTTCCACATCAGATGTTTCTGATCTTCGATTTTTATAAGTCAACAGGAAATGCCCATCAGACCGAGTAACTTTTACTAAGACGTCATTCCTATATGTGTTATGGTGTAGCTGGGCTCTTGGAGTTCCCCATCAGGTGTTCTAGATCTTCAAATTTATTCTCTCAGCAGAAAATCCTCATCACGTGGAACAATTTTTGCTATGGTACCATTTTTGTATCTCTTATAGTTAAGCTGGTCTGTTTCGGTTCTGCATCAGGTGTTCAAGTTTCCAAGAAACATTATAGCCTGAATGTTGTCCAGCCATAATAACTATACAACAAAAAAAAAATCATTCAAATCCGTCCAGTAGTTCCGAAGATCGGACGCGCAGGCCCGAGGCGTGTCCGTACTCTGATAGAATACCTTATACCTTAACAAATGTTCGCCGTGATTCTTTAAATTGACATAACTTTTTTATTTATGAACCGATTGACATGAAATAAACACTAAATGTTAAGTGAAGCCTACTACAATATATTAGTGAAAACCGCATCTAAATCGAATAAGCCGTTTCTGATATTAGCGTGCACAAACAAACAGACAAACAGACAAACAGACAAACCGACAAACAGACAAACCGACAAACAGACAAAAAAAAAATTAATTACAATTTCGGGTTCGGCATCGATATAATAACAACCCCTGCTACTTTTTTTTTATATATTTCCATTGTACAGACACCACTTTTCTACAAATTTATTATATGTATAGATATAGATCTAACTAAAAACAGAATACAGAAAATTATATGCAGGAATGTAATAAATTATAAAGATCTTTTAGAACATTAATTATTATTAAAGATAAGTCGTGCTGTCCTCACGATAAATTTGCCAATTTATGTTTATTTTATTAGTGTGTTAATAAAATCTACAAAAGGCAATGGCCAACGTGTTGGTTTGGGGTCGAAAGGTCGTACCTAGATAAGTGCACATTCTTATCGTCTTGTATCTCTACCAACAGAAAATAGAGTCGCCAGGCATACACTAACTGCGGTGCTATTCTGTAAAAATCTCACCGTGAAAACTTAGGTGAAGTGAACGTGGAGTGAGCTGTCAATAGTGTCAATTCCTAGCAAAAACAAACTCACTTCACTTAAGTTTTCACGGTGACATTTTTACAGAATCGACCGGCTGCTCGAGCTAACGACCGGCAATAAAAACCGCAGAGCAGTTGATACAGACTGCTGCAGCAGCAAGCAGGCAGGTATCAATGGCAAAACCGCATCTAAATCGAATAAGCCGTTTCTGATATTAGCGTGCACAAACAAACAGACAAACAGACAAACAGACAAACCGACAAACAGACAAACAGACAAACAGACAAAAAAAAAATTAATTACAATTTCGGGTTCGGCATCGATATAATAACAACCCCTGCTACTTTTTTTTTATATATTTCCATTGTACAGACACCACTTTTCTACAAATTTACTTTTCTACAAATTTATTATATGTATAGATAGATAGAAGATGTTAAGTTAACCTAAGCATCTTAATTCTGCACTTTTGCATACAAATGTCACTTAACATGTTATATGCAAAACTGTTCCACTCTCACGGATTAACTTAAAATGGAAATTGGAAGGCATTAGTTCCACATAGCTTGTGTTGGATGTTACATTTGATTAGTGCATGTGCATTCTGCATACATTCTGCGGTGGATCGTCTGCGACGCACTGGCGCCAGTGACTAGAGCCGAACATGAGTCTGAACGAACCTTCAGGGCTGTTGAGCAATGTCGCTAATTTCTTTTTTATATGGGTCTATAGATACTTTAAAATATAAATGGTTCGAAAAGCTTTCAACGGACATCACCGCCACCTTTTGATCATCATTAGCAAACAAATTTATGGGTGGGTATTTATGTATACTTAGTGCACACGCATAGCATTCAAATAATTGATGGCGACAATAAACTTTAATTGGCAAATAAATAAAATGGTGATTTTACTATAATAAAATCTATTAGGTACCATAATAATATAGGTAAGCAATTAAATTCTGCCTAGCCTAATAAATCTTGATTTAGGTCTCCCAGACGCGCGGTATTTCCAAACAAATGTATGAGCAGAGACTAGCGTTTTTTTTTAATACCGGTATGGTAACCCTGTTGGTTTAATATTCAGCCATCGGCGTATTGTGTGGTCGGGCGTATCGCAGGAACCTGTCCTCGACCCGTGCCGACAAACGCGAATTAAAAAATGTCTAAAATGGACCTTTAATATGAAATAATGACGTAGAATGAATCCTTATAAACCCTATTTTTTAGTTAGATAATAATATGTGATCAATATTGTATGCGGCCTATAAATTTTGGTTGATTACAAAGATAAATCTTTTTAAAGCAAAATTATGCAGAAAATGATCTTCGAAATTCCTACTGCCAACAGTTTTTAATATAACTTGCGCTTAGCTGTAACTCGACCTTTCAATGCCATGTCGACAGTTGGGCCATTGACCATAGATGAATAATGAATTAATCAAATAACAAAATATAAATTGAATCTAGCTTTTTTGTAGATAACGGGAGTTTGTAGGTGAACTGCGGGGAACATAATTGCGTTAGGCTGGCCATACACGGACTGCTCCAGCAGTAAGCCAGTGATCAACATATTACACGGACTGCTCGTGCAGTCAAATTCAACCGCTTGAAGCTGCCATTGATACCTGCCTGCTTGCTGCTGCAGCAGTCTGTATCAACTGCTCTGCGGTTTTTATTGCCGGTCGTTAGCTCGAGCAGCCGGTCGATTCTGTAAAAATGTCACCGTGAAAACTTAAGTGAAGTGAGTTTGTTTTTGCTAGGAATTGACACTATTGACAGCTCACTCCACGTTCACTTCACCTAAGTTTTCACGGTGAGATTTTTACAGAATAGCACCGCAGTTAGTGTATGCCTGGCGACTCTATTTTCTGTTGGTAGAGATACAAGACGATAAGAATGTGCACTTATCTAGGTACGACCTTTCGACCCCAAACCAACACGTTGGCCATTGCCTTTTGTAGATTTTATTAACACACTAATAAAATAAACATAAATTGGCAAATTTATCGTGAGGACAGCACGACTTATCTTTAATAATAATTAATGTTCTAAAAGATCTTTATAATTTATTACATTCCTGCATATAATTTTCTGTATTCTGTTTTTAGTTAGATCTATATCTATACATATAATAAATTTGTAGAAAAGTGGTGTCTGTACAATGGAAATATATAAAAAAAAAGTAGCAGGGGTTGTTATTATATCGATGCCGAACCCGAAATTGTAATTAATTTTTTTTTTGTCTGTTTGTCGGTTTGTCTGTTTGTCGGTTTGTCTGTTTGTCTGTTTGTCTGTTTGTTTGTGCACGCTAATATCAGAAACGGCTTATTCGATTTAGATGCGGTTTTCACTAATATATTGTAGTAGGCTTCACTTAACATTTAGTGTTTATTTCATGTCAATCGGTTCATAAATAAAAAAGTTATGTCAATTTAAAGAATCACGGCGAACATTTGTTAAGGTATAAGGTATTCTATCAGAGTACGGACACGCCTCGGGCCTGCGCGTCCGATCTTCGGAACTACTGGACGGATTTGAATGATTTTTTTTTTGTTGTATAGTTATTATGGCTGGACAACATTCAGGCTATAATGTTTCTTGGAAACTTGAACACCTGATGCAGAACCGAAACAGACCAGCTTAACTATAAGAGATACAAAAATGGTACCATAGCAAAAATTGTTCCACGTGATGAGGATTTTCTGCTGAGAGAATAAATTTGAAGATCTAGAACACCTGATGGGGAACTCCAAGAGCCCAGCTACACCATAACACATATAGGAATGACGTCTTAGTAAAAGTTACTCGGTCTGATGGGCATTTCCTGTTGACTTATAAAAATCGAAGATCAGAAACATCTGATGTGGAAATCTAAGCTATCACTAATTTCACCTCCACGCGGTGAAGGCGGTAACAGTTTAGGACTGATTTTCGATGACGATGGTATATCATTGAAAATTTGACTCTACTGGCCAAAACTCCCATTTTTTTTTTTAACGTCAAGAAATGCTCATGCATTCTGCACTACCACGGGGAGATAGTGCAGTTATGTGGGACTCTAACCCACTAAAACTCCACGGTGTCCTCCTCTGCCGCTTACGGCGGGAACATGGGCACGCGTTAGCACTCATCCGTGAACCCGCCGCGGCTGTCCGTCACCGGACCCTCCGCTGGGGAGTACTCCCCATCACCGGTGCACCAGAACACATAGCACGCCGTGACCACCCCAGGGACCAAACCAGCACATGGGCCAGACGATCCCGTGTCTGGGCACCCTTGGTAGGGGAGCAGTCACTTAGATTTTAATTGATCAGGTATCTTCATAATAAAACTATAACCATGCCTAGAAAGAGGTCAAATCTTTCCCAATGTTCCAAAGGAGCTAAAAGATTGAGGATCATAAGATCCCAAGAATCTACCGAAGAGCGTCAGGAGAGACTTGATGCTGTTTGAGAACATCAGGCTGCAACTCGCTCCGTGGAAACCTCTTTGGATCGCGAAGCACGCCTGCGTTCTCAGCGTATTTACGCATCTACATCCAGATCTCTAGAGACCAGTGAAGAATATGATGCGCGACTGACCGCTGATACGGTGAGATTATCATACATTGTTCCGAACAAGCACACAGCAAAATATTCATAATCAGAAAGTGAGAAAGAAAGAATTGCTGGAGTACGGCATGAAGAGACAGATTAAGAAGAGCGCAACGAACGTTTGAATTCTGATCGACTTCGACATTCTCTGAACAGAATTTCGATATCATCTGAAGAATCGGATGTGTCTCAAGATATAGCCGTAGGGCATGGCGACCTTCCTTGGGTTGATAAGGAACGGAGTGCATTTACGTATACTCCTATGATTGACTACGCCACATATTCCGCCATCGGAGGTATGGTTAAAAATTTTACTTTTTGTGAAGCTGTTAAATAGCAAAAAGAAACAAACGGTATGTGTTGCTCAGGTGGGAAAGTACATATTGAAATATTACAAAATCCTCCAGAAATATTAAGATCACTGCTAATCGGTGACCATCACAGTCAAAACATTTCTTGAACAACATTCGTTCGTACAATAATGCCTTTCAAATGACATCTTTTGTTGCGAAACAGATTTCAGAAGGCCCATTTATGCCAACATTCAAAGTGCAAGGCCAAGTTTACCACCCTATTGGTTCATTATTGCCTGAAAATGACGTCTCGAATCGTCTCGCGCATCCCGTTGTTATCCAGTCCCCGGGTTCTTAGAATTCGACATCAGACGTTTCAGATCTTCGATTTTGACTACCCCGTTGTCGCTGGCATAACCAACAGGATCCGCGTACGAAGTCGCGGGCAGAAGCTAGTACTACATATATTTACTACCTACGTACGTAGGTATCTCGTCTACCTTTTGCCTAGTTAAAAAGACTTTAAAATCCAATAACTGAGAGTGCTTGGGTACCTATAATTATGTCGAGGCGATATTTGTGTAGATACGCACGACGACATTTTAAGCTATACATTTCCAATATAAGCTGACTTCTTATTGTACGAAAAGCCTTTACAAAGCGAGGTTAGCTAAAATTGGAAAATGTCATCATCTTGCATAGCCTTTTTCCCAACTATGTTGGGGTCGGCTTCCAGTCTCACCGGATGCAGCCGAGTACCAGTATTTTACATGGAGCGACTGCCTATCTGACATCCACAACTCAGTTACCAGGTAATACGAAACCTGTTGGTAAGACTGGTTGTCAGACTTTCGGACTTCTAACGACCCGTAACGACTGTCAAAGATCCACGAATGATAGCCGGGACCGTCACCCATCCACGGACCAACCGCGGCAAGCGTAGCTTAACCTGATCGATCGACCCGTGCGGCTGTTATTACTTAGCCAAATTGGAAAATGTATAGCTTGTTAATGTCCTCGTGTGTAGAATGTCTCTATACCTACCATATCCAGTGTACGGTTTAATGCACGTCAGCAGTTACACTTGAACTGTGAAAACCCTTACCTACTGTAACGAAATAAAGGTCCTGTCAAAGTCAAACTATTGCCATGGGCGTGAAGTTGACTGTACTCATTTATTATGGCAAACTCATATAAGTAATAGGTTGGTAGTGTAGGTACTGTTCTATCTAAGAAAGAGCAGTGGTTGCCCAGTGGTTTCGGCCCCGACTTGCGAGTTGTAAGTCGTGAGTTCGAACCCAGCTTCCATATTGATAAATACAATACAACCCTGCGGTTTATTCGCCGTGTGTAGGCAACACGTGGTAGTTTTTCACGACAAGAAAAACGTGTGCGTACAAATTTGCCTTACGCAATTCGGGTGCAGGAGTATGGATTTGAGCTTGGCTATCTCACCTGGCCCCCTTATAGGTACCATGGAACTTGCGACATACTTAACTAGCGAAATGTGCCTTATGTAGACATTTATACCTACTTATTATTATTATATCTTATAGGCCTACTCCTCTTCTTTGGCATCACCTGTTCTAGCTGTTCCCCTTACGCGGGGTTGGCTCTCTCAATCATGCGACGCCATTTATTTCGGTCTCGTGTATCATCTTCCGTAAGTCATCGATGTAGTTTGATCTAATAATTATGAGGCACTGTTTTTTGTTATTCAGCCTGTATTTTCCAAAAAAATGTAAATGTCTTCGCCATAGCTTATTGTTATTTATTTTTTTATAAACTTAACTTTATTCCACAGCACGCCAACATATGACATGGCCCCGAATCCGGACAAGCAGTGGATTCTCCGCGTGACCGACAAGATGAAACCTATCCATCGCCAGTTCACCGACTTGTTGATGACCAAACGACTGCAGACGCTGCAGAGTGTCGACATGGTACGTTGTAAACTACGTCACTATGCTATGCTGAGTACCCGTGTACGCACGTTTTATAGCACGTTAAATTCTAAGATGGCATCCATATAGGGTACCTCCATAATCCTAAAGGTTCCTGAATATTAAAATTTATATTTTCGATTTCAGGCTGTAGAACGCGTTTATCAAGAGTTGAAAGCACTGGGTGAACTGGACAACACGTATTTAGTATACACGTCAGATCACGGTTATCACTTGGGCCAGTTTGGCTTAGTCAAGGGGAAAAGCTTTCCCTTCGAGTTTGATATCAGAGTTCCCTTCCTTGTAAGGGGCCCGGGAGTGGAACCCGGCACTGTGTAAGTTTTAATTCTTTACTGTTTCAATTGAACGAATTTAAGAAAAATTCCAATTGTATTCCTTTTCTCTGATAATATGTATTCATCCTCTTTACTTCCTACTTTGTTGTTTTAGTTTATGACTGGTTGAAATCTCTGAAACAATTTTGAGATGCCAATAAAAAATAAAAAATGTTTTCTTTTTAATTTCTGGTGGCATCTTATTTTTTATTTTTTGACTGGCCAGTTTTAATACTTACAATATTTATTAAAGTTAAATAAAAAAGGTTCTTAATTGAGAAAAAAATAAAAACCAGTCTGCACTTCTTTGATCAACCAATATTATCTAGGTACTTATTATTCCGCCTGCTTCCATAGGATAGGTAATCTAGATGAATGTGAATGCACAGCTTCTCATAAGAAATTATATGCATCCTCCTTAACTACTTCCTAATTCGGTATTGTCGCTGGTTGATACCTATATCTGCAAAAAATGTGAGATGCCATAAAAAAAGGAAACAATGATTTGCTTTTAATTTCTATTGGCATCTTAATGACTTTTTTACTCTTAATGGCCAGATGTTGAAAAAATAGACTGTAACCTACCAAGATTTAAGCGTAAAATAAAATCCTCTTTGGATTCCTTCGATCACCCATTGATCAACTTTTGTTAAGAATCTTCTAAGATTTTATTACATCTAAAGTCTGAATGCCGTTGTTTAGGTAGATAAAAATAGTATACCTACCTACCTACCTACTGTGAAACTGAATTTAGTTTTTCTTGTTAATCAATAGGTAGGTACTGAAGGAATTTGATGCACGTTTGAAAACGAGTTTTTAAAAGAAATGAAGGCGAGAGTTTCAAGAAAATTCCAAACCAATAGAGCTTTTTGTTTTCTCTACAGTGTTGACGACATAGTTCTCAACATCGACCTGGCACCAACGTTCTTAGACATGGGTGGCGTGGAGCCTCCCGCGCATATGGATGGGCGGTCCCTTCTGCCGCTGCTGCAGCCGCGACGCCGCCGCCATGCTGCCGCGCACTGGCCAGACACGTTCCTTGTCGAGAGGTAGGTAATGAAATAGAACTTATAGAACAACTTTAGGAAATTGTATGAGACTGGTATTATTTTTATTTGCTCCTTACCAAGGCCTGTGCAAGTCACCGGAAACATTAGTGGTGCCTTAATTTTTTTATCACTAATTTTATTAGACCCCAAGTCTCTAGTTTGTAAGTACCTACCTATAATGTGTATTATCTACCTACTAATAGAAAAATATTGACGGTCATTCGTACAAAAAAAAAACTCAAGGATTACAACGAGAGTGTTTTTATCCATTCACAGTTCGGGTCGACGCGATATCCCAGGTCTGGGCCACCGCTCCAGAGAGAACAAGTACAGCCGGGAGATGAATGAGAACAGAGCCACTACATCACCTCCACAGTCTTCGGAGAGTGGAGACTTCGAAGAGGACACTGATGATGATGACTTCCTTGAGCCTGATGATGACGATGATGATGTAAGGATTGAATTTAATAAAGCTGCCTGGCTTCGATGTTTTTAGGAACTCAAAACTAGTCATTAATTAACGGTTGAGAATCTAGTCGTATAATTAACGGTTGAGTAACTTTATTATTTGAATATGAATGAATTACCTATATGTAATTTTAATAATTATGTATACCTTTACGTAGGTACACATTATCTAGGAATTAGGTATCACATATCATTAACATTATTACTTAATTTACATAAATAATGTTTACAATAAAATTTTCCAGTGATAAAACGAACTAAACTTTTCAAAATATCTCGGTAGGTGGTTTTTAGTTTCAAACATTAATACAAGCTGACCCTACAGACGCGGTTGTCATACAAAGATCACAGAGAAAAAAGACGCACAGTTAAACACACACACACAGAAAAATTTTCGGGAAACTTTTCTAATTTTCTTTCCATAGAATTACGAACATTTTAAAACAAAAAATTGTCAAATCGATCCAGCCGTTCTCAAGTGATGAGTGTGATACCCACCAACAGCATTTCTTTTTTATTTATATCTAAATTATTACCTACTTGCTTTCTAAGACTAATCCCATTTAATATTGCTCTTGAAGGAGAGCTCAGAAAGTGACTCGACTGATCTAAAGAAGTCATCGGAGCCACTGATTACAAACGAGAGTCACAACCCACTGCTAGAGGCGAGCCTGGAGAAGGTGCTCGATGCTGAGGAGCAACCCAACTACCTCACACCTGGGAGCAAGCTGTTTGAACGTAAGAAATCATTATTATTAATTTATTATTACTAGATTTGTTTAGAATGGGATCTTTTTCAAGCCCTTCAGATGTTCTATTTAGGATGGCCGAGAGATCGACGCGTAATCTCTTAGGCTCCTGTTACCATGGATTCTGAACCTGCGTTAAATTTTTTGTCGATTATCAAAAAAAATATCAGCTGTTTCATAGAAAAGTGCAATACCTACGCGGTCAAAAAATATGGAAAAGCAATTTTTTTTTTTAAATAACCTAATTATAATTTCAACGCAGGTTTAGAATCATGTACTGCATCCATGGTTGCAGTTTGAGCGTCGATGTCCCTGTCACCCACCCAGTATAATAATTTTATTATCTAATAATTTTATGATTATATTATCTTATCTTATCTATAATCGCCTTCTTGCCTTGGGTAAATTCTTTGATATAGCTGCGGGCGCCGATTCCCTTGTTCACAAACTAAACTAAATTTAAGTTCAGTAAATCTTTTTCTTTCTATTTCATTATGAAAAGGACAGAAAATAAATATTAGTTTAGTCCTGTCAAATTAGACAGCGCCTAATGTAAATTGACGTATTTTTAGTAGCCATGTTTTTAATCACGTCTAAACTTGCTATGTAGTATCTTAATTTGACAGGACTAAACTAATATTTATCTTCTGTCCTTTTCTTAATGAAATAGAAAGAAAAAGATGCACTTAACTTAAAATTTAGTTTAGTTTGTGAACAAGGGAATCGGCGCCAATGTCTTGTTTGCATAACTATAGAGACACCTAGCACTCCCAAAAACTATCCAGGCCTATTTAGTTAATTATTTGTCGGTGTTATTTCAGAAGTAGCTGATGCAACCGGGCTGGAGGGAAAAGCAGCTCGTATTGCAGCTGACTGCTCTAAGTCTGAACTGCGTGCACCCTGTTCTGCTGGCAGGAAATGGAAGTGTGTTTTAGTAAACGGACGGTGGCGGAGACACAAATGTAGATATGAGGTCAGTATTTCAGGAAACAACATCTAGACTACATAACTATAAGTAATTATACTCGATTAGTATTAGTAAAATATTTCTGATTTTCAGACTGAATTAAATTTGCCACAATCGAAAATGAGCACAAAGAAATGTGCCTGCTTTACTCCCAGCGGACTTGTATACACAAGGCTTGAAACTGATGGAACTATAGCTAGGCGCCTTGCCGAAGTCTCAAAAGAGAACAGTACTCGCACTCGAAGGTCTATAGACAATGAGGTTTACGAACCTAACACTGTAGATAGTATTCTAAAGGAAAACCCGAGTATTGGACACTTGAACTTCAAGAACGAACCAATAGACGAATTAGAAAGTAGAAATACAAAGGACAAAATCGACAAACTTATTAAGGAAACTGAAGCATTCCTGGAGGCTTATGAACGTACCAAAGAAAATATAGATCATAAAAGAATTAAACGTAGGGCTCAACACTGGAACCATAATAAACATAAGAAGAACGACGCGATAGTTAACAGCAATGAGTCTTCGTTAGAATGTAAGATAGAGAAAGATGGAACAGTAAACTGTTCCCAAATTATTTACAACGATCTTAAAGCTTGGCACACAAATAGATTGAGCTTAGAAGACCAAATAAGGCAATTAAGAACAAAACTAGAAGATTTAAAAGAGATAAAAAGACATTTAAAGATTGCGAAGCCAGTCATTGAAACGCAAACTATACATCCCGCCTTTATCAGCAGCCACCTATTCAATAAGAGTTTAACTCACGAACATAATACTTCAAAGGAGCATTTTAGAAAAACTAGACCACATAGAGTGAAACCTAAATATAGAAATAGTACTGCACAGGAAAAGAAATTCAGGCACTCAAATGAAGATGTAGTGCCTACGATAGTTGCTAAAACCAAAGACGACGTGTTTAATATTCAATTTAAGAACGAGACGAAAACTGAAGCTCCTACTGTACAAACTCTTAATATTACGAGCGACGCGGATACAGCAGTAAACAAAACCGAACAGAATATCGAAATACAAAAACCCCAAGTTACTACAGTCATCATAGAAGGAAACTACGAGCAGAACAGCGTTGAACAGGACAAAAGTACACTGCAAAGCGTAACAACGAGCACAGATTCGATAGTCACAACTGATTTTGTCATGAATTTCGATGTTACCACAAAACGTGTCCCGGATGAGAATTCTACCGATGAAGGATATTTATCGCAGAATGTGAACTATTTGAGTTCCGCTATAGATAAGTTTCTATCGACGGAGAAATCGACCAGTACAACAAGTAAACCAACCACTGCTGAGACAACAACGACGAGTAGGCCGACAACCACGGCACCGCGGCATACGACACTTAGCCCTTTGAGTCTTGGCCCGGCGCGGTTAGATGCTTCCGAGTACGAACAGAGAAACCCTAATAAAGCTACGTCAAAGAATATGGGTATTTTCGAAAAGCCTGTTGACGTGTTCCAGAGAAGACTCCACCCGCTCTTCATTGAAAATGAAGACAAGCATGTTTGTTACTGTGAAGAAAATAGGTTGGTAGTAAACAACAATAATTCTATTCGTGACTTTTATAGATGTAATGGGGGAGATATGTAATGGCTATTTATTTTTTCAGGAAAATGAGAGGACCCGGACACAGCTACTTGGAAGCAGCACAGAAAGCTAGAGAGGAACAGAGAAAGAGGAAGGCACAGCTGCTCCAAAAGAAGCTTAGGAAAGCTAGGAAGCGAGTATGTATTAGATTTTCTTTATATACCCACTTTCTTTTTCCTTTTGTACCAACTGGAAAACCTAATCGAAACACCGATAACATACAATATTTTTTTATTCTAGGCGGAATTAGAGAAATTATGTGAGTCTGAGCGTATGAACTGCTACCGGCACGACAACGACCACTGGCGGACGGCACCGTTCTGGACGGCAGGCCCCTTCTGCTTCTGTATGAGCACCTCCAACAACACCTACAACTGCATCCGGACCATCAACGCTACCCATAACTTGCTCTACTGCGAGTTTATCACCGGACTTGTCACATACTACAACTTGAGAATTGGTACAACCACCATATACAAAAACAACTGCTATTCTCTGGCTAAAGTTCCGGAATAGATTAACATTTCCAACTGTTCATTGCAGATCCTTTTGAAACCCAAAACCGAGTAAAATATCTAACGCCGGCTGAGAGAGATTACTTCCACAACCAGCTGCAACAACTGCTTGGTTGCAGAGGGCCATCGTGTCGACGGTTCTCACACTCCAATCCAAATGGTAAAGTAACATATTTACATTTGAAAGAATGTGATGAAAAATGCACATGACTACTAAGGGGTGTTAATGAATGGCAAAATATTTGAATTACAGGCAGCAGTGAAGAAACTGTCAACAGGCGTTTTGACGACCGATTCGAGGACCACTTTTACAGAGGTGACTCTGTCGGATATAATGAGAGGTAACCCCGAGAAAGATCTTATAAATAATCCTTAATCGTGACCTACATCACACTTCAAGAAAATTCGTCTTACCTACCATCGCATCTACAAATTGAGTTTCCTTAATTACCATCTTAGGTTGCTTACTTTACGCTCAATGAGTTAGTGTGCATAAACACGAACGACAAGCGTTGACGACAGACGCAAATGCAGCCGTCGACGCGTGTCGGCGGCAGTCGCCGACGCATCGACGGCTGCAGCTGCCTAAGTCGACGACGAATGTCGCTCGTATGTATGAGCACTTATATCTTAAGTGGTTGGATGGAAGTGACTACTTTCAAACCTCTAACACACCCACAACCAGCGATAGGTTAATGTTATTTATAGCTGACAAAGAACTTCTTCCCTCAGGGCATGGCGATGGAACTACGGTCGAAGATACGCGCGAGCGAGGGAGCTGCACAGACGCAGGCACATGACGCCGTACTAGTACTACTTTTTGTAAATATCTTTGGAAAATGACGCTACAAGCAGACACGAGAACTGCTTTTTTGTGAAGAGGACTTTGGCAGGCAGCACGGGGCGGGAGCAATAACGATAGTTTGTTAATTAAGGACGCAAGGAGTCGTGATGCGACGAGGACTTTTGACGAGACTTCTGTACTCTCAGTGAAGCTGTAAAAACAGTGAAAAATGTCGTAATTAACATAGAAGTTGTGGAGATTGTTTACATCTATAAAATCTTTTTACGTAAAGATATAAACAGTCTGATTTCCGATATTTCTAAGTGATTTGTAATATTTATTCTAAGCTATTCTTATTAAACATCGAAAGAAGTAGGGCTTCCTATGTTTTCTACATTCTAATATACTGTGTGGCTGTATTTTCTGTCTTCAGAATAATTGATAAAAATATGTCTACAAAATGTAGACCAAGTTTGTCAGAGTTATGAGAAATCTTTATAAGTAATTCACTGCCTAACACACATGTTCAAGAAGTTTTATACTCCACTTAACTTTTTTTAAATGTTAATAACTATGAGCAAATCTAGCAATAAGTGTGACAATCTCTTTGAAGAGTCAGTTGGTACAATAAACTTTTATAGGTCTGTCTTTCTATGAGTCTGTGTACATTTAGCTTTAAACAAATATTCTGCAATTATTATCAATGTAATATTATTGTTATTCTTAGCTTCAAGCAGTGACTATTTGTGATAGTCCTGCCTACTTGTGTGAGATCAGCCGAATGGATATATGCTAACATATACGTAAGTATAGGAATGATGTGCCCTCAGTGGGATCTGTAATCATTGAAGTTTGTTGTAGATGTTATGATGTAATAGTATGCCTGTAGTACACTCGCTATTTATCTAGTAGACATTAATGAAAGTGATATTAAACTGTTGCCATTGTGATGATAATGTGTATTGGTTGTAATAATAAAATTATTGGAAAGCTATTGCCTTTTATTATTTCTTCTTTTCAAATACATGCAGTCATGCATAGGTATTGGAGATTAAACATTTTATATTACACCCATACATGACAACTATTTTTACAACAACTAAACAACATATTCAGATGAGATCAGATGAGATTAAATATATGGTTTTTGTATTAATTAGATTAACCGGTTGAATGACGTAATTATAGAAACAATTAAAAAGCCATTGTGTCTCGAGTGGATCTACGTTCCGACATACTACGGGTTAAAGAGTATTTAAATCTGTATAACATTGGCCAGATCCTTTTCGTCACTCCATGAAAACAAAAATTGATTTGGTACTGTCAGTTTGCTGTCTGGATTGCCTGAAGATGTTAATATATCTGTGTACACAGGTGCAAATGGCTCTTGAACCTTGAAGTCATCCCATTTTGAATATTTATTTGTGGGGTCTTCTGGTATCGAATATTCATAATGAAAGGTTGATTGGGTGTTGACAGGAATAATCTGAGTATTGGGATTGGGCACAATGACGGGTGTAGTAATAATCTGAGTATTGGGATTGGGCACAATGACGGGCGTAGTAATATCATTTTTGTGAATTTGTCCATGTTTAACAGTTGAAACATTTCTTTTGTAGTTGTTGGTATATTGCTTTCTTCGCTTCTTTGGTATCTCTAAAACCACTTCAGCTCCTTCCAAGCTCATGTTTTCATTGGTATTTTCTTCTACAGGTTTTGTTTCTTCTAAATACTTTGACCACTTACTGTTTTTTACAGGTTTGTAGTTATCCTTTACAGGCTCTGTTACAATTTCCTCATTGTTGCTGCTGTCACTATCATGACTCGTGTTGTTCTTCATTCCATCGAGCGCCCCTCTCATGCCATTTAGTTTTTGAACGTGAGATCTACATTCCTTTGCTGTGCCTAACCCATAGTATCTCTTGACTGACTGCTTTTCACCACAAAGCTTACACTCCCATTTATTTGATTTGTTTGTATGGTGGACCTAAAATAATGAAAATAAATAGAAGATTACAAAATAGTAAAAAAGAAAAATAGATGTACCTACTACATAGTTAATAATAATGTTTATAAAATTTTAACATACCTGAAAGAAGGAACATTTGTAGCATCTTAAAACTTGAAATGTCTGCGGCATCGTAATGTAATCGTATACTTTATTTCATAAAGTTTGTATTCAACATTTACACTTTATTTTCGCCTTGCACTTGGTTTTAACGTTGTTTCAATATCAAGGAGATAATTAATTACACTTTGATTTTTCAAGTTTGCTTATATTTGAGCACAGAAGTCAGAACATTATTTACTACTCCTGGCCACAGAACTAGTGGTGGTTAATATATCATATAGCAAAATAAAGCACCTTGCTTAATACACACATCATAAAGCAAACGCTATCGTGGCTCTCACAAGTTGCTATTTGCTTATTGCTTTTTTACATCGCACTCTGTCTCTGATATCGCGCGAAACGCATTAAGCAATGAATATAATAATAAATCGTTATAAGCAAGCACCGCGTGCGATTTGCGATCTCGGGCGGCTCACGTGAATACGTAATATAATTAATGATATGCTATTTGGTTCGTGTTTTTTACTTTTGTGATTATTTTGCTTCGTACTTTTTTAGTGTAAATAAATAAATATACATTAATAAATATCGTATGAGGTATACGATGATATGTATAAGTATGAAGGAAAGTTGATGTTGTTGTTGTTGATGTTGTTGTTGTTGTTGTTGATTTTGTTGTTGTTGTTGTTGTTGTTGAGTTGATGTTGTTGAGTTGTTGATGTTGTTGTTGTTGAGTTGTTGTTGTTGATTTTGTTGTTGCTGTTGTTGTTGAGTTGTTGTTGTTGTTGTTGAATTGTTGTTGTTCATTTTGTTGTTGTTGTTGTTGTTGATTTTGTTGTTGATGTTGTTGTTGATGTTGTTGTTGAGTTGATGTTGTTGTTGTTGTTGTTGTTGATTTTGTTGTTGAGTTGTTGTTGATGTTGTTGTTGAGTTGTTGTTGTTGATGTTGTTGTTGATGTTGTTGTTGTTGAGTTGTTGTTGTTGTTGGTTGAGTTGATTGTATCTGTTTTATCGTAATTCATAAACGCGATGTAATATTCTTTATCATGCTGTCAGTCACCGCGCTTGCTTTATTCGCGCCCGCCCGTAACATAACAAGTCAAGTATCAGGTACCTACGCGTATAAAAAAAGTTTGCTTTAATAAAGCATATAAAAAATCATGATTAAAATATAAAGCATTAAGCATTAAGCAAGTGATTGCCTTATAGCAACTTTGAACACCACTACACAGAACACTATTACTCATAGCTCCTGGCGGAGTATTTGAGACACCACTTTGACAAGTTTGATTTGACAGATTATTATAAGGCCGCATTCCGAATTCCGAATAAGCTATAATCGCTGACATCGTGACAGCACTCACATCATCTTCATGGACGTAATATATTCTTTAGATTACGTCCATGTCCGTCCATCATCTCACATGCGTTCCGATTTAGATATTACGATTACGTCAGCTGAGGGCTGTCAACAATTCGGAACGCTCGTCAACACGCTCACAGTGCTCACTCAATGTCAAAACGATTAAACAGTATTTCTTTGTGTATACGCCAACCCTTTTTTCTTCTTTTTAGGTTAGGTCGCAACTGTAGCCAGAAGCACAATTTCGAAAATGCCACGTTAGTTTAAAGATATGATGCGATGCGACTCAAAACAAAACAGCACAACTGTCATTTTTGACAGCGCTTACGGTGGGTGATATTATTTTAGGGCATGGTCGGCGTTATCGCAATGTCGCATGTCATGACGTCATCTATTTTTTTTTTTGATCTATGACGACTCATCATCGTTATCACTCTCACGCTATTTCCGTTTAAGCACGCTCAAATCGGTTACATCGCAACTCGGAACGCACCCTAAGATAGTCTTTTTTTTAATCTTTATTCTTGGCCATGGATACATGTCCTTCAGCCGTAATCAATAAACAAACATACTACTCATATAAGATAGTCTTTTGCCGAAGTGTTGCCTCCCTACCCTATATCGCTTGGCACTTGCCACAAATTACAAACCCCTTCAAAAGTCCAAATAATAGGTGGTTAATAATAATAAATTAAATAAATGATTTCTTTCATATAAAAAAGTGAAAACATTGTTACAGATATAAGGTGCGTCTCGGCTAGGGTTCACCGGAAATACTTCCTTATGAAATGTTACTCCATGTTTTTGGAAAGGACATATCGTTATGTTAGGTTTTTGTATGGAGGCTGGGCTTATAATCGATGCTGCTGTGAACAGGGAAGAGATTATATTTTTCATCTAATATTGTTTTCATCAGCATCATCATTTCAGCCGAAAGACGTCCACTGCTGGACATAGGCCTCCCCCAAGCACTTCCACTTCGACCGGTTCTGTGCTTCTCGCATCCAACGGGTTCCTGCAGCCTTCACAAGGTGGTCGGTCCACCTTGTGGGAGGCCTTCCAACGATACGTCTTCCGGTACGCGGTCGCCACTCCAGAACCTTTCGGCCCCATCGGCCATCTGTTCTGCGAGCAATGTGCCCTGCCCACTGCCTCCTTATTCTCAGCCATGACTATACGATATCGTCGGCAAACCGAAGGTGAGTTATGTACTCGCCGTTGATGTTGATGCCAGCCCCTTTCCAGTCCAGAACCTTGAAGACATCCTCCAGTGCAGCGATGAACAGTTTACAGTTTACTTAGTGTTTTAGAATATTTTATATAACAATAAGGTGTTTACGAGTAATTTGCTTAAAAAAAATATATTTAACCATTTTTTCTTTGTTTCAATGTGTGTCTGATCCTACTTTGCGGCTCATGAAGGAGAGGCGCGAGATGATCTTGCAGTCTTCGGATGATGCGCAAAATTACCGGCAACTCAATAGACAGATCTCCAAGTCCTTGAAAAGCGATCTTCGCCGCTTTAATACAGACCGTATTAAGGACGCGATAGAGCGAAATAAAGGCTCCAAGGTCTTTGCTAGAGATCTGTCTATTGGGCAGAGCCAGCTTATGAAACTGAAGACCGAAGATGGCAGGATCGTATCCGCCAAACCTGAGCTGTTGAGAGAGATCGAGAGGTTCTATGGACAGTTATACACGTCAACAAGTAACCCCGTTATGAATCTGGCAAACGAACCGAGAGCTAGATTGACCCGGCACTATACCGAAGACATCCCGGACGTCAGCCTGTACGAGATTAGGATGGCTCTGAAGCAGCTCAAAAACAACAAGGCGCCGGGTGATGACGGAATTACGGCCGAGTTGCTGAAGGCCGGCGGAAAACCCGTTCTTAAGGCCCTTCAGAAGCTGTTTGGTTCCGTCATACTCGAGGGCAAAACACCACAGGCATGGAACAGGGGTGTGGTGATACTTTTCTTTAAGAAGGGCGACAATGCCCTTCTTAAGAATTATAGGCCCATCTCACTCCTGAGCCATGTCTACAAGCTGTTTTCGAGAGTCATCACGAACCGTCTCGCGCGCAGGTTTGACGACTTCCAGCCTCCCGAACAAGCCGGATTCCGTAAAGGCTTTAGCACCGTAGACCACATACATACGCTGCGACAGGTTATACAGAAGACCGAAGAATATAACCTGCCTCTCTGCTTAGCGTTCGTGGACTACGAGAAAGCCTTTGATTCGATCGAGACATGGGCTGTGCTGCAGTCTCTTCAACGGTGCCAGATCGACTATCGGTACATCGAGGTGCTGAAGTGTTTGTACGAAAACGCCACTATGTCAGTCCGACTCCAGGATCAGACCTCGAAACCTATCCTTCTGCAGCGAGGTGTAAGACAGGGAGACGTTATCTCTCCGAAACTGTTCACCGCTGCACTGGAGGATGTCTTCAAGGTTTTGGACTGGAAAGGGGCTGGCATCAACATCAACGGCGAGTACATAACTCACCTTCGGTTTGCCGACGATATCGTAGTCATGGCTGAGACTATGGAGGACCTCAGTACAATGCTCGATGACCTCAGTAGAGCCTCCGAAAGAGTGGGTCTTAAAATGAACATGGACAAAACGAAGGTCATGTCAAATGCCCATGTAACACCCACTCCCATAAAGATCGGAGACGCTACACTCGAAGTCGTGGACGAGTATGTTTACCTCGGACAAACTGTCCAGTTAGGTAGGTCTAACTTCGAGAAAGAGGTCAATCGTCGAATCCGACTCGGCTGGGCAGCGTTCGGGAAGCTACGCAATATCTTCTCGTCCCACATACCGCAGTGTCTCAAGACAAAAGTCTTTGACCAGTGCGTGTTGCCAGTGATGACTTATGGCACTGAAACGTGGTCGCTCACAATGGGCCTTATAAGAAGGCTAAAAGTCACCCAAAGGGCAATGGAGAGGGCTATGCTTGGAGTTTCCCTGCGTGATCGAATCAGGAATGAGGAGATCCGCAGGAGAACCAAGGTAACCGACATAGCCCGCAGAATTGCCAAACTTAAGTGGCAGTGGGCAGGGCACATTGCTCGCAGAACAGATGGCCGATGGGGCCGAAAGGTTCTGGAGTGGCGACCACGTACCGGAAGACGTAGCGTTGGAAGGCCTCCCACAAGGTGGACCGACGACCTTGTGAAGGCCGCAGGAACCCGTTGGATGCGAGAAGCACAGAACCGGTCGAAGTGGAAGTGCTTGGGGGAGGCCTATGTCCAGCAGTGGACGTCTTTTGGCTGAAATGATGATGATGAATGTGCAAAAATAATATTACGACATCAAAATCATCTGGATTTAAAATATTTATTAATTCAATAATGGTGCTTTTATTTATTTTTTTTTGTTTTGTAAGACCACCCTGAATAAGTTTCCCTATCAGAAAAACCACACATGACATCTGTCAAAAAAAAAATATTTTAAGCACATTTCATAACATGTCCTTTAGGTGTTTACAAAGACTACAATATGATGCTGTATAATTAACATTTTCTTGAATGCGATAAACTTGGTTGTAATTTTTTAAGGAGCATCATACTCTGTGAAAACCATTATGACTATGATAAAAATCAATCAGAAAAACGTATTAAATTGTCAACTCCAATACCTTGACAGAGGGCCAGGGGTAGAAGGGTTCTATGACGGTTCCAAGGGTCTAAGATGCAGGTAAGGAGCATATAACGTGTGTGTGGATTAGCATAACTATTTACGGTCCAAGGTTCCGTGACTCTGTATACCCTTGAATCTCTACCTATAGTATATCCAAATAAAGATTTGGCTAAAAGGTCCCAGCAACCAGGCCATTAAAAATATTAAAAAAAAACTCTGTGGTCTAATTCATTAAAGCCCGACTAATGAATTTAACTGGATTTACCTTAGATATTAAAAAATAAACTGATGAATTTAACTGAATTTACCAAAAAATACCAACTGATGACTAGGCAGCATGGACCCTGACCCTAGCCTGTTCCACAAGGAACAAAAGGAAAAAAAAAAAAAAAACATTAAAGCCCGCGTATTTTCTTTCTTTGCTAACGAGTAACGACATCGACTTGAAAAGGTTTTGTACTCGCAATCGTAGCTATCACAAGCATTCACAGGCATTGCAGAAGAAAATTAATGAACTTGAAATCGACCACATAGGAGATGGAAAGGTACCTACCTATTTTAGCAGATTTTGTGTTGTTTATTAGAACTATAAACTCGTACCTACTTTAGGTTTCCGAGAGGTGTATTACTATTATTACTATTACCTACTAAAATTTAAATGGCAAATGGATTGGTAGCTAGGAGCTATTATGTGGATCTGGATACCTACATTTCTAAAACGACACAGTTATTTTACTCTGGCAGACGGCAGTCCTCATGTAAATCCGCCCCTAAGACGACCCACTGACCAAATCAAATGGCCGCTTTACGCTTTATTTAGCTCATGGGGCTCGTGGCTAACAGCCGCACGAGTTGACCTTGAAGTAAAGCAACGCTTAGCCGAGGCCGGTCCATGGATAGGTGAACATGATCTATTATATATATATATAGGTAAACCGAAACGAAACCCCTCCGTGCCTCGAAAAGTACCTACGTAAGCTGTTGGTGTTGGCCCTGGCTGCCATTCACAGATCTTAGACAGTCGTTGCGAGTGGTCAAAAGACCGAAAATCTGACAACGAGTCTTACCAAGGGGTATCTTATTATCTGACTGGGTTGGGTTTAACTGGGTTGTGGAGGACAAATAGGCTATCGGGTAAAAATTTAGTATCCTTAGGCAGGAGGAACGGGGTGGAAGGGTGGAGACGAGTGAGGGGTGCCCCTCTCCCCTGGCACCACTTCCATGAAAAGGTAACGCCCGTTCTTGAGAAAAAAAAAACCGGGCAAGAGCGAGTCGGACTCGCGCACCGAGGGTTCCGTACCATCATATGTTTTTAAATTTTCATCAGCGAGGCCTATATTCATCAGAGAATTTTAACACTGTGCACTGCGGTGTAGAATATTGCAGATTTATGTCAGCGCCATCTCTTGACCGATAGTGGAAGTTATGTAACTTTTGTTGATGATTTCTGAAAAAGTGTGCTATTTATAGACTTCGTTTTATTTTTCCTGTAATCTTTACATAAACTTCTTACACATAGAATAATTTCAGATTTTTCTCTTTGCAAACTTCGGAAATAAGGTGGGGGGAACGGTATTTTTTTTTTTAATTTTTCATCAAAAGTCGAAAACTATGCGGCTTAAAAAAAGAAAAAATGTTTGAGAATGTGCAAACTGCGCTCTTTCATATGATACCCCACATGCCCTAGTAGCCCCACTTCGAATTTTTCAGACCCCCTTTCAGTCCCTCTTGCAAAAAATATACATATATTTTTATTTCTTTCTTTTTGCAAAATAGTTGGGCAAACGTCATCTAAAACTATTCCAAATTTCAAGTTATCAACTTGAAATTTGGAATAGCATTAGTAGTTCTTGAGATATCCAGCTGTCACAGACAGACAGACAGACAGACTTAGTCTCACCATAAGGGTTCCGTTTTTACCATTTTGGTACGAACCCTAAACTAGGAGATCCCACAGCGTGGACTTCTAATAGCAGTAGGCAACGTCACGGTCAAGTGCAACATAGGTACAGCACAGCACCGACAGCAACAGTGGCAACTATTGTAGTGTTTGTCCATCGGTCCTCAGCTCCGCAGAAGTGGCACTTATTAGCTCGCCGTTCAGTGTACAGACACTGACTGGCGAGCCATGTAAGGTGTTGATTGCTGAATTTAAAACATGAGGATAGGTATAAAACATAATTATGTTTCGAAATACGTATATTTCTGAGCTACATTCATCACAGTTTTTGTATATTGTAAGTTAAACTAATATTTACAAGTTTAACTAAGTAGTTAATAAGTAAATTACTTACTGTTATTAATATTAATTAAAAAACAAACATTAACAATGACAACATAAATCAACAAAATATTAAATTCAGTAAAATACCTACTGTAGAAATCAACAAAAATGGCAACCCTGATGCAGGATTTCAATTTTCATTTTACAAATACCTACCTAGCTAGACGGTACCTACTAGGTTCTTAAATAATTATGGATAATTTAAAAAAACCGTTCACATCTTACAACAAAAACAGTTACGGAAAGGCAATAAACATATCGCAAAAACATGGGTCTTATACAAATTATGTTGCTGATCAATTAGGTACACAATCCCCTTATATTTGCTAGTAACGTAGGCATTTCAGGACATTCTAACTTTTTATTTTTACTTTCAGTCTCACATTTTATTCCTCTATAATTAAGCCGTTATGTATAAAAAATCAACATAGACGAATACGGGACAGAATTCGTTATATTTGGCACCTAAACGTAGGCCTGGATGATACAAGGGAAATAAGTGGGTAGATACTTAGTGGTTTAATGTAAATGACTTTAGTGTTTATTGATCGACAATATTCAGTAGACATTAATATTCTAATAAGAGACAAACTACAATAGTTCTTTATGGAACGATATAATATTAAATCGTTAGGTATTGGAAAATGAAAGCTTTATCATTATGGTGATAGGTATTCAATGTAACATTCTTAATTCCATGTATTTTTTTATTGATATGATTTTTTGATGAAATGAAGACAAACTACTTAGTAGGAACATAATGAAGATTTTCGAAATTATTTCTCTTTATCCTAATTTCGCTATTATAAAGACTTCACAAAAATTATTAGAGAGGTAATATTTAAAATAGAGTAGACACTGATTTTATATTGTATAATAAGTTTATAATAAGTATTTACAAGATCTGGGAAACTGTTGGCACATCAATTATATATTCGTAAATAACTACTGGCATGTATTTACATCATTTGGCACAAGAAAACAACTTGGAAGATGCACGGCCAACATTGGACTGCGATAGGCCGAGGGCTGATTGATTGACACAAACACTGAGCACAATTTTCCATAGGCCGTATCTCGTTTTAAAAACAACTTATCCTACATTGTCAGGGCGGGACTGCTTATTATGTTGAAAAGAGATAAAATATTAAAAAGGTTTTGCCCAGGAGTGGGACAGCACAGGCTAGTAAAAACCACCATTTGTACAATATACAGTATCTATGGCAATCATAGTAATTATTTAAGTGGTAATAGATTTGGTGGTCATAACTGGTCATAACACTCTTAGCTGTCATTACGAAACCGTGATTAAGTAAAATTATTACATTGCAATGACTGAATAATTTTTAGGTAACTTACATTTTTGACACCTAAAGCGGAGGTTACATATTAACTAGGTAGGTACTGGAATCGCGCTGAACTCGTAGTGCTATAGCGATTTCACATTTTACGTTAGGTACCTACGTAACAAATCAGTTCATAATGGACCTTTTATCTTTGACTACCCTGAGCTAAATCCCATGCGGGACGAACATCTCCAAGTTAGTCGGTCAGTTTGGCCAAAAATTTTATCCTAGGACTGCACGTAGGTATACCTAAATTGTTACAACAGACGCCGTTTGTCTTAATAATAAAGCTATCCTAGAGGAACTTCACGTGTGTCGTGCTTACGTCAGTGCGTCTGTTTGTCGCATTGGGTGCATAACTGTGGCAGCGCGGCGCGCATAGACCCGGCGCGCGGATGTTGGCGGAGTGGGCTGAGCCTCGCACTCACGACGCACCCGGTCTATGATGTCAGCCACTAATTTTTCTTCTTTGGAACGTTTTTCCTCCCAGTCTGCTTTGTTCACCGCTGGTTCTGAAACCAGAGTGTTTCAAATATGAATATTTACGCGATTTCCTATATTTTGCTCCTTATTAGTTCAGTGAGCTTATTGGAGGAAACTATAAGAAGGTCTATGTTGCACAGTGTTATTTTACGTCATAAAAAACTTTTTTACAAAAAAAAACAACCGACTTCCAAAAAACACTATAAAGTGAAAAATAACTTTAATTTCGGAAGTCGGTGTCTTTGGATTAGTATTTTAGTTTTTTGTTGTTTTTTTTTGTAAAAAAGTTTTTATTTTCCACTTTTTAGTGGGTCAGTTTGTAATTTATCTAAGTTACAATAGCCTAATGTCAACTGCTCATCACCTTTTACAAAATATTGCTTTTCCCGATGCAGGGACGTTAATTGTTGAGGAGTTCTCCTGGTAAGAACCAGGAGAACTTCTCAACAACCACTTACCATACGCATTGTGACGAGGATAAATCGTTTAGCAACCATAGTAAAGTAATCTAATCGCAACCCGTGAAATATTTGTCATTGAGTAGTTCCGATGGCCATCTGTGGACTTCATCATCAGCTCCACTTTACCAAATGATGATTTCCGAGAACAAATGCTCAAGTTACTTTAAAAAATACCCAAATCGCTATAGCTTTGCCTATAAAATTTGAGGGTTTCCCTCGATTTCCATGGGATCCTCTCATCAGATTCCAACTTGATGATAATGGGACCACCTCGAGAGTATACCCTTTCGAACAAAAAAATAATTTTGAAAATCGGTCCACAATTGGCGGAGTAATCGCGTAACAAACACACAAAAAAAAAAAAAACATACCGTCGAATAGAGAACCTCCTCCTTTTTTGAAGTCGGTTATAAACATAGGTAATAAGATTGATTTACAAGTTTCATCCTTCGTTAGTACACAATTGGGATTGCAGCCCGGAGTTTGGAAGTTGGCGGTGTGAATTGTGATACCCCCGTGCCTCAGAAAGCACTTTTTTTTTTTAAGCCGTTGGTCCTGCGCCTGATCTCCTGTAGCGGCCCTACGGGCGGTACGAGCGGTGCGCCGCGGCGCCGTCATGGGAGAGGCGCTGAAATCAACCGACCACCACTGGTGGTCGCATTTTGGTTGATTTCAGCGCCTCGACGACTGGCAACTGGCTGGCTGGCTGGCTGACTGGCTGGAATGACTGTTGCCTGGTGGACAGTCCACCAGGCACCAGACATTGATGATAGTAACTTACTATAAAGCCGATCGTCCACAAGCAAGCAAAAGCAAGCAAGCAACTGCATATGCATATATATCATAGGATCATGATACATAGAGGGGCGCTAAGTTAAGATTTTGCACCACCTAAAAAAAAAATCTAGGGCCGCCGCTGCTGATCTCTCTCCGATCTCGGATTCCCTTCGGGCTGTGTTAGTGAGGGAAGAAAACGCACCTGTGTCTGTTTCTGAACTATAATAGGAGTATCTCCCGCGCCAAAGGCTAGTCTCCGTTGAGATTGGCCGCCATGGCCGAAATGGAGAACTATTATTCCACGATAAAATAAGCACCAGCAGAAAGTTACCTTTGTTACGATAGTAGGTCTTTCTTGTTTCTGTCGCCTTTGTCGCTTGCTTTACGACTGATGTTTGATAGTTTGGTACGCTCGATTTTGGTATCGCTAATTCTGGATCGGGATCTTCCTTCGCTTCCTGTACAACAACAGGCTGCAGATTTTCCGTTACAATAGGTTCTGGTTGTGTGTTAGTTAATACTGGACCGGTGTCTGATAACAATTCGCTGTGTCTACTTGCTACGTGTCCGATGTACCCTGAAAATGAAGTAATTAGTGGATTTCCTAAGTCGGAGATAATGAAGGTTAGAAAAAGGCATTAGCAGCCCTTTGGACGCTCGGTTCTATTAGCGTGGTTTGAGATTGGGAGTTGGGATTTCATGTCTGTATCCTAAGTATTTTTTGCTGTCAGTTTTGCGACGTAATCTCATTGCAAAACGTGATGTGTCCCTACATCCAGTGGCCCCAAGCCATAATAGAGCGCGGGTGGTTCCAGGGCTTCGGTTACCTACCTGAAATTTAGATTTTTCCGTTTCATATCTTGCAATAAATGGTTTTGATGTCGACCTCCAGCCAGCGGCCTACTTCTATAACAGGCGGCTGATAGTTCTCAGATTTTAGTCCCTGGAACAACCCGCGCTCTGTTAGCTTCCTACCTATGGCTTGAGGGCCACTGGGTGTAAAGACACAAAGGTGATGATACGATGACTTCTGTTCTTTGGCGTACCTACTGCTTTATAACGATCGAAAGTATGTGTCTGGTCTTCAACATTGACTAAGCCACTCCGGCTAAGCTTTTTCTGTTACCTAAATTGCGCTTGCGTCATTCCCAAGTGTTGCTTACCTAACCTAAACATCTTTGTATTTTATTTCAAACTATTGTTAGGCTATAACACGAGCGGGGTAATTGCGTAACACACTAACAATGACAATGCCTTTCATTTTGACTATTCAAAAACATTCATTGCGTGATTTCCGTTGTCGAGCAGACGAATTTTTCATATGAAGCATTAGATTAGCAATATCCTTCGGATTATGATTGTGTTACGACATAAATCAGGCAAGAAGAGGCAGAAGAGCCAATATTGTTCATTTACTAACAGCCAGATACTTTGAGATGGTTTGAAGATCCTTACCTTTTCTACTTTTGAAGTAGCCAAAACATTGTTCACATTGGAAAAGTGGCGCGGGATTGGTTGGTTGCGCTGCGTGCCGCTTGTACTTGTGCCTGTACCAGTGAGTGCGGCTCTGCAGCACTTCCCCGCACATCTTACAGATGACACTACCGTCATTCTTCAGCAAGTATTCCAACAATTCGTATTTCCCTCTGGTTCCGTCTTTTGCTTCTTCTTTATTCCCCTCTGGTTTAGGAGCAAGTACAGGCATTTGCTCTGTTAGAAAATGAACTCCAGTATCCTTACTCAACGCATCATCAAGAGGGCCGCAATTCGTTGTTGTAGTTACATAGTTCGCTATAATCGGATCAGGATTAGAAGAATCCGACATTACTTCTAATGTTATAATAGGAAATCTGCCATTGTCGCCATCATCATCAAAAGCGTAGTGGTATTCTGGAAGTTCTAATGACAAATTAATGCATTTATTAATAATAGTAACTATTCCGCTAATTAAAGTTACACTAAAACAGAGATACAATTTAATGGGGTAGGTGGTCGTAATTAAAGACGCTCAAATATTTTTATCGTTTTATTCGTAGTGTAGGTAAATGTTTTTCACAATAATTACTCAATACGTGTTGGTAAGATCCTTTCTTTATAATATATAACTACTATATTTTTGTTATAATAAAAATAAACTTTTGTCTCGTTCTCATCAATTTATTGTTAAAGCTTTGATGTTTGCAACGATAATTACATACCTACTATAGTAATCTATTAAAATTATCAGTTAAACTGTGGTAGTAATTTTGTTAATAGCTATTGTTAATATAGACTATCGAATATCTAACGTTCTTAAATCACTATATCATTACAATATTGTAGGAGTAGTCGAAATAAAAAAAAACATATTTTAGTATGGCCCATCTTATAAACGAAAGATGTATTTACTGACGGTTTCTACAAAGTACAGAGATACTATTACCTTGCATCGGTGTAAATAAATTATACTTTTGAACGACTAATTGGTAGGAATCTCTCAAAATATTGAAACAAGAATTTGATAGAATAAGACAAGTAAATTATATTAATAATATTGAATGAAAAAATAAATGGTATGTACTTTATATAATGTGAACGATAGTAAACTATTAATACTCGATACCAATAACTTATCAAACACGGTCAATTCCGGACGAAGGAATCTAATGGCTAAATTGTTAATCCTCCATCAGTCTGATAATATTAAATAAGCTGAGCTACTGGCATCGGGTAAGAATCAATAGAATATAGAAAAAAAAATCAACACTTGCATATAATCATTGCACTTGACACGAACCTAAATAGTAAAAACTTTTCTTGCAATATTAGTTAATAATAAACATTTTTAAACTTCTAGACGATTTTTTCATATAACATAGTTTACATTTAGCATATTATTGCTATTAGAAAGTAGGCGTAATAATCACCTTTCTGTAGGACCTATTATGGAGGTATATAATAATATATTTGAAGGTAGGTACAGCTAAACTTTTACAAAAGATAATTCCAACAGAAATAAAGCCAGACAAAGATAATTACGATCATAAGATAATATTTTTCATAAAATTACCAAACAACGGTTTTTTATGTTTTTTGTGCAGGACAAAATTTCGTAATTTTGTAGTTAAAAGTAAAAAATAACAAAATATTTAATCGCCGATATTTAAATTTACCAAATAACCCATTCTAACTTCCGTAATACTTTAATCATAAAGTAAAATATGTTTTGCAATGCTTTTTATATTAAAATTACGCTGCCTTGCAGCATGTGTTTAGAAGTGAGAAAGTAAGAATTACAATAACTCAACAATGAACATGATCGCCAACTTAGTTAGCACTAATATCACAAAATAAAATACTACAAAAAAGATAAAAGTAAGGCATAACATTTCACCACTTCAAATAATAATGACAAAAATATGTATGAAACAATTCTCCTCCAACTTGAGAAAGCTTATGGACTCAATAAGTAACAAAGCATAAGATAATATAAAAGGAAGTGGTGACAAATAAAAGAGAAAAGAAAATACAAACAAAAAACCTAATCCTGGTCGAAAAATATCAACGTTTCGACGTTGAGTTAGTTTGTGCGATTGACTGGCGCTGACGTACCTACTTAAATAAAAATCACACTGCAAATTGTTAATACCTTGTCGGCGACTATAATATGTATCCTAAATGTTTATGTAATACACAGTTAACTATATACAAGAACGTGAACTAACAAAATCTTCTTACTCATGTAAACTTAACATACGTAGATGAAACTATATCCAAGTTGTGCGCTAAAATTTAAAATACAGAAACTCTATTTATAACCGATTAATGCTTTAAGTTGATATTACATTAATACTACTTACTCTATTTTAGTGTCCAATCAGTAAAACATTAATCGACCTCAAACCACGTACCTCCTCTTCCAAAACGTGAACTTACAGTAACGTAGATTAGGCATAAACCATTCTGAACTCGAACTTAACGATACACATGAACATTAGGCGTTACATTAACATTTACCTAACAAATATTATTTCGCTTATCAATGGAAGAACTGCTGATTTTGTTTTAGTTCCTAGTGTCCCTAGAACTTTATCGCTATCCACTAAATATAATCTAAAAAGTGAAATAATAAGAGTTGGAAATTTTAGTAATATTAAAAATTATACAAAATGAATAAAAATTGCGCTATGGCACTATCAAGTTAAATGTTAACACTATATTTCTCTTGTTAAAATAGATTCAATCAAATAGGTACATATCGTACATAACAGCAGGCTCACTAATAGGTAGACAAATATTTTTAATATAATCTATATTATAAAAGTCTTTAGTAAGATAGAAAAGATTTTAATATTATTAAATATATTTATTTTATTAATGCTTGCGAGTGATATGATATTGTCGCAATATACTTATATGACGGGCTCCTGTCCACTGCGTAGACGCGTGCCAGTGCTCGGTCCGCCAGTTTCGATCACATACCGGTAATGTTGCAATTTGCGAACATAGACAACATAAAAATAAGTTTTATTTGTAATACAGTCTTTGGTTGGTGTCTTGCGGTATCTCGAATAACTATAAGTATTTTAGGCACTCTAGGCGACAACTCATTTAGTAATATATAGTTTAATAAACTGCGTAAATGGAAGGCACATTTCAGACTTTTGTAGCACCTACAAATGCTATAATTTCAAAAACAAGTTAAATTCAACACGCAGTAACTGGCCTCAAATATTACATTGTATATTATTGTCTAATATTTGCACAACCATACTTTTAAACAAGATAACATAATGAGCTTTATTTTATGTAACAAACATTCGTTATTAAATGCATAACAGTATTCCTGGAAATATTGTAATACGTACAATGTAAAAATGTACATGAAAATTTAACTCCAAAAATAGAACGAATACTATAATCGAAACCTCGATATCTTGACGACCTACAAACTAGCCAAAGGAAAAGTTTACATGTTTACGTGGAATCAATAACAATCCAGCGCAAACCCATCACTCAGACTTGTGCGGGGTCAGGCGAAGAGTGCGAGGGCGTGGAACCGTGCGGCGAGCCGGAGCCCATCGCCTCCAGCTTGATGCCGGGGGGGAGCTGGCCCTCCATCCCCGGTATCAAGAAGAATGCGTTCGGTGGATACACGCAATCTTTTGGCACGTAACAGTCGTGCGTCGTTTTCATGTGGTTCTTCATTTTGTCAGGCCTGGAAAATTCTTTGCAACAGACTGGACACGGAAATACTTTCCTTTGATGACCCTCGTGGTACAGGAAAGCGTGCCTCTGGAATGAATATTTGTTTTTAAAGGTTTTTTGAATGTTCTCTTTAGCGCACTCCGTGCATTGGTACACCCCTTCGCTAACAGACGCGTATCTGAAGAGGTTGAGTCCTCTCACAGACATCTCAGTCAGCTGTTCGGCGGGGTCATTCGATGCTGAATTAGCTCTTCTCCGTATCCGTCTTCTGACAGCTGGCCTCTGCATTTGACTGCCGGTCTGTAGCGTGTTATTATTTAAGGAGTCATTTTGGTACTCATTTGAAGTGGAAGCTTGTGTTGCCGGATTTACTCGAATTTTTCCTGATCCATCATTTGAGGGTGACGATCGAGCATATTTCATGTCCTTATTTTCTGAATCAGGGCTACCACGTCCTGGAATATAAGGTAAAAAAATTATGAGAATGTATCCTTTTAATTTACTACATTTATGATGAATATTTCAAAACTTTTTGTATAAAAGGACATCACCATAGCTATAATTTAAGTGTTGGTGTGATAACTTTTATTAATTCTTGTTTTCTATATAATATTGAGTCCTTTGGAATTGTCCTTTATATACCTACCTAGGTTGCTCAACTTACTGTAGTGAAAGGCACAAATAAATGCAAAATAATGAAAATCGTGTGCTACCAGGTGAATAAAAAAGGATAACAATGAAAAGTAAAAAAAAAACAAACTGAAAATATATTAACTTTATTTGTTCAAATTGAATGACGAAATTTTATTACACCATGATTAAAATGAAAAACCACGATTTAAGGAATCATTCCATGAACAAGTTTACGATATAATTTGAAATAGCTGCCGTTTCGAACATTCGATCGTTGATATGATAATAAATATAGCACCAGTATTAGAACAATTCATAATGATCACAACATTGTTTATGAGGATAAACTTGTTCATGAGATGCATTCAAAATAAAACATTTAAAACTAGAAAAATGTGAAATAATATCAATTTTGGAATATATGTACTAAGTGTATATATATTAACCAAAATTTAAATCATCAGTCCTATAAATTAAAACTCACTAAGCAAATAATTTTCAATACATAACAGAAATTGTGTTCAATGAAAATGTAATGTTTTATTTAAATCATGAACTTGTAGCAAAGTCAAACTGCTTAAACTATTTTAAAATAACCATATAAATTAATAAATTAAAAAATAATAACAAAAAAGAATAGATTTCACTATGATATAATAGGACTCAAGTGTTTGCATTTGGAACTATTTCGGCAAGTTCAGTAGTAGGTACATAATTATAAAAATAACACTTCAGTTAACTTAAGCTCTTAAGATCACATAAGGTGGGTTGATAGTTGAAAAGTAACATTAAACTTATAGCAGTTGTGTTTGTCGTTTTTTCGCTACACACGAAAACTTATTTAGAAAAAAAATAGTTGCCAATATAGATATTGTATGTGGACATACAGAAAAAAATAAGAGGAAAGATACAATCATGTTTGGATAAAATTATCAGGAACATGTAATTAGCCTCATTAATCAATATCTGGATAATATTGCATCAGAAATATCTAAGAGTATGGTATAAATAAAAAATAAAAAGCAACAATTTGTACTGGACCAACAAATCAATACTTTGTTCATTGCAGAGCATCAATTTGAGCAACATAGAAAGCATTAAACGTAATCTAGCTCTAACCACACCATCTACGAAACGTGAGAGTAGCGTCATAGGATAACGTACCTGATCAGTCCTCTCTTCGTGACTAATGTAACATTCTATACAGTGTTCCAACGTCACTCCATCGTTAACAACACTATTTATGTCTATATTATAAATAACTTAACTTTTAATCTACTCTTTACTAATAACCCGTGTTGTTACTTTGCTACTATTTAAATATAAAAAATAATAAAATATTATTGAAATCGTTAGTGTTCGTCATCGTTGCTGCATAAATCACAGGTGACAGACTATGTACATAAACATAATTAAATCGTGTCACCAAGTTTAGTATTAAATCAAAGGCAAGACAAGACATTCAATATCAATTAAAACAGCGTTTAGCGCCATTGATCACCACACGTGGGGCTGTGGGCACGGTACAATAGGTACAAGAACGGTTTAACGATAAATAAAATAAAGTTTAACAGAAAATCAGAAGGGCATAAAACCATAGACTTGTCAATGACACAATAAATTAAATCAAAGAGGTAAAACTTAAAATAACAATAGTGAATCAAAACAAAATAATAAGTAAGAATCATTAAAAATATTGGTTGTTTTGCTGTAACTTTTATTATTTTCTTTAAAGTTTCTAAAAATAGTAATTAACACCTTATTGTATACCATTGTATTTTGTTTCATTAACAAATACTCTATGTCGTGTAACTTTCAATTCTAAATTTATCTAAACATTACTCTTTGCATTTTCTATTGTCTAAGTGCAAATAACAAAAAAATATGGATTTGCTTAACATTTGGCTAAGTTCTAGAATTAATAATTATTATAGTTGTCGTGTGAATTTTAAATAGTATAATAATTTAAATATTTATTTATCTGCAGGTTTTAATACAACTTTTGTGAGAGAAATTTAACAACTTAACGAGTTTGTTAATGTTTGAGGAATTGGCATTAGGCAAGTTCACTACTTAACTTCTTTTCGTGATATAAATAATGTTAATTAGATTATAAATGAGAACGACAATTATAATTACGCCGTAGGTGTATAATACCACCCTGTAGTTCAAAAATTATCAATAGATACTTCTCTATATATTTTGTAACCACTTGACCAATCCCTCAAAAACCTTTAAGTACATATTTTTATAGAAGAAACTATATGCTGTTATTCTGAAGTAATTTATATGAGATGAAAATTATGATTAATTTGAACCCAGATACGTTCTATGTCATTAATGTTAAACTATCGTTCAATAATTAGATGTAATAATTATTTTTATAAATATTGCTTTAAGATTTCATAGTAAACTGTAAGTAGGTATCTAGATATCCTTATTATTTTGTTTCAACCAGAAATAAATATGATTAACATTTGAATTGAATTACATCATTGCGAATGTTCGAAGTCCCATGATAACGTTGTCAACGGATAAATGTAACGACTGACTACAATGTACTTGCATACATGCTTTTAAAAACAACAATATCAACAAACAATATATAATTTGTATATTTTAGGGACAATCCTTTTTATGTCACATCACATGTGACATTTTCTTAAGTATAATTTAGCACCAATTATGATATAACATTAACAAATAATAAAATTATTTATTAGTGAGATGATAATTATTATAATATATATACGGAGTTCAAATTAAAAAAAAAAACATGAATTTTATCTGAATTTTGACTTACAGCTGAAATTTATAATATTAAACAAAACAATACTATATTAAGACGTAACATTACAATGAAGATGTTCAAGTAGTAATTAGGTACACACAAATGAACGGGTTAAGCTTAGGCACTGGCTAAATTGACTATCATAATGTAACTGATTTGTTTATTAATCGTTCAATAATAGCCTCACCATTTTAAGTCTAAATTTCCTCTTTAAGTACCTATCAATGTTCAAGGTAAATTTCGTATAAAGATTTATGAAAGGTAGGTACTATAAATTCGTTTATGAATTTTAACAGTCTTAATATTGATTATCAAGACCCGACGCCTCGAAAATTACACGAATTTTATATTCATTTTGTAAATAACATTCACGAGTTGTTCCGATTTCCAAACAAAATGGAAAACATGAGATGATATATTCTTAATTTTAATTACATCTTTTAATTAACTACTTGGGCCTAAAAGGTTTCTAAACTCCTAAGGAAGCTTCTTAAAGTAGACATTGTAAACTCTGAATAATGAAAATAAATAATACATAACATTTTTGAAATTTCTTAGTAGTCTAGTAGTCGATAAATATTAAACTTATTCATATACAAGTAAAGGCACACTAATAGGCAAGCGTTCCCTGGACCTACGTTTATTATAATTGGAGAATTTGGTTTTTGGGTCGACAACGTAATTACCTAGGTACCTATTCAAGTAGATACTACCCATATAACTAAACTTTTTTATATAATATTGATTAAAACAATTTAAGTTTTCTCGTTATAATTGAAATATGAAAACGTGTCGCTATCATTACATGGAAGACTACTTTTGCCTCTAAATTTAACTAAGTAAATAATTTATAAGTACCATTCCTTACTTTATATTTAAGGCATTTTGTTTTCTACTAAAATAGAATTTACAAATCATCTCATGATTCCAGTTACATATAAACTTCATTCAAAGCACCTTGCTAAGATCACTTTAACAACAACGCCTTGTTGTATCTTTTCAATATATACAATTTAAACGTCAACCTTTAAAATATATAATATGTTACATTTGTTATAAGTAAAGTTGTTTTAGATAGTAACTCAAATATGAATAAGGTAGATGTGTTTGTGATACGATTATAATATCGCGACTGCACCCATTGGCTTTGATAATTAAGTGCACAATAAGCACAGTGCACATTTAACTTAATTCTCAGCACGGCTGCATTGAAGGCACGCCGAACAATAGATGTAGTACGCGATCTAATAACCTTTAATATATTAGCTACAGTATTTGTTGTATTGTCTTTGACAAATAGATATTTCACATGCGTAAATAATTTAATCATTTAACAAAGTAATATAATCCTATTATATTATAATGTTAGGAATTTAAAACTTTTATTAAAATATCTAAATGATTTGGGGCTCTGTTGATTATTCAGGAACTGAACGTTTAATCATAATTTGTAGGCACACTACAATGATCGCCCTTGATAATGTTTCACCAACTATTCTATAGATATTATTGTATTTAACTATTGTATAATTTAAGCGATTTAAATAAGTAGATATTTGAATAGTATAATAACATTTACAACCAAATATTTCAACATTGATAAACTATTTTAAATTAATCTTAACAAATTCTAGAAAATAAAATCATAGCCTGTGTTGAGTTTTACTTCGAAGAAGTCAAATCGTCATCTACAACTAAGATCACTATTAAGGCAAGTTAAATGAAAATGCATTTTTCCGCTACTACTTACGCAATGGCATTTCGTTCAAGTCTTTTTGTAAAGAGTTCGTTTAGCACTTTAGCCTCTCGTGATACTTATCTGAACAGATACCGACATGCCAACATGTCACCTAGCACTACCTACACGCGATTTACAAAAAGACTATGCCATTGCTATAATTCATAAATATATTAACTAAACTTAAACTAACTAATTCAGTTCAATGAGAATTGCATTTAATATTCAGCATATAAAAAAATTACACTACTTTTGAATTTACGATCACCATGAGTAGTTATTTTGTACCCTGAAAATGTTGTAACTAATAAAATTAAGTAACAAGTTAAGTGCAAAATAACAAGTAAATCATAGAAAATTTTATAAATCTCTTTGAAGTCAGCACTCTGAGAAACAAATGGAACAATATAAATAAATAGATAAATATTAACAACAAACGACTGGCGTCGTCTAATATCAACAAACTTATTGACATATGCATGAAACTTAGAGCTCGAACGCTTACTCAATACGCAATCTACGCTTTATAAACTATTGAAAATCCAAATTTTAAGTTAATTAACGTATAACATGAATAAATTCTACTCTGGCTAATCAGATCTTAATACATCTGCGACAAAGAACCTACTGAGTGTTGCCGACAATCTAAAACTTCTGAATACATTAAGACTCCTGCTTCGCCATTTGCTCGTTGGCATTCGGTTGATTTTTGTGAATGATCTTCAAGTGAGCGATCATGTTATCTTTTCGAGTGAACTCTTTGAAACAAATGGGACATGGGAAAACTTTTACATCTTTCTTGTGAGAAGTGACGTAGTGCCTACAGAAATTACTTATATGCGTGTAGACTCTCGCGCATATTTTACATCTGAATACATTTTCTCCTTCCTTGATGCAATAATCTCTCACCGACTCGTTTGTCTCCTCGTGGTAGTTACCCACACTACCCATATTGGCCTTCCTTATAGGCGAGGGAAATATACGATGTTCCCAATTGGTCTGCGCTAAATCGGATACCTCGTTATTAGCCAAGTTGAGGTTATTTTGCTCTAATTCAGCGGCGAACAGCTGTGTGGCGAGAGCTGGCATCAGAACCGGGTCTGGGGGGAATTTATCAAACGTATTCAGTGCGGGATTCAAACTTGATAGCCCGGAAAGCTGATTGAACAAGTTTCGAGCTCTAATTTTGGACATTTGGGGTAGCAATTTTTTACTATTCTTTGGCTTTAAGTTACGACCTAGTCTGTGTTTGTCTTCTGTGTCTTTAATAGGACCATCTTGCGAATTAGAGTTCTCGCGGCTTCTGTCAGGATTGTATTTATATTCGATTGGTTCATTGTAACCGTCGTTAAGCTCAGCGGCTGGTTCTTGTTTAATAGATCCATTTTCTATAGAAAGTACAGGCCCGTTTGTTGAAAAGTTTTGTTGTATTTCTTCTTTTGGCGGTTTATCAGGATCTGAAAAGTTTGTTTCAGGTCTCAATTTATACGAAATTGATGAAATAAACAAAATATTCATTTCACTCGACATCGTCATTGGAAATATTTTAGTGAGACGCAAAAATATTTACTTAGGACTTATCATTTAAAAACAGTCATAGAAACTACGAACCCATGTATTTAAAAAGTTTATCGTGAGTGGCAAGCCACCAGAATATTTCCAATTGCTTTATTACCAAGGAAAGCTATTGGGAATAAGCCTTGTTTGTGTTCCCTTTTCTTATTCGTAATGATAAAATATTTTTATTTTAAAGAAGTTTAAAAAGAAAGAAATTATCAATCAAACCATTAAGTACCACACCGAGTTTGCCCCTGGCCATTCCTCTAATAGCTCTCCCCAAAAGCAGAAAAGCAAGCAATAGTTAAAATTGTCGATTTATAGAAGAAAAATAAGCATCTGTTACTCGTATACGTCAAAAAATTTCATAGATAATCACTTACCCCTTTTCAATAAAGTTTAAATATTATTAAATATAAAGTAGGCATTCGTAATACACTTCACTTTTCACTTATCGTATCCTAACTTCAAAGCTTATATCCCATTAGCTTTTCCCTTTTTAATTAAAATTTTACTGTTCTAAACAATGTTAGATGTTTGGAAAGGAAGATTAATACAGGTATTTACAAATAGTAAGCAAGTATAAACAACAATATCTTCATTTATTTACTTATGGCGCGGATTTTTTATTTTTTTACAGTTGAACATTCTATACATCAATACAACAGGTAAAAGGCATATATTGAAGATTATCAACATTTCATAAAATGAGAATATTATTTTATTAACAAGTGAATAGTTTCTACCGACGTAGCTGTAATATTATAAAAGTCTTAAGGGGATAGCCACGTACCTGCCGACTCGGAGTCTTTTCCAGTCATCGGGGCTTCAGTCGATTGAGCGTCATCACCTTCGTCGATAAGTAGGGCCTCGCCAGCCTCCTCGCCCCCTGACGTTGCTCCATCCTCAGCGTTAAAGCTATCCATGGACATCTTCACTTCTAGCATTTCTGGCGAGCCTCTTATCAGTTGGTCACCAGCTCTGTTCGATGATCCATGAGAGGCAGGCTCAGGAATAAACTCTCCTGGGGGACTAGCCGCTGTGTTTAGAGCGTCACTTGAACTTCCACTAAGTTTTCTCGGGCGACCTCGTTTTCTTTTCGGTTGCATCAGTGCGTTACCCAATAGAGGCATTAATAAATTGGGAGGCGCCCCTCCGCTGGGCATCCCGGAAGCGGGCCGTTTCTGATGCATGTATGGATGTATTCTGTGAAGCTGAGGGGGAGGTGTGTGCGCATTCGTCTGCTGCTGTATTAACGAGTTCGTTAAGGCTGGAATATCACACTTCTCCTCGTTTACTTCTGTAAGTCCTTTTATTCTCAAGCTCTCAGCTACTTTTAAGAAAGCTGTCAATCGTTCCTGGTCCACACTTACTTCTCCTCTGTACATGAAGTCTAGTAAACTCTTCATGTCCGAATACGGAACGTCCTTCAATATAACAATGGGATGTTTCTCTTGGTGATTGACGAAGAGAGCTTGAAAGTAAGGGCTACAAGCCGACAAGACCATCTTGTGTGCTTTCAGTAACTGGCCATCGACGGCGAGAGTGACATCTGTGAACGTCTCCGCATGTAGTAGTTGATCAAACACAGATAACATATTAGATTGGTGGTTGTTCCACCGCAAGCAAAACCGTTGCGTAGCCATTTTCGCTTTTGTATATTCTTCTTTGGAAGATATGATTTTTGCCAGTCGAGGCTTAAAATCTAATTTTACCAACAACTATTCAATCATGTATACATAAGTATTCTCTCTTGTTCCATGAACAATACAACAAAACGTCAACAATAGATAATGTTTACTTTTTAAAAGCCATTTTCAATTTGTATGTTTCATAGTGCTTAGTGCAGTTTGTGTGCCGGGCGCAGGAAGACCTGTAACGGGATAACACTCAGTTTTAGAATTATAATTTATCACATTTATATGATCTTTATTAATACAGTATTATCTATGCAAAGTCACGCATGTACTAAAGTAAAACAGAAAGTCGAGGATCGCCTTGATTTCTCTGCTCTCGTGTCTATTAGAAATAATTAGGTACACTGCTTGTGATTACTGATTACAGTATTTGTGCACATTTGAGCGCACTTGCTTCTATCACGCCATTATCCTCTTAGGTTATTCACGCAATATGTATCTACTTGCCCGTCTATATTCGAACAGATTGATACTAACTAACCTATAAGTATAGTGCATGTTTTTTTTAATAACTAGGCTAGTTACCTATTGATCCTCTTTTGTTTTCATAATTGTAGGTAGGTAATACTTGCACTCGCTAGCACAACCTATGTGGTTTGTATAGTATGCACAGTACATAAATATTTATGTTGGACTATATATAACATTTTCTTACTACCTAGCATGATGTTAGTTAGCTATAATTTTATATCTTTGACAGTTGTTGTGTTGAATCACAATCGTAGAGGTCGTGGCCGTCGACCGAACATAATATATTGTAGCTAAAAACAATATGCAAATCTAACATATTCAAATGCCTACTCTAAGTGAATGGTAAATGGTGTTGTTCACTTCCTGAGGGGCAAAAAAACATAATGGAGACCTAGTAGCCTCTTCAAGTCGTCGTCGCTTTTTAAAAAAGGTAACACACCATTGCTTATTAATTAAAAGTTGTTAAGATGTTGAAAAAGGCTTCCCGAGTTCCGTTATTTAGTACCGTAAATACCGATTTAATATAGAATTATGACCGAAATAATTCTAAAGTGGTAAAATATCGTTTATCATAGGGATATCTATGTAGATACCACATTCATTACATTATTTTACTGGGTTGTGAACGAGACCAACAGCTACACAATTCAATCAAGGTTAAAAAAATCGAGGGCGTCTATAGTCTAGCGGCGTGGGGACGTGGGGAGCCTGTGCATCGCGTCGGCGAGCGCACTGCAGTAGGAAACTGAATTGTAAGCTACCACTGCATCCATGACAAACACCAAATAATCATCGTTTCCGTAACAAATCATGTTTTGTACAACGTCAATCATTAATAGGTATTTGCATTTAAAAATAATCCGGATTGACGTGCACTCTAATCAGAATCCAATTGGAACGGTCTCGAATTTATTTAAAAGCTACAAAAACACGAACATTTGCTCCACATCCACAGGTGCTGACCACAAACGTTATCGCGGTATAAACGGGCGCTCGAATTATTACTACGCACCCAGTCGAGCGCGTTACATTACGTCATCACAATGGCATTATTACCTCCGATATCCACATTAATTCAACCGATACGTCGAGATAAGCACCGTTTGAGAATAATTATATCACTGCACTAACATAAGGGAACGTACCACACGTATCTGCACCACAATCAACTCGACCCTTTTATGGGAATGAGGATCAGCCCTTCCGCCATAGTCCGAGTCCGCGTTTACGTCGCACCCCGCTCACCCGACGACTGACGGCCGCAGCCCGCAACCCCGCGCGACGAACACCGACTCGCTCCGCGACTCGAATATCTCTCACAAAAAATACGCCGTCATCATCGAAATGGCGGCAGCGGATATATTCAGCGCAGGGTGCACAGTAAAATATTGATTTATTGAAATTTATTGATTTCCTCTTTGGCGTGGAACATCACCCCCGTCAGGATGGTAGGTTATTAGATCGTTTACTGAGGTGGTTATGGCTTTAGTTAAGTATACGCTAATTATTTCCAAGCATTAATCAGTATCAAGGAGTATCTTGAAACTAAACCTTCGAGCTGTAGACGAAAATAGGGGCGACGCCGCCGGTTCCTTCGGTGCGTCGTAAAACAAGGCCGATTTGTTAGATTTCATTCATTTGAACTTAGCAATAATAGTAATGTAAAAAGTTAATAGATACAATTTTATTTACAAGTATTTTAATATTTATTATTGTGAAAAGGTAGAACTAAATAATGCAGCAAATATGTACCTACACCTACTTCGGAACATACAGGAATAAACTTTACAGCGTAAAATCATTAAACCTAAATCTACTCGACTCTAGCTTGCATTTTTAAATCAAGGACAATTTAATACTTTTCTACAGGAAATTATACTACGATCGATTTGGTTATATGAATCATCATTATCACCTACCTTTGCATAGATACATTCAAGGGATGAGTTTTCCACGTGAAAACATCAATCCATTCGTGTTGTCGCCATGTCAGCAGTGTTCGCTGTCTCTGTCCCGCACGGGCGGGGTTGGATGGACGCCCTCTAAGCGGCGAGCGCCGCCGATGATGGCCGATTGCCGCCACTTTTCGCAACCGAACCAACCCGAGTCCGCACGGAAAATAGATCGCAGGGCGCACTTGTATTTTTTAAGTTTCAAATTCACTTGAACAAACACCAATGTTTTTGGATTTATTTCTAAAAGGTCCAGAAAATTTATCTGTTTGATTATATTGAGCAAACTAACACTTTATTATTTTTTTGTAGTTTTTGAACAAAAATAGGAAGAATTTCAGGACACGAAAAAAAATCCGCGCGCGATGTTACTCGGAAGTATTTTTAATAAAAATGGCCTGCCGCCTCGGCGGGAGGAGTGGCAATGGGCAATGAGGTCGGTACCCTCTCTCTGGCACCCGCGCGCGCCCCTCCCTGCCGCTACACTCCGGCACAGGGTTAGAAAGTTTCAAAAGTGAATCGTGGAAAACACGAACACCGATTCCTGAGTGCAATATATTACCAGCTATCAAAGGATTACAGGAATGAAGGAATAATAGACTAGTTCTGAATTATTTTCAAGTAAAGGAAACGGTTGGATGTAGGGTTATCTAACAAGTAAATTATAATGTATCTCTGAAACATTTCCTGTATATATAGAAAAATACATATAAGTACATATATACCACTCATAGGAATCAGGCAAGATAAACGCTCTCCTGTTTCCTATTTATTGCATTATTATTAACGTTATCGATGACACCCCCTTGATGTAGACAGATGCGACACTGTGTTAATACGCCCAGAACTGTTGCATATCAATCATCACTGTCATTTTAAATTACCTAATATCCTATTTCTATGACTGGCATATCAACTAACCTAAATCAGGATAGCCAAAAACTAATGTATTATTTATTACACATCGCGTAGTTCCATCACTGCCACGTAGCGCTGAACATTTTGATTCTATGATTTTTGGCGCGAACCCAGAAACTTTAGTATAAAAATACGAACGTAAGTGGTTTCCTGTGCACCCTTACCAGTGATATATTTTTGTTTTTTATAGCAGAGCACCACATGTGTGACTAAGAATTTATAATTTATCATTTGCAAATACTTATAGGTGGGTTGCAAATAACTTGACTTATTCCTTTGATTTTGAAATCCATAGCTTATAATGTCCCCACTGCTGGGACACAGACATCAGGGAAGTGTGATTTTTAAATCAGTTCCTTTAACTTATAATTACGTAGAAAATATTATTTCCATCTTAATTTGATGACATTGCAATCTTAGAATGTAATGTATCTAAAAATGTAGCCAACAAACAATACCTACCTAAATTGTATCAGACATCGTGGACTCGCGGTTAATTATTTATTTTATGATACTTATTTTTCCGTTTAGGACGATAAACCAAATAAATCTTTTAATAAAGGAACCTACGTACCTAATAATCATCTAACAAACTACCTATGATGTTAGTTTCTACTGTTTCTACACCTTCTACAATACAAATCATTGACGTCGGTTCGTGTGTATTTATAAAGTCCTTTCCGCCACAGCTCACCCTGAGCTGTGGCGTAAACATCAAATACAATTTAAAAAATAACAATGTAATGTGCTCTTTCTCCTCAAATTGATTTTTATCGGATATCGGACTTCATGCATGTCACATGAATTGTTCTTAGCAATTTTACCATGAACTACGGGTTTCAGGCTTGATTCAGAGTGAAAGCCGTCTACTTATATCGTGTGAAAATGCTCGCTTTGCGTTTGCAACCTCTTATGCCTAGTGAGTATGGACTAGAAAAAGGGCTTCAGGAGGAACAAATCATACTCCCAGGTCCAGTCGTAGGTATATCAAGGCATAGTTCTTCATCTCCTCTGCTCATATGTGGTGCATCATAAGAGTTTTCCATTTCTAATGTTGGTTTTCATCCATTTTATGCACTGCCATCTGCACTACCTGACGTCCTACTATTAAAAATAACGATCTAATTCTAAAAACAGTTGTTGACATGTTGGTTATGAAAACATCAATGTAATTTGGGTTTATTTGACCAACCATAAATCTCTCTATTATGTCTGTTCACTGTAGCGTTCTCACATTGGTTTACAGGGAGGCTCACGTTCAGCAATGGATGTTTACTAGCTGATTTAATTACTCAGTTCAATGACATTTCTGTTTTATGATTATGTCTAAACAATGTCGTTCGTTTATGCAGTAAAATGACAGATTTTCACGGATCTTAATTGTCTTTTCTATATTATACTAGCTGCGCCCCGCGGTTTCACCCGCATAAGTTTCGATCACGTGGGAATATCGGGATATAGTCCTATGTGTTAATCCATGGTGTCAGCTATCTCCATACAAATTTTTATCAAAATAGGTCCAGCCATTTGAGCGTAAAGAAGTAACAAACATATATTATAAACACACACATTCACAAACTTGCGCCTTTATAATATTAAGTATGTGTGATTATCAGAAAAATTGTACGCTGAAAACATACTTAATATATATATCTCAATTCATGTTCCGAATAATATCAATGGATTCAATGGTTTTAGGGCTGATTTTTCCATCGCCAGATAACTTTTATTTGAGGAATAAAATTTACGTTCGACAGTTTTTGTATAAAATAACTGTCAAAATTTCAAAATTATTTCTCGAATAAAGTTATAAAGATCGAAAAACTAATGAATATGTGTATGGGGTAAATTTTTAGGTATTTATATAAAATTTATAAGAAAACCTATGCTATGTTTTTACGCAAACAATCAATTTAACTCCTGCACACATCATGTTAACATAAACATCCACAAGAATATTCCTTGAATCATAACGACGTATTTTAATAACATTCGGATTCACACGTGAATATTATCGCTGCATTAGCGCACCTGCCGCTGTAAACTTGGTCGTATCGATTGGACGGAGCGAGAGCTATAATTCAGCAGTGACCTGACCTAGGTCATCGTGCCCGTGTTAGCTGAAGTCCTTACAGCCAGCTGACCCAGTTTTCAGGCGGCGCGGCTGATGCATAAAAGCTTGCCAACACACTTTCCCTCTAATAACAAACACGCCCTGGAATAAAGGTGGCACGTTTTGCCAGTCAAGCGTTCTCGGGGAAGTCACAAATATTCGTTATGTATTCACATCTACACTGCTTTTTGATGAATAACGTAAGCTTTTATGTACATTATGTAAATATCTAGTCGATTTATGTAGGTACTGCAATGAAGCTACCTATTTTGATTTGTCACGATATTTTTGCTTGATAAATCGCCACATTTTTTTTCAATTCTCTAAGGCTAGATGCGCTTGAATGACCGCAGTGGGCCGAGGTTTCATTGTAACTTTGTAATGTAAAGAATTGGATTGTCGTTTTTGCCAATGCAATTAAATATCAATAAGTACTTACATTTAATATTTTAGGTTACAGTAATCACGGTTTTGTGCCCCTTTATGTTCATACAACCTATTTTTCCTTTTGTGTTATTGTACAGTTTTTCAACAGAGTTTACTTCGAGATTTCCCATTTGAGTAGGAAAGCTTTGGGCTATGAAACACTGATCAATTATAAATATGAATAGGTATGTGAATACTGAAAAACTTACCATGAAAACTTTTCGTAGGATGAAACTTCATTATTGCATGTTTACCGCCACTTCGGACATCACCGATAACGGTATAATAATATGTTCTATTTCAAATAAGTAATAGTCTCTTTTCTCAACTTTGGGTCTTCGAGTGTTCAATGAATAAGCAGATTTTGCTGTAACGGCCCGCGAAGAACGGTCGACGTTAACTGTTAAAACTACGAGAGTGGTAAAAGCTGCGAACAAAAAGAAATCCTTCGGCTTTCTAACAGAGACGTGTGTGTACATCGTGGACACCGACAATCTCATTGACTATGGGATGGGATATCGTCTTTCATGAGCTATTCTAATGCATAGAAGCAAACAAGACTATTTCTAGGTACTTAGTAGGTTCCTAACCTAAATTTCCCCAGGATTTATTGAATAATGTCTGCATTTCTATGGAAACGAAGATTACGCTAACTTATAGTTTATTTTCAGGAAATTATTTTCTAACCATTTATTGAGATTGATAGAACAACCAAATTATATGCTAATGTTTTCAAAATTAATCCCTACCAGCATTTAACGTCATTCGGTACTACATTTCTAAAAGTTATTTCAAAAATACTTTAAATCTTGAAAGAAGACAATCTCATCATCTTAAACTATGGTGTAGTTTTTCAGTAAATCTTATTTCAAAATAAATTGCATGTCAAACAAGGTATAGCGGAATATCATCCTCACAGATAAAAATAGCTAAGCACGTAGGGTATTTAACAATTATTGTGTCCTAACTAATTTTATATATGTACCCACTATGTATTAATTTTTGCAACAGATTTTGTATATAAGACACCGACTTTATACATTCATTCCACACTCAACCTGCATTTGCGTTTCATTTTGATACCCTACAACAAAGCTATTGCCACGTAAAAGTGTTTATTTAAACCTACTTACAGAAATAAAAATCATTTGCAGACACTACTACCAACTACATACCAACTACAATAAATAATAGTGCTTTCCGAAATGCTTAATCGGTGAGCTTGTATTTTTCTACTAAACTTTGTATCGCTTAGATCTAGCTGTTATAATTTGGGACCTGTGTCGTCGTGTGATAGCCCAAACCAATGCTTTTTAGTTTCCCAATATGATCGTGCATTAGTAAGTAGGTGTAGGTAGAAGGGCCCGTCCTGCTAGAATCGGTGCGTCTAACGGTCGGGTTTCGGTTCAATGACTCGATTCGGACGCTCAATTTTCGCCGTGTACTGTTAGATATCTCACGGCGGCAACACTGCAACGACCAGACGAATCTGTCCCGAGGCGGTGATGTGGATGTAGCGTGATGTCCCCCTTGCATGTTACTTTACACAATTTTCTTCAAACACAATATGTTGGAAGTTCTCAGTTTAGGATGAAGATTTAGTTCCGAATTTGGAAACTTTTCATAAAACGCCACAAGTACCTAAATACAGTACAGTGAGAGGTTCCGTCAATTTTCGAGAAAGCTTTTCCGAATTCCTAAAGCTCCAGTAGAAAAAAGAAGCCGTGACTCATGGGTCTTGATTTTATGGATGATTACATTGTGTAACTTGCTTGTGCACCTACATTTCACGTACTTATATATTTTTTTATACTTACAATTACAAGTAGATTAAACGTTATTATATATTATACAATTTCCTCTTTTTTGTCATTATATTTTTTTTAATCCCAATTGTTCAGTTGTTCACGTTGTTGGGTACAAACGTGTACAATATGAACCTAAATAATTCAATGTGTTTACTTTCCTGTAGTAATTTTAGTCATTCTTCAACTATAACTAGGTACTTTATTTTAAATAGCGCGAATTTCCTGGGACATACAAACAAATTCTCCAATACATGGTTGTTACTCATATTTGAAATCGATGAATTCCTGCCATATGTGTCAACGGCATGAAGTAAGGGGAGCGGCTGATTCCTGCCGACTAACTCCCTTTTCCGAGAAGGGCTAGGTAGTGGGTGAGCCGACAACCATCTTGCTTGACCTTCTTTTTCTCATTTTAGCTCGAGTTTTGTAGGTAAATCATCTCCTTCGTCACGTCAACGGTCCATAAACTTTTCAAATGCAAATATGAGAGTCCATTAAGACATCATAGTAATTATACCGGTACTGGATAGTTTACGGAACGCGAAACAATAAGTCATAATTATTGTAATGAGTAGGTATATTAATATTATATAAACGATTTCCTGTTTTAATGAGTACTTAATTCTAATTTACTAGTGGACACTAAAGTGACACTTGCATTAGTAAGCCTTAATTTTGCTCAATGGCCGAATCATGGATATTTCTCGAATTTATTGCCCAATTTATCGATTGTAAACAGTGTGAATTCCGACATTATCGTGATAAGCCATGTCTTCTCACAGGTTATCGGGCCGTAGTAGTCGCACAATCAGGGACACCTGTCGGTGAGCAATGTGACGGTCCGGGTCCAATCTGTTATTCTGTACTTAGGCGCATTTCTTATTCGATTCGACATTTTTTTACGCTTTTCCTTTCATAGTTACAACGAGTGTGAGCAAGACGACATCTCAGTTAAGTCGAATGATCTATTCGAGTGCTTCAGAATAGGCAGGCGGTGCAAAGCATCAACAGCAGCCGTTACCTAGCGATGTCCCGTTACTACGCGGCTCATCACTAATTCCATCTCACGAAAGCTCAAATTTTGGCGGTGAATCAATTAACCCTAAATGATATCCGGGACACGCAGCCGCCTTGCCACGTTTTTTTAATGTTTCAGATGGAATTAGTTATTTATTCGTCTCGTGTTAGTGCTAAACTTCATTTAATAGGAAGGTATTTTCGATATGTCTATGAGCTACTTAATTCACAGGTAAATAATGCATAACAAGTTAGTGGGTAGGTACCACTACTACTTACTGGTAATTCTGAAAACCCATATCAAGCGTTCCAATTTTCAGAGATAAGAAAAACTTTAACAATATCGTAAAAGGCCACTCAGTACAGGATGATCATAATCGTGATGAACAATTGATCATGCTAGCTATGTATAAGTATTATCTAAGAGATTCATTATACCTACTTAACCTAAAAATACGATAAGTAGGAACTCGAGTTTTGGTATTCTGGTAGTTAAGAACGAGGTAAAAGTAACGACATGATTAAACTAATCTACTAACATAAAATCTATTCATGTAAGTAGAGGTAGGTACTTATATGTTTGGAGGATATCGTGGAGTGGTAATCGGGCGCGTTGAGGTTGGGCGCGCAGCGAGCGTGTCGCGCTGCGCAGTGGTGTGAACGCGGAGGCGCGCGCGCGCCCGAGTGGTTGAGATTGCGTAAGCGCACGGGGCCGATTTCTAGCGCGGCTCCCACGCGGCAAGGTCAGCGCTTCGGAGGATTGCTCCCACTTGCCGTCGCCATCAATGTAAAAATATTACTGAGCCAACATTATCAATACTGAACATTATGCAAAGGTACCCTTGTTGATTACGACCGCAACCGGTGCTCCTTGGTGTACGGTGTATTTTGAATGATCTAATCGACATCTTGGAGTCTACAACCATTCTACATTGCCTATCCTTAGCTGTAGGTATACCTATAGTACGCCTAACTCACATTACGTAAATCATCGGTACATCCAATAAAAGACTATCAGTTTCATTACATTACAGGCACAGGTAGAAAATCTAATAAACACCACGAACACGATTAGTTAGTTACTTTTGGAAACTGTAAGTTCCTATATCCCAATAAACTTGTGGCAGACAGAGTACCTCTACATTTATCTAACCATTGCTTTTCACAATGTTTCATGATGTTGTAAAACCAGACAACAGCATTCATTTCTCTAAGATTTTATACGACTTTCGCGTACATATGAATTTTCTTAAGTGTCTTTAAAAGCTCTGTGAGCGTAAGAAACCTTAATTTCTCTTGTAAATACCCCGAGTAGGTATAGCTAGAGGTAAGGTGATTTGATTTTAGTATGTAACGATTTATCGACATTTTACGATTCGGCGTTTCGATCAAAGGGCTGCTACATCATAGCTGCACGAAACGAGTGATGCGCAAATGATTTAAGCTGTACTTGTAGCTGTTGGCGTGTGGGTACGAAGTACGAACATGTAAATAGAGATACTTAATATCCGCCACCACCGTGGTGCTGGCAACGTGAGACCTTGAGCGGCGACGACGCCTACCTACCTCATTTGTTACGAGATACTACTACCCATGTAGCGCAAAATTTGCGCATCATTTGTAATGCCTCGTTGATCAAAGAACAGATATCTACTTGCTGTGAACATTATTTTGTGTTTGCAAAGCGTGTACATACACTAGTACAACTTACTTATAAATAATAATAATATGTACATTTATGAAACAACTTACTTTTAAATAATAATAATATGTACATTTTTTTTATGAAAAAAATAAGCAAAATGATCATCATCATCATCATCTGCCTAGCCTTTTCCCAACTATGTTGGGGTCGGCTTCCAGTCTAACCGGATGCAGCTGAATACCAGTATTTTACATGGAGCGACTGCCTATCTGACCTCCACAACCCAGTTACTGGGTAATACGATACCCCTTGGTAAGACTGGTTGTCAGACTTTCGGGCTTCTGACTATCCGTAACGACTGTCAAAGATCCACGAATGAAAGCCGGGACCAACGGCTTAACGTGCTTTCCGAGGCACGGAGGGGTCTCTGTATGTAAAGATGGTCACCCATCCACAGACCAACCGCGGCAAGCGTAGCTTAACCTGATCGATCGACCTGTGCGGCTGTTATTATTTAGCCACGGGCCCCTCAAGCAAAATGATCATAGGGCATCAAAAAATTCGTCCGCATCGCTGTCAACAGGAACAGTGCCCAAAAGGCTGGCAGCATTGCCACGTTGTATGGCAATGCTAATTCTTTGGCCAAGGAATAGGCCAGCCCTCTGGTCACGTGAAGAGTCGACTAACCGCTTGGCGATATCTCCAAAAACCAAGTGGGCACTCGGACCCCATGGCCCTAGTGTTTCAACCCCAAACGGCTCGAACATATAACTCCCAATCAGGTTGGAATATTTTCGCCGTTTGAGGTTTTCTGCACCTGCAGCAGCCGCCCCAGCACAGCCCACCGTGCTGGGAAGATGGGATGACGCAAGGGTGTCGATACATGTTGCATCCCACACCAAAGGTCTGCCTAACTTCCAGGGCATTATGGTCATTCCGTCTGGTCTCTTCCCATCGTCGCGTGCCAGGCCTTATAAATAAAATAAGAACTATTTACAAAAAAAAAAAACTATCCACTTCCAAAAAAAAATTAGAGTTATTTGCTCAGATTGCGAGATGGAATAGATACATACAGAATAGTTCTTAAAAGCGATCAAACTTCCGGAAAATCATAAAAAAATGCGAATTGCTTCAAAACTGCTTTATTTTTATTAACAAAAAAAAGCTTGTAAAAAACAGAACTTTTTTGAATAATTAAACGCAAAAGGTAGATTGTTACGTTAATATTAATACAGAACAATGCAGGCTTGATGTTATCTTTATAATTGCTTTTATTTTGATTGTTCTCGTCTTAAACTCTATCTCAGAAAATTAAATTCAAAGCTAACGCTCTAGCGAATTGAACCGGGCCTACGTAGCGGTATAAAATGCGTTCACAAAGCCCCAGGCTTCCAAATAAATTAAAAATCATGAGACAGACAAGTATATAAATATTAGAAAAAGTTCTTACTAATTTTCTTATAATAATATCCTGCATACCTACCTACTTTTACTTATGGCGATCAAATAATGAGCGAGATTAATATTGAGAGAGAGATATGATAGACCGAATCTACTTTGTTCCGTGGGCCAGGATTAACAGATTGAAACGAGTCCGAGCGAACGGGCGGCTTCTACGCTGCGTCTACGCGACTTCTATGCCACTACGCGGCTTCTACGCTGCTACGCGGCTTCTACGCTGCTACGCCGCTTCTACGCTGCTACGCGGCTTCTACGCTGCTACGCGGCTTCTACGCTGCTACGCGGCTTCTGCGCTGCTACGCGGCTTCTACGCTGCTACGCGATTTGTACGTTGCTACACGGCTACTACGTGGCTTCTACGCTGCGTCTACGCTATGCCCAAGCCTACACTGGCGCTCTAGGCCCTTGTGTGAAGACAGTCAAAAGTGCACACTTCTTTTATTTACTGTATGATACCAATTTAGCCATAGATAGACGTCCATATACTCGTACTAAACATATTTTGCTAAAATAACTCTGTGTCTATTGATTGTATTATTTCTGAAATCTATCCTAGATACGAGTAGAACTTTTTGATAGGCGCCGCGTGCGACATAGTGCAGCGTGCGCACACGTGAGAATGAGCGGAATGAACAGTGCAGCGATACTAATCATACGTACGATAGAAAGAGACAGACAATGTGAAATCAGGGTGGTTCCACATGGGGTCAACGACCCACACGCGACACGCGTATCGGTGATTTTTATAATTTGGATTTTGGGACAAAATTTCCGTTTTAATGCCCGGAAGAGATTCACCTCCCAGGTATACATACGTGATGAAACTGCTCACTATAAGCTCTCTTTTGTCAACAAAATACCTTAGCCATGTAGCTTAAATACTAATTCTTTATCGGTTCCCTTTTATTCTGTAAAATAGTACCTGACATTGACTCTGTGCTCTTATCAATATTAAAATCCATTTACTATCAATTGAAAGTACGGTAATCAATTTGCATGTTGTTTTTCGAATAGGTATTTAATTAATTACCCGCTAGCTCTTCAATGTATGATGATGTTAGGTTACAAGATAAGGTGTAATTATTTATGTCAACACTTGTAACGTTGACTTCTAAATCAACAGGAAATTGTTCAGTTAAAGCCGGGACTCTACATTGTGTTACAACGTATTAGATCTTATAGTGAACTGTGTAGGTCTATGTGGTATTGTGGAGCGATTTCTGTCGCATGTCTGTAATCAATACAAATTTTTCTTTATAGCTTTTTGTTGTATTGCGTGTCTCCATCTCCAGTACACGAACAGTGAACAGATCTGATTCTCAACAGACGCACAAGCAGACGGTGTACAAAACGTTCATTGATTTTTATTATCGTCGTGTATTTTCCCTGTGTTTTTATTCTAAACAAGATGTAATGTAAACCAACAAAACAAAATTGAATTCCAAAGTGAAGATTAAAATAACTCCTAAAAGCGATAGTCTTTTGCCGTTCAAACAAATAACTGTAAAGTCGTCCAAAAAGCGAAGCAAACGAGAAGCTTAGCACTTATTTAAATAAGTTGCATAACAACGATTCTGTCACCGTACGACGTCGCACCGACATACAGATCGGTTCGTTGCCATTGTATGATAATTGTGACCTTCACTTTATGGGTGTGTGTTTATTGTCACCCCTAATATTTAAAGAAATATCTATTTTACGATCTAGAATGTCTTTTTATAATCGCTTGTAAACGTTGCTGAATATATAAAGTTCTGTCTATAGACCGAGACAATAGTAGTTATTAAATAATGTCCTATTAGCAAACAACGCTTTTGAATAATTAGATACCTACCTACATAAAAATTAGACTATTAAGTATTAGAGGTTAGTCGGCATTGAAAGAAGTGTTGATTGTCCCTCCGTGAAGGGTAGTGACCGTAGTAGCGTTGCGCGGAGGCAGGCGAGCGTTGCGCAAGCCTTCTCCACGTGTAAACAGTTGGCGGGCTCCGCTCCACGGCTCCACGGCTGCGATGAACGAGCCATCCGTGATATATCCCAAGCAACTATCTTGTACACCTATGTAAACCACGTCATCGCTGGAAGATTTGTGTGTTAGACAAGTAAGAGCAAAGGAATCAAATAGTTAGGGAGTTTTGGGACCTAATTAGGACCAATATGATTCTGTTATGTACCTGCAGTAAATTAATTCATAACACTAACACTATAGTTGGTTACATTTGAATTTGTACGTCGTAAAGAGACTAGGTCCACGTGGAATTGTTATTACATTTAATATTATTTAACCACATACGGCCAAACCAACTTATGTAAATATTAAGTAATCCAAATGGCTCTAACTTTACCGAAGTGGCATTTTGACAAGATAAAATGCCCAAAATTCCGTACAATATAATGTATCGCATGACTTGCGTGAATTCCACCTTTCTCTGGTGTCCGCTCGTGGCCCCGATGGCCGATGGCCGCCTGCGGCCGCGGTTTGGGAGTCGCCTTGCGCAAACGCGTCCCACACGTGTGCATCCGAAAGGCGCACTCATCATTCTTTGCACCGTTAGTTTTTCCTACTTCTCAGCAGGTATATTATACCGATGCGCATATCGTAAAAGTAGGAATGTTTAATTAGAGAAAGGGCTCCACGGTAGGTTCTCGAACTGTTCGAGATGATTCGAGGGAGCTAAAGGCCGCAGATGAATGGATGGATGGGATTGTTCAGATAGGTGTCATGAGTTGGTATGGTACCACCTACCTTAGCAATACTCAATAGACTTCGATCGGGGTGACGTAAAGCGATCAACGAAAAGTCCCCCCCCGGAGAGTTGCCCTCGCGACGGCGTTGCAGGCGAATCGGCGGCTGCGCAGGCGGTGATCGAGAGGCCCCGGCGGGTGCGCACCGCCCGCCGCGCCCTCTGCGCCTTGAGCCGTGCGCCCCGCACCCCCCAGCCCGCGCACCACCCCCGCCCCGCCGCGTCGCCTCCCTCACACACGAGCGCGCAGGAAAATTTTATAATAGGTACTGTTGATGACACCGTCAACTCATGACATATGACGTGGACACGACCAACGAGAAAATTGTTATTGGTCGTTGCAATAAATCTAGACACTGTGTCTACTTTGTGCCGTAGGTCCAGGCACGGCTTTGCTGAACGTTATTCGTCCATCCTAGTTAAATTTAGTTATTTCCATAAAGAATCTTTAAAGCGTTAATTATAATGCCATATCAGAACGTATAAAGGCATTGGGGAGACTTCCTAAACAACCATGCAGTGCCTAGATATTATTATTAGCTAAATAATCACCAACCAGGATTATGAAAACAAACTGTTTAAATCCGATGTCGAATCTACCTAGAGTTAGGTAGGTAGGTACCAAATCACTTACAAATCTGGTGTTTGCTGTTTTTATTAATTAACATACGTGAATTCGCAAATCTAGAAGTGAATTTACCTACCCATGCTACAAAAGAATTCGTTCCTATAAGACTAAGGCAACGAAATTATAAAAAGTAATTTAAAAAAATTAAACCGACTTCAAAAAGAAATTAACTCAAAATTATGAAATAACTTTAATTTCGGAAGTCGGTGTCTTGTCTTGTCTGTATTTTAGTTTTATGCCACTTACTTCGTAATTATTAAAAATTAAAATATAAAAATTACTTTTTATTTCGTAATTTTTAGTTTTTGCACTAGTATTTGACCAAGGTTTTGAGATGTTTTCCCTTTGACACTACACCCGTAGCTCTTATCAATAAGCCAGGCCGTCACACTTACACGTATTAGTCCATATCTTGAAAATTACTGAATCGATCTTGATGAAACTTGCACTGTTCCCTAAGTTGAAGAAAATGTAAGCCAATAAAAAAAATGGTCACGATCCGATTAATAGTTCCGGAGATATGCGTGGACAAACATACATACATACATACGTCTATGAAATTTTGTATATTTGTTTGGAAGCCCTAATAGATCATCATATGTGAATATAATGCAATTCCAATAATATTACATACAAACGTATCGAATTGATAACCTCCTTTTTTTTATGAAGTCGGTAAAAATTAAAATGTAACTCCTGTTTTCGCGCCCTTAATAGTTGCAAAGACGCTGCAAGCTGCAGGAAAAATCTACAGTTACCTACAAAGGGAAGGTACTTAAAGCGGAAAAGACATATTTCAGAAAAATGAGCTAAGTAATGACTTTACATTGCTTAGTAGGTATTTACGTATAAAACGTGAATTAACATTTCTTTAACCATGAGATCATAATATAGTATCATAAAATTATATAGCCTTTGGTGATTCGGTGGGAAAAGCTAGATCCGAAAGTTCTACATTCTACATGTATAAAGAGAGAAATAAATACGAAGAGCGACCATAATTTCAAGTAACATTAAATGGGTGACCGTGCGTCGTAGCGTCTCTCACGTGGGCTCAGCGAGTGTGCGATTCATTAAAGATGGCGCCATGGTTTGAACCAACGTTGGGGCCAATCGTTTGGCATTAGAGCATAGAAATCGTAGAACAAAGATCACGCAGGACGCGAGGGGCGAGCGTGTCCTACAATAATCAGAAGGTCATGGCAGGGTCTCCGCCACTCCGCGCTCGCCACGATAAGCGCCCGTCCACTCTACTAACCTCATGGGCCGCGTTACAAGTACCTGACATAAAAGGTACATTATCTTCTTATGTAAAACTTACAATTTATTCAATATGAAATTGTGTAGTTTAACTCTTAACACATCGTTACGTGGGAGGAATCTACATTCTACGTTCACATTACAGATCCATTTTCCACTTTTGCTTAGGTATTTTGCTATAGTGGTGAATCGGGAAGTTGCCAGTCTATTAAGGATAAAGTTCCATCGATGTTGAATGGAGGGCCCGAAACTAGTAACACTCTCTTGTTTTTGCTCCACACGCGATCTCTCTGTCAAATCATGCCAGAGTTCGTTAAAACTCATGTCAGTTGTCACACTATAGATACTATGTACGTTTGCAGTTGAAAAGTGTTAAATTTTTCCGATGGAACTTTAATTTTGTCGTACACGAAACATAGGAATGTACTCGAAATTCTTGATGAAACCACCGTCTATAAATGTGCTCGCAAACCCATTTTCCGGGTGGTAGCATCTCACAGAAACAAGAAAATCTTTACTAATTTTCCTCGATGAGTACGTGAAAATATGACCGGAAATTATCATTTACGGTAGAAAGATTACGATTGGGGTCAGTCACGCTGCGATGCGACGTCAGGGGACGAGTGAGGGTACGTTTGATTGTGATGCAAATTCCCTACTTCCGGCGAGGGGGGCTCGCAACAGGTGGGGGTCGAACCTACCGACTGTCAGCGCGCAATCACTGCTGGTGATGTTTAGATGCTCTCAGAATGTAAAGTAAGTACTGTGAAGGGCGGATGAGCCCTTCAAAGGAATCAAACAACGATACGATTTCTTGACGTTTATATTGACTGAACGTCTTTACATGACATATTGCCGACACTAGCACTGTTTTTTCCTAAATAAAAAAACCTAATAAAATATTTGACACCCCGTTCTAAACTTGCTTGAATGTTCGAATGGAACACGCTAAATTATAGCCAGCCTGCACTACATAAGGTTGACTTTAATGAACAACTTTTACAGTACCTACCTCTACCTACTGAAAATAAACACTTCGCCACTAAAAACGTACCTATAATTTTTCTTTATAAAAAAAAATCCGATTATTAGAGTTAAAATAAAAAAAATAAGAAAAAAACTGTAAAAAACACTTGAAGACAAAAATGTGACCATATAAAAGTTATTGAAAAGAAGAGGATACTCTAGGATTGTACCAAAAAAATTAAAGAAGAATTTGGTAACGCGACGCGATTTTTAATCGTGATTGCAATCAGGAAAATCGTGCGCTTGGTTAAAACGGACCCCAAAAAAAGAAAGGTATCACACCCGCCGTATTCGAGGTTAAATAACAATGTTTTTGACGTGACAACGTCTTAAATTAGGTTGCGACTGGGAGTCACTTATGAAAAAGTGTAACGCTCGGTAACGTTACGATGAGTCACCGAACGAGAGAGAGGCCCGCCGAATGCCTTGCGTCTCTCTCCCACTCAACTATGATCGGATGATCGGTCGTTGTCACGTAAAATCTTCGCCCGTAAAACCGACTTTACAGGCAACCATTTTTTTTTGTCATATAAATAATCTACGACCAACTATTAAGTGTAAAAGAAAAACTGAATATCTGTTCGCGACAGGGTCTTCTTCTTCATCCGTGGTGTTGTTTACGACCGGCAAATCCGGATCAGCTCGGCTCCGGCAAATTGCCCGAATTTTCCTTTTTTCGATTTTCCTGATAGCAATCACGATTGAAAATCGCGTCGCGTTACCAAATTCTTCTTTAATTTTTTGGTACAATCCTAAAGTCATCATCATCATCTGCCTAGCCTTTTCCCAACTATGTTGGGGTCGGCTTCCAGTCTAACCGGATGCAGCTAAATACCAGTATTTTACATGGTACTCATAATGCTCATTTGATCGTATAAAAACTATAGATATTATATTAGTTAGTTTTTTTTTCCATTATAATTAAGTAAAAAATATATATTATTTATAAATAAATTACTTTGAATAAAAGAGCCATTTTCAATAGGGTTCCCCCTTTAAGTGAAACGAATCTATTGAAAAAAAATACTCAATTAATTGATTTTTTCGCAAGCTACAATGTTTTCAGGTTTCACACTTGATTGACAGGATTTTTTTTAGAAATATTTTGATGGTCTTTTCGTTTCTACTGCATTAAATCAATTTTTGAAAAGTACATAGGTAATCTTCATTAAATTATCTATACAATGATATATAAATTAAGTAGGTTCTGTGTACTAGCAGGATTATAAGTTAGTATAACAATAGAAACAGTTGCAGAAAGAAGGCAAAAAAATATTCGGTCGTAAAGCACTCTGTAATGCTTCGCATTATGAGTCATGCAAATATAGTTTTTAGGAAAAGTTTGTGAATAGGAAAATCCAACACTCATCTGTATGTTTTTAAGTATACCTATTTTTTTCAAAATACCCTCTCACCTAAGTTTTCTATACGTATATCGTCCCTCGCATGACTAAAAGTCTTATCTTATTTTTTAGCTTATTTAAGTTAGGACAATTACATTTTTCTATTCGTGATTTAGATTTTGTTGTCTTTCAAAATGTTTATATTTGGAGATCCAAATAACATAGAGGTACGACGGTCAGAGAAAAATGTAAAGAATCACGAATAGACAAATGTAGTTTTCCTAACTCAAATCATCTAAAAAATGAGATAGGACTTTTAGTCATGCGAGCCACGATATAGCATTCACTGTCGGCTTAGCTAAAACAAGGAGTCTGCCATTTATTACAATAATTAGACTTGTAACATGACGAAGTAGAGTAATTAATTAATACAAAATTCGCCTGCAGCGTGAAATTACGTCTGTAACCGTAAAAATGTTGTTCCACTAGGTATCACCTCAGTCTAGTTACCTACATACATACATACATAATTAGCCTATAACGTTCCCACTGCTGGGACACAGGTCTCCTCTCAGTGAGAGGGAGTGGGCCGTAATCCACCACGCGGGCCCAGTGTGGGTTGATAGATGTCACATGTCTTCGAATTTTTGGTTCTAGGACATGCCGGTTTCCTCACGACGTTTTCCTTTACCGTTTTGAGAGCAGTGGTGATGGAATAATTTACACAAAGTATAGCGCCTGTCTGGGTTCGAAACTACGACCTACAACTCGTAAGTCGCGGCTGTTACCACTGGGCCACCACTTCTGTCAAGTCTAGTTACATTAGCATAAAAAGTAATTTAAAAAAATTAAACCGACTTCAAAAAGAAATTAACTCAAAATTATGAAATAACTTTAATTTCGGAAGTCGGTGTCTTGGGATCTGTATTTTAGTTTTATGCCACCGACTTCCGAAATTAAAGTTATTTCATAATTTTGAGTTAATTTCTTTTTGAAGTCGGTTTAATTTTTTTAAATTACTTTTTATTTCGTAATTTTTAGTTTTTGCGCTAGTATTTGACCAAGGTTTTGAGATGTTTTCCCTTTGACACTACACCCGTAGCTCTTATCAATAAGCCAGGCCGTCACACTTACACGTATTAGTCCATATCTTGAAAATTACTGAATCGATCTTGATGAAACTTTCACTGTTCCCTAAGTTGAAGAAAATGTAAGCCAATAAAAAAAAAATTGTCACGATCCGATTAATAGTTCCGGAGATATGCGTGGACAAACATACATACATACATACATACATACATACATACATACATACATACATACATACGTCTATGAAATTTTGTATATTTGTTTGGAAGCCCTAATAGATCATCATGTGTGAATATAATGCAATTCCAATAATATTACATACATACGTATCGAATTGATAACCTCCTTTTTTTTGAAGTCGGTAATAAAAGTAATAATAAATCTCTCTAACAAGACCAAAATATGTTTTTTTTTATTCCATGATTGTGTTTCGTCTTCCTGTGTGTGTGTGTCTTTTTCTTTAAAAAAGAAATAAGATGTTTATTCTCTTTGAAAAAAAAAGTAAACATTCGCGCATACAATTTTATTTATATATTTTAAGTACCTAACTAACTATTGACACCAGGTACTAATTAAATAACTAACCGTATAGTTAGTTAGTCATTCATTTACATTTCTTTTTTTTTTAAAAGGACCTTTAGGCGTCGAAGTACTCGTCCGCATCACTGTCACCCGGAACGTGCCCAGAAGACTGGCAACATTGCCACGTTCAATGGCAATGCTAATGAAAACGAAGATTTGTTTAATAAATTACATTTACATAAGCTGAGATTATTTTCCTTCAGTACCGGACATAACTTGAGAAAATTGTATTGCAGTACAGTTTCCTTATCACAGTTGTAAACTGTAATCTCTTTAATGGAAATAGAGTCGCTATGTAGGCAATTACTTTCTTGTTGTTCGGGGACAAACGTGAGAAACTGATGTTTTTACCGACTTCAAAAAAAAGGAGGTTATCAATTCGATACGTATGTATGTAATATTATTGGAATTGCATTATATTCACATATGATGATCTATTAGGGCTTCCAAACAAATATACAAAATTTCATAGACGTATGTATGTATGTATGTATGTATGTATGTATGTATGTTTGTCCACGCATATCTCCGGAACTATTAATCGGATCGTGATAATTTTTTTTTTATTGGCTTACATTTTCTTCAACTTAGGGAACAGTGCAAGTTTCATCAAGATCGATTCAGTAATTTTCAAGATATGGACTAATACGTGTAAGTGTGACGGCCTGGCTTATTGATAAGAGCTACGGGTGTAGTGTCAAAGGGAAAACATCTCAAAACCTTGGTCAAATACTAGTGCAAAAACTAAAAATTACGAAATAAAAAGTAATTTAAAAAAATTAAACCGACTTCAAAAAGAAATTAACTCAAAATTATGAAATAACTTTAATTTCGGAAGTCGGTGGCATAAAACTAAAATACAGATCCCAAGACACCGACTTCCGAAATTAAAGTTATTTCATAATTTTGAGTTAATTTCTTTTTGAAGTCGGTTTAATTTTTTTAAATTACTTGTTATTTAATTATTATTATGTAAGTGACCACTGGGCTATGTTGTTTATATAGAAATATTACTATGGTCAGTAGTTGTGTATCTATTCACTTTAAGCGATTTCATCTAAACTAATATTACAATGAGGAAATATTTGATTTTTGTATGTTTGTTTGGTTGGTACGATTTCAGGCTAAAACGGCTGAACGGATTCGAATGAAATTTGGCATATGGGTAGACCATGCCCTAGATTAGGATTTAAGATAATTTTTATCCTGATATTCCCTCAGGATCAAAAACGTGAAACCGCGGAAACCAGCTAGTCAATAATAAAAGTATCTCAATAAGATATGTGGGCAGATGATGATGTTGTAGATCAATAAATAAATATTAAAGTTGTTTTTCTTAAAATTAAACCTTAGAATTCTTTTTCAGTGGGTATTCGGATTCGGATCAAAAACGTGCTTTCATTTGTTTTTGAATGTCTGGAGAAATAACAGAAGACCAATTCTCTTAATTTAAAACGTTCAAAATCTAGTCGCAGTCTCATCTCGGCGACAAACAAATGTCAAAAACTTGTCAAAAATGTAGGGAAATTAGAGATAATTTGACAGATTGAGACTGAGATCAGACTGTGAACGTTCTTAAAATTACGAGAATTGCCCCCCAGTTTGTATAAAATACAAAACCCTTCGTATTCCATCTTTTTCTCAAAATAGATTACTTAGAGTTAAAGAGTAAGTAACTGCTGTAGGATAAAAACACTTTTCATTTGCCTTTTTAAGTTTCGTCGAGCAAGAAAATATGTTGCGTTGCGCCCCATAAGGATATTCTCAGCTGCGATTTATGCGACCGGAACTCTAGATTTTAATAAATACTGTAGGAATGAGGGACGTTACAGACCGTCGGCCAACCGTGCGCATACGCAGGGGGCGGCCACCCCGGCGCGCGGTCGTTCACCCACGTCCCCCTCCCGCGCCCTCAATCACAGCCCTTTGTGAGACTCGCTGAGGGCTACTCGGTGAGGGCAAGGACTCCATTTCTTTGTTTTGAAATGCCTTCTAACTTTAAGAGGGCTCGCTCGCAGGTAGGTAGGTACTTACTGGCTCGGACACAACTTGTTTTTAACTAAGAAATGAGATTTGGTTCTTAACAAAGCTTGGGTCAATGACATTGAATATACATCCCTTATTTCCCTGTGTAACCGATTATTCTATTTTGTTTAGGTCAAAAAATGTAACGAAGTTGTAGAATTCGATGTCAAGAATTAACTACTTAATTACCAAAAGTAAATTAATGGATTCATGTATAGCGCACAAATGTTATATATGTTATGTAATGTTATGTTATGTGTCCTTACTGTAGTAAGGATGTCTTTTTTCGGGTGACCCTTTGTTCACCCGAAAAAAGACATCAGGGAAAATTGGGGTAAGAATACTTATACATATTCAAATTTTTACCCTAATTTTTAAATCAGAAAAGATTTATGTAGGTAGATATTAGAAATCCATTCTATTAAAGCTTTATCTGATAAAATATCGTAACTATCTACATTTCAATGTCATAAATAGGTTTGTGCCCAAAGCATGCTAATTTTAAAGCATGTTTTTAAATTTCAAAGCAGGCTGTAAAATTAACCTAGTTGAAACTCATTGAATAGACATTTTAACATGTAATATGTCGTAAACTTGCTCATTTATATTAGTCATAATGAAATAGTCGTCTCGGTGTACGTGATAGAAAATGAGGTCTGAATATTAAACAGAATGCCTCAAGCACCCTGTTACTTAAAAAGACTTGTTCGATAAATAATTAAAAACCTTTACATGGTAGGTACGTTTTCAAACGAGTGCGCAGACGCGCAATCTAAAAATTGACAGCAGTTTACAAATATCTCTTCGAACGTCGATGATCAATTAAGAAAAATTTACCTACCCTTCTATGACAAATCCTAAATGATCGTTACGTTTAAAAACACGCAATGTTGGTAAAAGTTAGCATTGTCACACGTGGTTTCGTCCTGCTCGATGTAACGACAACAATTGTTCAAATAACGTCCATTTCCTTAATTAAATCATGGAGCAAAGCACCCTCGCTTCCCTTAAAATGATTCCTGTGAGGGTACTAGAGCGTATGGTTCGAGTCATTCTCCCATGGAGGCACCCTTCGATATTATACATGGTAAACGTTGTAACCGCATGCTTTGGAACGACAAGTGCATCATTATGTAAATTGGGGAGGGTACTTGATATTAAGGGATAAAATACCACTTACGTAAAATACCTAGGTATGAAGATAGCTGGCAATCGGCGTTGATAAAAGAAACTTCAGAAAATTTACATTTTCATCGTCTACTTAAAATATCAATACCTTGGGAAAACGTAGAGCACGTGGACAATATTATTCCTTTTAATGTAGTCGCATTAAACCTTAGTAAGTACACCTACTTAATATTGCGCCGGTGAGACAGTTTATTTCGAGAAAACTAATTTAGAAAGTCCGGTCCAAAAACGACAAGCTCTCCCAAACAAAATCACTTAATCCAGACCAAACGTACTTAAATACTAATAGACGGACAAAAAATAAAAATGCACCCTTCGACCGAATCGTCGGGTAGATGGACAAATAAAAAACAAAACACTCTCACCCCACCCGCATGCCAGGACGCTGCACCCACTCCGTCGTGTCAAATTGAACTGAATTTACTGCATTACAATGCTAACACTTACCAGTAACATAAACACCACACAAGCAATAATGTACCTTATGCTTACTCCTACAACGTCGGTATTAAATAACTGAAAGCGTGAAAATATGTTATGCGAGGGTGAACCATGAGGGTAGTTAGTTTCTATCAATGGTTTTATTATTTCAATCGTAACAATTTAAAATAAGCAATCGTCGAAGCGTTGCAATGCTTTGTGTAGGAATGTACAGGAAATAGGAAAGTTGTTATAATATTGACGGAGACTTATCAAACGTTCTAGTTTAAAGTCGTATATTATAACTTTTAACATGAACTTTTGATAAATCTCTGTAAAAAAAAATAAAAAACGCAGCAATATTTTTATTATAGAGGAAACTGTTAAAATCCAGTTAAGTATTCATCTTTGAGTGCAGTGGTGGACCTGTCGTAATGGCCGTGACTAACATACGAGTTGCAGGTCGTAGGTTCGAACCCAGACAGCGCTTTACTTTGTGTAAATTATTTCATCACCAACGATGAAGAAAAATATCGTGAGGAAACTAACTTAGAACCAAAAATTCGAAGACATGTGACGTCTACAGCCCACACTGGGCCCGCGTGGCGGTTTACGGCCCACTCTCACAGAGAGGAGGCCTGTGTCCCCGCAGAGGGAATATAATAGGATAATGCTATTCATTCTTTAAATAACCCATGATTTTGTACCAAGAACTCCAAGGATTATCCAGCAGATAAACGCGGAAAAGTTAAAGGAAAAATCAACAATTTCTTCACAAGGAAAGCGGAATTCAAACTAACAATACAAATGATGTAGGTACCTATTTAGGTATATTGCCCTTGCTTTAATGACTTCGTAACGTAGAAAGCATTTGATTTTTGTTCCTATGGTAAATAATTTTTTATGTCTGTTTGTATTCTTCTCATAACTCTAACTAACGGAAATCCACACTGATTTCAGATCGAACGCTCGTTTCACCGCGTTTAAACCCTGAAATAAAATAGTGAAAATGTATTGAATTTAGTCGCAGCAGCCGCTCGTTAGGACCTATTCACAATAAGTTTTTCCAGGAAACTCGAGTAAATGGATAAGACTGGTCGTCTGTTGTTGTTGTCGTCGTTTGGTCGTCTGGCCAAACAAAAGTATCGTACATGCAAGACAACACGATTTCGACAAATCGTGCAACTGACAAAATATAAACAGTTGGTAAGTAGGTACCTACCTCATATTAGATAAAGGTAGGTAGGTACTTAGGTTTTTTGTATACAATTTTTCTTATGCTAGATTTAGTTCCGATTTAGCCACAGTTCACCATCTGATTAGATAAAATCAAATCAGATGTCAATCTAATCATAAAATCAATCAGATAGTTTGATATTATGAAAGGTAGTGGCCCACCACTACCTTTCATAATATCAAACTATGAAGTCTTATCACTCCAGGACCTAGTTTACAAACTTTGAAACATTGTGTTGGCGGAGATCCCAAGATCATTTCCATCTCAAGGCAATATGACTTTTGCCTTGAGATAGAAATAGTCTTGAGATGGTCAATGGTCAGTTTTATCTAAGTTATTAGACACCCACGTAGGGTAGCTTTAAATAAAAACTTCGAGCCTTCGTTTGTTTTCTTCATTATTAGGGTTCCGTACCCAAAGGGTAAAAACCCCTATTACTAAGACTCCACTGTCCGTCTGTCTGTCTGTAACCAGGCTGTGTTTCATGAAGCGTGATAGCTAGACAGTTGAAGTTTTCACAGATTATGTAGGTATTTCTGTTGCCGCTATAACAACAAATACTAAAAACAGAATAAAATAAATATTTAAGGGGGGCTCCCATACAACAAACGAGATTTTTTGGCGGTTTGTGGTACTGAACCCTTTGTGTGTGCGAGTCTGACTCGCACTTGACCGGTTTTTTAAGCTTTCTTCACTCACTGCTGTGTAACAAGACGCCACATAAAATAAGTCCAAAATTTTGCCATTAACGGTTACTTATGGCTAGGCGGCTGCCAGACTCAGGATGCCCGAACAAACATCTTGCAAATTTTCGTAAAGCTGTCAAACTCAAAAATGAGTCAAAAATAAATTAGTTTTAATTTTCTATTATGTTTCCGCCAGTATTTTGCAAAGTCCCTACCTTTACGTATAAATTAGGATGGCCAAAACCCCCAAAGATTTATACACCGAAATAAACTTTACTTGTTTATTTGTTGTTTCCAAAAAGCCTATAAACGTATGTGCTGATCCGTTTTCCGGAGCGGCTTTTCATTCTACTTCAGGCTTGCAAACCTCCCTTCCATTAGGTACACAGCGCCCGATATGAGCCTGATTGTTTATCGCTACTAATATTAAAATAAAACAAACACTCCCCCGCGGGGCCGGTTTAATAACCTGTGGCTGGTGCCCCTCGGCCCTCGCCACTTATCGCGGGGCTCCGTGTCAAACGACAAGTGCTCGTGGTTTCCACACTTTGCTAGTACTGTATAGTTTGCTGGATATGTCAGCTACACCAATAAACAAAACTAGTCAGTTTGAAATTACTGCGTGCCATTAAATACCTAAGAAGAATTTTCGAGGCCATTTCCACTATATGAGTTTTCGTAGCATTTCCCACATTTTTCTTTCTTGGAATATTGTAAAGAATATGATCCACCGCTTAGTAGGATACACCTACGTATGACCATTTTGATAGTTTGATATCTGAACAATAAATATTTAAAATCTCCATAAATTGTAAACCTAAAATTATTTCCGGCTATAAAAAAATAGGGCAAGGCAATAAAAACTTACCTATTCATGAGAAGCTAACGGCCGCAAGGCGGCAAGGCGTCGTATTCGTAATGTTGAGAAAGTTGATTAAACTTCTTTCTGAAATAAAATGCAAAGCCCCTAGGGGTTCAAAAACGAAAACCTCCTTCCGTGATGTCTCTTCCAGCGTAGCTCGTTCTTGTAATGTGGTTTCCCGCGAGTTCGGTCACGACATGTCACGTGAGATCCATGGGCATGGGGAGTGCGTTCATTCATAACTTTTATTTGCTCTAATGCCCGACATAACAATGAAACTAATTCAAAACATTGGTTAAATACTGCTGAATAAATCATGAACTCTGTGCAGGAAATATACCTATTACGTTTTTGTAGGTAGATATGGCGGACATTTTTACGTGGTAACCGGCACACATCCAATATGTTATCATGGTATGCCACTTCTTGGAACTTTAACTATCTCATCGTAATTATAATTTGAAGCGGATCTGCCAAACGTGTGTGAAATTAGTTACAGTTTCTTCTAACCACTACGAGTATCAGATACCTTCTAACTCTGGGTGGAGTTTCTTGCCCGTTCTTCTCCATACGAAACCAACCTTTGGAGAGAGCGACGAGTTTCTATTTTTGTAAATTTTGACGTTCAAAAGTGCCTATTTTAAATAAGCGATTTGACTTGTCTTCTTATAGTTAGACTCCTAATAATTATATTAGGTACAGTCACGAGCACCAATATGTCAACACTTGGCAACTTTAAATTGCGATTTTTTCACGAAATAACGAATGCAACGTTGAAATACGACACTTTACATATACCTGTGGGTTCGAAAATACTATGTTCATACCTACTAATATAAAATTTCATTTTCAAAAATAAAGGAGAAAATCGACTTTGAATAAAGCCAAGTGTATACATACTTTTGCTCGTGACTGTACCTGTTACCTCTGTATAGCGCGCTAAACCTAAGGTACCTATTGGATCGAACTGAACAAATTCCGACCTTGCAACATTTCACATAGAATATTGATTTAGTTCCTATCTAAGTTTGCTCACGCCTGAAGTCACGTGCATATCCGATTTAAGGGGGAAGCTCTAAGGTGGCCCGCGAAATTCAAATTTTCTTACGTTTTTTGCAATTTGCTGGTCAGTATTAAGTTGTACGTTGGTTAAAATATGATTCGCGGTCGTAACAAATATGTATTTACAGAATTATAATCATTAAAGTCATCAACACAACTCTCTAAGACCATGTAATCCCCAAATGTCAAGATTTCATGAAATAGTCATTCTTGGGGATTACATGGTCTTAGAGAGTTGTGTTGATGACTTTAATGATTATAATTCTGTAAATACATATTTGTTACGGCCGCGAATCATATTTTAATCAACGTACAACTTAATACTGACCAGCAAACTGCAAAAAACCTAAAAAAAATTGAATTTCGCGGGCTACCCTGGCGCTTTCGCCTTAAGGAAAACATTATTTTGTTTTTCAGGTAGGTACTGCTAATGCATAAAAGTAGGTATTCCTTTTAGTATAAACTTAAGCCTTTGTATCAACATGTTACTCCCATTACTCCGGGCTATGGCTCACCCAGTAATTAAAAGTTAAAGAAATACAAATCGTTACTCAAAGGATCACCCGGTCAATTTACAAACTAATTAGGTAACTATGTCCTGCAGCTGCAGTCATTTTGATAGAAATTCTAAATCTAACTTAACGATCGCTAATTCTAACGATTTTCGGAAAGGACAGATGTTCGGAAGGTAGGTACACATGTCATCAATAAAATAATAAAAAGTAATTTAAAAAAATTAAACCGACTTCAAAAAGAAATTAACTCAAAATTATGAAATAACTTTAATTTCGGAAGTCGGTGTCTTGGGATCTGTATTTTAGTTTTATGCCACCGACTTCCGAAATTAAAGTTATTTCATAATTTTGAGTTAATTTCTTTTTGAAGTCGGTTTAATTTTTTTAAATTACTTTTTATTTCGTAATTTTTAGTTTTTGCACTAGTATTTGACCAAGGTTTTGAGATGTTTTCCCTTTGACACTACACCCGTAGCTCTTATCAATAAGCCAGGCCGTCACACTTACACGTATTAGTCCATATCTTGAAAATTACTGAATCGATCTTGATGAAACTTGCACTGTTCCCTAAGTTGAAGAAAATGTAAGCCAATAAAAAAAAAATGGTCACGATCCGATTAATAGTTCCGGAGATATGCGTGGACAAACATACATACATACATACGTCTATGAAATTTTGTATATTTGTTTGGAAGCCCTAATAGATCATCATATGTGAATATAATACAATTCCAATAATATTACATACATACGTATCGAATTGATAACCTCCTTTTTTTTTTGAAGTCGGTAAAAATATTTACCTATCCAACTAATTTAACTCATACATATGTATGTTATACCTAAGCCTAAACACGGCCACTGAAAAAAAGTCTGCCGCGCAAAATACCACCCTCAAAAATCATCTTTACATTTCTAAGAAAACAAAGTAGCGAAGACAAAAAGTTCAAAAGGCATGGATGATCATGAAAACTCTCCCACGAGATGAAGTCGCGCCCGTCCCTCAGAGGGAAGGGGACGTAAAGCATTCCTGGGAACGGCGGGAGGTGGCCCACTTTTGTACTTTTTGCCGCCGTCCAGAGGGGGATGACCGGCTCACTTTTTTGTTCGACTTTTATTTCTCTTATTTCGGACTTCGGAGGAACGCTGGTCAGTCCACAGCGCAATAGCTTATTATGTTCATTTGTTTTTTGTTGCAACCGAACAACCTAAGTTTTAGTGACTGGTTTCTAGCGACATTACGTGTAATAACTAAGTAGTTATATACCACTGTATTCGAAATAAACTGTCAACGTATCATTTTAATGTGAGACAGTTTATTGGGTTTACGAAAGTTTTCATAAAAGACAAACATTGGTAGCAATTATCTACTGAAAACCGGAAACGGGACAACAAACTACCCAACAACATCCGTGCAGTTTCAGAGCGTGAACCCTTATTGATTTAACTCCAGACATATACAGCGCAGTGTACTCTCCCAACAATTAGCCGTCGGTGCATGATGCGGGCTCTATCGACACATCGGCGCGGGGGGGGGGGGGTGGGTGGATGCGGCCCACCCCCGGCCAGGACACCAGCTAGTTATCTGCGCCGATCGATAATAGCCATGGAAAACTACCTATATGAAAATCCATACCTAGATATAACACCTATGTATGTAGATAGTAGTGGTTGCTAACGGGAATATGGGAATAATGCTGCAGATTTTGACTGCATAAATTATTGGGTAGGTACCTACAGTTTTTTGTAGATGCACACATTGTATTTAGGATCATATTGCTAGCCTCGTCAATACGCAATCGTTACCAAAACTCATAAAAAACTTCTAGATTCTTCTTCGTTAGACAAATAGTTATAAAAAAAAGGAACTTAGTAGGAGGCGGGAAAATGGGAAACTCTACCTTCCTAAAACTAAAACAGGTACGAGTAGGTATTTTCCAATTAAACCAAGTGTGGCTAGCCCGTCTGACCTGGGAATAGGGAATTAGTCTGCGAATTCAATCATGGAAATTATTTATAGATGGATGAACAATGTATAGGTCGGCTCCGTTTATAGACGTGGGTTAGTCCTGCCTATAACTTATGACCAAGGGGCTTATAAAGGCCACTTTGGCAGAATCATAAAAGCGTAACATTATGAATCACTTGCTGCGCCTCGAGGTTTTACCCGCGTAAATGTCGATCCCGTGGGAATATCGGGACAAAAAGTAGCCTATATGTTAATCCAGGGTGTCAGCTACGTCCATACAAAATTTTGACAAAATTGGTCCAGCCGTTTGAGCATGAAGAAGTAACAAGCATATAAACACACACACACCCCCCCACTCACACACACTCACATAGTGTGATTAGTGTGTTAGTGGACAGTTAACTGTTAAGTTAATCGTATCAAATCCCATTGGTAAAGGATTTTTCAGTATTTTTTTTTCTCTGTGCTAAAATACCAATCAATCTAATCCAATCCAATCTCTTTGATTAGTTTGATTATACCTACGTAGTGCAGCGAAAAAAAGAACACGGTCTGTCTTCGCCATATTATGATTCATAATGTTATCTTTTTATAATTCTGCCAAAGTGGCCTTTTTAGGCCCCCTGTAGTATACGTAGACCGCGGAGGTAGGTACCTATCATGTACTAGTGTTGAACACTAGGCTGCATAATTTTGAGGATGGGGCCCATTGATATATAAAATTGCGTTCGAAATAAGTAATGACATTGCAACTTTCGTAGCACTATGTGGATACGTTCCTTCACGTCAACAAAAGAGAAAAGTATGCAGGATCGTCGGATATAGTTGAAGTTTATTAAGAAACCGATGGATGTTCTTGAATTAAATTTAATTTTATTAATAGAAAAAAAACAGCTCATTTATTCAATTAAATTTCAGTCCAGAACATCCATCGGTTTCTTAGTAAACTTCAACTATATCCGACGCTCCTGCATACTTATCTCCTTTGTTGACTGTAAGTACATAATATTATAAAACAAAGTCGCTTTCCTGTCAAGTCCTGTCTGTCTGTGTGACCACTTAGATCGTCTAAACTGCACAATGGATTTTGATGCTTTTACACCATCGTTTAGAGCTTTTATTCCGGAAGGTTTATGTGTATAATACATTAATATTCAACTTGAATATAACACAGAAATATCAATGTTTTGCACCCGAGCTGAGGAGAGTCACGAGTGACTCTCCTCAGCTCGGTAGGTAATGTAGGTATTGTTTTGGAAAAGAAAATCGATGTAGGTACTTGATTATCGTCGTAAGGTCATCCGAAGTAAGTTTTCCTAATTAACATCACAGTAACGTGACATCGATTGAACAAGGCTTCGCAGTATGATATTTACGCAGTAAAATCGTTCGCAGTACAGTTTTTCGATGTAACGAAATATCGCAGTAACAAGGCGTCGATTTAACAAGGCGTCGCAGTATAGAGATGCCGTTGAAAGGTTTTCGAAGAAACAAACTTCGATGATACGGCTTTCGCACTCAAGTAGGTATTCCAGTTAAGAGGGTTCAAAAATACGACGAAGTGCTTCGAGAAAAGGTAGGTAGTGCCCTTGCGCTTCGCTTGGCTCGTATTGGCGGGGGCACTACCGTGCCCCCAGATAACATGGAAAAGGTGTTAGCTGTTTCAGGGTTATGGGAGCCCTGAAAGAGCTTTGCTGGAAAAATCTCCTCGTTACAGTGCGGAGATGGTCAGATAATTATCATACCTATCATAAAGGGATAGTGTAACTTATTGGCAACAATTGATAGTATTTCAATTTCAAAGATGCAATTGCGAAATAGGAAGTCACTTATTTGTTGCTTTTCTTTTGCCCGGTTTTACAATTCATATGGTATAATGATATACATATCATGTACTATCATGTGTCTTAAATTTCACCCTCCCCTAATTCACCCTCTTATAGGGTTGGAATTTCGAGAAACCCTTTTTAGTGGATACCTACTCTTCACAAAGAACACACCCTTCAAATTTCACGTCTCTAGGACCAGCGGTTGCTGTGCGTTGATATATCAGTCGGTCAGGACTTTGAACTTTCTATAATACTAGCTTCTGCCCGCGACTTCGTCCGCGTGAAATTTCACCCTCTTAGGGGTGGAATTTCGAAAAACCCTTTCTTAGTGGACCCTACTCTTCACAAAGAATACACCACAGATATAGATAGACCTAGATAACGCAAGTATCACGAACTGTATGAAAACCAAGCGTGCCATTTTTTGACTACCTACTATGACGTCAAAAGCTCGCGCTCTCGCTCACGCTTACCCAGCCAGCAGTACACAGGACTGAGCGCGAAAGTGGCGGCTTATGATTTTTTATCGTAAGCTGGTGCGATTTTTGGCACGCGAAGTAGTTGCTCTTGCGTTATCTAGGTGTATCTATATCTATGGAATACACCCTCCAAATTTCATGTCTCTAGGACCAGCGGTTTAGACTGTGCGTTGATATATCAACAATCAGTCAGTCAGGTTACCATTTTATATATATAGACAGATATTCATATTATGATATTTTAGTTATAATACCATCACCAATGGGGGGTTTCCAATAGGCAAAAATGACGAACTTTCATACAAACTATAATATTTTGAATCTAGAATCTAGACCTAAGTGGCTGAGGCATTGTCTGTCAGTGAGTGAAAGAATGAATGAATGAATTTAAGATTTTTATTACGTAGGTAATAATTATTTGTATTTTTTACCGCTATCTTTTTCTTTTTTAAATCATATGGCTTGTACTCACTTGCTTTCTTTTTTTATTCCAAGGCTTTGGAAAGGTACCTTCTACGGCGTTGCCTATAATTTGTTAAAATTATAGAAATTACGCAATTAATGTTATGAGCATCTAAACAACTCCGTACAGTCACGAGCAAAAGTGTGTATAGGCTTGGCTTGGCACTTGGCTTTCTTCAAAGCCAATTTCTCCTTTGTTTTTTAATGAAATTTTATGTTATTACGAACATAGTATTTTCGAACCCATAGGTTTATGTAAAGTATTGTATTTCAACGTTGCATTCGTCATTTCACGAAAAAATCGCAATTGAAAGTGCCCAAGTGTTGACATATTATTGCTCGTGACTGTACATAATATTAACATATCATAATCCAGTAGTGGTTCTCCTAGACGTGATCCCGTTGGTAAGGGCTTCGCAGACTCGCCCAGCATTCGAAATCTTCATTAACCTCAATGCTGTACCATCGGCGCTATGGACCCAATCAATATTGCAATAATATCTTTTCATATCAGTTTATGATGCAGCTTGATTACGAAAGCTTTAATCTGTTCGTCAATGGCTTCGTATAATATTTCTACAACATAACGAATGAAAAATAATCCCGAATAGAAAAAGTATTAAGTTACTTTCCAATTTTCAGACACCTTAGGTTCTTTCGACACCTCAATCAGCATCGAAGCGAATGATTCAGTAAAACCTCATGAAAGGAATTAATTTAAAGTTAAAATTAGTAGGTAATAGCCTTGCATTGATTGCTGGGTAAGCGGTCAAGCCCCTCCACAATATGTAAAGAACAGTGATAAGTGTGTAATGTCGCGGAGATGGTCATTTTGAAAGGTTGTGCCAGCAATGGGTGGGTGACGGCGGCGCGGCGCGGGAGCACACCTGTGCCGCGGACATTCTAGCCGCAGCAATAGCCGAACTTATCGCCATGCGCTGACGCAACCCAAACAGGATCCACCTCCCAACAAAAAGTTCCACGGCCACTATTTCGAAACTCGTGCGCACCTAAATAGAGAAAGGCATCTATGTGCTTGTACATCATTTGTAGAGCCGCTAGTCGCAACCCACGGGGTACGGGGTGAATGCCCTTAACGTCCTCCGTCCTCTTCGAGCATAGCGCCCTCTCGTTCTGGCATGCGAGAGTCCCTCTTCTTTCGACTTTGAAAAGAGGGCACGATCGTGTGGCCGCTGAGCGATTTGGAACTGATGGTCGTTGACTTTAGAGTCGTCATTGGTACGTCAGGTTGGGCCTGTGTACAGTTAAGGGTGTGTGCGCACGCGCATTGCGTTTGTATTCAAATGAGGACAGTGCGTTCCGCGCCGGAGAGCACTATGATTGTACTTTTTTAGTCCGTGAGCCGTAATCAGCTACAAGGAAATGGGCATCCTTAGGGGTGGCGCGCCGCGCAGCTATTGAGGACACGATCTTGTTAATGCGCGACAATTAGGTGCTCTGAGAACTACACAATTTGTATTAATGGCCGGGTGGTCGACCACCACACACTATTAATACATCGATAGTTATGCGCATCATTTCTCTAATAGTTCCATATTGTGAAAATATGTCAAACTTTTCATACAGACACTGTCTAGTTAATTATTTATTAAATGATATCTTTAACAGAATTAAACATCCACATTAATAACATAATATTAAGCAAGATTTGAATATGAACCTGTTTTCCTCTGGCCATCAATACAATATTCTCGCAATAGCTGTCAGCCATTGAACAATTTACAACTAAGTATCTATAGAGTTTTAGGAAAAAATGAGGTTATAGTTGTTTTTTTTGTCTACGTTAAACAATCATCTTGGTTATTAACGCGATGGTCGGCTCGGCGGATATTATTATGGAAGTACAGACGCCAGCACATCAAGCTACTGTAAACTGTCAAATTTTCGCAATCAACTTTGAACCTTATACCTACTTTAGCAATAAAGTTGAAAATCTATTAAAAAAAATTGACAGATTGTAGTAGCTTGATGTGCTGGTGTCTGTACATAACCTGTTAATCGTTTTCAATAGTTTATGATAAATCTAGTAAATAAGTGTCTTTTGTACATAATAATATTACCGAAAACCGAGTCCAACCTTTTGCGGTACACGTAGGTACTTAATTAAAAATTACAGTAATCAAAAAACATGGGTGGTTGTAAAAAGCGTAACTTATCACGACTGTTATATACCTATCTACATGATTGCCTATTACATAAATAAATCTGTCTTTATCTCCTTATATGTAAAATGACCTTCAAACGAGGAGATAAAAAGCTATTTTTTTAAAATATAAGTCTTGTTCTAAGGATTTAGATCGCAATTTTTTTTTTTTATCGACTACATTAAAACATACCTACTGCAGGAATTCGTGAAGTGGTTGAGTCTAACATATGAAATGTAGGTAATTGAATAACTACCTAAAACGGACACATAAGTAACTAAGTAATGGACTTACCTAAAAATACAAATCAGGTATTTTTACGAAAATCTGAAATCAACAATGCTGCATATTACAAAACAGTTAAATAAGCAATCACTGTCAAATTCTTCCCCTTCGAATAGCGGAACTGCGCTATGACTTCGCATATGCTAAGGGACAATTACGTTCAGGAAATAATAAGTGAACCTTGCGTTGATGAAGTCGTAATTAGTATAATAAAGATGGCTAGTAGTGAACACAGGTAGCGATCGCCTAGTCATCGGAGAGGCGACGTGGGCGGTGTCGGCCTTCACGTATCCTGCGAACTCTGTTGTTTTCCAACTACCCACAGAGTCAACACAATCGGTACTGTGTTCAAACATGAGAATATTACTGTGACAAATCTGCACAGCTAGAAAAACGACTTCGGAGTTTTTTAGCCAGCTACGAAATATATGAAAATACACGTACCTACTACGAATCTCGTATCTTTGTGTAGAGGTTCTACAAAAAAGCAAGTTTCATTCTAATGACACTCTTCACGATTTTTTGGCGTGTTTGGTTGCTAGGGTTGCTCCACAGTCGTCGTTTTTCTTCACGTATTCAGAGATTTAGACATCTTATGAAAAAAGTGCAATTTGCCCCATGTAGCTAAAAATAAGTATGTAGGATTGTAGGTACATTTGGAGATTTCGTAGAACAGGGTCTTGCCTACATGGAATAATATAGGTACCTACTTCTGTTTCTTGTTTCACACATGCCTTACAATTCGTGCACCTACTAAATATAGAGTCATCTACGAAATTTGGACGTCTCCGCTAATACGTCGGCAAACTTACCGAATTCTACCTCAAGATGAAGGTGAATTCACAATTTCACACAACCTTTAAGTATTCCTTTGTGTGTGTCTATTCTTACGCCTACGAAACTACCTATAATTTATTTTACTCATGTTCCTAAACTTCATTCTTAAGGCTTGAGTGCTGTCTCATTTGAATCTTTTAGAATTCGTTGAAACGTCAGGTTTATTTTTCGTTATTAAATAAACATCTTGTGAAATCTTCGAAATGTATTCTACGCATCAAGATTTTCTCATTTAGTCTCCGCGACCACTTGAGGAAATAGATATCTAGTGTACAATTCAATGCACCTACGGATTGTTTTACTAAACAGTTAAGAAGAATGTACCTACAAGTCGGTCGACTAGCAATGATTGATGTCTCACGATAATCGCTGCAGCACCTACCCGCGCTAGGAATCTGTAGCCTCGATGAAGTCGCTCATTGACGACCTTGTGGAGAACGGGTATTGTGACAATATATTATAATAGCAAAGAATAAAGTTTAAATATTTGAGAAGTGCTAATTAAACAAAAACTGTTTTTTATTTTATTGACGGACGTTATCCTTGCCGTTTATCAAATTTTAACAAAGTTCATGTTGAGGTTATCGACAGTTTACGAATAAGTAAATAATTATGTGTATGGATGGACCTCCCCTAATTTGACTCGATGTAGGAGGTATTTAAAATTTTCGACCGCAGGTCAGATCACCCCCTAAGATATGGTTCATGGGGCATAACTACACCACCATCGGTGAAGTGTGAGAGAATGACAGAACCCCTTCGTAACTTAAGCCTCCGTGAGTCACAAGCGTGACGACTGTGGTTCTGATGAGTTGAAAGCATACCTACCTGGTACCTTCGCTGATTCCGAAAGTCTTCATAACAGAGAAATATATGCCTCATGTGTGCAAATCGGTGTGTTTTGAAAGGGTTGAATTGCAAAGAAACTGTCCCTTCCGGAGGTGCTCCATCGTAGCAGGGCGAGTAATAAAGACGTATGACTAAGTGTTATTCGCGGAATCAAACTTTATTGCTTATTTATTTTATTATTATTCTCGTAAACCTGATCAAATGATTCATGCATTTAAAGCTCTGCCATATTCATCTACAATTGATTTAGAAGTTGTCGGTACACCTCGAAGGTTCTAAACACGGTGCGACACGCGGTGCGTATGCGCAGGAGCGCAGTGACAGCGGGCCGTGGCCCTGACGACGGGGCACGCCTCCGTCACTGTACCTACTGATGTGATTATGTGACGATTGTGGAAAATAGTCGTGCATTAATACGTATTTACATGACAATACCTTTATTGTTGTTACTTACCTGAATTCTGAAATATTCTAAAGAAACGATTTTTGTTGATTAAAATACTAATCTAGCCCTAGGTAGTGCGTCGACACGGGACGCGCGTGCTGCGCAGGAGTGCACAGCGGCAACGGGCCGTGGCCGTAACTACGACGTGCAGGGATTACACGCCTGCGTCACAGTTCTGATTTGATTAGATGCCGTTTGTGGAAAATGGCGATGAATTTGTAGAAGCACGCCAGTTACTACTGGCGCTTTTCTATCTTTAACTTGTCTGTTTCTCTACCTTTTCGCATTCAGCATGAAATCAAGTAGGAGACACATCGTACAATTATTTTTATTTAATTGTGTTCCATGGCTCCTTCAGAGCTCTTTAACCTATCCAAAAACAATAAACCATAAGAGGTTTGCCTTCTTATTACCCACAACAGCCTATTATTTTTCTATATTAACATCAAGAGTTCCGTTACGCAGCTGGGAACATATCCTACCGTGAATGAATGAGATTATTATTCACAGATTACTTACCCCTTTCTAAAAGACAGAGGTACCGTATGAAGTTAATTAATAACACAATGCTAAAGAATCGATTAATAAACTTGTGTACGTCCCGTTTTGCGCTTTACGATGCGGCGGCATTTATATGATGGATTTCATGTGCGCCCACGCCGCTCTAATGTACGTAAGTCCCAAGACTTTTAGTGGTACCTACCGGTGTGGCTCACTAATAAAATATTTCTTTTTATGTCTTCCCCGACCAACAACACGTTTGTGGGCAGGCTCGGTTGCGCAAGCGACGGTGCATTCCGTGTTTCCGTGGCTGTGTCCACGCCGGTCACCGCACCAAAACCTGTCAAATACACTCTATATAACTAATGTATTAGATACTCTAGCATTAGACGGTTACCTAGCTGCCTAGCACCTAGCACTCTAGTTCAAGGCCAGCCTTTATGTCTTGTCATTTGATAACAACATAATTTATGTCTGACGTAGTAGTTAGTGCGATAACTGCCTACTGGTTTAGTTCAACTCGTCCGCAGTCCGCGCTGACTCCTTTCTCCTACCTTTTAATGGTTTGTTGACAAAGCCTGTACAAGTGTACCTTCGTACTAAACAATTAGAAAGGCGGTATTGTGAGCTTTAGACCCTGTGTACTATTATAATATGACCGATCAGTTTGTCCATGATTCATTCTGTTCTATTAGAACAAGGAACCCTTTACGGTTTCGAAAGGCTTGAACATCGAGTTGATGGCAGCAAGTAAAAACCACATTTTGTCATCTTTATGGAGACAAGTCTTTTTAACATAATGCTCTGTTGTCTAATATGTATTTATTTAACTTCTGCACGACAGAGAAAAGCTTCATGTAGAAATCACCACTGAGTGCATCCCAAATAGCCAAAAACGTCACGTTCAAAGGGAGACAGAAGGATGTATTGGACTTGTATATAGAAAATATTAGCATTAAAAGAGCCCCAAATAGGTAAGTGGAAGTACCTATGAAAGGCATTTGCCTTGCCATGGAAAGTTCTCATCATAGAAAAAAAATAGGCTCCCGATCTCAGTCACGTTGATCGTCAGCTCATCCTGCGGAAAAATACACCCATTAGTGTAATCCGTAACATCCTGTGCCCGCTGCACTAGCCTGTGCAAGTGTGCAATCATCACCTTTACCTTTACCTTCAGCTCACGTGACTAACTTCAAGCAGTGCTTCAGACCTTATACTGGCTGCCCTGGTGGCACATTCTCTGTTGGTAGATTCTTCTGTTGTCCTGCTCGAGTTAAATATGGAGTTTGCTTTGCTCGCAACCTACCTAGTACTTTCCTAGCTACGCATGACAAACTGTTGATAAGTAGTAAGTAAATAGACTTTTATACAGGGTGCAGGGACATCGACGCTCAACCTGTTACCATGGATTCAGTACAGTATAATGATTCTGAACCTCCTGCGTTGAAATTATTGGACGATTATTTAAAAAAAAAATATTTGCTGTTCCACACATTTTGACCACGTAGGTACCTATTGCAAAAACAGTAGATTTTTTTTTCATAACCCACGAAATATTTCTAAGCTTCAATCATATGCTGACTGATTCTAGATCCCCTAAATTCTGATTCATGATTACAGTGTGCCACCTTTATTTTTCGAAAAGACTTACTCCTGATTCCTATCCATGGATTTTACTTCGGAGGGTTATCTTCTTTCTTACTCTTTCGATGCAAGACCTGTAACCCTGCCCGAAACAGAAACATTTCCCTGATTAGCCACTTCGAAACTTGCTACTGATTTCTGGCTTGTAGGTATTCATGCATATCAGCTTGTTCATGAATGAATTGATGAGCTTGCCGTTTGTCTGATTGTACGAGTATACAAAGAGAATGTGTGATAACAAGGAGAAACCGAATCGAATGATCCAATCGCGAACTATTCACATTTAAACCCCAATTTAGTGTATTATTAACTTGATACAAACTTCATTAGTTCCATAATCATCTTATATTATTATATTTGGAGCTTCTTAATTTTTTTTTAAATTGCGACAGGTTATTGGGTAGACTTTCCAATCCAATAATGTACCTGTTAGATCCTTACTAATATTACAAATTCGAAAGTAACTCTGTCTGTCTGTATGTTACCTTTTCACGCCTAAACCACTGAATAGATTTCGATAAAATTTGGCAGAGAGATGGATTGCATCCCGGGGAAGGACATAGGATAGTTTTTATCCCGATATTCCCACGGGATCGACACTTATGCGGGTGAAACCGCGGGGCGCTGCTAGTCTACCTATAATATTATCTAGTATGTTTTGGCTGTACACCAAGTAGCAGGTACAATTGCGGCCTTAATCAATGCTACAGTGGACAGTGCTGTCAAGATTGGTTTCGTATATTTTTGAGCTACGTTCATTGATAGAGGCCAATTGAAATATTCAGGAAACTGACCGGAAGTTCTACGCGTGCCTCACACGACAGTTTTTTTCCTTGTAACAGTACTTTATCTAATAAAATTCTAGTACAAGGAAAAAAATTCAGAGATAGCACTGTTGAAACTGGTTGACATTACAAAAATGGCAATGCTGCAAGCTATAAAGTTATCTAAGCTTTTATAACGTAATATTTACTTTCAACTGCTTCAACAGTTAGGAACACCACCGCGCCGGCGCCGCGCGCTTGGTAAATCCTCTTCAAAGCACTTATTTGTTACGTTGGTGTTAAAGCTTAAAATTTTATGGATGTAATAATTAAAAGAGAAATTAGATATTAACTGTTAGTATTTATGAAGAGACGTTACGTAAAGCTAACACTGTATGCCTGCATGACCTTTCGGAGCTTAAGCAGTTATTACCGTACATTTGGTAGTTCATCATGTTGTTGATGTTTTCTCTAATCGCGCCTGACAATCGACATCATTTCTGAGATCGTAGTGTAACGTCGGTGTATCGGCCTCGATTCACCCCACTGTCTCCGTAGTTTCCATTTACAATAGCAAAAAGTTGTGAACGGTGGAGCGTCGTCGGGCGGGGCGACATCGAGTGCCATTACGGGCAGCCAGCGCGCGCAGGCACGGCGGCGGTGCCGGCGCAGCACCGCGCACGCCGGGCCCGGCGTGCGCGCGCAGGGGTGGGCAGGCCTCCGCTAGCGGTGAGGTTTTAATGATACATTGTTGGTCGCAGACAGGGGAACGGTTCGCGATATTGAGAAGTTCTTGCGCGTTGACTATGCCGACGCACTGCGCCCGCGCACACCGTTATCCTATTTCCTCTCCCTCCTTTATGTTCAACGCATTGTGATTGGCCGTATGTATACTATCGCTACGGTTTACGGTAGTTCGTCAAAGAAGCGGTGTTAAAACGTAACTGCTTCGCATTTTATGTTAAAATGCGCAACTTGTACAACAACTTAGATTTATATGAATGAACTTAGCTTCTGTCAGCGACTTCGTCCGCGTGAAATTTCTCGTTCCCCCGACCCAACGCGTCGCATCGCATCTCCCACCCGCGCCTTTACGTTGTTTATACTTAGCGTTCTTACCGACATTTTTTCTTTGCGTTCTGCTCCTAAGTGCCTTTTCACACGTCCCGGCAACCGGGTAGCCGGTGCCGACTATCCGGTAACATTGCCAGGCAAACTACGCCGGTACGTGTGAAAGCTAACGTAGGTACATGGCTATACACTTCACCGCCGGGTACCAGGCACCGGCTACCCGGTTGCCGGGACGTGTGAAAAGCGCCTAAGGGTCATAGCATAAATACCGGCCTGTCTCAAGAATAGGGCTACCAAATGCAAAAAGAATTTTTCCAATCCGTCAGGTAGATAGTTCCTGAGATTAGCGCGTTCAAACAAACAAACTCTTCAGCTAAAGATTAACATTAAAATAAATTCTCCTTAGGGCTGATTTTTCGATATTTTTTATTCGTGGAATAAAATTGACGTCTGACAGTTTTTGTATGGAAGAACTGTCAGAAATTCAAAATTATTCATCCGTTATAGTTATCTGGCGTTGGAAAAAACAGGTCTTAGTTTATGCCACAACGGACTTAGAAGAACTAAGATTTTACAAATAAACTGTCTTCCTTTTTAACTACGAGACAGGGCTTGAAAAAGCGTTTGGTACGTTTTCATTGATTATTCATCCTACTCATTTTCGAGTCAATGAAAGCAAGCAGTAAAATTTACCCCTTAAACTTTAGTAGGTACCCTTTTCGACCCCGGTAGTAGTCGATTTTTGAAATCCCTAAAACACAAACATACTTTTTATTTTAAGTAATAGTACCTACCTAGTTTCGAATTAATCCGACAACGGGGGGAATTTCTTACCTAATAACTTTGTCACCCCCTAAGGGTCAGTTCGCGTCTCGGTGTGAACTGACCCTAAGTCCTCTGTGAGGGGTTTTTTAAACTAAAAGTGACAATCTTTATTATTTAATGAAACAAATGTTGCCTTTCAAGTTATAAAGGAATAAGATTTTTTCATATTTACTGTATCCCGCCTATTCATCCCCACAGTTTTTATCCCCATAGGGGTGCAATTTTGAAAAAAACGTTTGGGATGTTTCTATAACTTGACTCAAAGATTATTTAAGTATACGAACATTCCGGTTAATCAAGCCACGCAGTAAAAACCACCCCCGGAAAATTAACTCCCCATTTTCACCCCGTTAGGGGTAGATTTTCGAAAAGCCCTGATACAAGTTATTCTTTATTTTTGGTCTTAAGTATAAATACTGAGTTTCGAGTTAATCGAACTGCGCGGTAAAATTCTTCTATGCAAATTACACCCCCAATCCCCCTTTAGTTTAGACAAACAATAAACGTCAACCTTCATAGTTTACTTAGATAAGTATTCTTGTCAAGTTTTAAGTTTATTAACCAAATAATAAGAAATTTCATATAAACTCTGTCCCCGCTTTTCACCCCCACAGGGGTGGAATTTTGAAAAATCGCTCATAACTTGAGTCAAAGATTATTTATAGCAATTTTCCAGTTAATCAAGCCACGCAGTAGGTACCTAAAATACTTCCCTATAAAATTAACTACCCCTTTTCACCCTGTTAAGGGTAGATTTTCGAAAAACCCTGATACAGTTATTCTTTATTTTTAGTTTTAAGTATAAATACTAAGTTTCGAGGTATAATAGACAGCGCGTTAAAATTCTTCCATACAAATTTTGACACTCCTTAATCCCCCTTTCGTTTAGAAAAACAAAAATGACAAACTTCATTATTTACTTTGATAAGTATTTGTGGCAAGTTTCAAGTTTATTTACTCAAGGAATAAGATTTTTCATACAAACGAAATCCCCCATTTCACCCTTTCTTAGTGGATACCTATACTCTTCACAAAGAACACACCCTCTAAATTTCATGTTTCTAGGAGCAGCGGTTTAGGCTGTGCGTTGATCAGTCAGTCTGGACTAGAATTTTACATGTTACGGCTAATAGCCGAAGTGCGGCCCTGTGCGGCTACACCTAGTTTTAACCAAACCTAACCTTGGGGTGCCCTTCGCTCGCTCTTGCATCCTACGTCGCCTCCCGAAGTACACACGAACCGCATATGGCCGGCTACACCTAGTTGTACTCGGCTAAAACTAGGTGTAGCCGCACTTCGGCTATTAACCGTGACATATATATAGATTACAGGTACTTACTGCCATAGCAAGATGACTTCCGCTGGGCTTTCCTTATTAACTCATTAGTTTAAGCAATAGAAGTTTACCGATTTTATTTTAACTCGTCATAAATTCACTATTCGACAGAGACCAATCATCTGTTTTGTGGACAAATCCCAAATTGCACGACTAAATACACTCGATCCTTCGCCCTCTACATCCGATACACCGCAGGCTACCTCAGGTCGGTCGGAACAACAAACTGAGAATTACGGAGAAGACTTTAGTAGGTAGGTACCCCCTATTCCCCGTTTTCACTCGATTTCAGTTCTTTCATCCCAAAAACTTCAACACAGTTGGGTATATAAAGTAGCTCTCTAAATGATACTAATGTTCCTACACTTCTTGACCAACCATGATATCTGGAAACCGATGCCATGTCATTTTCCGACTTCCGAATGCAGGCAAAAGTATTGAATGATATAACAAGCTGTGAAATTGCTGACCAAGAATTCGCAGGATACTTCAGCTGTGTCAAAAATCCATAGCTCGGGCGACAAGTCGGCACTCCCAAGTACCAAGTAGGTACCTACATGAAGATAACGTTTTTGCTTTTAGATAGATTAGGAATTGGGGTATCGCTCCGAACACTGACAATCTTTGTAACTGGGATTAGCAATACGAAAGACTACGATTCGAAACGATTCGACGATTGCGATACGAAAGGCTTGGACAAAAGTACCTACTTCGATATCTTGAGATCGTTTTATCTTCACTTGGGTCACGGGAATTATATTGTGCGTCCAGCCTGGCTCATTTATCAGACAAAGCCACAAAGGGGTCAGCTCTAAGCATATACCCAAACGACTAGCTAAACCGGGAACTATAGAAAGTTCCTTTACCACGTACTATTCATCTGAACCCGCAATGAGAAGGATTAATGAAGCATTAACTAGGCACCATTCTGTCGATTCCTAGCCTAGGCATGCAAGCGACCTAGTTGCGACAGCTAACAGGGCTTTTAGTGCCAAACACACGCTGTGTCTGAAAAGAAAATCCACAACACGAATGTTTAGCTTTTCCCGACTATTTCGTCATCATCATAGGGTAGTTTAGAAAAAAAAAAACAAATATGTTTGTCGGTAAATAGCAATGTTTTTAACAACTTCTGCCAAACGAGCATAGATTATCCTTGTGGTGAGTGTGGTCGGTAACTGTACAGACTGCAGGGTCGGTTTCCTATAAAGTTTATAACGCATGTCAATACACCCGCGTGTAATGTATCTTATATCCTTGGCGATGTCGGTGCCCACACTGCCCACAGTACCGCAAGCGATTAGGATGGACTGCGGCCAAACGGAAAATCCCTGGTTTGGCAATGTGCACAGTTCTATGACAATGTGTTAGCGACATTGTGCAGTTTATATTTATTACCCATTATACGACAATATGAAGCATGTTTGATACTTTTTTTTTCATAGTAATTACGGCGATTTCTACTTCGGCTTTTAAAAAGCTCTCCATTTTGTGTTCAAACGCTAGGCTTAACAGCTAAATAAATCAAAAGGTCTACGAATAGATGGTCATAAAGGTGGCCACAAAAGCCGGAGTTTTAGAGCCCTTCAGAAAGTGTGTCGACGGGGCGGGTCCCCCCCGCGGCCCCGCACCCCGCTGCTCACCCGCGCCTCGCTGGAAAACGTCCATGTATGCATTTTATAGTTTTCCGTTGAACTGTGAACGTCATTATTGCGCAGGTACCTCACTGTAGGAAGGCGTCGTAAACACTCGCACACAGCTAAAAACTTAAACGTCTCGTATGTTTCTACATGATAGATTGATACTAAGTGCTGCATTGTATTCATTATGTCGTGTTAGCCTGTGGTTCCCCTCGCCTTATTGATTTTCTTTTTATAAACCAGCAGTCTACAGTTTCCGAGGAACATGTATTATGCCTGAATTTTAAACTCACTTCCATTTATTGAAAACTAGGTCATTCTGCTTAGTTGCAGGTATTATTTTCTTATAGTAGCATTTGCATATCCAAACCTACAGCAAAACTCCATACCTAACTAAAATACGATCGTTAGGTTAAAACACAGATAACATCTGTAATTTCTGCAAGGGTAGGCAGATTCATATTTTCACACGAACATATCCACTCTGTGGGTGACGACGATAACGATTCATGTGATTGGGGGCGTACGTAGTCGTTTCTGATATCTACGACGACTAAGTACTTAGTGCGTAGGTATTACCTACCTGCCGTCATGAGAACTGATTTAACAGAAAACTACATAGTTCCTAATTATTGATTTAATATGTAGGTAAAATTAAAATGAGCAGTGGTGACCCAGAGGTAACAAACAGCCCCGAATTACGAGTCGTGGTCGTGGGTTCAAACTCAGGCAGGCGCTTTACTTTGTGTAAATAAATTCAAATCCATCACTCTCAAAACAGAGAAGGAACAAATCGTGAAGAAACCGGCACGTCCTAGGACCAAAAATACGAAGACATGTGACATCTGCCAATACGGACTTGGCCCGCGTGGTAGATAAAAACCCACTCCCGCTTGTACTGAGGGGAGGCATTTGTCCCAGCAGAATATTGTAGGCTGATTATACTAATATGTAATCAATAATTAGGAACTTACATAAAAAATAATAATAATAATATTTCTTCAATATGTTACAAACAGTATGAAAATGAGTCCGTATTTTCATGAAGCTCGTAGAACCTCTCGTAGCACCACGAAGCACCTTCTGCAGTGGGCATTATAATAATATGATTAAGTATCAAATATTGTTTTTTATTCTACAAAATGTGTTTTGTATAAATGTATATACAACATTTTTTTTTTGTGGATGGGAAATCATCAAATTACCCCTCCCGCTCTGGGTGGAGCGGAAGGGAGTGTCAGACTCTTACTGAAAAACTAAAACCCACCCGTGTTCCTTCCTTAGCCCTTTATGTTCCGGGCCATCTGTAACCCTTTCGGACAATCCCGCTGAATGTATAATACAACATTATTTTTAGTTTATGTGAAACCCGAAACACGTGTCTAGTATTTTTATGTAAAGAATCTATGTACCTACAAAATTTCAAAACTGTATCATGGAAAATCACAAAGTTATAAGCTTGTTAAGTGTTTGTCCGTACAAAAACATGCTCACCCGCGCCGCTCGCGCCGCTCGGTGTCCAACTTTTAACCTATTTTAAATATTTTTGGGACAAAATATAACATGGGGTAAAAATTATTGGAATCGATTCAGTTACTTATTCTGAACCAACTTTATTCAGGTTTCGCATTATTATACTAAAAATAACGCTAAATTATTTGCTGCAAGATTATAAAGCATTTATGTAATTTGTATTTACATGATGTACCTACCTAATTTATTAAAACGTTTAGCGGCACTAAGGGCTCTACCACAGACTTATATTGGCTCTACCGACTCGCCACTCACGAACGCTATTAGTACTTGGTACACACTGGAGTCATATTCCTGTAAAGAAACTTACACAACACAAGTCAATAATACATAAAAGATTGGCAACATTCCTCCGATATAGGTAGTTTCCAAGCGAATGCAATAAAGCTCAGTAGTTCACAATAATTCACATACCTTTAAAAGCCTGTACTTACAATTTCAACCAATAAGTCACAGTTAGAGTTCATTGGAATTAATACCCCGAGCGACGGAGGGCAGTGCTGGCCATTGGAAGCAGGAGGGGGGAACGGGGGGAGGGGATGTTGCGCAACGCATTACAATAACGCGACGCTACGTGCCGCTGCGCCCGCGCAGCCGGGGTCACACGATGATTCGGGGAACGCTCGCGCTCCAACTTACACCTCGCTAGGGTTGCTAATCGAAATGGATGTGATCACGCAACGAGAGTGGCAGACTAGCGGACGATCACTGCATAGCTGTACATTGTAATTGCAGCGTTCTAGCAGCTTTTACAATTTGTGGAATAGAGTTAAAATTTTGTACATTGATGTGACTTGTGTGTGAAACAGCTTCGTCAAGGGGAGGTCCCTTGACAGTTAGACGAAGCCCTTTCATAACTATCTACTAAGTTTGAATGTACCTGCTTATTGGCATTCACATATGACAATGTTACTCATACTTAGTTGTAGGTAAACAAATCTCTGCAATCCATAATTACATTGTAATTACACTCTGACATTGTCCTTAATTCGTGCGTCATTGCAGCCCTATGTAATATATGCACGGATTGCGCAGCATTCATCAAGTAAGAGTAGATCTCGCCACAATAGGTAGGTACTGAGCTGTGCTGTGGGTCCTTATCAGTAATACGCACGCGTGAATCAGGATCCGGGAGTCATGTGTACGCATGACCTTAAGTTTATCTATTTTATCTTTAAGGAGGATTGGATTCGCATTTCGAATTTCGCATTTTATAACAGCATTTTGTATGAACAGAAATGATTACATGTCGATATGTATTTAAACTTTAAAATTATACTATCGTAAAACTATATGACTCCAATTATTGAGTAGATAGAATGATAATAATGATGTAGGTCGTTAGTTAATAAAATAAGGCAAAAAAACATAGTTTCTCCCGAAGTTGTAGGTACCTACTGTTGTGACTGTTGTTTGGTGATTTTTCAGTTTGCCCTCTTGCATCATTCAGTTTTGGCAGAACTGTCGGGTCAGGGTATCCTTTTAAGGTGCGTTTGTAGTCCATTCAGAATAATAATGAGAATTTCAGAGAATGGACAAACGAAAACATAATTGTGTATAAAATCAACATGCTTTACCTCAGGGCAGTTACGGTTTGAACACGAGTTTATGATGAGAAGTCAATTAAAACTAATGGAAATGTATTAAATATATGTACAGACGCCAGCACATCAAGTTACTACAATCTGTCAGATTTCTTTAATAGATTTTCGATTTTATTGCTAAAGCATAAGGTTCAAGGTTGATTGGGAAAATCTGACAGTTTCGGGTAGGTTGACCTGCTGGCGTCTGTACCTCAGTACCCTGCCTACTTCACATTATTTACCGCGATGTAGTTATGCACTTACATGACGTCGCATTAGGTACCTACATGAGTTTTGTTAATAGATGAGCGTAAAGAATACTGAGACACAGGTTAGTCTAGCCGTGAACAATGTACCCACTACCCAGTAAACTAGAGCCGGGTCAGTCATCGTAACATCTTATTTCGGTCGAGACAGGTTGTTTAAATAAGGAATAATTTACCTACGATTGAGACGCGTGTGCTATTTTTAGCTAGCCGTTAGGTGCCAAAACGTTTTAGTCATGTAATAGAGAAGCAGCCAGTGTCCCAGCTGTCCACGCAAGGATGCGCGGGCGACGCGCGTTTCTTTTAGAAAGTGGCACGTGTCGGGGTTGTTCACCCTACGCGATCCGGGTCAGGCGCCGCGCCCCCCGCACACCCCGCGCCGCGCTCCCCCGCCCGCGCCCGCACCGTACGTCTAGCTACAACACGTACTTCATTTGATGTGAGTGTACTATTCCTTGATAAGGGAACTTCATTGACACCATAATCCAGAACCGGGTCAGCGGATAAGGCACTCCACAGAGCGCGCCCACCGGCGCGGGCGCAGGATCACGCCAGCAAGACGCGCGGAACCGCGTGCGTGCGCAAAAATAGATAATAGTATGCTAAAATATGACAGAGACGCGTAAATACAATCCTTAAAACGTGGCAAACTGAATGATTACCTAGGTACATCAAGTTCAAGTCAAAATAAAACAAGAAATGAATAGGCAGCTACGGCTTTATTTATTAAATATAAAATACATATAAAACAATAAATTAGCTATAGGTATAATAAATAAATTATACCTACAATCTACCTATGTCAACAATGCATTTAAAATTCCATTTCATTGAATTCATTTAGGTAAGCATTAGAAATCAATTACTGCGAATTGTAATTACATGCGTAGGTATCGATAATTAATGAAAGCAGTTTATAAATACGTGCACTAGCTAGTAACTATGACATAAACTTCTATTGTATAAGGGAAATAATTAAAATCATTAATTGAACGTTAACTAATGTGATGAGCGCGCTTTTCCTACCGCTATCAAGATTATGTCGAACTTAGAATCGCGTTGTTTAGATTATTGCTAGGTTTTATAGTTAATATTCTCTGTATAAAATATCTTATTCATCTTACTATAACCTACCTAAATTAACACATAAATATAGGTACATTCGCTACAGATTTACTGTTTTTTTCTTCTTTTGTTCATCATCCACCTGCAATGTCCAATGTTGGGTCCAATCATAGAAATATAAAAAAAAATCTATGGTCCCAATCTAATCATATTCAGTGATTTGTTGTTTTTTTTATAAAAATGTACATAGGTACTTACAATACAAAATACATGCTTACATACTATAAAATATAACCTACATTAAAAGGAAGTACACGTTCGACTTTGGTCCTCAACAAATGATGCTCGTGTTCACGTTTTGACAAATTGACTTGATGATTGACTCCGCGGACACATTGTTATTATCACTACGGTCCCGACAATTGCTAATATTCACTATATTTACTGTGAACTTGCGTACCTAGTGTAGAGTGCATGGCGACTATTCTGAGAACCAGACGCAATAGACACGTGGGGTAAAACCTAGGCGAATCTGGGGTGTGATAAAATGCTACCACTCGAGCAAATATAAGCATTAACAGACATAATTGTGGCGCCATTCGAAGCTCACGTCACCACCACTCAATACTGAAACGAGTACGTTCTTCAGTCGCCATTAAAATAGAAAATTCAATTTGTTCCCAAAAAGTTTCTTGCACAAATCACAGAAGTTACCGTCGTCCGTCAATTTCCTATAATTCGCCATCCTCATTTGTTGCCCTGGTAGTCACTGCATTAGCACTTGTGGTGCTCTCCGTCGGTACAACAGAACTCCTTGCCCGCCGAGAAGCTGGTGGGCGTCCACTCACCACCGCAGTTCTTTATGAAGAGGAACGCCTTTTCTCTGTGCACGTCACGTTCCACCGCCCCACAGATGACAGGGCCGGCTCGTGGCAGGTATTTCAGGATCTAAACATAATATTCATTCATTAACCCCCCCTTTAGTGTCAGCAGTGGGGGACCGGTGCATGCTCGGTGGTATCGGCCCCGACTTACGAGTTGTAGACATGTAGGTCGTTGGTTCGAAACTGGTTCAAACCCAGGAAGGCACTTTACTTTGAGTACTTAATTTATTTCATCACCACTATCAAAACGATGAAGGAAAACATCATAAGGAAACCGGCATGTCCTAAAACCTGTGCCTAGAACCAAAAATTCGAAGACATGGGACACCTACAAATCCACACAGGAGCCGCGTGGTAGTCTATAGTCCACTTCCTCTCGAAGAGAGGAGGCCTGTGTCCCAGCATTGGGAAGAACAATAAACAACAACAGATATAATGCTAACCCTCTTTAAAATAATTACATTATAATTATTCAGCTGCATCAGGTTAGACTGGAAGCTGATGGGGTCAGCTTCCAGTCTAACCTACATACATACTACATAGTTGGGAAAAGGCTAGGCAGATGATGATGATGATGAATTAACCCTAAAAGTTAGTCCTGCATTAGCATGCAACTAGATAATAGTCTGGTATAGGACCGTAATTGTATTAATGCCATCATTAATCCATTCAAAAACAGAGATGGTGCTCTCGGCCTTTTATAGCTCCGTCTCTTTTTCACACTAGAAAACTGATTGCATTAATACGTCATAATACGCGGGTATTCCTCGAAACGCACCAACTTTGAAACGCACCAAATGAATCTTCTATCGATATCATTTATTACGAATCCTTCATGCTCTTCTCTATGTTTCATCGTTGATGCATTTCGAGGAATAAAATTATAATATTTATATTTTTTTCGAGGAGTCCTTTTGGTGCGTTTCAAAGTTGATGTGTTTGGAGGAATACCCCATAATACGGACCCTGAAAACAGCGATAATAAGTACCTCGGTGGCAGAAATTATAGTCCTAAACGTACTCTTCAATTCTTGCAATAGGTCCACAGGGACCACAGGACTTGCGTTTATTCTGTTAGACGTTGGATATCGTATATACATTATACTATTATTATTATGTGTTTACGGTCAACCTTCATGTAACCATTTGATTGCTATTGTTATGATTACTTACGACAGAACGCGACCTCTGTTATGTTATGGCAGCTAATTACAATAAAGGGCCGTGAGGTTACGCGCATGAAATCGTGTTCACTTGTGCGAAATTAATCAGCAAGAAACAAAAATACACTTAGGTACGAAGGTGTTTATTCTGAAACTGTGAAAATGCTTAAATTATCCTTTACCGAACATTGTGGCTTTGACATTGCTTAGCTATATCATTGAACTCGATTTGCTTAGTTGAACGAATACGTTTTGTTGGAGACGAGACGTTTGGTTTTCTCTACCTATCTCTGGGAAATATAAGCGTGATGTTATGTTAGATATCGTGTTATTAACCGACTTCAAAAAAAGGAGGATGTTTCTTTTATACCACTTTTTAGAATAAATTATTAACGTCGAAGTAGAGATTACCTATAAATATTATTTAATTTTTTAACTATTATAAATGCGAAAGTAAGTTTGTTTGATACGCTCTCACGCTAAAATGGCTGAACGGATTTGGATGAAATTTGGCACATGGGTAGATCATGACCTGGAGAAGGACATAAGCTACTTTTCATCCTGGAGCGCAGACGAAGTCGCGGGCACAGCTAGTATGTTATATGTCACAAAAACAGATGAAGCACCAGTGCAGTTGATTGGCACAAAATCTTACCTTACCTTGGACCATAAGGATTAGGTATGTCCCAGACTTTGATGCAGTAAAACCGTTTCCACTAATAGATACTTGGTTAAAAATACTGACCACATCAAGACACCTGCTGACACAGTTCTTGAAGCCCCCCATGCCGCAGGGCAGGCTGGGCGAGTCGGTGTCGTAGGTCACCACGGGCTCTCCCTGCGGAGGCCCGCGCGGCCGACTGCGGCGGTTGTTCTCCTTGATGCCCACCTGCTGCGACAGGAACACCCCGCACTGACATGGCTCGAACTGAAAATTTGGAAGAAAATTGGTTAATACCTTGGATTTTAGAAATGAGGATGGCTGCAGCTTCAACGAAAGTACAGTCAGGGAAATTAATACTTAGGTAATTGTTTATCAAATTAACACGCTACGTCAATTTGCCGTGTTAGAGCCGTTTCTTACCACTCAAAGAATTAAATATAAAGACAATCAAGTTGGTGGTCAATTTGATAAGCAATAATTTCCTTGACTACGATGTTTGCGTAGGTATAACGACGTTCCATATTAGGAAAGTCTAGGTATGTAGGTATATTATGTCTGTGCAAAGGGACTTCTGCCTAGCATTGAATCTTCTGCCTAACTTTGTATCATAGAATATTTGTGTCGTGATGTCGTCCGACCAAAGAAGGTCGTTTCTGTAAAAATCTCACCGTGAAAACTTAGGTGATGTGAGTTTGTTTTGCTAGGAATCGACACTATTGACAGCTCACTCCACGCTCACTTCACCTAAGTTTTCACGGTGAGATGGTTACAGAATCGCACTGCAGATAGGTATGCTTCACCTTCCTGCATAGCCCAATTCACAATGTAGGAATCAAGTCCTAAAAGCTTGAGTTGAAAAACCAGTGTCATCAATACAAGGTGGCAGGGACACGGACGCGCAAACTGTAGGTAACCATGAATTCAGCACATGATTCTGAAATCCACTAGCGTAGAAATTTTTAGTCCGTTACAAAAAAAAATGCTGTTCCATACATTTTGACCGTGAAACAGCACTTTATTTTTTTTTTCCTGTACGTACTGAAGCCATGGCAAAAGCTAAAAGATTGCGTTGCGCGTCGATGTCCCGACCACCCTTTATAATAACCTTAATATTATGACCTAAGTAAACAAGTAATTAAGGTAAACGCGGGTGAAGTCGACAGTGACCCAGAAGTCGTCAAATTGTCTAAAAACTTCAATATATTTTTCTACTAAATATTTAAATGGCCGATTTTTATGGCAACATATTTTTGGTAACGTATTGCACAGTTAAAATAACAACACTGAGTTTTAACTGTAATGGTGGCTGAGAATATCTTACTTGAAAAGTGTGTCCCACAATTTTTTCAGTTTTTTGCAAGTTTAACTGCTAAATGTCAAACTCATCGCGCAGTTTTGTTTTTTGATTTACGAACCTTCAGTGGGGTCTACGGTAAGTGTGACTGTTTGATGAATTAGTTAAGTTTATTTGCTAATGATGTAACTTGAAGTTTGGAACAGTTTTATCATAAAAGTATTTTTTTTTGAACGTGACATCTATTGGTACCTAAAAATTCCTACTTGACCCAAAACTCGTCATTTTAAGTGCTATTTTGACGATTACTGGGACCCGCTCAATAGTTGTCTTTAAACTCGTCAATTGAACCTTATGCTTTAGCGATAAAGTTGAAAATCGATTAAATTAATTGTACAGATTGTAATAGCTTGATGTGATTGGCGTTTGTACAAATATATTTATGGTTTGGGCTACATTTGACAATAAAACTGGGTTTTTCTTAAACTGTTTTCGCTTCGCTCACTCATTGTTTGAGTAAGCGCGCTCTGTAAAAAAATAAAAAAAAACATAGGTACGGTTTCTGATACTGCCCTATCCATTGTATTTGCCCGAGACTGGACTTAGTTGCATTGCACTCCTTATAAAGAAACCTTTCACCGTATGTGATATTTTTCAGTTCTAAGCAGATTTACGGTCTATATGAGACGATATCTTTATCTTTTTTGCTACTTGCTGCAGATTTTCTTTTGTTTTCTGATACTGCCTTAGCTTTTGTATTTGCTCGGCACTAGGCTTTTGAGATTCGTTGCATTCCTTATGATGCTTACTTTTATTGAGATTTTTTTCATTTATGGCCAGATTTACGGCCGGTGTGAGACGACATTTGAAATTATTTTGCTATGGTAAGCCCAGAGGGTTTTTGAGCAAGTATATGCAAGGCGAAAGGGCGGCATGATGAGAGAACAACGAACATATTTTTGGCAAAGTTTCTGATGGGGAGCCCCGTGGTCAGGAGTTCACTTTCCGATTTAAAAAAAGGGCCATAGTATAGTGATCTTCAGAGCCGTTGATTTTCGTATAATCACGTGTGGCCTCACCCATAAAGACTTAAATAAGCAAATCTGATGAATAAATTGTGGGCTTTCCCTAAATCTGACTTTAAAAACTCAGATTTGGACAATTTTTAAAAGGATATTCAGGGCGAATAAACGTTATTCTGTGCAATAGAGTTACATGCCCTGATAGTGAATATATAAATATCTGACAGATTAATGGAGCCTTTTGGCAAATATGACGAAATTTCATTTATTCAAGCAATTAAGGGTAAGTCATCCAGCTCGGTAGACACAACTTTTAGAAAGACGCCGACAGAAGGATCCAGTTAGGTTGGGTAGCATTTGGAAAACTTCGTCAAGTCTTCTCGTCGCCTATCCCGCAGTGTTTGAAGACTAACCAGTACGCCCTGCCCGTCATGACCTACGGTGCTGAAACGTGGACACTGACGGTCGGGCTGGTCCACAAATTCAAGGTAGCTCAGCGCGCTATGGAGCAAGCTATGCTCGGAGTCTCTTTGAAGGATAAAATCAGGAATGAAATTATCCGGAAAATAATTACCTACCGACATAGCTTGCAGAGTAAGTAAACTGAAGTGGCAGTGGGCTGGCCATGTCTGTCAAAGAACCAATGGCCGGTGAAGCAGATGAGTCCTGGAGTGGAGACCGCGTATCGGCAAGCGTAGTGTGGAACGCCCCCCAGCTAAATGGACGGACGACCTAAAGAAGGTGGCTGGGGTAGACTGGTTGCGGAAGGCGGAGGACAAGGTGTTGTGGCGCAGTCTGGGAGAGTCCTATGTCCAGCAGTGGACTGCGATAGGCTGAGTTGATTGATTGATCATTGATTCACAAAAGCACCCAAAAGTGGTAGTAATTTTGCATTTATTTTTAAATTAACGAACCGAGTAGATTTAATTGCTATTTACATTTGAAGCTGACCCTTTTGTGAAGATTTGTGTTCAGAAGTTGGAAATATTCAAACACTTAATAGTAATAATTAAAAGATTTTGAAATTTCGACGCATAGTAAAAAAGGAGGGTCAGGCGTATGCGCCTGCACTTGCGATGTGACGTCAAAGGCAAATTATATTTTGCTTCAAAATTAGTACAATTATGACCAATCTTTTTATTACTCAATCATTACCCTAGCATTCAAATTCTCTTAGTTATTAACGGTTGAAATGTTACATGTTTATGTCGGTCAAAAATTTTGAATTTACCAGAGACTGAAACGACGTTTTCATGTCAAAATTTATTTTGTAAAAACCGATTCTGTGATTCTGATTATATCTTAATTTTTCAAGCAAAAATATATTAGAATTTACCTACCTACTCTGCTAACTTACAACCTTTAGTAATTTCTTGCGATTTGGTCTTCTACCTACCTTTTGTTTCTTAGAATTGCCACTCATAATTATGAAAGACAAACACAATTTGTTTTAATGTGTAAAATCATCTTGAACTCTATGTTAAAGGCCTGAGAGTTCATATTAGCATCAAATATTGACGACTACTGGGTCCTTTTGATGATTAATAGTACAAATCTGGCGAGTACTGGTACAAATCGCCTTTTTTTCACACTTGCTTCAATAAGTATTTATTATCACTAAAAAATATAAACATTAAAACTTCTTTAGAATAACGGATAATATTGCTATTTCGTCATGCAAAAAGTTTTGTTCTAAATTAAATACTTTTCACGCAGCAGTTCTTCAAAGTCAGTGACTTTCAAAACCCGACGAGTATTGGTACATTTACCTTATTACGATATTTGTCCATGGCCAAAACTAAGACCTACTATTAAGATACAATGTTGCTCTTATAAATTGCCATGTGTGTCTTCTTCATTACTGGATGTAGCAAATGCCTTAATTATATCTAGATACCTACATAGGTACAGTGGAAAAACCTGACGCAGTGATGAAGTAACCTTGACCACATAGCAAAGGTTAGGTTGGTGTACAGAAGCAAAGTTATAATAAAACCAGTAGAATAATGACAACGATGCATGATTCATGTGAGCACCTAAACCTTCAAATATCTCGTCATGCTATTAAGAGGTCACCTAAAAATTCCTATAAAATTTCCTTTTAGTTCCTTTAATTTCCGGAAGCGCCAGGGTAGGGCCCGTGAAATTATTTTTTTTTACGTTTTTTGCAATTTGCTGGTCAGTATTAAAATATGATACGTTGATTAGAATATGATTCGCGACCGTAACAAATATGTATTTACAGAAAATCATTAAAGTCATCAACACAACTCTCTAAGACCAAGTAATCCTACTGAATGAATATGTCATGAAATCTTGACATTTTAGGATTATACTAACTCAACAAGTTGTAATTTATGTATTAACTTAATACTGACCAGCAAATTGCAAAAAACGTAAGAAAATTTGAATATCGCGGGCTACCTTAGCGCTTCCCCCATAAGCGAGATAAGTAGTACCTAAATTTCTATATGACATACCATACCATATCGAGACTTTTATAACCAAACATAATACTTAATAGGTAATAGTAGATTGTTATATAAGGGTGGAAAGGAATCAATTCCCATACGAGGCATTTAGACGCCCGAGCGCAGCGAGGGCGGCTATAGTCCGAGTGGGAATTGATGACTTTCACCCGTGTTAAACACTCTACTTTTCATTTCGAATATAAGGAAAGTAAAAAATAGCAGTTTTTCTAAAATATTAATTGATAATAATAACATGAATAGTAGATACTATTATATTAGTCTTTTTTAAATTTGAAATATGGAACACACCGCGTCACTTTTTAGTGCTGACCGTCCCCACAACTTTCTATTTAGATTCAAAACTTGCATTCAGCCTAATTGATACTCGCAATAAAAAAAAAATTGTAGAGACTGACTAAAAAACTCTTTTAACTAACAAAATGTATTGAAATGTAAAGTGTTTGCAGAATACCCAATTTATAGAATTAATTTATCATCTTTCTCAAATAAACTTTTGCTAAGCCTACCTAAAAAATGTTTGTTGGGAATTCTGTAGCATACTATTAGAAAGTATCAAAAATAAAATCCACAATAAATAATTGTCCAATAAATTAAAATAATTTTAAACAGCGAGCGCTTTCCGAATATAAATTCAAATATAGAAACATTTCGGCGCGAAATTCAATAAATGCTGCTAGTGACATGACAATTATTAGAAGAGATTGAAATGATATCTATTAGAAAAGCATAAATCATTAAAACAATGCATGTATTTATTGCTTAAAATAATTTTATTTAATTTTCAAGTATCGATTACATTCCTCATATTAATTACTCGTCAGTGGAAATAAAAAAAAAAATGTTGGAATAATCGCTTTCGCACATCATTGCAATACAAAAAAAAACAATAATGGTCGACGATTTTGAACACAAATTGAGTAGGTAGTGGTAATTTGAATATTACGTTAAAACCTGGGCATTTTCGTGTTGTTTATAATATTTTCAATAATATTTGTCACATTTTAAATCTTATCTAAGTACATCTGTGTGTGAAATTTGTGAAAAGAAAACACGCACGATTGGCGCGAAACTTGGACATTAGATATAAAAAAACTTCATTACCACTACTTATTTACCTTAAACTATGGATAAATTCGTCGAATAATTAAATGATGTATATGCACAGCCCCTATGGTGAAGTCAGGATGTTCGAAATCCCCAATTTTTATGTTTTTTAGCCTCGACCACAACTGACATCAAAATTATTATCGTACCTTTAAGTATGTTGAATTTATTCAAGGTAAATTGTTAACTAAACTTGTGCGCTAAATATGAAAGATTTAATGGCGTTAACCTATGAGCTTTTTATCCAACTCTATAAGATTTGATGGGTAGCCTAATAAATATTTACATAATCAATTAAGGGTGTCTGACTGAGCTGACTACCTAACCAAATTTAGTTCCATTTTTAAAATTCATTCCCGCCTTAGGGAGGGAAGCAATTACTATGAGTCTTTCCCGCCCTATGGTGGGAAGCAGCGTCTTCCACCCGTTATTCGGATCAAACAAACACTACTTTCCGAGCATGAGAGATGAAAAGTAAATTGCGTGGCTGGACGATTCGAACCTGAACCCTAATTGCGTAACACACTATCAATCTCAATCTGAACCTGGGGACATGGCAGTGTCCCCACTAAGACGAGCCAAGCGAAGCGCAAGGGCACTACCTACCTACCTTTTGTCGAATCGCTTCGTCGTTTTTTGAACCCTCATACCTTGGGTTTGGATTATACCAGATAAACAAAATTTTCGGGATATGATGTCGATAGTATACTTATTAAACAATAATATAAAGCTATCTAAAAAACCCCGATTTCGTCACTGACTCACTGATGATCATCAAAATCCTTAGGGTCGAAACGGCCATGCAAGCCTCATATTTTGACTAAGGTGTAGTTTGTGAAGTTAGGGCTTGTAGAGTTAGAAGCTTGGCTCTACGTGAGATCTGATAACTTTTTGAGAATGCGAGCCATATGGTCTCGTCTTGGCAACCTTTTACATGAAAATATTTTTGGTGGGATAATTTTGAAGGATATTGCTATTCCATTGCTTCATATGTTCGAAAAATATGTCTGCAACGTAAATAACGCAATGAATGTTGTTGAATTTTCAAAATGAAAAGCATTGCTACTTGAAATAGTGTGTTACGCAAATAACTACCCCTCTGAATCATTTGAAGGATATTGCTAATCCATTGCTTCATAAGGTTCAAAAATTTTGTTTTCTCAACTACGTAGGTAGGTAAATAACGCAATGAATGTTGTTGAACTGTCAAAATGAAAGCCACTGCTACTGTTAGTGTGTTACGCAATTACCCCACTGCAGCAGCGTAGAAGTTACACGTCACAGCGACAAATGAAATTTGAAAATACTTATTTAGGAAAGCAGCCCGAAAAGAAAAAATAACTACATGGATACCTATGGCATCTACCTGGCTACCTAACTATGGGTCAAAGTAACAGAACAAAGAGGAATTTGTTTGGAAAAAAGTGGATATCGAATTTCCAAAATCCTTACCTCCTCTTCATTATAATCGTCATCGTAGTTGTTCTCTTCTTCTGACGGAGCACTGAGTTCGTAGTCGTCTCGTTTAGCCTTCCGTTTGCCCTCATTCGATACCGCCAGGTACAGGCACACGGCGAGGAGCAACCAGCACTGGACCCCACGCATTTTTAACAATCAGAGAAGAATCTTAAAACAAAATAAACAGAGTTATTCATCATCGTGTAGGTACCTAAGTAGCAGGATTTTGTAAGCATTCCGTAGGCACGGGGGCCACCGTAGGCGCGGGCTTGCGGACGGCGAGCAATGGGCAGCTCGCCGTCCGGTAAGGACTAGGCCCGGGTCGACGGCGCGTTTTGTTCCACGCGCGCCTCAAAGAGATGTCAGCACTAACTGACGGGGTCCGCTAGGGCCGATGCCTGCCAAGGTCGCGGGTTGTTCGAAAGAGATACCGTGGCCCCTGGCACAGGCAACTCAAGGAACACGGGTGGGTTTTAGTCAGTAAGAGTCTGACACTCCCTTCCGCTCCGCCCAGAGCGGGAGGGGTAAATTGATGATTTTCCACCCAAAAAAAAAGCCGTTTAATAAAGCTATAGAATAAGTATGGCTATGAAGAATCAGCACCAGGATATACCAAAGTCTCCTGTCCCGTTACCTACTCAAGTCTCACTGTCAGTAAATCCCAACAGAAACAATTTTACAAAGGATCAAAAATGTATAAAGCCTACTCACTTCACTAAATTCTTCAAGCTTCCAGTTACTGTAGCACCTCCGCACTGATTTTCCGACAATCACATCACTGAACCACCACAATGATCATAAAGTGTCGCCCTCCATGATTATCTGCCCATATAAACACTATCCCCAGTTCATATCCATGTTAAAATTGTTAACTCAGCATTTTTGCCGCACAGCGAAACGTGTCGTAATTACTTGTCGATATATTTTACGTGAATATATCTAGTAATCTTTCTGCGTAAGAAACGTGATTGAGAATAGTTTTATGATAAGTTTCACTTTAACTAAATAACATGTAGACGAAATTCCAAGCCGTATGAAAGTATTGACGGGAACGCTGTACTTAAAATTATGTAGATATGACATGTTCAGTAAATTTTAGGGTGAAAGAACACTTGAATACGGTGAATATGTGACTCTTTAGCATAAATAGTGGAAATGTCCTACACAATCTTGTGAAAACCTGCACCCCAATTGCGCAGCACACGTAGGTAAGATTCAGAATCAGAATATAAGAATCCGTAAGATTTTGAATGAAATTCTTTAACCATCCTACTTCCTACTATAAGTACCTAATCCTATCCTATCCTTCCTATAATATCCTATTCTATCCTTCCTATATCCTACTAAACCTCTTATAAACGCGAAAATTTGTGAGGTTGGATGGATGTTTGTTAGTCTTTCACGCAAAAACTAGGGGAAGGTGGGGTAAGACGGGGACCTTAAGGTATTTCATGAATAAAACTCTTTTTTTTTTTGTGTACATTGTAAGAACTATTATTAAGAAAATAATCAGTCTTTCTTCCTTTAAATTCTAATCAGTTAAAACAAAAAAATATATTTTTTCTTATTAGAAATATTATCTAAAAAAAAAACTAATTTGACCCATCTTGCCCCACCTACAGGGCAAGACGGTGTACCCCCTTGGGTAAGACGGGGTATAGAATGTTTAATCATCGTTATCTTCACAAACCGGGCAGATATGGACGGACAGCTTCGTCATCGATATCTTCCACTCCTGCACAGCCACAATGCGCCCACTTACCGCAAAATCTGACAAGTGATCCATCCTTCAGTAGACTCGGAATACAAGCCCTGGCAGTACAGAAATTCTGTATCTTCGTCCTCAGAACTCTCAGATCCTTCATCAGCTTCCGTGGTTCGTTTAATCTCAAATTATTTGCTTTTTTCAGTTTATTTTTATTTCTTACCTTTGGTTTCAGACAGTTTCGATGTGTTACTATTTTGTCTTTCCTCTAACTCATACCCCGTCTTACCCGCAAGTAGGTACCCCATCTTTCCCAAACTGGACTTCCAAGTTGTGTTATTTTTTTGAGGTTATAAATCGAAGCAAATCGGGAACGAGTTAATGTAATTATAATAGTAAAATAAACAAATATCAATAAAAAAATATGCGATTCATCTTGCACACCATATATCTTGAACAGTCACGCACTTTATATACGTCAATAATTAGATCTAACCCCATAAAATTTATAAAAATCCTTATAAAATCCCAACGTGCACACTTTCGACCAAACTATTTGTGCTACTATCAACTTCAGCTAAATACCGTTAAATAGCGTTAGAAGAACATTTCTAGCTACATTGTATCATCAGTTTTGTTACGGTCCCCATCTTACCTCGCTACCCCGTCTTACCCCACCTTCCCCTACTAAACGGATTTGGATGAAATTTGGCACACAGATAGTTTATACCAGGATTAATACAAAGGATACTTTTTATCCCGCTACACCCAAGACAATGACACTTATGCGGGTGAAACTGCAGGGCGCTGCTAGTTGCTTCATGTTTGAAAAATTCGTCTGCGCGACGATGTAAACGAAGTATTTATTGCCATTGCAAGTGTATTACATAGTAATCACCACGCTGGCCGACAATCCAAGAAGTTTCGTAAGGAAATCGATTAGGACTATACCTATTTGAGGTTAGCCAATAACAATTTGCCCGACCCAGGAATCGAACCCAGGACCTCATGCTCAGCAGTAGCGCTTTCGACCACTAGACCAACGAGGAAGTGGCGATATGTGGGTGTACTAAGTATAAGTACCTTCACCCTGACCAACCTCTGGGGAATCGAGGCGTGAATATATGTTGATGTTCTTCTTAACGTGTCTATTACAATCTAACTGGACTCAGCCCAGAATTCGGCTACGTGTTTGGCGCTATACCTAGCACAGTAAAGACATGAATATACTGTGTCACTAGCGACCATCAGTTCCTGTAACGTGCAGCTAGACACGTACGATATAATATTAAGTGCCCCATCGTTTGTGGAACAGTACCACATTTACACTCCAAGGCGGAGTCGTCTATGATCTCGAATCTCCTCCTGAACAGGTTTTTTTTTGCTTCGGCCAACCTGGGTCCGGAGTCTATTTAAACCTCCAAAGTTTCCAGGTTACCCAATGCAACTCATGTGCAGGTGGGAGGGCTTCAGCGGGTGGAAGTGGTGGAACGAATGTTTTGGGTAAGGAAGCTCTGATGACAATGTCATGTTGATGATGGCCAGGAATCGTGCAGTGCTGTAGGTACATCGGCAGTTATAGGTACTGTACACCGAATTATTTCTAAGTCTTTAAACCCTCTCTCACTCAGCATATTATGCAAGGAGATGTCAATTTCTAACAATTAAGTAGCTTATGAATTGTTGCATAAATATCTACTTAACAAGTAAGTAGGTAGTAAGTGCCTATCGTTGAATGTCGGACGTATCTAGGTAGGTATGGGATTGACCTAGACTGATGTTAACCTGGAGGAAGTGGTGTAAAAATTTGAGATGAGCTTTATAAGGATGTTATTATGTAGGTTCTAATTAATGTGCACAGCCATTGCATTGCGAATAAATGAACACCTTTATGTTCAATATAAAAACTATGGTCAATAGGTAGGCACACTATTCAATTCATACCGATCTACCCTATTGTTGACTCTTAGGACAATATTTGCAGACCGCACTTTGAGTTTTAGTCAATAAACTAAGCGTATAATCTATACATATAATAAATTTGTAGAAAAGTGGTGTCTGTACAATGGAAATATATAAAAAAAAAGTAGCAGGGGTTGTTATTATATCGATGCCGAACCCGAAATTGTAATTAATTTTTTTTTTGTCTGTTTGTCTGTTTGTCGGTTTGTCTGTTTGTCTGTTTGTTTGTGCACGCTAATATCAGAAACGGCTTATTCGATTTAGATGCGGTTTTCACTAATATATTGTAGTAGGCTTCACTTAACATTTAGTGTTTATTTCATGTCAATCGGTTCATAAATAAAAAAGTTATGTCAATTTAAAGAATCACAGCGAACATTTGTTAAGGTATTCTATCAGAGTACGGACACGCCTCGGGCCTGCGCGTCCGATCTTCGGAACTACTGGACGGATTTGAATGATTTTTTTTTTGTTGTATAGTTATTATGGCTGGACAACATTCAGGCTATAATGTTTCTTGGAAACTTGAACACCTGATGCAGAACCGAAACAGACCAGCTTAACTATAAGAGATACAAAAATGGTACCATAGCAAAAATTGTTCCACGTGATGAGGATTTTCTGCTGAGAGAATAAATTTGAAGATCTAGAACACCTGATGGGGAACTCCAAGAGCCCAGCTACACCATAACACATATAGGAATGACGTCTTAGTAAAAGTTACTCGGTCTGATGGGCATTTCCTGTTGACTTATAAAAATCGAAGATCAGAAACATCTGATGTGGAAATCTAAGCTATCACTAATTTCACCTCCACGCGGTGAAGGCGGTAACAGTTTAGGACTGATTTTCGATGACGATGGTATATCATTGAAAATTTGACTCTACTGGCCAAAACTCCCATTTTTTTTTTTAACGTCAAGAAATGCTCATGCATTCTGCACTACCACGGGGAGATAGTGCAGTTATGTGGGACTCTAACCCACTAAAACTCCACGGTGTCCTCCTCTGCCGCTTACGGCGGGAACATGGGCACGCGTTAGCACTCATCCGTGAACCCGCCGCGGCTGTCCGTCACCGGACCCTCCGCTGGGGAGTACTCCCCATCACCGGCGCACCAGAACACATAGCACGCCGTGACCACCCCAGGGACCAAACCAGCACATGGGCCAGACGATCCCGTGTCTGGGCACCCTTGGTAGGGGAGCAGTCACTTAGATTTTAATTGATCAGGTATCTTCATAATAAAACTATAACCATGCCTAGAAAGAGGTCAAATCTTTCCGAATGTTCCAAAGGAGCTAAAAGATTGAGGATCATAAGATCCCAAGAATCTACCGAAGAGCGTCAGGAGAGACTTGATGCTGTTTGAGAACATCAGGCTGCAACTCGCTCCGTGGAAACCTCTTTGGATCGCGAAGCACGCCTGCGTTCTCAGCGTATTTACGCATCTACATCCAGATCTCTAGAGACCAGTGAAGAATATGATGCGCGACTGACCGCTGATACGGTGAGATTATCATACATTGTTCCGAACAAGCACACAGCAAAATATTCATAATCAGAAAGTGAGAAAGAAAGAATTGCTGGAGTACGGCATGAAGAGACAGATTAAGAAGAGCGCAACGAACGTTTGAATTCTGATCGACTTCGACATTCTCTGAACAGAATTTCGATATCATCTGAAGAATCGGATGTGTCTCAAGATATAGCCGTAGGGCATGGCGACCTTCCTTGGGTTGATAAGGAACGGAGTGCATTTACGTATACTCCTATGATTGACTACGCCACATATTCCGCCATCGGAGGTATGGTTAAAAATTTTACTTTTTGTGAAGCTGTTAAATAGCAAAAAGAAACAAACGGTATGTGTTGCTCAGGTGGGAAAGTACATATTGAAATATTACAAAATCCTCCAGAAATATTAAGATCACTGCTAATCGGTGACCATCACAGTCAAAACATTTCTTGAACAACATTCGTTCGTACAATAATGCCTTTCAAATGACATCTTTTGTTGCGAAACAGATTTCAGAAGGCCCATTTATGCCAACATTCAAAGTGCAAGGCCAAGTTTACCACCCTATTGGTTCATTATTGCCTGAAAATGACGTCTCGAATCGTCTCGCGCATCCCGTTGTTATCCAGTCCCCGGGTTCTTAGAATTCGACATCAGACGTTTCAGATCTTCGATTTTGACTACCCCGTTGTCGCTGGCATAACCAACAGGATCCGCGTACGAAGTCGCGGGCAGAAGCTAGTAAGTAATAAGGTCAGATTATAGAGGTATGAGGAACATGCAGGGTGCTCATACTCTGTAGAAAAGGGAGGATCCTCCGTCCAGAAGGGTGTTTTGTCTGGCGGGCAACTGCCCAATGATTCATGTCGGGCCGTTGTATCTATGCTAGTTGCGCGGTAAACGCTGCTTCAGAGATGCAGGATTTTGCGTGACGTCAGTAGTATGACGCGTTGTTCGCATGTGGCTTTGTAGATACCGCTAAAAGATATTCCTTACAGCAGCATAATAAATTATCCACAATTATGTGTTTTTCAACACTTAAACACTTTTCCCCTTGAGTGTACAAAACTGACGAATCGACGAAAACTGACAAACACTGGAAACTGTCGAGTTATCGCAACTGTCTAATCGGTAAAACTGCGAATCAGTGAAACTTGCTAATCAACGAAACTGGCGAATTAAATAAACTGACGACTGAGGGAAACTGACCAGTGATACGCGGACTCAAAAAATCGGCCCGTAGTTAGAATATTTAGGTACGCATGCACGTTATTAATAGTATCGACAGTAAAAATAAGTTTGTATTTCATAGTATTTCTAGAAAAATCTATGCAAATCAAATTAGGTACCTACTTCTGCGGCTGTAACCGAAAACATCCCTTAACTCAAACAAAAAGTCAGTTGATTTTTTCCACAATCTTGTGAAACCCTTGTACCTACAGGGTAGGGACATCGACGCGCAAACTATTACCACGGATTTAGTACAAGATTCTGAACACTCCTGGGCCGCTGGGTTGAAAAAAAGCAGCTGTTTCATAGAAAAATGCAATACCTACGCGGACAAAGTGTATCAAAAAGCTATTTTTGTTTTTTAATAACCGACGAAAAATTTCTACTCTAGCGGGTCCATGTGCTGAATTCATGGATTAGATTTACGCGTCGATGTCTCTGCCGGCACCCTGTATACATAGCAAAGTCTAAGTGCGATCTCTGAATATTGCCCATACTATAATGTACTCTGTGATATTGCCCTTACAAATGAGTGCGAGAAAACTGGGTTGAATTAGTTCAATTTTATCACTGTGATTCTAGACTACGATCTTAGTATTTAGTCATAGGTAAGTACTAGTCTTAAATAATAATAACTAAACAGTTTTTTTTTAATAAATCCCACGCAATGAAGCATAGACTAACGTATTTACACTGAAAATACGCATTTTAAATAATCTCACGTGAGATTTAAGGGAAGGGGTCGAGCCAAATCTCACTAGGGGGGGAGGGGGGTCCATAAATCGTAATTATTGGACGCCCCCTTACCTCCGTCGTCATAAAATCCCATCTCACCTCTAGGAGCCCTACATCTAAACATTTCTAAAATACTACAGAGTGAGGTAGGTACTATTTATCAAAAATGGGTGTTAAAAAAATCGGATTAGAATTAAAAAGCCATATAACATGATGCAGTTTTATTTTCTACATTAATTTAATGTTTGAAAAAGTATTAGACGAGAAAATTAAAAAAAAAGACTACATTTACTTTCATTGTATCATTAGTCATTACGATATTTAAATCGCTATGCATAATATTAGCCAAAATTAATAAAAGATTGATTTCACAGCCTTCCCGATAAAGATTTTTTAGTCTACAAAATACTGAAGCGAGTTCATCTAGCAACTAGCATAAAATTTGACAATCCTAACGCTAGCATATATACTATGAAGTGATAAATACACAATACTATATGCACATTATAAAATGATTACCTACGAAATGTAAGAAAAACCATTCAGATTCATTGTTAAAATAGCTACCTAAACGTACTTCGTACAAGACAATGGAACAAAAAAAAAACGTAAACAGGCAAAAGTTTAATAAAAAAAAATAACATGTCTGTAACAGATCAAGAAGTTAAATGTAAAACAAAAAAGGGTTTATTACACGAAATCCTAATGTTTATTAAAGGTCAATAAAAAGTAAAGGTGGCATTTCATGATCACATTTAATGCGATGTGGTGGTACAAAAGAAAACAAGGACAAAAAATAACAAATATTTTACCAATAACTAACAGAAAAGTAAAATAAAACAATCGTCGTACCACTACAGGTTGTATCTCTTCCAGTGAGTTACTGGCAGTAAATAACAAGTTCAAAAGTAATTAAAAGGAGGACAGTGTCATAGCCAGCACTATTATGTAAGTAATTACAAGTTCTAATTACTATATAAATACTATAAATGTTGTTTTAATGTTACCTGTAGAAACAATACATAATCAAACAAGCATTTTAATGTTCATTTGTCTGTTGTACTTATTAGAATTATGCTGACAACTAAATATTAGAGCATTACATTACATGTTTATTATAATTACTACGCAAGTATCACGAGTCAGCAAAAGGCACAAAACAAATCTAAATTAAAGATGCTTCAGAAAATGCTAACTGTTTAAAAAAAATGGCAGTGATCTTAGTGCCGACTCATACGCGGTGCGACGACGACGCATCGCAGAAATCGACGATGTCACCCCGAAGTGGCCGAAGATTTTGCATTGCGACGTCGTACTGCTTTTATTTGTGCCGACACTTACGTTACATTGGCGGAATCTTGATAAAAATAACCATTTTGCATGCATTTAACATTAAAAATGCAAGGCTGAAGCTACATCAGCAAGCCTTAAAGATAAAATAATTGGACATTTTATTACATACAAAACTCATACATTTTACGTAATAGATTCATCTAACGTCTTGCATACGATTGCTGAGTGAGTATTAATTGGATTCATGTATTTGTTGACTTTTGCCCAAATAAATGAGATGACAGATAGCCTTAGTGACTGTGACAAACTATTTATGTCTTCATGAATACAATAAGTATGACATTGGCAAGAAGGTATCACATTGCTGATGAATATTATGCAGTTAGTAAATTGATTAGGTAATGAATGAGTGTCAACAATTTATTTACGAAATTATGCGACAAGAAATTGTGCCATACATACAGTTGTTAATATGCATGTCTTGAGTAGGTGAGTAATGATCTAGTTGCTATCAGTCTTAATTAATTATAGACTATGAAAATTGTATAATAATGGACATTAAATGGACAGATTTGGAGATACAACTGCAGCATGCTTGGTGTTAAATTACTAAATGTTAAACTACCTTGTAGGTAATGAGTTATCTATTATTAAAACTAAATAATTGTACTTTACAGTTTATATTATTTGATTTCATGAATTATTGGCACATAAGACAGACTATTATAAAACTTTAGACTTTCCAATAGTTTTCCTTTAATCTAGTTAAAATTTTTAGAGATTTCATAAATTACTATATGAATTTAAAATGCCATATAGCAATTATTATAAGTTTTTCTTAATATTTAATACTTAAATCTAAGAAATAAGTTACTATTAAAAATTAACTTAAATCTCTAACAGTCTTTGGCTAACACAAGTTTAGCCTCACCCTCAAACACAACCTTCTTTTCTTCCTCGACAATGCAATAAAACTTCACTTTGAGAATCTTCCTCACATCAACTAGTTCTACACTTATAGTCAGCTTCTCTCCAACAAAGCATTTGTTAGGGAACTTCATAGTTTGTGATACAAGTACTGTCCCCGGGCCAGGTAGGTGTGTGCCAATCAGTCCCGCCACTAAGCCGTTGAGAAGTGCTCCATGCACTATGGGCCTCTTGTTTCCATTATTCTGGTGCAAGTAGTTATGATCACTTGTAAGGTTTGAGAAAGCGTCCAAATCTTTCTGGGTCAACGTTTTTTGTATGCGAATCTTATCTCCTGCTTTGAAAGCTGTACTACTGAATGTAGTTGTATGTATTTTGCATATCTTCTGATAATTTTTGTTATTCACAACAATGTATGGAAATCTATTTGATAGCATTTTGTTCATTTTTATGTCTCCGATTTATTTATTCATTTGTACTGCATACATCTTGTAAGTAAATAGTAGCTAAGTTAACTAATCTTTTATCATTTGACTTTTGTATTTCATGAATCCGCTGAATAATCTCTGCTGTGGAGATTTCCGATTTGGTTTGATTGTTATGGAGATAGAACAAAGTTGTGATTGTGTCAGCTAAGATATCATTGTGGTCCAACTTCAGTAAATCAATGAGTGGCTTCAGTCCAGACTGTGTTATTATATATTCAGCATTCAATGGATCTGGAAATGAGAAATCTAGTTTTAATAACCTACACCTACACAGCTAAAAGACCAACAAGATTTATATACCAATTAAGAATCAGGCAACCTATGAGAGCAAGTCTTTTCAACTTTTTTATTAAGCTATTTTCTCAGATGCTTCTGCTCCTGTACATAGTCTAACTACAGCAAAAGAAATAACAGAAGAAGGTAATGAACTTTTCTTACCACAGCTCAAATTGCAGATACCAGCAGCAGCAAAATGTAGCAGTTGATGGATGCTTTCATTCTTTATAACGTGAAGGAAAATGTCTAGCACGCCAACATCTCTGATAAACTGATAGTTTATGGGATCATATGCAAAATTAGCCAAATTAGCTAGAACTTGGCATTTGGCATCTGCAAAAAGAATTTTGATTATGTTACGCGAGTCGTTCATGTAGTGCCTTCAAATGAAATAATAATAACTTATAATGGTAATAGAAGAGCAAATAAGGACAGAAGCATTTTTAGTGATACTATTTCAGAACAAATCATGAACATTTAGTAACAGTAAATAGAAGATATTTACCAAACGAAGTAGAATGCAAAAATTCATCCACTAGAAGCGATAAAAAGCTCTCTCGATCTGTCCCATTTTCAGGAATACGTTTCTGAAGTTGAGCCTTGTTACTAAACATTGAAAAGTTAACTCGTATGCTATAACTTTCAAAGCACAAACATCTAAAATATACAAACACAGGCTAAATTTTCACGCGCCATTCTGAAAAAGTTAATTCCACCATCTTGAATTCTTTTCTTTCAATCATCTTGACTGACAGTTAGCTTTAAGTTGCCCGCAATAAAAATATCAAAATTGGTATCTAATTATTTTACAGAAGATAACGGTTTTCCAAGGGCGCTTTCCGAATTAGCTATAATCGCTCACAGCGCTCACATCGTCTCACATGGCGTTCCGATTTAGATATCACGATTATGACAGCTGAGAGCTGTCAATAATTCGGAACGCCCGTGAGCGCGCTCACAGTGCTTACTCAATGTAAAAATGATATTATTACAGTATTTCTTTGTATAAACACCACATTTCTTCTTCTTTGGTTAGGTGGCGACTATCAGCCAGAAGCACAATTTCGAAAATGCCACTTTAGTTTAGTTTTATGATAAGATGCAAATCAAAACAAAACACACACTGACATTTCCTCACACACACACTGTCATTTTTGACAGCGCTCACGGTGATATTATTCTAGGGCATGGTCGGCGTTATCGCAAGATGGCGCATGTCATGACGTCATCTATGACGATTCACGGAACGTCGTTATCGCGCTCACGCTAATTCGGTACGGGTTTAAGCACGCTCACATCGATTATTTCCCATCTCGGAACGCAGGGCAAGTCGTTTCTGGATGTACGGTGACACATCAAGCTATACATTTCCAGTATAAGCTGACTTCTCATTGCTAAAACTGTAAATGTTTAGCTTGATATGTCGCCGTGTGTACGTACAGGGTTTTAGATAGTTGCATTGGTCACTTTAATGATTATAATTCTGTAAATACATTTATTTGTTACAGTCGAGAATCATATTTCAATCAACGTACAGACGCCAGCACATCAAGTTACTACAATCTGTCAGATTTCTTTAATAGATTTTCGACTTTATTGCTAAAACATAAGGTTCAAGGTTGATTGGGAAAATCTGACAGTTTCGGGTAAGTTGACCTGCTGGCGTCCGTACAACTTAATACTGACCAGCAGATTGCAAAAAACCTAAGAAAATTTGAATTTCGCGGGCTACCCTGGCTTTTGCCTTAGACGGGAAGCGCTAAGGTAGCCCGCGAAATTGAAAATGTCAAGATTTCAAAATATTCATTCAGGGGGTTTACCATCACCTCTTAAAGCAGGGCAGAAGTTGAACTGCACTACTTTTTTGTACGACGTCTTGATAGGTACCTATGTACAAATAAAAAGTAATTTAAAAAAATTAAACCGACTTCAAAAAGAAATTAACTCAAAATTATGAAATAACTTTAATAGGCTATTTGACTGGTTTCTGATAAACATCTCAGATTATTTAATGGTGTCTAACGAGCCCACAAAAACCTATTACTTCAAATTGCATAATGTATTTCTTTTAAAAAATAGTAAATAAAAATGTACTGTTTAAATAAACCGCCAAAACGCTATCTTTAACAATATGGCGTCGTGACGTCACGATTCAGGTAAACAAACGTTGAAACGGTCGAGATACTAGACAAAAGTCATCTGTTCTGTCAACGATAGACAGAAATTTACTAAATCATGACGTCATCTTAAGTTCAGCCAATCCAGACCGTTTTCGATTACGTGGCTCCAGATTTAAAAAAATGAAGTTTTTTCGGGATTTTTTTAATAAATAATACATTGTTTTGTAGTAAAATTAATGCAAATCGATTTTAAAGCGACAATCTATACGAGTGTCAATAATTATGACCTTATTTTTTACATTGTCAAATAGCCTATTTCGGAAGTCGGTGTCTTTACGTTCTCAAAATTACACCCAAGTGAAATAATCAAAAAAATATGTGAAGTTCCGTGCAGTAACTTACCAAGGTCAGCGCCATCTATTCAGCGACTATGGAAGAGTTAAAAAAAAAAGGAAAATCCCTCATTCTGTAAATACGTATTTGTTACGGTCGCGAATCATATTTTAATCAACGTACAGGGTAATCTTACTAATCTTGGTCACACTCCCATCATAGACCATTTTCAGCTGATGTTTTTAATTGTACTGAGAACCTTACTCTTTGCTGAGAAATCATGTAGACCAGTGTTTAAATCACACAAACTTCTTACCGTTCCTTGCATTTACATTTACGAAATCGCAAAATTTGTTAAACTTAATTCTAAACTCTTTGAAGCTAAAAATAATTTTAATAAACGAAAAGTCACACAGTATTTATTGAAAATTCTACCTAGGATAGAACTATTCAGGCGCAGCTGCGTGTATATGGCGCCACTTATATATAACTCATTACCTATCTGGATAACAGAACTACCTTACAAAAAATTCTGTTTGGTTTTGAAAAAATGGTTGATATCGCACTGTTTTTATTCTGTCGGCGAATTTCTGAATAAAAAATCTTGTCAGTCCTACCACTTCAGAAATGCATTGTAATATTTTTTAAATGATTTATCTTCCTTTGTTAATTAACTGTACGATATTAGTATGTTACTGCATGTTGTTAACACATACCTACTTCATGTAATAGATATTTGCATGCCATTATTACATGGCGGAATGTGTCTTTGCACTATACAATTTTACATTATCATCTTTTGTACAGAGTTACATACCTACCACATTTTAAGCAAATAAATGATTTTGATTTTGATTTTGTAGAACTCCGAATCCGATTATCCAAAGAGTAAAGTAATACGATTATCCGAGAGATTTAAAAAATATTTATTGTCTATGGTGATTGGTGTTTTAAATGTCTTGCGGCAAGTCTTAAAATCCCAACACGACTTATTTTCTTGAAGATGATGAGTTTTTAGACATTATATTCTATACTAATTTGCTGTGAACATGAGTACACCGTATATTGCTGGTAATTGTTTTAGTACACCCGCAAAGTTTCTGGAGAATAGCACGTTTTAGAGGTTATAATTATCTGAACCTTAGCACTATTTTTACAGGTTTGACCAGCAAAAATATATTTTTAATTGACTTTAAAGAGCCTTATGGAGAGACAAATCTCAGGGATGAAACAACTACGAATATACGTAGCATTATATTTAGTCCAAAAGGCACCTACTTAGCCTATAGGACTGATAAGAAGTAAGTACCAAAATATTCAACAAATCTATTTTAAATTCATTATTAAGTATACTAGTACTTTTTAATCTGACTTTTGTATTAAGTTTTATATCGAGTATATTAATATACAGCTATTCAGTTCTTTTTCAATTGTTAAAGTAAAACATGATAATTTAAAATACTTTATTGGGGTCAGCTCCCTTAAAATATTGGTATTCAACTGGCTAGACTATCCGGCGGAACACCAATATTTTACATAGAGCGACTGCCTATCTGAAATCCACAACCCAGTTACTGGGCAATATGATACCTATTGGTAAGACGTCTGGTTGTCAGACTTTATATCTTGTGACTACCTGCAATGTATGTGATTTTGTTTAATTTTCAGAGCTGAGATAGTGAGATGTTCCGACTGGTCTGTAACAGCAACTATAAATGGAAATATCAAAGACATGTTTTTTTCACCCCTGGATAACTATTTCACAGTCTGGGAAATGTTTTTTATGACAAAAGATAACCCTCAGGTAATATTAGTGTCACAATAGTCATTTATTAAAATGTTGACTGCCAGATAACAGACACAATAGAAAATCTACTGTTAGCCCAACCTCACCCCCTGCTGGACATAGGCCTCTCTTTTCTTGTGCCAATCCCCACGCACCTGTGTCAGCCTCATCCAGGTTTAGCCCGTGATGGAAACAATGTCCTCTGCCCATCTAGTTGTTGGACAACCAACATGTCATCTTCCTGACAAATTTTTCATCATCATAATCAGCCTATAATGTTCCCACTGCTGGGACACAGGCCTCCTCTCGGTGAGAGGGAGTGGGCCGTAATCCACCACGCGGGCCCAGTGCGGGTTGGCAGATGTCACATGTCTTCGAATTTTTGGTTCTAGGACATGCCGGTTTCCTCACGATGTTTTCCTTGTGTGTGGTGATGAAAATAATTTACACAAAGTAAAGCGCCTGTCTGGGTTCGAACCTACGACCTACAACTCGTAAGTCGCAGCCGTTACCACTTGGCCACCACTGCTCTAAAAAAATTTTTCATACTTCCTTTTAATTAAATAAATTGTGTAATATTTTTTTATTTTTATTTATTTTAAATGTGTAAGGTATATTATATTTTTCTATTATTTTAGATTTTTTGTAAAAATATATATTTTATTGACTGTTTAAGGGCAAGCCTAATCTTCACATTTATAAATCAGCTGATGGGCAACTTGTAGGCAGTTTTATACAAAAGAATCAGACTGGATGGTAAGCCACATTTTATGAATAATAAATAATAATTATGTTCATGATAATAATTGTTAAGCAGCTTGTTATTGACCTGCACAAAGATATCCAATATAGACTAGGATTGTCTGTTCTGATTTCAGGATTTCAGGCCATTAAGACATAGTTATAGTCATTTTGTGAGATTTAGTGTGAGAGACAAAGAGAGTTATATTATCTTTTTTCTTTCTCATGTAACGAAATGTGCCTAAATGCGACACATCCTCGAAACTTCTCAATCCTCGTCCAATTTTATTATTGAATTGCCTTCTAAGAAGTTTCATCTCAAAAAGAATTTTTCAATGTTTTCCTTCACATTCATAATTTTTCATTTCATTTCTAGGGAACCAAAGTGGTCATCAGATGAGAAGCTGGTAGCTCTACATATGAACAACAGGGTGTTGATCTATGAGGATGGCGTCCTTGACAGATTTGTGCAACAGTTGCACGCGGACCAACTTAAGTCTTTCAGCGTCTCGCCCAGCCCTGCACCTACATACTATTTTTCTGCATTTACTATAGGTGAGTAACTAGATATATTTGAAATGATGACAATGTTTTTTTGTTAGTACTGAGCAAAGGCCTCTACAAAATCCTTCCAGGCAACCTAAACAAACTGTAAAATATGATAACAAATTTAAAATACTTATTACAAATCAGAGTAACATGATACCAGTATTAGCAGTATTTTTATGTTGAGTCTAAAAGCCAATGTGTTACAATACATATTTTAGAAAAGGCTAAGCTATAATTAGTTGGCAAGACAGTAATAATTGAATTGTAGCGGTATCTACAATGCCACATGCGAACAACGCGTCATACTGACGTCACGCAAAATCCTGCATCGCGCCAGCAGAGTTAACCGCGTAACTAACATAGATACAACGGCCCGACATGAATCATCGGGCAGTTGCCCGCCAGACACAAACACCCGTCTGGTCGGAGAATCCTCCCTTTTCTATAGAGTATGAGTGAACTTTACACCCTGTTCTTCATACCTCTATAGAATCATGTCATGGAATCTTCTCGTACAGAAATCAGGGGTTCATATTAGGCTATTTACTCAAGGTTTCCTCAAAATGTTTCTTCTCTTCTGTCATGGTCTTAAATTTAAAAAAATCCATAAGAGGAAGTGGTAAGATAGCCTGTGAAATTTAAATTTTCTTCCTTTTTTTTTTTGCAATTTTCAGATCAGAATTTGAATCATTAAAATCATCAATGCCCTTTAAGTTCAAATTACCATATTGAATGAATTATGACATTTGAGGCCAATAGAGTTGTATTTATGATTCTAATTCAGTAAATACACATTTGTTACGGTTGCAAATCATATTTTGATCAACATACAACCCAATACTGACCTGCAAATTGCAAAAAACTTAAGAAAATTTAAATATCGCGGGCTAGTCGGGCGCAGCAACCCCTATTAGCATTAAAAAAAATCAAAGGTCTTGATTATTGACAGGTAAGGCGGGCCAGCCATCATTCTGGCGCGTGTTCAAGTACCCTGACTTCGAACAGACCCAGGCAGTTGTGGCGCGCTCCTCGTTCCAGGCAGACAAGGCCACCTTCTACTGGAACCGGCGAGGCACCAACGTGTTCGCGATGACGCAGACTGATGTTAGTGACAAGTGACAAAATAATTATTTTGAACTCATTTTACGTATTATTAAAATACCATTTTGAGATATGCATCTTAGAGAGTCCATTCTCTAATTCATCAATCATTTGTCATATTCATCATCAAATAGTGTGATTTTGATCATAATTGTAATCCTTCTTGCTTCGTCGCAGACGGGCTGTAAATCAATAGCAATCATGACGTGTTTTTATTATTCTGTTTCTAGGTTGACAAAACTGGTGGTTCTTACTATGGAAAGCAATCACTCTCTTACGGTGATGTGAAAGGCAGCTCAGAAAATGTGACATTCAGTAAGTTTTAGGTACTTACTAATTAATTATGTACTAATAAATATAACGCACACAAAACGTTGTGCAACTTTACAGGAATTTAGGAATATTTCAAGTTAAGTTATAACAATTCAACTTTGTTTTCTTAAAAACAGTGGAAAAAAAGCTGGAACTTTGGCCTACAATATCTCCATAGCTAGAAGTTACCAGGTATGGCTTAGTATAAAAAAAAATATCATGACGGGGAGTACAAGTGACTCTTGACTTTGATAAGCGTTTTTTTTACACCTGTTTTACCATTTGAACCACCTTAAACCTACTATCTTCTGCAGGTAAGGAGGGCCCTGTGCACGCGATCTCCTGGAACCCAGGCAACTCCAACGAGTGGGTGGCGGTGTACGGACACGCGCCCGCTAAGGCCACGCTCTTCAACGTCAAGTGCGAACCACTGTTTGAATTCGGAACTGGCGCATGGAACTCCATATACTTCCCGCCTGAAGGCAACCATATCCTTTTCATAATGATGTGACTTAGTTATGAACTAAAAATGCACTAAACTTGATCCACTAACGCTTAGATCAATTAGCTATACCGATTTTCCATCATAGTCTTAGTATGCTGTCATTGTCTATTTGTCTTGAATGATATGTAATTTTATTAGTGATAAAACTGAATCTAGCACTTGTGCCATTTTTTTGTCTCAGTTTTGCAGTTATAATATCAATGAAAGTGTATTTTGCTGCTCATTAAATTCACCTCATTTAAGTTACTTCAATTACTTACTAAAAGTTGTTGGGTTGACAGTATCAATTTTTTTTAAGACTTATCAAATGATAATTTTCTCAAGTTTGGCAACCATATGAAACCTTAACTCAATCACACGCATGCTGTTGGGCGGCTTCGGTAACATAGCGTCGGGACACATCGAGGTGTGGGAGCTCCGCGGGTACAAGAAGGTGGGTTCCTGCGCGGCCCCTGACACTACCAGTCTGATGTGGGACCCTCGTGCTGAGACCTTCGTTACTGCCACTACGTACCCCAGACTCACTGTTGGTAATGGGTATGTATCAATATCAAGTATTATTATAACTAAGAACACGGAAGCTTGGTAGGGTGTTTAATAGGTTATAGAATATTCAACAGCAGACTATAAAAAAAAATAAGTACATGAATTTATACTTATGCTTATTTTGAAGATGTTACTAAAAAAAAAGATTTGTGAAAAATAAATAAAATCGGTAAACCCAGAAACTGAGTAGTGAAGGTCTGATTGGCAGTCGCCCTGTGTAAAATAATGATTTTCAGCTGCATCCGGTTAGACTGGAAGCCGACCAACAGTTGGGAAAAGGCTACGCAGATAATGATGAAATAAAATCTAAAGGCTATTTAAAATCACGCTAGGATTCTCAGGAGCCGAGAAAAAGAAAAAAAGTCAGAAAGAACGCTAGACGAAAACGAACTAATAGCGCGGGCAGGCGATGCGACAGAGTAAATGGGGGAACAAGTAATTTTACACGAACGAAGTCGCGAGCAGAAGCTAGTATTAAGATAAAGTTCGAGTAAAATGGAATTTGGAATGCTAAGAATAATTTTAAATATAATTTATATGTTTTAATTCACTAGCACATAACTATAAAAATAATTATAGATCTAATATCACATTTAGTTCTAGCCTCTAGGTCAAATATCCATTTCACATAGGTTTCGGTGGTTCAATCTTTACTTTTATTTCAGCTACAAAATCTGGCACTACACATGCGCACTGATGCACAAGCGTGTATGCGCTGAGAAAGAGAACCTCCTCGCTATCTGCTGGCAACCAGGCAACTTCCCCAAGAGTGAGTTGTCTCGAACTGTGCCCAAAGGTATTGAGGACTCCACACCGAAGCCCGCGGCGGCCTACAGACCTCCTGGGGCTAAGAATAGGCCTTCGACCTTTACGCTACATGAGCAGGAGAAGCCGCATAAACCTGGGGAAACACCTAGTGGTATGTTTTATGTGCTGTATTATATAGCTTTAAAAGCCAAGTATAAAACAATAAACAAAGTTTTAACGTAAGCGACAGCATCCCAATTTATCGAAATAGCTGACAGTCACCTTATCTTGAACTTAAAGGCTGAGATCTAAAAAGCCTACATAGAAAAAAAAACCGAGCGTAAACAAACATCAGCTCCGTGTATTTTGCAGTTTTAAAAATAGTTTCAGTGACAATACACTATCAAAAAATGACTACACTTGTGACAACACACCGTGTGAACCAGTAGTGATATAAGTTGAAGTACACGACTTTTGGACAAATACTACGAAGATTTTTCCCTTTATAATAAGAACTCGATGTTCATGGCCCCATGGCACACCTCAACAGATACTAAAAATTATAATGGCCATAAAGAACACAAATAGCGCCGGGTACGATGGCATATCTACCAAAATACTAAAGGCAGTAGCGTACGAAATATGCAGCCATTTGTGTCATATTATTAATCTTTCGATTGGCGCGGGCACTTTCCCCGACGCACTAAAAATGGCGATTGTTAGGCCAATATTTATGAAACAGGATAGAGAGCTCATGGAATATTATAGGCCTATTTAACTGATTCCAATAATTTCTAAAGTTTTTGAAAAATTCATGCACAAGGAATTAAACGGTTACTTACATAGAAAAAAAAAATGTACTATGTAACAAGCAAAAAGGATTTCGTGAAAATAAAACTATAGGTATGGCAATCTACGATTTTCTATATACGGTATTAACAAAGATGGACAAAAGAACACCTGTATGTTATCTTTTGCGACATGACGCAAGCGTTTGACTACGTAAATCATGACATTCTTATTAAAAAACTTGACGCTTATGGAATAAGAGGTAATGTTCTCAATTTAATCAAATCTTATTTAGACAATAGAAAGCAAAAGACAGAACTAGAATAGAATCAATATAGCTACTAAAAAAGAAGAGATATTTGTTTCAGATGAGCGTCACGTTACCTTTCGTGTTCCACAAGGTAGTGTATTGGGACCTCCTCTCTTTACTTTATACATTAATGACTTGCCAAAATCCACTTCACATCCCATGACTCTTATTTGCGGATGACAGTACAGTGACAAGTGCTAATAATAATAATGACATGACCCAATATAAACTTGACATTCACAACTCTTTGACATCTATAATATAATGGTTAGACTTTAGTAATTTAAAGATCAATTTAAATAAAACTAATATCATGCATTTTAGCCAACGTTTGACAAGTAATAATTTGGACATTAATATTGATAATAAAACCATTGAAAGCGTTAATACAACTAAATTCCTCGGACTAATAATTGACAAAAGACTGGACTGGAAATCACAGAGAATCTCTGTAAAAAAAAATAGTAGTTCTGCTTTCGCCGTGCATTCCCTAGCTGCAGATACCTTAATCCTATCACTAGCCTATCACGGCTTAGCTGCGTCTCACTTAAGATAAGTACGGCATAATCTTTTGGGGAAATTTTACCGATTTCAACATCGCATTTAAGGCCCAAAAGAGATGCATTAGGTCAATGTTTAGGCTAAAGACTGTTGATACTTGTAAACCGTATTTTATAAGATACAAGATATTAACTTTGCCTTGTCTGTATATCCTCGAAACTGTAATGTTTGTTAAAGCGAATCCCAAATTATTTCCACGCTTACAGGACGCTGTCCCACGTAACAGACGGGATATGAGCATAATTCGCGTATAACCTGCTAAAACTGCACTCATGCGCAAAAGTATCATCTGCATGGCTCCAACTATATTTAACAAGCTACCTAAGCATTGGAAGGAGCTAAGTATCAATACGTTCAAACGTCAGTTGATGGTGTTTTTATCGCAAAAAGCATATTATAGTGTGTCTGAATTTTTGGTCGACAAACTTGTCTGACATTAGTTTTATTGAAATGTTTATTGATTATACTAGTAATGTGACTAAAATATTTGTACGCCAATATATTATAAGGCTAAACATGATTGGACTACCTATAATGTAATTTATTATCATCTTGCACGCCCTTGTATGTATGTATACCATGTTTATACAAATAAATATATCTTATCTTAAGACTATACTCAAGATCGCCGTTTCACACGAATATATGAACCTTATTTCTATATATTTAATGTGCATATTCCTGTAATCCAGTGTGATCAGGCGCGTTATTCTATTATGAATATTAACGTCGTTAAATAATAAGGTTTATATTTGTATGAAACGCTTTTTGTACCTAGTTTGACCAACCTAAGTTCGCTCTACAGTTGACAGCCTTAGAAGCTACCATATACCTTATACGCATTATCGTTCCTCATTGAAGATTTTCTCAGCAAGTTAACATAAAACATTCCCTTCATTTAGCGGCACCTTCGAAGCAAGCGCTCAAACAGAAAGAAAAGCGCGAAAAGGCAAAGGCCCGCAAGGCTGAAGAGAAGGCTCGCGGCGACGCCTCCCCTCCGCCCCCCGTCACCTCTTCCCGCGCGCCCTTCGTGTCCACCGGAGACCCCGAGAAGGACAAGAAGATCAAAAATCTCAATAAGGTAATGTTCTGAACCGATTAAACAATAATGTACTTGCACCAGTTGTAACAGTTGTTGGTTTATGTACAGGTCGTATTTTGCCTGTTTAGGGCATGCAAATTTTAATTTTACATTCAGAATACTTAGGTACTTATTTTAGTAAAATAGTATATTTCATTACAAGTGCGGAAAGGCTGTCATTGCAAAGAGTTCCGACAAAGGTCTACCCGAGCCGAGGCGCAGCCGAAGGCGAGGGTTGACAGTCGGAACAAGTTGCAATGACGGTTCCGCAGGTGTACTGAACGACTATTTTTAATACAGTTGCGAAAAAATGAAGCAATTTAATAAAATAATAAAAACACAATAAACTCAACTAATAATTTTTTCTGGAAAATGGCGCCAACCGTAGAATATAAGCAGAGTTTTTTTTTCTTCACCCATTTTGGTAGGCAAAGGAAACTATCCATACAGCTTAGTCTTAAGTATATTTTTTTTATTGATATGAAATGAAAATGAAATTTAATAAGATGAAATGAAATGAAACCTAACCTAACTCATTAAATTAAATAATTAAATCTGATATTGAAATAAATTAGTAGCTTCTTTTTAGAAATATACGTATTTGTATGAATTACAAAAACTTTTTAGTAAAAACTTCATGGTTGGTTTTTCTTTTTAATAGACATTATTTTGACAGTTGGGAAAGAGAACGCACGTTTTCGGGAAAGGTAAAAAAAAGCACTATTATGTAATAGCCCACATCCCGAACGCTATACGTCCCTGCAATACACCACTTTTTGAGCAACTGTATTAAAAAATACATTACTATGCTCTAATATAAATTACCTCTTGTAATTTATATTAGATCATAGTAATGTATTTTTTAACAACATACACTCTACAAAACTATAGGTAGGTCCCTTAAAATAAAATTAAAATAATTATATTTTCTTGTAAAACATAAAAACAATTTTCTATCAACCATCTGCGCACTTTGAGTTCTCTTTTATTTTTAGATTACCACAATACCGCGAAGCGAAGTCTTAGTAATAGGGTCCCGTTTATACCCTTTGGGTACGGAACCCTAAAAAAAGAATACCAAATTCCGCATTTGAGCGCTTTAAGGTGCCACTAGTCGATATTTTTTCCATCCAAATTTCGGGAGAGTATTACTCCACTGTTTGACATTGAGCACCCAAAGTTAAGCATGTTATCGTTTTAACTTATTATTAATTGTGTCTGTACGGAAACAGAATAGTAAAATAAAAAACCATTAAAAAGTTATGAGCCCACAAAGATGCTATTTTTAACGTAACTTTGGGTGTAAATAAAAGAACTGTAAAATCTTAAAATCCAAGTCCGTACCGACAAAGATCAGTAATCGAAGAGTTCAATAAACTTTATTTATAATTGATTCATGCAGTGGGTTTTTCATAAAACTCGATTTTCCAAAGTACTTTTCGTTTTTTTTTACGCGCCTATCAGTTCGGAACGGTGTTTCTGTGCGTGAGAACTAGACGTTGTTCCTGTAAACTAGCGTCTATCTGCTCATCACTGATACTAGCTCTGTCAGACATGAAGTCAGGTGAGACAGCGTGCTTTTTGGCCATGATCACCAGTGAGTTCGAGCTCGCGACTAGTGTACTCTTAAGAATGACCTTCCGCTTTAACATGACGTAGGTATACTAAACATAACGTAACAGCACGCTAGTATTATCCGAAGGGTTAGGCAGATATGTATAGAACACCCACAGTTCGCCAGCTAAGTCCCATGTAATAGGGAGCAGGATACAAAGGTCTAAAAAGTTAGCAGAGAACATTTTCGAAATGTCTTATTTAAAAAAAGATAACTGGAAATCTGTTTCTATGAAAAGTTTAAAATCGGTCTAATTTGACTGTAACACTATTTTTCGAAAATGTTCTCTGCTAACTTTTTAGACCTTTGTATCCTGCTTATGCGTATGAAGTTTCATTAAAATCGTTCGTTTCGGAAAACAAAGGCTTGAAAGTTTGTATGAAATGACGTTCGGCGTAAACGCTCTTAATACAAAGACTGTTAAAAAACCGTGTGAGTTGTCAATTTTATATTTAGAACTTTATTTCAGTGGGAATAAGGTTGGGGCTATTTAGAACTCGTTTTGTCACGGTTGCGACCCCTAGACTAACATGCAGTACAATATGACCGACAGTACTTGGCGGGCCTGAACTTTGCGCAGAAGGCTGCGCAGTAAGATTTTTGAGGACCCAAATGGTGACATGAGGCGAGTGCGAGTGAGAGAACATGCGCGAAAGTTCTTATAGTGCCTAAGTTCAGGCCCGCCAAGTTACGTCGGTCGTATTGTAGTTTATGCTACAAGTATATTTGTATGTTACAGAAACTGAGCGACATTGACAAGCTGAAGCAACAGAAAGCATCTGGCAAGCAGTTAGAGCTGAACCAACGCGCCAAGATCGAGCAGGAGCCGGCGCTGCTTCAAGAACTCGCCCTGCTTAGGTTATGATCGTACTAGCTCAAGACATATACTTCGTTGACAAACCGCTTAGCGTGAATCTAGTGTTAAGGACAGCTTTATTCTTGAACCATTCCAATGGAACAGGGCGCCTAATTACGTGTCTTGTCTACGTGAAGTTATTATTTTTTTCTTAGCATTTATTATTTCTAACAATTCTATAAACCTGTTCCACGGGAATGGCTCAATGTTCGTTAAACAGTTAATTTAATGAAAAGACTTAAAAGTTAAACTATTAATATGAAGTGAAAATTAAATAAGAATTTAGGTCATAATCAGGGACTTGAAACGATACTCAATATAACGTTACGCGTAGTTCCAGTAACGATAATTTGTACCGTTCCACCAAGATCGTAAAAAAATTCATTACTTGGCTTTATTGATACTGACAAACGGAACGAAATCTTAAACTGTTCACTAACAATATTATCAATATACCGTTATTAGTATAACGATAGAATAACGTTATTCATTTCGATACTCAACTTTGCCAGCTTCATTACTTATAAGATGACGAAAAAGTATGAAGAATAACGTTACAAATGAATCTGTAACGTTTCTCCTGTAACATTATTACAAGCGGATAAGCCTAATGTTACTGATACCTATAACGTTACTTATAATATTATTGTTCTACAAAAATGATATTCTCTATCGTTTTCTTTTGTAACGTTATTGATATTTTTAGGTTTTAGTATACCTAACGATACTATCGTATAACGTTCCAAAATTTGTAACGACAAATTTTGGAACGTTATACGATAACATTAGTGGTAACTGAACGAAATTCATTTCGCTTTCAAGTCCCTGGTCATAATAATAATTATAGAAATATGTGTTTTGTTTTACTATTTTTATATCAGAGTTTGTCGCTAACGTAATCGTTTGCATAATATAAGATTTGAGAGTGTATTTATTTACTTACGTATGAAGACCGGACTCAAATGAGCCGATGAACCGACTGGCACATTATTACTGTTTCTATTGTTCGCGAGTGCAGTCATTCATAATATAAATGCTATATTTTTTCACATAAATCTGTTAAATATGAGAAGGATTAAATACGTTATTTTTAATTTGTTGATAATTATAACGTAAGTGTACTAAATCGCTGAATTTGTTTTGTAATGAATGCATAAAGTGATTGTTGGTTTATAAAAAACATCAATACAAATCTGGTTACTATATTTGTAAGTGGTAGTTTTATTTAAGTACCTTTTCTTTATCTGTTTCCGCTAACGTGTCTTGTCAGCTTATCTAATATTGCACGTTGATCTTATTTATCACTCAACAGTAGAACCGCACAAGTAGTAAAAGGTGATTGGAGAAAAGCTCTTTTTTTATACGCTACACATTATTTATGTGCTTTCACTCTATTACCATGTTGGTACAGGAGGGAGGGTGGAGGGTATATCGACGCGCAAACCGACCCATGGATTCAGCACATCATTTTGAACCACCCGTAGAAAATTTTCTCTAGTTATTTAAAAAAGAATTTGTTGTTCCATACATTTTGACATACTAATTGCGTAACACAATTTTCAATAATAATCTGAATTATTTTGAAGGATATTGCTCTAATTCTTTGCTTCACATGTTCGAAAAATTATTCTGCTCAACAACGTTGAACTCACAAAATGGAAGCCTACTGTTGGTGTGTTACGCAACTGCCCCGCAGATTCAAATCATAAGATAAAAGGTAAAAATTCATAATACATAGTATTCCGAATTTTGGGCCCCAAGCTCCCAGTAACTGAGCAAGCCAATGATCGTGAGTTCGATCCTCACTCACTTTTGCCGTGATATCAATGTCATCCATCAAGCAACAAGGTTGTTTATACAAGAAATATCCAGGGTTAAAGAACAGACAGGCTAATAATACACAAATAAGTTATTTGAAGCTAAAAGGAAACATGCTCTCCTCTGAACATAACACAACGCCCATAGCCGTATGATCACACCTGTAGGTCAGTGGGTCATCTTAGGGGCGGAGTTTTAGGAGTTTGAGTACCTATATACGCTTAGGGGCACAGTGAGCAGAAAAGAAAATCTTTTTTTTTTTGGTACTGTACGATACCTACTGAAATAAAATTGCTAGACTTCCGAAAAAAAAATGAGTAGGTAGGTACTTACGAAAATTTTCTAAGTCCTCGCTCCATAGCTAGACCCAAGGCAAGACTCCAACCCACGGGATAAAATTGCAATCGTGGTGTAGTCCTTGTCTTTCACCACTAGGTACATAATCAGCCTATATCTAATGTTCCCACTGCTGGGACACAGTCTCCACGCAAGCTCAGTGCGGGTTGGCAGGTGTCACATTTCTTCGAATTTATGGTTCTAGGACATGCCGGTTTCCCCACGATGTTTTCCTTCACAGTTTTGAGACAAAGGCGAAGAATCGTCGGATATGGTAGGTAGGTTGGTATAATAATATAATATGGATAACAGCGGTGCTATTCTGTAAAAATCTCACCGTGAAAACTTAGGTGAAGTGAAAATGGAGTGAGGGGTACGTATTTGAATATCGAAAATTAAAATATCGACTGTTAAAATATCGATGTTCAAAACATCGAAAATTTAAATATCGATTGCATTGATCGATTGTATCAAAATGTCGAAAATTGTTATAACGCTTAAAACGTCGAAGATCGAAATGCCGAGTGATTAAAATTTCGAATGATTCAAAATATCGAATGACATTATGCCTAAGTTCAAAATATCAACATTTAATACATCGTATATCTATGACATCGAAGTTCATAATATCTACGTTACGTTACGTTTGGGTTTATATTATGTAAAAATAATTAAAGTACCTACATTACATGAGGTTTTCCTTGTTTTTTTTTTGTAACCCACCTAGTAACTGATTTCCATCTAGCAAACAAGCATGCAGCAATCATGCAACATGCAAGCAAGCATGGCTTCTGTCACGGCTCCGGCGCTGCAGGGCTCCGGCAGTCCCACGCGACTACGCGATTCTAAATTACACTCTAGGGGTAGAGCAAACAAGAATACGTGGAGTCGGTTTTGCAGCGATACGTTTCTGTCACTAACTTTAGTAGCACAACCTGCACAACATATTGACTTTCAAGAAAATATTTTAATTTAAATAATACCTTCACGATTGACCTAGGCTTGTACACTGGACACTGATTTTCATGGATAAAATAGGTCGAAATTGTTCCAAAACCGAATTGAGGCACCCCGAATTTACGTAGTCTTTTGGCTGTTACCCCTAGAGTGTATATAAAAATCCGGAGGCGCGAAGGGAGGGCAACCCCCGCCCGCTGTAACAAAGCATAGGCACCCGTGGGAACCGTAGCGGTTGAGGCTGGTCGCCGGAGGCGACCAGCAAGCCGAAGCTGCGGAGGTGAACATGGGTGCCTATCCTTTGTTACGCAAGGGCGAAGGGGTTGCACTTCCCGTAGCGCCGCGCCGGAGACGTTGCAGAAGCAACCTTTTTCCACTCATACTACTTTATCAAAATTTGTTCGATATTTTAACTTATTACGTACGTATTTTTAGGGTGAATGAATGTATTAAATGTTGAAAATTAACTCATTTTTACACGTAGGTATATTAATTTTCGGTGTTCAAATAATTACCCATCGATATTTAGGACGTTCGATAATCTGTATTTCGATATTTAGATCTTTCGATGTAACTTTTGTAGATATTTAGATTTTAGATATATTGGACGTAGGATATTTAACCATTCGATAATATAAACTTTCGATATTTTAATTTTCGGTTATATGATCGTTCGATAATTCCATTTTCGATGTTTCGAACATTGATATTTTAACAGTCGGTATTTTAATCTTCGATATTCAAATACGTACCCGGAGTGAGCTATCAATTCCTAGCAAAAACACTTCACCTAAGTTTTCACGGTGAGATTTTTACAGAATCGAGCGGCTGCTCATTTCACCACCAACCGGGCTGCTACTGAGAAATTCGTACATAACAGAAAACCCAATAATACTTTCGCAAACGAGATTGAACCCAGGACCGCACACTCAGTAGTCGCGCTCAGCTTGCGACCACTAGAACAACGACAACGAGGCAGACGAAATACAAATAATTAAAAAAAATTAAACCGACTTCAAAAACAAATTAACTCAAAATTATGAAATAACTTTAATTTCGGAAGTCGGTGTCTTGGGATCTGTATTTTAGTTTTATGCCACCGACTTCCGAAATTAAAGTTATTTCATAATTTTGAGTTAATTTCTTTTTGAAGTCGGTTTAATTTTTTTAAATTACTTTTTATTTCGTAATTTTTAGTTTTTGCACTAGTATTTGACCAAGGTTTTGAGATGTTTTCCCTTTGACACTACACCCGTAGCTTTTATCAATAAGCCAGGCCGTCACACTTACACGTATTAGTCCATATCTTGAAAATTACTGAATCGATCTTGATGAAACTTGCACTGTTCCCTAAGTTGAAGAAAATGTAAGCCAACAAAAAAAAATGGTCACGATCCGATTAATAGTTCCGGAGATATGCGTGGACAAACATACATACATACATACATACGTCTATGAAATTTTGTATATTTGTTTGGAAGCCCTAATAGATCATCATATGTGAATATAATGCAAATCCAATAATATTACATACATACGTATCGAATTGTTAACCTCCTTTTTTTGAAGTCGGTAAAAAAACGTGAAATGTTTTAAAATTTTCCTTGGCGAGGCCTTAAATATGATACCCCACATCCCCTAGTAGGAGTAGTAGGTACTTACTCCTAGTAGCCCCACTTTGAATTTTTAAGACCACCATTCAGTCCCTGTTGCAAAAAATTACATATTTTTTTATTTCGTTCTTAATTGCAATATAGTCGGGCAAACGTCATCTAAAACTATTCCAAATTTCAAGTTGATAGCATCAGAAATCAGAGTAGTTCTTGAGATGTCTAGCTGTGACAGACAGACAGCAGACTGAGTCTTACCATAAGGGTTCCTTTTTACCGACTTCACAAAAAGGAGGAGGTACTATGTTCGGATGTTTGTATGTTTTTTTTTTACCGACTTCACAAAAAGGAGGAGGTACTATGTTCGGATGTTTGTGTTTTTTTTTTGTATGTTTGTTCATCGAATACCTACTCCGCCAATTGTCGACGGATTTTCAAAATTCTTTTTTTGTTCGAAAGTAGATAGTTCTGAAGTGGTCCCACTGTCACCAAGTTAGGATCTGATGATGGGATCTTAGAGAAATCGAGGGCAACCCTCAAATTTTACAGGCTAACTTATTGTTTTTTTCGCATATTTTATGAAGTATCTTGTGTATTTGCGTATGATTGTCACCATCTCAGGTACCTGGGCTGATGATGGAAGGTACAACTCCTTAACAGTAAGAAGTTACTCGAACAGGCAAGGACTGTTTTATAAATTGTTTTGATGTTTGATAGGGCATTTGCCACATTTGGTCTCATGATCATCAAGTCATGACCTGATGCTGCAGTCAGGTTGTTTACAGTCAGATTATGTTCGGGTATGTTCACCGATTACTCGTAGACGGCTGGACCGATTCCAAAAATTATTTTTTTGTTTAAAAGGGTATACTTTTGTGGTGGTCCCATTATCATCAAGTTGGAATCTGATGAGAGGATCCAATATAAATCGAGGGAAACCCTCAAATTTTATAGCGATTTGGGTATTTTTTAAAGTAACTTGAGCATTTGCTCTCGAAAATCATCATTTGGTAAAGTGGAGCTGATGATGAAGACCACAGATGGCCATCGGAACTACTCAATGACAAATATTTCACGGGTTTGCGATTAGATTGCTAAGCAATTTATGCTCGTCACAATGCGTATGGTGAGTGGTTGTTGAGAAGTTCTCCTGGTTCTTACCAGGAGAACTCCTCAACAATTAACGCCCCAGCATCGGGAAAAGCAATATTTTGTAACATGTGATGAGCAGTTGCCATTAGGCTATTGTCACTTTGATAAATTACAAACTGACCCACTAAAAAGTAAAAAATAAAAACTTTTTTACAAAAAAAACAACCGACTTCCAAAAAACACTATAAAGTGAAAAATAACTTTAATTTCGGAAGTCGGTGGCAAAAAAACTAAAATACAAATCCAAAGACACCGACTTCCGAAATTAAAGTTATTTTTCACTTTATAGTGTTTTTTTACCATATTGGTACGGAACCCTAAAAAAAACTGACAAGGGTTCCGTACCACAATGCAAAAACGCCGAAAAAACACGTTTGTTGTATGGGAACCCCCTTATATATTTATTTTATTTTGTTTTTAGTACCTAGGGGAAGGTTGCGATCATTGGACTAGCTCTTTCATTGGACCACCAAGGTATTTCCAAAACTGTGCAAGCTAGCAATACCCAAACTAGTCGAAACGAGTCCGTGACGACTCAGTTGCACCCCCCTCTTACCTCAGTGACGTTGCGTCACGTGGCGAGGAGAGACGTGTGACGTTGTCTTTGCGGCGCACAGTGGGGTATTTGACTCAAAAAGTCGATCAAAATTATTTACCTGTTTATTTAGCTTTATTTGCTCTTTGTTTTAATAAATATAAATTTTAAAATAATTTGGAGTTGAAAAATGAGCATTAAAGGTTAAAAAAAAAAAACATGTTGATAATTTTTTTATTAAAATAAAAAATACTAATACTAATCGACTAATCGGATGAAGCATTCCATGCTTCTTCATCTGATGTGTCATCAGTGTTCCTGCCCTCTCTTTCCTGAATATTATCCTTCTCAGACTGGTTGTCTGGTTCCCACGCGACTAACATTTCCATTGTTTCAGGCTTAAATGGTTTTGTACTTTTCGGTGGTTTAGGCCTAATGCAGCTTAAATAAGGATCAGATGTTAGTAATAATCTGTTAAATATATCCTTATTGCACTGAACCCGACAAAATTTTCTCGAGTATCTTTCTCGATATTGTCGAAAATGTTTGTTTCTGGCTTCTGATGCCTCTTCAGATAGAGCTCCAATTGGCAAAAGCGCATGTTTGATGACAGTAGGGCCGTGTATTAATATTTTATGGACAGTGGGTGACATTGGATGCCATGGATACAGCTGAACATATATTTTTGCTGTATCTTGGCAATACGAACTAAATTTGTCTGTGTTAATCCTGTACCCACTAGATATGACTTCTAAAACAGTTGCAAATCGTTTTATTAAGTTTAAATCAATTTCTGTAATGTCAGCTGATATTTCAGCATTACTGAAGAACCTTCTGCTGGTGTTGCCATCATTGCTGTTGCCATAATTAGCTTTCGGCACATCTACTATTAGACCAAGCTCATTTTTAAATCGGTTTTGAATGAGTTGCTTTCTCTCTTTTATAATTGTTTTTTCAGCTTCCGTCCTGATTTGCCACTTTTTTATTGTAAGTTTATATGAAACATGCAGTAAGGTTTCAAAAAATCTGATTCTGGCATGTAGGATAGATAAACCAAATTCTAAATCTTTGGGATCAAGAATGCTCACATCTCCAAACTTTGTTAAATTATTAAAATCTTTAGAGGTAGCTTTACATATATAGCAACGCATAGTTGAGGCTGTATTTGTAGCTGCATTGCAGACTTTTCCATCTACCATGGTAAAAAGTAACTTGTGGTTCACAATCACTTCTCTAGATTCTAGAGTTATGGCGGTTCCTGATAAATCTTTGATTTGTTCTTTGTGGTAGTTTATTTCCTCATTCGTTATATCTTTTGTTTCGTGTACAAATCTAATTCGCATTGGTCTGCAGAAACGCGGAGATGATGGTGTTTGATTATACCAAATTATTTTATTATTCATCTTACATACCAGCTGAAGAGGCACCAGAGATGATTGAAATATGTTGGCATCGGAGTCACTGCTATTTATAAATTTTTGTTTAAATTGAGTTTGCTGGGAACCATCACAACCCCATTTATAGGTGAGCTCTAAGTGCGCTGACTCTTCTAGTGTTAACGATGTAAAAACGTCTTCCAAATACATAATTAATCGTTTGGCTGAGTGATCGAGTAAAGCCTGTAATTTTATTTCAGCACAGGTTTCAGTGACACGGTATGAATCCGTGTTCGGATAACAATCTTGTTTGGCTTTCTAAATTACGGAGTAACAAGGGTATAATTTCTTCGAAGATTCTCTTATTATTTCATATTGTTTTCTTGATAAAGATGCTTCAACAAACATAGATAGGGCTTGCGTTGGTGTTAACTGAGTGATTTTAGATACCAGGGTATCACTTTTTCTAAATGCTTGGCGATATTTATTCCCACGTGTAGGTGACGACATAATATCTTTAACCACTTGCGCTCCACTAACATTTCCAGACTTTCGAAGGACCATTTGACCAGCATAAAGAAGCGATGTTGCATCATGTTCCTCTCTCAGATGTAAAGTTTTACGACGTTTATTACAGTCTGTCACTTCATCAAAGGATTTGCGAGGACGGCCTGCAGTATTTGTGGACTTTTTTACAGGTATTTCTAGCGTGGCTTGCAACCAATCATGGTATTTCTTCAAAAATACTGCTTCTGTCCGTTTAGAAGCTTGCCATTTAACTTTCATTTCGGACTTTAAACGAGAAAAAATTTTAACAAACTGCACAGTTTGCTCGGTCACAAAAGTAGGCTGATTTATAATGTGGTGCTCGACTAAATCCAATTTTTTTGTAAAATCTTTTGCTTCAAATTCCTTTGTCTTGCGGTAGATGTATTCTCGAGTCACAATTTTCAACCCAGATGGCCCTATAATGAAAACAAACTAAGATAAATAAAAGTGACCGCAAAAACAAGTTTGTTGTGGTAATATTACTCTATCCTTTATTTAGGGTTTGTAATGCTTTTGGCACTTTTTGGCAAATGTTTTATTATAGCTCGGAAAGATTACAAATTAAGCAATGAAATAAATAAGAAATTAGAGTCGGGAAAGGTCCGGAAATATAACAAAACCCTTTCTTAACACCATTTATTCTTAAGAAAAAAATAGAGTTTTTAGCAGTTAGCAAAAAATTACATAAATAATTACACATATGAATTAATGTTAAAATAAGGGCACTATTTATTTGCTACATACCTGCTTCTCCAATATCCATAGTTATAACAATCACAATATGTTTTTTCTGCCACTAAACACTTATAAATGAACAGAGTTTTGAATTTGTAGTCACTGAGTGGTTAGACGTGCGTTCCGCAATGCGCTGAGAAGACGACTGACCGTGGAGTGGGGAGCGACGCTAAACAATTTAAAATGGCGGGCTATTGTTCCTTGGTCCCTTACCATTCCAGGTAACAATTGCTACCTGGAATTTATTACTCCGTCAGTTTCGACTTTTGATCGACTTTTTAGGTCTAATACCCCACCGTGCGGCGGTCAAAATCTAATTATTAGGTACACTCAGGACAATTTGACGTAAGTATAATTGCATTCATATTTGTCTGCGTGCACTGTTATGAACTATTAGACAATTTAATTGTGATTCCATGAGTGTTATTCAATTTTGTCTAATCATGACCATGTATATTTTATTTTTTCTTAACGAATACCTTTTTGCCATCAATGGACCCCAAGAGAGTTCCACCGTTGGACCGGTCCAATCATAGCAACTTTTTACTGTATTTTTCTGCTTATACTTAATTATGGGAATAGGTCCCGAGTATTTCACTAATTATGGAAAAAAACCATAGAAGAATCATTATAAATTTAAAATTCCAGAATTTCGCCGAAAAAGGAAGTACTTTACATGGAATGAAACAAGTATGAACCTTGCTTTAGAATCAGTAAGGAAACAAAGAGTTGGTTTAAGTGAAGCAAGCAGAATATATGGAGTCCCGAAAGCAACAATTGCTATTACTACAAGCGACCTTAGCTTTCTTTAGACTGTATCTTAATTTTGATGACTTGTTGGTCTCACTAAATGTGCCAAATGTAAATTTTTATTAAATACTAATTATGTAGCCTATAAATATAGTTTGTTTGCTTGTCGTATGTTATGAGTACCTAATGTTTGTCTCTCCTCGTATGTCACAATTTTGTAATATTGATAATTATAATTAGTTGCCTCGATTGGACCACTAGAACAAATTTCTCGAAGTCCATTGATGGCAACCTGGTCGTTCATTGAAGGTGCCCATGGTCCAAAGAAGGCAACAGCTCAAGATTTTGTTTCCTTAGTTTATAGGAAAAAGTGCAAGCCCGAATTGTTTGTGCGTTTGATTATTATAAATAAAGGTCCTACGAAATAGAAATAATAAACTGCTTTCATTTTAACACTTACACTTTTTGAGGTATGAGGTCGTAAAGTTATGTGGTCCATTCATAGCAACCTTCCCCTAGGTATTTGTTGTTATACCTAGCGGCAACAGAAATACATAATTTGTGAAAATTTTAACTGTCTAGCTATCGCGGTTCTTGAGATAGGAACAGCCTGGTGACAGACAGACGGACGGACGGACAGACGAACGGACAGACGGACGGACAGACAGCGAAGTCTTAGTAATAGGGTCCCGTTTTTACCCTTTGGGTACGGAACCCTAAAAACTACTCCATTACCTAAATACTATTCCTAAGGTAGCTGGTCCAGAGAATTTCAAATAAACCTAAGTAAGTGAAGCAGTGCCAGGATGCTTTTTGTTTGAACAAGCCGTTAGTTAGTTTCGGGCAGTACCTACCTAACCTACCTAGTTTAGCAGACACATTTTTTGAACATTATAAAGCAATATCCTTCAAAATGAATCATATTGTGATAGATCGTGTGTTGCGCAGCAGGCACAGGTTAGTGTGGGTGTTAGATTAATAATTATGGTGGCAGACAATTATATCTCTCTCCGCTAGAATATCTGCCCAATTCATTGCTTATAGGTTAGGTTAGCTGTCCGAAATACCTACATTTGACTTAACTTTTATCAGTGTCAAATAAAAAAGGCAGTAAAATGAAATCTCGTAATAGAATTTTTATTACGATTATTTTATTTACAGGTATAAAAACGCATACAGCTTAAAATATAATAAGTAGGTATGTATCCTGATAAAAAACAATTGACATTTGGCATGGACGTGGGATGCCCAGGAATGGAACAATTCGAAATCCTTCCAAAACTTCCTTTGGTTGATAAGTTGCGATAAACTACTTTCTGTCATCTATTATTAATTTATTATCGCAAGCAAACACGACGTACGAGTACCTATATATCAGTTATGTACCTACCTACATATAAATAAATGAAAACCCCGCCGCACTTGCCACGACGGCCAGCGACTCACCCGAGTCAACGCGCCAACACTGGAAATCGTCCTCTATCCAGGAAATGTTTATTTGAACACGATAAGATATCGATACTAAATTGATATTGCGCGAGGTGGGTTTTTATAATTGTTAACAGTAGTAGTACCTAGTCGGTGCGCTCGGTGTGTTGACACGCCGATAACTCGGGTTGTTTACGATTGGATATTACTGCGACGGCGACGGCGGCATCGGCAGTGCGGTTAAATCTAGCATATTCGTATTGAGCAGCTCCAACGGACCGAGAGCATTGTGGCCCTTCAATATGCACCGAGAGTGCGACGATGCTGACACGCAGCTGCTAAGTGATACTGATCGTGAACGGACTACAAGTGACTCGAATTTAAACAGTGTTGCCGTCCGTGGAACAGGTTCTCATGACACGATAGTGTTTGATAGCAAGCTGATGAAGACTTCCACGCACACGGAGGACCTGGCGGCGACGTGGGGCGGGCGCCGCTCGCTTCAGGACTCGGGCCGGCTGCGGCGCGTGCACTCCTGGTCCGGGGGACCGCCAGACGACATCAGCTCCGAGATCATTATATTAAGAGAACGGTAAGGGACATCTCATTTACAAATCAATGTTATAATATGCAGCATACCTACCTGTTATTTGTTTATGAATACGTGCACTTAGGTAACTGGGTATCTAATTATTATAGCCACACGTGTTGCAGTTTATTACTATTATAAGCCTTTTGTAAATGTAAGATAACAGCCGTAGTTATTTGTCCTATAGAAATCAACGTTAGGCAACTATAACAACCTATCACATAATAATATGTAATGCAATACCTACTAGATTGATCTTGGATTCAATGAAGAAAGACTACCAAAAGGTTCAGGGTATCTAGCTTCGTTCGGCTGGACTGTTAGAATAAATAAATACAAAAATAAAATAATTCAATGCAGGAAGTATTATTAGGACATAACCTTAAATTTCATTGAAGTTGGTGGTTGCAATGGCTGACCATAATAACCTGCCTAGTATAATTGTTGTTGGTTTCGATTTCGGCCACAATCATCATGACTCGTTAACACTAAATTACAACTAAATCCGCAAGTAAAAACAATCCATATGTAGGTATACTCAGCTACATTCATTTTCAAGTTTAGGTAGATACTAAACTGCCTTCTCGTAGGTGACCGACCGTAAAACCTAACCAACATACCATAATGCACGTATTCGTTAACCTAAATGATATTATTGCATACCTACATAAATCCACCATTCGTAGGTTGGTGCGAACGCAGACGCGCCTGCAGCCGGGGGCGGTGCGTCACCTTTCCAGCCATCAGAGGCTGACCCTGGCTTCCCTGGCCCTAGTAGACTTCATGAGCTTCTGCTCCATGAGTGTGATGGCGCCGTTCTTCCCCCGAGAGGCAGCTGCCAAGGGCCTCTCGGAGACCATGTGTGGAATCGTGTTTAGCTTCTACGCAGTAGTCATGTTTCTCACATCGCCCTTGTTCGGCAAATTCGTAAGTATTGTCTCTAATTTACACAGGTAAATCAAAAACTCAAGCGAAAGACGGCTTCCTCTTAAATTGTGTGTTGCTACTTCCGAGTGATTCTCCCTAGTAGAATGAGTTAGATTGAAAAACAAGCGCATAGTTAGTTGTATCATTATAAAAAGGTGGATAAGTATTGCAGGCAAATGGTGATGGGTAGAAAAGGTGGAAACCCCAATGGAGGTCGTGGGAATATGCTGGCTACGGGAAGCACAGGACCGGTCGCTGTGGCAATGCTTGAGGAAGGCCTATATCCAGCGATGAATGTCTTTCGGCTGAATGATGATGATAGGTGATTATCAGTTGGCATAAGATTAAGTAGGGACACTCAGATTATTTTGTTCACTCCTCACTAGAAGGGTTTCCAGTTTATTTTCCAACAGAAAAGTCGGAAGAACGTTACGAAAGTTTGTTTCCAAGAACGCAGTAGATCAAAAGGTTACAATCTTCAAATAGCCTTTAACCAACGCGTAAGGCATGTATTTAGAAGGAATTTCAATTAATTCTTTAGGTTTCCTTTTAGGCGCGTCATTGCAGTTGCAGTTTTATAAAGAAGTATCTATAATTATCTATTTTATAAGTATCTATTTTACTCTCGTGACTCGGTGGTCACCACATAGCTTTCCGTCGAATGACGTCACTGAAACGTTATTTATGAAAGTAAAGCTACTGTTTCCTAAAAGAGCGTTTCCGTCATATTCATAAAAGGTTCCTTCAAACAGGCGCAACACGCGATTCGCGTCGCGCGACGTGCCTGTTTGTAGGAGCCATCGTAGTCGTAAAAATATATTACGAGTATTTGGACTAAAAAATTAAAACAACGGTAATATGTTGCTTATAGAATAATCTGACAAAAAATCTGAATTATTGTATGTATATTAGTACCTAAGGTTTTTATTGTAAAAAGAAAGTTTTTAGAGGTTCTTCATGATTTTCTTCTATCGTATCAAATTAGTTGTATTATGTTTTCAACACACTATCTACCTAGCATATCCTGAAGAATATCATAATTTTCTGATTTTGTTTACTGTAATCGATCATATACTTTTATTGCTTCTAAAACTTGCGTTTTTTTGCGTTTAGGTCCTGTAATCCCCTTAAGTTGGTGTGTTTCTCCAGAGAGCATTTTTAAACACCGTAAAGTCTAATCCCGAAGCCATCGAGGAGGAGCCATCCAGGAGGCCGGCTGTCGTAGAAAACCGTAGCCAAGGGTGTTTTTGCCCTTATCGCATTCATCGTCTATCAAAACAAATGAGCGCATACTTAAACAAATATTAACCCATTGTTGATCAAGATCACACACTAGAAATTGTACAGACTACTTAGCACTATCTGATAGACGTAGATATACCTAGTTTAATGATCATGTGTGATATTTACTCTTCGCAGTTGCCGATGGTCGGCGCAAAGTTCCTATTTACAGCGGGTATGTTTGTCGCCGGTGCCTGCAATGTGTTATTTGGGTGAGTTTTAGTGTATTCAATGATATTATGAATGTAAAAAGGCGAACATTGTTGCCAAGTTGCCACCGCTAAGCCATTTATAATATCATTGGTATTATATATATATTAAGGATTTGTTTGATGATGATGATCCATATATTATGGAATCTTCTCTTGTTTACACATAGGTAAATAGCGTTGTTTGTAAACATCAAGTAGTGACAAAGTCATAAGATACTTATGACTATTCGGGAAAGGCTTTGTTTATTTACTTTAAGTCTAGTGACCGCAAATGTTGCGACCTAGCGATACCTCTTTCGAATCTAATGTGCTTATTATATATTGCATTCAACCCGTACAGTAAGAGACAAATGACCTGTCTCTTTGATGTATGTAGTGTCTAAATAGGCTAGGTACCTACTTACCTACTTAGTTCCATCTTGGGGACGTAGACCGCATAAGGACGTCACCATTTCCTATAACAATAGACTTAAACATGGAATGGGTAGCTGTAGGTACCTATCTACTTAAGTCGGTAGATTGCCGAGTTACTATGTAGGTTAGGTACTGAAGTTACAGTTAGAAAAACCAATTAAATTATGACGGTTAGGTAATGTAGGTATGTGGTTATGTTACGTGATTATTCGATTTTTGATAAAGGGTTCTCGAAAATATTCTCGAAGATATTCCAAAAAAAACAATTCTTTTATAACAAAAATTACGTAAAAAAGGCGATAACAGTCGGTTGTTTAATCAAAAGCGTGTTTCTTTGTGTGGACGTCATCTTTCAGGATTCGTTTTTCATCGTAAAAAGATACCAAAGTTTTTCTTTCACTGTGGCAGTTAAACAGTAGTGCACGTTTCACATTTTCTACGCCAATTAATCGAATTATTAACTTCTCCGATGAAGCGTGGGACGTTAAAACTATGTGCTTTCGCGTAGAGACAGGGCAGCATGAAAATCTAAAACTAAATCCTACCTATTTTGAAACATCCTTTTTAATACAGTTGCTCAAAAAGTGGTGTATTGCAGGGACGTATAGCGTTCGGGATGTGGGCTTATTACATACTAGTGCTTTTTTTTTACCTTTCCCGAACTCGTGCGTGTCTCTTTCCCAACTGTCAAAATAATGTCTATTAAAAAGAAAAACCAACCATGAAGTTTTTACTAAAGAGTTTTTATGATTCATACAAATACGTATTATTTCTAAAAAGAAGCTACTAATTTATTTCAATATCAGATTTAATGATTTAATTGAATGAGTTAGGTTAGGTTTCATTTCATTTCATCTCATTAAATTTCGTTTTCATTTCTAAAAAAAATATAAGTACTGAAGACTAAGCTGTATGGATAGTTCCCTTTGCCTACCAAAATGGGTGAAGAAAAAAAACAACTTGTTCCGACTGTCAACCCTCGCCTTCGGCTGCGCCTCGGCTCGGGTAGACATTTGTCGGAACTCTTTGCAATGACAGCCTTTCCGCACTTGTAATGAAATATACTATTTTGCTAACACCTTTGTAACAAATACTAACTACAGTAACCGGCCAGGATAATTTTGAAGCCATTAAACTTTTTCTTTTTAATTAGGTAGCCAAATAGCGCCTTTCACATTTTTTCATTTAAATAAGCTAGTATTTTCTTAGCTAAAGTAGGTACTGATACACATGTTCATTACTAGCACGAAAGCATATGCCATTAAGGCTGAAATACACACCCAAGTAGCAAAATGTGGCCCTATAATTATCCTAGGAGCACGTATTTTTTAATCCTATAGATATCCTGTAAACGTTTATAGAGCCGTATTTGGGCGCAGTTTATAGGACTATTACGCCCTATAGTCGCTTTGTTATAATCCGGTAAAGTGCTATTTGATTTTATAATTACCTTGTTAAGTGCTTTAACAAAATATAGTTGTCCTATAAAAATCCGGTAAATGCATCTAAAAAGCGATTCGGTCCTCTTATGATCTGGCGCGTGCCGCTACTAGAGTAATTGATCCTACAGTGATCAGCGTAATACCATTAGTAGATTCATTCAGTCGATCATTCCTTCTTTTTTCGTTAATTTATTGTACTGTGCTGGTGCGTGACATTGAATACTTTTCTATTTTCAAAAGGTAAGTAAAGTCACATTCTAATAATGCCTGTCATTATAAAAAGTAACATAATTTGCCGTACGTAACTGGCCTACTCAACTTGCGAAAATAATTTTATTGATGAAGTGTTAGATGATAATAAACATATCTTCATGCGCCTTCAAAATTTAACATTTTCATTATTTGTTAATTAATAAATACCTATCCGACTTATGGTCGAAACTGGCGAAAATGGCACGTCCATTACGTTGCATTTATCAGAACCTTTATATGACTTTTTAATCAAAGTTAAGACGCTTACATGACATACCTACGCCACCATATTTAAGTTTTAGGGTTCTGTGGGTAATGTGAGTTAAACCATACGGTAATGAGCAAATCTTGTAAGTTGTTGCAAATATTTATACTTACATCAAACATCATACATCAATGTAGAACACATTTAAGTAGAATCTTACTTATAAAAATCACAGGCTATGCTAGCTTGGTGCTAAAAATCCGTTAAGGGTCACGACTAAGATAAATTTGTTCTATAATATCTTTACCTCTAGCAGCTATATCTGTGGCATTTATAGGAAGTGCATGTCTTATAGAAGTATGAAACAAGACCTTAACAAGATAAAACGATCTTACTAAATGCGATTATCGGATCAAAAGTCACACTTTGCTAATTACTTCTATAACTTGCACTTATAAGACTGAACCTGACTGACCGCTCTAGTAAGAGTCGTGTAAAATAATCCTATTAACATTTATAAAACTAAATGATAGGCTCGAAAGTACTTGTAGTGCAAATCATCTTTGAAGATGCTTTAGCAGGATCAGTGGCCTGAGTTAATGCGTCTACTAGATTTCTATAAGACGTGTAATCTTATAAGTCAATTGCTATAGGAGAATTTTGCTACACATAAGCATGCTAGTTTCGATAGCTAGATGCTACTTAGTAGCATGCAATTAGTAGGTACGTGTATACGAAAATAGCATGCTTGTAAGCACGCTACTTAATCGCAAGCCGGTCTATTTTTTCGTGCTAACTAGCACACGGTGTAAGACGCGGGTTGCTCCAAAGCGAGTCTGAATGTGTTCTATGCGAGCATGCTAAGTACTAGATTTGTTTGCGTAGTCACGAATAAAGTTTTTTTTTTTTCAATTATTGTCGTTAGCGCCTGCATTTTTGCTCTTTTATTATTCTCTTCTTTTATTCTAGCACACTAGCTTTAATTGAAGACACAACGACGTTCACGACGCTATGCTTCGTGGTGCGAGGGATGGAGGCTCTCGGCGCGAGCGCTTACTCCACGGCCAGCTACGTGTTCGTCGTGAATACGTTTCCTGACAGCATTGGCTCGGTCCTCGGCATTCTGGAGACTTTCATCGGTCTCGGCATGTCCGTGGGGCCGGCCATCGGAGGCCTCCTGTACTCGGTAATTGTATTTATTTTATGAACGCGGATAAAAAAAAATCTCATAAGCATGGCACCGCATCATTACAACCTCTTTTGTTTTTGTTTTATTTGCTGCTGTTACGTGCACGTAACCGTAGCCTGTATATGTTGTTTTCAGTACAAAACTTACGAAAAGAAAGTTTGTTTTGAATTATATTTATCAATGTACTTACATAGGACCAGTTCCAGTTTTAATTTTTGTAGTAATTATTTAAATCATGTACTTACCTAGTTGTTAGTGATTTTAATTAATCTCTGAAACACGAGAACGATCATATTTATCTCTATCGTAATGTTATCGTAACGGGTTTAATTAACACTCCCATACATCGTCAAAACAATAACCTAAACGCCCTAGTTTTCATATCGACATATCATCATGATTCATGATGTCGATATGAAAACTAGGGCGCACCGCGCAAGTGAATCTTGCATGAAAAATTTTGACAGTCCCTATTATTTTTGTAAGATGATAAAGAAAACTCTGTTTAACCAAAATATGGACTAGCAAAAGAAAATGCCATAAATGTTCAATTTTAGAATTAATTAAACGATAATGTTCGCTTATATTGGTAGGCTTCCTACAGATGTTTACAATTTTTATAATGGCACTTACGACACCGTTTGGGAGCTACGATGGCGCAGACAGACACACAGACACACAGGTTAAACTCATTACCCCTCTGCTTCCGTCGGGGGTTAAAAAGTTCGTACTCACGATCGAAAAACGTGACACGTTACTGTTTGAATGTATAATTACCTAAATGAATGTTCCAGGTAGATCGGGGGCTTCGGGCTACCATTTTACACTCTTGGCGTGATCATGGTGTTGACTGTGCCCATCAACTTCTTCTTGCTCACTGATTGCGAAGGTAACATTTGAAGGGTTCGGCGATTTTAAGGGTTCGTTCAATGGTTGCAAAGCTGGGCTTGTAAGCCGAAGTCGAGGGTTAGATTTTAGATTCCTACGACAACTCTTCCTATTATGAAATGTTTGTATTACCACACAATACCATCTTCAGAAAAATGTGTGTGAGTGACCCACCGTGCATGAATTTCTTCTTACCGGAACATAATATTTTAGATGTTTTTTAAACTGTTCTTTATTATTTTGCAATCAAATTGACCTTATTTCAAATATTTTACTTTGCAGAATACGTGTCCGGATCCAAGACAGCCTCCATCATCGGTTTGTTCAAGATCCCTTCGATAATAATAACAGGCCTGGTGATAGTGATCGTGTCAAACACATGGGCCTTCCTCGACCCGACGCTGGAGCCCCACCTGCGTCAGTTCGGACTGTCCACGGAACAGATTGGACTAATATTCTTGCTGTTCTCTAGTCTCTATGGAATATTTAGCCCTATTTGGGGATGGGTCGCAGATCGGTAAGTTTTCTTTTTATCAGACTACGCGACAGTTATGTTTTTATCGTTATAACTCTCAAACTCAAACTCAAATCATTTATTTCAATTAAACCTTGTACAGGCACTTTTGAATTGTCAAAATTAAATAGTCTGTCAGTTAGTCAGAAAGTTGAAGCTAGTTGCCCATTCCAAAGCGTAGATCTCTATGGAGAAGAACGGGCAAGAAACTCCATGGACACTCTTTTAAATCAAGATATTACAAAATCCTGGGTACATTATTCTTGTTGCTTCTATATGTGAGAACAATGTAAAAAAGACAGAAATGAAGAAACAATTCAAGACATAAGATTAGATATATAAGGTTAGATATATCAGCTATAAGGTACCTACTAGCTAACCCACTACGGCCTACTATTTGACATTGATCCTACTCAAACATCGTAAAAAAAGTTGCTCGTCCAGCACACGCGTTAAAAGTTATTATTATGATTATTTTCCATCTTGAAAAAATAAAGAATAAGAGAGATTTACTTAGTGTGAGAGATAGAGAGAGTTCTTTCTTCTCTATCATGTAGGTAACGAAAAGGTCATAAACGTGACGCGTCCTTGAAATTTCACTCTCAATGTCGTCCAATTATCGATTGCCGCCTAAGAAATTTCACTTCAAAAATATCCTTAGTGAAAGGCAAGCACAGGAATCTGCTTTAGATAGCTTTAACCTTATTTTTGCAATGAGTAGTCGAGAGTTTAGTAAGAAGTGAGCGATGAATAGCATCAAACGTGTAATTACTGATTCATCTTTTAAACTGATGCAAGGATTGGACTTATTTGCAGGGTGCACAATCACTGGTGTATGATGGTGTGGGGTCTGTTCCTGTCCAGTGCCGGACTGTTGTTACTCGGCCCGTGTCCCTTTATCCCGGGTCTGCCAAGGTAAGCATGCCATAAAACTCCAACAGTGGACTTAGCACGAACGAGCAGAGGTAAGCAGATAAAGGTAACGTAAATTCGAAAGATTTTTGAATCAAAAATACTTCTCAGTTATGAGGCCGTGTCCTAACCGAAAGCGATCGACGCGCGGATACCCGAATCGTCCGGTTCATTTGTCAATTTTTGCTCGTAAAACCCAAAGGGCGCCCCCTTTGGGTTTTACGAGCAAAAATTGACAGCTCTCTCAGCTTTACCACGCCTCCCGGTTCACGTTCAGTTTACGTCGCCCGTTCGTACTAGGGCCTCATATTACAAATTCATTCCATACCTGATATTATGTGAATCGTATTGTCACCCCATGCACTAATAAACGTATTATATCCAAATCATAGTTACACATGACCTATGGGACCGAAAGTGATGAATAGTTACACACCGATTTCTCTCTTTCAGTCGTCAGTAATTTGACTTTCGAAAGAAGAAGACAAAGCGTTGTGTAACTATACAGACGCTATACAACGTTTATTAGTAAGGGGTTAAGAGTGTGATGCTTACAGTCGCATGGATATTTTGTTAATAAATTATATTTTCAGGGACTTGTGGCTGGATCTAGTGGCGTTGTCTATCTTGGGCATGTCCGTCGCGTTAACACTTCTGCCCACCTTCCAAGGAGTACTCACTAGTTCTATGTAAGTTGTTATTAATAATACAAAACTGTATACTTAAAATCATGCCGTTTTCAAAACTTATTTCCCACTAGCTTCCTACCGCAACTTATATTAACTAGCGATTTGTTAGTTTAATACTAATGCTTAAAGCTTCCGGAATAAATTCTCTAAATTATGGTGAAAATCAGATGAAATCCGTTGCGTAGTTTAGAGGAACAACGCGGTCACACAGACAGACACAAAAACTACTTAAATGTATAATATGTATTCGTAATAATATGTAATCGTTTTCCTCTTACAAACAAATAATATAAATAATTACACGTCTTTATAATATAAGTTTGGATAACGGCCTTTGTTACGTTAAGTCCAGCAGTACTAAAAAAAAATTAGACTTAAACAATGAGTGTCAACAGGTTTTGTGAGTTTCATGTTTTCGTTCCGGTCGAAGTGGAGGTGCTTGGGGGTGGCCTATGTCCAGCAGTGGACGTCTTTCGGCTGAAATGATGATGATGATGATGTTTTCGTTCTATATTGTTAAGCTACGAGGGCGGCTGTCCCGAAGCTCTGGCGACGTACAGCGCGGTGGCGGGCGTGTGGTCGTGCTGCTACTCCCTTGGCGAAGTGCTTGGGCCCGCGCTCGGCGGGGCGCTGACCGAGCGCTACGGCTTCCCGCTCTGTGCTACACTTTGTGCAGCTGCCTGCTTTACTATGGTAAGTTAACATCACATCAACGTCATTGAGTCTGTGGCGTACCTACTACGGAATTCGTGAAGGTCGTGATTTCAATGCTACGGTATTCTTCTGTGCGCTACGGTTATCGTCTGCGTGCTACGACAAGTTTGCGTAGCGGACTACGAGCCTAGAAGAAAGTTTGTAGTCAGTGCTACGGGAGTCTTCTGTAGGTACGCTACGGTTTTTGTTGTCTGCTACGCTGTGATTGCGTAGCGGACTACGAACGTAGAAGAATGTCATGGTTTCCTTTGTGTGCTACGCTTTGTGTACCCAACACTGTGAGATTTTAAGCAGTTCGCGAATTTATAATAAACAGAGAGAATATGATAGGTAACCATTACAATATAGATAAGTCCAAAAATACTTTATTTATTTTCAGGCCGTAGTAACCCTAACATTCTTCTCCCTGCGCGAGTCCCGCAAATGCGCGCAGTCAGCGACAGGCAGCGCGTGCGACTCCATCCCGTACACAGACTCCACGTGGAACAGCAACAACTTCTGTCGCACGCGCAGTGCGCCGCAGGCCTTGGCTGAGCACTCGCCGCTGCTCACACCGTGCTCTTGCTACAATACACATAGTAAGTACAACTTGTCTTCGTTTTTTTGTCTTTCGTTCAAAAGTGCCTTTAATGTGCCTATTTGAAATAAATGATTTGACTTTGACTTCTTGCCCTTTTTGACGTGAGTTACTAGGTGACTCTTAGATATCCACTGTTCTTCTCCACAACTTGTAGAATGATCCATGATTAGCGCTTACCGGATGGCCAGTGAAACAGAGCTGCTGCTTTTGGATGTAAACAATATTTTGGCTTTACTACAAAGAGTGGTATCTCTATACCTAACTAGTACCCATTCAAATACGTTAAATCCTTCACGAACAACCCGGAGCCAGTCTAAGTTTTTAATTGAGTTAGCCTGCAGTTGGTTCCGAATCATAAAATTATCAATTTCTCCAGGTTTCACATACGGCACATCAGCACCCAAGCATTTCTGCCTACTACACAGCAAAGGCAACAAAAGCGGGTACGCGAGCATCGCCGAAATCGCCGCATACATTCTGAAGTTTCAGTTCGTAACCAGCTTCTACATCAAAATCAGAAGATCTAGAAGAAAGGCCCTCGCTGCGCCAGCCCCCACACCAGTGCTCAACGAACAACTTTACCAGAATTATCTCGACAAGGAAAATGACGACTCGAAAGTTAAGCTACGCGTCAATTCTAATGGCTACATAAATATGACAAGGAAAAGCGATAAGTACTGCACATTCTTAGAAGACGCGATCTTCGGAAGCACCGATATCATGGACAATGTTACTGCTGAGCACTTGAGGGTTAAGAGGTATAACACAGGACTCGTTTCTACAGAGAAGCGCTGTGATGAAGAGAGAAGAACCACGTACGAAATCATTCGACATAATCTTGAGAAGGTCCAGTTTTATGAGCAGGATGAGTGTCCATCGTTTCAAGATATATTTGTGAGTATCAATATTATAAAAGTAAATGCATACGTATAACCAGTGACATAAATAAATACATATTGTAGTTACTTTATGTTAGTGTCTTTGTATAATACAGTCATCTCAAGATGACACAGACAGTGCCAAATGGCCAAATGCACAGAGTACTTTTTGATAGGCCAAATGTATCCGATATACCGGATGCGGACCTACCACTTTTTTTATGAGTCATTTTTGTGCATTTGATGTAACAGGAAGTAACGATGGATTGACACACTTTTAACAAACTTGTAACTACAGAATTGATAATATATTATTCAAATAATTTTACTTCGTTTCACAGGATAGCTGCGCCTGCAGAGACGGAGTCACCTACGTCAGAGGAACGGTAACTGTGTCTTCAACGGGCGCTTGCGAAGTGTAAGATCTTGTTGCGTTCTAAGTATATTCAAGTAAGATTTTTTAGTTTTAATTCACACAAATTCAACCAAATAAAGAACGCAACTTCAAATGAAACAATTTTATTTTATTATCCAACCCTCTACAATGTTCTTCCCCTGTCGGAAGACAATAGCAAAAATATTTCACGAATTGCGCCGCTCACTAGGGTAGCATAACGTTGCGAAGCTTCCTTTCCGCAAAATTCTGGCATTGGTATTCGGATTTCCCATCGAAACGCGATTGCCTACAGTTTATGTTTTCCTGGTACAAACGACCTCTGCTGACGATTTCGCGACGTCGTTGTCATGGAGATTTCGCAAGTCGGCTTGACCACTATCCATTTGGAAATCGGGAACTATTTTACAGGTTCGTTTAAAAATCATTCCCTTATCAAAGTACTCTGTGATCATTCCATTCTTCCTTTTCATGCAACGCACAGTAACGACGACAACGCCAACGTTTGTTTTTCACGACCGGTACCGAATACACTTGTACCCGGATAACATAAGTTGACAAGAGATTAGAAAATTCTTCTGGAAGTATGTTAAAACTTAGAAAAATTTGTCGTTTTTTTGGGAAACGTCTACAACTGTTAATCGTGAATCATATAAATTTGTCTTCTATTTAGAATAAATAAATTGACAGTGTTCTTGTGTACATGTTTTTCCACCAAGAAGAGTTTAGAAAAACTAGCAAAAATTAAGGGAAATTAAATTACATCATAGAAATAAAATTAACAAGGAACTCATTTGTTTCTATCCACTTTATTCAAATATTATTTATTACCCTTTGCATACAACGCTGGACGCTTTTGTATTTATTTGTCAACCATCGATATTTGCCAAAAAGCGTCACTCCACTCTACGTCGATATTAATATAGTTGACTGTTCAATAGATACGGCGTCCACAACACCAGGCTAGTATAAGGTTACAAGATATGAACATCTGCCATAAATAAAATTTTAAAAGTTTTTCCGGAAACTTCCATTTTCATTAATTTAATAAAAGTACCTAATATGATTGAAAATTGAAGTTTCCATTTTTTTTTTTGTTTTTGACGTAGGTAAGTAAATAATAGTTTCTTAAAAAAAAGTTTCGCCCCCAAATATTTGAATGGCTTTGTATTTACGTAGCTACGCGGAGTGAGGATTGGTCTGGAAACGCGGAGGGTTGGGGGAAAAGTCAAATAGGGTGCGACCCTCCAACGCGGAAGCGAGATAGATACAGAATATCCTTTTCTTCGATATCATATCTCCAGAGTGCTACTATCCTGGTACCTCATGCATTCTGCTGAGGTAACAATAATTTCTGAAATGGGCTTTTGAAACGACATTGTTTTTGAAAAACACGTAATTAGATGATGATCAAAATGAATGCTAAGTATTAAAGTAAAATCTATCAACATGAATTATACAAAATTGAGGGCTGGAAAGTGATGAAAGATTAAAATTGTTTTGTGGGTAGATTAGATCCCTTCGGTTAATGAAATCCTACAAGGAGATCGTTATAGGTACGTAGGGGCACTTATCTTTTTCTTTAAATATCGATCGCTTTAATCAAACGTTTGAATACAAAATAACGTCACCTATTAATAATTTCTCGACATTCCAGAACATAACTACACAGAAATTAAACCATCATATCAAAATGACAAGTAGTCTAGCAATAAGCTAATTTGGCCACCTATTATTATCGTACTTTTATAATTATTATTATCGTACTTTTATAATTATTAGAATAGTCCCTAGCTAACCTTAATGTATCAACATAAAATATGAAAATTATGTAAGATAGGTTATGTAGGATAGGAAAGGTTGACCAAATTTTTACTCACAATCATGAGGCAAAAGTTTCACTATTTCATGCGGATTAGAATAAATGATATTGTCGGAACTATCGAAGGTTAGCCCGAAGATGTTCTTGATGCTAGCTATTTCTATGAGCGTGTGGTTCTCCTTGTGCGCCACGTAGATGGCACTTTTAGCACAGAAGTGTGCGACGCCTTTGTTATTTACTTCAATGGCCCTGAACACTTTGGGCCCCTCGTATGGGATGCGATGATTCGCCCCTTTCTTCACCTCGAACAAGCCGTCCTTAGTCGTTATAAATGTGTCACCATCTCCATCAATAGCAAACTGGTATATTTTTTCCTGAATATGTTGCTGAAGTGTGACATGTTTTTCCTTCACGTCGTATATATGTAGCCGCTGCGACGGGTACTGTATGAAGTACAAGTGGTGGTTGAATATCTGCAAGTCCCAGATGTCGCGGTCCTTAACAATGTGTTTCAAGCCGTGGGATTTCTCGAGATTATCTGCGTAGATTCCTTCGTTGCCTCCAAAGAACACTGTTTTATTGTGTTCGTCGACGGCGACAGCGAATCCGTTTTTAATTCCATTTATTTGGGTCGGCATTGTGTCGTTTATCTTCACGTAGGCAATCCCGAAGGTGTCCTGGGTATCTTCTCCGACGTTGTAACTGAAAAATATCTTATGTTCCTGGTTGTACATGGCTAGTTGGTATGGCCGATTGATTCCGTTCATTATGACATGTCTTTTGTGCAATTTTCCTTGGACGTGAACGCCTTCGCATGGTATTTTGGTAGAGGTTAGTTTATGCGTTGTTTTACCGAATACGCTGAATATCACACAAACTAACACGAATACTAACTTCATGATTTCCGTAAATACAACAACAGAGACGCCTTTCGCGTTGCTGAATACATTCAATACTGCTCCAATCATTGAAATTTTATATGTCTGATGATTTATAATTAGTGACATATTAAACCAATTATCATTGAAAACTAACCATATGGAGATTAACCTACACCTATGTATGTTGTTTTAATGGGTCACTATCTATTGATATAATATTTTTTTCTAACACCCTTTTTAATAAAAAAAACAAGAATTCAACAAGGATTGATACCGAAGGATTGTTTACACCAACGAAGTCTAGACTAGGTATTAAATAAACGTTATGTGTGGGCCACCCCTCAGGCATGCTCCATAACGGGTGGCTGAGTGACGTCATCGCTGAACCACCGAACTGAAATTTGTTATCATATTCTCAAAGAAAATTCAACTTTATCCTTGCCAAAATAAAGTTAAAAGTGATTTATGAAAGTGTTAAATTCAGCTGGTGAGGGGCCGCGGGTTTAGGTAATTGGATCAACGGAGTTTACAACTGTAAACAATTTGTTGGATTTGTTAGTCGACCTTGGAGCTGGCTCTAAAATTTAAAGTATTACCAGAATATATTTTAACGTAACCCTTTGGAGGTCGTAATATTTTATCAGCTTGAACTTTTTATTAGTGATTTTTTTAGGTTCCTAATATTTGTTTTATCTATAGGGTTAAGGTATCTATAATAGGTACCTACGTCCGTCCGTAACTCCGTACGTATGATTGATTCTCTGTTATCTATATTTCTGTCATGGTATTATAGTAAATTTCTGGTTATTCTGGTGATGTTCCGTAGAATCACAATCCCATAATTCATTAGTAAAAGAATTGGTTGAAATAATTTTTTTTTTTCAATTACCTATTCTTTTCATTTCAAAAGCAAAACGGAAAATAATATAAGAAAACTAAATTAACTTGATATTTTACAAAACCTCTATGTAATTCATGTAAATCATATTATCCAAGTTTTAGACAGACAAAGGCCAATATTATAGTCCATCCACAAATTAAAAAAATCGGACAAGAGCGAGTCGGACTTGCGCACCGAGGGTTCCGTATCGTCATATATGTTTTTAAATTTTCATCGGCGAGGCCTATGTTCATCAGAAAATTGTAACACTGTGCACTGTGGTGTGGAATATTGCAGTTTTATGTGAGCGCCATCTCTTGACCGATAGTGGAACTAATGTAACTTTTGTTGATGATTTCTGAAAAAGTGTGCTATTTAGAGACTTCATTTTATTTTTCCTGTAATCTTTACATAAACTTCTGTCACATAGAATAATTTCAGATTTTTCTCTTTGCAAACTTCGGACATAAGGGGGAACGGTATTTTTTTTTTACATTTTGCAAACTGCGCTCTTTCATATGATACCCCATGCTACATGCTCTAGTAGCCCCACTTCGAATTTTTCAGACCCCCTTTCAGTCCCTGTTGCAAAAAATATACATACCTATATTTTTATTTCTTTCATACTTGCAAAAGTGTTGGGCAAACGTCATCTAAAACTATTCCACATTTCAAGTTGATAGCATTAGTAGTTCTTGAGATATCCAGATGTGACAGACAGACAGACAGACTGACTTAGTCTCATCATAAGGGTTCCGTTTTACTATTTTGGTACGGAACCCTAACAAAGAAAATGACAGTGCTCCATTTTATGGATTTATATTGTCAGTGCAACCTAAACTTAGGACAAACCATAATGAATATTTAATGAGATTTATTTTTGGTAACTCACGTGAAAGAAGCCTTGTATGGGCTTGTGCTTATACTTATACAGGCTTCCAGGGGCATGTATTTTTAGGGTTCCGTTGCCAAATGGCAAAAAACGGAACCCTTATGGATTCGTCATGTCTGTCTGTCTGTCTATCCGTCCGTATGTCACAGCCACTTTTTTCCGAAACTATAAGAGCTACACTGTTGAAACTTGGTAAGTAGATGTATTCTGTGAACCGCATTCAGATTTTCACAAAAAAAATAGAAAAAAAACAATAAATTATGGGGGTTCCCCATAATTAGAACTGAAACTCAAATTTTTTTTTTCATCAAACCCATACCTATCTATGGATAGGTCTTCAAAAATCATATTGATGTTTCTAATATATTTTTTTTCTAAACTGAATAGTTTGCGCGAGAGACCCTTCCAAAGTTGTAAAATGTGTGTCCTGTAACTTCTAAAATAAGAGAATGATAAAACTAAAAAAAAATTATGATGTACATTATCTTATTATCTTATAACTTCCACCGAAAATTAGTTTAAACGAGATCTAGTAAGTAGCCCGCCGGTGAAAATTTTAAAACATATGATGGTACGGAACCCTCGGTGCGCGAGTCCGACTCGCTCTTGCCCTGTTTTTTTTTGGTCTCTAATCTCTCGTGGGCTTACGTCGAACCCGACCTTATTTTACTTGAATAACTATCGCTGTAATTTTCAATGGGCTCATGGCGTCATCCGTTTCGATTAGCCATTATAAGATTAGGTTTAATAAAATAACAGGAATCGATTTTAAGATTTTATTCTTCAAAAGAATATATAAATGTACTTAAAATTATAATTGCATTAATAAATCTTTGGTATTTAAATAAATAAGAAACATACTAAGAAATTAAGTGACGATTCTGAATGAAAAAGAGATTACAGCAGTTTTAAATATGGCTATTCGAATGACTGTATGGCCATTTCTGGACATATATACCTAAACTCACTGATATATCTAGTATAGATAGTAACAAGTTAAATACACAACAGAGCCTATTAAAAACCGGGTATCTACAGTAGATACCAAAAAGTTTGTACAACAAATTAGAGTCTAGCGAAGCGCCATGACGTCGGTTGTGTAACCCTCAAATATCAGAGGCAGACTAGACTACCTAATGCGCTTGCAATGTTGGCAACAGTTGCACCCCAGTTACGAGTTCACTTCCAAACAGATTATCTGCATACATTTTTCAAAACATTGTGCTAGTATGACGTCATTAAAACATTAGTTATATATGAATTCAACATTGAAACAAATGATCGTTTGTTACAATAAGAAGCATCATTGTAATAGACATCTAATTGTATTTATATTGCTAGTTATAGAACGGCAATTTAACATTGTTTGACTATCTTACCTACTTATTATAATTTGCAGCTTCATCCGCAGCAATTTGTGGTCTAGTAGCTACCGACTTGCGTCGAATGAAACCGCTTACATTGTGATCAAACTTCACGTTTACAATTTTAGATCGATCATCAATCATTTTCACATTACATAAGGACGGATATTTAACAACGATATAAGTAGGTATAGTTCTGGGACTATTGTCTTCTTAAAGTCTCAGATCTCTCAAGTGCAGACAAGGACACACGAGATGGAACCGGTTTCGTATTTTGAAGAGTCAAATAAGCACGTCGAGGGTCTCAGACATACACAATGAAACATTTAACATCTTTACTGCAACATTTCACGTCACGGACATTGTGCAGCTTTGTTTGCCATAAACTTTGTGTTCCAAAATGCAGTCTTAAAACATTCTGTGATTTTTTTATGGCTGCATTTAATATTTAAACGCGGAATGCAGCTAAGTGTGTGGTGACTTTGAAATAATCGTGACATTTGTTTTCGTGCGGACGCTAACAGCATGGAACTCTCAATGTCCCAGAATTTCCGTGCCACGTTTTGCGCAGCGCATCTAATCTACTTTCAAGTTCAGTTAGCGTTATGTCATCTTCGATAGTTATGTAGTTACCGCGTGGGCGTTAAAACAGACTGTTGGTGATCTCATCTTGTCCGATTAAATATATTTTCGTATTTTTATTAATAATATTGTCCCTAGATAAGGCGGCCTTAATAGGACCTTAGAGTATAAGCTAGTATTAGTAGGATGAAGGCCGAAGCTAGGCTAAAAATAGGTCTGTCTGCGCTGTTTCCGCAGACCATTCTTCTCGAAGCGACGGATAGTTTCTTGTTCTGTAGGAGAGCGTGTACGGAGTCCAGTTCCCATCGCTCCATGTAGCCAGGTTCGCGGGAGAACAGGACGGAGTACAGCTGTGGAGACTTGCCGTTGACTTGGTCTTGACAGAAGTTTAATAGAAGATGATCGTTGACAGCTTTAAGCACTTGAATTGTACCGCTGAACTGTTGATATTTGGGACTAGCCGGTAACGTTCCTGAAAAGTAAAAAAAAAATATTTGGTCATCTGCGAAAGTTGCTAAGATATACTTAGTTGTTGCTAAGATAGTTGCTTGTGGCTAAGTAATAACAGCCGCGGTTGGTCCGTGGGTGGGTGACCATCTTCACATACCAAGACCCCTACGTACCCTCGGAAAGCACGCTAAGCCGATGGTCCCGGCTGTCATTCGTGGATCTTTAACAGTCGTTACGGGTCGTCAGTAGACCGAAAAGTCTGACAACCAGTCTTACCAAGGCGTATCGTATTACCCAGTGACTGGGTTGTGGAGGTCAGATAGGCAGTCACTCCATGAAAAATACTGGTAATCAGCTGCATCCGGTTAGACTGGAAGCCGACCCCAACGTAGTTGGGAAAAGGCTAGGCAGATGATGATGATCTGCGAAAGTTGATCATGTGATTCTAAAGAATAAATATAGGTGCTGTGAGTGTTGTAAATGTGGCTGTGTAATAACATCAAGATATGGAATGGAAATTTTTATCTTTCTTCAGTCATCACCACGCATTGCAGCATCACACAAATTGTCGCAATCGCATAATATTTTGATATGATAAAATAACCCTTACCGTTCTGGCCGTCGAACACCTGCCAGTAGCCGGCGGAGTCGTTCTTAAAGTACAGCGAGTACTCTATGGTCTGTCCCGCCTCGTCCCACAGCAGGCGCAGGTGCCTGTACTCCTGGCGGAACTTCGCGTTGATATGCTGCACGTGGAACAGCTGGTTCTCCGTTGAGGGCTGGAAAGGGATGAAAGATAATTAAATTTAACATTGTTTTGTGGGTATATTAGATTCCTTCGGTTTATGAAATCCTACAAGGAGACCTTTATACGAAGGGGCACTTATTTATTTCTGTAATGGTCACCTATTCATAATTTCTCTACATTCCAGCATCCTAATTGCGTAACACACTATCAATCACAACCTGAATCATTTTAAAGGAAATTGCTACTTGCTAGTCCATCTTCTAAATATATAAAACTCAAAGGTGACTGACTGACTGACATAGTGATCTATCAACGCACAGCCCAAACCACTGGAGGGATCGGGCTGAAATTTGGCATGCAGGTAGATGTTATGACGTAGGCATCCGCTAAGAAAGGATTTTTCGAAATTCCACCCCTAAGAGGGTGAATGGGGGACGTGAAATTTCACGAGGACGAAGTCGCGGGCGGAAGCTAGTTACTTCATATGTTCGAAAAATTAGTATTTTCAACAACGTAAATAACGCAATGAATGTTGTTAAACTGTCAAAATCGAACCTATTCCTACATTTCCTACTATTGGTACGTTACGTACCTAATTACCCCGCAGAACATACCTACATCTTAGAAACCTACACAGAAATTAAACCATTATGTAAATTATTGATAAATAGTGAGGCAACAAGCACATTTGGTCACCAGTTTTCGTACTTATATAAATCTAGGGGCACGGTAGTGCCCCCGCCAAGTCGAGCAAAAAAGCGGCACGGGCGTACCATGCATTCTTTTCTCGAAGCAGTTCAGGCCATTTTCGACCCCCTATAACTTCGTTGTGGATAAAACTAGAGACCTGAATTTTCAGTATAGAATAGTCCCTAGATACTAGATAGACGTCGTTGTTGATATTATGACCCTTATCGCAATGGCTGGCATTAGAGTAATCTATTACTTAAATAATTTAAGTAGAATGTAGGACGAAATAAACATAAATAAAAGTAGGTCGCCCTGAGAACCTAAGACCTTTTTTCAATAGGTAGTCAAAAAGTTTTGCCTGGTCATTAATAAAAACATAAAAAAGTCAGGGTCAAATTAAATTATCTGTGCGAAACTTCACAGACGTTATGGATATCGATATCCTAACCATGGACGTAATATATTATACCTAGAAGTATCTCTAAATTACGTCCATGATCCTAACACGTTTACAAAAAAAGACTTGAAGTTTTCATCGACCGCAATTAGTAGTCACTTGACACATATTTTTTTTTTTTTTAGTAAACTTCTCAGACATCATTAGTTGCGATAAGTAATGCATAAACACGATAAAACAAAAGAAAACAGATTTTCTCAGCTCATGTTTAATAAAATATAAACACTACTAATATCACTACTACACACTACCTACTACTAGCTACCAGGAACCCCAAAAATAATATCAAATTATAATATATATTTTTTATTTATCTTGTTTAGATGTCGATAACCATCACATCTGCAGAGTTTCGCTAGCTAATCTAATTTAACCCTGTGCCGTCGACTTGAGAGCATCCTCCTTTTTGCCGTCAGTTAAAAGTCTGAACTGATAGGACACAGTTCTCAAGTGCCAAGTACAAACAATGATGTCCTCAGTACACGTGCACCTACTGAACAAGTAAACATTCTCCAAGTGATTCCAAGAAGTTGTAAACAATTTCCACGTTCATCCAATTGAACCTGGGGTTAGTCATCGTGTTCTAGAGACTGCATCCTTGGAGATTAACTGGGTCAGTCAGATTGACCCCTGCGCTGGGATGCGTCACCGTGGGTGTACGGCATACAGGTCACATTAATTGTAGTATACATCTCGAAATTTGACAATTACTGAGTACCTTAGTAAAGTTGATGTAGTTAGATAGTATGTAGGTATATAAAGTGGGAGCAGCTAATTGCCCCATTGTCGTATGTAAGTATTTAGGTATGTATGAGTCAGTTAGAATGACCAAACGATATGTGAGTCTCGTTTTTAGAGGCACTCGAGCGAAAACGCATAACATTCGTTTCTACAGTTTCCTTTGGAATATAATTGAAGGTGCAAATATGTAGTTTGTTAAACAAACATTGCTGGCATGAACACCTGTAGTACTTATAATGTAAGGTACTCATCGTCTGCCTAGCCTTTTCCCAACTATGTTGGGTTTGACTTCCAGTCTAACCGGATGCAGCTAAATACCAGTATTTTACATGGAGCGACTGCTTATCTGACCTCCACAACCCAGTTACTGGGTAATACGAACCGCTTGGTAAGACTGATTGTCAGACATTCGGGCTACTGACGACCCGTAACGACTGTCAAAGATTCACGAATGACAGCCGGGACCAACGGCTTAACGTGTTTTCCGAGGCACGGAGGGGTCTTGGTATGTGAAGATGGTCACCCATCCACGGACCCACCGCGGCAAGATTGATCGACCCGTGCGGCCGTTATTACTTAGCCACAAGCCCCTCAGTAAAATTAAGGTACCTACTTACTACGTAACAGTAATGTATTTTCAACATGTTTAAGTATGTAAAGGGAGTGCTGACATTGACACGAACGGGAAATTATAGTCGGAAAATACTGATGAGTTGTTCATAGATCATACGAGTATCAATGTTCTAAAGAATGTTAATACATTTTTCTTTGCCTGTACGTTTTAGTGGCTTTATGAAAATATCATGTTATTATACCTAGTTGATAGTAGGTAACCCATTGTACGAAAACGATGACACATTTGTGACTGTGTCAATGAAATAATGAGAAATAAGTACTTCAATTCAGTTAACATTGTTTTTTTATACTTTACTTTACACCTTTACGATCTGTTGTGAGGTAAGGGAGGGAACCCTGCAGTTAATTGGGAGCGGTGCCTTTTCACAAGCAAGGTGACCTAGCTTAAATATAACCTAAGACAAAACTCTAATTAAATCTCTTAGTCAGAACCATATACTAAACCAAATTAAGTTCATGCTGATATACTTACAGGACATAGGCTAAACCATTCGGCTAGGCTTCTAAAAATACATATTGGACAATTTTAACAGCGCCACTTGTTTAAATTGTCCAAAATGTTTTTTTAGAAGCCTCACCCCAAGGACGAATTTCCTATAAATAATAAACCGCCCGTAATAGGTACCTCTATGTATGTTCAGCGATTATTTATAGTATATAAGAGAAAATTTAGCTCAGAAGGACACCATTTTTTTCGAAAAAAATTGTTTGAGATTTTCAGTACTTACCTAAAACTTTAATAAAGATAGTGTGGGAAGAATTCCCAGTACCTACCTAGTTTAAAAAATTAATGTAGGTACCGTTTGAGACCACTCTTAGGCACAGTCTTACTACAAAACATAGTAACCACAGCCCGGGACAAAAAGTTCTGGAACTCTATTTACTTATTGTAGCAAAAAGGTTTGATTTCAACTGGATACAAACGTAGGTAAACCAAGGTTACCTACGTTTGTATCAAGTTGAAATAGAAAATCTTAATAAATCAATAGAAGAAGACAAGTAAAACCACAGTCCCACTTCCATACTTTTTTTTTGTAATTTCAACGGATTAGCCATGTTTTATAATTTGCAACCGTGATCATGAACTGGGGTCGGAAGCGGTTCGGTTCAATCTGCCGGATGGAGCATTGAGGTCGGAACCGGCTCCCTACAGCATGCGAACTGACACACCTGTGTCACTGAACCCGAGGGTCTAGACTGCACTTTATTTTTGATATATTAGGACTCCTTTCATACAACCGAATTACCACTCCTTTGCGTTGCGCAGTCGGGTAAAAACAAAATAGATGCGCCTGTTAGCTGTGCATATATCTAGGAAAATATGGGTAATCATTTTTAAGTACCTAATTTAATATTCCTAACAAAAATATAAATTCTTTGCCAATTTAACAATTATTTATTTTGTTTACTGTAGTCGATCATATACTTTTAGGCATTATAAAACTTGCGTTTTTTTGCGTGTTTAGGTCCTGTAGTCCCCTTTAATGACGCGTTGGATATTTGAGGATAAGTGTTTGAGTTAGAATCTATTTACTTAAAATTTAATTTTACCAAAAATATTTTCCTTAAAAATAGAAGGAAAAACAACACTAGTATTGAATATAATTAACCTAGTGCTTGTTGTTTTTAATAGTTATTAATGATTTTATAGAGCAGTGGACCAGTGGTGGCCCACTGGTAACAGCTGCGGCTTACGAGTAGGTCGTAGGTTCGAACCCAGACAGACGCTTTACTTTGTTTAAATACTCGTATATAATTTCATCAAGACTCCGATCAAGAGGAAACCGGCATGCCCTAGATCTGAAAATTTGAAAACATGTGACATCCACCAACCCACACAGGGCCTGCGTGGTGGATTACGGCCCACTCCCTCTCACAAAGAGGAGGCCTGTTTCCCAGCAGTGGGAACATTATAGGCTCATTATGTATTAATGTAATGCTTTCCTATGCCACTATCCTGCCCTTATTCCAATTTATAAGGGGTCGGCACAACATAGGATCCTAGAGATCGTATCATAGCAGAACAGAACCTATTTTATTTATTGTCTATTTTATTATACACCTATCAGGGATCGAGGATTATCAAAATAACAGTAGCTGTAACAATTTGAACTGAGATAAGTCTATTCTGCGAAGCGAATTGTCTATTGTTTATTGTGTATGCATAAGGTTTATGTTGTATCGTTATAGTGATCTTATGATAACTATACCACATACCTATTTGAAATTTCTTAATTTCATAACAAGTAGGTACTTTGTGACAGATTGTGTAATAGCAATATCGTCACATGGAAGAAACGCGCGTCTGTAAGTACCTATAAGGAAAACCATTCTGAATTTTCTAGGAATTATATTTAATATTATCTATTATTCGAAGACATGTGACATCTGCCAATCCGCACTGGGCCCGCGCGGTGGATTACGGCCCACTCCCTCTCACCGAGAGGAGGCCTGTGTCCCAGCAGTGGGAACATTATAGGCTGATGATGATGATGATTATCTATTATTTATATTAGATATGTCACGTTTTATCAGTTTTAGGGTTCCGTACCAACAAGATAAAACGGAACCCCTATTATGGTGAGACTGTCTGTCTGTCACAGCTGGATACCTCAAGAACTACTAATGCTATCAACTTGAAATTTAGAACAGTTTTAGATGACATTTGCCCAATTATTTTGCAAATAAGAAAGAAATAAAAATATATGTATATTTTTTGCAACAGGGACTGAAAGGGGTCTGAAAAATTCGAAGTGGAGCTAGTAGCTTTTGGTGACTGTGTCTATATACAGTCACCAAAAGAGACAAGATGGATGTGTATTGGATGTTTTCGAATGAAATTTAATTTGATAAATGAACTGTTTGTTTTCTATTGATTAAATTAAATTTAATTCGTAAACATCCATCGGTTTCTTATATCCGACGACACTCGTTACATAGCTCCTTTGGTCGCCGTACATTCAATGTGGGTACATATACTTAGTGTGTGGATTGTTGGTTTTATTACCCATACACACACACCTTTGGAGTTTTCATTAACTAGGAATGTAACATGTCGAAATCGATTGCATAACAACACTATACTCGTATATGCAACATAAAATCCTAGGTAACCAAGTGCAAGCTTTGTGCGATTTCGGGACTTTTTATACTTACACACAATGACTTACACACACAATAATTGTTTTTATTAAGTAATAAGTCACATTTATAATATTATTACTAGCTGCGCCCCGCGGTTTTACCCGCATACCTAAGTGTCAATCCCGTAGGATTATCGGGATAAAAAGTAGCCTATATGTTAATCCAGGGTGTCGGCTACCTCTATACAAAGTTTTATCAAAATTGGTCCAGCCGTTTGAGCGTGAAGAAGTAACAAACATTTAACACACACGCACCCTCATACACACTTACAAACTTTCGCCTTTATAATGTCAGTGTGATATATTTATTAAGTAAATCTTTATATCTATTGGTCTGCTGGTTCGTTTCCCGCCTAAACTAATCCCAGCCTAGGTTTAATTTTGGAAAGTTTAAGATTAAAGTAGTAAAGTAGGTAGGTTGGGTAGCACATGTGAGAGTGTGAGCCTCAGGCGCAGCCAATTATAGAAAAGGTTTGTGATTGTTTCCAGTTATGATGGATCGACGCATACGCACCATGGCGGATGGCCTAATATCGATTAAAGGTGCTGCTGATTTAGTTAAATATAGAGGTTTTTCATTTACACAAACTTTGAGTGGCAAAAATAATTGTTTTATTATTATTAAATGTACAATAAATAAGTTGCATTGGTAAAAAATAAGTAGGTAGGTATATGATAACAAAAAAATACATGATAATGCCTTTTTCTACAAATAATAATATGACCAGATGATGTCGTAACACTAACATAAAGTAAGTAAGTACAAAAAATACTAGGTAATTATGCAGTCAATAATCCTGTTTTTTTTAAATCACATACGTACGAGTACCTACATTAAGTCATCATCAATAATCCTCATAAGCCTAAAGCAGTCCACTGCTGGACATAGACCTCTCCTATTGCACGCCATTCAACACGATTTTCGACAACTCTCATCCAGCTGCTACCAGCCATCCTGCGAAGATTGTCGCTGCACCTAGCCTGAGTTCCCGTACATTATGTACTTATATCTATTTACGATTATTAAAATATCTATCAGAAAATATTCAGCCTTTTTCTAATAATAAGTAGGCAGATTCTATTTTCAGTCTTATTACTGTATCAACATAGAGATCAGAATAAACAGACACACATATGTTAGAAAATCATTAAGGAATTCTTACTGTCGGACAACCATTATACAATGAAATTTGCTCAATTGAAGGAGTTACACAATACAATCATCAAGTGCTCTAGAACAACATGCACACAAACTTAAATAGAAATAAAATTAATAGTTCCAGACCTAACTGTCCAGTTGTTGGTACTTGTTTAACTTAAGCCTTATAATTATGAGGTCACTCTGTAGCACAGGGAATACCCGTGATTATCTCAATATTTCTAACCTAATCACCAACTATTGAGAAAATAATACTTCATGCAGTGTCAGTCTTTTTTCAGCTGCCACAATTTTATTAGTCACAATCTAATTTCGGTGTCTCAAATTGCCAAATTGCATATTGAAAATCAATAAACCTACCCCAAACGTGGTTGTGGGGAAACGGTCTTCTTCCCAGATGGTGACGTCGGGACAGCTGTTGTACTCGTTGACGCCTTCCTTGCTCAGGTGCACGTACAGCTCGCGTACCTTCCACTTGCCCAACACTTCCTTAATGTCCAGCTTGTCGTATAGGTGTTCACGAACACATGTCACACTTGTTGCATTGTAAGTTCCACTCGACCTGTTTTCAGTATGGTTCGAGTCAAGGTCGATGTCATAAACTAATAATTCTTCAGCAGCTACCGATGTCAACAGAAGCAACATCCAAGGTAAAACTCGATAAAATGATTCCATTTTCTTAAATTATGGTTTCTCGTATGCACATAACACTCACTCCACTTATCTGACATCAAACTTCCGTCTGATGAATTTAAAATTCGAATATATCACGAGCGAGACTAAGAATTCGAAGTATTGCGCTCGCGAATAAATATTGCGCTTATAAAAGATCGTAGCCGACTGAGGCGAAGAGGCGCGCGCGCCTGACTCACGCGGCTTGATGTTATCAAAGTTGCGCCGACGACGCTTTTATACGGATAGAGTTGGCCGGCCGTGCAGATAGGTAATCCCACGAAGTAAAATAACGTAAACAATATTTTCCGGCGTGAATGAAAATTTCACAACATTATTAATTCAGGTTGTGAAATTTTCACTATAGGTACATACACTACTACTACCTACCTACTACTATACATACACTATATAGTGTGGCATGCCCTCTGAAATGTTCATATAAGTACTTATTTTGGGAAATAATTGCGTAATACCTAATATTTAAGTAGATACCTAACAACATAGTTACCTACAGAATAATAGGTATCTAATCCTACTTCCTACTAATATTATAAACCCGAAAGTTTGTGAGGATGGATGGATGGATATTTAATTGTTAGGTACCTACTCTCACTTCACGCAAAAACTACTGCCGGTCGATTCTGTAAAAATCTCACCGTGAAAACTTAGGTGAAGTGAGTTTGTTTTTGCTAGGAATTGACACTATTGACAGCTCACTCCACGCTCACTTCACCTAAGTTTTCACGGTGAGATTTTTACAGAATAGCATCGCTGAACGGATGTTGATGAAACTTTACAGTAATATAGTTTATACCTACATCGGAATAACACATAGGATACTTTTATCCCGATATTCCCGCGGGATCGATACTTATGCAGGTGCAACTAATTACTTAAGTACTTATATACCTAACTTTAAAAGAAAATTCTAGACAGAAAGGCAGTTGCTGAATACTTATTAAAATGAAAGCCCACCCATGTAAATACCAACCTATTACAAAAGGTTTTTCTGATGTTGTAGGCTTTTTCGAAGTTAGCTATGTTAGAATTTTCTATTGAATTTATAAGTGATCCGATTTCCGTAACAATTACCTTTACAAAATTATACAAATATGTAAGTACATACTGTAATATAAATTGTACTTATGTTACAAAGTTTTTAAACGTAATATATAATAATAATTCGTTATAGAAAGTGATGTCATCCTTAAAACAAGTCTATCAGTACAACGTTATATAGTATTTGAGTACAACGCATCCACATTGACCCGGGCTCATGGATTTTCCGAAATATCTGTGAATCGCGTATCTACTGACTACTAATCATGAAATTCCAGTTAGTAGTGCAATTATAGCTATCTTAATGAACCCGTGAACTTTGACTAAAGCCGAGTTATCTCAGCTTCGGAATTATCGCACTACCATTTTACTTGTAATTTTACACAATATATTCTAGTATTTATAAGTTAAACAACACTATGATGGTGGTAGTATATAGGATCTGAATCATAATATGGCAGCAAGTATCTCTTTTGCGCCATTGGATCGCACAAACCATTTATTTGTACTTTTTACATATAATTTATCTAATATATACTTAAATTAAACAACACTCTCTACCCGATGATGGTGGTAAGGCGTTGGATCAGTATCACATGACAGCAAGTATTTCTTTTGCACCATTTGGTATATTCCTGACATTATGGCTGGAAATGAGCTGAATACCTGCTAAGCAGCTGGAAGAAGAAGACATGCTGGTTGGACCAACCCTATACAAAACCCTTCCAGGCATGACCCTGCATTGTTAGAGTCACATATCTCTGAGTTTGATTCAGCATTTCTTCTCAGGGATCGGATTTCAGCTAGGACATGCCGCCGCCATCTAGTTTTAAAATATTAACCACCAAAATATTGACATATAAAAGTGTCTTTTAAGATCTGCTTACAGAAAATAAACATTTCATTTCAAATTGGAAAAAGGACAGGTGAGGGACTCAAGAAGAATCACAAATTACAATTTGCCAAGCTTCGTGTTAAGTGGCTATCAGGAAAAACTTTTTATGTCCAGCAGTGGGTGTTTGATGTGTAGTAAAAAGTGCTTATGTACAGTATTTGTAGGTCTGTGGCAAGGAGTAATAGAGCTGGGTGGTATTTGTCACAACAATCGCTTAAATGTGCGGGACCGTCACTAATTGACGGACCGTCAATTGGTCCAGCACTCAGCAGTGAGTAGCGTTTATGCTTTCCCAATAGAAAGCTTCAATTACCTTTGTTTCTGTTTAGTATTATATTCGGAATATCCACTGTCCACTTTTTTAGTGCCGTGGTCTAAAAACATAACAGTCCACATGATTTCGTGCGAAAAAGTTTTAAGGAAAATATACGGGGAACTTAAATGTAACGTTATAGGCAGCCATAAATTTGCAACAGCTGGTAGTTTTTTTTACAGTGTTTTAAGAACTTTTTTGAGATAAAACCGCGCCGCAGTCCAAAAAGTTGTTTGTAGAGGGAGAGACTCTCTACCAATGCATGTCACGCATTGTTTTAGTAATTGATTTACATTAATTATTTATATCGTTCCTTCCTACCGATTAGAACTATGTTATGTAAATTGATACTGTGTTAAGTTATGAAAATGTAATTTATGGCACAGATTTTGTTTTTATTAAGCAATCATTATCGCTCGTTCCACTAAAATCCCTAGAACATTGAATACTGTGTAGTCCCACACAGTACTCAATGTTCCACTACGATACCCTAGGGGATCATAAAGATTTTGAAACAAAACTAACCTGATCTATAGGCTCCGAAATGTGAATTACGATACATGTTCTTGCGTAGTCGACTCTAGAATCTCCGGCTAAATGCTGGACGAACTCCACGCCATACCACATGCCCATCAAGCTGTCCACCCAGATGCCCTGCTGCGGCGAGCGGTTCACGCAGTAGTCCCTTATATTCTTCATGAACGGCATCTCGTATGAACTGTAGCCAGTACCGTATCCTTGCCCAGCCTGCCCATATCCTTGGCCGTACCCTTGCCTGTTGTAGGTGTCTCCATATCTCTGGGCAATATCTCCACCCGGGGGGTAGAACTGGTTCGATCTTTGAGTAGTGTAGGAGTTGTACTTGCTCGTCGAGATGCCAGGGCTATAGTTGGGGTACCTGGTGACTTCAGGAAAGTTGGATATGTCACTCCCGTAGCTAGCGGATTTGTATGGGTATTGATTTTGACTGTAAGGGCTCGCCGCGGTCGTATAGCTGCTGCTCCAACTGGAGGACGTGGCGTATCTTGCATCACCAGGTTCGGCGTATCGTTGGTAGTTCGCGCACTCGGCTGAAGCCCACAAAACAATTAAATAGACCACGTTTCGGTACATTTCTAGTTGTTTTTTTTTGTATTCGATGTGTGTCGTTGCGTGATAGTAAGGTTGTGCCACAATGTGTGACTGGTGCGGGCGAGCGATAGGAGTGGGAAGTAAACTAATTACGACTAATTCACGACCACTGGTCCCGGAGATGAGAACACGTCTAAGTCACATTTATAATTTCTTGTGTCCACTTAATATTAATTAGATAATACTGAGAGAGATTAAATGATCTTTGACGTTACGAGTTGGTATTTTGTAAGAAATGTGTTATGTTATTACTTTACTATGATAACTAGTGTCTAATGCTTGTTGTTTTCTAAACATTAAGTTTCAAATACCTACAATGATGGTAATAAAATTTTCCACTTTTAATCTAAAAATAGGTTTTGTTTTTAAATAACAGACGTCAATAATATAATTAATATAAAATTCCGATAGAAAATGCACTTTCCATTTATAACCGACTTCCAAAAAGGAGGAGGTTCCCATGGAAATCGAGGGAAACCCACAAATTTTATAGGCAAACCTATAGCGATTTGGGTATTTTTTAAAGTAACTTGAGCATTTGCTCTCGGAAATGATCATTTGGTAAAGTGGAGCTGATGATGAAGACCACAGATAACCATCGGAACTACACAATGACAAATATTTCACGGGTTGCGATTCGATTACTTTAATATGGTTGCTAAGCAATTTATGCTCGTTACAATGCGTATGGTGAAGTGGAGCTGATGGTGACTTCTCAATCAGCTCCAGTTCTCCTGGTTCTTACTAGGAGAACTCCTCAATAATTAACGTCCCTGCATCGGGAAAAGCAATATTTTGTAAAAGATGATGAGCAGTTAACATTAGGCTATTGTATTAACTTAGATAAATTACAAACTGACCCACTAAAACGTGAAAAATAAAAACTCTTTTACAAAAAAAAAAACAACCGACTTCCAAAAAACACAATAAGTAAAGTGAAAAATAACTTTAATATCGGAAGTCGGTGGCAAAAAAACTAAAATACAAATCCAAAGACAACGACTTCCGATATTAAAGTTATTTTTCACTTTATAGTGTTTTCTGGAAGTCGGTTGTCCTCTTCGTAAATGTTTCGGACTATTCAGCACATTTTAAAACAAAAATTTGCCAAATCGGTCCAGCCGTTCTGAAGTGGTATTACGCTAACGAACACCTTAATTTTTTTTTATTATGCGTACCTGTCAGACTAATTTAATCTTTTTATTACAGAGAAATCTTTCTGGAAACATATTTTTTTACTATAATTTAGGAGCGGTGCAGACTTTTTTAGATGAATATGAAAAACTTTTTTCGAAATCAAACTCATTTAGCTGCATTTTGCACCGTTGCAGCTTGCATCATGAAGCGATGCATAGAAATAGAGACTTATTGCACTTTCTTAGCATGACGTCCCTTCTCATTCATTCAAGGCACTTGTAAAATAAAAACGTAGACGTGGAAGTACTTAAACTTAAGTATTCCATTTCTGTCTCATAATTCAAGGTTACTCGTCCTTTGAGTTTGTTGTATAATAGGGAAGCTGAAGAAATTGAGCCTAGCCACCTAGCCTAGCCATCGAGACAGAAATTGGTTTAAAGTTTAAACTGTGTCCGAGTTTATTAAAATAGTTTTACGTACCTAGATAGGACATTGGTGCCGATTCTGTTGTTCACAAACTAAACTAAATTTAAGTTCAGTGCATCTTTTTCTTTCTATTTCATTAAGAAAAGGACAGAAGATAAATTTTAGTTTAGTCCTGTCAAATTAATCAGCACCTGGGTTCGATTCCCGGGCCGGTCAAAATGTTATTGAGTTTTTCCATTAGGAATTTCTTAGTAACATCCCGGAGTTTGGAAGTTGGCGGTGTGATACCCCCAGCAGACTGTAGACAGTCAAAATTGGCTTTACCAATGATTCACCCGCGACTAACCAAAAAACTTCTCAGCCTAAGCAGAAATAACCTTAGAATAATAATAGGTTCAATTACGGGCCACAACCTCCTTAACAAACATCTTTTCAACATAGGCGCCACAGACAGCCCCCTTTGCAGGGGCTGCCTTGACGCCGAGGAATCAGCCGCCCACGTCATCCTGGAATGCGAGGCCGTGGCTTCTCAACGTGCAGAAATCCTCGGAACAATGAGGTCGCTCCGCGAAGCCTGCGAAGCTCCCAGGAAGCTTCTGTGCTTTTGGGCGGAGCTTGGCTGGCTCTGTTAGCCAGAATCCCCACGCACAACGGACCGAATGGGAGTCTAAGTGCGGAAAAGGGAGCCCCATCATCATCATCATCATCATCACCCCAGCATGCCTCGGAAAGCACGTTAAGCTTTCGATAAAGATTAATATTACGATACATATTTAACGTAGTTTTTTTTTCTTCAGACGATTTAATAATTATTTTGAACACAAAATCGGTTATTGTGATTAAACCATGATAGCTAGATATATGTTCTCGCGGACTTTTTTGTAGGTCTTAATGGGCTCTACAAACCCGTAGTACATTATTTTGTTCTATTGTCAATAGTTTTTGCAGCGCACGCAAAAATAGGTTTTCGATTTTACACCTTGTGTTACAAAATAGCAATTTTATTACGAATCCCTAATTTTGAAGAAAAAAAATATAGCCTATAGCCTTCCTCGATAAATGGACTACCCAACACTAAAATAATCATTCAAATCGGACCAGTACTTCCAGAGATTAGCGCGTTCAAACAAACAAACAAACTCTGCAGCTTTATAATATTATATTAGTATAGACTAGCTTCTGCCCGCGACTTCGTCCGCGTGAAATTTCTTGTACCCCCACCCCGTCGCGTCGCAACACTTCGTATTCGCTTAAACGCACTCTGAGTTTTTTTCTTTTTGCTCGGCTCCTAAGGGTCATAGCGTGATGTTAAATAGCCTATAGCCTTCCTCAAGAATTGGGCTATCAAATGCAAAAAGAATTCAAATCTGACCGGTAATTAAAGAGATTATCGCGTTCAAACAAACAAACTCTTCAGCCTTATTATTAGTATAGATAAAAAACTCTATGGCCCATAACTCCTTAATAGGTACCAACTCTTAACATCTTACACACGTGATAACTTTTAAACGAAATATCCGATTGAGATGAAACAAAAAGTATTTTACTTCTTCATAAATACTCTTGATAACATAATGCTTAATTTCGACAAAGATTAATATTACGATACATATTTAACGTAGTTTTTTTTTCTTCAGACGATTTAATAATTATTTTGAACACAAAATCGGTTATTGTGATTAAACCATGATAGCTAGACATATGCTCTCGCGGACTTTTTTGTAGGTCTTAATGGGCTCTACAAACCCGTAGTACATTATTTTGTTCTATTGTCAATAGTTTTTGCAGCGCACGCAAAAATAGGTTTTCGATTTTACACCTTGTGTTACAAAATAGCAATTTTATTACGGATCCCTAATTTTGAAGGAAAAAATATAGCCTATAGCCTTCCTCGATAAATGGACTACCCAACACTAAAATAATCATTCAAATCGGACCAGTAGTTCCAAAGATTAGCGCGTTCAAACAAACAAACAAACAAACAAACAAACAAACTCTTCAGCCTTATTATTAGTATATAAGATTAGTATAGATTTAATAATTTAATATGCATTGCACTTTTTTGTATCATATCAACCCATCTTTTTCAAAATAGACTTTAGGTAATTAAACCTACTCCTGAATAACCCGAATAATTTCACTAATAGGTAAGTACCTACTTATGCAAAGCTGATTCATAAAATCCGGTGTGACATACGGTTAATTGATATAATTCGTTAATGTCCTGTCGCCACGACGGCTACGTGACCCTGTCTCCTGCGCTGGTTCACAGATCAGAGGCCAGTGGTACATCCTCGCGCACAAACAACTCCATTGCTGTTCAGGACCAGTAGTTAAGTTTCACGACTCATTAATAAATAGAGTACGTGCTGGTATGTAACAATTGCCTTTTACTGATGACTAATGTATAAAGAACTGTGTGGGAAAAGACGTTGTTTTTGATTACCCACCTAAGATTTAGGTATTACTCATAAAACTCATTGATTCGAATGCTGGTTTTGTATGATTCAATGAAGATGGTCAATTAATGAATTTAACCAATTAAAGAAGAAAACAATTCGCAGTCGACTATCGATTACAATCAATAGAGACCTACCTACCTATGTTAGGTTATATGTAGCACCTTCGGCACCAATGTAAATTAGCTACCTCTACATCATCATCTGCCTAGCCTTTTCCCAACTATGTTGGGGTCGGCTTCCAGTCTAACCGGATGCAGGTCCAGTATTTTTGGCTATAGAGGTAGCCAAAAGTACTGGACCTGCATCTAGCAGCATTAGACGACACGGTACGCTACGGAATTGGTAATGATTTTATTTAATAGGAGCTAGTTAACGTAGACTTTGGTCCGATTTTTAAGTAGGTATGTTTGTAAAAACGGCACCCAAATAGTATACAGTGCAAGACCTGTGTACCAGCAGTGGGAACATTACAGACTATGTCTGCTATGCTATGCACGCAATGCTATACATGCTATACTAAGCACGCTATGCTATGCATGCTATGCACGCTATGCTATGCTATGCACGCTATGCTATGCTATGCTATGCATGCTATGCACACTATGCTATGCTATGCATGCTATGTACGCTATGCTATGCTATGCATTCTATGCACGCTATGCTATGCTATGCATGCTATGCACGCTATGCATGCTATGCACGCTATGCTATGCATTCTATGAACGCTATGCTATGCTATGCATTCTATGCACGCTATGCTATGCTATGCACGCTATGCTATGCTATGCACGCTATGCTATGCTAAGCATGCTATTCACGCTATGCTATGCTATGCATGCTATGCACGCTATTTTATGCTATGCATGCTATGCACGCTATGCTAAGCATGCTATGCTATGCATGCTATCAACCTAAAACGTTTAACAATGTTTAAATAACTTCGATCTTATAACAATAAATACCCATCAACATGCTACCTACATGCCTGTGTACGATATGTAACTATGCAAAGTAGGTATAGGCGTAGGTAGTAGGTAATAAATAGGTAGTGTTTAGGTACACAATGTTTACCCATGTTTATACAACTAAACCTGTATATCTACTTACTTATCGAGTAAGAGGGTTCGTGTGTCTGTCGGTTAAAAAACATGGCGCAAGCCGGTGCAAACGCTGGCGGTAAGCGCCCGACACTGTCAGAGTTCGATATAGTCAGTCACCTTTGATTACCTACTGTGTTTTCCTGTAGACAGTCGCCTGAATTGTACTTAAACATTCTCGTAAAAATATTTCGCAATAATTGCTATATAATTGTGCAATCAGTTTTTTTGTTTCAAAAACATAAAAGTGTTTGTCTTTAATGCTTACATGTACCTAAACATTATACGGGTTTATTCATATAAAAGTTGCTAAAAGTTAAGAGAAGCAAAAAGCTCAAAAATATATGGTTAAACAGTCGCTAATCATTACTTAACTGTATTAGGTAGGTACTTAACTTTAAATAACGATTATAATAAAGAGTTTTGCATGCGGCGGGAATACCTAGGCAGGTATTCCTAGTATTATAATTAGGGTATTTAATTTAAAACGTTAGAAAACTCCAACGAAACGCCTATAAATTATAATTAGTACCTACTTACTATGCACCATATTTTTTTTCGTAAAGGTCATTGGTTGTTGAACTTTACGAACAGCTAGAGTGAGCCATAAAGTATCAATATATTGCGCAAAGGTGGAAAGCCAAAAGGAATCCGCTGGAAGCTGGGAAGCACAGAACCGATCGAAGTGGCGGTGCTTGGGGGAGGCCTGGGTCCAGCAGTGAACGTTTTCGGCTGAATTGATGATGATGATGATATTGCGCAATAATATTGTGCAAAACTATTTTTATCTTTTTTTTTCCTCTTGCAGGAATCATGGATCACGAGGGAACTGATAGCGAATTGTGTTGTTATCGCACTATCTAACTGTTTGGACAGCAAAAACCGGCCAAGTGCGAGTTGGGCCACGCACAGTGTAGGGTTCCGTAGTAGCCCATTATCACAATATAGTACGATTCTGTTGTTCTTTATTCTGAATACCTATAAGTATTGGTAAAGATATTAGGAGTTAATGGTTATAATAACAAAAATCGACTTTAAATTTTAATTATCATTTCTAAGACGTGCGGGGATGTCGATCACTCGAATAAGTCGAATATGTAACTCGAATTAAAACGTAACCCGTTGGTACAGCGCCATCTAGCGGCAGTATTGTGAAACTTATGATAATTTATTATGGTTTTTTATTTCATATTTTGTTTTTCAATGTAAGTCTTTACCCGTTATACACAAGCAACTACTTCATCTTAGTCACTTTAAAGGATTAATGCTAAGGATTTTGTATTTGGTACAAAATTATCCAACACCCAAGTTCAACGACTATTACTGCTAAACGAATAAAGTTACCTTAACCGCTATGATTTTCCTTTAAAGTTCATGAAATGCACTATCATTGTGAATTTTTCCAGATTTTTCAAGCCAGCAGTTTAGCTGTTAGAGAGGGGGACGCCCTACTGGAACAAAAATTTGCACTTTAAAGTTTAATATTTCGTAAACGGAGCATTAAATCGAAAAATAATAGCAACCCCCAAGTCATTTTGGAAGACCTATTCAACGATACCCCACACGATGGGGTAGACGACGAAAAAAATATTCATCACCACTTTACCTACAGGGAGCTACCCTAAAAAAAAATATTTTCCAAAATTTTATTTTACCACGTTGTCGGCGTAATAGGCTATTTGACAATGTAAAAAATAAGGTCATAATTATTGACACTCGTATAGATTATCGCTTTTAAAATCGATTTGCATTAATTTTACTACAAAACAATGTGTTATTTATAAAAAAAATCCCGAAAAAACTTCATCTTTTTAAATCCGGCGCCACGTAATAGAAAACGGTCTGGATTGGCTGAACTTAAGATGACGTCATGATTTAGTAAATTTCTGTCTATCGTTGACAGAACAGATGACTTTTGTCTAGTATCTCGACCGTTTCAACGTTTGTTTACGTGAATCGTGACGTCACGACGCCATATTGTTAAAGATAGCGTTTTGGCGGCTTATTTAAACAGTACGTTTTTATTTACTATTTTTTAAAAGAAATACATTATGCAATTTGAAGTAATAGGTTTTTCTGGGCTCGTTAGACACCATTAAATAATCTGAGATGTTTATCAGAAAAGTAAAATAGCCTATTGATATACACAGTCGTACACAATTACAGCTTTCTAGTACTAACGGTCTCTTAGCAAAACCTCGGACAGACAGACAGACGGACATGACGAAACTATAAGGGTTCCTTGTCAGAACTACGAAACCCTAAAAAGAAACACAATGATGGATAAAAGAGTGAGTTGTAATCAAGATGCTGAATCGTGATGAACATAAAGATTAAAAGACTTGAAAATGGAAAATGTGTACCTATTCAATATTCTAACATACTAATTTTATTCATCTATGTAGGTACTATGGGTAGGTAGGTACAGGTAATTATAATTCATGCATGACCAATGAAAAAAACTTAGTTATTAAGTAATAATATTTATTTTGTACCACATTACATTATGACTTTCTTGAAGCAATTTAACAACATAAAAAAACTCATAAAATTACAAAAACAGTCATACACGTTAGGATAAAAATTAGCGAGCTAGTATCAATACAGCCCGCACAAACTGCAGAATATCGAACAACATTAGGTAATTCGAAGTTAAAGAACTGTCTCTTGTAGTCGAACCACTCCCAGCGATCTACCCTGGAGGGCGACCTTCGGAGGATGAGCGAGAACACGCCCCCACTGATCTCTGAGCAGTGGTTGATGATCATGACGTGTGGTGATACCTTTAGGATTCGTATCACTTGAGGATGCCTTGGAGGTTCATCTGGGTTCCATACCTCTGTAAAAGGATGAAAGTCAAAATTAGAACAAGACACGTAGTCTTCGTATGCCTTCAAGGAATAGGTGCATACGTGCATACGCACTTTGCATGACTATGGGCTAAGTTAGATAAAGTTAGGCAGTTTTTAAGAAAATGCCAGTCGACAGACACATGTCGGTACACTATACCTAGAAGATACAGGACAGGAGGAAGGTATTGGATATAGAAATTTCGAAACATAGGTATAATATTTATTTGTAAAGTTGACAATGAAAGATTGCCCAGATCCAATTACCGTAACTGTCCGGAACACTTAGAACCATTAAGAAACTCTGCCTATGATTTGTAGATTACCTTTAACAATAGTTAAAATATTTAATGTAGCCTCGTGAAGGAACGAGAAGACAACTTGGATAAACATCAACAGGACATGATACAATAACAACTTAACATCACGCCTGTTTACTCCGAGCTTGAAAAGGCAGGCAGTACAGAAATTGACATTTCAAGATTAATAAGTAGAGCAGTGGTGGCCACGACTTACGAGTTGTAGTCGTACCCAGGCAGGCGTTTAGCTTTGTGTAAATTATTTCATCACCATTGCTGTCAAAACGGTGAAGAAAATACATCGTGAGGAAACCGGCATGTCCTAAAACCAAAAATTCAAAGACATTTGACTTCGACCAACCCGCACTGGGCCCGCGTGGTGGATTACAGCCCACTCCCTCTCGAAGAGAGGAGGACTGTGTCCCAGCAGTGGGAACATTAAAGGCTGATTATGTAATAAGTTGAGTGATGTAGGTTGTACCTAACATCAACCAACAGCATCTGACTAACAACATCAAAGTATACCTATTCCTCTAGCCATCATCTCCCTCTCCAAAGGCCTGCGTTGGTCCGCAGTCCACAGCCCCGGTGCCTCAGGAGTGTAGAGGTAGATCTGCTCAACGGACTGCCCGTCCTCATCCCACACCACCCGCAGCCGCCTCTCGTTGTATATGTCCCTCTTCACTCGTATGTCCAGCCACGAGCCCGACATGACGTCATCCGACCACTGGTTGCTCTTGTATGAGCGCCATTTTTCGTCTGAGTAGTTGTGTTTTTGGATCTGCGACAAAATTGAGGTAAATTGATGTAAGTAAAGCTCTATTTTATTAAGTATCTGAGTTGTATCGTCGCTAGCAAAATATACACAGAATTGTGTGGAAAATGGAGTGCGAGACCTTTGCCCTGGAGTGGGACAACACGGGCTAGTTAGATTAGATCTGAAGAGATAAGGTGACCAAAGTCAATGACCCAATGTTCATCGTAGGTGGATTGCTAATCGAGAGGTCACCGGTGGTCAACCGATTAAAACACATAGAGAAGGAGTCATCATTCCTCCCTTATCCCAAATTATTTGGGGTCGGCGCAACATGTAGTCATCTCGGCTTATTCAAAAATACCAAGTAAGAAAAATACCTACTATCTTAGTTTATTTTAAAGTACCTAAGTACTTAGACACAAAACTTTTTCACAAGCTGTATCATCATGTTTTTTAGATGATGTCGTACAGTTTTGAAAGTTTCACAGGAGGCATGCTTTCAAACTTCCAACTCATCCTACGGGAAACAAGAGTAGCTAACCTAAACCTAGCTAACTTCACTAAGAAAAACAAACTGTAATAATTAGTACTTACAGACCAATCCAGCCAATCATCCTGTGGTTCAGTAGTGACGTCAGTGATGTGAAGAGTGACGCAGCCGATAGTATTCGGCTTGTTCGTCATATCCGGGGTGTGTTGCGCGTACCCCACGCCGTACCACATCCCGTACACGTCCTCTATGTTGAAGTGATGAGCCCACCGTACACTGTCACCACAGAAGCCATGGACGTTGACGGAGAAGATGATCAAGTTGAGGAGGAAACTCACAGGCACAGCGAACATGTTCGGAGTAGATACACAAGTAATATGGGACAAAGCGTCTCGTCGCCCGCTCTGCCAATTAGCGAATTGGTGCAGGTGATGCTCTCTGGCGCAACTGCACTGTGACTCAGTGGAATTATTCTATACGGAATACGTGCCCTGATTGTTTATGAACCTAGTTATTTCAGCGCATATAACGTTATGAACAATCAATCAATCTGCCTTGCCTTTCCCAACTCGGTAATGGTATCAACGAATCATTAATCACAATGATTATCAACGAAGAGCATAGTGCATGCGTGGTTTGAGTTCGCAGTCGTAGTTCAAGTTACGAAAACCTGATTTTTAGGGTTCCGCACCAAAATGGTAAAACGGAAAGAGAGAGAGAAGAGAAAAATCTGAAATTATTCTATGTGATAGAAGTTTATGTAAAGATTACAGGAAAAATAAAACGAAGTCTCAGTTCTGAAAAAGTGTGCTATTTAGCACACTTTTTCAGAAATCATCAACCAATGTTACATTAGTTCCACTATCGGTCAAGAGATGGCGCTGAGATGAAACTGCAGTATTCTACACCCCAGTGCACAGTGTTAAAATTCTCTGACGAATATAGGTAGGCCTCGCCGATGAAAAATTAAAAACATGATGGTACGGAACCCTCGGTGCGCGAGTCCGACTCGCTCTTGACCAGTTTTTTAACTTGAACTACGACCGCAATAGGAGTTACTTTGTCGACTAGCTAACGCGAGCATAAGTGCGACGCGAGACAGCGGAAAACAATTTATTGATCTGCATTCATCAAAAATCAAAAGTAATTTATTGAAATTAGGATCAGCAACAGCACTTTTTGAACCTCAAAATTAGGTAACATAAGACAACACGCAGAACGTGATGTAAAGGACGGGTGTTTCGGCCTATTATAGTAGTTTCGGCTGGGAAGACGAAGTGCCGCAACAAACTCCCCAGCAGCTCAATCTGTTTAGCCTTTTCCCAACCATGTTGGGGTCGGCTTCCAGTCTAACCGGATGCAGCTGTATACCAGTATTTTATATAGAGCGACTGCTTATCTCACCTCCACGACTCAGTTACTGGATAACACGATACACCTTGGTAAGGACTGGTTGTCAAACTCTCCAGCGGTAGCGCACAGCTGCTCTCAGCTCAGTTTTTTAATTCTATGCTATATCAACTTTCACACAATCCTCATTTATCTATTCATTGATCTACCCCTTTTCATACTTGATACTTTTATAATCGCAATCTCTTTTCAATCTAAATTGATACAAAATAGCGGATGAAAAGGAGGCAATCTACGAGTAAATTAGCTTACTTTCTGTTCCAACACATATTGGTCAGTTATAATGCAGTTTAATGCGGTTGCAGACCAAGACGTAAGCTAAGTTAGTCTAGCTTAGGTCGCAAAGCTGATGTAGTTTTTCATACTTGTGTACAGACCGCAAACTATGCCACATGTATCAGAAACTGGCTCAACTATGCGAGCTAAACTAAACTAACTTAGTTTAGCTCCTGGTCTACAACCCACATAAGTCCCAACTCCCACGTAATAGGAGGCGAGCCTATTGTCATCAATCGGGCACAAATCCAGATTACGGGCTACTACTGAGAAATTCAAGATAGAAAGACCCAATAACAATTTGCCGACCCGGGAACTGAACCCAGGATCTCCAGTTCAGAAAGATGGTTGTCTACAAGCGTATTTGTTGCCTACAACAAAGGACCCAGATCTTATACGTAACTTACATTAATACTTGTCGAAGGCACTATTTATAAGGTCTATCTGTTTGACGAATAAAAAACAGTTTCACGTCTTTACTCGTAGAACTTTTATTTGAATACATCTATATAATGCCGACCATCCACGATACTTCCTATCGTCCAATCGGCATGACGCTGCAGGCTTGATCCAATCTGCAGTTCGTCTATAGACACCACACACGATCAGTTTAAACTGTCCAATCGGCAGCGACGTTCAGTTGAAGCCATGGCGTCACCGGTGACAGACGACGATGTTTTAGCCGTTTTGGGCATTTTACTCGTAAAAATTAAACAAAAAAAAAGAAAAGATCCAGCAGAGTGGTGCAAACAGTGGCTAATGAAAAGAAAACAGTTTACTCATACAAATTTATTAAAAGAATTGAGGGCTACGCCTCAAGATTATTGCAATTATTATAATTATTTTGCGACATCTTGAGAGCGCGCGCATGACGTCCCCCACCGGCAAAAATCTTGAAAAATTGAACTGACGATCGGCAGACCGCCATGCACGGTCCAATCGGCATGATCCAATCGGAATTAAGAATCGAAATTCGATTGTGCCGTCAAGTATAACTGTCATGCCAATCCACTCCCACACACGGTCAATTCTAACTGACCCAATCGGTAGCGTCATGCCGATTGGACGATAGGAAGTATCGTGGATGGCCGGCTTATGAGATAAATATAAATCTTGAATAAGTATAACCTTTAACAATCCTGAGCCAGCGCGCATGACGTTATACAACTATGTTTTGCTGTGTATGGGATAGTAAGTAGGTATGCCTTTTGACCTTTAAATAAGCAACATTTTTAGATAAAGGGGCTTACCTAATTCTAATTTCAATTTCTCTTTGAGGTAAGAGATAAGATTCTATCTTTGTGGGTTGGATATTAGGATAGGAGACCGCGCAGTCTAAAGATAGGACAGGATTTAAGAAATTGTATCAAAAATAATGCGTGTATAAATAATTTAATTTTCATTTCTCATACAAAAATATAAATATCGATCGTTTGTCTTAGAAAGAACTACATAATTACAATATTGTAAAATTAAGTCTCATTAAATTCGGGATCCCCAAATTGTGTACGAAATTATGAAGAGTAATACTGTACAAATAGTCATTTTTGGGGCTGAATTTTCACAGACTCTCTGTAGCGCAGACGTGGAGAGGTGTTTCATTGTGAACACGTTGTGGATGCTGGCCAGGTCCTCAGGAGTCAGCTGGTTCTCGTTCCTGGACAGCACGACACTGAAGAGCTGAGAATTTGGCAGCCTCATGCAGAAGTTCAGCACCAAGTGGTTATTAGCTACCTTCAGGACCTGGATGACGCCTCCGAAGAAACGATACATGTCACCCACGGCTGAAATAGAAAATAGAATAGTTTTCATTTAAATAAACAATCAATCTAGAATATTCTTTAAGTAAACGAAAATGCTTCAATGAAAATTTACAAGAGTTCAGGCATCATGTCTGCTGCTAATAGTAATTATCTAGTAAGAAGAGACGATCCTATAACTTCTTGTTTTGAAATTGGTCCTTATTTCCGCAGTGGGAAAGTAATGCACTTTCGCACTGTGAAACTGAGGAAAAAACAACAAAAGCATCTACTTAAAATTGTACCTATAATGTTCAGGTCCTTACATTTATTAGGCACATCGGTGGCCCAGAATCCTTTGTGGGAGGTGTTGACCTTGATGTGGTAGTCGTCCTGCCACAGGCCTTCGTGCCACTCCAGCACAAAGTGTCTGATGCGGTACTGTTCTTGCATGTTGTACTGACGGTTCACGTACGGTGAGTTCGTCAACTGAGGGTACGGAGTCGGTGGAGTTGGCTGGAATATAAACAAACATAAGTGTCAAAGCGAAAAAAAAAAATTCACTCGCTGTAAGTCGTTGCATAAATAATTCGCGTCGTGAGATTGACACGATTGTAAATACCTACTACATACGAGTACCAGTTAGCTCTTAATTAAAGTACACACACAGTCACTCACTAAGTTATGGTTTAACAGGCCACCTTCAACGTAATCTTCAAACTTTCTAATTTGTACAATAGGACAGTAAGGGTTAACACCAGTTCTCGTGGCGTTTTCTTTGTGGTACACGTACTCGTGAACATACCACATGCCTAACACTGCTTCCTCATCGAAATCGTTCGTTGGACTTAAGTTCTGGCAAAAATTTACGTTAGCTGCTAGGTTGGTTGATAAGAAACATGATAGGACTAACACAATGAAGCCCATCATTAAAATGTATGCTAGGTACTTGTGAGCGATCTGCTTCACGACACCGGGACTCCTAATTAACATCCCAGCCCCACTTGGGTATATTACGTCTTGTTATGTACTCACGAGGACAATAATTACAATTAACCTATTAATTGACACGACCACCCCGTATCCTGTTATGAGTAGGACGTTTAGAGCTTTACCTTGCTATAAGTCATAGGCTAATCTACTTAATATTCATGGCTTGAACTTATAGGTACGATGTTTATTTGTATTACAATATGTAAGGATGCAATGAATAAACAACTAGTTATCTCAACTACTTGCGGGAGCAAGTAGCATAGGTCCTGCAGTTATCTAAAACACTGCAACAGTTTATTGAATTGATAAATCAGTTTAAAAAAATATATATGGTTTTTATGGCTCATTTGCACTAAGTTGGTCCTGTCTAAATTGAAACCATTGACATAATCATAAACAAGTCCCATTTTCCAACTTTCCTTTTTTATTGCTAACAGAATTTTCTTAATCAAAACCCACAACAAAATTCGGACATTGACAATGTTCAGGACAGTTTCTTTCAAATATTACAATTGTCTGCACAGCTAATCATGAATATCCGCCGCGGGAAGGAGTGATACAGTGTCAGATTAGTGATACCTTACCTACTGCAACATATACCAAGTAATTTTAAGTAGCGTAGGTACAATAAACAAATCAAATCAACAAACCTCTATATTTAGCTCCTTGATGTCGATATAAAAACACTCCTGCGTGTGTTCTATTTTATATTCACCTCTCGTGTGTGGGATTTTTTCTACACCATACCAAACACCAGATATTTGATCCAAATTGATATCTCCATAAAAAGGTGACAGGTCGTCACAATATTTGTGACTTTCGAAACTGTACTGACTGTAACATTGCACCAAACCCAAACACAATGAAATCAAAATGATATTATTGCACGCCATTGGATTAACCGCTCTGGATAACCCGGATAATATCGGATAAAGTTTCGGATAAACTGAACCGGCAGTACCAGGAGACAATACGCGAAAGGAGATGTTTTATAGATTAGCCCGGCGGATAGAGTGAAGGCGAAGTGGCGAGAACACGTGGGCGGGCTCCCAAATGAACAGCACTCGACTGGCGTTGTACCAGTCGTTGTAATTTACTACTTATGCGAGAATACTTCCTTAATAAACTTTATCAACACGTTGACAGTCCCCCTCTCATGTAAGTCAGGCACGTATGCATCTGTAGGTATATATTATCATGCACAATAATTTTCCTATCTGTTTATGGTTAACCGTAGCCGGTTACGATGATCGAACTACTGAAACCAAGGCCATTACTGAGTAAATGAAAATAGCACTGACGAAAAGAAGATTTCCTTAAGATTTTCCAGTGCCTTCTCAAGTTTTCCGTAGATGGACGCTTTCCTCGGCATACTTAGATGCTAGGACAGCAGAAGTATTAGAATATGGGGTGGAGAAAATCAATAGAGCGCTTTGACGTCACGAAGGGTGGTTATCGAGCGGGTCACGCTCACGATACGACGCGTAGTAGTGTGAGTTAATATTGATTTTGTACACGCTTTTGTGTGTATTTGCGAAGTCGTGATTGGGTGACGTTATTTTTATAACTTATACATCAATATGAATACCTAAGTTATAAAAATAACGAAACAATAAAATGTTTAAAAAGTCATTAAAAAATTGCAAAAACATAAATATGTACAGAAAATCCTTGCTATGTAATATGTACCTAATATTTGATGACGTAGACGAAGACTGGTGCGCAATGCGTGACGTACTTCGCCATGATTAAACACGAGATTGTGTGTACTAAGGAGTCAAGACTCGAAGGTTATGGAAACTTCAAGAATCCATCCATCCATCCATCCATCCAGCCATCTACCTACGATGCCAGGTGACAGTTCTGAAAGGAAATATGCTAGAATATAATTTCGGAAAGTAAAAGCAGATTAAAGTTTTGAAATCTACTTAAATACCTACTTTTGATTTGGGGAATGCAACTATATTCTCGATTCGAAATTTTGAAAGTTCACCTCATAGGATTTATCTCAAACTCAGAAAGCGACTGAACTTGAAAAACCCAACCCGAACATTGTTTACCAACTCATTGAGTAATTTTAAATCCTTTGTAACCATTAATAACGCGCCAGTACTTCATGTACCTAAATACTGGGACGACATATGTATGTTAGGAAATTTCAGATAAAATCTAGGCTAAACATGTTTCTAACAGCATCTGATGTCTTGGTACTTAGGTACAGAGGAATCTGTGAATTTGAGATCAATCGCGATAGGTTGTTGGATTGGTTGCTCGTCCTTGCGAGTAGATTCGAGCAAACTAAGGTCAGCCAATCTATAGGTACATATAATAGTGTGATTATTATTATAGTTTTATTTTTAAGTTGATTGTAATTATTGTGAACATAATTTAAAGACTGCCCAATAAAAGTAATCTATATCCATACTACATAATCCATACTTAATATTATAAATTCAAAAGTAACTCTGTCTGTCTGTCCGTCTGTCTGTCTGTCTGTCTGTATGTTACCTTTTCACGCCTAAACCACTGAACGGATTTCGATAAAATTTGGCAGAGGCAAAGATTGCATCCCGGGGAAGGAAAATATAGTTTTTATCCCGATATTCCCACGGTGAAACCGCGGGGCGCTTCTAGCAATAGTATCAATTCAAAAGTGTGTCTGTCTGTCTGTCTGTTACCTCTTCACGCTTAAACCGCTGAACCGATTTAGATGTAGTTTGAGTCCTGGGAAAGGACAAAGGATAGTTAATATCCCGATGTTTCCACATTGCAAGATCGACACTTATGCGGGTGAAACCGCGGGGCGCTGCTAGTTTTTAATAAATTACTTTTACGAGTATGTTATACATAGTTCACAACAACTATCTAAAATAATTAACGTCAATCGCATTTTGTTTTAAATGACATTCGGTTACTAAACAAAGTACTCGAATTTATTTCCAATTCCAAAAGTATGAGAAGAATGGTATCATCCCCATAACATGTCATTGAATTCGGATAATACCACCCCAAAGGCTTTGTGGTTTTCTCTACTAAGGCTACATAAGCTGCACGTAGTCTCCCGAATGAGCTGCTACGTCACGAAAGGTACGATATTTCAGGCTCGGAGCGTGGAGCGTAGAGCCTCTACGAGTGCTACGAAAACGCCTACAGCGTTCTATGCTACGCTTTCGTCGTAGTGTGTCATAGTTACTAATTGCTCGTAGCATTATTGTGGTGTAGGTTTCGGCTTCAGTAAAACTTATTTAAATTTTTGTTAAAATGTTAATTAATAATGTTTTGTAAATCGGTGATTTACTCAGTTTTTTTAATGTGCTACGAGAATTATGTTTTTTTTTATTGTGTGTAATATTTAATTACACTACAAAAACATAACTGTTAAATAAATAATATTCTCTTAGTTTACGAACAGGTAATACAAACAACGCAAACTAATTTACTCACAACTTGCGCAAGTTCGGACCTTGTTCAAAACTTTCAGCTGAAAATACGGGGCCGAACGCGGCGTCGGCGTTTCAGGGGTTATTTCTACCAGGAGAGCAGGAACAGGAGGAGAAGATTATCAGGCTGCGTTCCATTACGTCTATAAAAAATTTATAAAGAACATAGTTGCTACCAAAACAAACCTATTACAATTGTGTACACTCAATACTTTTGTAATTTATAGTGATGGTTATATTCAACCAAGCAGTATTTGGAATAATTTACGCTGAAAATATGTTGATTAGGTACTTTATACCGTGTTTATTTCTGTGGTAACCTAGGTACCATACATATATCACGTACAGAATTAAACAGTAACAGAAGAACAAATAAGACGTAAAATCGTAAGTAAGTGTAGGTACACAACGGTGTTCCCAGTAATATATCTATGAGTGAAATATAGGTAGGTATGTAACTAAGAATTACAAAGAAAAAGAAAGAAAAGAAAAATGAGTTTATTGGCATAACAGCAAAAAAAAACACCTAAAAACTACAAACAACAGAAAACAAATTTTATAATGCCAAAATGGCCGAAATTATCTATAAGTAGTATAAGTTATACATATTTGGTGGCTGAAAGGACCAAAATCAAACAGTTTGGATTTTCTTCATAATCTTTAAGGAGTGTTCTAGTATTTCTGCCAATTAAAAAATACTAGTGCCTACGAATCAATTTACTGAACTTTGGTCCTTCGAGCTAAATATGAAAATAACTGCGCCGAATTCGCTTACTTTGCAGTGACTAAAAAATAAAACGTCGAAATAAAATTACAATCGCGTTTCACGGTGTTTTAAGAAGCTTATTTTTCGGACATCGCATTTTTATTAAAAGCAAAAAAAGCTGATAAAAATACTTAATCATTTAGATACAAGATTTCATATTCCGATTTTGCGAGCACGTGTAGTTTTTTAACATCATTATCATCATCATTTCAGCCGAAAGACGTCAACTGCTGGACATACATAGGCCTCCCCCAAACATAGGCCAGTTTTCAGTAGGTAATTATAAAAAAAAAATATTATTCAGATTTTTTAATAAAAATGTGATGTCCGAAAAATGGTCTTCTTAAAACACTGAGCATTGAATAAAGTTGCCTGCATCAGTCAAACGCTCAACATCGAACCTCCGAACCTTTTACCATAACAGGATTAGGTTACCGATGTATGTACTTTCTGTTAATATCCAGTAATTGAATAATTACAAAATAAGCCTTGTAATTTAAAAACGATTAAATTATAAGAAATACCTTTAAAATAATGAAGTACATAAATTCAATTATAACTCGTGAAAACTATAACTGTTTTCGTAGCGCTTCTATAAACTTTGCAAGTCGTAGCGTCGACATTTTCGTAGCGTATTGGCGTAGTCGCTAAAACTCGCCCCCTTACATTTTCCGTAGTGACGTAACCCCCTGACTACGAATATACCAGGGTACCATGACCGGTGAGGAGGGTTATACTCGTACAACTTATACAGTTTGTACGCTCCACAAGTTGACAACTAACGCGGGCGCCCCGCGCTTGCTAGTGTAACACAATAGGACAACATGATAGTGAGAAGGTGAAAATAGTTTCGCCTAACTATCGGGTGGGGGCGGGTGGATCGCGAGGGGTGATGACGTCATGCATGATAACCACTGGAGAGGGGTTCGCGAAGGGCAAGTGGCTGATGATTGATAATAAACGATAACAATGTTTAAATATGGGACTTTAATGGGGCTATGCAAATATATTATCAACAATAGCACCATGATTACTATAGAACTTTCAACAAATAACTTAAAACTCATTTAAGAAACCTATACAAAACTTAAGTAAACGGAGAAATTGTGAAACCGAACTTATTAACAAAGAACATTTGGCACAAATAAACTAATACTTCATAGTCCTCCAGAAGATGTACCTACTTAAATAAAATATTTTCATATTGTTGTGTGTTATTTATTAGTTCAAAAGTTTATTTGTGAGAGTGTACTTGTAATAAATATAAGTTTCTAAATAAGTTGCTAATCTATGTTAAAAGTCCTTAAAAGTTCAAACTCATTGAATTGACATAATCTTTACAGCAATGAAATAAATATTTATGTATGTAAATATTATTATTTTAGTTGCACTGAACTTCAGAGTGAACCTGAAAGTTTCAGGTACACTGTAATTCAATTGCACAATTGAATTACTTACAAAAAAATATCAATAATTTGTTGTCTGTACCTACTTTATACCCACCCGAGCTTATTCCAACTTACAAACGTATAAGCTGATCCAGTCTGCTGCACTATCACGCATTTGTGGCCAGCCAGACATACGCTGATCGATAAATGACGTCCGCGGCAACTGTATAGGGGTGGATTTATCTCCATTATTCTATAAAGCCCTGGTACAAAGGGTCACGAGTCGGCGCTGACGTCGGCCGAACGCGAGGGGTGACTTGCCGGGGGTGACACGGGTAAACGACTACATAATTGTGACGTCATGTTTAGCTGAGGAGTGCTAGGGTTGAATAAAATTACTCTAAGCCCTTGCATGCGTAACATGTGACTTTTATACTGAGTAAAATTGGCTGAAAATTAGTTAAAACTACGATTAAAATATGTTTAACAAGCAAAAGCTTTTATAGTTTTTTAAATACTTGCTGGTATCTATCTACTTACTGATTGGTAAAGCATTAATTTAATATGACATAATAATATATGTTATCTCGTTATTCTACGAACAGCGCTGTTCGTTACATAACTTTCAGAACGTAAGAACCTTGCAAATTGTCAATACGTGCCAAAACCGTGTATCTTTGGCATTTCGCGTGACCTTTACCCCAAGGATGACGCCGTTCGTTGGGGGTGCTCTGTCCGCGCCAGAGGTCGATTCTACCAGGAGAACAGAATACGGGAAGATGTTTCAATGAAATTCTCTACCCAGACAATTTGGATCTAATCTTTTGATTTAATAATAAAAATAAAAAGGCCAGTGATTTAGTGAAGCCAATCAAGTACCTATGATGGATGGATTGATTGCCAAGAGCGAAAATTATGATTAATTTGTTAATTCACACATTGATTCGCTATATCAATCGAAATTTCAGTTTTTTTTCTAAATCCAATCATATTAATCGTACAAAAACGTGTCTGTGGATTTAATGTGAAAATAAAACAAAAAACAAAAACTAACAAACGTACCTACATCTGATAGTCACGAGTGCAGCGCTATGGCAAAAAGAACAGTTATCAGTTTTCATCTATAATTCATCACTACTATCTATTTTTATCAACCCAGATTAGATTTTGTATACCAACGTATTTTTTCACTGCGCCAATGTACCAACTTCTATAGATCGATTAATTGATTGAAATTAAAAATACAATTTTAATTGACAATAAAATTGTGAAAATTTCGCACTTTCAAACTTGTTTATTTTTTCACTGCGCCAATGTACCAATTTCTATAGGTATTTTGTAAAAGTCAAAACAATTGAAATTAAAAATACAATTTTAGAACAATTCTTAACATATAAATTAAATTCAGCAGTGTTTATACAAATCCGTTCTTCATATAATTCATAAAGTCGTTTTCTACTTTTATGTATACCAATGGTGGCCCAGTCACTGAAGGAAGCAATACTATTAACCGATAATGTTTTTGAAATAAATGTGTTATCAAATTGTGTGCAATACATATTAAAAAAATCATTATATTGTTGATTAGGGTCATCATTAGTGAACAAAAGTGGTAATTTACCCATGAGTTTAGTTTTAAATGTTTCCAAGCGATTAGTTGTTTTTGGATTAACAGTGATATCTTTTTGTTTTTATCAGTCAACTTTTTTTTTCATCAGTCAACAGCGATGCGGAGGAATATTTCGACGCAATATTTTAGTTTTTTAATAGTTTTACTAATTTAAACAATCTAGTGAGTATTCTGTACTTAAGCTTTAAAGTTATTACGCACACAATAAAAAAAATTGGCAATGTAGTGGACAGATGAAAACTTTTGCCTGAATACCAAATAGCTTGTCCGTCTGTACGTACGTCCCTACTAACATAGTTATGAGCATTTAATTATACGAAAATGATTGCCAGATTTAGTTAAACCGATTGTACAAAAACAAAATAATGACGTAGGAATATAATAGAGTAATGCAAACAAAACACTACACCATATAACGACTTGCCTCTAATGTTTTTCATGCAGAAATGTTAAGGTAAGGTATAAAGAAAACGTCTCAAAACCTTGGTCAAATACTAGTGCAAAAACTAAAAATTACGAAATAAAAAGTAATTTAAAAAAATTAAACCGACTTCAAAAAGAAATTAACTCAAAATTATGAAATAACTTTAATTTCGGAAGTCGGTGTCTTGGGATCTGTACCTATTTTAGTTTTATGCCACCGACTTCCGAAATTAAAGTTATTTCATAATTTTGAGTTAATTTCTTTTTGAAGTCGGTTTAATTTTTTTAAATTACTTTTTATTTCGTAATTTTTAGTTTTTGCACTAGTATTTGACCAAGGTTTTGAGACGTTTTCCCTTTGACACTACACCCGTAGCTCTTATCAATAAGCCAGGCCGTCACACTTACACGTATTAGTCCATATCTTGAAAATTACTGAATCGATCTTGATGAAACTTGCACTGTTCCCTAAGTTGAAGAAAATGTAAGCCAATAAAAAAAAAATGGTCACGATCCGATTAATAGTTCCGGAGATATGCGTGGACAAACATACATACATACATACATACATACATGCATACATACATACATACATACATACATACATAGGTCTATGAAATTTTGTATATTTGTTTGGAAGCCTTAATAGATCATCATATGTGAATATAATGCAATTCCAATAATATTACATACATACGTATCGAATTGATAACCTCCTTTTTTTTGAAGTCGGTAAAAAAGGTATACGAGGTAGGTTCTTTCATTATTTTAAACCCTTTAACAACATAAGTTTAGTTGGAATAACACAAAGGCAATGCCTACGTGCATACGTTTAAGAACGTCTAGCCTATTGTTTAAAATAAACTAAAGTCGTAACACAATTAAGAGGGTATAATAATAAATTACTAAGTAACTCGGCCGATATTAGAATGGTCTATTTGTAAGGTAACTGTAGTAAGTTCTTAAAAATATAAACATCAATGAATAATAAAAGCCCCCATCGTTTCGAAATAAAACCACCACCTTCTAAAACCACTCGTCCTAATTTATTCCTGTATTCCAAGAATGTTTTCCACGTAAGAAAATCCGTGAAAATGCCAGGAAAATCTCTCCGCCCACCAGCTGTTCCAGAGGGCGGTGCTGAGTCGATGCCACGTGGCTACATTACTAGGGCTTCATAACTAGAAAGGGTATCACGGCCTCACGGGCTATTTTGGGGACTTTATAGCATTAACTGGGCTTCTAACACAACAAGGCAAATTTGATTAGAATATTTTAATTAAGATGTTCTTAAAATAGACGACCTTTAACCAAAATTTTATTGAAGCGAATGTTTCAGATAATTTAGACGTTATGCTTTTAATAATGTTGTATCGTGCCAAGAAAACTATTTGCCACTAGCTGTGTGACCGACGGACTATTGCGGAATGCAATAGGTAGGTACCTACTACTAACTAAACAAGTAGCTAAGCTATCAAACATAATTATATTGTTGCTAATAAAAACTATTTGTTTTATAATACGTAACTTTAATTTTCATTCGTCTATAAATCTCAAGTAGGTAACTAAAGTACATAGGTAAGGCAAACTATTGAAGGTAGTTAAAGTCGCTCCGCCCTAGCCCGCCCAATGTGGCCAGCGTAGGGCGGCGACAACTTTCCACGGGCGGCTACTATACCAGGCTGACAGAGGACAGAAGAATTTACGCTAAGGCAAGACATCTGTTTGAGAAATCCGAAAGAGACAGGATATCGAGAATTCACGCATGCGCAGTAGTCCAAATGTTCAGGTGCTTTTCATATCCTCAGACATCGTAGTCGGCTACGGACTGTGATCAGCTTACGGATAGCGCAAGGCATAGATGTTGACGTCATAATGAGGACTTTTTAAATGCTTTACATAATTACAACTACCTACTAAACAAAGTCTCACAATGAAGAGGAAAGACATTGTTTATAAAAGTAGTAGAAAAACTTTGCTTTTCGTGACTAATTTGCAACAATTTGTTTTTTTAACGTGGAATATAAGTGTCAACCTATAAAACCTGAAAACAGCCTGCAGGTGTGCTGTTGTAAAAGTGGCCAGACGTAGTGAAGGTTTGGGTTTGATTCCCATTGTTACTTAGGAAAACAGATATTATTAGTAAAGTTTTCTCCGTGAAGATAGAGATAATGTTGCAGCCTATAGTGAAATATATAGTGTCCCATGAAAATGTTCATTGAATGCTTTCGCTGGTCCCCTGAGATCTATAAAGACGAAAATGTAAAGTCGCACATTTCGGCCTGCTTGCACCACAAATTGCTAAATACGTTTACCACTAAACTTATACATACTGGTAACACGCCGCCCGTTTCACGCGGTGGCGTAGTCGATGGGCATCGATGTCTCATCGACGCGTAACACATGGATTCAGTACATGATTCTGAAACCCTGCGTTAAAATTATTCTACGGTTATTAATTAAAAAATTGCTGTTCCAAATATTTTGACCGCCTAGGTATTGCACTTTTCTATGAAACAGCAGATTTATTTTGCTAAGGTTTAAGTACGTGAAATCAAATTTATTATGATTTGTTTATCTTCAGGAACATGTCATACCAAACTACATGAAGATTTTCGTCTGAGAAAGAAAAATAAACTGGTCTTAGTTGCTTTCAAGCTCTTTAATTTTCGTACGGAACGACCTAACCGTATGAAAATGAGGTAGCGTGCTGAAGCAGGCTGTGGTGGGTACCTACTTTCATATTTTATTTTACGTAACGATTCGGGAGCAGCAGCGACATTTCACGATTTTAGGGAGCGGGGTATCGAGCATCGGGTGGCGGCGTCGTACGACGTCGTAGGTCGTGACGCGCCCGAGTGACGTCACTGGCGAGGGTGGAGGGTGCGACAGCCAGCAGGGCAAGGGTAGTCACCCCCCAGTGAAAGTCGGCCCGACGGCGTCAGTACAGCCTGGCTCGTCGACGGGCTCGTACACTTTGCTCCTCGATCCTCTGTTTACACCGATCGCTTAACCTCTAAGCTCAGGCATCGGGACCTGATATTTAATATAACCGCCAGAAATATTAATTTAGTAACTACAGTCAATGAGACATCAATGTTCTAATTCAGTAAGTACATTGAGTGAAAAGTTGTTAAAGTTTCGAGTGTAGCGGTTTCGCGATAGATTGTTTTGACAATAATCTGAAAACGAATTCGGCAATAGGATTTCGTTCTAGTAGAAGTAGATAATTAAACAATCGAAAAGCCAGAAGCTGAAATAGTGGACGGAGTTAGGTACGTTTTCCCAGATTTTGTAAAAACTCTTTGTTTCCTGTGTAGAAGTAACAAATAGCGCTTTTCGTGACAACGTAAAATCGCAAAATACTATAAATAAGCGCTGGTATAACCTACTTATAGTGGCCATGAAGCGGAATATTGTGGCTAACTAACTTTTCTCAAGCGCGACACGAAACAATACAACAGCCGTTGAAACTTTAATTACAAATTAAGCCGAAACCCTTCAGGTGCTAGTTTAAGTGATGAACTGATGACTGATGACCTACAAGAACGAATAATGAGGCCTTCGACTCCTGTTAACCCAAACTTTTTATTTACAATCTAATTTCAGCGCCGATGCACGAAAGCAGCTAAAAATAGTCGGGGTTTGCGCGCTCGTGTCTGCCCGCAGCCGGCCCGCGTTTCTCCCTACACTATTTCTGTCGTATAGAAAAGCAATAAGATATTCTACATGCTAAAGAATACCAGTGAACGGTTCCCTTGTAGATAATGAGAAAAGTGCGTAAAAAGAAGCCGGTTGTCGCGAGGCGACAGTGACTGATGGTGTTTTTATAGTGTTTACGAAATACTTAATTATTGTGCCTCAATTGCAACGCATTCGCTATAAGGTAACTAAAAACATAGATTACTAGATATAGTGTATTCCTATTCCCAAAATGTGTAGTTACGTGTAAAGCATTTATAAGTTTCCGAAAGCATTTCAGATTCATCTTTATTGCCTTCGTCATGCTATGTCGTATCTACTTAATTTTATTGCTGGAGATATTTTCATGTCTACTTAGCTTTTTGTCCTTGATGAGTCTCTATTACTTATTTGCTTTCAACGTAACTACAGCGATTAACTCAGAAATTAATGACATATCGACTTCGCTGCTGGTAGTTATTGAATCGTGATATTATCAATCCTCAGGCCAAAGCAGACGGATCTAATCGTACTGACGTAGATTAACGTAAACAAACAATAGCCTACTACCAAACAACCAACGTAGACAACGTGGTGGGTAGGTAGTGTAGGTACCTACTTCCAAACAGCTGGAAATCGACTTTATTATGAGTTTAAAGATAAAACTAAAACTGTTTACGATTATTTTTAGACTTGCATTATTTATTGTTCTGCCGTCACTGAAATGACAGAAACACAAGTCGGTATGGTACCTATAACCTACTACCTACTACATGTGCAGATTGCAGGTAACATACGAAAACCGCTTCGAGATCGACAGATTTGCCTTTTAAATTAAACAATTTACGTAACAACTATAATAACGTTTATTATTCCATTACTTAAACAAAGAAACTCAACAAAAAGTGTATAATATTTGTAACAAAATTTTATATTTAATTTAAAACAATAACAAAAACTTTGTGATTGAATTTGAGCTTGTATGGCATTTTGTGAAAGTCAGGAACTTGATTTTAGTTTACATTCCTTATTAATAATGTATAATTTGATTTTATCTTGTGAGCCTTTTTAAGGCACTATATTACTATGTTACATAATAAATTAATAGCTACTCTATAAGTACTAAAATAGTGATACATAACATAAGTACATATATTATGAACAAGGAAGACTAGGAAAATAATCAATGTTATACACAAAAATCATACACTCTACATCTTTTTGACTACACTTTTGTCTATTTCTATCACTATTTCTATATTGCACACACAACAAAACTTTTGGCATAAGTTTAAAGATATTAGGTACTCTTAGTATAAGGTTTGTGAAAGGTCTAGAAGATATGGTCTGTTTTATACAATCAACAAAAATGTCTATAAAGCTTAAAGTAAATTAGTGATAGATAAGTAAATAAAGTACATATCTTAATAAAATTGTTCAAAACAACATACCAACAGGTAAACATGAATAAAATAATTAACAATCATAAAAATTCAATAAAATTCATATACTTTTCATTAATATTTTTAGATTACTCTTAATTCTATTGTTCCGAGCACCAGTACAATTCTTATAAAAGAGACTAAAACTAAAGCTTCCACAGCGAGTCAACCTTTGAATGACAACTTTTCATGGTTACTTTTTAAAAATTGGGTTTAAATAAGCAGTTACTTTTGGCCAAATCTCATCAGAAGTGCGTCCCTCAAACTCTTTGAGTATACGTTTTTGTTTGTAGAACTCTATGACAGGTCTTGTGATGCTGTCATAGATCTCTAACCGCTTGCGCACCGCTTCAGGCTTGTCGTCAGGCCTTTGAACCAAAGCCTCACCAGTCACATCATCTTTACCTTCCACTTTAGGTGTGTTAAAACCAATATTGTATACCCTCCCCGAAGGCAAGTGGACCCAGCGGTTCTTCACTCTATCAATGATTACTTCAAATGGCACTACTAGGTTTACTACCACATCAACAGGCTGTACCTTCCACAAAGCATTAGCTTGACCCACTGTTCTAGGGAATCCGTCCAGCAACCAAGGCTGGTTGTCAACTTTTTTCAGTTCTGTGATCATAAATTTAATCATCACATCGTCTGGTACTAGTTTTCCTTCATTCAAATACTTTTTGACTTCTTTTCCTAGGTCAGTTTGTTTTTCAATGTGGTCCCTTAACTTGTCCCCACTAGAAACATGAGCTACATTGTACTTCTTGACTATCCGAGAAGATATAGTGCCCTTTCCTGACGCAGGAGCGCCAAGGATTAAACTTTTTAGTAATTTCTTTGCAGTCATACTGACCTTTGTACTTTGATATTGACTGCTACTACCGTGCGCTCCGTATCTCCACGATTTTATCGTATAACTACACGTACAGCCGTATTCGCAGTGTTTATCTCACTCGTTTGTTTATGCGGAATTTATTGATTAATACAATAACCGAGGATATCTGCATTTGATAGTAATTAAAAACTACTTCCAATAAATAGTATTTGTTTCGTAATATATTTCCTTACTTTCATGTATGAAACTAGGCTAAATAACAGTTTGTACTTATATATTAATCGTAGCATAAATAATTTTGTGCGTTGTTTCACTTTTTGAATAATCGGAAAATAAAATAAAAACACGGATAAATCGTATTAAAAACCCCGCACTGAACCAGTCCACTACGCGCAATCGTAATTTCAAATGTCAAACGTCAAACAGTAACGGGAGCGTTCGTGTTACCACAGCTGCTGCTAATGCTGCTATCGTGCGACATAAATGTGTCTAACGTTAAGCGGTTACGATATCGATTTTGTTGCCAACTGGATTAATTTACTGTTAACTTAATAACTGGGTCTAATAATAATGACAATTTCCATGAAGCAATTTACTTATTTGGGCAAAACACTATGACAAGAATTAACTTTAGCATGAACGCATTCATTACGGAGACCAAACTTTACCGAATACGAAGACCGCGAACTTTGAATTTCTGAAAAAATATGCTTTCGAACATTGGAAATAATGTTCTATCATAAATTCTTAAATAATATGAATATAATATTCCAGCATGGCGCTTGTAATGTTACCTTGTGATCTTCCCTGGTGGACGTCGGTGCAGCGTCACTTGAAGCATCTGCTGCTGGCGTCTTCGCCAGCAAAACTTACAGCCAGCATGTTGAAAATACATGACATGTGCAAGTGAGTTTATATTTTAACACAACACTACGTATTTTAATTAATGAACATGATTAACTATATGGGATTAATATTATTATGTAGTTCCAGCAATGTTAATTTTAATTTCACTAATTTTGGCCATTGAGTTGAGAACGATTTTTTTCTCGGGTGCCTTTTTTTACCCGATTGCAAAGGAGGGTTATGTTTTTTTAAGTTATCTTATTTTAAGCAAAAGTGCTTAGACCAACAGCCTGGTTTTAAAAGTACTTATATAAGTAATTGTAGCGGTATCCTTTTATCTTAACAGCATAGGTATAGATCCGGACGACGATATCAAAGACCCGGAGTTGATGAAAGGGCTGGAGGCATTTCTCGAAGAGGAGATGACGGAAGACGAGCGAAGGCACTTCCTCGACAATACTATCAGGATCATGGTGAATAAGGCGCTGCACCTCAGGCGTTGGAAGCCACCCAAGGGACTCATGTTCAGCTTACAGCAGCAAAGTACGTAACGCTTCTTTCTCCTGGGCTGGGTTTTGAAGGTTATGCCTTATGTAGACTCGCGCGGTTATCCTAGACGACTTAAAAAAATGTGCTAAGTAGGTTTTGTTTAGTTCCTTCTACGTAGAATTTTCTGAACATCGTCATCAGTTTATGATGATCGGACGATTAATAAAGAGTTAAATGACGATGGATGATGGATTTACAAGCATTAGCGACAAAATATAGGTACCTAAGTAGGTAACTATCTGGTGTCGATCGATGACATCTGCTGATTCTCATGATTTATTGCTAGGTAGTATTTTAGGTTTAATACGGGAAGCGATCACAGGCTTGTCCGAGGCACTTTAAATATTAATTTTAGAGCTGAGAGACTCCGCATGATGAGGCCTACACTCCGACCTACGCAGCTCCAAGCCGCTCTAGGATCCGAAAAGTTCCAACTGGAACTTCAAAATCGATTCACCCTGTTGGAAACCATAGGTAATATTGACGAGAAAGCTGACGAAGTGGTCAAAGCACTACGCGACGTGTCCCGCAGACTTTTTCCGCCGCGGCGAAAAAGTAAGGTGTCCAAACTTTCCTCGGAAACTCTCGGGCTTATGAGGGAAAGGCGAGAGTTGCCATCTATGCAGCCGTCTTCGTCAGATAAGAGGACCTTAAACCTAAAAATTAGGAATCTGACGCGACGCGACCTTCGGTGCTCCAACACCCGCGACATTAAGGACGCGATTGAGCAAAACCGAGGGTCGAAAGTGTTCGCTCAGCAATTAGGGAGGTCTCATCTGACGAAACTAAGAACTGCGGATGGCAGAATCGTGACTTCGAAGTCCGAGATTCTTGAGGAAGTCGAGGATTTTTATGGGCACCTATACTCAACACGGGCGACGAAACCAGCGGGGCCTAGTGCAGATGACCATCGAGCCGAATTAACACGCCACTACACGGAGGACATCCCGGATATCGACCAATGCGAGATTAGGGCGGCTCTCGAGCAGCTAAAGAACAACAAGGCACCTGGGGATGACGGAATAACGACAGAGCTCCTTAAAGCGGGAGGGGCTCCAGTCCTGAAAGAGCTAGCGAGTCTATTTAATTCCGTTATCCAAGAGGGTACAACGCCCGAGGCGTGGAGCAGAGGTGCGGTGGTTCTGTTCTTCAAAAAAGGTGATAAATCTTTGCTGAAGAACTATAGACCCATTTCACTTCTGAGCCACGTATACAAGCTGTTCTCGAGGGTCGTCACGAACCGTCTCGCTAGGAGACTTGACGAGTTCCAGCCGCCAGAACAAGCCGGTTTTCGAAAAGGCTTCAGTACCGTAGACCACATCCATACTGTTCGACAAATTGTACAGAAGACCGAGGAGTACAATCAGCCGCTGTGTATGGCATTTGTGGACTACGAGAAAGCCTTCGACTCCATCGAAATATGGGCAGTTCTGGCCTCTCTGCAACGATGTCGAATTGACTGGCGTTACATCGAAGTGTTGAGATGTTTGTATGACGCTGCAACGATGACTGTCCAGATCCAGGATCGGAAAACCAGCCCTATCCAACTGCTCAGGGGGGTGAGACAGGGGGATGTAATATCCCCTAAATTGTTTACCAACGCCTTGGAAGACGTCTTCAAGACGCTGAACTGGACTGGACAGGGTATCAATGTGAACGGCGAGTATATCTCACATCTTCGGTTTGCCGATGACATCGTCATAATGGCAGAGACGCTGGAACAGCTAGACCAAATGTTGCACAGCCTAAATGGAGCCTCCCGGCGGGTTGGCCTCGGCATGAATTTGGACAAGACAAAAGTCATGTACAATTCCCACGTCTTGCCGAGTCCAATCCATATCGAAGGGTCGCTTCTCGAAGTTGTGAAGGATTATGTCTACCTAGGCCAAGTCATCCAGCTCGGTAGACACAACTTTGAGAAAGAGGCCGACAGGAGGATCCAGTTGGGTTGGGCAGCATTTGGAAAACTTCGTCAAGTCCTCTCGTCGCCTATCCCGCAGTGTTTGAAGACTAAAGTCTTCAACCAGTGCGTCCTGCCCGTCATGACATACGGTGCTGAAACGTGGACACTGACAGTCGGGCTGGTCCACAAATTCAAGGTCGCTCAGCGCGCTATGGAGCGAGCTATGCTCGGAGTCTCTTTGAAGGATAAAATCAGGAATGAAATTATCCGGAAAAGAACCGGAGTTACCGACATAGCTTGCAGAGTAAGCAAACTGAAGTGGCAGTGGGCTGGCCATGTCTGTCGAAGGACCGATGGCCGGTGGAGCAGACGAGTCCTGGAGTGGAGACCGCGTATCGGCAAGCGTAGTGTGGGACGCCCCCCAGCTAGATGGACGGACGACCTAAAGAAGGTGGCAGGGGTAGACTGGATGCGGAAGGCGGAGGACAGGGTGCTGTGGCGCAGTCTGGGAGAGGCCTATGTCCAGCAGTGGACTGCGATAGGCTGAGTTGATAGTATTTTAGTGTAATTACTTTAGTTTGTTTGTGGGCCGCAAATCGCAAGTGCGGTTTTGAGGTCCTACGTTCGATTCTGTTGTTGGGATTTAGGATTACCTATTAGGCTTTTCTGAAAGGCACAGACATAGCTGTTATCAGCTGAAAAAAATTATGAACTGGTGAACAAGCACTTTCCATCAAGCAATATCGAATCGATGCCGGACTTTATTTAGCGAACTGTGCGTGTATTAAAAAATCTTTTACAAAAACCAGTCTGTTATCTGTATAAAACCTAACAATAAGTTTCGTACTATCTTAAAGCAAGTACCTAAGTACTAAAATCCTATCGTTCTAAGCCTTCCTTTAATTTAGTTCTTACGAATGTTCTTACGTGAAAGCTGCCTAGATTTCTGTTACATAATACCCGGCATTATTATCGGGTCCCGGGGAAGCTTGTACGCATTAGGTACGTCAGAAAAACGGAAGATACTTAATCCGGACAGGCAGAGAAAAATAAATGAAACTAGGCAGGGCACCTCGGTACAATGTTCAATTTGAATATAAAATGATACCTTAATTTTTGTATGAAAGTTGATAGTTTTGTTTCAATCTAGATTCAAATAGGGAGGCATATCTCTTTAGAAACCTACGCTATAAGTAAAATTTATAGGTAGCTTCGAGTTACGTAAATAAAAGGAAAAAAAGGGTAGTCTACTACATTAACTTGATAGGTACCTACGTAATCCCTAACTAGGTACTTATATGCCGCAGTGGCTGATATCCGAACTCAGGGCCGCGTAGGTTTGATTAGAGTTAAAATTAAAACCTCTTTCTTTTGTTTCAAGACTCTGAAATTGGTTTTTAATAAGTAATGGGGGAGAACTGTGCCGCTTGTGCTTTTCTCGTGTTGGCAAAACCTTTTCAGCTTACCTCCTACTCGATACCACCGCAAATTCGACTGACGTTAGTGATCTTAGCGATATAATGTCATCATACCATGACTAGGTAGGTACATGCAGCTGAGATGAGAATGAGAATGGATGTATAGGTACGCATACATCTATCCGATTCATCAATCCATCCAGCCATTCACCATTCTTTCTATGAAACTCCGTACTGAAACGGACACTTATACCTAAGCATCGTAACTGCATCGCCTTGGATCGGGATCCGCTAGTAAAAATGAGGTGCTGCGTGCAGCCGATCCGGTGCAGTGCTTAGTGCATGTGCGGAAGAAATAGACGTAGTTCGCCGAATGCTCCCACGACTGAGGAGGACGATAATGACGAGAAAGATGGGTAAGCTTATTTACAAAACTATTGTTGTTCATAGGTGACGTCACCGAACTAGAGTACAACTTCGTGTCGGCGCTGGTCGCGCATGCCTTCTTCTCCACCAACCCGAAGCGCACGCTCAAGACACACCCCACCTTGCAAGACTTCAACTTTACACATTTTTTTAAGAATTTACACAGGTATGTAACTAGGCGAATAAGACACGGAGCTTATAGTGGTTAGCAAGAAGTGATAGGGTGGCGGGTTCGAGTACCGCTCGTGTCAGTTGTAAATATTGTCAAGACGAATCATTTTATCCTGGAATGCCATAAAGAATTCAAGATCGTGGAAATAAATTAAACAAGAGGCCGAAAGTACTCGATTTTTGTATGTAGTTCGTCAAGTATCAGTAGATACTTGACGAAATACATAGCTATACACGTAAGTAGCTATACCTACTGTTAAATAGGTAGAAATTGTTAATAAAACAGTCGCTGACATAACAATCAAGAAAAGTAGTTCAAATTGATTTGTGGAATTGTTCGAATCACAGCCGAACGAAGTTTGATAACTTAATCGATTCTTGTTACAGAAAATCGCAAAGGAACAAATTAAAAAGCTTGCTGCACTACTTCGAATGGTTAGATAAGAGTAGCAACGAGGGATCCATTAAATTAAGCAGACAGGTAAACTTCACCGACAAACCGACTAGTCGGCTTATGACCGAACAACACGCACGGTAGGTACACACGAATGCCTAGATGCATAGTAATGATGTCCATTCATAAAACGGTAGCACGGTTTCACGACACCTGTGAATAGGTGCTGCCTATTACCTAGCTGATTGTTGATAGTGTAATAAAGGCTCCCGCAGACAGGCGCGAAGCGACACTGTAAAACAATTTCTATGAAAACTTCGTGGAATTTGTTCTACCAGAATCGTGTCGCGCCTGTCTCCGGGAGCCCTAACACACACATCAAAATTATAGGTATTTTATTTGTTAGCTTAGTTGTTCATTTTATTGTGCATGCTGTGGTCTCCTGTAATTAAAGGAGTACCTACCAAATACTGATAGGTATGTAATCTTTAGTGTATATCTTTTTTGGAGATCCTAAAATAAATAAATTTGTTACACGTCATAGCCTAATACACATTTACACACTCATAGAGACTACCTATGACTTGCCACAACTGCTAGTGATTTTCGATGAGACTGATCTTGAACAGCTGTTTTAGATTATGAAGGTAGTTAGAAGTCTACCTTTATAATCCCCCAATAGCGACAGTCCATGCACGGGGCAACACGTACGGAGTTATAGATAATGGGTCAAAGGTTCTGGACTGCAAAAATAGGATCGGGAAGAAAAAACGGCATGAACCTTAGAAAAGACAAAGCATTTTTTGACATCACATTCACTGCACATCCTGCACCCCAATTACGTAACACACTAACAATCACAATATGAATCATTTTGAAAGATATTGCTAGTCCATTGCTTCAAATGTCCGAAAAATTTGTCTGCTCAACAACGTACCTACTTAAATAACGCAATGAATGTTGTTGAACTGTCAAAATGAAATCTATTCCTATTGTTGGTGTGTTACTCAATTACCCCGCAGGGCTTTTCCTAATTCGATGTTACATTTTAGGTGATGACCTCAAAACAGTGGTTGACAATAGAGGACTGGCTAGAATGCACACTTCCTCTGTGCAAGCTGCTAGTGCGGCACGAAGGGCGCCCGGAGAGGTGCGAAAATGACGAAGCCATCCGAGTGTGCTTCGCGTCCAGTCGGGTCGGCGGGGATACGCTCATCGATGGAGAATCGCAGGTGAATAATGGCTTATGGATAACAACTAAACTGGTCACATAATGTCTTGAGAAACCACAAGTAGGTACCACAAGTTGTGGTACCTACTTGTGGTTTCTGGTACATTATGTGACCAGTTTAGTACCACGTGTGTTGGAACTATGGTATTGACATATTAATCTAACTCATGATCCTTGCTTCCATACTAAAGAGACGTCTATTCTTATGGTGGAATATGGCTTCTCTACGCTAGACGCTTAGAGCAGTGGTGGCCCAGTGGTAACGGCCGTGACTTACGAGTTGTAGGTCGTAGGTTCGAACCTAGACAGGCGCTTTACTTTGTGTAAATTATTTCATCACCACTGCTCTCAAACCGGTGAAGGAAAACATCGTGAGGAAACCGGCATGTCCTAGAACCAAAAATTCGAAGACATGTGTCATCTGCCAACCCGCACTGGGCCCGCGTGGTGGATTACGGCCCACTCCCTCTCACCGAGAGGAGGCCTGTGTCCCAGCAGTGGGAACATTATAGGCTTATTATGTACGCTAGATGCAATGCCCTGACAGGGTTCATGTCCAAGAACTGATAGTTAAGTAGGTAGGTATTGTAAAATGTATGATGTGCATGAGAGCAAACAAATAAATAAGTAGGTAATTAAAAATGTTGTAGCCTTCTTACGCGTCATGAATTAGGTATCTTTTCACATTCTTGATTTTAGAGACAGAAAAGAGTTCGATCAAAATTTTGGAATTCAGACACTCCTGCAACATTACCTCGCTATGTGCTTATACGCATGAGCGACACGCGTCGACAGTTGATACAGCATTATATTGTAGTCTTTGGACAGTTGGCACTGTCGTCGACGTGTTACTCGTGTGTATTCACACTATAAGAAACTCTCAAAGTATGAACAGTCTATTTGACCAAAATATCGTTTCACAGGAGTCCCTATCCATGTTCATGATGCCAGAACTTCTGCCAGCGATGTTGTCGGTAGAAGCGTTAGAAGATAACGAGGTGCTCAAGGTGGAAGGCGTCAGGCTGTTCAGCAGGATCTGCGATAAGAGACAGAAGAACAAAGTGGAACTACTTGATGAACCTAAGACGGTAAGAATTTGTGTGTAGTTTTTGAGGTTATGGAGATGCGACCCGCATGGTCGATCGTCCATTGAAGTTCTGTGATTTTCAATAATCACAATAAATTGTCGACTTTTCGCAGGGAGTAAAATTTTTACACTATTTTGGGTTAAGTACACTAAATGTTTTTTTTTACTCACCAAAACTAGTCAGTATATAATCGCTTCGTAAACGCTCTTCTAGCAAAAAAAGTCAGTGAGGATGTTTCCCTTCATGTAAGTAGGTACCTAAGGTAGTCGTTGGTACCTACATCCAACCGGTGACTGTCCTTAGATATTGTTTTTCATTCAGTATCGTTAAAATAGACCTTTTCTACAGGTAACCGTATGCCTAATGGACGCGGAAGACTACAGCAAGCTGCCTCTAAGCCAGTGGGAAGAAGATAACGTGCTGCGAGAACTCAACAAGTGCTTGCTCGCCTTCCAGCAGACGCCCATGAAGAGCAGAGAAGGCACGCGGCATGAGAGGAGACTCTCGCCAATAGGTATGAGGTTTATGCAAATACTATGTAACCACTTGCATACAGTGCCCCGACGCTCGAAACTATTAGTACTTTGTCGCCTATGTATGGGCTACGGTACTAATAACCATTTTAGTTGTGTCCAAGTGTTAGATCTGTCTGCACGCTAAATTATACTAAGTATATAACTATTTATGCAATTATAACGTATCAAAATGCCTTCATGCGCGGTGAAGTGGTGTGGGAAACATTCCAAGACATCTAACTAGTTACAAAAAGGATGGCATAACATTTCATCGGTAAGTAAACAGTACGAAAAATTATTTTTGATTTAATCAGACTGAGCCACCGCGCAGGGGTCTATTTAAAATGGTGGCTAGGTAAACGAGCACACTTTTGAATCGCGCGTTGATGTCTTTTGGAAATGTCTCGTTCTTGTATTAGATAATTCTAATGCATCTATCCCTTTCTTTCCCTTTGTATGAGAACTAACCCTTTTCCACCCAAGGAACATCGTAAGTGACGAATATAACTTCACTAGGTATATACCCAAAAAAAGGGAAATTATTCGATCTGTGAAGGTGCCATTCGCCACAGATAACTTGACCTCCATGACAAGATATTATGAGTGGAGTTGCTACATTAGCTAAACACTTGAAAAGCCTTGACATTATTGTATTTGTATCAATGAAATCGATATTTTGGCTGAAATGTGGCTGCCTATCCAAACCAAAAATTCTGTTAATAGTTCTTCCTTCACGATTACTTTCAGGAGAGTCCTTCAGCCACACGCCGCCTGAAGTGGAAGCAACAGTCGTGATAAAGCAAGCGTCCTCGTGCAGTACGCTGAACAGCTACAATAGTCGCAGTCCCTCGCCGCAGAACTACTGCGCAGCCACGCTCAATCTTAACGATCCTAGTAAGTATCTTCCACCTTTTAAAACTAGACCATTGACTAAAATGAACTGTCTTTATGTAGTAGGTAAGCAAACAGGGTCAACAGCTCATACAAAAGTTGTCACTGTCACCTAGTGTCTGAACAGCCTAGGATTTCCTGATCCACTGCTAACTTTGGTGACCAACTTCAAAATTCTCAATGCCTGTAACTTACGTAGTAACTATTTAGTAATCTGTGCTGTAACCTCATCAGCACGTATATAACTTCTATACTGAAGTACAACAATGCTTGCCGGCAGACATATATGATGATAGTACCCTCCAAACAAGTAATTGTAATTTCATAAAAATCCTCGATCTAATCCACTCTTCATTTGTTTCCAGGTGCAGAGTTCACAAAGAAGAAATGCTGGCTGTCTGCGGACGGGGGCACGTTGAACAACCGTCGAGGAAGGTTCATAGTGCTGGGTTCTTCTGGGGAATGCTTGCCGGTGACGCGGTCTACTGGGGGGAACCAGGACGAGCAGGAAGATAGTCTGTACTCCAGCTGTAACTCCAGTGATGACGAGTACCACAGCGCTAATGATAGCTTTGATTACGGTAATTCGAAAGTCAAAGTCAAATTATTTACTTATTTCAAATAGGTAGGCACTCAAAAGGCACTCTTGAACGTCAAAATTTACAAAAATTAGAATTGATACTATTCGCCCCTCGTCTTGCTTGAATCATGCCTATTACATTTATGAGCTTATAGTTTATGCCTCGCTGACCGTGAGGTCCAGGCTTCGATCCGGGGGTCGGGTAAAGATTGTTTTAGGCTTTTCCTATTAGGAAATTCTCATTCTCAGTAGCAGGTAGCAGGCTGGAGCCTGTATTTGTCACCGATTAATGGCAATAGATTCACCCCCAATTTTAATAGCATTTTTGAATGTGGGTGTATATAAAAAAATACACCGTGGCCAACTCCTTCAAGGAACGAAGGCGCGATATTTTGTTTTTGTGACGAAGAAAACAAGAACCAATTCGAAATCCTAAACACCAATTCTTTCAACCTTTCCAGGTAGCGAAGACGAAGGTCGCGGCGAGAGCGCTCGTCCCAATTCATTCCAGTACCTCAAGGAGTTATCAACGGAAGAGAGGCGGCTCAGCTTCGCGGACCGACTGCGAGAGGCGTTGAGGAGAGAGGCCGAACATTCTACAACGACCAGCACCGGGGACTGTTCTACGGACAGCTCCAGCTACGCTGTGGGCATCAGCATATCTGGGGCGGAGGTTCAGGATAACGATATCAGGTACAGCAATTACTCATCATCAGTGAATATACTGCATTAAGGTGAATGCGCAATACTTGTAAACCCCGAAATTCAAGTTTTCTTACGTTTTTTGCAATTTACAGACCAGTGTCAGGTTGTATCTTGATCAAAATATGATTCGCGTCTATAATCGATATGTATTTACAGAATATCTCTCTAAGTTAGATTTGTACCATGAGCACTTTTCCATAAGAGATTTGTTCGTAAGGTACAAATCTAACTTAGAAAGATGATTAATGATTCTAATGATTATAATTTAATTCTTTAAATACGTATCTGTTTTAGTCGCGAATCATATTTTGATCAAGATACAACCTGACACTGACCTGCAAATTCCAAAAAAACGCAAGAAAATTTGTATTTCGTGGTCTACCACTGCGCGCATTCACCTTGAGTAACCCTGACGCGCCGGCCTAAAATTAATTTTCCGCGAAGTTTATGCCAAGCATTTGATAATCTTTGCATGCCTGTTAAGTAGTGGAAATTCCGTTAGACTTGCGAGGTAATTGCGTTACACACTAACCTAACAGTAGCAATCGCTTTCATTTTGACAGTTCAACAACATCCATTGCGTTATTTACGTTATTGAGCACACACATCTTTCGAACATATGAAGCAATGGATAAGCAATATCCTTCACAATGATTCGGATTCTGATTGATAGTGTACCGCAACTAGGGTGCTGTCTAGCTTCCATCAATCTACGAAGTATTTATTTGCCTTCATACAAAATTAATTTCTTTGGACATAGTCGAAAACAAAGGCGAATACTCTCAGAAACCTACACCTGTCTTCAGAATACTAACTGACTCACATCACTTGGCAGGGTAAAACGTGGCGGTTCAGTAGGCTTCGTGTTAACGGAAAAGGAGACGGTTAGCAACGGCGAGCCTTCACCGAGACACCGACCGCTCGGCAGGAAGGAGACCGGCAACAGCTCCAAGTACAGCTTCAGCACCGAATATACGTGAGTTTACTTTAACCACACTCACTCTCTTCACTCACATACATTCACCGCCACTTCAGTCTAACCCTTCGGGCAATAATACAGGCGTGATGTAATGTGTGTGTGTGTGTGAGGGTGTGTGTGTGTTTTAATCCTACTAATCACACTAATATTATAAAAGAGAAAGTTTGTCAGTGTGGGGGTGTGTTTATATGTTTGTTACTTCTCTACGCTCAAACGGCTGGACTAATTTTGCTAAAATTTTGTATGGAGGTAGCTGACACCCTGGATTAACATATAGGATAGGCTACTTTTTATCCCGATATTCACACGGGATTGAAACTTATGCGGGTGAAACCGCGGGGCGCAGCTAGTAATTTAAAAACTCGAAAGTTTGTGAGGATGGATGGATGTTTGTTCTTTCACGGAAAACTACTGAATGGTTTTGGATGAAATTTGGCACACAGATAGTTTATAACTTAAAGGATACTTTTTATCCCGGTAGGTATTCCTTCGGAATCGATGCTTATGCGGGTGAAACTGTGGGGCGCTGCTAGTATCAACTATTATCTGACCAAAATCTAATGTCTTTTAAGGGGCCACGTTCATTTTAAATGTTTACCAGTGTCTTCGATCGATATCAACTTGGAAGTTCATTTCAATAATTTCCAAAAGCCTCAATATCCATCCAAGTCCATAGACTGGGTGTGTGCCTGACCTATGTAAGAAACCACGAAGTATTTACTCCGTGTAAGATACCATAGGTAACTCCTGCTGGACTAAGTGATTATTAAATATTATATAGGTACCTACCACCAGGATTATTATCTACTTTTTTGTATATTTTAGTTCGGAGCTAGAGGAAGTGTACGAGCAGTTCAACCAGTGGCTCAACGACCCCATCGTCGACTCAGAGTCAGGCGAACACAAAAATCGAGAGTTAGACTCACGAGACTTGGCTGTGATAAGGTAAAGTACCTTTTTTTCAACAGGGCTAACTCAGATTGAGGTTAGAGTAAGTTTTCTGGGGTCGCATTGCCACATATTATGTAACTAAAATGAGCAAGCCTCTATCTGAGTAGCAATCACAGAACATTATACCTACCCTAAAGGGTAATTTTAAGAACATTCATCTGTCTCAATTTGTCAAAAATATCTCCAATTTCCCTACATTTTTGACAAGTTTTTGACATTGATTATTGATTGTCATGAGATGAGATTGCGATATTTTGAACACGGAATTGGCCAACTGTTGTTGCCGTTTGAGGTGACAGTTAAAGGGGTAGTATCACAGAGTACTTTTTATATCTATGGTAGTATTGTCAAACTAGTTTTTTATGTCCTCTGCGCTAATAATATATAAGTCAATGGTCCTCTGCATTTTCATCATTTTGTGTGTAGGTAGGTATTCGCCACGGTTCCGAAGCGATTTTATCTGGAATTATTTCTTAATATTATTTAAACACAATTCTTATCAATTTTTTGGGACTGTAACTTAAAAATCGGATGCGATGACGACAGTCGACATCCTCTAATCAAGGGGTTAGGTTGTAGAAGAATCCTCTACCCTGTAGCGCTGCCGATTGGTGAAGGACAAGTAGGATCTGCTGCGGCAGGCAGGCAGGACTGAATTGGGAAGACACTTCAGTGTTGCCACAGCAAGCCCTTGATGAACGGTACTTCTCCAGGTAGAAAGATGCCACACTTTTAGAATGACCAACTATTTTGCCAGATTTGAAATTATTTGGACTGATATCCCTGGAGTATTCGTACCAAAGACTACAATATAATTGATTCGTACCTATCCCGCGTCACATACAATACCTACTACGGATTTATTTATGAAATGGCTTAATGTAATGTTCTGTTTCGTTCACTTCGACTTTGTGATTGTTCTTCTCTTTGTGTCTGGGAAATGGCTTCCTTTTCGATCTTGGACAAAATACGGCGCAGTGACCGAATGTCCGTCTTCGATACCTCTACCAATAAGGTTTTATGTTTGTTCCTGTATGCAAGTGGCTTAACACCACGTGTTGTGCCACTTTTGTCTCAGCGACAGGTCCCAGCTATGAGGAAGTGGCGAAGGGCGCGCGTTTTGAGGTTGTCTTTTGTAATTTTTGACGTTCTTAGGTTACCGTAGGATATTCACGATCGACGTAAACCCATTAGTGAATCACTGCAATGTAATGTGAGTATAATGTAGGTATGGTATAGGTTACAAACTCATGACAATCATTCTAATTTAAATATGCTATAATACAATGCGATAAGAGTTACATTGCAATATTTTTACGTCTTTCAAGTATAACCGTGAACTGATTCTCAGCCAAATTTGAACTTTTTTTTTAATTTTAATTCTTACATGGTAATCGTAGATCTCGGCCCTTTGCGTGACATATTGACTTGCCCAGGTTCGCGGGCTCGCTACTGAAGCGCACGCTGTCGGAGTCGCTGGCGGGGGGCGCGGGCTCGGGCTCGGACGCGGCCGAGCTGTACGGCCGCGAGCCGCGCCCGCTGCCGCCGCGCCCGCTGGCGCTCGCGGCGCGCTCACTGTCCCTCGAGCTAGCGCGGCACAAGCACAGGCTGGCCGCGCATCTCGTACGTATTGCGCAATCATCCACACAGCGCTACAAGGTTATTTTGGCGTGTGACCAAAATTGGAACTAACGCCGCCATCTTGTTTTTTTAAATACAATTATCAACGCCATTCAAGCGCCAAAAGATCCTTGTAGTAGTGTAGGTACATTGTCCTACTGGCTCTCGGTTTCTGAAAGCTTTTTGATTGGATGTTTTTAGTGCTGTCAACCAAAAATTATGGTTAAACATTCGCTATACTGAGCGAATATTTAACCACAGGTTTACTGATCTGGGGGTCTACTCTCTAAGCACGAAAGCCGTCGTTACGGCCGAAGGTTCATTCCGAAGTATCGAACTACTTTTGTACGGTACCGTATCATTGTTGACGGACTTAGAGAGTAGCCTCCAGAGGTGTTTAGGCTTTCAGAAATCGGGGGCAACCGCGCGCTCCGCCGCGTCCTCAAGGCTTTCGTTGGATCCAGCAAGCCATAGAAACCGCGCGAACGCGGTGGAGCGACAATAAAAATATTATTAAGTATATAATGAAATGTACTTTTTTCTGTGTTAGCCTATTTACATCGAGTCGTGTGTATATATTATAACTCTGAAATGTGCTTAATAATTTAGGACTAAAAGAAGATGGGTAGCACAGAGTTTTCTAACGCGTTCTCTAGTTTTTGGTTTATCGCAGTCCTTACGAACATGACTACCAATATTAACTCAATAACAAATCCAGTTTGACATGAAGCTAGATACAAAATTCAGCTTACTGATTATGTCACCTATAAAAGATACCTAGATAGCGCACCTACTTAATTATTAATGACCGAAAACTCATAGCGCGCACTGCAATGCAAGACACAGAGCATGTAACTGCAAGAGTGCGAAGCAACTCTTGATCGACTAACATAAATAATAATTTATCAAAAAAAAAAACTAATCGAATTAAACAAATCGCCAACAAACAAAGTACTAAGAAATTCAAGTAAGGTTTACTGTGGCAATAACGATACTGGGTATACTCCGTTGAATGATAATTTCTACTAAACGCAGGGGCATTTTTATAAAGGAAAAAGCGAAAGGGATGGCGCGGCGGGCGATAAAATGGCGTCTAATCAATATGTTGCCAACATAAAAATGCCGCTGCATTTGGTAAAATTATCATCCAACGGAATAAACCCACTATTGTAAGTGCCCCAGCAAACAAAATAAACCAACCGGTAACCTAAACTGCTATATGTTTTGACAGAAACGTAAAGTAAAAGAATCTATACCGGAGGAGATTATAGCGGGTACGCGACACGAGACAACCGCCGACACGAGACACGGCGACCAAAGCAAAAGTATGGACACGTCGACTGAGACCGACACAGTAGTGTCCAACCAATCCAATTCCGGTCTAAGGAAGAAAAAGTTGAACTGGGTGATAAACATGATCGTACAGACTATCGAGGAGACCGTGGAATGCGAACCGGTCACTGTAAAGCTAAAGAAACCGAAGGTCAGACCGCAGGCGTGGACCCAGCTGTCGCTAACTTTTTAAACAGTATACTAACTTAACATCACTGATTATAATAGTCTTTGCTTTCTGTCGAAACATATACTTCTGTTGCATGTAATAATAACCGAAGCTAAGAAGAGTGGGAATTTATTTTTGCGTCCATTTAACGGTCTACCTTGAAAAACATGGACGTAAAGCTACGGTTTCCTATAAGAGCGGTGGCCGCACTTAACGGCCATATTGACTGACAGCTGTCATAAAAATGATGACAGCGACAAAGATTTAAATCGTTAGATTTGCCCTACCGCGTCAAAAGATAGTCGCGTTTTAGTTTCGTTTTGACACTTCTGACACACAATGACGCAGTGGCTTGACTTGAGTCATGGAAACGCTATTTAATAATGTGTCCGCTCACTCTTCTCAGTATGGACACTTTTTCGCGTGAGTAAGTACGGTGAGAGCAAATCTAGCGATTAAAATCTCTGGGCTTTGATTTTATGTCAAATACAGGTGTAAATGGCAGATTTTTATGACGGCCGCTATCCCGGCGGTACCGCTTTCCTAGGAAACTAAAGCTTAAAACGCATGGACGCAGCCTAGGTGCTCGTTGCACTGTTTCAGACGCACTCTCCTGTCCATCTATGCGTTAAACGTTGTTAAAAATCTCATCTGTAAACGCTAATTTTTGATGTTCACTTATTTCCATTGTGTTCAATGTCCGTCCAAATTGACAAGCTAAATAAGGCGAGCTAAAATAACGATTTGGTAGATAATACTCTCCAATTTGACACTGTACGGTACTGCTAATCGCTAGTAATTACTTGGTAGGTGTGTATTTTTTAGTGTGACTTATATTTTTTCGTCGTTCGTTGTTCTGCGGCGCTGAAGACCTGATATTAACGTTAATAATATTAAACTTTCATACATGCACTGACTCAAGTCTCTGATCTCCTGCAGTCAAATCTCTTATTAAAACATTTTCCTCTGATTTAGCATCACTATCAAAATCATAGTGAACTTTATTCTCGTTACAATAAGGTTGCTATTGGGTTGCCGCCATTCACAAGTCTGTCAAAATCACAATCATGTAAGAGAATGATATAATGATTCGAAATAAGCATCACCTTTGTACAGACGCCAGCACATCAAGTTACTACAATCTGTCAGATTTCTTTAATAGATTTTCGACTTTATTCCTTAAATATAAGGTTCAAGGTTGATTGGGAAAATCTGACAGTTTCGGGTAGGTTGACCTGCTGGCGTCCGTACCTATTTTTCTGTTCTGTTTTTTTTCTTGTCTGATTATGTGTGTACATAAATGGTAAAATAATAATAATAATGATCTTTATTTTCGTTTTAATAAGGTTGCTATTCAGTTGCTGCTGTCAGAGATAAAATGACTGTAACAGTGTTGTGGTAGTCCGACATAACAGGAGCCAATCAAATCAAATATGAGATTTGACCCCAGATTAATAAGATTTCAGAAAACTGATCAAAGACGAGCACAGAGCAGAGGATTTTTTATTTCATTGAATAATACGTTGTATTAAGAGTGCCATAAAGTGCAAAGTACAAGCATCAAACGTCTCCTCAAGCTCGATGTTGTGGGCTCGTTTGCATTTTAAGACACTGATATTAAGGTTCAATATTCAAAGTAAAGTAAAGACGGCATGGTTGGCGCAGTGGTTAAGCGATTGACTGCTGCGCTGCATGTCGCGGGTTCGATTCCCGCACGGAACAAATATTTGTATGACCTACAAGTAGTTGTTCCGGGTCTGGCTGTTTGTGTATGTGACTTTAAATGTTTGTAAACGCACCCACGATACAGGAGAAATTCCTAGTGTGGGGCAACGTTTTTTTTTTTAAATCAAAAATCAATCAAAATCAAATCAAAGTCATAAATGATCCTCTGCTCTGCCTTATGTAAAAATAAGAATCGCTACACGGTCCGCAGCTGTCGCAGTTGGCGCACAAGATCGTGTCGGGCGGGACCTGCCGTCCCGTGGCGACCGGAAACTGGGGCTGCGGCAAGAGGCTGCGGGGACACCCGCAACTCAAGCTTCTGCTGCAGTGGCTGGCAGCTAGCGTGGCCGGAGTACCCGCGCTCATTTACTATACGTTCGGGAACGAGAAATTGTTTAAGGTACGTATAGAATATACTTGCAAGCAATAAAAGGCATCGAATTACAATACATAATTAGTTTCAGGAAAAGCCAGCCACATTTTGAGCACGAAAAATAATAATTTTAAGACAAATCAGTGATTCAGGCTCAAAACTGTTACGAGAGTAACAAATACTATCTACTTATGGCCTACCATTATTTTTTAGAAAGAAATACTACTCGCTTACTGATAATAAAATTATTTCAGTTCTAAAGTTATTAAAATGGTAATTTCCCTCCACAGTTGGACACGCTCGTCCGAGTACTGGTAGACAGAAAATGGACGGTGGGTCAACTAGCGCGCGCCGTGCTCAAGTTCGCGCGACAGACGCTCAACGAGCCGCACGTCATCCCGGACCACCACTCACTGTTCGACGAACTCATAGGCATCGACAAGATACCTGATGACACATAGCTAACACTCGCCCGACGAAAGGCTCGGAGATAGCCGGCGACACCCGGTGCTTGCCATAAGTTTGTTTATCAAAAGACTTTGATTGTAATGTAACAGCGTCATAACATGGAGTAGTAAACCAATGGAGTGATAGAATGGATATCAAGCCGTTTCACGCACCACTCGTGATCTTCCAACAGTGGGCGTTATGTTAGCATTCTGTTTGCTCACTACTCCGTGACACAATATGTTAGCTTCGTTCGGTCACTCCACTATAACTCATTAATGCATTTATGTTATTCCGTCATCATACTCAATAGTAAGGTGGTTTAACTGTGTCTTATTTTAAATAATGTTTGTGGACTTTTAGATATTTTTTACGAAATAGTTACATGAAAGCAATATTAGCGTTTGATTCGATTTAAAATAACAACTTTAAAAGAAGTATTTTTATACAAAACTATCGATTAAAGTACAATTATAAAGTTTACCTAATGTAAGTTTTATCAAGTCATTGTTAAAATAAACTTGAATAAAAAAGAGTATGTAAAGGTGATTTTTAATTATTACAAATTTTAATAAATTTACATAATTTATAGGGCAGTGCTAATATTAAGACTGTGTACTGTTTATAAAAGATTTCCAAAGTTTACCAACTTCAAGTTTTTTACTATCGCGATACGTTATCATCCTAACGAAGTTAGCTACCATATATTTGTAAATATTGGATAACGACTTATTTCTAAAACCATCAGATACATTTATGTAGCTTGACAATATACTTATCCTGTTAGTCATATAATCGACGTCACTTCCGGTTTCCACAATATGGTGTCTTACAGTGTAAAGACTTGATCTGACAAAGTCTTCCATAGCATGAATCTCAATGTGTCCAAAATTGTTAATTTTGAAGTGAAACTTAGAATTTTCAAACGGGATGCGAAAATAAAATAATGCGTCACATAATTGTGTTTTATTTTGGTTACTAGCTTCTGCTCGCGACTTCGTCTGCGTGAAATGTCTTGTTCCCCGACCCACCCCGTCGCATCGCATCGCCTGCCCGCGCTATTAGTTAGTTTTCGCATTCTTTCTTACTTCTTTTATTTTTACTCAGGTCCTAAGAGGCCTAGCGTGTTGTTGAGTAGCCTCAAGCCTTCCTTTTTAATCCAACTGGTAGTTCCAGAGATTAGCGCCTTAAAACAAACAACAAACAAACTTCAGCTTTATAGTAAAGATTTTTTATTGAAACGATTTTAATTTTCAAGGTACATGTTTATTTTAAGTAGCTACATTTAAAATCAGTCACTGTGTCAATTGTAGGACGTGACATTCACAATCAACTTTACATATTTGAGAATGGCTATGAATCATTATCTTGCACTGAAAAATATAACGCCGGTAATTATGGACATATTATGCACAATGCACACATCAACTGTTGCAATCAGTAAGCTCATAAACTGTGCATAGCCATTGCATTTGTAACTCTACTAAATGTTAATAAGGTTCAAAGTACTTTTAGTTTATTCATTTACAAAGGCGATATAAAATTTTGTGAGTAAACCTCCAACATTAAACTAAATTGAGTGTATTCAAAGAGATCCATTTTTTTTAATTCATGAAAATAATTTTATTTGATTAAGTATCCTAACCAGTCTTGCTAAAGGGTAATATGTATTACTCAGTAACTGGGTCATGGAGGTCAGATAGGCAGTCGCTCCATGTAAAATACTGGCATTCAGTTGCATCCGGTTACACTGGAAGCCATTAGATAGCTAGGCAGATGATGATATCTTAAGTTTTCAATATTTTCTATTATTTCCACCGACACTTGCACATTTTTTTTAGGATGCAGTAGTAATATTTTTGAAATTCAATACAGCCAGCAGGATCACAATAAATTGCCACTTAATAAACAAAATTTCAAAATTCATGGGAAAACCAAACTCCCAAGATGATGAAAAAAAAGAAGAAAAAAACATTTTTTCCACTCACTCTATGATCCTAGTTGCTGTACAAATGAGGTAATATTAACGACCGCCCTAAAAGAAAAGGCCTCGCATACGGCGGCCCATGCCCTGCCTGTCGTAGAGGACATTGAATCTGTTGACTAGTTGGTTGATGGCATTGCAGCCCTTCGTGATTGTACCCAAGTACGTCATCAGCGCCACGTCGTTGCATTGCTGGAAAGAAAAAACAAAAGGATGAGAACTTACATTCAAACCCGTCAGATGACTGACGTAAATTGCTTGCGTATACCGCTGAAATAAGCGATATTGAACTGTTTTCATTTTCGAACTGGCAAAACACCCGACAAGGCAAATGATTTCAGCCCTGACCAGCTGATCCGCACGGAACCAATTGGCCTACAAAAAAACCGGTTTATGAGAAAATTAAAAGATTTGCTCATTAGATGTTTTTCGATAATATTTTACTGGTAAATAAATTGAAGGGTCTGTGAACCCACGTTCGCACGGGCGCTTTTTTAACACGTTTTTTTACCGTACTGGATTTTCTACTCTCGGCCTCGAATACAGCGTTGAGAATCTACGAGAGCACATCCTAGCGCGTTATAAAAGCGCACAGTTGGATTTTCAACTCTGCGGAGCGTTGAAAACCCGGAGCACGGTCAAAAAGTCGCCATAAAGAAGCACCCGTGCAAACGTGGGCTAAGTAAAATAATAATATTTCATCATCATTTCAGACGAAAGATTATTATTATGATTAGCGACTCTGTAAGACCAAGACTATTGTGATGTACTTAAGATAAAATACATAGAAAGTTTTAGTGTACCTTAATAAATGAGTATTACAACAAACTATACATACATTATAGAAGTGTGTGCGGAACTGTTGCGAGGTGAGCAGCGGTAGCCTGTTGGAGAGCGCGCGCGCCTCCCGCAGCAGCGCCGGCCGCGGCGGCAGGGAACCGTCGCGGATCGCTCGCACCGTCGCAAGCACCGCACGCACCCGAGACACTAACATCTTTATAGCTGAGCGTTGGGCTGTTAGGTGTTCCGCCACTGAAAATAAACAGATATTTTGATATAACCTGGGTAATTACGAAGTATGGCAATGGCATCATGCTTCTAGTTCGAAAAAGGGACAGTGCCATCGGTCATGTATAGCTCTGTCTCTCTCTTACTCTGAAATCATGATGGTATTAAACCGTCATAATACGGCACCTGTAGGTATCCCTTATTAACCCCAAGGCCCAAGCTACCACAGAAAGCAGCAACAACTTTGCATCTGCTGATACAAAGTGAATGTCTAGTCTAGTGTGTCCATAACATCTGCTGTCAACTGATGCTATTGTCTGCTTCGAAAAGTATGTAATGAAAATGTAAAAAACCCTAAAATATAGGATAATAGTAACACGATAAAAAAACTTATTACCACCATTTTACATGGAGCGACTGCCTATCTGAACTCCACAGTAATACGATACCCCTTAGTAAGACTGGTTGTCGACTTTCGGGCTTCTGACGACCCGTAACGACTGTCCCGTAAAGATCCACGAATGACAGCCGGGATCAACGGCTTAACGTGCTTTCCGAGGCACGGAGAGGTCTTGATATGTAAAGATGGTCACCCATCAGTCGACCCATGCGGCTGTTATTACTTAGCCACAATGCCTCTCTGGTATATACTATATTGTAGTTTATTAAAATGTAATAATAACAGTGTAATTTTTTTTTGATTTGCCTAGATTCTAGAAGAATCTATTAAACAAACTGGCCAAGTTCGAGTCGTCGCACACGAAGGGTTCCGTACTACAAGGCAAAAACGCCGAAAAAAACACGTCTGTTGTATGGGAGCCCCCCTTAAATATTTATTTTATTCTGCTTTTAGTATTTATTGTTATAGCGGCAACAGAAATACATCATCTGTGAAAATTTCAACTGTCTAGCTATCACGGTTCCTGAGATACAGCCTGGTGACAGACGGACAGTGGAGTCTTAGTAATAGGGTCCCTTTTTTACCCTTTTGGGTACATAATCAGCCTATAATGTTCCCACTGCTGGGACACAGGCCTCAAGGGTACGGAACCCTAAAAAAGAATGAGCAAACTACAGACAAATGAATAAAATCCTTACCTAAACTGTTAAGTGCAGCTTCACCAGACGATACCCTGGCCACATGGTCCACACCAATCCTCTCAGCCTCCTCGGCAGCCAGTGTGTAAGTAAGTGGTGCCAGCAACATTGTGGCTCTACCATTTACTACATCTATCACAGACTCGTATAACACCACTGGTAGTTGCTGAAATATGTGACAGCAAATGAAAAGATGTTTGTAACAAGACATTTCACCATGCACCAGCTTCATTTAACAAATTAGAAAACAAAATGAAAGAATGAAAGGCACTTTGGCAAGATATTATTTCAACTAATATATATACAGGAAACTATTTAAAAGACAATGAATACAATACTGTCAGTCCACTCACTTCTCCATTCCTTCCTGCAGGGTTCAGCATCAGCATGACTGGGCACTCGTTGATATCACAGATCTGTCGGTGAATGGCGATATCCTTGTCTGTGGGAGTGTCTCCAGTTGTGTACCATCCAAGGAAGTCCATATCAGAGAATACTTGCTTGACTGTCAAATGATAAAATTGAGGTCATTATTGTTGCCAGTAAGGAAAACACCGTGAGGAAACCGGCATGTCTTAGAATCAAAAATTCAGACATGTGACATCCACCAACTGCCGCACCGGGCCCGTGTTATGACCCACTCCCTCTCACAGAGAGGAAGCCTGTGTCTCAGTACTGGGAATGTTATAGGCTGATTATGGTTTGATACTTATGCTATATTATTGTTGCTAATGTGTGAATAACTACAGGCTGGAAATACAACATGCTGAGTGTAAGGTACAAACGTGTATGAACACACTGTTTAGCATGTTTCTTGTATACCAGTAGCACTTGTCCTGACAAATGATCACAAATAATGACTAATGAATCTATACTAATATTATAAAGCTGCAGAGTTTGTTTGTTTGTTTGTTTGTTTGTTTGTTTGAACGCGCTAATCTCTGGAACTACTAGTCCGATTTGAATGATTATTTTAGTGTTGGGTAGTCCATTTATCGAGGAAGGCTATAGGCTATATTTTTTTTCTTCAAAATTAGGGATCCGTAATAAAATTGCTATTTTGTAACAGAAGGTGTAAAATCGAAAACCTATTTTTGCGTGCGCTGCAAAAACTATTGACAATAGAACAAAATAATGTACTACGGGTTTGTAGAGCCCATTAAGACCTACAAAAAAGTCCGCGAGAACATATGTCTAGCTATCATGGTTTAATCACAATAACCGATTTTGTGTTCAAAATAATTATTAAATCGTCTGAAGAAAAAAAAACTACGTTAAATATGTATCGTAATATTAATCTTTATCGAAATTAAGCATTATGTTATCAAGAGTATTTATGAAGAAGTAAAATACTTTTTGTTTCATCTCAATCGGATATTTCGTTTAAAAGTTATCACGTGTGTAAGATGTTAAGAGTTGGTACCTATTAAGGAGTTATAGGCCATAGAGTTTTTTATCTATACTAATAATAAGGCTGAAGAGTTTGTTTGTTTGAACGCGATAATCTCTTTAACTACCGGTCAGATTTGAATTCTTTTTGCATTTGATAGCCCAATTCTTGAGGAAGGCTATAAGCTATTTAACATCACGCTATGACCCTTAGGAGCCGAGCAAAAAGAAAAAAACTCAGAGTGAACGGTAAGCGAATACGAAGTGTTGCGACGCGACGGGGTGGGGGTACAAGAAATTTCACGCGGACGAAGTCGCGGGCAGAAGCTAGTAATAAATAAAGTTAGGGAATACTCACATTGTTCTTCCTTTAAATTGTAATAATCTCTATCAATTATTATGTCTCCTTCAATGACACTGAACATTAATTCAAATGAATTCATAACTTCTATGTTTCGACCTTTTTGCTTGCCAATCAGGGCTCCAATAACTGAAAGGTAGAAATGTGTATGATAAATAACAGGCATGAACTTGATCCGTAATAAAATTTAACGTAAAGGTAAGTATTTATTTACCTATCTGAGGGGATCCTTCCTGTGCTCGCAATCTTGTCCAATGTTCAGACACATTCATTATTACAAGAGGATGTAAAGATACTGTTACGGAACCGGAGGTGGCTGTTGTGACCACCACGCTCTTCGCGCCGCCTGGCGCTGGAGGTGCAGGTGATGTGGGGTTAGGAGGATCTGCAGCCGGGCCTGATGAGGCACTCTCCACCTCAACTTCCATTTCAAAGTCAATTCTATCGGCACTTGACATTATTGAATATAGTACACTATTTGATGAACCTAAATTGGGCTACAATAGCTACAGTCAACAACGCACACAGGGTCAGCAACAAATAAATAAATAGAAGATGAAAAACAATCTGCTCTGCTCCGCTTTGACCGTCTTTGACGAGTTTGACGTTAGTAGAGACGAATAGACCACAGACTACAATTTATTAATCTCAGACAGAACATAATATACCCTAGACTTGTTCTGATTTTTGCTTAGAGTAAGAAAGCTATAGAGCATCGGGTAGCGTGGCCACACATGAGACCAAAAACTAACTTAAATAACATTGACTACTTAAGTAGCTGCCTTGAAAAAACGGGTACGCACTGAGAGACGGAAATAGTATAACTTTATCCTTTTCTGTTACTCTTTATCCCTTTCTTGTGGAAATGAAATGGCGCTACCTGCCGTCTATACTTTTCTTTGTCTAAGGATTTTTGACGTTAGTTTGACTTCTCTTTTAGTCTGTGGTTTGATTTGATTGACAATAATGACATTTCTTTTTCGCAATTTCACGATTTCCATAGACAAACGAATTAAGCTGTTGTTACACTTGCTGATAAAAGTATAATATGCTTTATTTGGTATCGAAACTATTCGAAACTCTGTAGTCTATACTCTATGGCATATTTTGTGGCCGTGAAGGCGTGAACATTGACTTATATCTCAATGGCCGCGAATCATATTTTAATCAACGTACAACAGCAAATTGCAAAAAACGTAAGATTTGAATTTCGCGAGCCACCTTAGCGCTTCCCCTTAACACTTTTCCATAAGAGATTGGTAGTTGGTGGTAGAAATCTAACTGAGAAAGATATATTAATGATTCTAATGAAATTCTCTAAATATGTACCTGTTATTGTCGCGAATCATATTTTGATCAAGATACAATCTGACACTGATCTGCAAATTGCAAAAAACGTAAGAAAATTTGAATTTCGCGGTATCAACTACCCATTCACCTTATGAAGAGAAGTTACCACAGAGTACTTTTTGATAGAGAAGTTACCTTGGTCTATAGCACAGAGTACTTTTTGATTCTACCCACCCCTTCGATCAATAATAGTACTAGATGCCCGATAAGCGCTTCAAAAACGGCCCGAAAAATACAAGCACGAATACTTTTGTGCTCTTATTTCAAATTAGTATGGTCCAATCATAGCCAATGTTATGACGTCAAAATGCCTCAGTGCGCGTTCAAAAGTTGTGTAAATAACCACCGTAACACCAAGATTTTTCTTTTTTTCGGTAAGTTTTTATCATTAAATGTTTTTCATAAAATAGTAACACAATTAAATAGTAAATATAAATCAATTAGCAAAAATATTATGATTGTTTGGCCAATGTTTGCGACAACGCGCCAACTACTCTAACAAACATTGAAGCATTGAAGTGTAATTCCGAGAACTACGTCTAGTTCCAAATTCGAGTAAGTACGAAATTGTCAACAAAATGTTTTTAACCTTATTGCTTAGACGTTAAGTTTCATTTTAGAATAAATATTTTTGTACTTATTATAAAAATGACTTTTTATTTTCAAGTGACATTTTAAATGTATTACTTCGATGATAGAAGGACTTAAATATTAATCATTTGCAATCGTAATTAAACTTTATGTTAGAGTGTTAAGGTTTATAATAATCTGAAGTTGTTAATATTATTAAACTTTTTTCTATAGTTCGTAGTAAGAAATATAAATGTTTATCTGTGTGCAAACGTGGCCACTTTAGCGACTTATTTTTGTTCCTAATCATTCATCTAGTACTATTATTGATCGAAGACCCACCCTGCATTATTATATTGTATTGTATGTACTTATTGTAGTCTGTGGTGTGGTCTATAGTCTCTGGCTATGAATGATTTCAATGATTGTATGGCTGTTTGTGATTATTTGGTTATATTTGTGAAATGAACGACAACTGGCTACATAACATTTTCAGCCAACAATAGTAATTGCTTGTAATGAGCAGCTAGTTGCAAATAAAAGCTGTATCTATTTCACCATCTGTAATACATCAATAACATTCATCTTTTCATCCACCTGTCATCGTGTGTTCAGCGCGGACTGCTGCTATTCTCAGGTCAGCAGATATCTCTTTCTCTTCGCTAACATAAAAATGGCATCGGCAGCAGCATCAAAAGTTATGACAGGCGTGGCCAAAGATATTTCGCCGATATACTACAGGATATTGTCGAAATTTCCACAGAATTTTACTTTTTGTTTTGCCTATGGATCTGCTGTGAAACCACAGATGGGGAACAATAAAAAGCAAAACATGATCGATCTAATATACTGCGTGGACAACTCGTATCGATGGCACGCGGCTAACATCGAAGTGAACCCGTCACACTACTCGGCGCTCCGATTCCTGGGCAAAGGGTTTGTTGCAAGGTTTCAGGAGAACTGGGGTGCTAAAGTGTACTTTAACACCCTTGTTGAAGTGAAAGAAGAAAACATTCTCATTAAATATGGGGTTGTGTCACAGAAAGATTTAATTGCTGATCTACTAGATTGGAATGATCTATATGTGGCTGGCAGACTTCATAAACCAGTAGAGATTATAAAGCAGACCAATAGTTCACAGTTACAGGGTGCTCTTCTGTCCAATCTACGCTCAGCAGTCCACACAGCCCTCCTTACTTTACCAGAAACATTTTCTGAGTATGATTTCTATTTTGCTATATCTAACTTAAGTTATGCTGGTGACTTTAGAATGACATTTGGAGAAAATAAAAACAAAGTGAGGAACATTGTACAGCCACAGCTGTTAAACTTTCGAGAACTATACCAACCCATCTTGCAGCAGTTCCATGCCTATGTTGACATCCCTACTGGAGATGCTCAGTGCCATCAGGATATAAGTCCAGAGACTAAATTGCATCATTTGATGCAGCTGCCTATGGTGCCTCAACAAAAAATTGTGAAATTTTGGAATCATGGTGGTCTTCAACAAGATATGGAAGATGTCCTGCGAGCAGTTGCTTATGACATTGACTGTTCTGTCATATTGAGACAAATACTGAAGGATATAGTTTGGCAGTCCAGTGTGAGGCAATCTCTAAAGGGCATTCTTACTGCTGGTCTGCTGAAGTCTGTTCGTTACAGTGCTAAGAAAATAGCAAAAATGTTTTAATTGTTACTGTAGATTTTGTATATATATGTATATAATAAAGGTAGTAAGTAAATTAGATTTGTATTATTCCTGATTTTTAAAACCTCTTTTTTGTTTTTAGGTACAATTATGATTTCCGATGAGTCAAGCAGTGATTCAGAAACAGGTAGATTCAAAGGTCGAGCAAAAACTCAAGAAGATAAATCTTCTAATCAAAGGGCTGGCAATGTTAGAGATTCAGGAAGAGGTAGACCATCTGGACCTGACAGATTCAATAAAAATTTTGACAGAAAAAGAGATGATAGACCTCGCTCTGATTCACTGAGACATTCTAGAGATAGAGAAAGGGATAGACACAGGTATTCTAGACATTCACCTGTAAGTAGGAGGAGACACTCAAGGGATAGAAGTCCCAGCAGGAAATCACACGAGAGGAATAGGCACAGAGATTCTAGTGATAAATCAAAAATTAAAGAACAAAGGAGTAGTAGTAGAGATAGACATAAACATTCTAGATCTACTTCTAGATCCTACATAGCTCATGATTTTCGAAAGGAAAAAGAAGAGAAGGAAGATACACGGCGTAAAACTGAGCGAGTTAGAAGTCCTGAGAGGCCCATAAAGAAAGCTAAAGAGAAATCACCATCCCCTGGTCTTAAATCTAAAAGATCTGAAGTATACATACCCCCTCCCATGGTAGTGCCGAAAAGAAAAAGTGAAAGTCCAATCATTGTTGAAGAACATGTCAACAGTGATGCATCTGAGGAAGTGCTACCCGGCTCTTACTATAACATGATACCAGCTGTTGTGAAAGAAAAAACTGATGAATCCAGTGAGATTGATTCTTCTGATGATGAGAGGCTGAGAGCGAAACTGTTGAATTTGGAGAAAGAACTCCAAAAGACGAAAAAGAAGAAGCATAAAAAGAAACACAAAAGAAAAAGTTCAAAGTCCAGCAAAGATAGGGACAGAGATGCAACAGTATCAGTAGAGGTAAGTAGCACAACTGACATTGATGTAAAAGCTGATTTTTCAAAAAACGAGGGTGAGGTTGTGGAAGAGGTTTCTTCCACACAAAAGAATGCTCAAAAAGAAAGTTGTGAAGAAGGCGAGATATCAAGTGATGATTCCCAGAGCGAGATTGAAATTGATCCAACAGATTTGAGACACAAGTTGAGGCGTACGGCTCCGAGGAGTGATGACAAGTCAGCTCCGGACGTGTGCGGACCGGCGCTACCGCCCCATCTCGAGAAGCGTTACGAGCGAAGTGCCTCTCCAGATATTGAAGGTCCTGCTCTGCCAGCACATCTTAAAAGAAATCCGAAAAATATAGGTAAAGTATGAAATATTTATAATCAATGTCATCATAAGTACCTCTTTTCATATTTATTATGCTTGATCAACTCTTCTTTGTTGGTTGTAACAGCACCAAAGCCCTCATACGCAAGTTTTTCTTGCCGTGAAAAAAATCGGTTTATTTGCCGTGTGTAGTCACGGTCGTCAGTGCTGTATGGATCACTTTGAAAGCTAGTTCAAAGACACGTTTTTTTCAACGGTGCTGTTTATACGCCGGACCGTAAAGAAACCGTGCCATGTACAAAAGCCTCAAGTGCATGAAACAGTAAAGTAGTTCCTTTGTTCAAATCCGGTGATAGTAAAGAACCTAACAATTATAGGCCTGTGTCAATTCTGCCAGTTCTCAGTAAGGTGTTTGAAAAGTTGATGCTCAATCAAATATTACGCCACTTTAATAAAAATTCCATCTTTCATGAACAACAGTACGGTTTCACCAAAGCGCGTTGTACCACTGACGCCGGTGTCACCCTAATAAAGAACATTTTTAACGCCTGGGAAGAAGCACAAGATGCCATTGGAATCTTTTGCGACCTCTCCAAGGCGTTCGATTGCGTAAACCATGAGACACTTCTGTTGAAACTTGATCACTATGGGATTAGGAATTTAGCTCTTGATTTACTAAGGTCATACCTAAAAGGTAGAAAGCTCAAAGTTCAAGTAAACGGCGTAAACTCATTGGGGTCTGAAATAGCAATGGGCGTTCCTCAAGGTTCAATATCGGGCCCATTCCTCTTTTTTAGTTTACATTAATGATTTACCCCAATTACTTCAAAATCAACCGAAGATGGTGTTATTTGCAGATGACACCTCATTGATTTTTAAGATAGACAGACGCTCACAAAATCTTGACGAAGTGAATAACTCTATTCTTCAGGTCCAAGATTGGTTTTCGGTAAATAATTTGGTACTAAATGAAAAGAAAACCAAATGCATTAGATTCAAATTACCTAATGTTAGAAGTAGCGAATGTGACATCATACTGAATGGAGAAAAACTGGAATTTGTTGATCAAACGGTTTTTCTGGGAATCACGCTAGACGAGAAATGACCAAAATTGCTTAGCTCGGCCGCTTATGCTGTTAGAAAGATAAGACAGTTAACCGATGTAGAAACCGCGCGTTTAGTCTATTTTAGCTACTTTCACAGCATTATGTCGTACGGCATTTTACTATGGGGTCGAGCTGCTGACATTGAATCCATCTTTATTTTGCAAAAGAGAGCTGTCAGAGCCATTTATAATCTACGTCGCCGCGAATCTCTCAGGGAACTTTTTAAAAGGATTAATATTATGACGGTACCTTGCCAATTCATTTATGAAAATATTATGTATGTAAGAAAAAATCTACATCTTTTTAATAAAATAAGCTATAGACATCATTTTAACACTAGAAATAAAGATAAAATACATCAACCATTTTTCAGATTAGCCAAAGTACATACATCTTTTATGGGGTACTGTGTTAAATGTTACAATAAAATACCTTGTGATATATTGCAATTAAATGAAAGATTTAAAACTCACATTAAACATACACTTTGTAAACAAGCATACTATAAATCAGAAGATTATTATCCAAGATAAGAATGCTTGGAAACATGCTGGTCCTGCTCCATAGGACAATCTAGAGTCTAGACAAAATCAAACTGGTTGCTAATTTAATTGTAAAATTTATTCTTTATTCTTTTTTTTTTTGACATTGATTACATTCCGTAATTATTTTACTTTAACTCACACCCTGACATTGCCCCTGCCAACTTGATTTTTTTTATTATTTTAAATGAAAATCGTTTACTTTTACCATGTTTGTAAATATGTGAGCACCATGTATCTATTAGATAATTAATTAATTTATATGTCATAGTTTCATTTTTAATTCTTTTACCTATTGTGGTATAGTACCAGTAAAAAGTAGTGGTTGCCTGGAAGAGATCGCAGAAAGCGATAAGGCCGCCCATTGTATGTTTTGTATTAATCGTATTTTTTTTTGTTATGTATTTTCTGGTGTACAATAAAGTATAGGTATATAAATATAGTAATTTTATTTTAGGTGCATCGTCTTCACATATTATTATTATATAATAAATGTATGCAAAATATTGTAAAATTTTTTAAAAGAGTAATGGTGGAGTTTCTTGCCCATTCTTCTCCATACGAAAACTACCCTTTGGAATGGGCGACTAGAATCAATTCTATTTTATCGTAATTTTTGACGTTCAAAAGTGCCTTTTATGTGCCTATTTGAAATAAATGCTTTGACTTTGTAGTAAGAGAGCTGCAGCAACTGCCAGTGTTCATTGCCTTCCAACCCCCTGTGTCAATACATAACTGAAGAAATACACCAATTATTTGCTGTTGTTTTTTTTCTTCAGGGCCATCTATTCCCGATGACATGCGCAAAGTATTGGCTGAGAAAGAAAGAGAAGTTATCAAATACGAAAGTTCGGACGAAGACTTGGGCATAGGACCTTTGCCCGCTGGCTCTGAAGAAAAATGGTCTGACGCGCACCGACGGCTTGAGGAAAGAGCTCTAGATATAAAAATAAAGAGTTTAGATGGACATTCAGACACAAGCAAGATAAAGTCTAGAGAGCAGTGGATGTTGGAGCTGCCAGAAGGTAAAGCAAAAATTATTGGCTTAGAAGCAAGGAGCTTCAGAGCTAAGGCGGGACCAGATATGTCAGATAGGTAAGTTCTACTACTTATTTGTTTTCATTCTAGACTCTAGTAATAATAATATTATTATGTTATCCTCATAGAAGGCACAGCTGTGTCTGACTCATATACAAAAATGTTTACAATGTAAACAATAACTAATAGTAGTGATGCAGCCCATGGGCACGATATAAACTAATAGTAGTGATGCAGCCCATGGGCACGATATATGGGGCAAACTGGGAGGCTCTCAATGGACATACTTTTCCAGTGTAAGCGTAGGATCGAAGGGATCGTATTTTTCCGAGCTGTTGATAATAATACAAAATTCCTGTACGTGCAGAACGAGTTGGACAGATACTCCAGAGGACAAAGCAAGGAAAGCAGCTGGACTTGCGAAAGAGGAAGATGTGGAGCTGTCCCTAAAGCAAGAAGCAAGGATGCGCCACATCGCTAACAGGGACGACGAACAAGAGTCGGCAATCAAGTGAGTAACTATCAGAATGCTGCACGTAAATACATTATGCGCGATCAGTAACCAGGATAAGCACTTACCCTATCTAGCAGTTTCCTTGGTGAGCTGTATACTTATCTCGGGTCACCGACTGTACGTACACTTAATTGTTCCAGCGCAGCGGGGTAATTGCGTAAAACACTATCAGTAGCAATGGCTTTCATTTTGACGGTTCAACAACATTCATTGCGTTATTTACGTTGTTGAGCTGACAAATTTTTCGAACATAATTAAGAAGCAATATCCTTCAAAATGATTCAGATTGTGATTGATAGTGTGTTACGCAATAGGCTATTTGACTGGTTTCTGATAAACATCTCAGATTATTTAATGCTGTCTAACGAGCCCACAAAAACCTATTACTTCAAATTGCATAATGTATTTATTTAAAAAAATGGTAAATAAAAATTTACTGTTTAAATAAGCCGCCAAAACGCTATCTTTAACAATATGGCGTCGTGACGTCACGATTCACGTAAACAAACGTTGAAACGGTCGAGATACTAGACAAAAATCATCTGTTCTGTCAACGATAGACAGAAATTTACTAAATCATGACGTCATCTTAAGTTCAGCCAATCCGGACCGTTTTTGATTACGTGGCGCCAGATTTAAAAAGATGAAGTTTTTGCGGGGTTTTTTTTTATAAATAATACATTGTTTTGTAGTAAAATTAATGCAAATCGATTTTAAAAGCGATAATCTATACTCGCGAGTGTCAATAATTATGACCTTATTTTTTACATTGTCAAATAGCCTATTGTGCTTGTGCACATACTCCGATATGCCACGGCGGCAGGACGTTTTTCGCGGCTGTATCCAATTTAATTAACAACTAGTACTTATTACTATTATACTATTTTTTTTTTTTTTTTAACATACGCTCGTCATAATCCTAGAGCTTAAATGTGTCATTTATTTGTGACAGGAAACACAAAAAGAAACACAAGAGAGAAGAAAGCCTCCTCGATCTGCATCAAAAGAAGTTGAAAAAGAAGAAAAAGGCAATTAGTTTTTTTTTTTACTCCAATCATACATATAGCAAGAGACAGAATTGTGTGGAAAAGGGAGAGGGAGGCCTTTGCCCTGCAGTGGGACAGTACAGGCTAGTTAGATTAGATTAGATAGAATCATACAGCCGCCGATTATGCATCTAAAACCTATACGCTATATTTAAATAATTGCAATCAACCCTATTTCCATTAACCGGGCATATGTATTGTACCCGAACTGAGAAATTCCTATAAGAAAAACTCAATGAAACACCCTGCAGTGACGTATGCCACTACACCAGGGATTTTGGGCACTAAGGGAACAGGAATTTCGGCACCTAAGTCGTCTACTTTGTAACAACAGAAATCACACTAATTTATTATTTCATTTTAACTTAATATAAGACTAAAAAACTGTATAATAATAAAGGTATTATTGTGACAGTACCTATAATGGTTTTTTTCCAGTAGTCACTAAGTCAAGTTTTTTTGTTGGCATGTCATGGTCACATTAATTAGTTATTTGAAAAAAAATGTCACGTAGATTGATAGTGGTTCGCATGCCTGCTCTACCAACGAGGTAGTTTTTAACTTTCTGTATTTCTTCTATTAACAGAAGGATGAAAAAGAAGATGACGGCAAAAAGGAAGGGCGACGCCCGTTCAGTCGAGACGTGGATCTTCAAGTGAATCGTTTCGACGAAGCGCAGAAGAAATCCATCATCAAGAAAGCCCAAGAATTAGACTCTAGATTTTCTCGAGGAGAAGCTAAATTTTTATAAAGGTATTCAGCGGCAGTATAGCGAAATAATACGTTCACGGGATTTTGAACCGTAAAGGTACAAGAATTAGTGATGCACTTATTTTATCATGGAACTATTTTACGACACACAATAACCTGTAAACGGAGTATGTTCTCTTGTTTCTGCTAATATCTTTACTAGTAGGCGATAAAGCAGCAACAGCCCAGCAGTTGGGCGTCAGACTGGCGAACGAGAGGTCGTGAAGTTGAATACTTCCCGAATTCACGATGCACTGTTGCTTTGAATCCACTTAACAAGCATAATATAATTTGGTTTTAGCTTGGCATTCACTTTTGGTTGACATATCGATAAACAAGTAAATACACGCCTACTTATAAGGAGCAGGATGGAGAGAACAAAATTGTTTTCTTTCATACACTTTCCCATCAACTAAATTTTACCCTCAAAATATGGAAATAAGTTTTTAATTAAAGATTTTCTAGACCAACAATAATTATGCTGTTGGTGAATGGTTTTATCCTTTTTAAACAATAATTATTTATTAGTTGTGTTTGTGCAATAGTGCCTCATGCACTGTAGTTGCTCTGAACTTCCCTGCATTAGTAAATTGCATATACACTGTATATTTTGAGTGTCTATGGCAACTTTAACTTGCAGTTTCCACGTTTTTTAATAAGGGACTTTTTTGTAAGACGTTAGATGATCAAGGGAATATCGAATCTGTCTCAAAACTCAAAAAACGTTACATGTTATCAAAAGTCGTAGAATCAGGAAATATATCTCCTGAACAGTTTTTCTGTAGTTTGACCGATACCGCTGTACCGCGGCTTAGGAATGGGTGGAGGCGCGGGGCGGGATGCCGTGACCTTTGCCGAATGAGCGGCCTGCACTGCCCCCCCCCCCCCCCCTGCACTGGCCTGCACTGTCTTGCCGCGCACACACCTAAGACGCGGTGCAGCGATTTCGGTCAAACTATAGCCACCTAAAATATGCGGTGTATTATATGATATTCAACTCAACCACTTGAAAGAATAAATATTTTTGACTGTAAAATTAACACACGTTAATAATATTGTTTTGTTTTAATAATTATGTAGGAATTACTGTTGTGTTAGCAATGGAATAGTATTTGAAGCACAGGTGTCCTTTGCAATGAATGAAGTAAGTAAAGAATTATAATAAGCTATACGTATTTTAGTTAATCCAATGATTTTACGGAAGTATGAACTTTTAGTTTTATGTTCGGTTCGCAATGTGATTGATGGTAGCCGTCAATATTTTTATGATGTAGAAACAGGTAGATTTCATACATTGTAGTTATTAAAGCACGACTGTTCTAAGAATATAGAATTGTCTACCTCTACGTCACGCTAAGGACCTTGGTAAAAAATGTTGGTTCTCACATCACATAAAATTAAATTAATTGGCGAAACTTCACAGCCCCGTTGTTGGGTAGGTACTTTATTATGATAAAACAGAACAAGAAGAGAGTGTGTGCTTATGAGCACACAATAGAAGTGAAAACTTACGACTAGAATCGAGGTTACGCGATTCCAGCTCCGAGGATACCTACGCGATTGAGCGTCAGTGACCCGAGCGTAACAGTTCAAGTTCGTTTACAGTTCAAAAAGAGCGCAAACTGCTCCTCAAGAAGTTAATATTTCAAAAACCCGCGGCATTTAACCTCGTAATCATCTGTAGTTAAGTACATGAAATTAAAAGTTTTGAAAACCATTTTTTGTTTTGATTTGATGTCGATTACCCATCACGTGTGATGTGACGTTCCGCCAGTTAATATAAACTGACCCTGTAGAAGTAAGTATGTTATGTATTTACTCTTTAACCTCACCTGCGTGGCCCGAGTGAATGTTTGCGAAAACATTCGCTTGGTAGATAGGTACTGATGATTTCATTAAGTAAACCGTTGGTTTAGTGCGCAGAAGCGAAGTTAGGTATATGTTGGTGGAATGGAACGCAGTCAGTCGGTGCAAATTCTCTTTCTTTCTTCCCATGGGGGTACCTAAGCATAAACTACAACCCGTCACCTGCTACGATTCTTAAATATTCCTTCTGCTTCGTTTACGTCTGGACATTCACGCCCGCCGCACGCCGGCGCCGGTTGCGAGTCCTACGCTCTTGACATTTCTGAAGAACATAACCAGGTCACTATATGTCCTTCTAGGGCGTCCCCTCCCGGCGTTTTCACTCACATCTGCCTTATACATATCTTTTGTTAGTTGCTCTTTCTAGAATACTTGATAAAGTTATCGTTCGCTCCTCGGTCGGTTCAATTTGTCACTTTGGCCGCGCAAGTGCAGGCAGGTCTACATCGAAATCACGATTAATTATTACGGTCTGATATTATTATGCTACTCTTGTAATTTGACCTGCTTTACAGGTTCTATTAGAATAATGTACAAAACTATACAGCAGAAACTATTAGTTGTAAATATACGGTTTTACCCTTTATACGCTTGTTTATATTGGAATCTACCTAATTAATTACCTATACATACATTCGTCGTATGGCTTAAGCCCTTTTTTCATTCGTACTGTGTAATGAATGAACTAGAATGCTATACTCTTGCTAGGCGAGTAGTGCGTAACTAAGAGGCACCGGTTTCACCGCCGCCGAGCAGGATCAAAAAGTTGTTTTTTTAAAGCAGTGTATTCTCTATAATTTTGCCAAAAAAAAAATTATTTAATCAAGTCTTATTTTAATACAATGATGGAATTCAAATCATAATTAAACATACATTAATGCATCAAAAAAATCTTCAAATACACCTCTTGATTGTCTTTAAAAGCAGTTTATCCCTTCATTAACAATTATAATTAAAAATATGCCATTCAATTTCTAATGCCGAACTGCATTCAGTGATAGATTATTTATTATTAAATAGTTTTGTAAATAGATAATTTCTTCATATTTTACAATAAATTACCAGTTTTGTGTCAGCGCGCTTCTCTTTCTTCTTCTTTTCTATGCAGTCCGACAGTGACCGCGCTTTAGGTCATTGCTGACACGAGACCTAAGTACAATCTTTTGTACGTTTCTTGAGCGAGAAAATAGTCGATAGCTATGTGTCACTGACCCTGGCAGGGCCACCATCACGGATTTTAATTTTGATAGCACAAAAAATTGTCGCTAATTAGTCGAAATTTGTCGCCAAATATCAGAATTTGTCGGTCACTGGTTCAAAAGTTATAAGGGTTTATAGGTGGCCGATCTGGAGAGAGTTTCCCCAGCAGGGCCACATTTATATCTCGAAAACTAGGGCACCTAGCGAAGATCTGTTTTCTCCCATATTTAGTCGCCAATTAGTCGGAATCAGTCGCCAAATATCAGAATTTGTCGGTCACTGGTTCAAAAGATATAAACGTTTATAGGTGGCCGATCTGGAGAGACTTTCCCCAGCAGGGCCACATTTATATCTCAAAAACTAGGGCACCTAGCGAAGATCTGTTTTCTCCCATATTTTGTCGCTAATTAGTCGCAATTTGTTGCCAAGTTACAGATTTAGTCGGTGTGTAATTAAAAAGATATTAAAGAATTAAATTTCCCCATACATTGGTACAAGCACGTACAAAATACTTTGTGTAGTTTCTAGACAATATCTATGACGTCATAAGGAGGAATGTTTGTTTAGAATTAAATAAAAATAAACTTATTCTATAATTTCAACCCACAAAAGGAAAGCTTTATTCACTACCTTTATACAAATCTACAATAAATTTACGTAATTATTTATCTAACACAATGTGCACTTACCACTTTAGTCGCTGGCAGATAGATCGCTGCGCTCCGTTTCATTTACGGTAAGTAAAAAAGAGATAGATGCGCGTGTACAGACGAGCTACTTAGAACAAGTTGCCCGTAATGTTTTCAAAGAAGTTTACATGTATTTAATTGAGAATTTCTCTCTCGGACATTGCTAAGGACTTTAGACCGATAAAACTAGAAGTATATTACACATATTAATAGAAATATTTTTTCTTGGCAATTTTTCGTAAACTCTTCGATCTAGCTCTTGGACTATACCTTAATAATTGAACTCATTATATCTCTTAAACGAAAACCCGATTAAATCTGTGACTTGGTGACTGATTCCGACTAATTGACGACAAAATATGGGAGAAAACAGATCTTCGCTAGGTGCCCTAGTTTTTGAGATATAAATGTGGCCCTGCTGGGGAAAGTCTCTCCAGATCGGCCACCTATAAACGTTTATATCTTTTGAACCAGTGACCGACAAATTCTGATATTTGGCGACTGATTCCGACTAATTGGCGACTAAATATGGGAGAAAACAGATCTTCGCTAGGTGCCCTAGTTTTCGAGATATAAATGTGGCCCTGCTGGGGAAACTCTCTCCAGATCGGCCACCTATAAACCCTTATAACTTTTGAACCAGTGACCGACAAATTCTGATATTTGGCGACAAATTTCGACTAATTAGCGACAATTTTTTTGTGCTATCAAAATTAAAATCCGTGATGGTGGCCCTGCCAGGGTCAGTGACACGATAGCTATTCGCTTCCTCGTCGGCGATGAGAAAGCTGAACTTCTACACAGTATAATTATATATTTGTTAATAGGTAGGTACATACCTACTTAAAATATTTGAATTTCCTATCTACCAAAGGTTTAACATAAGTGAAACAACAAAGTCTTCTTATAAATATAATTCGTTTTCTATAATAAATGCAAGACTAAACTAACACAAAGGAGTGCATTACATGACTATCTTAGCGTCGACTGTGCCTGTGGCATTCTTTTCCACGGAGGGGCAGATCTTCACCTTGGACTCCTCGCAGCAAAGCGGCTCGTCGGCCGTGATGTCAGCATACGTCCACGGCTTATCGCAAACTTGGTAGAATGCTGACAACTGCAACAAAACATGTTTATAAGTTACTACCGCGGATTCTCTTTGGTCACATTGCCTGTAACCGTTGATTGGCGTTATGTTGCCTGTAACCAACGCACGTAGATCAACATGAATTTTACAGTTATCATAATTTCCATTGTATAAGGGATTTACCTTCAATTCCTTCGCGTCCTTAAGTCTATTGCATAACACCTCAGGTCCCTTTGCCTTGGTAGCAGTGGCCAAGGCGTTGCAAAGGCTCTTGCACGTGTCAGCGCCCTCGCCGTCGCACTTGACGATCAGGCCCGGGTTCTGTGAGAGGAGAGGCAGGCTGCCGGGCTCTATCGTGTTCGATGGGTACCCGCCGCACGAGCAGTTGCCTTTTGGTCCATCGTCTGTTGCTGGTGTGCTGCGAAAAGAAGAAAGATACATTTGTTTTGCACAGACTAAAAGTGGACAGTTAACAATGCAAAAAAAAATATTATAGAAAAAAAATCATCTAGTCTGGGAACACAATTGGTTCGACGTCAATCGCACTTTGTTTTAGGTAATAAGGTAAGCTTATTAATTGTAGGATGGGTGAACTTCTGCCATTTCTTGACGATTACCGTCGATAAATACTTGTTAAGATACTTGATAGGTAAATAAAATATGTGACGTACATGTTACTTTTCTCTTCGGCCAATATGAAGCCCAGTCCGCACAGTAGGACGATGCAGAGGTCACACAACAGCACCCTGGAAGACATGTCGACTGTAGCGAAGGCGACTTACTGACGGACGGTGTAGATTCCGTAACATTTATATACCCAGGAATTTTCAAGTAGGTATGCGCCGAATTATACATTGAGCACACTTTCTGGTTTAAATTGCGGGACAAGTTTTTTGCACGATAAGATGATAATTATGAGGTGTCATTTAGCATTTATCGGCCTCAGGGTTACTACAGGGGACGCGAATTCAATTCAGAAGACATTTGAATGTCCTATTTAGGTATGCATGTACCTTGATCAGTACTTTTTGTAAGTAAAGTATATGATAAGTACCTACATACCTACTTGTCTTAGGAAAAGCAGTAGGTACCAGCTTTAAAGATTGATGGTGAACCAACTTGGGTTTGATTCAAATTATAGGTATATTACCTATTATTATTATTGTGGGTACCTTTTTATGTTTTCGGGGAGAAACCTTCAAAAGGCGTGCGGCCTTGGGGAAAAGACGGGGGTAGTGGGATTTTTACCTCACCACCCAGGTGGTCAACATCTGCACATGGAAGCAGCACCGTTACCTCTCAAAAGACGGATTCGACACCCCCTCTGTGCAAGGCCTTTTAGGGCTTAGGGCACTCTCTGGGGAGATTAAGGGGTCTCCCCGAAATCTAACTGTTGAAGTATGCGAGGCAGCACTTGACCACTGTGCGCCGTCTTCCGCGAGGTCACTCAGTGAGCGCCCGCGTGCCCAAATTCCCGCCTGCCTTAAATTATACAGGCGGGGTTTCGGCGTTTTTTTTTAAGCGTCGAGGCGGTTGACTCCCGAACCCCTTCTCCGAGCAGGATCAGTCCTCTTACGACCATAGTCTCACAAAAGGAGGCCATTTCCCTCTAGTTCTCCGACTCCGCCAGCATAGACCCAACTACTGCGCTGGTAGTGAGGCAGGTAGGTGCCTACCTAAGCTTTTGAGCTTACCTGCTGACTAAAATTATTTTTATTATTTTTTAATTCGCATTCCTACACTTCAATTTAATACCTACACCTAACTCGGTTTTTTTAGAACCTGTCCCAAAATATCCGCGCAGTGTGGACACTGCAGTAACATGACCAACTTATGTTTTGATATGCGAAGATCGGATTTGTTATGATTGCATTTGTATACAATAAGCCGTTACTTGGTTTCACGGATTTATAATTATCCACACAGGTATCATCATTTGACACCAGAAGTTCTAACGGAAACCATTATTTTGCGTTTCGAAGACAGCATATTCACACCTACATAATTATGTACAGACACCAGCACATCAAGCTACTACAATCTGTCAAATTTCTTTAGTAGATTTTCAACTTTATCGCTAAAGCATAAGGTTCAAGGTTGATTGGGAAAATTTTACAGTTTCCGGTAACTTCATGTGCTGGCGTCTGTACAGTCAACAGCAAAAGTAGATGATCAAAATCAGAAATTCAATACTAATGAACGGAGTTCGCGTCAGAACGTGTGGCGTCGAAGTACTACTACTTAGAATACTTTTGAATCACTTCGACGCCACACAGTTCTGACGCGAACTTCGTTAATTAGTACCTATTGAATTTCTGACTTTGATCATCAACTTTTGCTGTTGACTGTACCTACATAACTCTCGAAAATGATGACTGTATCATCTATAGTTGTATTTCCTGATGAAGGATATCGCTCTGTTCGCCATTGCATGTAAAACATGTGTTTTGATAGCTTAACAATGCATCCATAATATTATTAAGTAATGGCATAGTGACTGAAACAAACACAACTTACTTAGACATGATTGAGGATAATTACTTGGGAACGACGTTTTCCGGGTGCTAAAATTAATTAAAAATCACAAATATTTTTTTTGTGCCATCTGAATAGGTAGAAAACACACACATGTAACATACAATGTTTTTGATTCGGTACCGTACCCTCCACTCATAAAAATACCTTAGGGGGTATCTCACCTAATAATATAGCGGTCCCTAAACTTCTATCTCATCTTCTTTACATTAATAGTATAAAACAAAGTCGCTCCCGCTTCCTAGTGTAAGCATATTATAGGCCTTAGATCTTTTAAACTACGCAACGGATTTTAATGCAGTTTTCAGCATTAAATAGAGTGATTCAAGAGGAAGGTTTATATGGAATGAAGGTATATAATACATGCATATTATAGTAGAGAAAAGCCGAGAAATTCAAATACTTGTAATGTGATGTTGTAACAAACATATTTTTGTGCGCTTACATTTGCAAAGGCTGGCTAAACTTTACGAGCTAAATCAAATGAATGTACTACGGAATTGTACCTATATCATAAAAAGACCATTAAAAAAGTCAACGATGGCATTATGTTTATCTCCTAAGGATACCCCACAGTAACCATTTTTATCTTTTACATAAGTATTACCTACAACAAAATTATGGGTTATTTACCAAATTATTTTAAACAATACAGTACCATATCCAATTAAATACATTAAATAACTTGTGCATTTTATGTAGATTAAAATTGCTCTTTACAGCCATTAAAATGAATATCTTAGAATATCAGAGAAGCATGGTTTGTAGCACACGCGGTGACGCGGGACTAGAACCCGGTACGTCGCGCGCTGCAACCATTCCACAGAGGACTTTTATAACCAATCTTGTTTAATCGACGTAGAGGGACTAATATTCATTAATTCTATTTATTTTTCTGACGATTATGTAGACCAGTTTAAAACTAATATTATTTAGTGACGTATGCACGTGCGCGCGAGCAGTGGTGGTCCAGTGGTAACGGGACCGAGTTGTAGGTCGTGCGTTCGAACCCAGGCAGGCGCTTTACTTTGCGTAAATAATTTCATCACCACTGCTCTCAAAACAGTGAAGGTAAACATCGTGAGGAAACCGGCATATCCTAGAACCAAAGATCGAAGACATGTGATATATCCAGAGATATATCTATCAACCCCCACTGGGCCCCTGCGTGGTAGATTACATTACAACTCCCTCTTGAGAGGGGCCTGTGTGTCATAGCAATTTGTGTCCCCAGAACATTATAGGGTGATTATGGTATGTATTGCCCTACCGACTAAGCTTGGTAGAATCTGACGATCAATACCTATATTTGTGAATGTGAGTTACAAGCCTATCAGCTGATTGACAGTTAAAGAAACGTTACTAAAGATGTTTGTATTGGCAATTTGAGGAAATGTTGCTCTTTTATTTGAAATGACATGTTTTTCCCCGTTTCCTATGGTTTTGCCATTGTTATTGGCAAACTCGTGTCATAACAAACGAAGCAACGATATGTTTCGAAACTATTCGTTTTCGTATCCACACCTATAAGAGGCATCTAAAACAATACTTGATAGGAAAGGTACTCAAATCTATGCTCCTGATTTAGTTACCTATGTTTAAAAAATTAATGTTTTTGTATGAATGATACAAAAACATTAATTTTTTCCAGCTTTCAAGTTTTGTGCAAGAAGGGTCCCGTAACAAGGGTCTGAATTGCTGAAGTATCATTCGCCTCTGCTCTGCCTAACCGTTTGAGGATAACAGCCGTGATGTTATGTAAGTACCGAATATAATAAGAGTACTAAATTATAATGGAAATTGTCCAAAACCTATTAATTAAGTACGTTATTATAGTATTATATTATCTGGGGTTATTAGTAGTAGACTCTCAAGTTTCGGGCAGAGCGATCGAGGGCATGATATCGAACGAAGGGGTGGTATATTGGTATTCTATTCATTTGGCCTTTGGGGCGAGCGCGGGTATAAGAATACATAGTTGTGCACAACTCCATAAAAACAAAATAATATTCTAATCAAAGATTGAAAAATATTTATTTCTGTAAAATAATACACGTGTTCGTGAAATAGAAAGAAGGCCGCAGTCCACGTATTTTTACAAATCGTCAATGTAATAAGTCGTATTATTTTATTGCTTACTCTACCAGCGAGAAATACGTAGCAACAAATCTGTGCGCTTACGCATATTTTAGTTCAAGTACTGTACGCGCATTTAATCTTAAATATACAGTAGGCTGCACTTCGGCGATATCACTTTGACCTTCAGGCCTATACTCCATTTGTAATAAGATTAGATTTAAATATACTTTTTTTACAGTCCGTTCAACCGATTTTGACTTCTATACCAGGCATAAGGATGATATTAAAATCAAAAAAGTGGTTACAATACCAACTGTTTACTGCAGCTGCCATATGTCATGCCACCAACGCCAAAGAATTTAAAATCGGTTGATCGGACTGTAAAAAAGGTTTATTTAAATGTCTAATCTTATTACAAATGGAGTATAGCATAGTACAAAGTTCCAATAGAATTCTAGGTTTTGTTCCCACTGACGTGCGGCCTACTGTACCGTTAAACGGAGTGACTCCCTAGTCACTCCGTTTAACAAAAAAAAAAATCCCTTTTTAAGTTTCGTCCCGATTCACCCCTGCATCCCTATGCAGGGGTGAATCGGGACGAAACTTAAAAAGGGATTTTAACATTGAAATAATATAGTTTGTTGCCAAAAAGGAATATGGAGTTTACTATTAAGTGCCGTGTTTGGCAACAAATGAACTATATTATTTCAACGTTAAACGTTTCGTCCCAATACACCCCATTTGTAGGTACCACATATTTTATTTTATTTATACACTTATGAGCATAATTTGTGATACAACATTTCCTCCATGTGTCAAACTTAAACAATTAAATTAAACAAACTCTCCTTACGATTATGTTGTTAGTATTATCAATTGATTGTCAAGATTCCATAATGTTGAGTACATTGCAAATTTTACAAATACTGGTAAGAAACATATTTCTAATGTAATTATGTAATGTAAGGCATTATTTCTATACATACACTTACTGTACTTATTCAAAATATGTTTTCATATAAATGTTACAATACAATACTTTTATTACAAGTATTAACTATTTCAGAACACTGATAGTTTTGATGAAAATATTGGAAGCTCCAGTTTAATATAAAATTGTGTACAGTCACCAAAAGAGACAAGTAACCAGGGAAGAAACCAAAGGATGTTTTCGAATGAAATTTAATTTGGTAAATGAACTGTTTGTTTTCTATTAATTAAATTAATATTATTCGAAAACATCGATCAGTTTCTTACTTAACCTCAACTATATCCAATGACCCTGGTTACTTATCACTTTTGAAGACCATACTCTCCATTATTTTCTGACCAACTCCCGGTTTTTGAAAGCCTTATTCACTTTGATCCGTTGTTAATAAATCTAAATTCAAATCAATTTATTGGCCTTTATTATTTATTACTCAACCAATCACAACATTCATATTGCATTGGCAGTGGATTACAGATCAGAGATTAGAACCAGGCTTTCAGAAGACAGAACCCTAATTGCGTAACACACTATCAAGCATAATCTGAATTATTTTGAAGGATATTGCTAATCCATTGCTTGACATGTTCATAAAATTTGTTGGCTTAACAACTTAAATAACGCTATGAATGTTGTTGAACTGTCAAAATGCAAGCTATTCCTGCTGTTAGTGTGTTACGCAATAACCCCACTGGTGTGTATCTTCCTTTTTTACTTTTTAGCTCAATCCAGTCCTATAACATAACATGAACTTTGTCTCTGCCAGTCCTTACTTGGTTTGTGTCCCATATAACATCAACTGTCCCTTAAGGTATAAGTACCTAAACTATGATAATAATAAAAAGTGTTATTATTAACTATTATCTTTGGGGTGCAGGCTTTGGTTTAGGCATTTTCACTAACAAAGGCTGTATTTCCTTCTTCTCATCATAACTTTTCCACATTTCATACAAGTTTATTATGGACCTCACTATCTCTTGGATCTGAAATGAAAGGGAAAATTAATTAGTATAGCCATGTAAGTTGACCTGGTTGGTCTTCTGTACATTCAGCATTGTAATCCTAACTAATATTATAAATGCGAGTCAGTTCTTTGTTACGCTTTCGCAATAAAACCGCTGAACCGATTTGGATGAAACTAACCACATCAGAAGATCATGGCCTGGAGAAGGACATGGGACATCTTGGATCACAGGTGAAGTTGCGGGCAACGGCTAGTCTATAATAATATTAAAAAACCTGTGGTATATATTTAGTTGCTTAATTATTTCCTCACCTTGTCCATGTCAACATTGAGTTCTGCAAACCAAGGTTTGTGGCTTTCCTTTCCAAGCATCACACACGCTATGTGAAGAGCAGCTATTGCTATCTGAAACACAACCATCATTGCTTTGAGTCAAAACTTGACAAACTAAAAGTATTTGCAGGTATGTTTTCAATGTATTTTACAGTAACCCCTCTATTCATAAACATTGCTTAAAGTTCAGTAGTGATTAGCAACTGTTCATCCATAGATTTTTGATGTTTCGACGTCACTTAACTTTAATCATTGTTTATAAATAAACCCCTTAGTAAACAATTGTTATTACCTGATAAGGAGGGTACAGCAAACTGACATCAGTTCTCAATGAATCATTAACTATCCTCCATGCATAAGTTAATAACTGATCATCCTGTCCAATATCTTGTACAAATAACAGTAATGGTCTGTATGGCTGGTACACAATCAAACAACAATCTAAATTCTCCAACAAGTAGAACTCGCACTCTAGTATATGGTTAGTTCTGTACGGAAACTCTTGCTGTCCGTACGCATAGCTAAACTTATTCTTGATCACAGTCTGGCAAGTGGTTATGAGTCGAGAGTTGGAGATCACACCAAACTCTTCGACCTTAGAAGCAAGGAAAACGCATGTGGGTGCTAAAAGCAGCGGGTCAATACATTTTAACGAGTTCCTTGCGTAAAACCTCTTGAAGTATACTGTAGCTGTGGCTATAACTTGCTGACGAAGCTTTAGCTGTTCTCCTAAAACCTGAATTATGCTTGCGAAGAAGTTGAATATTTTTTGGTACTCTTCCTCCGACAATAATCCCAAATCATATTGACGATCTCTTACAAGATCCTGTTTATCTAATATCCACTGTTGGTGATGAGAACTTTGCCAGAAATTACCTGCCATTTTATTAATTAGAAAATCAAGTTTTAAAAATCTAAATAAATATTCTGTAAACTGTAACCGTCTGCGTCTGTCAAAGTTTGACAAACTTAAAACGCCAAACCTACGTCATAGACAATGACAATAATGACATTTCTCAATGTTTATTTTTATGCCGTTGGTGATCTTACCCTTTGAGCTGTATTTGTATATTAGTTTCATGCACAAATAACCTTTTGATCTATATACAGGCGTTCCAGAGGGGACATTCCATATTATTATTCTCTTAGTTCTTCAGTTGTTCTCTCCCATTTCTTTAGCGATCGAGAGATTGAACTTAAAACCTCACACTCTGCACTCAGCAGTCCGGTTTGTTTGTAACCTCCAAGGCCAATAAGGCAAAAAGAGAAATGAAAGATAACTTTTTATTAGAAAATATTTTTATTTAGGATAGCTGCGTCTTTTGTACGCAAAATACGCGCTTTGTCGTGGAGTTGCGGAAACCAGCCTGTATTACCTATTACCATACATAGCACTCATTGTCAATATATCGAGATCGATAGGTACGTATAGCTTGGACGTACAGTTCGCGTCAAATAACTTTGCCGCTCTGAAGTAGGCAACAAATCACTGCGCAGTAGTTAATCATAGTTGTCTAGTACTCATAACACAAGCTCTGCTTAGCTTGAGACTAGACGGCGTTGTGTGATAGTTGTGGAATATTATTATTATCTCCTTTATTCATTTAAATTCTTATAAATTATATTTTTAAATATTAGTATAAAGAAATATAAAAACATTTTAAAATATAAAAAATAGTAGCCCACCGGTATCGGGAACAGGGTCCAAAGCTACCGGCGGTCAGGGCTCCAGAGAGAGGAACCTCCTAACTATTCGGGCCGTGTCCAGAAGTACCGCTTTCTGGATCAAGCCCTTGATCCAGCTGCCCAACGAGAGCCTCCTCAGGTGTTGGTCGAGGCTCTTGGCAATTAAACCATTGGCTGTCACAACTATCGGCACAATGATCGCTGAGTCCACATCCCACATGTCGACAACCTCGTGAGCCAAGTCAAGATACTTGATTTGTTTATCTTTCTCGGCTTTCACTTATTATTATTATTTCGTTTATTCGTCTTTTTTCCTATCTAATTACATTTTTAAATATTTCTTAATAAATAAAAGTAAGTATAAAAAACATTTAAAAATATAAAAAAATAGCGATCCGCCGGTGTCGGGAGCAGGGTCCAAGCTACCGGTGGTTAGGGCTCCAGAGACAGGAACCTCCTCACAATGCGAGCCGTATCGAGGAGTACTGCCTTCTGAATCAGGCCCTTGATCCAACCGCCTAACGAGAGGTTATTAATATTATTATAATAATGAATAAAACAGCAGTGCGCATGGCGCGGATTAGCGCGGCTAGGAAAGAGCCTAGCTTCAGAGCGGCAGATATTTGACGCGAACTGTAACTAGGTTATGATTCGGTACACAATAACCGATATCTATCTATACTAGTGGTGTTCAAAGTTGCTATAAGGCAATCACTTGCTTAATGCTTAATGCTTTATATTTTAATCATGATTTTTTATATGCTTTATTAAATCATGCTTTTTTTATACGCGTAGGTACCTGATACTTGACTTGTTATGTTACGGGCGGGCGCGAATAAAGCAAGCGCGGTGACTGACAGCATGCTAAAGAATATTACATCGCGTTTATGAATTACGATAAAACAGATATAATCAACTCAACCAACAACAACTACAACTCAACAACAACAACAACATCAACAACTCAACAACAACAACATCAACAACAACAAACTCAACAACAACAAAATCAACAACAACTTAACAACAACAACATCAACAACAAAATCAACAACAACATCAACAACAACAACATCAACAACAATATCAATAACAACAACATCAACAACAGCATCAACAACAACAACAACAACATTAACTCAACAACAACAACATGAACAACAACAACTCAACAACAACAGCATCAACAACAACTACTCAACAACAACAACATCAACAACAACATCAACAACAAAATCAACAACTACATCAACAACAAAATCAACAACAACAACAACTCAACAACAACAACAGCATCAACAACAACAACATTAACTCAACAACAACAACATGAACAACAACAACTCAACAACAACAGCAACAACAACAACAACTACATTAACTCAACAACAACAACATGAACAACAACAACTCAACAACAACAGCATCAACAACAACAACTCAACAACAACAACATCAACAACAACATCAACAACAAAATCAACAACTACATCAACAACAAAATCAACAACAACAACAACTCAACAACAACAACAGCATCAACAACAACAACAACAACATTAACTCAACAACAACAACATGAACAATAACAACTCAACAACAGCAACAACAACAACAACAACATCAACAACAACAACATCAACTCAACAACAACATCAACAACAAAATCAACAACAACAAAATCAACAACAACATCAACAACAACAACATCAACAACAATATCAATAACAACAACATCAACAACAACAACAACTCAACAACAACAACATCAACTTTCCTTCATACTTATACATATCCTCATAATACCTCATACGATATTTATAAATATATATTTATTTATTTACACAAAAAAAGTACGAAGCAAAATAATCACAAAAGTAAAAAACACGAACCAAATAGCATCATTAATTATATTACGTATTTACGTGAGCCGCCCGAGATCGCAAATCACACGCGGTGCTTGCTTATAACGATTTATTATTATATTCATTGCTTAATGCGTTTCGCGCGATGACAGAGACAGAGTGCGATGTAAAAAAGCAATAAGCAAATAGCAACTTGTGAGAGCCACGATAGCGTTTGCTTTATGATGTGTGTATTAAGCAAGGTGCTTTATTTTGCTATATGATATATTAACCACCACTAATCTATACTACCTGACCAGTGACCCAGCGAACTTCGTACCGCAAAGCGCAATCGAAATCAGTCAATCCGTTCTCAAGATACATAACATCTAAAAGCCGTTCCTTAAAAAATATATGAGAATATGAATGATCTTTTTTTGTGAAATTTTCCCATGTTTTGATAGTTATTCTGCTATTCGTGGCGGAGACAAGTCCAACAAATCAAAGATCATAAAAATCGGTCCAGCCGTTCTTGAGTTATAAACAGGCGCGGTCCGAAGGGGGGGGTCCACAGGGGACATGACCCCCCCCCCCCCCCCAAATCGAAGGTCAAATTGAAAAATCTCAAAAAAATTCCAAATAATAACAGCGATAAATTTATAATAATAAAATTGTGTCTTGTGCAATAATGTTTATTTTATTCCAGATACCTATTTTTTATTAGTGTAGTGAGTGACCCCCTCCAAAATTTCAGGCTGCGACCGCGCCTGGTTATAAATGGTGTAACTAACCCGACTTTGTTAGGGTTCCGTACCTAAATAGTAAAACGGAACCCTTATGGTGAGACTCAGTCTGTCTGTCTGTCACGCAGCTGGATATCTCAAGAACTTCTAAATGCTATCAACTTGAAATTTGGAATAGTTTTAGATGACGATGACGGTACTAAACAGGTAGTTCAAAAAAAAAGGCCAAGTGCCAGTCGAACTCGCACACGAAGGGTTCCGTACCACAAGGCAAAAACGCCGAAAAAAACACGTTTGTTATTATGGGAGCCCCCCCATAAATATGTATTTTATTCTGTTTATAGTATTTGTTGTTATAGCGGCAATAGAAATACATCATCTGTGAAAATTTCAACTGTCTAGCTATCACGGTTCATGAGCCTGATGACAGACAGACAGACAGACGGACAGTGGAGTCTTGGTAATAGCTTAGGGTCCCGTTTTTACCCTTTGGGTACGGAACCCTAGAAACAGTCGGAAAGAACGCATAACGAAAACGAAGTAGATAATGGTGCGGGCAGGATGGGATGCGACGCAGTGGGTCGGGGGCCGACACGCATACGAAGTCGCGGGCAGGAGCTAGTATTTTATAAATTTCATACAATTTGCCCTTCGAGCGCACTAATTAAATAATATAACGAACAGTGTGTGCCCGATGTACCTACGTGATGTTACTGCTAATACTGCTATTGGTACAACTACTGCGGGTACTCAAGATATATTCATAATTTTAGAAATCTTCATGGATGTTGATGCTACGATATCTGTTTTGTACATAATACCAAATATTACGGAACCAATTTAGTCGTCTTTCAGAAGAAGACCGCAGCCTTGCGAAGAGGAACTTCCAGTTGTACAAAATAAGAAACAAGTTTGAATAAAAGAGTTCATTATTTCGTAATTATTTTATTCCGTACAACAAAAAAAAATAAAAATGTTGAATATTGAAATTCCTTTCTTGTGCTATGTTTGTCGTTCTCCTTACAATCCTAAGATGTCGTTAATGGTGTATTCCTTGAGGACGTCATTGATGACTTCGAAGAGTTCTTCACTGAGCATTTGGCTGACATTTGCCACCTCAGCCTGGATCAACTCCTGTGTTATATTCTGGACATAGTTGTTGATAAACGCGTTGAGAATGTTGGAGCCGGTCATGCCGTGGATTTGGATCTAGATAATAACAAATACAACAATATCATCAATCATTCTAATCGCCCAATTTATAAGCAACCAACAGTCGTGAAACACAGCTTTGAATGGGCCGGATGCGCTAAGGGTTGTTAGCCTAGCATATAAGCATTATCAACCTATAATGTTGCCACTGCTGGGGCACAGGTCTCTCTTCGAGAGGGAGTGGGCTGTAATCTACCTCACGTAGGTACCCAGTACTGGTTGGTAGATGGCTCGACCTACAACTCGAGTCGGGGCGCGTCACCGCAGGGGCAGCACTACTCTCTTCTTATGTTAGTCTAGATTCTCACCCATTTAGTCCAATTAAAAAAAGAACCGGTCAAGTGCGAGTCGGACTCGTGCACCGTGGGTTCCGTACAAATTTATAGGTACTTATGTAACTACTTTATGACGGAAATCTTGTCTCGAATATTTCATAGGAAAAAATCCGAAAACCTTACAAAATAATCACCGAAAAAAAACTTTTTTTGTAATGTAACTACAAATTTACGAATTTCGGGTTCTTTCTTTACTTGTGCTAGGTACAGACCTACATGACATTGCTTCTTGCCAAATTTCATGATTATCTAGCCATTCAACGGGAAGTACCTTATAGGTTTTGATTCCCATGTGAGTGTCAAAATATGCGGCATTAACGGAACATTAAACGCCCTTAACTTTTGATTGCGTTTACTCAGAAGTTTGATTTTATTCACTGCTGCAAGGGATTGCAGCCCTGAGTATTTGATATTAATTTCAACTTGATAATTCCATGCGTTCCTGAGAAAAAGGGTGACAGACGGACCACGAAGGATTATATAAGGGTTCCGTTTTTCCTTTTGAGGTACGAAACCCTAAAAAGGATAAATTAACATTCTTGCTTACATGAGTGTCATGGATGTCGATTTTGATGTTTAGTTCACGAAGAAACAGGTGTCCTCCGAAGATGTTGGTGCCCATCCTCATGTCCATGCCGACCTCGACGCGGTGGGCAAAGATCCTGGAAGATAATGTAAAATTAATAGGTATAGATTCAGAGGCCTTTGCCCAAGACTGTTTGCCATGTTTGCTAGAGAGATTTAATCCTTATGATTGACCCTTTCGATTGGTGCCGTAAAAGTATAGGATGCTATTTTTTCGGATTTTAGTCGGTTCGATTCCCGGGTGTGGCAAGCGTATTTTCAAAAATCCATACTTAAATGCAGTTTTGCTTCTTTTAAAAAATAAAGGAATGTTTCCTTTCCTAAAATTTGCTGTCTTTTTTAAATTTTTTTGATTTGATTAGAGTACTTTTCCTCCAGGTAGGTACGCTTCGAAAAGTCCACCCTGATATACAATAAATATTTATGTAGGTTGATAGTCCTCGTCTACCCAAGAAAAGAATACGGTACATACCTGTATCCACCACCAGCTCTGTGGCTTAGAAAACCCAGTCTTGCGCGGGCATCGTAGGTACCTGACAAATTATAATCACTTGTTCAATATTTTAATACCATATTGCGGATTATGGTGCTAAAAGGCTATAGGTACACTATAGCTATACTTTTACAGAGGAACTCGCTTTCGCAGATTATGTTATACTCAATGCCAGCAATCTCATTGTACCTATACTATTTTGCTTTTGATGGTGTGAGACGTAAACTTGTATACTTCAAGGGAATAAGCAGAAGAGTCGCTGTAAACATCCACAGTGATGAGTACCTACGCCGCGCCGTTAAAATGGACGGTCATAGGAATGACCTACTTTTTCATTTGCCAGATGAATATTGGTAGATCAGATATTCTAACGATTGGGAACAAGTTAACGACGTATTCGATGACTTTTAATTATTATGATCATGGGTCACATTCTGTGAAGGACCTGCAAATATTTAAAGTGAGTTGTCTGCTTGACTAGTACCTACATAGCATACATAATAAGCCTATAATGTTCTCACTGCTGGGACACAGGCCTCCTCTCTGTGAGAGGGAGTGGGCCATAATCCACCACGCAGGCCCAGTGCAGGTGGGTTACATATATTATGTTTTTAGACTTATAGTTTACCAGTTACAGTAATCCAAGGTATAGTAATGTGGGCTCCGAAAGACAGTCGGAGCGGGTTGAAGGTGAGGGTGTCCAGCACGTACCAGCGGAGACCTTCCATCTTAAAATCGTTAATCGATACCGTGGCTGTCGTACTGCACATACAAATATATCGTTTATGAATACTACAATTACTGTAGTTAAATAATGACAATATTGAGTAGGTACTTCGGAACATCTGGCCCAAAACCTAATGAATAAATATTATAAAAATACATACGAAGAAGTTTGATATTCGAAAGGTCCGATAAGGGGTATGTCTAGAGGGTCGAGCGGTGGTAAGACATCGTTTCCATGAATGATCAAATCCCTGAAGCCTTCGATTATCCCTGCGATGGCGTCAGCGACCAAGTTGCGGCCCTGTTCGTCTAAAGCCTGGAGCTCTGATATAAGCAGCTTATCATCTTCACTTAAAGCATGGTCAGCTGATAAAAGGTCGAGAAGCAAGTGGAGGTCTTCTAAACGATTTTCCGCGCCTTCCACTAAAACGAAAACAATAAAATAATAAGAAATATTAAAAAAAAAAGTAATAAAACAATAAAATTGTTAAGAAGGTTCTGGCATCTACGAGTACTCCGCAATGTCTAAACTCGTGTGTTCTATTCATTTCAATGAATAAATTACAACTAGGTACTGCTGTATTTTCAACAATCTAAAGCTAGATACCATTCTTATTTTTACACAATAGGTAAGGTATAGTGGATGACTCTAATAATGGGAGTGCCACAAGATTAAATTCTAGGTCCCTCTGGCCTAGTGCTCTACTAGGCTAGGGGGACCACTTTGTGGCACTCCCATCTGATCAAATCACGATGTTGCCTTAAAAGATATGTATAAATGTCGCAGCCGACTAGCTTAATATTAGTATTTCAGTTAACTGCCTATTAACCTTTTAACTAAATGGAGCGCGGCCATTCAATCAAACAGCTAGGCATATGTATAACTTAGATCGCTAACATTTAAATTAGCGATTGATTGATTGGTGTATTAAAGTAGCAGATTGTTTATAAATATAAAATTACTTAATGCATGTTTATGAAAAAATTCGGTAGTAAAAACTTAGCAGTAAACTGAATAAAAAAATAAAAACTTTTTTACAAAAAAAAAAAAAACAACCGACTTCCAAAAAACACTACAAAGTGAAAAATAACTTTAATTTCGGAAGTCGGTGTCTTATGATCTGTATTTTAGTGTTTTGCCACCGACTTCCGAAATTAAAGTTATTTTTCACTTTGTAGTGTTTTTTGGAAGTCGGTTGTTTTTTTTTTGTAAAAAAGTTTTTATTTTTCACTTTTTAGTGGGTCAGTTTGTCATTTATCTAATTTACAATAGCTTTTACAAAATATTGCTTTTCCCGATGCAGGGACGTTAATTGTTGAGGAGTTCTCCTAGTAAGAACCAGGAGAACTAGAGTTGAGAAGTCACCCTCAGCTCCACTTCACCATAAGCATTGTGACGAGCATAAATTGCTTAGCAACCACACTAAAGTACCTAATCGAATCGTAACCCGTGAAATGCTTATTATTGAGTAGTTCCGGTGGCCATCTGTGGTCTTCATCATCAGTTCCACTTCACCAAATGGTGCTTTCCGAAAGCAAATGCACGAATTACTATAAAAAATACCCAAATCGCTATATCAAATTTTATAGGCACACCTATAAAATTTGATGGTTTCCCTCGATTTCAATAGGATTCCCTCATCAGATTCCGAGTTGGTGACAATGGGACCACCTCGAGACCATACCCTTTCAAACAAAAAAAGAATTTTGAAAATCGGTCCACAATTGGCGGAGTAATCGCGTAACAAACACACAAAAAAAAAATACATAGCGTCGAATTGAGAACCTCCTCCTTTTTTGAAGTTGGTTAAAAATGAGTCCTAACAAATATTTAAATGCGTAATACATATTAGCAGTAAAATGGCTTACGTGTGGGTAGTTAACAAATTGGAGTTAGTCGGTGAGAAATCTAACTTGGACTACACACAACCCAGGCTTACAGATCCATAAGCCTCACATCCTTTCTACTAAAAACCCTAGAGAGACTTTGTGATCGACACATCCGAGATGGACCTCTTCGGGTAAAGCCACTCCACAAACAACAGCACGCGTACTCCACAGGCAAATCAACGGAATCTGCGCTGCACAGCGTGGTATCCAAAATTGAATGCGCAGTGGATCACAAATGCTCAGCACTGGCTGCCTTTATTCACACGGCCTTTATTTACATCAGCACGGCTCTAGACAGACATAATATAGACCCGTCCCTGAGCGGCTGGATCACCAACATGTTCCAACAAAGGCCAGTACAAGTGACCGTAAACGACACTACAAGGGCCATAGTGGCGAAGGGCTGCCCGCAAGGGGGCGTCCTGTCGCCGCTTTTATGGAACCTGCCGGTCGATTTTTACAGAATAGCACCGCTGGTCGTCAGTCTAATAAAAGAGCTCAATGACAAAGGTTACTTTACCGTAGGATACGCCAACGACATAACCATAATAATAAATGGCACCCACGAAAACACCCTGTGCAACTTAATGCGCCAGGCCCTGAAAATAATAGAAAACTGGTAAGGTTAACACCAACTATCAGTGAACCCCACAAAAACCGAACTGGTTCTCTTCACAAAAAAGAGGAAACTGACGACACTACAACTACCACGTTTCTTTGGTACAACCCTAAGCCTATCAACTGAAACCAAATACCTGGGCATCTTTTTGGACAAACAGCTGAACTGGGCATAACACACCAGCTACATTGAAATGAAATAATGATATGAAATGAAATGATGAAATGATTTTATTTTTTGTAAGTAGGTTTGTACAAACACTTTTACACGTCAATCATGTTTTTTTTTTAACTAGATGAAGTCGGCGTTTCCTATCTGACTACTCTGAGAAGAAAGGCCGAAACAAACTCAGAGGTCACAGTCTCTTTTAAAGTCCAGACATAATCTTGGTCAGGTTATATGAAGACCATGTAGATCGATGTCTGAGGTGGTCTTTTTAGGAAAGAACCACACAGATTGAGAGGACCTGTCCAGTCAGTGCACGCATTTGTCAAAAATCGTGCAGCGACTTAAGGAGCTCAACGATTCGACTAACAATACCAACAAAAGGACATTTGGGTAGGCCACATAAATTACTCAAACTGCCAGACCATGAAAAAAAAACTAACAGAACAGAGAGAATAATAAAAAAATATATAATATATGTAAAATGACCCACATCGTCTTCACATTCACAATGAAAAAATAATACATTACTACGAAAGCCGCATATCCCTGTGGCAATGCAAGCGAATGCTTGGCAAGAATTGGGGGATTAGCCCCAGGGTCACTCACTGGCTATACACGACAGTCATCCGACCAATCATTACATACGGCTCACTAGTCTGGTGGCCCAGAACAGACCTGAGCACAGCCCAAAAAGACCTTGAAAAGCTGCAGCGGTTCGCGTGTGTGGCAATCACTGGCTGCATGAGAACTACACCAACTGCTGCCCTACAAGCTATGCTTGGACTACCTTACTACGACGGGACAGGAAAGGCCTGCGCCTGGTGACGGGGACCATCACGGGACACTGCTCGCTTAATAAATACTTTCACACATTAGGCAAAACGGACAATCCCCTGTGCAGGGCTTGCATGGAGGCTGATGAAACCATTGCGCATGTGCTTTTTGACTGCACAGGCGTCACCCAAATAAGGACAGGAACGCTCGGGACACCCAGAACGTACACAGATGTTCTCAACAGACCAGAAGACTTAATCAGCTTCTGGAGGGAGGTGGGCTGGTTGCAATAACCACCGACGGCCGCCATGGCCCATTCAATGGTCCATTGAAGGACTAAGTGCGCAAACCAAACCCATAACATAGAACATAGAATCTAACTTGGAAGTAGCGCTCGCCGGCTGTTGCCGCGGCACCGCTCGCTGCGGTCGCTCGGCTCGCGCATATGGTCACAGTCCTAACCTTTTTTTTTTTAGCGTGTAGAAATACTCATGCATTCTGCACTACCACGGGGAGATAGTGCAGTTATGTGGGACTCTAACTCACTAAAACTCCACGGTGTCCTCCTCTGCCGCTTACGGCGCGACGGCAACACGGGCACGCGTTAGCACTCATCCGTGAACCCGCCGCGGCTGTCCGTCACCGGACCCTCCTCTATATCTATATGGGGAGTACTCCCCATCACCGGCGTACCAGAACATATCACGCCGTGACCACCCCAGGGACCAAACCAGCACATGGGCGCCAGACGACCCCGTGTCTTGGCTTGGCACCCTTGGTCTTCCTGCGACGGGTCAGGTCATTGGTCCCGTCGCTTGCCAATTTTCGGCCGCAGAGGATAGGGAGAGCGGCCAACATCATACCAACACTCCTCCTCCCCTGCGGCCCCACCGCGTCTGCCATCTGACGGTGAAGACCCCGTCAAGGCCGCGGAAGGTAGGGAGAACAGCGCACCGCAATACCGGCACTCCTCTCCCGCCGCGGCCTCCAACCTTCAGCCGCGATGCCTCCCATACGACATCGCGGCCCGCCCTAGTTGCGATGTCGCCCAAGCAGTACCGCAACCTACTTGTTGGCCGCTACGTCGTCAGCTTACAGGCAAAAGCCCTGACGAGCGGCCCCTCTTCGGGTTCGTCTTCGCTTCACCGTGGGTGACCAAACAACGGCTACTGAGCCCCCCCGCCTCGACAATTCGGGAACCCACCGGGGGGAAGTTCTAACCTAACCTAACCCATTTGGTCAAGGTGGCCTACCCTAATTACTGCGACCAATTCGGTTCGCGCATAGTTGTTTACAGTTCCAACCTAACCAATAAACTTCCAAACTAATTCCAACATTAAAATGATTACTTACCCATTTAATTTTAGTTCCGTTTTTTTTCCCTCATATTTTCACCCTAATATATAAATGGCCTAAGAATCAGCCAGGCAGTTTATTAAATGTTAGATTAGATGCATTGGCTGAATTTCATTCAGGTCGCTAGCCAGTTGGCGGCGACATTATATTATATTAAACTTACCTAGGGGAAGGTCTTCATAGTCCACATTAGCGCCTTGCGCAAACGCGCACGCAAGTAACATCAGAAGACATAATACTTTCATTTTCTGTAATTAAACTATCAAAACTATAATTTAATTATACTTAAGTATTAAAATTATTACCAAGTTAAGTACACCGTTGTCTTTTTTGCAATTTGCCCGGTCTCTTATTTGACTTCTATTTAATATTTCCAAATATCTTCATCCATCATAATTAGCTACTAATCTTATTATATGTTCTTATTTCTAGATAAAAATGTAACAATCTTAGTCATCAATCTGTGATTTCTTTGGCAGCTGTTCTATATCTCTTTGTTTATTAAAAGATTATAATTTGTGTAAAATTAAAATACCAGCTGGTCGATTCTGTAAAAATCTCACCGTGAAAACTTAGGTGAAGTGAGTTTGTTTAGGGCACGCCGCGATAGCGGCGATAAGACCCCTGTTTGAGGAGTGGCTAGAGAGGCGCCACGGCGCCCTCACCTACCGCCTGACGCAGGTCCTCACCGGACACGGAACTTTCGGGAGGTTCCTGCACATCATCAGGCGGGAGGAAACGCCCGGGTGCACCATTGCCAGGATCGCCCAGAGGACACGGTGGAGCACACGGTGGAGGTCGGCCCCGCTTGGGCGGAGCACCGCCGTGTCCTCGTAGAGGCGATCGGCAGCGGCTGCGACCTCTCGCGTCCTGCCCTGGTGCAAGCTATGGTCGGGGCGAGAGGGAGTGGGAGGCAGTCCTTCTGCGAAGCAGTCATGCTAGCGAAGGAGGTGGCGGGACGGATGAGGGAGAGAGCCTCCCGTCCCAGCCGCCGCGGGAGACGCTGCGGGCGTCGGGAGCAACGGGACGACTCCCGGCCACCGTAGGCGCGGGCCTGCGGGCGGAGAGTAATGGGTAGCTCACCGTCCGATCAGGACCCGGTCCGTGCCGGACGGCGCGTACGTGTTCCACGCGCGCCTCAAAGAAATGTCAGCATCGAGGAGGGGCCCCATACGGCCGAAGCCTGCAGGGTCAGCGGGATTGTCCGAAAGGGTTACCGCCTGGCCCGGAACATAAAGGGCTAAGGAAGGAACATGGGTGGGTTTTAGTCAGTAAGAGTCTGACACTCCCTTCCGCTCCACCCAGAGCGGGAGGGGTCATTTGATGATTTCCCATCCAAAAAAAAAAAAAATATTGAGTTTGTTTTTGCTAGGAATGAATGCAACGTTGAAATACGACACTTTACATAAACCTATGGGTTCGAAAATTCATTCAAAACTGAAGGAGAAAATCGTCTTTGAATAAATCCAAGTGTATACATACTTATGCTCGTGACTGTACTTTGTACCCATTCCATTTTGACCGCGCGCTTACTAGGGGGCGCTTGGGTAATACACATAACACGGGCGCTACATGGGCTAGAGACGCCTCTGACTGTCTTGTCACGTACTCGGGTAAATAATGTATGACACTGCATTAGTATATATATGATACTGCAACTGGGAATCCTCGGTTACAGTTTCCTAAACTACTAATTTGATAATCGAATTGGTTTTTATTACCTCGCATTAGGTGCGAAAAGTAGAGTATTCTCCTCAGGGTTATAGGTGTCTTTGTCTTGGGCGAGCTTGAATCCCTCACTGCACTCAGGATTCTAGTCATAATTCCATCGTTTCGCTCAGGAGTTAATTCAGAACTAGACTCCTTTGTTAAATACCGAACACCAAGAATGGTACTCAGTACTTAAATGTTGACCTTATGTGTATACTAGTAGGGTTGACTATATAAATAAAACAACCAAACTGTATACTGTTCTATAGCTGGTAATTATATTTGATAAAATTCACAACAGCCCCACCAAATCGTTGTAACACAACGCTTGCGAGTTCTAATTCGACGTCAACGCCATCTAGTTACGTCATGTACAACTCTTGTTAAATTCTAAGTATTTTGTTGAACTAATGAGCGGCTTTTGATCATACATGATCATTAACATACCGCCCACCAAGGACATTATTGACGGAATGTCCTTCTTGAACTAAATTATGGGTCCAAATTGGTAGCGAACAATTTGATCTCATAGGTTTGATCTAATATCTTAAACATTAACAAGACAAAAACTTACATAAAATAACTTAAACTACTATGTGAGATTATCAAAAAAAAAACAATAAATTCATTGATCTGTAACCGGTAAAATACAAAGTTTGGATGTTGGCCTCTTAACGGTAGAGGTCTTAGTGCGCAATGTGACTACACGGGTGATATTATCATCACCAGGATGCTTCTCTTTTACGCGACCCAACAACCAATGACTTGGCGGCAAATCGTCTTTTATAGTTAAAACAATGTATCCAATTTTTGCCTCAGGAACCTTTGAAGACCACTTGTACCGGTTCATAAGATTGGACAAATATTTTGGTTTAAATGTGTTAGTTTTAAAAAATCGTCTGCAATAAGCAATGATTCTAACCAATTTTTGTAATGAGGAATAACGTTCGAACATGGAAAACTCTGGAACTGTCGCAATGTGTGCTTTTGTTGTTTCCTCCAAGTCAGTATTCAACTCATTTGGCCTTTTGTGTACTATAGATTTTTGGTTGAGAAACGGTGGTCCGGAAAACCATAAACTATTGTTTACGAGTGCACTTGGTAATATACCTCTAGATGCGCAGTCTGCTGGGTTGTCCTGTGTTTTTACATGAAACCATTGAGATGCTCTCATGTTGGTCAATATTTCAGAGGTACGATTGGCTACAAACGTCTTCCATCTGCTTGGATGGCTGTTGAGCCAAGCTAACACCACGGTAGAATCTGTCCAAGCCTTGATTCTGTCCTTCGAGATATTTAAAACATCTGCTGTTTCTGTCAGAAGATTTGACAGTAGAACTGCTCCACAGAGCTCTAAACGAGGAATGCTAATTTGTTTAATGGGAGCCACTCTGGTTTTTGCAACCAACAACGAAATATGGATTTTGCCGACTTCATCTTCTATCCGCAAGTAGATAACAGCTGAGTAAGCTGTTTTGGAGGCGTCACTGAAGCCATGCAGCTCAAGATCATCGTTTGACTTAGTGCCAAGCCAACGAGGTATCCGTATTTTACAAAGTTGTGACAACTCATCACGGTAAATATTCCATTCCTTTATTAACTGAATGCTTAGTTCTTCATCCCAACTAACACCTGCCAGCCATAATTTTTGGATGAATGTTTTTGCTAAAACCACACTAGGAGCTAACCAGCCTAGTGGGTCAAACAATCGAGCTATGTCCGAAATAATTGATCTTTTAGTTACAGGTGCAGTCGTCGGCGGAGGAAGATTCACCAAGTATTGGAAGGTATCTTCGTTGCGGTTCCAGGTAAGTCCCAAAATTTTGATTGTGCTATCTAATTTGATTTCTAACCCCTTCTCTTCTTTGTACTCTTTTTTCTCTAAATCATAATTTTGTATAATATCTCCTTGTCCTATTGTGTCCTTATTTTCAGTTGTTCTAGTTTGATCTATTTGTACTTTAACTTTATTTCTTTCAAGTTTATCTATTCTCTTCAGCAAGTCTTGACTATTGCTGTTCCACTTTTGTAATATAAATCCACCTTTTCCTAATAAAGCTATCATTTGTCTATATATTTCCATGCCTTCTTCTACATTATCGCATCCTGTCATTAGATCATCCATGTAGAAGCAATTTAAAACTTTATCTGCAGCAAGTGGATAACTGGTGCCTTCATCGACTGCGATCTGACGCAAGGTTTTGACTGCTTGATACGGCGCAGAAGCTGTTCCGAAGGTGACGGTCACAAGTTCGTAATCCTGGACCTCCTTGTCTGGACTGTCACGCCAGAGTATCCTTTGGAACATGGCATCCTCTTCTGCTACCCTAACTTGGCGGTACATTTTAATAATATCCGCTACAAGTCCTATGGGATGAATCCTCCATCTTAAAACCGTGTGACGTAAATCAGCCTGCAGTGACGGACCAACCATGAGCGTATCATTAAGTGACACTCCATTGCTGTTCTTTTCAGAGGCGTTGAAAACAACACGAACTTTAGTTGTGGTCCTGTCGTTCCTAATGACTGCGTGATGTGGCAAATACACTGCTTCTTCCTTCTTACTATTATCTGCTTTCACGTGGCTCATATGTCCTAACTGCAAATATTCATTTATTACTTCTGTGTACCTTTCCTTTAAATCTTTGTTCTTTATTAATCTTCTTTCTAATGCTTTAAACCTTGATTTAGCTATGCCACGTGAATTTCCCGCCTTGCAAGGAGGATCTTCATCTTGGAAAGGTAGCCTCACTATGTATCTGCCATTGCTATCTCTCCTAGTGGTCTCACTATAAAACTCTTCGCATTTCTTCTCCTCTGGTGTAAATACTTTTTTATTTGTGCAACATTCTTCAACTTCCCAGAATTTTCTTAAAAAATCCTCAACCTTGCAATGCATTACATTCATGTTATTTACATTACTATTTACACTAGTCGTGTCTCCAGGACCAACGGCACCCGACAGGACCCACCCTAAGGTAGTGCTCTGTGCGATCAGTGTACCAGAAGGACTCTTTATTAATCCTTTCATAATGATGCAGCTATAAACATCAGCACCTAACAGAATATCGATTTTGTTGGGTGTTTTGAACTCCGGATCTGCTAAATATAGGTTATTAATACCTAACCAGTCGAAGGTGTCTTTATGAAGACTTCGCTCAGGTAGGTAAGAGGTGATCTTCTTTAACACATAAGCACTTAATTTAAACTTCAAGCTAGGATCGACACGAGACTTAATCGTTAATTGTACCATGTACTTTGTCATGGTTGACCTATTGTCTCCAAATCCCGACACAAACCCTTGAACTGGAATCTTTTTCAGGCTAAGATACTGCACTGTGGCCTCTGTTATGAAACAAGCCTGCGAACCTTGATCGAGCAGGGCTCGGACCGTGTGGTATTCACCCGTCTTTGACGAGGCCTTTACTAGCGCAGTGGCTAATAAAACCTGTCTGGGTTTTGCTACTCTCCCTGTAGATAAGCAAGAGACTATCTGAGTAGTACTGGTTGAAGAACAAGCACTATCAGTAGTAGGCTTTGCTTCAGGGTCTTGGCCTTTATTGTCCAAATGTAGTAAGGAATGGTGACGCTTCTGGCAAACTCTACAACTTGTACTTTTCTTGCAGTTGTAAACAGTATGGTTACTGCCTAAACAGTTGAAGCAAATTTTGTTCTTACCAACGAAATCCCGTCTAGCTTCGAGTGATTGTTTGACAAACTTTTTGCAGAAACAAAGCTTATGACCCTCTGAGCAATATTCGCATTTCATTGGCGATGACGAGTCTGTGGCTAACAATGTTTTAGACGTATTATTGTTAGTGACCTGATGACCTGAACCCTTTTTTGGTTCTATGCACTCAAACGCGCGGAAACGTTGTTCTAAAAATATTTTAAATTGATTAAATGTAGGAAAATCATTGCTGGACTCGCTGCTACTGACACTTAATTCCCATTGCTTACGCGTTTCAGGATCTAATTTAAATGTCACTATATGTATGATAATAACATCCCATGTACTCACATTTATACCTAAGTTTGTTAACGCATTTAAACAGTCATTGGTGGTGTCTGAAAGCTCCTTTAATGATGTCGCCGTTTCAACGTACATACGTTTAATACCAAATAACCGTTTCAAGATGCAGTTGGCGAGATATCTTTTATTACTGTATCGCCTGTCTAATAGATCCCAGCACTGACTGTAATTGGCATCAGTTATTGGAGTATTCCGTATCAGATGCTCAGCTTCACCAGTTAAATGACTTTTTAAATAGTGCAACTTTTGTACATTATCTAACGCGTTATTTTTATGAACTAATGATACAAAAAGATCATGAAAGGTCGTCCATTCTTCATATTTGCCAGAAAACATTGGAATAACAATCTTGGGCAATTTGACCAGTGAATGGGCAGACTTAACAGCACTACTAGAAGAACCATCTGGTACTGGTTCACATAAAACTCTAATTTTATTGAGCGTTGTTTTCATTAAACTTTTATAAGTAATGTAAGTGTCCTCAGTTGTATCATAAATATCAATAACTTTTTGATCAATATCATCTAACTTATAGTTCTGATAAAGTTTAGAATTTGTATTTTTAAACGATTCCCAATCTTTTTCTAATAATTCCTGTCTAGTTTCAATGTATTCAATAGTTAATCTTTCTTTAGGACTCTTTTTAAAATTTGCGAATCCTTTAATAATAACACTTTGCAACCCCCTCAATACATTGATCAATCCCTCCATATTTGAAACAATTAACCAAACAAAACTAATGAAAACAACTCAACAACCAGTGTACAAAAACAATGTTTGTTCTAAAATAAAGCAAAACTAATTTGAAATAAAATACACAACTAAAATATTTTAAGTTCCAATTAGTTGCTCAAAATTTTACAAGTGTTTTGAAACAACTTATAATCTGGCGGAAATCGGGCGTAGGTTCCCCGTTCCGTCGTTTTTTAAGAAATTATTCTAAGTCCTAAACTTATTTCAATAATCTTCAAAGTTAAACTCTCTGAATAAATAAAGTCTAAAATTGCTTGCCACTAACTTTGCTTTAATAGTAAAATGTACTCACAATTTTCACTTTACTCACACAACACGAATGTGGCGCACCATGGCGGCGACACGTTGAACCATGGATGTGACGTCAGTCTTCTGCTGATGTCACGTTGAACTCGGTGTGACGTTCTTCTTATGACGACACGTTGAACTACGAGGGTGACGTATTGCAGTCACCTCACGCTTGAACTGGATGCAAGTGGCGTCTTCTATGACTTCACTTTTCCACCGCTGCTACTGCTGACCCTGTCCACCATACTGGACGACGCTGTCGCTGCTCATGCGGGGAACCGTGTACTTTAGCCGCAGCGATCCACTGCGAGTACCACGGGCGGGCGAACTCAAAAAAGCCGAAGTTATATCCGGCTCGAAGGACCAATGTTAAATACCGAACACCAAGAATGGTACTCAGTACTTAAATGTTGACCTTATGTGTATACTAGTAGGGTTGACTATATAAATAAAACAACCAAACTGTATACTGTTCTATAGCTGGTAATTATATTTGATAAAATTCACAACAGCCCCACCAAATCGTTGTAACACAACGCTTGCAAGTTCTAATTCGACGTCAACGCCATCTAGTTACGTCATGTACAACTCTTGTTAAATTCTAAGTATTTTGTTGAACTAATGAGCGGCTTTTGATCATACATGATCATTAACACCTTCGTTGCGTTCAGGATCAAAATAGCGCCCGCGACATTAAGACACTGCTTTATCCCCTTAGTGAATAATCTATTATTAATTAAATGGGCGTGAGATATCAACAAGTAAGTAGCAGCATTAAAAATGTTGTTGACACAATCATAATTCAATCTACTTGATATTAGTGGATTGTATCAACGGAACTAACAGTGGAACAAAAAACTGATTGTTATTACAGTATTAGGGGTAGACAACGGCAAAGGTGGTATGACGATCTAACGAGGTTTGCAGGGCCAAAATGGCCAGAGATCGAGATCATTTTATAATCATTAATTAGTATAGAGGTATGAGGAACAGGTATGAGGGGCCCGTGGCTAAATGATATAAAACAGCCGCACAGGTCGATCGATCAGGTTAAGCTACGCTTGCTGCGGTCTGTGGATGGGTGACCATCTTTACATACTGTGACCCTTCCGTGCCTCGGAAAAGGTCCCGGTTGTCATTCGTGGATCTTTGACAGTTGTTACGGGTAGTCAGAAGCCCGAAAGTCTGACAACCAGTCTTACCAAGGGGTACCGTATTACCCAGTAACTGGGTTGTGGAGGTCAGATAGGCAGTCGCTCCATGTAAAATACTGGTATTCAGCAGCATCCGGTTAGACTGGAAGCCGACCCCAACATAGTTGGGAAAAGGCTACGCAGATGATGAGAGGTATGAGGAACAGGGTGTAAAGTTCACACACACCATAGAAAAGGGAGGATCCTCCGACCAGACGGGTGTTGTGTCTGGCGGGCAACTACCCGATGATTCATGTCAGGCCGTTGTTTATTATGCTAGTTGCGCGGTAAACTCTGCTTGCGAGATGCAGGATTAGCATGACGTCAGTATGACGCGTTGTTCGCATGTGGAGTTGTAGATACCGCTACAGAATATTCAATTAAATGAAAATCATAATTTTCGTTGATGCTTATGATCCTGACAGCTCTATCTTGAATAGTTACAGATTTGTCGATGCTGACCCATCCCAATGGATCACCGGGTGATACCTAGGTAAGTAGCAATCTAGTAGTCACTTGATTGAATTTGCATTTGTATCATATTGTAGAAATATTTAGAATGTGAATTTATTTTTAATAACAGCTAGCTAGGTATGTACCAGTTTGCTATTCACGGGTTGACCACACCATACCATGAATCGAAGTATGAAAGTTGTTTGTTTTCAGGAAAACTTAGGTATTGTACCTGTACCTACCTATTACGGCGTTTAGCGACCCAAGACGTCATTATTTCTAGCCCAATCTCGATGATAAGATAGAGTAGTGAAAGTTTTCAATAAAAGGTTGATAGAACTATACTTTTAATGCACCTTTTTGCATGCATGCAAATAACCCGAATACCACACACCAATTGTGGGTCACAAATTTTCATAATTTAAAAAAAAAACTACAATTAGAAGAGGTCCAAGACATCGCCTTGCGGCACTCCTGCTGCTCTATTAGGTTAAAAATACAGGTCGTTTTCGAACCTTTTTTAAGTTTCCGTACTAAAATGGTAAAAACGGAACCCTTGTGGTGAGACTCAGTCTGTCTGTCTGTCTATCACAGCTGGATATTTCAAGAACTACTAATGCTATAAACTTGAAATTGGGTCTGAAAAATTCGAAGTGGGGCTACTAGGGTATGTGGGGTATCATATGAAAGAGCGCAGTCTGCACATTCTCAAAGAATTTTTCTTTTTTTTTAGGCCGCAAAGTTTTTGATGAAAAATGTAAAAAAACACCGCCCCCCCCCCCCTTATCTCCGAAGTTTGCAAAGATAAATATCTGAAATCATTCTATGTCATAGAAGTTTATGTAAAGATTACCGGAAAAATAAAACGAAGTCTCTAAATAGCACACTTTTCAGAAATCATCAATAAAAATTACATTAGTTCCACTATCGGTCAAGAGATGGCGCTGACATAAAACTGCAATATTCTACACCGCAGTGCACAATGTTAAAATTCTCTGACGAATATAGGCCTCGCCGCCCGCCGCCGATGAAAATTTAAAAATGATGGTACGGAACCCTCGGTGCGCGACGCCGACTCGCTCTTGCCCGGTTTTTTTATTATTACGGATCACTTCTTCTTCACTGAGTGTTTTTAAAAACTGAGTTATCTTTGTCCTGGATAAGATTTAACAGATATCATAAAACCAGTACCTTTTTATGGTTAACGAGGCCAGATGCCTTACTCAATGCTCATGGCATGCATGTGTGACCTAGAAAGAATAGTCCGGCGGCGTACTTTTTATCTTTTATTGTAAAATCTTGTTGTACTTTTGATAAGAATGATAGTTATGCAATAAGTTCATGAAACACGAACATATTACATCCAAGCGTCCAAGAGACCTACGTAATACCAGCGCTACTAGTTTTCAAATAGCATAAAATTTAAAGTTTTCAATTTGGAGAACAGTGTTGTTTGCGTGAATGTTGATTTTACGGACTACTATAAAATTATTATAACCTGTTATGGAAATCGCTAAAGGCCTCATTGTTACAGTTGTTCTCGTTAATATCGGGAAGCAATAGATGTCACATTTTTGAGCAACTGTATTAAAATAGTATATTTCATTACAATTGCGGAAAGGCTGTCATTGCAAAGAGTTCCGACAAATGTCTACCCGAGCCGAGGCGCAGCCGAAGGCGAGGGTTGACAGTCGGAACAAGTTGCAATGACGGTTCCGCAGGTGTACTGAACGACTATTTTTAATACAGTTGCGAAAAAATGAAGCAATTTAATAAAATAATAAAAACACAATAGGTACCTATTGCTTTTTTCTCTTCTCTCCACGCAAAAAATTAGTCGTATGTGGATATGTAACGACTTTTTGACTTTTCCGGTAAAATGTTCTCCGAAGCATTTTGTGCAATTATACTTAGTTCCGGTGGTGTTAATTAAAAAAAAAATAGGGTCGAAATTACTCATTTTGTGCAACAAACAACTAAACTCGCAAAGAAAATTTCTGGAAAATGGCGCCAACCGTAGAATATAAGCAGAGTTTTTTTTTCTTCACCCATTTTGGTAGGCAAAGGGAACTATCCATACAGCTTAGTCTTCAATATATTTTTTTTATTGATATGAAATGAAGATGAAATTTAATTAGATCAAATGAAATGAAACCTTACCTAACTCATTCAATTAAATCATTAAATCTGATATTGAAATAAATTAGTAGCTTCTTTTTAGAAATATACGTATTTGTATGAATCACAAAAACTCTTTAGTAAAAACTTCATGGTTGGTTTTTCTTTTTAATAGACATTATTTTGACAGTTGGGAAAGAGACACGCACGAGTTCGGGAAAGGTAAAAAAAAGCACTAGTATGTAATAGCCCACATCCCGAACGCTTTACGTCCCTGCAATACACCACTTTTTGAGCAACTGTATTAAAAAAATTTTTTTTCGACCCTATTTTTTTTTTAATTAACACCACCGGAACTAAGTATAATTGCACAAAATGCTTCGGAGAACATTTTACCGGAAAAGTCAAAAAGTCGTTACATATCCACATACGACTAATTTTTTGCGTGGAGAGAAGAGAAAAAAGCAATAGGTACCTATTGTGTTTTTATTATTTTATTAAATTGCTTCATTTTTTCGCAACTGTATTAAAAATAGTCGTTCAGTACACCTGCGGAACCGTCATTGCAACTTGTTCCGACTGTCAACCCTCGCCTTCGGCTGCGCCTCGGCTCGGGTAGACATTTGTCGGAACTCTTTGCAATGACAGCCTTTCCGCACTTGTAATGAAATATACTATTTTAATACAGTTGCTCAAAAAGTGGTGTATTGCAGGGACGTATAGCGTTCGGGATGTGGGCTATTACATAATAGTGCTTTTTTTTTACCTTTCCCGAACTCGTGCGTTCTCTTTCCCAACTGTCAAAATAATGTCTTATATTAAAAAGAAAAACCAACCATGAAGTTTTTCTAAAGAGTTTTTGTGATTCATACAAATACGTATATTTCTAAAAATAAGCTACTAATTTATTTCAATATCAGATTTAATGATTTAATTGAATGAGTTAGGTTAGGTTTCATTTCATTTCATCTCATTAAATTTCATTTTCATTTCATATCAATAAAAAATATATACTGAAGACTAAGCTGTATGGATAGTTCCCTTTGCCTACCAAAATGGGTGAAGAAAAAAAAAACTCTGCTTATATTCTACGGTTGGCGCCATTTTCCAGAAAAAATGATTTGTTAGTTGAGTTTATTGTGTTTTTATTATTTTATTAAATTGCTTAATTTTTTCGCAACTGTATTAAAAATAGTCGTTCAGTACACCTGCGGAACCGTCTTTGCAACTTGTTCCGACTGTCAACCCTCGCCTTCGGCTGCGCCTCGGCTCGGGTAGACATTTGTCGGAACTCTTTGCAATGACAGCCTTTCCGCACTTTTAATAAAATATACTATTCTAGCACTCGTTCCTACTCTTGAGTTAAAAAAACCTTAGCAGACAACGTAACCTAACCCACGCTTGATTTAGTTTAAAAATCTACTTACTATTATATAATAAGAGGTAATAAGTATGTAAAATATGATTAAATTAATCCAATCTTTAACATGATTGTTTTCTATTACTTAACTAATTACCTAACTGTACGATTAGAAGAAAAGTATTGCCTACTCGTGTAATATTGTTAATTTTTTTTTCAGTGAACGTGTTCAAATAACGAGGTAGATAATGGTTGTGGAAATTGTTCGGCGTGTAAATGCAATGCGCGGGTGGAAAATCAATTTCTTGTGACGAATGTGCACAAGCACATAAGTCCTAATACTACAACCGGAATTATTTAAGAAGATAATTATCAGTGTTATATATTTGAAAGTGGTGTAATATGTGACGCAGTCGGACATAGGATTTGGTGCAAAAATGCGGGTACTTTTGTTAGTGACATTGTACAACACATTGAATGTAATACTAGCACAATTTGATATAAGTGAGTAAGTAATGATGTATTTACATAGTAAATGTGGTAATGTTGTTGGTCATGATAATGTTATTATTGCAAGGTACATAGCCACACCAGCAAACCGAATTACCCACAGTTTATAACTCAGTCATGAGTGGTGGTACCTTCTGAATACCTTGCATGCAGTGTTAAACGCATTTGAAATCAATGTTATCTATGATGGGTCCGTAATCTATCAACAACGAAAAATGTGCATATTTAATTTTACAAACGTGAAAGTTAAGTCTATCTATTTCACACATTTCTTTTCGCCTTCCTCTCGTATCTTGTATCACGTGTGAGCTCTGAAATCCCAATACTTAGCTTCTTTCGCATGTCTAGCCACGTTATTAAGACAGTGATTATGTAACACTCTTGACTGTTCAAATATCAAATCAATTAACTCAAATCTACATGCCTAATCTCACAAATCTTTACACGATTTCATTAATACTTTGATTATCCTCCGCATGGTGTATTTTGTATTGGATTTGTTCTTGTAATTTGTTTAAATCCTGTACAGATAACAAATCAAGCATTTACCTACCTACAAACTTTTCTGTCTGCCACTTGCATTTCGTTCAAAGTTCGTGATCAAAATGCTTTTTCCGAAAATTATCTACATATTTATGACTAGCTTCTGCCCGCGACTTCGTACGCGGATCCTGTTGCTTATGCCAGCCAGCGACAACGGGGTCGTCAAAATCGGAGATCTGAAATGTCTGATGTTGAATTCTAAGAGCCCGGGGACTGGAAAACAACGGGATGCGCGAGACGATTCGAGACGTCATTTTCAGGCAATAATGAACCAATAAGGTGGTAAACTTGGCCTTGCATTTTGAATGTTGGCATAAATGGGCCTTCTGAAATCTGATCTGCACCAAAAGATGTCATTTGAAAGGCATTATTGTACGAACGTATGTTTATCCAAGAAATGTTTTGACTGTGGATGGTCACCGATTAACAGTGATCTTAATATTTCTGGAGGATTTTGTAATATTTCAATATGTACTTTCCCACCTGAGCAACACATACCGTTTGTTTCTTTTTGCCATTTAACAGCTTCACAAAAAGTACAATTTTTAACCATAACTCCGATGGCGGAATATGTGGCGTAGTCAATCATAGGAGTAATACGTAAATGCACTCCGTTCCTTATCAACCCAAGGAAGGTCGCCATGCCCTACGGCTATATCTTGAGACACATCCGATTCTTCAGATGATATCGACATTCTGTTCAGAGAATGTCGAAGTCGATCAGAATTCAAACGTTCGTTGCGCTCTTCTTAATCTGTCTCTTCATGCCGTACTCCAGCAATTCTTTCTTTCTCACTTTCTAACTGATTATGAGTATTTTGTTGTGTGCGTGTTCGGGACAAATGTATGATAATCTCACGTTCATCACTTGTTTCAAAAGACCTGTTAGTATGTGCGAATACGCTGAGAACTCAAGCGTGATTCTGTATCGGTAAACGTTTCCGATTCGCGAGACAATGCATGTCGCTCATGATCAGCGGACCTAGAAGCAGATGCGTAGATATGCTGAGAACTCAAGCGCAATTCTCTATCTGTGAACGTCTCCGACTCACGAGATAATGCGTGACATTCACGATCAGCGGTCAGTCGCGCATCACGTTCCCCACTTGTCTCTGGAGACCTAAAAGTCGATGCGTAGATACGCTTGGAACTCAAGCGCAATTCTCTATCCGTGAACGTCTCCGACTCGCGACACAATGCATGACGTTCACGATCAGCGGTCAGTCGCGCATCATTTTCTTCACTGGTCTCTAGAGACCTGGATGTAGATGCGTAAATACGCTGAGAACGCAGGCGTGCTTCGCGATCCGAAGAGGTTTCCACGGAGCGAGTTGCAGCCTGATGTTCTCGAACAGCATCAAGTCTCTTCTGACGCTCTTCGGTAGATTCTTGGGATCTTATGATCCGCAATCTTTTAGCTCCTTTGGAACATTGGAAAAGCATTGACCTCTTTCTAGGCATGGTTATAGTTTTATTGTGAAGATACCTGATCAATTAAAATCTAAGTGACTGCTCCCCTACCAAGGGTGCCCAGACACGGGGTCGTCTGGCGCCCATGTGCTGGTTTGGTCCCTGGGGTGGTCACGGCGTGCTATGTGTTCTGGTGCGCCGGTGATGTGGAGTACTCCCCAGAGGAGGGTCCGGTGACGGACAGCCGCGGCGGGTTCACGGATGAGTGCTAACGCGTGTCCATGTTCCCGCCGTAAGCGGCAGAGGAGGACACTGTGGAGTTTTAGTGGGTTACAGTCCCACATAACTGTACTATCTCCCCGTGGTAGTGCAGAATGCATGAGCATTTCTTCACGTTAAAAAAAATGGGAGTTTTGGCCATTAGAGTAAAATTTTCAATGATATACCATCGTCATCGAAAATCAGTCCTAAACTGTTACTGCCTTCACCGCGTGGAGGTGAAATTAGTGATAGTTTTGATTTCCACATCAGATGTTTCTGATCTTCAATTTTTATAAGTCAACTGGAAATGCCCATCAGACCGAACAACTTTTGCTAAGACGTCATTCCTATATATGTGTTATGGTGTAGCTGGGCTCTTGGAGTTCCACATCAGGTGTTCCAGATCTTCAAATTTATTCTCTCAGCAGAAAATGCTCATCACGTGGAACAGTTTTCGCTATGGTACCGTTTTTGTATCTTCTTATAGTTTAGCTGGTCTGTTGCGGTTCTGCATCAGGTGTTCAAGTTTCCAAGATAAATTATAGCCTATATGTTGCCCAGACATAATACCTATACAACAAAAAAAAACATTCAAATCCGTCCAGTGGTTCCGAAGATTAGCGTGTACAAACAAACAGACAGAATTTTTTTTTTGGATTCGTGCTCTATTACTGTTTCTAAACCCCCCTCAGTTATTTTTTTTTAAATATATTCAATGTTCAGACACAGTTTTTTTACTGTCTTATTATATGTATATTATTATTATGTATAGATGAATATATGCCATTTCCGCGGACTGACCACCATTCCATCTCTTGGTATATTATAACTCTTCTAGATTGGAGATTCGCTGTATACCAACAGTTATAGGTACTACTCCAGTCATAATGCACGCGTCTCATATTATTTTAGCTACGTAAATATACAACATTATTTTTAGTATATGCGAAACCCGAAACATGTGTCTAGTATTTTTATGTAAAGTATCTTTGTACAAAATTTCAAAACTGTAATCACAAAGTTATAAGCTTGTTAAGTTACCTGTTTGTCCGTACAAAAATATGCTCACCCGCGCCGCTCGCGCCGCACCCTCTTGCGCTCATTGATTATTATCTATCCTAACCTAACCTAACCGTTCGGCGCGGAGATTGGATCACCTATTTAGTGTCGCTCGGTGTCCAAGTTTTAACCTTTTTTAAATATTTTTGGGACAAAATATAACATGGGGTAAAAATTATTGGAATCAAAAATATTCTATAAAAAAAATATGCTGAACAAACTATATTCAGGTTTCGCATATTAAACTCAAAATAACGTTGTATGTCTCTAGAAATATCACACTAATATTATAAAGGCGAAAGGTTGTGAGCATAGATATAGATACACCTAGATAACGCAAGAGCAACTACTTCGCGTGCCAAAAATCGCAACAGCTTACGATAAAGAATCGTAAGCCGCCACTTTCGCGCTCAGTCCTGTCTGTTGGCTGGGTAAGCGTGAGCGTGAGCGAGAGCGCGAGCTTTTGACGTCATAGTAGGTAGTCAAAAAATGGCACGCTTGGTTTTCATACAGTTCGTGATACTTGCGTTATCTAGGTCTATCTATATCTGTGGTTGTGAGTGTGTGTGTTTAGACATATGTTTGTTACATTTTCACGCTCAAACGGCTGGACAAATTTTGATAAAATTTTGTATGGAGGTAGCTGACACCCTGGATTAACATAATAGGCTACTTTTTATCCCGATATTCCCAAAGGATCGACACTTATGCGGGTGAAACCGCGGGGCGCAGCTAGTATTTAAATAAAACAGCGCCTGTCACTGAAGATAAACAAATACGTGTTCTGTTCGATAAAAATCTGACATTAAGTAAGTAGGTAAGTACCTATAATAAATTCAGCTATTCCCCTCCACTGGCTCCACTCAATTCCTCAAAGGTTAACTTTGTACTTCATTACAGTAAATGAAGACCTCGGCAACTTCCACTTCCAGGCCGCGGTGGGGAACCTTCCATTGAAGTACGCACTGACTGAACAGGATCAGAAAGCCAGTGACAAAGCCGCAGATGTCATCGACTTTATACAACTTGTGCCTAAAATCGATCCCCTGAACATAGCAACGGTTCAACCGATTGGCATTGATGTTCCTTTCTTCTGGCTAAGGTACTTATGTTATGGAGGACTAAAATCTGTAGGTGATTTCCAAAAGTAAGAGAAAGGGTATGCAAAGTAAGGGTAAAACATTGGAAGTTTCAGAGTCCATATCGATAAAAAGTACAGAAATAAATGCCTTGGGCATTCCACATTCTGAGATTTTGGGTTTACAGTTTACGGAAGCGCGGCAATAAATTATATACCTACTTAATAATAACAGCCGCACGGGTCGATCGATGGTTAAGCTAGGCTTGCCGCGATCGGTTCGTGGATGGGTCACCTTCCATTACATATCGAGACCCCTCCGTGCCTCGGAAAGCACATTAAGCCGCTGGTTCCGGCTGTCATTCGTAGATCTATGACAGTCATTATGGGTAGTCGGAAGCCTGAAAGTCTTGCCAAGGTGTATCGCGTTACCCAGTTACTGGGTTGTGGAGGCCAGTTAAGCAGGCGTTCTATGTAAATCATTAGTATTCAGCTGCATCCGGTTAGACTGAAGCCGACCCTAATATAGTTGGGAAAAGGCTAAGCAGATGATAAACTAAACCATGCTTCTTTATCATTTTTTAGTGGTAAAGTTTACCTGGAAAACTTAGTCCTGGCTGGAGTCAAACAGTTCGAGTTGCACGGTCTCGAGTTGCGTCTCATTACTCTTCGCTCGGACTTGAATATCACCATACCTCAGTTATATTTTGAAGGTAAATCCGAAAAGATTCCCTAATGCAAGTGTATTGCAGTGAATATCATCATGTTTATTGGAAAAAAAAAATCAATTGTGTCTCATTAGCCACAGTTGAGCTACTACCCAATTAAATACATTAAATAAATGCGTTGTGCATTTCATGTAGATCAAAATTGCCCTTTACAGCATATCAATCAAATGAATATCTTAGAAGATATATCATAGATTTAAAAAGCGGGGGCAGAGCGACTGGCGGGGCGGTACGAAGTTCGCCGGGTCAGCTAGTGATCAAAGACATTAAATTTACTATTAAATCTCTTTGCTAGTGATAAATAAAAATAAAAGAAAACAGTTCTTCTCATACTTGAAGTACTTAACAAGACTGCCAGCGGTCGTTCACCCCCTAAAAAAAATCCATCAAATATTATTAATTTAAATTTTATCTTGTTAACATTACGATACTCATCACGTCTGCGGAGTCGCTTGCTAATTTGATTTGACTCTGTATAGCATTTGCCTTCATGTGTTTAAATACAATTCGTACGGACATATTAACTGACTACAGAGAAGAGCTAAGGCACTTATAGACAGAACGGGATAAGAAATATTTAATTGTTTTTTAACCCTTAGTAGGTACTCACTACTCTTCCATTTTCTTGTTTTCATATTATTACTATGTGTAATTTATGTAACTATAATAACGGATAACGAGTTGTAACTTGTAACCGCTTCAGGAAATGACTGATCAAAGGAGCCGAAGTTAAAATAACTTTATTTTTTTTACGTTTAAGGCGATGTTCACCTAAGGGCTACTCTCAGCTTCATGCCTGTTATATTCAAGTGTCACCTAAGGTTAGTACCCACTAATACTAATAGTTATATTGGTGTGAACTTCATTTGCAGGTGGTCTTATGTTACTTACATAAATGTAGTATAGAGTTATGAGGAATAGGGTGTAAAGTTCACTCAACCTCCATAGAAAAAGGAGGATCCTACGACCAGACAGGTGTTGTGTCTGGTGGGTAACTGCCCGATGATTCATTTCGGGCTGTTGATAAGTTAGGGCAATACAACGACGATAACCCACTTCTCTTTGGGGCAATATGATGCGTAGTTCACATGTGGCAGTGTAGATGCCGCTACATCTGGATAGTGGGCTAGCTGTGTCTTGTATCTTGCGATGCTTGCCAGAGCCAGTTGAGGTTCAAGTGAATCGGAACCGAGTGCCGCATAGTTCACGGTGAGTCGGAACTGTCAACGTTGACGCTGCATTATGCTCCAGTACGTCGGATGTAGTACAGCGCCGACCGCCAGCGGTTGAAGCTTATTTTTTGGGGGAATTCAACCAATATGGAAATTATCTTTAAAGCCCAAAAAAAGTGTATTAGGACAATGTATGGATTGCAGGTCACAGATACATGCAAACCATTGTTTATTAAGTTTAAAATTTTGACTCTTCCATCTTTATATATTTATGAGGTTGCTGTATTTGTAAAGACCAATCCAAAGTTGTTTAAAAAAATGTCAGACATTAATAACCGAAGTCGACGGGATAATCATAGCTTATGTGTAAGAAGGTCTCACACAGCACCAATGCACAAAAGTGTATTTTGCATGGCGCCAGTTATATTTAACCGCTTACCGTCGTCAATCAAAGAATTGAATGTGAACTTATTTAAGAAACTGTTAAAATCCTTACTTGTAAACAAAGCATATTACAGTATTTCGGAGTTCATAACAGACAAAAATCTAATGACAGCTAATGTTGACATGCTCATAAACTATATCTATTGTTGTCCTAAATACCATGCATTGTCATCCAAACTCAACATGTATACATCAGTTGTTGTCCTTGACATTAGGATAATATATTGACATCTGTATATTGACATCATTAGTATTGTATTTTTTGACATCTGTATTGTTTAATGACATAGTCTTATTATTAGTTTTCATTTTATTTTGTAATTTATTTATTTTTTTCTGTTTTTTTGACATTGGATTTTTGGCTAGGATAATATATTGACATCTGTATATTGACATCATCAGTATTGTATTTTTGACATCTGTATTGTTTACTGACATAGGTAGTCATATTATTAGTTTTCATTTTATTTTTTTTCTGTTTTTTAACATTGTTTTCAATTGCTACTTATTTATTATTAATTAATTTGCCAAAATGTGTCATTCTATATACTTAATTATTTTTTAATGGCCAGGCTTACTTGTATTTAATTCTTTTTGTCGAGACTTGGCTGGCTTGATTAATCACAAACATTTGTACGCCCTCTGGCTTAACATAGCGCACTATTCTTTATTTATATAACATCATTATTGTACCTATGTTCAACAAATTAATAAATGACTTATGACTTAAGCTGACTGCTGGCGTCGACCGGGAGAGGGTTTAAGAGCTCTTCTTGTATACCGGCCGCAAGTGCAGTGTGCTGTGCCAAGGTTGCTGATGAGACTGAGGGTGATGACCAGGTACGCGCAGTCGCTGCATGCTGGTGGTCAGGATACCCGTTGAAGCCGTGGGTGCTGGCTACAGTAATAATGTCTCATGTTATAAATGTCAAAGTCAGTGGTCCTTTGGCAGATAGCTCGCGGGGCGATGTCACTTTGTCAATTATACCACAAACATTAATTTGACAAACTTTCTGTTATCAGTGTAAACTTGTACGACGTGGGCGTCGCGGTGTCGTCAGGCGGTTACAAGACACAAGCTCCAACAGTAGGTGAAGTTCTGCAGATCGACAGTGCAGCAGTCAAAGTCGACATAAGGAATGTTGTGGTAAATATATTTAACGTTGGGTTTACACACTATGGTAGGGATCTAAATTCATAGAGCTGCAGTTCGCGCTAGATCTAGCTGATCAGTCTGACTCTGTGATGGATTAATCAGAAAAAGTAGAGTAATTTTAAGATAATACCTGGACGGTGTTACGGGATGCCTATGGTAGTTTTTTGTCGATATGATGGCCAGAATTTGACCAAACAGACGTAGCGTTGGAAGGCCCCACAAAGTGGAACCGATGACCTTGTGAAGGCCGCAGGAATCCGCTGGATGCGAGAAGCACAAAATCGGTCGAAGTGGCGATGCTTGGGAAAGGCCTATGTCCAGCAGTGGACGTCGTTCGGCTGAAATGAATGAATGAATGATGCACAGGATAAATACAATGAACGTAGTTATTTCATGTGAATCAGAAAACAGTTCCAGTTCCAGTAACAGTTCCAGGCTAAAAAAACTAATCACGTGATAACCACCCTAAGCACATTTGAAGGACCTTTGGATCTTTTTTGACGAGTTCTAGTGTTTACAAATTAGCCTAACAGGTCTCACCGCAGCTTCCTGATGGTTAATTTTTGTTTCAGTTCAACTTAACTAATATCGTTATGGGCGATGAACTAATAGAAGAATTTATAGACGAAGATAGCCCCCCTGCCACACAGTTGTTTAATAGGAGTAGCAGTAGCAGTGCATCAGATGGCAACATGTTGAATGGCCTTCTCCAAACAGCGCTTGATATGGCCAACAAGGAACTTTTCAAGGTTTCCATCGATTTCTTTATGGAGTACCTTTTGTCTGACACTTATTAATCAGATAGATCAAATAAATTATTCAATGATCATACGGATCGGCCATTTTATTGTGATCGGTGGCAATAGTCTATATTTTAAGTGTTTTTAAACCTCTGAGAGAGCGATATTATAAAAGAACTTGACCAAGTTACGTTGCAAGTCAAAGAGAACTCATGTAGAATATAATATTTGTGAAAATAATAATAGTAGATACTTAATATTTTATAATTATCCAAGCTAATTTAAAGAAAAGAGCTCTTTGCAAAAAATATCTTCCGTAAGAAACAGTTCCAATTTTATACCTGCCAAAAGGTAGGTAGTACTTACTTGTCATTAAACCGTTATAATCATAATTGTAAATATAATTATACCTATGCCTATTACTAACACATGTGTTTTATTACGTTAATATGATGACCTTGCGGCCCATGGGAAGCCCACGCGGAAATATCTATTTGGTCCTATTTTTTGAATACCTAATGATATAAAGAAAGCAAAAGTCGGGGGACCTCTTCTTTAGAATAGAAGATGTTCCACAGAACGGTCCCCCGACTTCCTTATGAATATATATCTGTTTTAGTCTCGTTGCATAAATTCTTTAAGTCGGGGGTTTTTAAATTATTTTATCCTTTTCCAGTTACATTTAACCGTCGTGGGTTTAAAAAAAAAATTGCTTTTTATTTCAAACTTTTTAAAGGCCATAGGTTCATTATACACATGAGAAAAGAAAAGATATGAAAACCGCATCAAAATCGGACTAGTAGTTTTGGAGATAAATGGCAACATTGGTTTGTACAAACAAATGTTACTGCAGCGCCCCCTGGAGAGTTGTCACCGTAACACCTATCTAAGAACATGCACCAATGAAATCGAAACCCATCACTGAAAACCGCATCAAAATCGGACTAGTAGTTTTTGAGATAAATGGCAACATTGGTTTACACACACATCCTCTCACCCCAAACGCATATACCTACTGTCTCCGTACCGTCGTGGGTAAAAATAACGTTATGAGGGTATAATAACGGAACTTCGCCTCGACCTCCGTCAATGAGGAACTTCCGCAAGAAATCGTACCTCCACATTCGCATGCGCCTCCGCAAGTTTTTAAACGGAGTTGTTTAACGGAAGTCTAACGACGAAAATCGTCGCTAACTAAGCGAAGTCTGGTGAATGGGTAGTTGAGACCGCGAAATTCAAATTTTCTTACGTTTTTTGCAACTTGCAGGTCAGTGTCAGGTTGTATCTTGATCTTAATATAATTCACGACAATAACAGGTACATATTTTGATCAAGATACAATCTGACACTGACCTGGAAATTGCAAAAAACGTAAGAAACTTTGAAATTTGAATTTCGCGGTCTACCACTATCCGGTGGAGAGACTCGAAGTTTTAAAGCCGCAATTATATTTAGCCCGCGCCGCGTGTCGCCACGCGTGGGTAAGCTATCGGTTACATACATTTAGTATAGGATTGATTACATTAGTCCCGCCTCGCGTGTCGCCACGCCACGCACTAAATGTATGTAACCGATAGCTTACCCACGCGTGGCGACACGCGGCGCGGGCTAAATATAATTGCGGCTTTAGTTTTTCACTCCCATGTCACCGCCGCGTCGCCGCCGCCAAGTTCACTTCCAAGTAAGCAACTGTTTAGAGGAGCCCCGGTTTAATTTAGGACCACTAAAAAGTGAGAAACCGTAAAATGATTTTTTTTGTGAAGTTTGCCCCTGCTATTCTTATAGTCAATAGGTCGTTGTTTTACATTTTTAGGGTTCCGTACCAAACTGGTAAAAACGGAACCCATAAGGTGAGACTCAGTCTGTCTGTCTGACTGTCTGACTGTCTGTCTGTCTGTCTGTCTGAATGTCTGTCTGTCACAGCTGCAGCTGCTATAGGTATAGGGAGAGAGATGTATCAGAGGCCATCTTACTGGAGGCGGAGGCGGAAGTGGAAAGATAACGAAAACGAGTCGGACTCGCGCACCGAGGGTTCCGTAACATAGTATGTTTTTAAATTTTCATCGGTGAGGCCTATATTCATCAGAGAATTTTAACACTGTGCACTGTGGTATAGAATATTGCAGTCTTATGTCAGCGCTATCTCTTGACCGATGGAATGGAACTAATGTACCTATCTTTTGTTGATGATTTCTAAAAAAGTGTGCTATTTAGAGCTTTTATTTTTTCAGTAATCTTGACATAAACTTCTATCACATACAATTATTTCAGATTTTTCTCATACCATTTTGGTACGGAACCCTAAAAACCATCACTAACTTGTTAAATTTCGTACTTCTTAACTCAAATTATCCATCCAAATAGGTAAGTATGCGTCGAATTATGTTTTAGTTAATATATTTAGTTACATAAACATAACGGTATTTTCACGGTTTACTAGAATGTTAGATTACCCAAACGTATAAAAACTTTGAAATATAATTGACCGGTCATTTGTTTGACATAACGGTGGGTTGACGGCATGCAATCTCTAAAGTTACTCGTAAAAGCTAAGAAACGTGATTATTTATTTAATGTTAGTTAAGTAATATTATTTTGTTTTGGAGATCATTTTGACTAAACAAAACAGGGTTTGATTTGAGCCTGACGATTTGAGTCTTTGACGCCCATAATAATAATAAATAAATAAATAATTTAAATAATAAACTAAAAAATGCTTGTTTTAGTTTTTCCTAATTTAACTGTTTTACTATGCGAGTAGGAGACTGCAGACCAGGGTCACCAAAAACATCGGTAATAAATAAATAAATAATTTAAATAATAAACTAAAAAATGCTCGTTTTAGTTTTTCCTAATTTAACTGTTTTACTATGCGAGTAGGAGACTGCAGACCAGGGTCACCAAAAACATCGCAGTACCCACCGTACAAAATATTAATTTCGAGAAAAAGTGACTTCAGAATCCCTGTACCAATAACAAGAGTACAAGCAAATATTAGATATGGGCTCAATAATGTTTTGTAATTTCTAACCGCCGTAAAATCAATTTCTTGTGACGAATGCAGACAACAAGGAAATAATTAAGGAAAACATTGGATTATTGTTATATATTTCCGTCGTATTCCATTTGTCACGCAGTTGTTTAGAATTATTGGCACTCGGCAAACATGAAGGGACTTCTGATCGTAGCATTCTGCGCCGTGTACTCAGTTCAAGCATGTGAGTAATATTATTCTAAAGAATAAGGTCGTCGTCTGTCTAACTAAAGTTGGGGTCGGCATCCAGTCCAACCGAATGCAGCTGAATATCAGTATTTTACAAGGGGCTATTGATTATCTGACCTCCACTCCCAGTTAGGTCTTAGTATGAAAAGGATGGTCATCCATTCACGGACCGAAATGGACAAGCGTAAGGTAAGATGATCTGGACTAATTAATAGTAGACATATATGAAGAAGCTATTTGGAAAGCTAAGGTTTCAGGAAAAACTTACACTAAGGAGCTCCCTATGAAATTCCAATTTTCTACTGTAGCGGCTAGGGTTTTGCAAGTAGGATGCGCAGGCCGTCAAGCCGTCAACTGCTAAGTATAAAGATAATTGAAACCTGATTTAATTGGATAGGTTAATACATAGGTATCTATAATTAAATAGGTAATAGAACCACGGCTAGGTCGGGGGTAAAGATTACATTACAGGCGAATGCTCCCGGTGAGGGAGCGCCATTAAACGGAATAGAAAGAAAATTCTGTCTACGTGTTCGCACAATTTATCGTACGAAGTACTTAAAATGACGGTTTTTCTTTTGATGATTCCAAGTCAAAGATTAAACAATTTATTCCTTATTATTCAAAATACATAAAGTGCATCCGTTGCAATCGCATAAAATATTACGTTACACTCAGATTTCGGTAGGAAACCCGATTTCAAGAATTTGTTTTAACTAAATTGAATGCTCATAGTAGATAATAATTTCCAAAAAAAGCTTTTTTTTTGTCCGTTGTATGTACTAGGTATCTAGTTTTTCATGTCATCCAGGAAACAAGAACTAATACGTAACAAAAATGAGTTGCTACGACGTAGAGCTGTAGATTCTACGCGCGTTTACGCCAGCTACGCTGTAGCCGACATTCGTAGCACCGTCGCGTAGCGACGTTTGAAATATTCATTATTTTCGAGCAGGAATTTTTTGAGGATTAAAGGCTACGTTTTTGGGTATGGAGTTTTAAGGAGTGTAAAAGTAAATAATGTAAAAGTTTTAATTGAAACAAACGTGACTTTGAATTTAAAAAGCTTTTTTTATTTAAAGGGAATGAAAACCTCGGCCCTCTGCACTTCAAAACAGGCACTGGAACTGTGCCACAGAAGTACTATCCGCTGACCGCAGATGACAAGCACGCCACTCGCAAAGCTGGTGCTTTTGTAAGCTTCATCAAAATCGTGCCTCAAGTCAACCCACTTCAATTGCCTTCTCTGGGACCATACAATATCGTTCTGCCTGATGTCAACTTCCAGTAAGTATTCAATAAAAACAGATTTATTCTAGTTTGGAAAAACTCGTGTAATATAAGCACTTAAGTGTAATAGTAGTAGTAGTAGTGTAGTAATTTATTTAAAAAAAATTAAAGACTTTAACCATTTTGTCTTAGCTTGTATCGTTTTCCAAAAAAATTAGGAAATCTGTAAAACGGGACACTTTGCCGGTTGTTAGAGTCGTCTATTTTAATGTACTCACACATAGTTACCACACAGCATCTGTTTAAAAAAATATAAAATTTGCCGCAAAAAAATCTAGAATGAAATATTATTTAAAGAAGTACCCTACTTAACTAAAGATGCGCTTCAAAGGCAATAAATTGCGCAATATCAAGATTGTATAGAAATTGCCAAGAATTGTACAATGTTAGCTAACCATATAAGCGCATTACTTGCTGCAGTTGTAACAAATCAATGGTGATTTATAATTGAACAAACAGGCTAGGTGATGAGATAGCGCCAAATATAAATCTACGCAAAGTGGATTTATAAAGAGTTTTTAGCTTGTTCTTACACCTTGTCCCTGTTTATTTCAGGGGAGACCTCACTTTGAACAATGTCGTAGTACAGGGAATTAAGGGCCTGTCCTTGTCTGGTCTCGAATTGCGAATGAATCCTGCAAGACTCGATTTCAACGTCAGTATTCCACATGTTCGTGCTGATGGTAAGCATTTATTTAGTAGGGTAAATTGTAAAAAAAAACGGCCAAGTGCGAGTCGGACTCGCACACGAAGGGTTCCGTACCACAAGGCATAAAACGCCGAAAAAAACGTTTCTTTTATACCTCTTTAAATTTTAACTTTATTTTATTTTTATTATTTGTTGTATATAATATATTATTTCAGTAATAGGGTCTTATTAATAGGGTCCCGTTTTTACCCTTTGGGTACGGAACCCTAAAACCGTAGTTATACAGGGTGGCATGGACATCGATGCACAAACTGCAACTATGAATTCATACCCGATTCTACAACCCTAGCGTGGAAATTTATCGGCGGTTATCAAAAAAAAAAAATCTGCAGTTTCATAGAAAAGTGCAATACCTACTACGCGGTCAAAATGTATGGAACAGCAAATTTCAACGCGGGGGAGAGTTATGTACAGACGTCAGCACATCAAGTCAAGCTGCCCAAAACTGTCAAATTTTCCCAATCAACTTTGAGCCTTATATTTTAACGATAAAGTAGAAATTCTATTAAAGAATTTTTACAGATCGCAGTAGCTTGATGTGCTGGCGTCTGTACTAAATCCATGTTAGCAAGTTGCGCGGTGCCCTGCCACCCTGTATTTTCGGTTAGCAATCAACCAGCCTTTTCCCAACTATGTTGCAGCCCAAGCTTAAAATACCTACTAATGAACGAAGCAAAACATTGATTTGTCAAGTGACATTTGGCAATTAGTCGGGCATTTTCTTGATTACATAATTATTAGTGTTTTTGAGCAGATTGAAATAAAGTTTGGTAGGTCCCTATTCCAAATGCTTAAAACTAGCATTAAAAGTAATAAAACCGTTAATTTTGTTTTTGCTATTTGTAGTTAATTTCGAGCTTCAAGCAGTGTTGTCCAACCAGCCCCTGAACGTCAACGGCCAATTGAGGTGAGAACTTGAGTCTATGAAAAATGTATGAACTCCTTGTAACACTACAGTTTCTATAATGTATTTTGTTCTCTATGCACAGTGCAGTGCTCAATAACCTGGCCCTTTCGGCAGCGATCGGTACCAAGGTAGCAGTATTAGTACCGGACCAGGTGTACCAAGTAGACACCGCTGACATCGAGATAGCTCTGGATGAACTTCAGGTAAATAATCATAATACTTACAAGATACAAAGATCATTTGGCGCCTCAATGACATTGACATGGGGTCATTGTATGAAAATTTCAACTGTCTACCTATTATGGTTCATGAGATACAGCCCGCTGACAGACAGACGGATGGACGGACATAAAACATTTTTTTTTTGGTTTTATAAGTATTAGCCATTAGTGAAGATGCACTTTTGACATTTTAGTGGAAGTTCCTAGATGGCTCTGTTTTAAAAATCCTGGGGACGGGAATCGATGAAATCTTTAAAGGCGTTTTTCACCGCCTCGTTGCATTTGAAAGGTTGCCCCTGTAAAAAGTTAACCGAATTCCGAATAAAAATGGAAATTAGTTGGATCAAGGTCTGGTGAGTACGGTGGGTGACGGAGTTTCCAGTCGTAACTCCTAATAGTTTAGTAGTTTTGAGACGGTCCGTTGTGCGGTGCTTCGATGCGATTTTGTTGTTTTTGTTCAGTGAGTTCATATGGTTCCCACTTCCCGAGCTCTTTATCTTTCCAATTTGAAGTAAATGAATCAGTATCAATTCATCACTTACGTTAAAGGCTGCTGCAAGTTCCAACGCGGTTTGAGATGAATCTGCTTCCACTATGGCTTTTAATTCATCGTTATCGACTTTCATTTCCGGTGGACCACGGGGCTCGTTGTTGAGATCAAAGTTTCAAGAACGGAAGCGATTAAACCAAATACGGACCGTGCGATCACATGCGGTATCATTCATTCATTCAGTCCATACACGTCGGTAATATTGCGTGCTGCGCTGGTGCCACGACGGAACTCGTATTCGAAAATAGCGCGCAATTTCGATTTTTCCATAGTTACAGAAACAGTGATTTAAAAAAAAATCCAACAACGGGAAAACAAATGAACAACAGTCTGACTTTGAAAAACAAAATGTCATGCTGTATTATGAAATTAATTTGAATTTGGAATTCTAAATAGAAAGAAAGATATCGATTTTTACAATAGCCAGTATCAAAAATCGGTAATTTCATAGGTAAAGGACTTAAGGACCTAATAGGTACTAGAGTCCCGTGTTGGCACCCTTTGGGTACGGAACCCTAAAAAAACAAGATGGCGGCGTTACCTAGTTCTGATTTAGGTTACGCGTATACTTAGATTTTTCTAATTTTATTTTCCGTGTGCAAAAAATCTACAGTTCCTGGCCATAAATATGAGATATGAATTAGTTTGCAAATAAGTCCGGCTTTGTATTTACAAATAAACGTCTCTGACACATATTATACCTACCTGTGTGACAGCCGCTTTCTCAAACTCAATGTGCCACACTGCTGTGCTCTTAGTTACAAACTGAGGAACAGTCATACCCATGTTTAGAAATATCTACATTTACCCCCAATCATTTAAATGTTGAGCAGCACCCTAAATGCATAACACACTATCAATCTCAATCTGAATAATTTTGAAGGATATTGCTGATCCATTGCTCCATAAAATATGTTTGAAAATGTGTCTGCTCAACAACGTAAATAACGCAATGAATGTCGTTGAACTGTCAAAATGAAACCCATTACTACTGATAGTGTTACGCAATTAGCGGGGTAATTGCGTAACACACTATCAGTAGGAATGGTATGCAAGAGCAGTGATGGCCCAGTGGTATCGGACTATCGGCCCCGACTTACGCGTAGTAGGGGAATTCGTGAATTCGAACCCAGTTTTCCTGTGGTGATGAAAAAGTATATTTACACAAAATATATACACAAAGTAAATTTGTGTATTTAATTTCATCACCACAGGAAAACTTCGTGAGGAAACCGGGTGCAGAACCAAAAATTCGAAGACATGTGACATCCACCAACCCGCACTGGGCCCGCGTAGTGGACCATGGCCCACTTCCTCTCACCGAGAGAAAGTCTGTTTCCAGCAGTGGGATCGTTATAGGCTGATTATGTATTTATATGTTACAGCTCTCGATAGACATGAACCAATATGCCGAGGACTTTAGAGGTATTGTAGTGCAGTTCCTGAATAATATCGACCAGTACTCCGGCATCGTGGATGACTTACTGCGCGGTGTCCTGAAGGCTATCAACAAAGAGCTTACGCTACTAACCGCCAAACAGATCCTGCAGTATCTGCTAGGGTCCGCGAGACCATCCCTATCGGGCTAGGCTTTATCTCTAATTAAATCCATCTACGAATATTAACCATTAAATGTATTAACGGTAGATGAAGTTAAATTGTTAATAGTGTTGTTTTTATTTTCCTGGCTTTTCAAAAATGTATTTATTTATTATCGATCGTCTGGTCGCCATGACAAGGCGGGACGCGCGCCTTCGCTCCGCCCGCCGCCCGATTCATTTGTACTCATTTGTTTCGCGGCCGTCGAATAATGGTGGTTGTGAAACGGTGCGAAATTGATGGATACCGTAAGGTCCTAAGCACCATCGAGTAGACAAGCACATTGCATAACTGTGGAAAACAAATAAAAAAGTTTTCAATGATTAGTCGATTTAGCGCAACTGAATCCTAACAAACACAACTGCACAGCTGAAGCTTAGCTAAACTTCAAAAAGCAAAACCTCGCGAAATTAACGATCGTGGCGTGCTTTGCGTGACCGGTAGCTGTATACTATACCTAGCGAATCAATTAGTTCTAAAGAGCGAAGCCTCACAGCTAAGAGCTCACGGAGCTCACTGGGTACCTACCACGAAGTTCAAACGAACCGTACGGTGCGGCTGTGTACTGAACCAGATGCTAGATGTCAGGTGCAAGGTAGGTACAAACCATAACTTCACGCCTTAATCCCCAAAGGGTGAGGCAGAGAAGTATCTTTAGTACACCCAAATTTCGGCAGATGTTTAAGTCCGATGTAATAGGGGTCGAGCTTATTGCCATCAACCGGGCATGAATTTAGACTCCGGGCTGGTACTAAGAAATTCTAGATGGAAAAAACTTTTTAACAAAAAAAAAACCGACTTCCAAAAAAAACACTACAAAGTGAAAAATAACTTTAATTTCGGAAGTCGGTGTCTTTGGATCTGTATTTTAGTTTTTGCCACCGACTTCCGAAATTAAAGTTATTTTTCACTTTGTAGTGTTTTTTTTGGAAGTCGGTTTTTTTTTTGTTAAAAAGTTTTTATTTCTCGCTTTTTAGTGGGTCTGTTTATAATGTATCTAAGTTACAATAGCATAATGTTAACTTGACCGTCGCCTTTAACAAAATATTGCTTTTACCGATTCAGGGACGTTCATTGTTGAGGAGTTCTCCTAGCATTCCACCATCAGCTCCATTTCACCATTCACATTGTGACGAGCATAAATTGCTTAGCAACCATATTAAAGTAATCGAATCGCAACCCGTGAAATACTTATTATTGAGTAGTTCCGGTGGCCATCTGTGGTCTTCTTCATCAGTTCCACTTCACCAAATGGTGGTTTTCGAAAGCAAATGCACAAGTAACTGTAAAAAATACCCAAATCGCTATAGGTGTGCCCATAAAATTTGAGGGTTGCCCTCGATTTCTCCAGGATCCAATCATCAGATCCTTTCTTGGTGACTATGGGACCACTTCAGAAGTATCTCCTTTCGAACAAAAAAAGAATTTTGAAAATCGGTCGACAATTAAGTTTGTTGTTACGGCGGAGTAATCGCGTAACAAAAACACAAAAAAACATACCGTCGAATTGAGAACCTCCTCCTTTTTTGAAGTCGGTTAAAAACCCAATAACACTTTGCCCGACCCAGGAATCGAACCCAGGACCTCATGCTCAGTGGTAGCGCTTGCGACCACTAGACTCTCATTACGCATTAAATGAATACATTTAGCAGTTGATCACCTAGCATGCAGCAAAGCTACCCGACGCAGCCACACCGCACCGTTGCATGACTGCAGCGTAGTTCAAACGAACCGTGCAGGCCGTGGAGAGAGTCGACTTTTTCCCCACCATAATTATAGTGACACAAGACATTTGTTGCCGGCAGAGGATATCTCATCATGAGTGACGTAATGGTAGAGAAACGTGGTAGCCGCGTCAAGAAGGTCTGGCTGTTTGGAAATGACGCCTATAACATCTTACAACGACCGCAGTTATCACAGGTCTTTCGAACCTACAAATTTGGTTTTACACATACTATCTAATCTATATTAATACAAGAACCCAAAATAATTGTGAAATTCAATTTTATGGGACCTATGATGATAATGAGCACGGAGAAGTTTGCCACGTTTCGGCGTGGTTCATTTGTTTGCCAGCGATACAAAGCGAAGCGAAAGTACACGTGCATAGCTTAGCCGGGAGCCGATGTGAAGCGGCACCTTAAAACCCTGCGCAGGTCCGCGATGACATGATACCTTGCACGCAGGATAGCTCTAAGCACCAAGTTAAGAGAAGCACCTACACGGTGGCTGGCTTCGACCATGCAGTTTTGGAAGCAATGGGACAAAACATCAATTTCCCCTCCCGTCGTCGTCACTAGACCATCTCGCTACTACGTTAGTAGATGGGAGAAGAACAAGATTAGATACATGCTACACATAAAACGTTATATCAACGTCTAGCTAATTCTATTAGTTGCGAAACTCAGTTACACTGAATAGGTGGTATGATGGTATCTTACACTACTTCAAAACTTTATTGTGTAAGCTGGCGAGACAGTGCCGCTCGCTCTCTCGCTCTCGCTCGGCTAGAGATGGGCGTCGGATAAACAGGATTTTGTAATATCTTGATTTAAAAGAGTGTCCTTGGAGTTTCTTGCCCGTTCTTCTCCACAGAGATCTACGTTCTGGAATGGGTTTCAACTTTCTGACCAACTGACCGACTATTTGACAAATCAAAAGTGCCTGTAGGCTGTAGGCCTCTGTTAAATGGTTAATGGTTTAAATGGTTTAATTGAAATAAATGCTTTGAGTTGTGAGTTTGAAATTAACAAAATAAAGAAATGTTGTACAAAAATGTGGTGCAAAACCGGTCAAGAGCGAGTCGGACTCGCTCACCGAGGTTCCGCACCATCATATGTTTTTAAATTTTCTTCGGTGAGGCCCATATTCGTCAGAGAATTTTAACACTGTGCGCTGCGGTGCATCTCTTGACCGATAGACATCTCTTGATATGGAACTAATGTAACTTTTGTTGATGATTTCTGAAAAAGTGTGCTATTTAGAGACTTCGTTTTATTTTTCCTGTAATCTTTACATAAACTTCTATCACATAGAATAATTTCAGATTTTTCTCTTTGCAAACTTCGGAGGTAAAGGGGGGCGGAAATAATAACGATACAGTTTACTTTTTTTACATTTTTCATCAAAAGTCGAAAACTATGCGGAGTAAATAAAAAGAAAAAAAATTGAGAATGTGTAGCTAGTAGGCCCCACTTCAAATTTTTCAGACCCTGTCAGTCTCTGATGCAAAAAATATACTATTTTTATTTCTTTCTTATTTGCAAAATAGTTGGGCAAACGTCATCTAAAACTATTCCAATTTCAACCTGATAGCATTAGTAGTTCTTGAGATATCCAGCTGTGACAGACAGACAGACAGAGAGACTGAGTCTCACCATAAGGGTTCCGTTTTATCATTTTGGTACGGAACCCTAAAAAATAGTACTCTTTGTAAATTATTGACAATTCTCTTTTTTCTTTTACAAAATACATATGAGTTATCTTCTCTAATTTTATTGTCCTCAATTGAATTTTCTTGTTTTAAAATTCTAGAAGAAAAGTCTTTTAAAATTATATACTTATCAAAATTAAAGCAAGTTTCATTTGATTTAATAATAGATACGTGAAGGTACGAGGTATTTTTATTGTATTTTTTACACAACATTAAATATTTTTACTAGTGTACCAATTTCATATAACAAACGAAATTTCACAAATGGATGCACATTATTATGTTTTAGAATAAGGCATTTGTTCCGCAGTTGTTCTTAGAGAACTATTGAGGCCAACATGCGGACACTTATTATTATAACATTTTACACTGTGTTTTTAGTTCATTCAATTACCGCTGACGTTTTAGCTAAATTAAAGAAAACTAATCGCACTAAGGAGCATTGTAAGTAAAATTTATTAAAGTACCCACTATAATTTCGAAAACATAAATATTTATAAAATTACAATTTAGAAGCCATTTTTTTTGTTTCGGGGTGTAAAATTCTCATGGATGTCCTCCGCCCTGGGGCAGGCGGAGGGGTCTGTCAGACTCTTACTGACTAAAAACGCGGGGTCGCGGGAACGTACGATCCTTCCGCAACCCCCGACTGCCATTTAATGCCCTACATCAAGTATCTCACTCCAGCCCACTTTCCAAGTGCAGTCTTGTCTATAAAATATCAAATAGAACATTTTCTCTCAACAAAATGTGACATTTATTACTGACTAGCTGACCTTTTCTCGAATTTACCGTTATTCCAGGCAAAAATTCAAATATTTATTTCCGTATTTAACCTGATTCGGACTACTTCGAACATTTTAAAACAAAAATTTGTCCAGCTGGTTTCAAGTGATGTGCTTACTAACGAACAGTATTTCATTTATCGAATAATATCTATAGATCATTCTACCCTAAGTAATAGAGTATTCTATACTTTATTCGTAATTATAGTTGATAAAGACCTCGGCCCTCTCCATATCCACGTGAATACTACAAAGCTCCCACCTGAAGCTCAGCCCATGAGGTGGGATGACAGGCATGCCACGCTGAAAGCGACCATTCTCCTGAACTTTGTCAAAGCTCTGCCTGAACTGAACCCGTTCAATGGGAAGAAGCTATTCGGACCCTATGATGTTGGTATACCGGACCTGCAATTTGTTACGTAAGTTTCAGATTGGAGATTGCTTTTTCTGCTGCGTGTACTTTTATGTTTATGTTGTATCTATGTTTTTAATTGAACTACAATTACCTAATTCCCATTATGCTTTCCTAAAGATAACAATGAACACTCTAATATAATAGAAACGCGACTCTTTTTGTGAACCTCAAATCACACTAATATTATAAAGGCGAAAGTTTGTGAGTGTGGGGGGGGGTGTGTGTGTGTGTGTGTGTGTTTATATGTTTGTTACTTCTTCACGCTCAAACGGCTGGACCAATTTTGATAAAATTTGGTATGGATACCTCCATACCTGACGGCTGACACCCTGGATTAACATATAGGCTTTTTATCCCGATACTCCCACGGGATCGACATTTATGCGGGTGAAACCGCGGGGCGCAGCTTTTAAATAATATTTTGGTGTCCTGAACACACTCAATAGCCAAGTAACTGCGACTAATTTGGATGGACTAACCAACTTAAGCCGTTTGGTCGGAATGCCCTTAGCTTAGTCACTACGACCAACTCGGTTCCCGCGAGGTTGGTCACAGTTCTAACTAGAGATGAAACGGATACCTGTTTGGCCGGATACAGGATACCGGATATTCAGCCAACCTTGTAGCCGGAGAGCCGGATATGCGGCTGCCGGATTTCGGCGGAACCGTTTCATCTCTAGTTCTAACCTAACTCGTTTTGTCGGTGTACTCTACCTTAGTTACTGCAACCAACTGTTAGAAAAGGCTAAGGCAAAAATAAAAACCAGGCAAGAGCAAGTCGGACTCGCGCACCGAGGGTTCCGTACCATCATATGTTTTTAAATTTTCATCGGCGAGGCTGATATTTGTTAGAGAATTTTAACACTGCGCACTGCGGTGTAGAATATTGCAGTTTTAGGTCAGCGCCGTCTCTTAACAAATAGTGGAACTAGTGTAACTTTTGTTGATGATTTCTGAAAAAGTGTGCTATTTAGACACATCGTTTTATTTTTCCTGTAATCTTTACATAAACTTCTATCACATAGAAATATTTCAGATTTTTCTCTCTGCAAACTTCGGAGATAAGGGGGGGGAACGGTATTTTTATTCATTTTTCATCAAAAGTCGAAAACTATGCAGCCCAAAAAAAAATAAAAAGTGTTTGAGAATGTGCAAACTGCGCTCTTTCATATAATACCCCCCATGCCCTAGTAGCCACACTTCGAATTTTTCAGACCCCCTTACAGTTGTAAAAAAAATATTTCTTTCTTATTTGCAAAATAGTTGAGCAAACGTCATCTAAAACTATTCTAAATTTCAAGTTGATAACATTAGGAGTTCTTGAGATATCCTGCTGTGACAGACGGACAGACAGACTGAGTCACACCATAAGGGTTCCTTTTTACCATTTTGGTACGGAACCATTAATTTAAAAAAGCGTATATATATCATTAGACATTCAATAAGTTTTTAAAAGATTTTTTTCCCATTATTCATCAGGAACATGGGACGGTATCACATCTGCGATGCCTCTGGTTACTTTATGTCCATAGACGCCGGCAACTCTTAACACATCAGGTAGGGCACCTGTAGCTTTCAATAACCTGAAAAGTAATGATAAATGTTGATATTTTCAGGGGAAATCTTACTTTTGAAAATGTAATTGTAACTGGAATCAAGGAATTATGTGCACAAAACTTCGACATACAACTGTCACCCACTAGGATTGACTTTAGCGCCAGCATTCCTAACATCACTATAGAAGGTAAGGTTTCTTTATATTGAAGAAGGTCAGGTACCTCCCTAACATTATGTCATACAACTTCCTGATATTTTGGACGGATTATAAGTACATAGCTTTGTTTTTTGGGGATGAGCACACGACTCATGACATTTTGGGATATAACAATTAACGATATATGACATCAAGCCTATATTCCCTAAATTTAAAGCAGAAAGGGGTCAGACGTGTATAAACTCAGAATGAAAAGTCATACGAGTCACCAGAGCTACATTTAAATTCCATTATTAGGTATCAAAAAAACCCGACCATGAAATATTTACAAATAAACATTTGCATACTTTCAGCCGACTATGACCTTGACACCGTTTTCGGTAAAGATTTACCTATTCATGACAGTGGTCACTTAAAGTAAGTTATTTTCCTATTCGTGAGACGGTGTCATTTTGGTAGAAATATTAATACTTATTTACCTTCCACAGAGCTACGTTGCTAGACTTAGTTGTTTCTGCAGTAATTGGTCCTAAATCTGTGCAATTACAGACCGGCAATGCATACCAATTGGAAACTACTCTTATTACCTTAGACCTAAAGGATGTTCAAGTAAGTATAGGACAATAAAGCCGTAACGTTCCCCAGAAAGTATATTGCATTCAAAATTTCCGTTTTTCTAGCTCCAGATGGACACGATATATGCTGACGAAGTTAAGTTAATATTAGATGAGTTTTACAAAAAATCTGAAGAACTAATTGTTGACAATGATGTACTGAACATGATACTCAAAGCAATCAACCAAGAACTTGCGAAAATCTCAGCGAAGAAGATAGTAAACTACTTGTTAGGCACTGCGGAACCAAGTCTGGCGCAATTTGGCCCAGATAGCAGGAGAAGGTCTGGGCGGAAATACGGCAAATGAAATTAAATCATATTTACTTGTAATGATGTTGTATTTCAAGGGATCTTAAAAGTATATAATTTATTTAGCCCAAGGCACCTGTCCCACCGGCGCCGACGATAAAATGACTAACTAACGAATTTAGGTCCTTGAAGATTGTAGGCCCCGTCTAAGTAAAAGTGCTCGCACACTCGTTTTTAGTTGTAAACTCGCGTATAGGTGCCTAATAGCCGTACTTGTGATTTACAGCGAAATTATTCCACATCAGGTAGGATTAGGTTAAATTGGTTTTTAAGAACCACTTACGATTTAAAAAAACCAAGTAGGTATAAGAAAGTACGTTTATCTTACATGAAAGCTAGAGTTATCTAATACAATTTTATGAAGTTTTCTATTCTATTGGTGCCATAACAAGCGAGAAGCGTGAAATCACCTTGGCAATTATTTGGAAAAACCGAGAGCGGTAGGATCACATCAACGTAAATTGTGTGTTGATTAATAAATTATTCAAAACAAGAGAATATTCGATATGGGGATATCGTGACGTGACATGTAGGAGTGTAAAAGTAATTTCTTGTGACTGATGTTGAACAATAATAAAAGTTAAATCATTTTGTCGTCTACGTTGTTTGAAAATGCTGTATTTGACACGCAGTATTGAGCTATTAGAGTAGACATGAAGACCATCCTAACGTTGGTGTTCTGCGCTGTGTATCCGGCACTAGCCATCGTCTGTACGTTTGTTGTTTATATATTTTGTCACCACCAAGTACCAGCTGTATTAGAACCCAATAGGTTCGCTTGGCATGGGATTGTACTTCGTGCCATGGAAGGTTAAAAGGTATGGGGATGAAACCCTGGGGCTTTAGGGTCCAAGTGCTCGCCTACTTTTATGGGACATCACCAACGATTGGTCAACTCTTCACGTGACCAGGTCTATTCTTCGGCCAAGGAATTGCCAGATTCTGGGAACTTTTCCCATTGACTTTTCGGTTGACATGTGAATGAATTTTTGATATCTCATACGTAAACCTTTTCTATCTGTAAAGTAATGTAGTCTGTATAAGAGTGAGGGAATAGAGAGTGCTGTGTCTGCGCATGCACCTGTGCACTATTAACATCTCTCGCGCCGAAGGCTTCTCTGTTGAGATTGGCCGTCGTGCCCAAAATATTATTCTTTCCAAATATTAGTCTGGAGGAATATTATTATAAAAATAAATAAATAAAATAAGCCTTACCTTTGTGTTATCTATTTTAAACTGTTTAGTACATCAAGAGTCTGGCCCCATCCACATCCACAAGAAGCCCAATGGTCCCCTCCATGAGGCGACCCCGCTGCAACCGGAAGATGTTGAAGCTACCAAAACAGCGGAGGCTTTTGTTAAAAACTTACTGCCAACATTAGACACCAGAATAGAAAAAAGTGTAAACAAAATCATTCTACATGAGCTCGATGCCGTGTAAGTATGGTTTATACCTAATATATGTATAGGTATTTAAAGGAAGACCTGTACCAAAGGAATACCGTGTCACAGAGTCACAGTATAAATCTTTATATTGTGGCCCTGTGATATTTCTACTAGCTAACAACCCCTTATTAAATTCATCATGAGTTTAGAATCTTTTTTCTTGATAGTTTGGTTCTTCTTAGCTTAGAAAAGTAACTTTATTACTATTAGGTAATGACCAACAAAACAAAACCGACCAAGTGCGTGTCGGGCCACGCACAGTGTAGGGTTCCGTAGTAGCCCGTTGTCATAAAATAGTACGATTCTGTTGTTCTTTATTCTGAAAATATGTAATGGTAAAGATATTAGGAGTTAATGGTTATAATAACATATATTTGGACAAGGGTGTCGTGTCCAAAGTAAAACAAAAGTAACCACGGAGGTCATATCTTGCAAGAAAATCTTAACACCGCGATCTACAAAAGTGACGTCACGGCACAACGCCATCTGTTATCGAATAGCGATACTAAACACAACAACATATTAATTTTCGAAGATACAGATTAGACATTATCTAATAATAACCACTTTCTTCCTTGTAAAGCTAAAGAATAAGAGTACGATTGCTGCCAAGTTATAATTTCAATTCGCAGTAATTCGAAAATTAAACAAAGTTCGTTTGTGACTTGTATAGGTACTCGAATGAAAGCGTAACCCGTTGGTACAGCGCCATCTAGTGGCAATATTGTGAAACTTATGAATATTTATTATGTTTTTTTTTAGTTTTTTATTTAAAATTACAGCTTTCTAGTACTAACGATCTCTTAGAAAAACCTCGAACAGACAGACAGACAGAGGGACGGACATGACCAAACTATAAATGTTCCTTGTAGGAACTACGGAACCCTAAAAATGGTATTGACATTATATTTTATGTCCCCCTTTTCTAAATAATTTGGATTTTGATTAAAAATTTCAGATTCACCCTAGTTTTATATGATTTCGTGTTGAAGGGTTTTCGGCGCGCTATTCTGGATAATCTACAAGTCCGCTTATCTAACTCAAGGGTTGACTTTAACGCTACCATTCCTTTCTTGTCTGCCGGGGGTAAGTTGATACTATAGGGCCATTGCAGACTGGACACTGGCGATCGAAGATTTGGCATGATGTCAGCATCATGTTTTTGTGACTCTCGGCGTTCTGTATGGCGATCACTTTTTGTCAGTCATTGTTTGCTAGATCTTCTGTAAATTTCTGCACGCCGATGCTAAAAATGTCCTATCTGCTATGGACCTTAACAATATTTGCAATGCTTTATACCACAGGTATTTTTTGGAACGAAGTTCTTTAATGGAACTTGCGGTAGGAGTAAACTTTTAGAAATCGTCACGTAACGAAAAAGCGTTATGAGTTAGAAAGAGAGAGGTAGTTTTCATGGATCTCGAGGGTGGCTAAAGCCGATAGTGAGGTCAAAATGAAAATCCAAGATGGCGGCTGAGAAAATTTTCAACTTTTTCGTCATGGGTATCGTTTTCGTGGTTTTCAAGGGAGCTGAAGTCGATAATGAGGTCAAAACGAAAATCCAAGACGGTGACTGAGAAAATTTTAAAAAATTTCGTTAATTGTGTCGTTTTCATAGTTTTCGGGGTGCTGAAGCCAATAGTGAGTTCAAAATGAAAATACAGGATGACGGCAGCGAACATTTTCAAATGTTTTGAAATTTTTACATCCGTCGTCTTGGATTTTCATTTTGAACTTCGTTCCTACCCGAGTTCCCGTTTATTTTTTAATACACCACCCTTCTCGTTGATTTTCTATCTATTTTTCAATGGGATAATTCAAAATGTTAGTGACACTTACCACGTTTAGTTCATCTAACTAGTAGATTAACTAATATTGTATTATTATTTCAGGTACCGTTTTCGTGAATGGAATGATAGATGATACCGACTTTGCTATTGTTAGTAACATAAGGTGAGCATATTCGACAAGTACAAGACCTTTACCTACAAATAATTAATAGAATCTGCTCGGACCAAGGTGGTAAGAACTATAGGTTGGGTGGTGAGGGATTCTCAGAATGAAGATCTACCTTAGAATGTATCAAATGTAATGGTCCAAGACTGTCTGTATCTGGTCAAACCACCTAATTGAGAGTTTCTTAAGATGTTGGTCAAATCTTCTCGCTTTCAAACTATTTACAATAAATTTACCGAGACAAATTTCCCACAGCACATTTTCAGATGACGTCAAAATTGCTGGAATACTCGATATCCAAAAGCTGCGGTTACCTTCACAGCTGAATGTGTTACAAATCACGGACGCTGATATCACAATCGACATAAGGGACATTATGGTAAATAGTTTTCACAATTTTTTATACAGGGTGTAAAAAGACACATCACATAGCTGTCAACTACGCATCCTGCATCAAACTAAGTAACATTGCACAAAAAACCACTGGGCCGCAAAGAAAGGTCAGTTACCAAAAATGCGATCTAAATATTTGAGCAATCCTTTTAAAACAAAAACTAAATTTAAGTTTATTCCATTATAAATACTTTAGGAAGAAGTAAAACCTTTTTATTTTTTTTGGTGATTGTATTAAAAATCATAAATAAAGAATATGATGTTTTTTAAATTTTAACAACTTTGGAACGATTTGGGTTACCTACTTTTTGTTACCGACCCGCTTTCATTGCGGCCCAATGTATTTTGCTGGAAAACGACTTCCAAGTTTAGTATGAAAATTTGCTGTTTGCGGTAGTGCGCAATGGAACACACGCAATACATTATGCTTAGGTATGGTATGGGTGCATCCAAAGGGTATTTAAAATTGTGTTATAATATAATACAACATTAAAACTTGTTTTCGTAAAAAAACGTCAGTAAAAGTTGCAATTTTGACCTTCAATATAGTCTCCGTAACCAGAAGGAGTGCAAGTGACTCTCGGCTTCGTTAAATGTCTTTTTACACCCGTTATAAGCGGTAATGGTTTACTTAGAAAGAATGCACAATAGGTACTTAAGTACGTAAAGTCGTCAATGTATTCCGAAGAATAGGTCAATCTTTGCAAGTGTACTTAACACACTGGCTTAACAGTTTTTGAAAGGTATAGTTTTTTTGCTTGAGTTTGCCTGCAGTCTATGACTGTCCTTTTACATACTTTTTCACCTGGCTTGGATATAGCAGGGTCAGGTGGAAAAGTAAGGATATAAGGATCCTTGCCTTGTTCTGTGTAACCTGTGTTCCTCTTACATCATCGACAGCAGCTCGGCGGGGTAATTGATAACACACTAACAACGTGGCTTTCATTTTGACAGTTCAACAACATTCATTGCGTTATTTACGTTGATGGTCAGACAATTTTTTCGAACATTATGAAGCAATGGATTAGCAATATCCTTCAAAACTATTCAGATTGTGATTGAAAATGTGTTACGCAGTCAGGGTGCAGGTTATTAGTTGGAAACCTAAAGACTTTTACTTAGAACAAAGGGGTAAAAAAAAAAACGGGGTACAATAGCAATAGGTACATTTTAATGATTCTTTGTAGAACTCATATAAATTGTTCATGTTTCAGATTGAATTTAAACTAGTTGAAGAACTAGTGGCGTTCAAAATGACATTGGCTGAATTTATGAACAAACCTGTCGACGATATCGTTAAGTCTGTAACCAGAGCAGCAGTGAGGCTAGTCAACGAACAGCTTGCGAAGATTCCAGCAGATACCATCATTCATTTCCTGGTACCATCGAAGAAACCGGTGCCTCCAGCAGAGGTTCAGCCGGTGGGCCCGGTGGTCCAGCGCAGTGCGCCGTATCTTAGGGCGTCATATTATCCTAACTATCGATACGGTTATAATTAAAAAAAAATTAAATCCGTTTTAATGATGGCTGTATTTTTTATGCCTCTCCTTAAACATTTGTTTCGGTAGGTTGGTTGTTACAATATGAACAAGAAATCAGGAGACTAAAGGTTTCTAGTTTGTCTCCAAACATAATAAATAAGAATAATAAATATCTGCCAGATACCCACCTCTTCGTAAAGGGGTTTTAAAGATCTAGTAATCTAATTTACTAAGTTAGCCAGTCCGTTAGTAAGCACATAGAGATGTAGAAACCCTGGCACATTTTTCTACATTGGATAAAATTAACCGAAAAGCAAAACAAAGCTCAAAAAAAAATGAAAAATTAAATGTAAAGGCTTCACAAAATGGTAATTCCACCAAAAACATTTTCATGTAAAATGTGGCCAAGACGAGACCACATATGGCTCGCACTGTCATAAAGTTATCAAATCTTATGTAGAGCCAAGCTTCTAATTCTACACGCCCTAACTCTGCATAAGCTCTAACTTCACAAACTTTACACCTTAGTTAAAATATGAGACTTGACCGTTTCGTTACTACAAGAACTATTGTTTAACAGAAAAGTAATGAACAGTGAATACATTTTTCACCTTACGCCCATGTAATGGTAGCGAAACGGCCAATAATCCAAACCCAAGTTATGAGAGTTCAACGACTGTTACTGCTAAACTAATAAAGTTATCTTAACCGCTATAATTTTCCTTTAAAGTTCATGAAATGCACTATCATTGTGAATTTTTCCAGATTTTTCAAGCCAGGAATTTAGGTTTTAGAGGGGGGACGCGCTACTGGAACAAAAATTTCGTAAATGGAGCATTAAATCGAAAAATAATTTTAGCGACCCCCAAGTCATTTTGGAAGACCTATTCAACGATACCCAACACGATGGGGTAGACGACGAAAAAAATATTCATCCCCACTTCAGATGTAGGGGAGCTACCATATTTTTTTTTTTTTTCCACTTTGTCTGTGTAATTGATATACTACTCCTACAAAATTACAGCTTTCTAGTACTAACGGTCTCTTAGCAAAACCTCCGACAGACAGACAGACAGACGGACGGACATGACGAAACTATAAGGGTTCCTTGTCGGAACTACGGAACCCTAAAAACCTTATGTAGGTAGTGCCCTTGCACTTCCCTTAGCTCGTCATGGTGAGATTTGGTATGTGTGTTACTAACAACAATTCTAACGTTCTAATTCCAATTCTAGTTTTAATGACAATTCTACTACTATACTTTTAGGTAGAACGGCTGATGCGAGAAAAAATCAGCTTCAAGAATACAATAGGATCTTATATGGACGTAACGCGACTCCCTCGGTTTATGGATCACATTTTGTTGTTATAATTTGTTAGCAAAAAAATGTTATCATGTAGAACTTATAAGAAATTCGGATGCCCCTGTGCAATTTTATGGGTTGACTCTTTCCCTCCTGTGGTATATCTACCTAATGCAGACAACAAGGTTGGATTCGAAGCTTACCTACTGCCCGGTGCTGCGCATATTAAATTATGCGCATGCGCGTATACTCGAATATTTAGTATACATACATATATGTATATTCAACTTCCCACTAATGTGCCACTAGTGTGCCAATCATACTTAAAAGAGTATAAAATGCTGAGCAATTTTTACGACTTGATGTTTATGAGATTGTTTTTAAGCGGCAAAAAAATAAGTAAGTACCAATTTACAAGTAGCTCATTTCCTGCAATTAATAAGTATGTACTTACATAGCTACGCATAATGGATGACTTTACCTACATCAAGTAACATTGAACTCGTGTTAGGTAATCAATTTTACACGACTGATACTATTTTTCATTGTTCGAAATGGGCACTCCAGGCAGTTCTGTAGTGTTGTTGGTGCCAATATGTTTGCTTTTCTTTTTGTGGTGGTCAGCGCTTTTTGCTCGAAACAAGCCACAGGCCGTAAGTTATTATCATCATAGAGGACCAGCATATATCATTTCAGGAGCTCCGTTCCACTTATAGAAGTGGACCCCTGAATTGTTTCGAGCTTGGATTTATTTAAGTGTAGCTTCGTTGTCCAACTACTTAATTAAGTAGGTACACGCCCCATTACATGACCATGAAACATGACTTTTAAATATTTAAAATCGCGAAATGTTACCTCTTATAAGCTCAAATTTTGAGTTCGCTTCGCTCGCTCCTGCATTTCCTTGGTAAAATGACAACGCCAACTTCACCTAGTATCCGAGTCAAGATGCATCAATTTTCTAGCTCGTAATTTATTTATTTTGCAACAACAATACCGCTCCTTAAGAAGAAGTTTTCGATACAGGGCCCGTCTTTAGGACTAGCTACGCCACTCTGTCGTACGCAACGCGCTTTTATCATTAAAATAATAAGTCACCTAAACGCGTACAGGTAGGTCAAATACCGGTGCATAATAACAAAAAAAAACCATCGAAAGCAAAAATCGCATAATGACCGAAATAACACGCTTCTCTTAGAGGTTCCGTAACAAGTCCATCAGTTTCTGTATGATATTATATTAGTTTATTTATTAGAAATAAGATACAGAGATAAACCATTACTTAATTACCTACAGTAAGCCACACAATCAACGATCTGCATCTACACGCAAAGCTTGGAGAAGACCTTCCAGAGTTGGTTCCCTTAGCGGACTCCTTGAATGTGATTGATGAGCAATCGTTTCCCCAGGATTTGGTGAAGGAATTAATGCCGAAAAGTCCATTTCTGTTCAAGGCGATGTATGGACCAATCGAAAACGTTGTTTTACCTGGAGTTAAGTTACCGTAAGATACTACAAAGAATCTGTTCCCTGTCTTTGGCCTGCTTTTTTATATTTTTATTCGACAGGAACAACAAACAGCTTATGGTGAGTCCATAGGATGGTTTATTGTTCTTAAAGAATATTTTTGGCATCAAAGACTCTAGTCAATCAGTCAATCCAGCAGCGAAGTCCTGTGCGAATCCTTGATATTATTAAAAAAAACATGCCATATCTATTAAACTTTTTTAGTAGGTCGTTATTTATTTCAGCCGTCCAGTATACTTAACAAATATCCGCATCACTGGACTGACGGGATTACAATTGAATAATTTCCAATGGCGCATAGATTCAAATAGATTGATGTGTAACGCCACCATACCATTCCTTGTAGTAGATGGTAAGTAAGACGTGTACGATTTAATAACAGACAGGTGATAAGGTTTACTGAAATAGTTTTAAAAAACGTTCCCGTATTTCAGTAACTTTTGACAACGTGCAAATAGAACTGGACGAAAATTTTGGAGATCAAAAATTCTTTACCAGTATTCGTTTGAGGTAAGTATTTAGGTATGACATATTCTTCCGGTACTTTTTTTAAATATCTGCACACTGTCTCACCTGATGCTATGCGATGATTTTGTCGACGACGCGCACACTTGCGAAGAAGTGCCCGGTCCATCGAGAGTTGAAGAGTACTGGCGGACTAAGGGTGAGGGGGGCAGGGTCTTCCCCCAAATCTTGAGAAGTACCTATTTTTTAATCAAATCTTAAAAATGGTCAAACAGCGGTCATTTTCGAGCTTTTATTATTTTTCTTACTCAAACTTAATTGCATAAATACGTCCACAAAGTAACTTCTATTTCTGTACGAATGATCAAAGAACCTCACATTTTCTGCAATAGGCTCGCCCCCTTCTACGAGGGACTAGTCGACAAAGTAACTCCTATTTATACTAACTATATGGATAGTTATAAGAAAACCTAATCTACATAAGGCGGTATGCCATAATTTTCGAGCTCGCTTCTCTCGCTCTTTTATCCAACATTATTAATTTTATTCACGAAGTTTCTGCATATTATGTCGGCCAAGTAACTCCTATTTATATGTATCTATTTACAAAATAAAACCTAACCTTTCCAAAGTGGGTGCCACGGGGTGCTAAAATTTTCGAGCTCGCTTCGCTCGCTCTTACATTTTTATGATACCCAATCCAGTTGGCCTTTACCTTGCTCTAAATTCTTGCTTTTCGATGATCTCCTCCCCGTAAAAGCAGCTACGTAATTTATTCGCTTAATGTAAAGATGAAATTACACCTTCCTGAAAAAAATCTAGTGTTAGATGCTACTACCCGGCCCAGGAGCACGGTGGACGCGATCACTGAAAGGAGGCTGCCGCAGGCGGCAGGCCAGGCTCTCTGGTCTTTGTTTGACGGTCTATGGTTTCTGACAGCGTTGCGTGCAGAAGCGCTATCCGTCATCCGTCAGGCGTTCGGTGTGATCTGGTTTTCCAATAATCTCTTGTTGATTTCTTTAACTTGATTTGTGATGATTTTGTTCCTCTGATTGTAATTTTGCTATGGTTGATAATTGTTTTTATAATTCATGTGATTAGCATAAAGGATATCAAATAATTCTTCTATTTAATTGTGATTTCACTTCTGTCCTAACATCAGAAGTGGGATAACAATCCAACCCCAATTTAGGCCCCTTGACTTGACCAGTTTGAATTTCATAACAGAGGAACTTTGTCGTTACCTACGTGTGTGAGTTTTTCTATTTCTTTGTTGTTTTGTGTGTGTGGAACTTGTTTTCACGGGTGAACATGCCTAACACGCATAGTTCACGTAACAGATCGCACCGACGGCAATGTAGGCGCAATCGGTCGCTAGATAGCACACGAAAACCTCGGAATAAGCCACGTAGTCGTCGCGAACGGACTCCCTCTAGAGTACGATCAAACGGGACGCCGTGTGTCATATATTAGTCAGACGCACAGAGTACTTTGATAAGACAGACGCCGTGGTCTATCCCTGCAGAGTCGCGAACTCTAGACACAATCTTATCCCGTCTGGAAATGATCGAGAACAAATTCCGCAACCGAACCCAACGGCGCCGTCCGTGGCTCAAGCTGTAGTAGATGCGATCCAGTTATAAATCCGGGACGTTCCCATTATTTTGTATCAAACAGATGCAGAGGCGTCTCTAGCCCATGTAGCGCCCGTGTGCAAACATTACCCAAGCGCCCCCTAGGACCGCTGCGCCCGTGTGCAACGCACACCCTGCACAATAGGTAAAGACGGCCCTGAACATCTGTTCCTGCATACGACGTCTAACAGGTTCACATTGTACGCCGAGTACGCGAGACGTATAACCCTACTCCGCTTGCGCATTGTCAAAGGCCTTAGTGAGGAATTAATGACGCAAATAGTGGTCCGCGGAATAGACGATGCACAAGTGCTAAAATATCTAAACCGTCAGAGCCAGTGTTCAAAGTACGACCCAACGTTCCAACCTGCACGTTCTGTAAAAAGATAGCCCGCATACGGACGACGTTTGTTTCTCCAAAGAAAGATCGTCAGGACCACAGGGTCAGCAGAACAAACGCAAAGTAAATTTTTGTCAGGACCCTGCGACCCTTTAGACAGCGGCGCGCTTAATGTTTCCCTCATATTGTACGACGTAGTAAAACATTTGGTTTGCGCAGTAAAACCTACTGTGCGTAGAAGGGTATTAGTAACCACGAAATTGTGTCCACGTCTTAAGCACCACTTACGGTTGAGTTTCTAATGTTGCACTAAAGGCTGATTTCGTTGTAGTAGCAGACTACGTATTGTTGATGAGCGCCACAGTGGACGAAGGTGACGACCTATTGCGACAGGTAGTACTTACGACCTTGACCAAGGCAGGGTTTTCGATAAACGTACGCAAGTGTGTCTTTCTCACCACCGAGGTTGAATATCTTGGACGAATAATAAGTAAAGGTCAGGTTAGGCCGAGCCTTCACAATTTCCAGGTCGAGAGGTACGACCGTACCGTTCTGCACGTTCTTCACATCGAGACCAATCACAAAGGGGCAGCCTGGTCCGAGACGCTGTGGAGACTCTAGCTGACCCTAACGTGACCAAACAGAAGACGACTCAAGCGTCGCCGTTGAATCTGTTGGTGGGCACCGACGCGGTGACCCCCGTCATCAGGTCACTATTCCGTGATGTCGCCTTGGAAGGTGTACAGTCGAATTGTGAAGCACAAAGAGAGTTACGCCGAGTACGCGCAACTGATCTACTAAAACACAAGCAGTCACGACACGACGATTGTGTAAATCGAAACCGACGCATACCAAAAGTTTTTAATGTGAATGATTTGGTTTTCGCAGGCAACTGGAAAGATGAACCACGGGATGCGAGGGCCTTAAAGGGTCACACGCGCACTGCCGCGTGGGCGTTGTGAGCTGCGCTTGTTGACCGGGCCTTACAGGGTCGCGCGCGCGCTGCCGAGTGGGCGGTGTGAGCTGCGCTTGTTGACCGGGCCTTACAGGGTCACGCGCGCACTGCCGAGTGGGCGGTGTGAGCTGCGCTTGTTGACCGGGCCTTACAGGGTCACGCGCGCACTGCCGAGTGGGCAGTGTGAGCTGCGCTTGTTGGCCGGCTCCTGTGGCAAGACGACGCAAGCTGCTGCTCAGTACATGGTACTCTGGAAAGACGAGTAGTTTCTGAGACTTGCGCTGCATTCTTTGAGCGTGAGTGTGCTTGCGTGTCATGAGAGGTCTGCATTGCCATATAGGGTTCTGCAGATCTTGGGGTGAGACAGTAGACGGACTGCGAGACGTCTACGTCAGGTAAACTGCGAGGTACCTGACCGGTTTCACCCTACACGATGAGTTGTGTAGAGGACGGACTGCGAGACGTTCCTTTCGGTGATTTGGTAATCACCCTACACAACGGGTCATGTAGAGGACGGACTGCGAGACGATCCTTTTGGCGCTAAACGCCCTACATGACCATGAATGAACATCATCATCATCTTTATCATAATTGTTATCTGTCGTGTAGGGGACGGACTGCGAGACGTTCCTTACGGTGATTTGGTAATCACCCTACACGATAGGCCGTGTAGAGAACGGACTGCGAGACGTTCCTTTCGGTGATTTGGTAATCACCCTACACGATGAGTTGTGTAGAGGACGGACTGCGAGACGTTCCTTTCGGTGATTTGGTAATCACCCTACACAACGGGTCATGTAAAGGACGGACTGCGAGACGATCCTTTTGCCGCTAAACGCCATACATGACCATGAATGAACATCATCATCATCTTCATCATAATTGTTATCTGTCGTGTAGGGGACGGACTGCGAGACGTTCCTTACGGTGATTTGGTAATCACCCTACACGATAGGCCGTGTAGAGAACGGACTGCGAGACGTTCCTTTCGGTGATTTGGTAATCACCCTACACGATGAGTTGTGTAGAGGACGGACTGCGAGACGTTCCTTTCGGTGATTTGATAATCAACGGGTCATGTAAAGGACGGACTACGAGACGATCCGTTTGGCGCTAAACGCCCTACATGACCATGAATGAACATCATCAGCATCTTCATCATCATTGTCATCTGTCTTGCATGATGTATGAATGTCGATGACATGCTTTATGATGTTTCTATGTGATGAATGAAACTTTAAGGAGTACTAAGATGACGTCTTGGTATCCCATAGACTGTTTAGCTAGTCAATTTATATGTCTGATGAATGAAAGAAAAAGACCACCTATGACGAATTGACTGCAAGCAAAAGAATAGGCAGATGTGTGTGCTGTCCGAGGGACGGTAGTCTTTCTTATTGGTTTCACAGAAGACACCACTTCTGCTCATCATGGTGCAGAGCCAGTCGCTGCGCCTTCCCGTCCAGCCGACGAAGCCATGCAAACCTTGCCGGACCTTTCTGATGCTGTCGAGGACGACGCATGATCAGGATGGCCGTGTTAGATGCTACTACCCGGCCCAGGAGCACGGTGGACGCGATCACTGAAAGGAGGCTGCCGCAGGCGGCAGGCCAGGCTCTCTGGTCTTTGTTTGACGGTCTATGGTTTCTGACAGCGTTGCGTGCAGAAGCGCTATCCGTCATCCGTCAGGCGTTCGGTGTGATCTGGTTTTCCAATAATCTCTTGTTGATTTCTTTAACTTGATTTGTGATGATTTTGTTCCTCTGATTGTAATTTTGCTATGGTTGATAATTGTTTTTATAATTCATGTGATTAGCATAAAGGATATCAAATAATTCTTCTATTTAATTGTGATTTCACTTCTGTCCTAACACTAGTATATTTTATTTACATTAATTTTTTGCAAAACTTTACTAGAAATAACAACATAAACTGCGAAAGATCGGGGCCTCATTTTGTTTTGCAGCCCGGGCCTTCGACAGGCTTAGTCCGCCACTGATAAAGAGTATATCGAGGATATAGAGGATATCTGGAAACAAAGACTGCAGGAAGTCATATCCTTGGCTGTTTCCATACCTAATAAAAGCATACGTTAAGTGCAACTGTGTATACCTACGTTTTGTAGATTATTTGGTTCTTAAAATAATAATAATAATATAATAATAATAATAATATTTTTCACTAGTGACCCGCCCCTGCTTCGCACGGTTTTTACGACTTGCAAAACATCGATGTAATATATGTAAGGTATAACCACCCGGAATAAATTCTCTAAATGATCGATGATGCTGATCAAAATTCAGTGAAATTATTCAGACAGACACGAACAGCGATTTGAATTTATAATTTACTAGCTGCGCCCCTCGGTTTCACCCGCGCAAATGTCGATCCCGTGGGAATATCGGGATAAAAAGTAGCCTATATGTTAATCCAGGGTGTCAGCTACCTCCACACAAAATTTTATCAAAATTGGTCGAGCCGTTTGAGCGTGAAGAAGTAACAAACATATAAACACACACACACACCCCCACACACACTCACACACTCACAAACATTCGCCTTTATAATATTAGTGTGATAAGGATTTGTAACACTCATGTACGAACTCTCTGTACCTACCTACGTGTATTCATGTGCGTGAGGTGAAGCAACTGCCCGATGCGATGAATCATATTATGGTCAGAAACTGATTCACAGGTTGTTTATTACATAGTTTTTTTAGCATTCCACCATTCTAGAGATACTATAAAATAAAATAAAAAGTCCTTTTATGGTTCCTTCACGTAAACTAGTAAAGTGGTGGAAATGTGGTTCATTGGACCAGTGCTGACGGCCATGACTAGCGAGTTGCGGGTTCGAGCCCTGGCAGAACACATTACTTTGTATTAATTCCTGCACGCGCTACTAATTGGGTGAAGCTACATACCCCAGTGCCGTAACTAGGGCGGTGCCAGCGGTGCCCAGGCACAGGACGCAGACTCTGGAGGGGCGCAGAAATGACCAGACCAGGTCCACATTCACCAGTTCTTTAATTTTTTGACAGAAGAACACATTACCAAGTAGCCTTGGATCTTGACTATCTGTACTGATCAGGATTTGGTGTCATTTGTGTATTGTCTAATTGTGAATTTTGACAAATATTTTCGATTAGACATTTTTTCACCTAATTTTAAACGCAATTTATTTGAACTTCTCAAAACTTTACCAAGTACTTAAAATTAAGTTTACAAAAACTTAGTCAATCAATCAATCAATCTTTATTTGTGAACATAGGTAGTACATAAAAGGTCTTAAATATACATATTATTGTATTCGAGCTCTATGTTCTACCAATAAAATTGGTGTACAAATAGTAAATTTTTGTGTCATATCATAAAAAAAATATTCCAGATTAAACAGTAATTAAAAAGTAAGTTAAGTTAAATAAATGTCAATTAAATGAATAAATGTCAATTAAATTAAATTTTACATGCATGTCAACATAATATTACATAGGAATTGTATCATAGTTTGTCATTTAAAAAATCTTCAATAGAATAATACGTCTTGTCAATTAAAAACAAAAACAAATTACTTTTAAATTTGTGGACATTTTCTTCACTTCTTATACATTTTGGTATCTTATTATATATCCTTGGAGCCATTGCAAAAACACTGTTCCTAAATAGTGCAGTTTTAGACCCAACCGTTTGTAACCGGTCACAACGGCGCTGGCTAGTTACTCGAGCAAATTTGTGCAGATTATTTTTGACAAACATGGATGTTTCAAATATGTACAACGATGGCATTGTTAATATTTTCATATTTTTAAAAAACGGTTTGCAACTGTCAGTTGTCTGTAAGTTGTAGATAGCTAAATGCATCTTTTTTGGCACTTAAATACTGTATCTTTACCCGTTGCATTTCCCCAAAATATAATTCCATATCTTAATGTTGAGGCCACTAGACCATGATATGCTGTTAATACTGTTGTCCGATCGGCTGTTTTACTTAACATATGCAAGGCAGGAGTATTGGTTTAATTTACTACACACTTTGTCAATATGTGAATTCCATTTTAATGTGTTTTCTATATTTAATCCGAGAAATTTTGTTACATTTGTTTCATTAATAACTTTGTCATTATATCTAATATTTAAGTCCAATTTGTGATTTACTCTTTGTTGAAATTTCATTAATACTGTTTTGTCTAGATTTATAATCAAATTGTTATTTTGCAGCCAATTTACAACTGATTTTAAATTAGAATTAATGTCAGCCTCTAATGTACTTACTTCGTCATTATTAAATATTAAAGTGCTGTCGTCTGCAAACATTGTCATAGGATAAGTTGACGCTGTAGGAAAGTCATTAATATAGATAATAAATAGAGGCGGTCCGAGTACGCTACCTTGTGGTACCCCGTAAGTTACATTTTCCGACTTGATTTATATGTGAGTTCGGTTTTTTTACAAATTCTACTAATTGTCGTTATCTGCTTTCTATTAGATAAATAAGATTCTATTAAATTTGATATATTTCCTCTAATTCCGTATGCGTTAAGTTTATTTATCAGTATTTTATGGTCTACACGATCGAAAGCTTTTGACATGTCCATATAAAGCGCTAGAGTTGGTAGTCTTTTATCCACTCTGCTGCTAACCATATGCAAGAAATCATAGATGGCCATGTTAATTGATCTATTTTTTCTAAAACCTTTTTGGTTATCAACGAATAAGCTATTTTTCTCAAAGTATGAATTAAGTTGACTAAATATTGCTTTTTCAAATACTTTTGAAAAAATTGGCACTAAAGCTAGGTCTGTAGCAGGACATATTCTCTCTGCTATCTTTTTTGAAAAGCGGTTTTACAATGGTTATTTTTAATTCTTCCGGAAAATTAGTTTTTGGATGATAGATTTATTTTTGTAGACAATCCATTTTATTGTCAGAACTGGTTATGATTAGAAAATATTTCAAGGGCGCGGAAATAGCAGCTCGCACCGGGCCCATATAAGGCTAATTACAGCACTGTACATACCTACTACTAGAGTAGTCTCTAAGTATCTTTTTTTTTTTTAGTTCGTGTTAAAAGTGGTTCAAGGTTTGGAGGAAGTAAGATACGTACTGTCGGAATTACTTAATAACTCCTTAGAAGACATTATGGATGCTGTTCTCAAAGTGGTTGTCCAGGAAATCAATAAAGAGCTGCTCAAAATGGACCCGGAATACAATTTCCTTCTTGTATATCTTCGATTACTTCCAATTGTGCCATATATTGGATATTCTCATTCATACTATATAAACTAGCAGCGCCCCGCGGTTTCACCCGCGGCAAAGTGTCGATCCCGTGGGAATATTGGGATAAAAACTATCCTATGTCCTTTCCCGGGATTCAAACTATGTCTATAATAATCATCTAAATCCGCGCAAAAAAATAGTTGGGGTGTTAAAGGATAACCAACTGCTGCCATTTCATTAATTTTTTTGTCTGTTTGTCGGTTTGTCTGTTTGGATGTGAGAGATTAACTATTTGAACAGGTATCACGTACTTAAAAAATACCAAACAAATATAGTTAACTTTTATACTCAAATACTAGCAGCGCCCCGCGGTTTCACCCGCATAAGTGTCGATCCCGTGGGAGTATCAGGATAAAAAATATCCTATGTCCTTCCCCGGGATGCAATCTATCTCTCTGCCAAATTTTATCGAAATACGTTCAGTGGATTAGGCGTGAAAAGGTAACATAACACACAGACAGACAGAGTTATACTTTCGAATTTATAATATTAGGTATGGATGGGTGTTTGGTCAAGTAATGAGCCTGGACCAGGCGCTTTCATTTTTATTTATTCCCAAAATCAAAGTGACACTTCATCGCATTGACATTATGAACCCTGAAAACGCAGTTACTGACTGAAAGAGCTGTAGTAGAGAGCTCCAGGTAACGCTTCCCACCAGGAAAGATCGGAAGATTCTTCCTTTTCAATGAAGGAGTGGTAATTACAGCTTTCCTAAGCGACACATTGTGGTTTTCCGACATCATGCGAACAGAGTCGCGGACACAGCTAGTTAAATAGTAAAAATTTAATTACCTGATCTCGAAGGTGTCAAAATATGCCAACGTGCCGAAAAAAATGATAGTTATTAAACGGGTATGAGTTTATTAATACAATGTTAATATTAAATTAAATAAATTGTAAAAACAAAAAATAAATCTTATTGTCTTTATTAATTACCTATTTTTTATTACCTCTGTAACCTCAACAGCAAGTGAACCTTATGAACATGTCCCTCTTCTGTTACAAACCAAAAAGAACTTGACATACTTAGTTTACGAAAAGTCAGGGATGAGTGGTAATGAGGAGGTACAATAATCTTTGCCGACGACGTCCAACACCTGCGAGGACGTCGTTGTAGCAAGATAGTCATTGATAACTTGCTTCAGCATGTCTTTAGCCGCCGTCAGCAACTCGCTGCGATGGTTGTCTACAATTTTCATAGCGCTACTGTTCAACACTTTGTTGACTGGCCACGAACTGTCTGCTAAGTCAACCTGAAAAAAAAAGTGCATATTATTATGATTTTCAGTAAGCAGAATGAAACACTATTTCCGGGACCATACTGAATACGTAAGGTACCATAAGATGTGTGCTAACTGTACTAAGCAAATTGTGATCACTCATACAAAACCATTAGTATTACGATGAGCCATGAAATTCAGAAAGGTAATCCGTAATTGCGTAACACACTATCAGTACAATAGCTTTCGTTTTGACAGTTCAACAACATTCATTGCGTTATTTACTTTGTTGAGCTGGCACATTTTTCGAACATTATGAAGCAGTGGATTAGCAATATCCTTCAAAATTATTCGGATTGTGATTGAAAATGTGTTACTGTTGTTGGCTTGACGTTTTTTGATTGAATACTTAATTACGTAGAATCCTACTTCGCTTGTGTTCAAAACTCATGCGTGTAAAAACCGTGTCGACAGGCCTGGAGCGAGCCCAACGCACGCACGACATGCAACCGATTTTATTTTGCTTTGTTTTACTTCCTATACCATGGAGGTGGTTTCAGTGGTAGAGCATCAATATCCGAACAAGAATTGTGTTGCATAGGTACTGTGCGTGCATTTCCGACCACTGCTGCACTGCGGGGCAGTCGAAGAAAGTCTCCGCTTTGAAGAGAACCAAAGCACGTCCAAAGAATGAAAAGAATAAATTTCATTTGTATTGGACCCTTATTATACCAAAGTGAAGACCACCAAAAAAAAAAAAAAAAAAAAAGACCACCACCATTGCACGACTGCTCAAGTCTTACCTTGATACTAGCAACACTAAAATTCAGGTCAACGTCATCAACTTGTATAGCAGTGCCGTTCAGAACTAACTTTGTTCCAACCATTACTGTAACGTTTTGGAAAATAGCTCTGAAACATTGAAAACGTCATAAATGTTTGAATTTCATTAAGTAGCGCTACAAGATTGTTTTGTGGCGTGGTCAAAATCGGAACTAACGCCGCCATCTTGTTTCTATGGGTCCGTACCTCAAACAAAAGGGAAATTAAACAAAAAAAACTTTAATTTCGGAAGTCGGTGTCTTTGGATCTGTATTTTAGTTTTTTGCCACCGACTTCCGAAATTAAAGTTATTTTTCACTTTGTAGTTTGTTTGTAAGTCGGTTTTTTTTTTTAGTTTTTATTTCTCGCTTTTTAGTGGGTCTGCTTATAATTTGTGTTAGGTAGGTACCTACAATGGCATAGTGTCAACTTAATTGCTCATCGCCTTTTACAAAATATTGCTTTTCCCGATACAGGGACTCCTGGTATTTCACCAACAGCTCCATTTCACCATTCGCATTGTGACGAGCATAAATTGCTTAGCAACCATATTAAAGTACGTAATCGAATCGCTCAAGTTACTTTAAAAAATATCTAAATCGCTATCAGTTTGCCTATAAAATTTGAGGGTTTCCCTCGATTTCCATGGGATCCTCTCATCAGATTCCAACTTGATGACAATGAGACCACCTCGAGAGTATGGCCATTCAAACAAAAAAAAAAATTAAATAGGTTCACAATTTTATTGACGGACAAATCGGTGTAGGTATGTACATACATAAAAAATATATATCATATACCGCGACGAATTGATACCCTCCTCCTTTTTTTGAAGTCGGTTAAAAAAAGGAACTCTAGATAGAGTATCTACTTCCCGTTGACCTAGAATCATGGAATTTGGCGAGAAGCAAGGTTTTACGGCACAAGTAAAGTTGAAAGTCTGAAAACCGTTAATTTGAAGTTTATCACATACATTTTTTTGCGATTTCAAACTTAGGTAGATACTTACCTACATTTGCAGTTGGAGAATTGACCGTGACGGAATAACAGGATAATATATCGATGTATGGACGAAACATCAATGGAACATTCATCATCATTCAATCATGAAGATAAATGAATCGATGTTTCATCATCTTCATGATTGAATGATGATCCATTCGTCGTTTCGTCGTTCATTCGTGATTCATATATTTCAATGGTTTATTAGGACAACACAACCACAAAGTTAAGGTTTTTTCGATACATTATTATTACAAACAATTAAATTGCACAAACCACCAGCGCCACCCTATCAACGTCATTGGAGCGCCACAAGATCCTTGTAGTAGTGTACTTACGTAGTGACGACTTTTACGTTACTTACTTCATCAATCCTGACCCTTTTATAGAATACATCACGTACGCACGTCCCTTTAAATTATAATCCTCTGTAAAAAAAGAAGTTTATTGAAACATGAGATGATAAACCGTCATTGATATATTTAGTAGGTATAGGTACTGCAGGTTAGAGCAGACGTTGAAATTAGTAGAACCACGCAAATAACATCTTCAATGATAACAACTTCAGGGTCTTCAGGGTGCCTGGCAGAAGTACCTAGCTAGATGATACCTAAGTCGAAAAAGTCTCAAGGCGAGTTTTTAATGCAAACTTTAACATCACGCCTGTTTGTGCCGTGTGCAAAAAAGCATTTTGGCTTATTTTAATTGTAAGTGTTGGTACGGTCAGCAACAAAAGTCGATTAACACTTCAGTTTTTTTATTCTCAGTTTTTGAGCAAAATATTTGTTCAAAATTGCAACAAATATTTTGCTCAATAACTGAGATTTAAAAAAACTGAAGTGTTTAGGCGCGTCGCTCACTGGTAAGTCAAGGCGGGGTTGCGGCGGCGTCGAGGCGGCGTCGAGGCGTAGTCTCTATGTAGAGTCGAGGCGCGGGTGGCTATGCTTCCTTCATACATTCCAATTCATTCAACATGTCGCGTCGCGTCGCGGTCGGCCACAGCGCCCCCGCCGCGCCTGCGCCGCGCCTGCGCCGCGCCTGCGCCGCGCCTGCGCCTCGACGCCGCCTCGACCGTGCCGCAACGCTTGTATATGAGCGCACTGCCATTCATTTGTAAAGAAAACCTTGTTGCGGCGTGCCGCTTAGGGTCAGTTCACACCGAGACGCGACGCGACGCGCAGTTTTCAAGATAGAAATACAATACCTTTTAGTGTAGTAGATAAGGTCTGTAATTGTATATCTTGAAAACTGCGCGTCGCGTCGCGTCTCGGTGTGAACTGACCCTTATGCGCCCGCGCCTCATCTCCACCTCGACTGTTGATCGTGTGGGCGACGCGCCTTATATTTTACTCAATAACTGAGATTAAAAAAAACTGAAGTGTTAATCGACTTTTGTTGCTGACTGTACCTACCATGCACTTAGCTATACAAAATATGGTTGGTACAGTCCGATTCAAACTTTATGGCGGCTTGGAACATGAGGCGAGTCGCTATTCATTAAAATAAGAAATTCACGTGTCAGCGGGGGTGAGGGGTGAGTTACTGCGCAGCGAGTAGCGCACTTCAGCAGTGCAATTCTGTAACCATCTCACCGTGAAAACATAGGTGAAGTGAGCTGTCAATAGTGTCAATTCCTAGCAAAAACAAACTCACATCACCTAAATTTTCACGGTGAGATTTTTACAGAATCGACTGGCAGAGAATTTGAATCGGGCTGTATTGGTGCCTATAGCGACACAAAACTATTCTATTCTAATGATATATTATACGAAAAAAAATCTGCTGTTCCCAACATTTTGATTTGATTTGTTATTACGATATGTTCGTATAACAAATCAAATCAAAATGTTGTTTTTCTCGATTTCAGGTGTGGTCCCATAGTAAAACTTGTTCATAATGATGAGTACAATGACCTCTTAAGGGGTTGTTAATGTTTTACCAATAACTCTCTGTATACGTGTGAGGTCGTCGGGGCTAGATAAGCCATCAGGGCTTTGTGATCAATATCAAATATATAAAACTATACTTAGTTACAAAAAAACTAACAAACTGAATCTACTACTTACTTGCAGTTAGCGTCAACAGTGGAAAATAGAGAGTAGTAGATGCTTCCAAGTCTTTTGCCGACACAGTCAGTTCCTCAACTGTGAAGTTATTTACACCAGCCAGTTGCATGTCGCCGGTCGTGTACGTAATTCTAAAACAAAGAATACTCATTCATATAATGGAATGATACCGACACGACTAGGTACCAACTTATTTTTACCGACTTCAAAAAAAGAAGGTTATCAATTCGACAAGTATATGTAATAAGTATTATTGGAACTGCATTATATTCACTACGGATATCTGTGATATTCACATAAGACAATCTATTAGGGCTTCCAAATATTTTTTTATAGATGTATGTACCTACCTATGTATGTATGTCCACGCATTTCTCCGCAACTATTAATCGGATCGTGACAATTTTTTTTATTGGCTTACGTTTACTTCAACTTAGGGAACAGTGCAAGTTTCATCAAAATCGATTCAGTAATTTTCAAGATATGGACTACTTAAGTAATACGAGTAGGTAGGTAAGTGTGACGGTCTGCATGGCTTATTGATACGAGCTACGGGAGTAGTGTCAAAGGGAAAACATCTCAAAACCTTGGTCAAATTCTAGTGCAGTAATCACAACAAAACTACGAGATTACCTACTTATTACAAACAAATATTCCACTTTTTACTTAAAACTAAAAATTGCGAAATAAAAAGTAGGTAAGTTTTCTTTTTTTTTTAATTACTTGTACCGACTTCAAAAAGAAATTAAAAAATTACATTGACTTATATAGGTTTTACGGGAAAAATGATTATGCTTCTCAAAAAACTTTACTATTAAAAAAAACAACTGACTTCCAAAAAAACTACAATGTGTCTTTGGTTTTGTTTTTGCATTCTTTTTTAAAATTATCATTTTATTTTCACTTTTTAGTTGTGGTACCTACCTCAGACTTATTCGTACCCTCTAACTTCACTTGCTTTGTTAGGTAACAGTGACAGAAAATAATCCAAACAAATAAGCGAATTAAATAGACCAAAATAATGGGACCACCCTATACAAGGGTAAACTTATACCCAGTATAAGTTTACCCTTGCAAACAAAATAATTTTTGAAATCAGTCAAATGACGGAGTTGAACTAACAAACATAAAAAAAAAATACAACCGAATTGTAAACCTTTTTCTTAAAATTATAGGAAAATCAATTATCAATAATAGTAGTTCTGATATTATGTGACTAGTTGGGTACTTACTTTATGCCAAAGCCTTCATAAAGGCCTTCCACAGATGGTATCCTTATCGCTTCTAACGATGGAAGCGCTAAAGAATCCTCTCCATTCCGCCATGACGTTAATAAGTCTAGAATTTGGCTCTCGACACAGTTCTTGGCTTAAAAATAACAAATCTATACACAAACGTGCTCAATCATAAACTCTACGTCTTATCATCACGCATTACCTAATATTATTCAAACGGGTCGACAGAAGTTTATTGGCAAATTTCTGAGAATTTCTTCACAGAAAAACCCAATATGTATATATATTTTTTTACATTTATTTTGTGGATACCAAAATGAAAAATATAGAGGAGGTCCAAATGCTGGATATTATCAAAGGACCTGTAGAATGCGACATCCCATCCGCAGTCCATTATCAGCACATATCCTTAGGGGATAGATAGGTATAATTAATAGTCCTATTAGTACCGTACCTATTACAGGCAATAGACATATTAGGTATTCGGTGATTAAAAAAAATCACTACTTACGAAGAACTTCTGCCCCGAATGTTCCTAAGCCTACTACTGCAAGTCCAAATATTACTACAAAGGTAGTTACACACTTCATAATTATTAGTAAACTTCTAATAAAAATACTCTAGAACTATGCGGCTGGTAAAAGAAGCGCAACATTTATAGTGTGCCTTACTTTTTAGGGTTCCGTACCCAAGCGCTAAAAACGGGACCCTATTACTAAGACTTCGGTGTCTGTCCGTCCGTCCGTCTGTCTGTCACCAGGCTGTATCTCAAGAACCGCGATAGCTAGACAGTTGAAAATTTCACAAATTATTTATTTATTTATTTAACCATTTATTTATATAAACAGACAAGAACAAAACAGAACAGAAAAATAGGTACAAAGGTGATGCTTATTATGTATTTCTGTTGCCGATATAACAAAAAATACTAAAAACAAAATAAAATAAATATTTAAGGGGGCTCCCATACAACAAACGTGTTTTTTTCGGCGTTTTTGACTTGTGGTACGGAACCCTTCGTGTGCGAGTCCGACTCGCATTTGGCCAGTTTTTGATGTTCGTTTACTGACTGGCCTTGCTCTTAAAGGTATCGCTGATAACGTAGCAATAAAATAAAAGGATTGCATGAAGAACACCTCTTAATTACATATTACAATCCAAACAGTTAATCAAATATTAGACATCATCGGTCAAGGCGCTCTAGTTGTGACTACCATGCTCTGTGACTACAAGATAAGCCTGCCCCTACTGCTGCATGTAATGTTAGGCCACCAATTTGTACTCAAGTTCAAGTACTCGTTTAGGTACCTATTAACTACCTACTACTTATGTATACAAGTGGATTAATGTCAAGAACAAAACGTGCGCAGGCAAAAGTAAGCCAAGGAGAATCCAAACGGTTTGAATAGGAAGGTTAGGACTAAGGATGTTGAACAGTTGAGTTTTAAATACTTCCTAGTCCTACTATTATTTTAACCATCAAAGGCCTATTCCTGAGACCTGGAACCGTTTTTAGGGTTCCGTACCAAAATGGTAAAAACGGAACCCTTATGGTGAGACTAAGTCTGTCTGTCTGTCACAGCTGGATATCTCAAGAACTACTAATGCTATCAACTCGAAATTTGGAATAGTTTTGTAAGACGTTTGCCCAGGGGCCATTCAAGTATTACTTAAACACTACAGGGGGGCGAGGGTGTCTTTGCTTTGCTTATTTTTGATGACATGGGGAACGGGGGGTCCCGATTACGTCAGCAGTATTTATTTTATGCTTTTTCATGTTTCTATGAATGAAGGTCGATTTTGGTTTGAACACACATAATTATTAACCTACGTCATACTTGAACGGCCCCCCAACTATTTTGCAAATAAGAAAGAAATATAAATATAATTATGTATATTTTTTGCAACAGGGACTGAAAGGGGTCTGAAAAATTCGAAGTGGGGCTACAGGGCATGTGGGGTATCATATTATTATGAAAGAAACATATTTTCTATTTTTTTTAGGCCGCTTAGTTTTTGACTTTTGATGAAAAATTAAAAAAAAAAATTTTTACCCTTATCTCCGAAGTTTACAAAGAGAAAAATCTGAAATTATTCTATGTGATAGAAGTTGATGTAAAGATTACAGGAAAAATAAAACAAAGTCTTTAGATAGCACACTTTTTCAGAAATCATCAAAAAACAGTTACATTAGTTCCACTATCGGTCAAGAGATGGCGCTGACATAAATCTGCAATATTCTACACCGCAGTGCCAGTTCAGTGCACAGTGTTAAAATTCTCAGATGAATATAGGCCTTTTTTTTTTGGTGGGAATCATCAAATGACCCCTCCCGCTCTGGGCGGAGCGGAAGGGAGTGTCAGACTCTTACTGAGTAAAACCCACCCGTGTTCCTTCAGTTGCCTGTGCCAGGAGCCACGGTATCTCTTTCGAATAACCCGCGACCCTGGCGGGCATCGGCCCTAGCGGACCCCGTCAGTTGGTGCTGACATCTCCTTGAGGCGCACATGGAACACAACGCGCCGCTGTCGACCCGAGCCTGGTCCTTACCGGACGGCGAGCTGCCCATTGCTCGCCGCCCGCAAGCCCGTGCCTACGGTGGCCGGCGGGAATCGGCTGTTGACTCCCGACGCCCGGGGCGTCTCCTGCGGCGGGCGGCTGGGGGCGTGAGGGCGCAAGGATTGCCTCTCCCTCACGCGCGCTCCGCCTCCTCCTTCGCGAGCATCACTGCTTCGCAGAAGGAGGCGATAGCCTCCCATGCACTCTCGCTCCGTACCATGGCCCGGACTAGGGCCGGACGCGAGAGATCGCCGCCGCCGATCGCCGCCGTGAGAACGGCGGTGCTCTGCCCAAGCTGGGCAGATCTCCACCGTATGCTCCACCGGGTCCTCCAGGCGATCCACACAATGGTGTTTCCGGCCCGCCTTATTCTAAACAGGAACCTCCCGAAGCAGCCGTGCCCGGTGAAAACCTGCGACCTGCGTTAGGCGGAAGGTGAGGACGCCGTGGCGCCTCTCTAGCCACTCCTCAAAGAGGGGACTTATCGCCGCAATTGTGGCGTGCCCAGATGAATATAGGCCTCGCCGAAGAAAATTAAAAAAAAAAAAAAAACATGATGGTACGGAATCCCCGGTGCGCGAGTCCGACTCGCTCTTGCCCGGTTTTTGTTGTGAGACTATCAGTTAGGATAAGCGCGCCAGTGCCGTAACTAGGGCGGTGCCAGCGGTGCCCAGGCACAGGGCGCAGACTCTGGAGGGGCGCAGAAATGACCAGACCTGGGCCACTAACAATACCTATTATTTATTTATTTTATACGTGTGGATTCGCGTCGTCATATTCTTCTTACATAAATAATACTAAAAACGCTGAGATCGTAATAATAATCGTAAAAGTTTGTGAAGAATGTGATATCGAAGACGATTTTCCTGAAAAGCGAGTAAAGAGACACGACTTGAGAGAAAGTTCAGACGCCAGCTACGATCTTACCCCACAACAAAACTTTAAAATTCATTTAAATGAAGCAATTAATAAGATAATTTAGAATTCGAATTTTCGAAGGGGTTGTCGTGGCGGTGTCACTCGACATCGCCAAGGCGTTCAACACCCTGCCCTGGAGCTGCATTTTGGAGGCACTCCGGTATCACCAGGTGCCGACCTACCTCCGTCGAGTAGTCGGGGCGTATTTGGCCCTATATACGGGGCCCCGGTGTGGGCGCGTTCACTGCGGCGGCGAGCCGCCCACTACCTGAACGCTCCCCAGAAGGTGGTAGCCGTAAGGCTTATCAGGGGCTACCGCACGATCTCGGGCGCGGCGGCAAGCCTCCTTGCCGGACTGCCGCCATGGTATCTGGAGGCGATAGACCTCGCTCGCCTATATGAGTGGCGCGCGGAGGCACTACGCCAAGGGGAAAATCCGCTTCGGAGCGGACGGATCTTCGGCGTGATCTCATGGCGACATGGAAAGAGCGACTGTCGCAACCCAGCGCAGGGCACGCCATGATCGCGGCGATAAAGACCCCTCTTTGAGGAGTGGCTAGAGAGGCGCCACGGCGCCCTCACCTATCGCCTGACGCAGGTCCTCACCGGACACGGAAGTTTCGGGAGGTTCATGCACATCATCAGGCGGGAGGAAACGCCCAGGTGTCACCAGGTGTCACCATAGACAGGATCGTCCAGAGGACACGGTGGAGCACACAGTGGACTGCCCTGCTTGGGCGGAGCACCGCCGTGTCCTCTTAGAGGCGATCGGCAGCGGCGGCGACCTCTCGCGTCCGGCCCTGGTGGGAGGCAGTCAGCTCCTTCTGCGAAGCAGTCATGCTAGCAAAGAAGGTGGCGGGACGGCTCAGGGAGAGAGCCTCCCGTCCCAGCCGCCGCGGGAGACGCTCCAGGCGTCGGGACCCGCGTGACGACTCTCGGCCTCCGTAGGCGCGGGCCTGCGGGCGGAGAGTAATGGGTAGCTCACCGTCCGATCAGGACCAGGCCCGTGCCGGACGGCGCGTACGTGTACCACGCGCGCCTCAAAGAGATGTCAGCATCGAGGAAGGGGCCCCTTAGGACCGAAGCCTGCCGGGTCAGCAGGATTGTCCCAAAGGGTTACCGCGGGCCCGGAACATAAAGGGCTAAGGAAGGAACACGGGTGGGTTTTAGTCAGTAAGAGTCTGACACTCCCTTCCGCTCCACCCAGAGCGGGAGGGTCATTTGATGATTTCCCAAAAAGGGCGCGGTTATAGCAGCTTGCACCGGGCGCATAAAAGGCTAATTACGGCACTGGCGCGCACTGCGATGCGATTTTTTTAATACTCAATAATTTATTGCATTCCACAATGTAATAGCATGTTCATGCGAAATAACATCGCAAACGCTAAATATTTCAAGCGATTATTTACTGCAGTGCGCGGACTCTAGCTTATTGTGTTCATAGATTGGCGATTATTTTCCGCAACGAATAAATTTCGTGGTGCGCGCTTAGACTGGGAGAGAGCATTGGATGAGCTAGTCGGAGTAGGTATAGCAAAGGGTGTCCAAAGCCTTGAGGACTTAGCAAAAATGTATGACTATAAACCGCGAAAAGTAACTGTGTAAATAAAACAGAGGTGGCGTCGACTTTCTCACAGTTAGGATTGCAGTTAGGTAAATAAGGTAATGTAAATATGTGTAAATATCTGAATAGTATATTTCATTACAAGTGCGGAAAGGCTGTCATTGCAAAGAGTTCCGACAAATGTCTACCCGAGCCGAGGCGCAGCCGAAGGCGAGGGTTGACAGTCGGAACAAGTTGCAATGACGGTTCCGCAGGTGTACTGAACGACTATTTTTAATACAGTTGCGAAAAAATGAAGCAATTTAATAAAATAATAAAAACACAATATTGCTTTTTTCTCTTCTCTCCACGCAAAAAATTATTCGTATGTGGATATGTAACGACTTTTTGACTTTTCCGGTAAAATGTTCTCCGAAGCATTTTGTGCAATTATACCTACTGAGTTCCGGTGGTGTTAATTAAAAAAAAATAGGGTCGAAATTACTCATTTTGTGCAACAAACAACTAAACTCGCAAAGAAAATTTCTGGAAAATGGCGCCAACCGTAGAATATAAGCAGAGTTTTTTTTTCTTCACCCATTTTGGTAGGCAAAAGGAACTATCCATACAGCTTAGTTTTCAGTATATTTTTTTTATTGATATGAAATGAAAATGAAAATTAATGAGATGAAATGAAATGAAACCTAACCTTACCTAACTCATTCAATTAAATCATTAAATCTGATATTGAAATAAATTAGTAGCTTCTTTTTAGAAATATACGTATTTGTATGAATCACAAAAACTCTTTAGTAAAAACTTCATGGTTGGTTTTTCTTTTTAATAGACATTATTTTGACAGTTGGGAAAGAGACACGCACGAGTTCGGGAAAGGTAAAAAAAAAGCACTAGTATGTAATAACCCACTTCCCGAACGTTATACGTCCCTGCAATACACCACTTTTTGAGCAACTGTATTAAAAAAACATTTCAGATCCATCATAGGACTTGCATGCAACAATCATTCCTTTCACCTCTCAACTGTTAAAAAATCAAAATTTGATTTTTAACAATAGAAATTCAATTGTGTCTCAATCAAAGAGATTTAAGATAGTACACTAATTTAATGTCTTTGGTCATGCTTTGGCACAGTCAAGAGCTCACAGAGTACAATGGTTGATCTAATTAATACGCATGCTGCTACTGCACTGACCTCTATTAAACAAGGTACTTGTATAATATAATACAGGTCAGTGTGCTCATTGGCGTATCTAGGTTTTTTCAGGAGGGGTCTGGGGGCTTACTATCACCTCTTAAAGCAGGGCAGAAGTTGAACTGCATTGCTTTTTTGTACTATGCGGTCTTATTAGCAGGCCTGCAACAGGCCTGCTACGCTGACGTTTACAAAAACTGTTCACCTTGTTTTTTGTATAGAATTTTATACTATGGCGTGCTAATTGACAACAGTAAAACGACTGCTGAACGTTTGTAACGTCAAATTATACCCATCTTGAATAAGTTACTATTAGACGAGCTTTTTCAACTTTGTTTTGTAATTCAGTGCCCATACAACACTTACTTTTATTATTTCTCTAATTCTTTTGTAGATGTGTGACGAGCACGAAATATTTGGAGAGTGAATATCGAATAGAAAAAAGAAACCGACCGACGACGGCGCGGCGTCGCACTAGGAAAATAAATAACCCTTTTGAAATGAATAAAGGGAATTTATGAATCAATATTTTTCTTATTTGACCTAGTACCTACTAAAAATAAAATAATAGTGACCACACGTAGCAATGCCTAGTGTAATCAATGTACTGGCCCCTCTGCTGTTTAACATTACACTAATGATCAACCGGTGAGCTCAAATACAACCCTCTTTCTGTACGCAGACCTCTTGCCAAGCCACTCACTTTGAGGAGATTGAAAACAACCTTTCCACCGCCATCTCAGCAACGCCCTGAAACCTGAAACCAAATCCCTCTAAAACGCAGTCATGCGCATTCCACGTTCGTAACAGAAAAGCGGGACGAACATTAAATACCTATCTTATGGCAAGGGGTTCCAATCACCTACATTGGCTACAGTACTCACCCAAAGTATCTTGGCATCACTTTGGATAGGTCCCTCCCGGAGAAACTGCGAAAAATGTCAAACAGAAAGTGCATCCCAGAAATCACTTACTCTGTCGCCTAACATCCACCAGATGGGAGGCATCTGCTCAAGTCGTGCGAACACCTGGAATGGCGCTTTGTTTTTCCGCAGGCCTGTCCAGTATGGAGCCGATCAGCCCACGCTAAGTTAGTGGATACAGCTCTAAATGAGACATTATTGATTATTACTGGTTGCTTAAAACTGACCCTGTTGCGAATGCTGTATTCACTGACTGGCATCGCGCCTCCGCAGGACTATAGCCAGCCGCATCGAGGGCGAAGCTGCAAGATGACCCACGCCACTCAATGCACAATTTTACTTCAGTGTCACAAGCTGCAGGTTTATTTATTCCCTAGGATGTCTACATTACAGTGGTAATAAAGAATAGTTCAACTTGTCGAACGGGAATACCTACTGAGAAATACGATCATAACATAGAGCACACTAAAACAGCTATTGTTTAGTGAGTAGTTTGGCCTCGGTTTTATAATTTAGTAAAATAGTGCACTTTTCAGTAATAAATAGTAGGATTAAACAATTTAAAGGTGTATAAAACGGTTCATGAAATCAAAAATCACATAATTAACAAAATATTTTTATTACTAATATGTAGGATAACAATTTCAACGTCGGACGACTTAGAAGTAAATAGTATTTCATCTAAAATTATGCAGGTCGCTCCACTTCTCATCTTGATACCATGTCTACATGTGCACAAGCACAACAGCCAACGCCAACAATGTCTTCGCACATTGCGTTGAAATCTTACTGAACAATTATTATTAACACAACATCCTTCTGGAGTAAATGCTGTACCGTCGTGAAGATAACCCTTCAATTACACACAGGAAAACAGAAATATCAATTTCATGCAATTCGAAAGAAACTGACTAAATCAAAGACTACAATGCTGTATAATCATGTATAATAAATGAATGAAATGTTTTTGGACACTTCTTGACACTTGTCTTTTTGACAGTGTCAGATAGATAGTGCTGCAGCTTGATTATAATATGTAACTCATTACTCTAAATAAAGGATCGAGTCCATTTTCTCTCGATGTGCCACTTGATATAGTCGCGATTAGATAAAGTATTCAAACTAAGCTGAGAATCATCACTTTTTGAATGTCGAAATTACAAAAGAAAGTCGCCCAAAACGCCCGCCCTTCACCACTTCCTAGTGCTTTCGCTGGGGAGAAGTTGATAACGTGTAATTTGTCATTAAAATCGTCGTCGTATCGTCATTGATTTTCTGATTGACAGTGGAATGTGAGTAGGAGAAACACTCTTTACAAAGCCGATCTTAGTTGAATGTTACTGACTTAAATCAAATGTATGTACCAATAAAGAACGGTTGCTTTATTCTGGATCACAGAGCATGTAACCTTTTTTGACGTGACAACGTCTTAAATTAGGTTGCGACTGGGAGTCACTTATGAAAAAGTGTAACGCTCGGTAACGTTACGATGAGTCACCGAACGAGAGAGAGGCCCGCCGAATGCCTTGCGTCTCTCTCCCACTCAACTATGATCGGATGATCGGTCGTTGTCACGTAAAATCTTCGCCCGTAAAACCGACTTTACAGGCAACCAAATTTTTTCTAGATCTTGCTTTAAGGTAGGTACTGGAGGGATGTTCCCTCTAGTACCTACCTTAGATTCAACTTGAATTGAGTTTTCGAACTACATAATCGGGACAATGGAGTGCCTGACCGTTAATCACAGATTAAGTACTAATATGTAGCAACCGTTAATAACTGAGTACAACACTAGAGTCAAACTGACAAGAAACCAAAAACTGCAATCCGTTTCACGTTGTTTTTACTAAACTCGAGAGTGTAAACTTAAAAAAATGGGATTAAACACAGGAGGACCTGCTGCAGCGGCAATGGTTTTTCTAAAAATAGATTTGGTTACCACCTCGATCTGTATAAATATAATAGGAATATAATATATTTTTATTTAAAATAGTTAAAATATACGCTTCAATACAAGTATTTATTACACTGACGACCATAACGGGAATTGAATCAATTGAGTGCATTATCAAAACATTTTCTTTATCTTGCGATTTCGTGATCCAGGTTAGTCTTGTGCCTGCTCGGTCATTTTAAAGATCGCTCCGTACTAGTTCATTTCGGACAGTGAACTAGTTCATTCTATTAGTTCTAATAGCTCTATTCGGTCTTCGCTCTCGGTAAGCATTCCCATAGAGCTTATATAGCGCGCTAGCGCGGATCCGGATCACTCACAGAGCAAATACGCACTCCAGACATTATTATACATAAACCACTACGTATAAATAAAAAAATATATAAATGCAACATCCATAATTATTTATTTATTATTACCACAGAGTACACAGCTGATATATTAAGAGAATTTTAACTGAATTATTTTGTACCATTCAAACAGCTCGTCTCCCGTGTTTGGGCGATAAGCTAAAATAGACACTAAGGCATTGAAATAACGCGCATCTCATCTCATTCTTGCGAATTCGGTCGGTCGGGTTCGGATAGCATCATCATTCGTCGGCTATTCTTTCTCGTTCTCATTCATTCAGACATCGAATGAAAACGTATAACGTTTCTGTCAAACAATCAGCTCAGACTGTATTTCATTTTCTCGTTCGGGCGATGTACAGACGCCAGCACATCAAGTTACTACAATCTGTCAGATTTCTTTAATAGATTTTCGACTTTATTGCTAAAACATAAGGTTCAAGGTTGATTGGGAAAATCTGACAGTTTCGGGTAGGTTGACCTGCTGGCGTCTGTACGAGTACGAAAAGAGCTATTAGACCTATTAGACCGGTTACAAGCCAGCGTTCGGAAACGTTTCTTTTAGTACAGTGCGAAGATACGGTTCCTATTCGTTCATCGTTCATGAACTACACAAGACTAATCCAGGTTAAACTTTATTTCAAAAATCGACAATTTAAAATGATATTAAGGTTATTTTTTTTAGGTATTAATTAATAGACGTTACACTATAGCGGGCCCAAAAATACTATCTTCTCTCTGCAACCAATTTCCACATTATTTTGCTGTTCCCATGCTTGGAAGGATTTGTTATACCTAACTGCATTTATTTCTCTAGGATTATTTAAGAACTCCCGGCGAAGCAGTTGGGTCATAATAACACGATTTGTTCGTGTTTTACTAGAAATAAAATTCACCACATTATTTGTTATAAAATCTGAGCGACATTCCAATCCAATTAAAAATGCGTAAATTAAGTACACCATTAGGATATTTTCATCATGTAAACAAACTTACGACATTGTGAAGACAATACAAACATACAAATAAATAATTATTATTTATTTGGCGCGCAAAAATACTTTTTTTTTTTAAATTGTTGCACGACGTAACCACACACGTTCAAAATCACATTCAATCTTTCAAAGTTACAAAGTTGTTTTGAACGTGAAATTGAGCTCTATAGTGCTTTTAGATATGGTATCAAGGTAATTTGTTATACATAATCATAGTTAGAATATGTATATACCTAAGAAAATCATGTTTCTATTATTTAAAAAAAACCGGTAATAGGAGATTTAAGTTTTTGAACGATGCCTATTAAAAAGACAATGGCGTTACAGCAGGCCACAGACAAGCATTACCATTCAACTTCGGTGAAATTCGTGCAATAGTCGTTCACTTTTAATACTCTCCTAGTACGATTATTAGCAGAGCAGAAGTAGGCCTGCTTTTGAACTGAATGGAAATTGAACGTTTTTATAAAAGGTGATAGTAAGCCCAACCGTTTTTTTTTGTTTTTCGTTGGGAAATCCTCATGGAAACGCTTTTAAAATCGATTTGCATTAATGTTACTACAAAACAATGTATTATTTATTAAAAAAATCCCGAAAAAACTTCATCTTTTTAAATCTGGCGCCACGTAATCGAAAACGGTCTGGATTGGCTGAACTTAAGATGACGTCATGATTTAGTAAATTTCTGTCTATCGTTGACAGAACAGATGACTTTTGTCTAGTATCTCGACCGTTTCAACGTTTGTTTACGTGAATCGTGACGTCACGACGCCATATTGTTAAAGATAGCGTTTTGGCGGCTTATTTAAACAGTACATTTTTATTTACTATTTTTTAAAAGAAATACATTATGCAATTTGAAGTATTAGGTTTTTGTGGGCTCGTTAGACACCATTAAATAATCTGAGATGTTTATCAGAAACCAGTCAAATAGCCTATTGACTTCGTGCTCCAAGAGGACGAACATTGGCGCGCATTCCGGCCGCGCGAAATTGCTACCATTTTAGAACGCACGCCAATGTGTTTGTTGGAACGCTCGAACTAAAGCACGATCTACACGGTTTAAAACCAGTCCACAAACCAAGGTGACCTTGAAGTTGTTGTTCTTGCGAGATGCCTGCTACACGGTTTAAAACCAACATTTTCTTCTGTCACTGGTTTGCAACGCAGGCCTGTCTACCAAGGACGTTTATAGGTCATACGAAATTGGTTTCAAGCCCTGTCTACACTGTTTTAAACTTAGGTTTGAAACCACTGTTTTAAACCGTGTAGATCGTGCTTTAGAGCGGCCCGTTCCATCTTGAATCGGTTTATTATACCGCGCATCAAAGGAAGCTCAGTTGTTGCAAAAGAGTAAAATAATATATTGTGGCGCGCGCGCCAGTTGAGACGGACGTGATATTGTTTTGTGTGTTCGTTACGTTCCGAGCGATGGTTAATCACTGGTCTGCATGTTGAACGACCGAACACTGGAACAGTTGCCACGCGCGCCATGCGCGCTTTTTTGATTTCATTTAAATATTTGGAGCTCGTTCCGCGGAACGTACTCTCGGCGCGGGTGTTCATGCCACGCGCGTCAGCATACGCAGCTTGAGTGTGCTACAGCTACTGTGATAAAAACCTCACTGAAATATCCTTCTATCTATCGAGAATAGTCTCCATGCTTCTACCGTACTTCAAGAATGTCAATGTCATCGCTGACAGTTGTTATTGTCAGGCTCATCAGCTGTCCTGTCGCCACTATACTCTTTGCCTGTCGCCATGTCGCAGAATGTCTGCTGTCGCCGGGGACCGGTGCGGTGACCTAATCCTAAAATAGAAATAATAAACTGAGTCTGTCAAGCTCTTACTAAATCTACGGGACATCTATGCTAATAAATAGTCGGGTTAAAGAACCTGCCTTCATCATGGGCGGTAGGAGTAAATTTCAAGAGTTTTATCACAACATTATGAAGATGTTTACGTGGTCTTTTATGAAGGGGTTAGTTGTAAACCCTGCTCAATTACCATTCGCTGCCTTACTCCTAATCGTTGCTGAACTGATTATTAACGTGCTGATTGTGGAACGTGTGCCCTATACCGAAATTGACTGGAAGGCGTACATGCAGGAATGTGAAGGATTCTTGAATGGAACCCTTGACTACAGCCAGCTCCGTGGAGACACCGGACCCCTCGTGTACCCTGCAGGATTCGTGTATATATATTCTTTTTTCTATTTTCTAACAGGCCAGGGTGAAAACATAAAACTTGCGCAGTACATATTTATTGGTATCTATTTACTACAGTTATGTCTTGTTCTTCGAATTTACATCAAAACAAAGAAAGTTCCACCTTATGTTCTAGTTATAACTATATTAACCTCTTATAGAATACATTCAATCTATGTATTGAGATTATTCAATGACCCTATTGCTGTACTGTTCTTGTATGCCGCTTTAAATTTCTTCATGGACTCTAAATGGTACCTCGGTAGCATATTCTACAGTTTAGGAGTATCTGTAAAAATGAACATATTACTTTATGCCCCTGCCTTATTCTTCTTTTATTTGACTAATTTAGGTTTTATGGAAACCATAAAACAACTGTTTATTTGTGGTATGATTCAAGTAGTACTAGGTCTACCATTTTTGTTAAGCAGTCCAGTAGCATATTTAAAAGGAAGTTTTGACATAGGCCGTGTTTTCAATCATACTTGGACTGTAAACTATAGGTTTCTGGAGATAGATGTATTTGAAAATAAATGTTTCCATTTGTCTCTATTAGCAATACATGTCCTGTTGCTGATTGTCTTTATTCCAATGTGCATCAAATATTTTAAGAGTTATTGTCGTCTAAAGTATGTGCAGAAGCAGGTGCAACCTCAAATAGATGCTAAAAATTTAGAAAATAAGAGGAAAAGTAAATTGAAGAAGGAAATGAAGAAAAAGTTGGGCAAAAAGAATGATGAAACAGAAAACTTGACCAAAGATCAGGAGGATTTCATTAATTCATTTGAAACAATGTTGCAGAAGTCTTCCCAAAAGGGTGGAAAGAAAGCAGTTAGGAAACCTGCTGAACTTGAGCAAGATTCTCACTTTAATATCAATTTTGATATTTTATCTCAATTGTTTATTCTTCCAATGTTTATTGTAAACTTCATTGGTGTCATTTGCGCAAGGAGCCTTCACTACCAGTTTTATTCATGGTACTTCCACAGTCTGCCATACTTGCTATGGACCAACAATTACTCTGTTATAGTCAGGTTCCTGCTTCTAGCTCTTATTGAAATGTGTTGGAATACCTACCCTAGCACCTATGTAACAAGTGCTTTATTACATGTATGTCATGTCACTGTACTCTATGGAGTTTACAGAAAAATATCAGCAGAATTGAGAATGGTTTCTAAATTAGAATAATTTAAATAATAATAATAATAATAAGCGGTACTTCTGGACACGGCCCGAATAGTTAGGAGGTTCCTCTCTCTGGAGCCCTGACCGCCGGTAGCTTGGACCCTTTTCCCGATACCGGTGGGCTACTATTTTTTATATTTTTAAATGTTTTTATATTTCTTTATACTAATATTTAAAAATATAATTTATAAGAATTTAAATGAATAAAGGAGATAATAATAATATTCCACAACTATCACACAACGCCGTCTAGTCTCAAGCTAAGCAGAGCTTGTGTTATGAGTACTAGACAACTGATAAACATACTTATATATTTCTAAATACATACATATATAGATAAATTACACCCAGACACAGAACAAATGATCATGCTCATCACACAAACATTTGTCCTGGGTGGGAATCGAACCCACGACCTCCGGCATAGCAGTCATAGTCACTGACCACTAGACCAACAGGCCAGCCAGTAAATAGTTACTAAGTGTTCCCCATGTGCTTAAAAGATGTATGTAAGGCATAAAAAGATGAAAAACTGGTTGAATTTAAGTTTTTTATTGAACATAATTATGATGTGTTTATTTAACTAACTTAGTTAAGGGTATAAACTGAAACAACAGCCCATCATAACTCTTCAATTGCATCATAATTATATTCATGAATGATTGTTGTATCCCACTCAGCTTTTTACACCTTACATATGAATAAATGAGTGTGTTCATTTTGTACAACTACAATTTTATGACTGTAAATATTGTTAGAGTATTTTTAATAAAAGTTTTTTACTCTGCCGTTTTGTTTTTTAATTTTGCTACTTTGGAACTCCATTAGTAAAATCAGCCGCGGAACTTCAGTCGCGTACCTTCGGCATAGTGTGCGTATGTTCCCAGTCGCCCCCGCGGGGATTGCCACCGGAGGCAAATGGGAATAAAAATGTCACTGACCCTGGCAGGGCCACCATCACGGATTTTAATTTTGATAGCACAAAAAAATTGTCGCTAATTAGTCGAAATTTGTCGCCAAATATCAGAATTTGTCGGTCACTGGTTCAAAAGTTATAAGGGTTTATAGGTGGCCGATCTAGAGAGTTTCCCCAGCAGGGCCACATTTATATCTCGAAAACTAGGGCACCTAGCGAAGATCTGTTTTCTCCCATATTTAGTCGCCAATTAGTCGGAATCAGTCGCCAAATATCAGAATTTGTCGGTCACTGATTCAAAAGATATAAACGTTTATAGGTGGCCGATCTGGAGAGACTTTCCCCAGCAGGGCCACATTTATATCTCAAAAACTAGGGCACCTAGCGAAGATCTGTTTTCTCCCATATTTTGTCGTCAATTAGTCGGAATCAGTCACCAAGTCACAGATTTAATCGGGTTTTCGTTTAAGAGATATAATGAGTTCAATTATTAAGGTATAGTCCAAGAGCTAGATCGAAGAGTTTACGAAAAATTGCCAAGAAAAAATATTTCTATTAATATGTGTAATATACTTCTAGTTTTATCGGTCTAAAGTCCTTAGCAATGTCCGAGAGAGATAAATTCTCAATTAAATACATGTTTTTATGTTTTAAATTACTAGGTTAGAGTGGCTTAAACTTCTTTGAAAACATTAAACCTTGCTCTTGGTCTATTTGGTGTCAAGATGTACAGTCGCATGCAACTGTCTTACCAGTTTACAATGATAACCTCTAATTAACGTTAGAATAATAAAAAAAAATATCGTACATTTAGTAATATAAAAAATCCTTTAGAGCAAGTTTGTTTATTTAGCTATTTTTTTAAGTACTTTGTGCGGCGCGAACGCCGACGTTCTATCTTTCTCCCCGTTTTTGTATTTGCGGAATCTAGAGATAACAACACTAGAGTTCGTAAATATTCATAATAAGTTGCATTTTAATTAAACTGGCTGACTTTAACTTACGTGACGGGCAACTTGTTCTAAGTAGCTCGTCTGTACACGCGCATCTATCTCTTTTTTACTTACCGTAAATGAAACGGAGCCACAGAACACTATTACTCATAGAACAGGGGGCTTACTATCACCTTTTATAAAAACGTTCAATTTCCATTCAGTTCAAAAGCAGGCCTACTTCTGCTCTGCTAATAATCGTACTAGGAGAGTATTAAAAGTGAACGACTATTGCACGAATTTCACCGAAGTTGAATGGTAATGCTTGTCTGTGGCCTGCTGTAACGCCATTGTCTTTTTATTAGGCATCGTTCAAAAACTTAAATCTCATATTACCGGTTTTTTGAAAATAATAGAAACATGATTTTCTTAGGTATATACATATTCTAACTATGATTATGTATAACAAATTACCTTGATACCATATCTAAAAGCACTATAGAGCTCAATTTCACGTTCAAAACAACTTTGTAACTTTGAAAGATTCAATGTGATTTTGAACGTGTGTGGTTACGTCGTGTAACAATTTAAAAAAAAATGTATTTTTGCGCGCCAAATAAATAATAATTATTTATTTGTATGTTTGTATTATCTTCACAATGTCGTCAGTTTGTTTACATGATGAAAATATCATAATGGTGTACTTAATTTACGCATTTTTAATTGGATTGGAATGTTGCTCAGATTTTATAACAATTAATGTGGTGAATTTTATTTCTAGTAAAACACGAACAAGTCGTGTTATTATGACCCAACGACCCAACTGCTTCGCCGGGAGTTCTTAAATAATCCTAGAGAAATAAATGTAGTTGGGTATAACAAATCCTTCCAAGCATGGGAACAGCAAAATAATGTGGAAAATGGTTGCAGAGAGAAGATAGTATTTTTGGGTCCCCTATAGTGTAACGTCTATTAATTAATACCTAAAAAAAATAACCTTAATATCATTTTAAATAGTCGATTTTTTAAATAAAGTTTAACCTGGATCACGAAATCGCAATAAAAAGAAAATGTTTTGATAATGCACTCAATTGATTCAATTCCCGTTATGGTCGTCAGTGTAATAAATACGTGTATTGAAGCGTATATTTTAACTATTTTGAATAAAAATATATTATATTCCTATTATATTTATACAGATCGAGGTGGTAACTAAATCTATTTTTAGAAAAACCATTGCCGCTGCAGCAGGTCACCTGTGTTTAATCCCATTTTTTTAAGTTTACACTCTCGAGTTTAGTAAAAACAACTTGAAACGGATTGCAGTTTTTGGTTTCTTGTCAGTTTGACTCTAGTGTTGTACTCAGTTATTAACTAGTCTTGTGCCTGCTCGGTCATTTTAAAGATCGCTCCGTACTAGTTCATTTCGGACAGTGAACTAGTTCATTCTATTAGTTCTAATAGCTCTATTCGGTCTTCGCTCTCGGTAAGCATTCCCATAGAGCATAGATAGCGCGCTAGCGCGGATCCGGATCACTCACAGAGCAAATACGCACTCCAGACATTATTATACATAAACCACTACGTATAAATAAAAAAAAATATAAATGCAACATCCATAATTATTTATTTATTATTACCACAGAGTACACAGCTGATATATTAAGAGAATAAATTTTAACTGAATTATTTTGTACCATTCAAACAGCTCGTCTCCCGTGTTTGGGCGATAAGCTAAAATAGACACTAAGGCATTGAAATAACGCGCATCTCATCTCATTCTTGCGAATTCGGTCGGTCGGGTTCGGATAGCATCGTCATTCGTCGGCTATTCTTTCTCGTTCTCATTCATTCAGACATCGAATGAAAACGTATAACGTTTCTGTCAAACAATCAGCTCAGACTGTATTTCATTTTCTCGTTCGGGCGATGTACGAGTACGAAAAGAGCTATTAGACCTATTAGACCGGTTACAAGCCAGCGTTCGGAAACGTTTCTTTTAGTACAGTGCGAAGATACGGTTCCTATTCGTTCATCGTTCATGAACTACACAAGACTATTATTAACGGTTGCTACATATTAGTACTTAATCTGTGATTAACGGTCAGGCACTCGATTGTCCCGATTATGTAGAATATGTAGTTCGAAAACTCAATTCAAGTTGAATCTAAGGTAGGTACTAGAGGGAACCTCCCTCCAGTACCTTAAGGCACCATAAGTTACCTTAAAGCAAGATCCAGAAAAAAAGGTTACATGCTCTGTGATCCAGAATAAAGCACCCGTTCTTTATTGGTACAGACGCCAGCACATCAAGTTACTACAATCTGTCAGATTTCTATAATAGATTTTCGACTTTATTGCTAAAGCATAAGGTTCAAGGTTGGGAAAATCTGACAGTTTCGGGTAGGTTGACCTGCTGGCGTCTGTACATACATAGGTATTTAAGTCGGTAACATTCAACTAAGATCGGCTTTGATTTAAGTCAGTAACATTCAACTAAGATCGGCTTTGTTCGGCTTTGTAAAGAGTGTTTCTCCTACTCACATTCCACTGTCAATCAGAAAATCAATGACGGTACGACGACGATTTTAATGACAAATTACACTTTATCAACTTCTCCCCAGCGAAAGCCTAGTGCTTTCGAAGTGGTGAAGGGCGGGCGTTTTGGGCGAGTTTCTTTTGTAATTTTGACATTCAAAAAGTGATGATTCTCAGCTTAGTTTGAATACTTTATCTAATCGCGACTACATCAAGTGGCACATCGAGAGAAAATGGACTCGATCCTATATTTAGAGTAATGAGTTTCATATTATAATCAAGCCGCAGCACTATCTATCTAACACTGTCAAAAAGACAAGTGTCACAAGAAGTGTCCAAAAACATTTCATTCATTTATTTATTTAGTCCGTTTATTTCGAATTGCATGAAATTGATATTTTTGGTTTTCCTGTGTGTAATTGAAGGGTTTTAATGAACATGGAATCTTCACGACGGTACAGCATTTACTCCAGAAGGATGTTGTTAATAATTGTTCAGTAAGATTTCAACGCAATGTGCGAAGACATTGTTGGCGTTGGCTGTTGTGCTTGTGCACATGTAGACATGGTATCAAGATGAGAAGTGGAGCGACCTGCATAATTTTAGATGAAATACTATTTACTTCTAAGTCGTCTGACGTTGAAATTGTTATCCTACATATTAGTAATAAAAATATTTTGTTAATTATGTGATTTTTGATTTCATGAACCGTTTTATACACCTTTAAATTGTTTAATCCTACTATTTATTACTGAAAAGTGCACTATTTTACTAAATTATAAAACCGAGGCCAAACTACTCACTAAACAATAGCTATTTTAGTGTGCTCTATGTTATGATCGTATTTCTTAGTAGGTATTCCCGTTAGACAAGTTGAACTATTCTTTATTACCACTGTAATGTAGACATCCTAGGGAACAAATAAACCTGCAGCTTTTAGATAAGCCTCTGTGACACTGAAGTAAAATTGTGCATTGAGTGGCGTGGGTTATCTTGCAGCTTCGCCCTCGATGCGGCTGGCTATAGTCCTGCGGAGGCGCGATGCCAGGCCAGTCAGTGGATACAGCATTCGCAACAGGGTCGGTTTTGACAGGGACATCGACGCGCAACCTGGTACAGACGATCTTTAATAGATTTTTAATAGATTTTCAGCAACCAGTAATAATCAATAATGTCTCATTTAGAGCCAAGTTAAGTTTCTTATAGGGCTGATCGGCTCCATACTGGACAGGCCTGCGGAAAAACAAAGCGCCATTCCAGTTGTTCGCACGACTTGAGCAGATGCCTCCCATCTGGTGGATACGTTAGGCGACAGTAAGTGATTTCTGGGATGCACTTTCTGTTTGACATTTTCGCAGTTTCTCCGGGAGGGACCTATCCAAAGTGATGCCAAGATACTTTGGGTGAGTACTGTAGTCAATGTAGGTGATTGGAACCCCTTGCCATGAGATATTTAATGTTCGTCCCGCTTTTCTGTTACGAACGTGGAATGCGCATGACTGCGTTTTAGAGGGATTTGGTTTCAGGTTTCAGGGCGTTGCTGAGAGGGCGGTGGAAAGGTTGTTTTCAATCTCCTCAAAGTGAGTGGCTTGGCAAGAGGTCTGCGTACAGAAAGAGGGTTGTGTTTGGGCTCACCGGTTGATCATTAGTGTAGATGTTAAAGAGCAGAGGGGCCAGTACATTGATTACACTAGGCATTGCTATGTGTGGTCACTATTATTTTATTTTTAGTAGGTACTAGGTCAAATAAGAAAAATATTGATTCATAAATTCCCTTTATTCATTTCAAAAGGGTTATTTATTTTCCTAGTGCGGCGCCGCGCCGTCGGTTTCTTTTTTCTATTCGATATTCACTCTCCAAATATTTCGTGCTCGTCACACATCTACAAAAGAATTAGAGAAATAATAAAAATAAGTGTTGTATGGGCACTGAATTACAAAACAATGTTGAAAAAGCTCGTCTAATAGTAACTTATTCAAGATGGTTATAATTTGACGCTACAAACGTTCAGCAGTCGTTTTACTGTTGTCAATTAGCACGCCATAGTATAAAATTCTATACAAAAAACAAGGTGAACAGTTTTTGTAAACGTCAGCGTAGCAGGCCTGTTGCAGGCCTGCTAATAAGACCGCATAGTAGAAAAAAGCAATGCAGTTCAACTTCTGCCCTGCTATAAGAGGTGATAGTAAGCCCCCAGAGCGCAGCGATCTATCTGCCAGCGACTAAAGTGGTAAGTGCACATTGTGTTAGATAAATAATTACGTAAATTTATTGTAGATTTGTATAAAGGTAGTGAATAAAGCTTTCCTTTTGTGGGTTGAAATTATAGAATAAGTTTATTTTTATTTAATTCTAAACAAACATTCCTCCTTATGACGTCATAGATATTGTCTAGAAACTACACAATAGTACATTATGATACATGTGTGCTATATTGATTAATGCACACGCGTTTCATACGACGTTTTTCAACACACTTGCGAGGAAAAAAAACTGACTTGTATTGTTAAATATTAACTTGTATGGAAAATGGCGCGCTGGTTTTGTTTTCCCGCGCGCCGTGCTAGCCAGCACTAGCGATGCGCGCGCAACATTGACTCATTTTAAATATATTAATCTATGGCACAGACAAAACCGATACAGCCTATAGAAAAAATATAATAAACACAAACCTGAAAATTGCAAAAAACCTAAGAATTTCGCGGTCTACCACTGCGCATTCACCTTAAATTGTCTGTGGTCCCCTGCGAGTTCATTTTGCGACCAAGGACAATACAGACTATTTAAAAAAAAATTGAAATATAGCCCGCGGATTTTTTCTTTCGGCATGAAGTCTCTTTGGGCGCTTTCCGAATTAGCTATAATCGCTCACATCATCTCCATGGACGTAATATTACGTCCATGCATCATCTCACATGCGTTCCGATTTAGATATTACTATTATGACTGCTGAGAGCTGGCAACAATTCGGAACACTTGTGAACGCGCTCACATAACAGTGCTTACACAATGTAAAAAAGATATTATTACAGTATTTCTTTGTATAAACACCACATTTTTTCTTCAGTTCTTCTTCTTTAGTTAGGTGGCGACTGTCAGCCAGAAGCACAATTTCAAAAATGCCACGTTAGTTTAATTTAAAGATGATGCAACTCAAAACAAAACACACACTGACACAACCTCATACACACACTGTCATTTTTGACAGCGCTCACGGTGATATTATTCTAGGGCATGGTCGGCATTATCGCAAGATGGCGAATGTCATGACGTCATCTATGACGATTCACGGGACATCGTTATCGTTATCGCGCTCACGCTAATTCGGTTATTTCCCAATTCGGAACACATCGATTATTTCCCAATTCGGAACGCAGGGTTTGATGAAATTAAAAAAGCGCGCGTCTCCGACTAGTAAATAGTTATCTGTGGTATTACAGAACATGTGGATTAAAGTAAAGAAAAAGCACGCGTTCGTAATACACTCCATTATGGACCTAAAAGCGGTTCAATATGAGCCACTTTACGAGCAAGTGTGTTGAAAAGTATTTTTCACACCACCTGCTCGAAAATGTTAAATTATATGTCAAGCAACCTTAAGGCGAAAGCGCCAGGGTAGCCCGCGAAATTCATTTTTTTTTAGGTTTTTTGCAATTTGCTGGTCAGTATTAAGTTGTACGTTGATTAGTATATGATTCGCGGCCGTAACAACTAAGTATTTACAGAATTATAATCACTAAAGTCATCAACACAACTCTCTAAGACCATGTAATCCCCAAGAATGACTATATCATGAAATCTTGACATTTGGGGATTACATGGTCTTAGAGAGTTGTGTTGATAACTTTAATGATTATAATTCTGTAAATACATATTTGTTACGACCGCGAATCATATTTTAATCAACGTACAACTTAATACTGACCAGCAAATTGCAAAAAACGTTAGAAAATTTGAATTTCGCGGGCCACCGTAGAGCTTCCCCCTTAACCTAAAGTGAGTCATTAGTGGCCGGGGGGCACAGCCGGTCAATAATGTTGTACTGGATTTCATTATGACCCGCTGGTCAATAATGTGATTTGAATTTGGAATCTCACATGCTCAGCTAAATTGGCAGTATAGTATGTACGGACGCCAGCAGGTCAACCTACCCGAAACTGTCAGATTTTCCCAATCAACCTTGAACCTTATGTTTTAGCAATAAAGTCGAAAATCTATTAAAGAAATCTGACAGATTGTAGTAACTTGATGTGCTGGCGTCTGTACTAACAAACACCCTTTGGTGCCAGAAAGAGGAAAGCTATTCTCGATACCCTTACTACGCGTGGATGATATTCTCGATTTCCTACAAAATCATAACGACTGCTTCTTCATATCGTTGCCATGTTTTCGAAGACATAATATTGTAAGAATAATTAGATAACTACGAACCATTTTTTAAAAGGAATGGAATAACATTAAAACTGGCATTAATAATAACAAATACCGTACCGCGCCGTAATACCGTAATAGTTGCTGTAACATTAGTTAATTTATTTTAAGTAAACTGCGCAGATTGCTGTGGATTTTGTGAATAAATAAATAAATAATAAAACCTATCTATACTACAGTCGATTTATCACATTTTATCAAAAATACTCTATTTTCAAGAGCGTCTCCAATGACGTTCTAAATTCAAAATGCATACAGCCAATCATCCAAAACCATTCTACCAGCCCATAGAGCAACACAGGCCACCGGCGACGGTTCGCCGGTGGCCTGTGTTGCTCTATGTACGGACGCCAGCAGGTCAACCTACCCGAAACTGTCAGATTTTCCCAATCAACCTTGAACATTATATTTTAGCAATAAAGTCGAAAATCTATTAAAGAAATCTGACAGATTGTAGTAACTTGATGTGCTGGCGTCTGTACCAGCCCTGTATAAAGCTTAGTTTACACAAACGCCACTTCCATGAGAGTGATTCAGTATACTATAATGTACAGACGCCAGCACATCAAGTTACTACAATCTGTCAGATTTCTTTAATAGATTTTCGACTTTATTGCTAAAACATAAGGTTCAAGGTTGATTGGGAAAATCTGACAGTTTCGGGTAGGTTGACCTGCTGGCGTCCGTACTCTGTGATATCAATAGACACACACGACAAAACCGTAGAAGAGACTTTTTTTTTTGAAAATCGAATTGATCGTGTCTTGGCTACTTATTGGTAGACGCAATAAAGGCGCGAACTTTTCGCATTTAAACTTTAAATTTATCAACAAAGTATTATAAAATGTCGAGTGATGAAAGTGATTGTACTCCTGAATTCATTACAACCGAAGCTAATAATATTTCCAATGATTTACTGCCGGAAAAGTCAAAGGAAACTTATATAAAAGCCTACGACAATTTCCAAAAATGGAAAAGTACGAAAGGCGTCACGTCCATTTCGGAACCAGTTCTATTTTGTTTTTCGTACTATGGCTATTATTTTCTCACAGTAGGTGTAAAAGGTAGAGTATCCTCCTCTGGGCTAAAGGTGTCTTTGCCTTGGGCTAGCTTGAATCCCTCGCTGCATTCAGGATTCTTGTATTAACTCCCTCGCTTCGCTCGTGAGTTAAATCCCGAATCCTTCATTGCACTCGAGATTCAATATGACGCCCGTGACATAAGACACAACTTTAGCCCCTCGGTGCATAATCTACTATTGTACGTGCTTGTACCAATGTATGGGGAAATTTAATTCTTTAATATCTTTTTAATTACACACCGACTAAATCTGTAACTTGGCAACAAATTGCGACTAATTAGCGACAAAATATGGGAGAAAACAGATCTTCGCTAGGTGCCCTAGTTTTTGAGATATAAATGTGGCCCTGCTGGGGAAAGTCTCTCCAGATCGGCCACCTATAAACGTTTATATCTTTTGAACCAGTGACCGACAAATTCTGATATTTGGCGACTGATTCCGACTAATTGGCGACTAAATATGGGAGAAAACAGATCTTCGCTAGGTGCCCTAGTTTTCGAGATATAAATGTGGCCCTGCTGGGGAAACTCTCTCCAGATCGGCCACCTATAAACCCTTATAACTTTTGAACCAGTGACCGACAAATTCTGATATTTGGCGACAAATTTCGACTAATTAGCGACAATTTTTTTGTGCTATCAAAATTAAAATCCGTGATGGTGGCCCTGCCAGGGTCAGTGACACACCCTAAAAACCTATAAATTTCGACTAATTATTTGTGCTATCAAAATTAAAATCCCTGATGGTGGCTCTGCCAGAGTCAGTGACACCGCTATTTAGTCGAAATTTATCACCAAATATAATAGAATTTGTCGGTCACTGGTTCAAAAGATATTTGGCATTTACGCGAGTGAAACCGCGGGGCGCAGCTAGTCTAATATAAATCAATAGAATGCAGTGATCCTCCCTTTTCTATAAGGTATGAGTGAACTTTACACCCTGTTCCTCATGCCTCTATAACTTCAAGAATTACAACAATTTTTCGTGCTAGTGTGGACATATAAATAATAACAACAATATAAGCGTTTTGAGATTGTTTATTATGAACCGTATTAATACAACTAATCAAAGGAAATCTAATTATAATCTTAAATTTAGAGATTGAGGCGCAAAATACTTCCTCTGATATCACAATACCACCATTGCTCGGATCCGACGCCTCTCTTCCCAAGCTTACCCAAGTATTATAGCAGTATACCCATCATACTGTATTATCTTATATAATTTTTACTATATAACAAAGCTATATAAACAATTCAAATATTCTTGAATATTTTCTCACGCTGCCTTTGCTTGCCATCGAGCGATAGAAGTACAATCAATAGTGTAGATGAGGAGAGCAACCAAATGCATGTTAAGTTAGGCCTTTATCAAAATAAGTCCAGAAAAAAGATAAATAAAATAATTTAGTAAATCATTATAAAATGGTTGATCTTTGATTTGAATCAACTTCCAACTAATATTGGTATGTATGTATAGAGAATTGCGATTTCTATAGGTTCTTTTAAATAACAGTTAAATACTTATGGTCTATGAGCTTAAAAGTTTAAAAATTACTATGTACTTGTGCGGACCGTTCTTGGGCCTTTTTCTAACAAAAATTACTGCATATTGAATATTACTATTCAGTCAAATACACCCAGTCATATAGAGTTAAAGATTCTTCGAGTAAAAAGATCAAATAAATAAATATACACCAGTATGTCTGTACTAGAAGTAGATAATACTAGTTACTCTATGATGGTACTTTATAAAGACATGTAATTTCTCTAAACTTTTACAAAGTGACAGAATACAGCGGCAGTCTTACATGACTGGGCTTAAACTTAAGGATATACATAACAAATAGTGGCGAGTGTCTACACGAAGCCGAAGTTCTTGGTTTTGATGGCAAGCAGTAATTTATGCTTGAGCACGTGTCGCGAAGAGTAGAGCGGGATGTACAGGCGCGATATGCATGTGTTCGCGGTGGGCAGGTGTGCGTCGTCCGCCGGCCGGATCGTCACCGACGGCATCGGCTGGAAGCCTTCCTCGGACGCGGGCAGCGCGGGCGATCCGGTCCAGAAGTATACCTGCAGCGCACACAATACATGTCATATTTAATGTAAATATAACGATGCAACTCTAAACACAATTCATTTTTATTAACATACTAGCTGACCCGGCAAACGTTGTTTTGCCATATAAATTATTTCTAGCTGCCCCTGGCGCTATTGTTCGCGTGGTGTCCTACCCCTTACCCTACCCCACCCCTACCCTAGTCCTACACTACTCCTACCCTACTCCTACACTACTCCTACCCTACTCTTACCCTACTCCTACCCTACTTCTACCCTACTCCTAACCTACTGCTACCCTACTCCTACACTACTCCTACCCTACTCCTACCCTACTCCCACACTACTCCTACCCTACTCCTATAAGTAAATAAAAGTATTACTAATACTATGTCCGTCTAAAACCGGATAAAAAAACTGGATAAAGAGTATTCTATGTCCGTCTCCTGGTTCTAAGCTACCTCCCCACCAATTTTCAGCCAAATTGGTTTAGCCGTTCTTGAGTTATAAATAGTGTAACTAACACAACTTTCTTTTATATTTATAGATTATAATCATTATCATTACTTTTCAAATAACACAGAAATAAGTATCAGAGTTATAATACACATAATAATGTTTTAAAGATCACAATATGTTTTCTTTAGTATTATATCGTCCCAATAGATGTTGTTACATGTTTCCACTTATTGCAATAAAAAGTTGTTATAGAATGCTTTAAATTGATTATATCTTTTGATAATAAAGACTAATCACTACTTCGAGTTCTACACTATATTTGAGTATAAAAATGAACCATATTGGTTTGGTACTTTTAACGTTGAACCTGTTCAAATAAAAAATCTGTCACATCCAAACAGACAAACCGACAAACAGACAAAAATTCCAAAAATTGATGAAATGGCAATAATTTCAATGTACAGAAACGCCTAGTCTACAGATTTATTATATGTATAGATATAGATTAGCAGCGCCCCGCGGGTTCAACCGCATAAGTTTCGATCCCGTGGGAATATCGGGATAAAAACTATCCTATGTCGTTTCCCGGGACTCAAACTATCTCTATACCAAATTTCATCTAAATCGATTCAGCGTGAAGAGTTATCAGACAGACACACTTTCGAATTTATAATATTAGTATGGATTGAACTCGTCCACAAAAGCAGCAGGTACAAGTTTGAACAAATGTTCCACGGCTTACCAAGTCCTGTCGTTCCAAATGCGTCATCTTATCGACGATGGCCCACAGCCAGCGCTTGAAGCGCGCGAGGCGTTCGGAGGGCTCTCCGCTCTCGTCGTTGAAGCTGGTGTAGGACACCAGCGCGGCCACGTTGATGTCGCCTACGCCGTTCAGCAGCAGCCGCAAGTCTTCTGCGGTCAAACCTTCCAGCGCCGACTCAGGCAGCACATCGAGCACACCAACTCGCATAGCCTGAAGGATATTTATAATTTGGTTATAATGTCGCCCCAAATAATACACTAGTGAGCGTCTACACACACGTGTTATTGTATAAAATGCTGCTACTTCTTAACACACCCCCGTGGCCAGGCGAAAATGATTACCTCAAAACCTTTTAAAACAATGCATCAAATTGTTACCTCAAGCGCCTTCTCCTGTGAGAGCAGCATCCGATGCTGTGCGTACTTGCGCACGTAGTCATACACGTTGAGCGCAGTCACTTCGATGTCACGTCCGCCCGGCACCAGCTCCACGCAACCACCACCTTCTTCCTCGCACATTTCCAAACTGCCGAAAGTAAAATAAGGTTAGTATGCACCAATCTTCCCTGTTGTGATAAATATTCAGCCAAGAAAGACTACATGAAACTAATGACTCCTTACCTAAAGTTGAGATCTAAAGCAGCAAACAGGGAATGGGAATCTCCAGTTTCAGCATCGACGACTAGTTGCCGAAGACTCTCGTACACGACGGGGTCGAAGAACGCGAGGTCGTGGAACCTCACCGGCCGCCCCAGAATATATTTAAGGACGTGCCTATTTAGGAACATCGGGCACAGTTCGTTCTGCAGTAAGCATAAACCGATTATTCTGCAAATAAAAAAAACATGAGATTAGTCAAGATTACACTGATTCGAAAATTGTGCATTATTATATTCGCGCGAGTAGTGGTGTAATATCGTTTTAGTAATTTTGTCTCTTGTAGTCATACCTGCCAACGTTTCTGAAGGCGTTGATCCGTTCGGGCGTGGCGCGTCCCTGGCGCGGCGAGTAGTACCCGCGCTTGCCGGGCGAGTAGAACAGCGGCGCGGCGTCGTCTGTGGGTGCGGCCGCGCCGCCCGACGTGCCGGCCGCGCCGCCCGCTCCCGCGCCCGCGCCGCCGCCGCCACGCTCCGAGAGAGAGAATACGTCTAAATCTGGTGAAGAAATTATTAATTAGATGCATAACATAACATAATAAACCTGCGATCTTCTCCAGAGTAGATTTTCTGTATTGGTTGTAAGACCAGTCGCAGAAGATCACTTGCACAAACTTAACAGCTGTTAACATTCAGTAGAGGTCTGCACAAAATTCTCAGTTAATCAATCATAGGAGTTGTTTGTCAGAAATAATCGTGTTAGCTTTGTGCACGTACC